>CM042078.1:46845716-48179716 GCA_023509865.1 Trypoxylus dichotomus
GATCTAGGTTCTGTAACTGAGATGGATGCGGTGTATGCTATGAAATCCTTAAAGGATAATAGCACGGCGGGTAGTGATGACATTCCGGCCTTTTTTGTTAGGGATTGTGCAAATATATTTGCTTCTCCTCTTTGCTACTTGTTCAGTCTTGCTGTCAAAACATCCACCTTCCCGTCTGTATGGAAGATTGCCAAATTGGTGCCTGTTTTTAAAAATGGTGAGAAGTGTGTTATTTCCAACTAACGTCCCATAGCGTTATTAAATAATTTTGCTAAAGTTTTCGAGAAGTGTTTGTACAAGTATATCTATGCTCAAGTTAGACCCCGGATTTCAAATGACCAACACGGTTTCGTTGCTCAACGATCTACGGTAACTAATCTTGTTACAATTACACAATACTTATCTGATAGTATTGATGCTGGGAGACAGGTAGATGTTGTGTATACTGACCTAACAAGCTTTTGATCGAATTGACCACATCGTGCTTATTAATAAATTGGACAATATTGGATTTTCGTCTTCTCTTTTGTCTTTATTCCAATCGTATCTTCTTGATAGAAAGCAATTTGTGACATACATGGGATTTGAGTCTGATTACTTCACGCCGAGCTCTGAAGTTCCTCAGGGGAGTAACTTGGGTCCATTTCTGTTCCTCATATATATAAATGATTTGTGCTATCAACTGAACTGTCCAAAGTTGTTATACGCAGATGACTTGAAGTTGTATTCAACAATTATTAATTCTCAGGATTGCAATTATTTGCAAAGCCAGCTCGATATATTCCACACGTGGTGTGTCAACAACAAACTAACAGTTAATGTAAACAAATGCAAAATTGTCACCTACACCCGTAAGACGACTCCAATTATATTTACCTATCACTTGGCTGGATCTTCTTTACCTAGAGGGACCTCCATGAGAGACTTGGGCGTCGTCTTTGACTCAAGCCTGACTTTTATGGAGCATATATCCAGTATTTGTACATCAGCGTTGAGTATGTTAGGATTCATTATACGTGTTACACGACCATTTGCTTCTATAACAGCCATTCTTCCTCTTTATTTCGCTTTTGTTCGGTCTCGACTGAAGTATGCGTCCTTCGTCTCGTCACCTATGTACATCTATCAGATACATCTTCTAGAACAGATTCAGAGAAGGTGTTTGAAGTTCTTGTACTTTAAAAAATTTAATACTTATCCGATACAAGGATTTAGCCGCAGTGCTCTGCTAGAGGCATTTAATATTGATTCATTAGAACTACGTCGAAAACAGGCTGAGTGTAAATTCCTATTTACTTTACTTCATAATGGTCTTGATGTCCCTGAGTTGTTGAGTAAAATCAACTTCATTGTACCGCGTTCAGGATCTAGGCAAACAAATACATTTTACTGTTCCGCACCTAGAACAAACATCGCCATCAGGTCTCCAATACATAGATTGTGTAGCAACTTCAATTCTGTAGAGTTTGCCGAGTTGGATATACATACCTGCACTTTACCGTCCCTTTTGACGGTATGTAGACCGCGGGTGCGTTACACTCAGTTGAATACTTTTTCCGTTCTCTCTTTTTTCCTAACCACTGGTAAACTACTTTTCTTTTTTCTTTAATTTAAATCAAAGCAACTAGTAACTAAGTTTTGTAATTTGACATACTTTAATTTTATGTTACTTATAATATTTGCATGTGTACATTATTTAACGTTGCCTTGTAATTGGATATTTGTATCTGTTGGGCATTAAATATTATTATTATTATTATTATTATATGAAAAAAAGATAATTCTCGTCACATAAATATCCTACATTTTACTTAATTATTTATTTAAATATATGAAAAGGTGAAATCATCATTGAAACAGATATTCTAGAAGAATTTCAGTCATATTTCGTAAAACGCATTTCGTTTCTATGAGTGGTTTTCTTTTATCTCGTGTAAAATTACAATTTGTTGTTAAAGTGATATCCAATGTCTTAACATTCAAAAGTACCCCTGTGGTGCAGTTTAGAGCATAGCATCACTAAGATTCTCTATCATTAAGTGCAGTAACGGAGACAGAAGCATTTATATAATTAATTTAGGAATATTAATAAAATTATTTGGTTTAAGATTTATCAATAGTATTAGCTATATAGAAGTTAGAGTATCGTTTGCGCTAGCTATTTGTTAAAATTAATTTAATGCAGAGTAATTTTATTACAAAATACACAATTATTGAATGTTTCAAATTATTTCTACTAAATTTAAATCAAAGACCACACAAATTACCTGCTTTTGTGTGAGATTTTTAATCTGCAGTGCAAAATAAATTACAAAACACAACAAAGAGAATGAGAGGGTTTAATAGTTCATAATAATCATTGACAAGCGTCACCTAGGAATCAAAAATTATTTCAATGTAATAGACGTATATGCAGTTTTTATTTAGTCGATAGCCTTATGAATTACTAGGAGTTTATGAATTATGTACTATACATCCTTAAGGTGAGATGCAACTCAACCCCACGTGTTATTTAACATTTTTCTTTATTTAACAGTTTTCTTTCAACTCTCCACTTTACCAACTAATTGACGATTTTGTAATAAAAATAAGGTGGATACCATTTAGTAATTTTGAGATGCACTGCTCAATACGGAGGTGGTAAAATTGATGTGTTCTGTGTAAAGAGAAACGACATAAAAATATCTTTACACTAAGCAACAAAGGATAAAAAATTCATTGTTAATGCAAATTCTAATTTTTTGGTAATTGTTCTCCATAGTCTTCTCTGCGTATAAGTTTTCCGCATTTTACATTTCCTTCTTGAAAGTGTTTAGCACATTTTTTAGTTTTGAGAAGCCATCAAGTTTAAAGATCTATTTTGCTTGATATTATAGTTTAATTACCAATCGTAATGTTATATCAATGTATACAAATCATTACTTACTTCTTTACGACATTTTGATTTCTTCTGGTCTCAGTAAGCTGAGTACAGCATGTTAGTTTTGGGATTTTTCAGATCAATCCTCTTTAATTTCAAACATTTTTATTTACTTTGAAATACAAAAATAGTTTTCCATAATAAGCTATTTTATATACATATAGTTGCGAGTGACGGTTTATGAAGCTATTTTAAATGTATGTATGTAAAATATTACCGTAAACATTTATAAAATTTTAATTCTTTAAAACACATTTATTAAAATTGAAAATTACGTAGTGGGTGGAAACGAAGGCATTTGGCATATTATTGGGAAAGTGCAGCAAATGTCACGAGTGCAGCGAAGTTGCTTAGCAACCAGGACAGAAATTTGAATGAAACACGTTGCTTGTTTACAAAGAGGCAATAGGGATTTTTGATTCGATTGAAGCTCACAATTTTTAAACAAAATGCGTAACGCAGGTACAAGAATTGAAATATGAATCATAACAGTACCATATAGTCCTCAGCGAAACAATTTATATAAAATTTGTTAATTACATACAACTGATTCATGCCCGACCTGCATTAGGAAGTAATAAAAATATTTCCAATATTTTAGTGGATACCTTCTATTATTTCAAATATTCAAGTACCTTTGCTGTATTACAAACATTTACGATAATTTGTCTCATTTACAGATCCTCTTAAATTTGTAGTAAATTTGAACAGTTTGCCTTTAGATAAATATAGTGTCGCTTTGTATTGGGTTTCAGTTGTACACCAGTACCATAGATGAATTTACGATGGTAAAGTAGGATACTTGGTGTTTCGTACAGATCTTGGCATATTATTTAGAATATTCGTTTTATTTTTAGTACTTCTAGAAGCTGGAAGAAACTGCTCTGGAGGAATTTGTGTGAAATTTTGATTGTTTTGTAACGGAGTACTATTTTGATATGGTACTTTCATCCATGCACACACGCTTCATCAGCGCAACCGTTGAAAGAAAGATACAATAAATATAAAAGGACTTTCACAGCCGTTTGACATAGTCGTAACGGTTGTCTAGTCACTAGGTTTTTGTCCCTGACGTTTCGCGAACAACTGCGGTTTCAAAGGTACGCAGTTGTTCGCGAAACGTCAGGGACAAAAGCCTTGTGACACGGCGGAACCCGACAACCGTTACGACAACGTAAAAGAAATTAATAACTAAACAGTAATAAAATGAACTATAGTACTAAGTTCGGTTAAAAGGTAATAACCAGCGGAAAAAGGAAATTTAATGCTGCACTTAACTACACTATATGACCAACAGAATTGCAACAGAAAAACAAACTAGATGTAAATTTAGGCTACGTACGAGAATAGAGGAAAATTATTTCAAAGACAAAACAAAAAGAAACAGTCATGATATTCCCACTTTCAATATTATTGTCTATCTTTTATTTAAAATTTTTCAACGGCTCTATGTTTGACGTTCGTTTAATTGGCATTAACGCAGCAACGAAGCAAAGTACAGTTAGAATTCCCTCTAATTACTGTTAAAATATCTATCTCTACGATTTTAGATTTCTTTTTCATGTGACTAGCGTTATAGTTACCTGCATATTTTCCAACTTTCAAACGGTTTATTGTACACAATATATTATTTACCTAGAAACATGTATTATATTCTGGTAATTTCGGACATAGCATTTGGACATAGCATTGTAATTGTTTGAATTCGTTTTGGTTTGAAGAAGTTCTGTTTTCTTTCGCAATGCTTTCTTAATAAAAACCGGTAAATATAATGTGTATACTGTATTTACAGTTAGTTACAAAAATACACTGAATGACGAGTTAACCCGCTCAATAATGCATTGAGTTGTTGTTGTTGTTGTTGAGTAAATTAATATGCTCTGGACAAGTTGAAACTCCATTCGTTTATGATGTATGGTTGGAGGTATCTCTTGTTCCCCTGGAGCTATGTGTTGTTCTCTTGGAACTACGCGTTGTTCTCTGCTAGAATTGTGGTATTTGGTTAAAAGAAACCTGGGTTTGTCTCATCGGTTATTACAGAATTACCTGAATGCCCTTGCGGTAATGAACACTCTAGATAATTACCGATGATGTCATGGTCATCGTTAAGAAGTTAGCTAAATAGGGACACTGCCGGAATTTCGACTAAGTCTAAAATTTATACCTACTAAATGACATACTAATTGTGCGAGTATTTGGCGACAATAGAATATTTGATTACAATAATAATAGATACATTAAAGTACATATGTATGAAACATGAATATTAAATACGATTAACTAGAAATATAATAATCGTTTGGTTGCGTGCGAACAATAATATTACATCAACTTATCAAATATATTCGCAGTATAACCTAACGACCAGGCAAAAAACATAATATAGTTAGCTATAGACGCAATATCGTAAATTGATTATTTATTTATTTTCCGCTATAAAATCGCAAATAAATTATTTCATGAGGAAATATAATTCTCAAAGTACAGCCTGTCCACAAACATCACAAAGCAACGCAGGAAGTGATTTGCTACTTCTTCGGAATGTCTCATCTCTAAATTGTATGGCTTAACGAAGACTCAGGAAAACTAAAAGACCAGTCTCTGTGTGACTAAACCATCCGTGTAGCATTTTAATAATTAGCTAGTCAGTGATCGCGCTAATAATTTGTTTTCTTATTTTTATCATACTGCAAAAGGCAATATATTTTAACAAAATACATTGTAAGCTCCTTAGCTTTTCATTTCTAAAAGAGAATTCTTGCATATTGAATTACATATAATAGAATAAGCATAGAATGTATTAGGAACACTTTGTACTGCTTTCAAAAACACCTTGCTCATTGCTTTGAAAGACAATGGCAATACTTTAAGAACTTGCTGAGAAATTAGACTTCACCTTATTTATATTGTTTTCTGATCGTTAAAATAAGGTAATTTCTTTATCCAACGCTGAAATTGTTCGCTTTCTTTATTAAAAGTATAACCGAATTCTTCATGGCTTAAATTTACTTTGTGCTACTATTATAGGTATTATTTCCGCATCAGAGCTTGCTATACTTTCGTAATTGATTTAAAAATTTTTATGTATACTGAGACACCCTAATTTGTCAGTATAGAAAAATATAGCAGATCCATTAAACTAAAAATGGCGGATTGCACTGGTAACGCTGGACTTTTGTAGAAGCAAAATCATAGTTGCACAATTGGTTGCCTATGTAGCTAATACATTGATAATTTTCCTTTTAATGTTACACATAGGAAAAATGTATGTGTAATAAAAAAAAGGAGCCGGTATAATTGTTATATGGCTACCAGAAAAAAATATGAATTTGCTTATGGAAGGACAATATAGATAATAATTTGTTTCCGATTTAAACAAGAGCGCCATATAGTTTAAAATCGTTTTTAAAAGTTGATTATAGTTTTCCGAAATTTCAAAACGATGCAATGGTCGGAGAAGTAAAACTCAATTTACAAAATTTCCAATATATTTATCACAGTATTAGTATGAAATGTTTCGCTATCAGATGTCTCATCTGATGAAGCTACAGTGATAAATTTTTGGAATTTGTAAATTGAGTTTTACTTCTCCGACCATTGTTTAATATGGATTTCCAACAAGTATCGGCCGACTCAATAGAGATTCAAAACGATGCTTTAATACTGTTAACGTTTCCGTTTCAATGATCCCTTTTCTGGTGCTCTAGTAACAGAGGTATTTTCAAGCATTTTTACTAATTTGTTAACAGTATTTTACCAGATGTACTCGAATGCTACCACAAGTAATTAGGCACATGGACAGCCATTCATGGCCACTGTTTGTAACTGTTTCTAAACCCAATTAAAGTACGCGTACAAAACTTTCGTCGGCAATATTATGAATAAAGACTTAGAGCATTTCCAAATCAATGGTATCTTCGATTGAACCGGAGACGAATTAATTTAAATAATCCTTGCCCTAAAGTACGATGATTTAATTCATTTCAAAAAGCATTATTACATGACACTTTTTTCACGATATTAAGAAATATAAAATGCTCTCTTCAAACAGTATTATTGACACCCATTCATCCCATATTTCTCCAGTTTCGATTATATATTTATTGGAATCTATGTAGAATTGTTGATTTGATACAACGAAATGTGTGAAGAGCGTACTAACAAATCAGCGACATCTTTACGACGCCAACTTTTATGAATTTGTTAAGGAGAAAATATCATCTTAGGTTTCACCAGCAGTTCCGAATAAAGGATTTTCCGTTCGAGTTTATATAATTCGATATTTTAAACGTAAATCTACAAAGTAGCCTGCTAGTGGTAAATCTGATTGGATTTGTGTAAACATTGACTCTGCTCGGTATCGAAATCCGTGAATGTTAGTTAAGTGTAAACGTATCCCTGTTTAACGGTATACATTAGGAAATCAGCTTAAATTTACAAAATTTAGTACCTACCTCCAACTGTGGATTGCAATCCCAAATTTAGTATTGTCTAAACTGGTGGATTGTAGATTTAATATTCAACGGGATTTACAATGAGCAACCATCTATTCAAAGTACATACGGGCTTCGAGATAATGCAAATTAAGGAATCGTAGAATATAATCAAATATTATCGTTAGTTTTATGTTTGTTTAAACTATTAGGAACTATTTTATTTTTGAAATAAAAAGGATTGATAGAAAACAATACTTGGTGCCGGATAATTATAATCAAGTGGGCCTAGTCTATCAAAAATTCTCAAGCAGTGCGCTCCAGAACGGAAAAGTAATGAGGAAGGGAGAAGGAAAAAATGTATAGGCGAAGTTGGGATTATTCTAGAGGTGGCTAATTAGGAATGGCACCCAAACCGGCAGATCAAAATTTAACGAAACTTGGCTGGTTACACCTTATAGGTCTACGCAATATATGTGTTTTTCTTTCTGCTGAAGATGTCCATAAAAGCTATCGATAACATACATACATATGTGTGGGTAACTTTAACGCGCTATTGAAATACACTAAACATGATGTAATTAGTACTTAAAATTACAATTAGTTTGTCACGACATTCGAAGCAAGTTTAATTATTCTTACTTTAGGATTTCCAACTATGTTACAAAATGACCAGACGTGAACACTTTTTATTGAATATATATCCATGTGCTATAAATTTATTCAAGAATTAACAGGCTGTCTAATAACAAAAACAATAATTTCCTCTGAAGGACTTATCACCTTCTAGTATCAAAACGCCCTTTTCCAACAGTGTTTCAAAATAAGACTAGCATCCCCCAGCGCAGCGGCAACGGCGATAACAACTAGCAGCTCGATACAACTAAAAGCTCGAGCGAGATTCTACAGAAAACACGTGCATGAAGTAAAGTCCTTCGAGGTTTTTTTGTTTTCCTTTTTTGGACTGCCGATAACCGAACGAATAGTTTACATAAAAGTGTTGAAAACATAAAAATTGATTACATCTGGAACACTTAATAAAAGCACGTTTATTCAAAATAGAATAGTAAGGGATAGACCGTCATTGCTGTTAGGAAAAGCAAAGTTAACATGGTCGAAACGGTTTGGAAAATTTGCCGACAGGCGGTTTTCGCACGTCAAATCCATACATAATCTAATATTGAACATGTCGTTTGTCGTCCTAGAGTATACGTGCATCCTTATTGATAAGCACAAATTCCTTTAAAGATTTATAGCAACAGTCTGTTCAATAATCTGACAGTGAAAGACGTCGCGGTCTGGTATTTCGTATGAAAATGTTCCTAAATGACTGACTTGCAATTCATTAGTTCGTTTTTTGGAATGCAACGCTGTAATTGATTCATCCGATGGATGCCTGAAAATAATATTAACTTAAAATTACAGATCTCTACAGATTTAAAATGTTATCTGAAGTCAGCTTCACTCTACTTGGGGATGGAACTTTCCAACCACTTTCTTTAAGGCTATAAATAGCAGAAAAATTAGCTGACATTCCACAGATATGATGGTTGTGCAGAAACTGTCTGCGAAGTACACTCAATATTTTTACACCGCTAATATATGTCCTGAATATAATTCTAAGTCAAAAGTGCTTTTGTCAGCGTAAAACATATGCTGCAGCTCATACTCATTCAATTTTGGGTTTACATCTTTTACAAAGGCAGATGCTATCCTTGACTATTAACAATTCCACACGAGTGACTTAAAAATTCGGGTTTTTCTAAACTACTTTGTGAGTTCTTTTGGAATGTGGTATCCATTTCTGACAAGCTCTAAATGATCCAATTGCATCTCTTCTTTTACCTCTAGAGCACATCGTCGTAAATCCAAATCATCAACAATTAAATTCATATCTAAACTATACCTACTAACCTATACCTATATATATATATATATATATATATATATAGGTATAGGTGTATCGCTTTGCAGCTGTTTTTTATTGAACTAACCCGTTCGTAGTACTGCTTTACTCGTTCTCATTACTCTACTAGCGTGTCTATTCCAGAGAGGTATAATCTAAATTATTCCCATCTAGTGAATATCCTGGTAAAACATAAATAAAACTTCCTTAGAATACATTACTCTTTTTTTTGTCATTACTAAATTACAGCAACGCAAAATATTTATTCAACATTACAATTTAGTCTAATTTAAAATTATGGTAAATTGAATATTTGTGTTTAACGAGTTAAATTGTCCATATTTTGAAGTTGGATAGATCTGTGCACATATACATGTGTATATCTACATATGTGTGCATATTTGCTCTGACTAATTATAACAACAAGGCATTGAATACGTTAAATATTTAAATTAGAACCATTTATGTAGATCAGTTTACCTGTTTAAAACACTCTATTGGATATGAATTACTTATAAATGATTATGGCAATATAATATAAACGCTATATCTAAAACAAAATGGCATATATAAATTATAAATTGTTACTTAAACAGTATTTACGTACAGTCCCTGTCCATTTTATTAGGGTCGCCTTATAAATTTAAGCTTATGTGTGTTTCCAACGCTATAATTTACAAATACAAGTATAAAATTTATAAATGGGGCTTACAATACTTATCTAAATACGCTTCTTAAATATCTTTCTAAGAAATTGAAAAAGTGTCACTTAATGACCTCTTGCCTATTATTATCCCCCCTCATGAATCATTCTGTACTGTGTAGAGGATGGGTAGAAACAAGATTGAAAGACACAGTAATTCGTACAACATTATTTGGACCGGTTACTATTGTATGAAATGATATTTATCTGTTTATGTAACAACGTTCTTTTGCGTGTTTACGTGTTAGTGTTGCACCGTTCTGCGATACCTCGACAGTGTGGGGATGTATAAAAGTGTGACAAAGAAAAACCTCTCCTTACGGCGTTTCAAAAACGTCGCCGAATGTCTTGGGCAATAGAAATGCGAACGAAGCCCGAAGAGTTTTGGCGGTCTGTATTTTTTTCAGACGAAAGCAGATACTGCCAATTCAATGATAGTGATCGTACGTGGGTATGGAGACCTTCGTCACAGTAACTGTACGACAAATTTTTGCATCGGACGGTGAAATACGGCGGTGTGAAATTCATGGTGCGGGGCGCGATATGGTATGGTGGAAGATCGCGATTAGTAATCTGCGACGGAAATATAAATGCGGCAATATATATATTCAAATATTAACAGAACGACTATTACCGCTATTCGATAACGCCATTTTATCTAAAGAAGACGCCACTTTTATGGAGGATGGAGCACCCTGCCACAAAGCAAGAACAACAACTACATGGAAAGAGGAACAGGGGATTCGGATTTTACCATGATCAGGCCAATCATCAGACATGAATCCGATAGAGAATGTTTGGCACATAATCCAGACAAATATGGCGAAACGAGCCCGAAAACCCAGCAATAAGGAAGAACTCGTGGCAGCTGTTTCAGAAGAGTGGTTAAATATTCCAGAAGACACCATTAATCATTTAATAGATTCTATGCCACGACGACTCGCAGCACTTCACGCAAGTAAAGGTGGACCGACAAAATGTTAGTCTAATTTAAAAATTTTAAAATATTTTGTATGTATAAGGAGAATAGAATCTTTTTTTAATTAGTAGGTGTCTATTTTATTCTGTCACCCTAGTGTATATATATCTTAGATGTGCTTCTCTTTGTTTTTAAATTTACATAATTAACTGTCAAGACGGATTATCAGACAATTCAAAAATCGAAGGTATACTTTACAAATTTGATACTACGTGTAATGCAATTCCAAATAGGTATAACATTACACGTAATATGTAATATGTAACTAACGTATGATATACAGATTGGAGAGAACAGAATTTAAATACAGCAACGAAAGCATAAAAGTTCTATAATAAAAATTCACGATACCCTTCCGAAAAATGAGGTCTTGCTACTGATGTACGCATTATTTTACAGACTTCTTTATTCTCTTGTTTGCTGCCTGTGCAAAATCGTTTTTCTTAATTTGTCGAACAAAAGGAATGTCAGAAAGAATTTGATATAAAACAACTCTCAATAATTTACGAGCAGAAATATAAAACGACAAGATTTTTATTCGATTGTATTCACGCTTGTGAATAGTTCATTTATATTGTCTGAGTTCTCGTTACTCTCTATCCGGCGCTTGTATTCTTCCTAGAGCAATGGCCGACAAAAACGGACGAAAATAAATAGCTCTATTGAGGTAAGTGGTAACGTAAAAAAGCAATTTTTCTTTCATTGCTATCCGTACTTATCAACACTTTTCCTGATTTTCAATAACATCTGTCACTATAGTAAATCAAACTGGGATACATGAATATTTGCTGCGATTTCTGACCACCACCAATTTGAAATATTTTCTTTAAATATAATTGAATATGACGTGTTGCATTAATATTAGAAAACAATTACCTCACAAGAGTTTGTTTCCCTTTTCGGCAATAATGCGCCACATCAGCGAACAATTTCTCATTTGTATGGAGAATTCAAACGTGGACAGATTAGTCTTAGCGACGATCCAAGAGCAGATGCACCAAGAAACGGGTCCCTCAGGAAAATGTGGATGCTCTGCGCAAGATCATCAACGAAGATCGGTATGTGACATATCGTGAGACTGGGACATCATTGGGAAATTCGATTACCTCAATTCAAAAAACTTTACACGAAGAATTATATGTAAAGCAATTAATTTCCTAGTAGATATCGCTTCTGTTAAACGGAGAACAAATGGCAGCTAGTGTGAACCGATGTCAAAAGCGCTAGACTGCGTCAACGCTGGAAACTCTAAAAACGTGTACATCATCACTGGTGATGAATTTTGTGCTTACTCATGCGAATCGAAGAACAAACGTCATTCATCTGTTTAGGTATTCCAAGGTGAATTAAATCCGACAAAGTTATTCGTTGTGACTCCAAAATGGTGGTCGCCCATTGTATGGGAATAGTTGCAACGTGACCTGCTTTTGAGATAAATGCCGCGTCTCTCTCGAATACAAGACTTAAGAACTGGTACTGCCTATTGGTACACAACTATTTGTTCGGCGCAAGTCATCGCAGGTATTGGAAAAACCAACCCCAATGGAAAAACCAAAGACGAATCATCATTCATCAAGACAATGCAAGTTCGCACGCAGCACGAAGGACAATTGAATTTTTAATGCAACAAAACATTGAATTCTTAGACCATCCTTCGTATAGTCTGGACCTAAATCCGAATGACTTCTTCACCTTTCCGAAAATCAAGAACGCGCTGCGTGGTCACGGTTCCATATGTTAGAAGGAGCAGTCGGTATCTTCATAAGCGCATTCTTGACTGTACCAACGAGTGAAGTAACTGCTTCTAGACTTGGTTCAAAAGCGCATTAATCTTCGCAGAGAATACATAGAAAAACAGTAAAGTCTTTAAAACCTATCAACTGTTTTATTTCAGCTCTACATGCAAAACTTAAAAGACAACCTTCGTAAATATATTCCCTCGCATTCAACTGTCGAAAGTGAGACTGCTATTTTCTTTCTGTACGGTTTATCTGCCGTTCCAGTGGTTTCTAAGAATATTATTACTATATATCTTCTTACCGTCTCAACATTGCTAAGTAGGTATCCGCTTATATCTTAAAAATATTTAAATCTTCTTTTGAATAAAATGATCCTTATTCTCATCTCCAATTTAAGAGCCTTAACTCCAAATGCAACCATTGTGATCAACTTTCAAACCGAAAAAAGTAAATTTTACTAATAAATAACGTCAGACTTTCACGGTCAGAGTGTGGCCAGTGCGTATTTTCGGGCTTCTAGGGCGTGGTCGTGAAACAACCAGCGAACCGTCAACATCGTCCTGAAGATGCCAGCCGTCGACGTATACCTACTCAATACTACAGCTTACAAGCCCGGAAATACATGTGGTACTGCCAGAACAAATGCAAATAAATTTTACTATTTATTGTCGGAATAACAGTTTCATTAAATATTAATAGAATAATTGTGGGATATTAAAAATTGTAAGCTTTTTACGGTACGGCAGAAGAAAAAATACATCTTTCGTTTAAAACCAACTTGATTTACGTGCTGTTGTGACGAATGTTATAAAGGCTGCATTAACATGAAAATGTAATCCTTTTGATACGCTAACTTTATTCAGTCTGACGTTTATCTTATTACTTAGTTTTGTCGCTATTCCAATGCATTATTTGTGGTCCATTCTCAATACTGTGTTATATCTATGACTATTTTTGAAAAGTATGTAACAATCCTTTATGTTAAAATGTCGCAAGATAAAATATACTTTAACAAAATGCATGAATATTGTTTTAATATATAATACGTAAATAATTAAATAATTTTCGTATTCTGTACGTTATTTTTTTAATTGTAGTACTCAACACAACGCCCTGTAAATGCGTAATAGGTGTGACGATTTTAATTACGTAGATTAAGCGACTATCGTAAAAATGTGGAGTGTTTCTGTGTATTTACGTCCAGCATTTTTTAAACTGTGGCAGACGGATGAATGTCGGACGCTTAGGAATATGTGGCCGCTCTGTAATTATGCAACTGTGCTCAGTTTGCTGGAATATATCTTCGAGGGAAACTATGTAATGTTTAACGGCGCAAATTTAGCCTATTTACCTTACTTATCAAGGCGCTTGCACAACTGGCAGCGGCATTATCACCGCCTTTGCAGTCGCATCACTAGTGCACAATTCACGCCGAGTACATGCGAATGCATATGGGAAAGCAGGCACCATGAAAGTTTTTGTGCTCTTATACTTACGGTTTAAAATATTGTTTGCAATATGAAAATTAGAACTAGTTTGTAACACAATAAGTTTGCGTATATGTATGTAGGTGCTTTGCTTTCCTTCGCAGGCAGCACGTGAATGCATAAAATTTTCTTGGTTGCATGTCGCTATATTTAATAGTATTGGATGCTGTGACAAATCGCATAATACCAAATTGCTCGCTTTAAAACTTCACCACATAATTCCTTGTATTCGCATCAACACCACTTCCATTCTTCTTTAATTCCAATACTTTTCTTATTTGCTATAATTAGTTATACAGTGGGTATGTGGAAGTATAACTAGGATAATAGTCTAATTTTATATACAGACATAATCGAACCAAAATCAACAACGGGAAGGTATCTAGAATCCTACGTGTCCCTATTGTAGCTTTAACTATGATGTGGCAAATGACTGATAGCCTGATTGTAGGGGAATACTGCACCGAGAATGAATAACGGGAGACGCATATGCGTATCATAGAATACCCTAAATAGGAGCGTCCACAGGATGACGTAAAACCTATACATAAAAGTAGCGCCCTCTAACATCTGCACGGGTGAACTAAAATATATATTTTTTTTTGAGCGGGTTTTCTTATATTTTTATTTTATATTATTGTGAAACAAGGAAGTTAATAAAAGGCACAACTATTTTCAACCAATGTATTATAAATATTGTTATAGTTCCCAAGTATTGTACAAAAAACAAAATATACGACTCGTACTAATAAATAAAATGGAATTATAAATTTAATTTTCATACATTGAAAATTTCCCGTAATTACGTGACTATATTATTGAATTTCTAAATATAATTAAATATTAATAATTGCTATAATGCAACAGGATGTGCATTACATTTGGATTACATTTGGTAAAAACAATTGTTAAATTACAATTAACATATGCTTGGATATTACGTTTCTAGCACATTTTTGTGTATTACATGATGAAATAAGAAATATACTATACGATGTGTTTTTACAATTCTATCGATAAACTCTAAAGTACAATATGAATTGTTCTGGACTTTTTGTTGGATTAGGAAATTTATGGAAAGTAACATAATCCTTTGTTTACGTCCTTGCATTGCTCAGTGTGAATATTGAGATATCCCTGAAAATACATCTAATTAAGGCCTAGAGTTATAATATTTTTCCGAATAACTTACCTTAATTTTCTATCACTACATAGTTAGCACAACGATTGCTGTGTGGTTGTATAACTCACAGGTATTGCAATAAACTCCACTTCACACAAATTAATAATTATTCGGAACGTAGCGTTTCAAGAACACCTGGACTTCAATTGTCAACCATATTACCAACTGAACGTAAACATGCATCACATATACAAAATTTCCTACATAGGCTCTAAAAGTTCTTAAAATACTTAACTTTTTACAACCTAAAGCGAACAAAGTAAATTATAACCATAAACAAAATCGAAATAATAAACTAGAATTATCGATAAAACTCAGTTTTTGTATATCGACTGTATCCAAAATCAAATGAACAGCGCCCCCGAACATTTGAGCCGGGGAACTAAAGTACCCCGTGAAACTTTCCACCAATCAAATTCTTGACGATATTCTCTGTATCTAGTGGACTTCGCCACCCTGATGCGTATTATAATCGTTGACTTTGCTGAGACTATGTCTGTATATAATACCATTGCCACTTTAAAAAATTTGTAATGATATAAAGAAAATGCATGTTAAGCTTTACCATGATAGTATAGTAGATAAAATAATATAGATGTATATATACTATATTGTCCGTAGAAATTCTCAGAACGATGGTAGAGTAAAATGGGAAGTTATTCTACTATGTGAGTCAGATACATTGATAAACTAACGAATAAGTAATCTAAAAGCCGTGTTTATGTTAAAAACCTGCTATGAGCGAAATGTCAAAAAAATTGTTTTTCAGTTGTCAAGAAAATTCATCTAGTGCCCTATTAGAACACTATGAGGATGAGGTTTAGACCTGAATGGGGTGGTAAGAATTTTCCTCGCTAATTGCAACTACTAGCAATTTTTTAAGCTTTCTGTGTTATAAAGGATCTGTTTATTGGCACTATGTGCTTACATTTGTTAAGGATACTCCGGATTGTCTCACTCTAGATGCAAAAGTTAGTATTCTGTAGATGAAGTAGCAATCCACTTATCAGAAACGACGGTGATACTTCAGGAAGTATGCAACATACAATAGCAAATCTGCGTGCACCCAAACATTGTACATGTTTATATGATGCGGATTCCTGAGATTGAACTCCTTTACACCATGCATATGAAAGTTTTTGGATAGCAGGGCTTCATCTGTTATCAAACTGAGTGCAGTTATTTGTTTGCGTGGTCGAACATTTATACATGAACTTTCAGTTCATATGCTCTTGAGGCCTCGGAATCCGTAGCAAATAGGCAGATTCTTAACTAAGTCGAAACCTTTGTCATAAAGTAAAAAAGAACAAAAAAATAGACAATCTAGATACACTTTTACGCACCTTTTATAGGTTTTTGCAGTTTTTCATACATAGCCATGACAGAAAAAGAGTAATTTGTTGATTTCATTAATAATTAATATGTTGAGTTCATATGTTTATTGATTATGAAATGGTTCAACCTGGGAATCTAAACTTTCGCAAAATTCACTACAAATAGACAATATCATTACTATTATTGTTCACGTTTGTGTCGCATTTCCTTGTTTCTCTATTAAAATCTTATGAAGATCTCTTGATTTTCGAACTATCATAAGTAATTTTGTCCAATGATTCTTGATTTTTTTGGCCTTGGCCTATCGGACATCATGGTATTAGAAAAAGTAGGATTTATACGCGAAAAGAAATATCAATATATTTATTGTGAAATTGATGTTACTCTAAAAGATTGTTAGTGATGTTCTGTAAGTTACTATTTCAAGAACCAGCTGTTTCCAAGTATATATATATATATATATATATATATATATATATATATATCAGGCTGTAGTAGTATTCATTGAGATTAATTCACAAAAAATGGTAGGAGGCTATATGTAGCAGTAACAAATTATTTGCATTTATGTGTTAAGAATGTTTTCATTTAATCGACTAAGTCCTTCAATTTTTGTAATGAAACATCTACTCTCATACACTTGGTGGTGTTCGGAACTTTATTCGTAAACACATCCATTTCACAATCGACTAAATTACCCTACAGTACAATTCGATACCGTCAATAATGTAGTAATTCATGACGATGATTGCCAATTTCATCTCTCTTGTTGGAGAGAACGTACTGTTTGAAATTTAGTTCAAATCGATGTGATCAAGTTAACGTAAGTGCTGTAGTGGTATTGAAATGTAATTAGCAGGTTTCGAACGCAATTTACTACTTATTATTAAGAATTTAAGGTGTGCGCTAATAATAAAAACATTGTCTCTAAATATTTTAAGTGCCTTATGATAAATAGTCTCCTTTCTCTTCTCTGTTAAATATACAAACAAAAAGTGAATGGTAGGGACATATACCAGTTGATTTTACTAGTCAAAAAATTACTTTACTACATGAATGAGTAAAGAAATGAAACAAAACCAAAATTGCTTTTGTTTCTGAAGGTGTACGAGGGTGAACTAAAAGCCACTCTTAATTCTTAATTTTTGAATACCACTCGCTTTCATTACTGCCACCTTTTTGTAACGTACGTTATGCAGAAATCTTATAGTACGTAAGAGATATTGTGACAAAAGAGAGTAGGTGTTTCGTTCTAAAAAAAAAAAACATGTATTTACATGTAATAAGTATTCAAATTTGCGTCTTGAATAAATACATGTTTTAAACTTTCATAAAACCTATTTGGCGCATGCAGTTGCGGCTACGCCTTAAGCAAACGAAGTTTTTCACGGAAGTGTACGCAAGAAAATCCACGGAAGTGAGATCGCAAGATCTAAACTAATGAACGGGCCTCAAATTTTTAATTTACTTGTTGCGAAGTAAAGGTTCTAAAATCACAATGCGTGTACAGTTTTCAAAATCTATTACCTTGTTAATACCATATTATTTCTCGTTATATCAAAGATATATTTTTTATTTTTCGGAAATTGTTTCAAAGAAAATTTTGGTAACGTTGGTAAATTATCAAGTGGGCGTTAAAAATCTCAGTCTTAATGAGTACTGGCTCACGACGTTGTAGTCATGAAAATAGAACTCGTCGCTCCTTAGAGTGTTCAACTAGAATTCCGGGTTTTCTTGTATAATAGTCATAAATTTCATTCGCCATGGCAAATCACTGTGATATAAGGTATCTGATGTATTAATTATAATCAAAGACGTGTCAAAGTTAAGTATGACTCAGATGCTGCATCGCGGTAATAGATATTCCGTAGATATGCGAATAGTATCTAGATCGCTTACTATGTGAAGATAAAAATAGTGTAAATATGTTTTGGATTCTTCCAGATAAATAAATACATCTGATCACATTTTTGCTATGTTGCACTTAGGAAAATAGGTGTATGCATACTTTTAAAATCTACAAATCAATCTAATATTGGGCATCCCCCATTCATTTATTCTTAATTCTCCATTTTTGCATCTTAGTGATATATACGGTTAGGTAGGTTGCTTCTGAAATACGTCGTAAAATGTGAATGTGTTTGATTAACGTTAGTTAAACAATTTTGTATAATTTTTTGCGTGCATAATATATTTTAAGTGAGCTGGTGGTCTAAGAAATGCGTAACGTCAGAGCTAGAATATGAATACCACCAGCATTCTGTAAAAACTTTTTTGTAAAGGTATTCGGATCAGTTATTGTGGGGCCTACGTTCTCTCTGTATATTTCTCCTATTCTCGTTTTCCATTCTAAAATAGATAAACAAAAAGGTTTCCTGTATGAAAGTCTATTTTACTATGATTTTTTCGATTTAATACACATCAATATAATAAATTTTCGTTGCTTATATAACTGAACACCGCCAAGATATCGAGATTTTTAGCCCTCAAGTATCATGTTCTATGGAAAGCGACTGCTTATAATATCTCACATGCTCCAAATAATGATGAAGTTGCATTTAAATCAGCTCGTTGCTGTTGGACACTAACCTTTTTATTATTAACTGACGAAGAATAGATAAAAAAATAATATTGGTTAATTTCCGATAATATAACATGCGATTTCTGAATTATGGCGATCAAAATCAAATTTTTGATAAGAAAATTTTTTCAAAATTCGCTTTATAGGACGGTAATTGCTTGTTCCATGATGCATATATTTGTACTTGCGTTCTAACAGCAGCTATCTCCAACTATTTCAGAGAATAACCTTACAGCTTGATTAGAGTACCGCCTGGAAACATAAATTTGATTAAGATACTGCTGCTGTGTTTATGATATTATAGCTTTAACCCTACAGTACCCTTGTCACTAATATATCTGACGAAAACGTATAGGATATCTTCAGGCAAGCTTTGCCGGCAAATTGGATCAACCCTAAATTTTATTTTTGTGGAACAATTCAATTTTAAGCAAAGCGTTCCTTAATTTTAGCTGAAGCTCGTTACAGAAAAATATATGTGTATACAAATACACGTAACAAATAAAATGTTATGTACTACACTCAAAGCGTATATATATAATATTCAATATACGATTTGAGTGTAGTTTGTAAGTTATTACATTTAAAAAAACTACTAGACAATTACAAGTAACGAAATGTTGCTTGCTACTTGGAAGAAATCATAAACAACATAATTCGACAACATTGTGTATGAAAACTAGGCTAACATTTAATACGTAGAGAAAGGAACCCCATTGGCATAAAGATGCATGAACGTGGATTAGTAATTAGTTAGGAGAACATAAATAAGGAAACATAAACTTGTTTGACCAAAAATTGCTTCCCTTTCCAATGTATTTTCCTCGTATCTCATTATATTACCACAGCCGCATTTAAATCTTTTTCTGCATTTACAAAAGTAAGGTTTGTCATACTATTCGAAATGTGCCTTAATTTCAATCTTTACTGCCTTATTCGATTCAATTTCTTGTCCAGTCAGCCAAGTTTTCAGGTTAGGGAAAGAACAAACTTCGAGGGGGCTAAAGCTGGCGAATAAGCTGGATGCAGAAGGAGTTCGTAATTTAGGCCATGAGTGCTTGACATTGAAATAGCCCACGTAGGAACACATCCATTGTTCTGAATAGAAAGCACTCGGTTCTTCCTCAAGCGGCGCTTTTGGCGTGCAGCGCACCGTCCAGTTGCTCTAAAAGGATTCATACTTATCGTTTTATCTGTTTAATGATAATGGATAAGAAGAGTTGCAGTACCGTCCGAAAAGACGTCAGCCATAACCTTTCCTAGCAAATGTATGGTCTCTGCTTTTTTCGGATCACTTGTGCCAGCTCTAGTTTATTTTCTTGATTACCGTTTTATTTTGGATGTATAATTGTGGGTCCAGGTTTTATCAACCTTTATTATTCAGCGTCAAAAGATCTTTGGAGCATGTCTAAGCTTCGTTAATTTTAGGGCTGAAATGCGTTTTCATCCGCATTTGTGAACAACAGTCAACGAGTCACCAGTCTTACAAACAATTTCTTCATACACAACTTGTTACGAAAAATCGAATCTACTGAACGATATTAAATGTGCCGAACTTCTGCTATTTAATTTAATAATTTCTGGAGTATATACCCTCTTTATATGTCAAGTACGTTATTTATCAAATATACTGGCCACGCTTAAACTCAGCTGTCCATCGTTCTACGGTCACGGTCGATGAAGATTGGACCCTATTAATGAATTACAGCTCAAGTTTAATTTCGTCGATTTAAAAGTAAAACCTTAGTCAGTGCTCGGTACTCAACTTTTTCCATGTTTCTAAACAAGCTAAGAACAGCTCACTTTCTACTCAAATAATATGCGCCTTTACGACTGGAATGAACACAAATTTTAACAGTTTTATATAGTTTAGTGTATTTTCTGTAAGATTTTGTTTTAATGTGGAATGGAGCTAAATGCATTGTAGCATACATCAGTAAGAAAAAAATGTTACTATGTAAGAGTACAGTAATATGCAAATTATTCCATTTAGGAAAACTAATATTATTAGACAATTACATTTATAACAACAGTCGCTTGAAGATATTTTTAAACTCGATGAAAAGGTGGTTTTGAAAATTTGGGGAGACATTGTGAATAAGGTCCGTTTTCTAAGCTTTAGCTACACGGTACATTTAATTAAACCGAAAACAGATATGTACTTCCTTATTTCAAATAGAGCATTTTGAATATTGTATATTGCTTTTTGAAATGCAAGTTCAGTGATATATGCGTCTACACTAATACACGCCACAACTTACATTTTAGAAACGAAGTAAATTAACAGTAGTAAATTAACATGTCGAATATAACTTGTTATTGGTATAAATAGATCCATGGCTACTGCATCAATCTATCTGATCTTTATCAAAAAATAATTGATTTCATATATACTGACATGCGTAGATGTGTTAGGTATCCCTTTAACAAGCAGCTATTCCAAAACACTTTGTTTTTTTGGATTAAATATATGCTTGCATAAGGTGTGAAAGAGTTGTTTGTTTCAACGCATGAGTTGCACTTAGATTCTGTAGTAGCAAAGTTCTTAGAAATTTGAAAGTGGCTTCATGGTGAATCTAGAGGTATTGTTTAACTAGATAGCTAGAAATAATGATCACGCATGAATGGGGGGAATCGACTGTCACGGGACGTAACCAAATCGTAAGTAGGCAATGTTGCTCGCAAACTGAATTGCAAGATAAGTGAAGCATTCGTGACACCCTTAAAATCAATCAAAGATCTGCTTGTTACAAAAACAAAGCGAAATTTGGACGTAAGCATCGAGTAACTGCAAGGACAGATCGCAATGACTATAAAAGATAGTGTAGTTTAAGATTAGACGAATGATCAGAAGAACTAAGAAGGGAACTGTAGATGTAGCGTGGAGTATTATTATCCGCTACTGTAGTAAGAAGGCGGCTAAAGACTGTTTATGTGATCGTCTGGTGCGGAAGAAATTTTACACTGGTGTACCGAGAAAAGCGACTCAAAAGGAGAGATTGGTGCAAAAAATTATCTAATATAGTGTAATGCTTTATCAACAGCGCTTAAACACATAACCAAATTTATTTGTATGGAAAAAAGAACAAATGTTTCCTTCTTGCACAGTTTTTTGCAAAATCTTATTATTAATTATTCTAACAAACCAGGAGAATTATTCTGTTGAACGCATTATGCTTAGAGCATGGTCTGGTGTCATGGTGTGGGATTGCACGTCCGTGTCAGTAAAAAGTTGGAGGAGGAGTTGATAAATTGTTTGTCTACGGGGAACCTATGATAAATGTTCGCTGTATCAAGATACTAGCAGAGGTATTAGAGCAGTCAATTATAAAACTCTTCAAGGAGGACCACTTTAATATTTATTTCCATCAGGGTAAGATACTCCGTCACCGTGTTCGGGGAACAACTCAAAACAGAATGCGCTAATTTGATTGGCTTGCATGATCTGTGTATCTACTTCCTTTAGAATACCTGTGGTACATTTCAAAAAGAAATCCGGCTAAACTGCATAACGAGTATAAAGAATGTTTGCGCTAATAAATGTTCAAAATGGAATGTGAAACAACATTCGAAAGTTGCGTTTTAATCTTTTGGCTACTATGCCCAAACGGCTAAAAGTTATAATTGAACCAGGTAGAGAGTTTACAAAATATTAAATTTCTTAGCAAATTATTCTACAGAATGCATTCATACCCTTGTTTTATTTTAAATCCTTTCCTTCCACTCTTTTGTTTAAAAATAGAACGATGCCTGATATACACTAGGATGACAGAATAAAATAGACACCAAGTAAAGCGGTATAAATATGTAAACAGCTAAATTCTAAGAACGAATTAAGAAATTTCTCTTGTCATTACGGTAGGCGTAGATGTATCGGAAGGAATTCGTCATAGTTTAGTATCGTTACAACTATGCCTCGCTTACAAGGCTCGAGTGATATTAGCGACTTCACCTGGGGTCGCATCGTTGGCCAGAGTGAACGCGTCGCTTCGCAACGTGAAATAGGTAAATTTTTAAATATTCCGTTGTCCACAGTTAACCGTGTGATTACACAATTTAAACGCAAGGAAAAAAAAACAGTGGAACTGAGACCAGGTCGTGCCGGACCTTCTGAAAGAAATAAAAGGGTGCTTGTGCGCGAAGTGTTAAAAGAACCGCGAAAAAGTACAGCTGAGCTTGCGACAACTTCACAGAAAAGTCAGCGACCGTTCTGCGATACTTCCACAGTGTGAGAATGCATAAAAGGGTGGCAAAGAAAAAACCTCTCCTTACGGCGTTTCAAAAACGGCGCGGAATGGCTTGGGCAATCGAAATGCGAACGAAGCCCGAAAAATTTTGGCGGTCTCATTTTTTCAGACGAAAGCAGATACTGCCAATTCAGTGATGGTGGTCGTACGTGGGTATGGAGACGTTCGTCACAGGAACTGGACGACAAATTTTTGCATCAGACGGTGAAATACGGCGGTGTGGTGGAAGATCGCAATTAGTAATCTGCGACGGAAAAATAAATGCGGCAAAATATATCCAAATATTAACAGAAGGACTACTACCGATATTGGACAACGTTATTTTATCTAAAGAAGACGCCAGTTTTATGGAGGATGGAGCACCCTGCCACAAAGCAAGAACAACAACCACATGGAAAGAGGAACAGGGGATCCGGATTTAACCATGGCCAGGCCAATCACCAGACATGAATCCGATAGAGAATGTTTGGCACATAATCCAGACAAATATGACGAAACGACCCCAAAAATCCAGCAATAAGGAAGAACTCGTGGCAGCTGTTACAGAAGAATGGTTAAATATTCCAGAAGACACCATTAATCATTTAATAGATTCTATGCCACGACGACTCGCAGCACTTCATGCAAGTAAAGGTGGATCGACAAAATATTAGTCTAATTTAAAAATTTTAAAATATTTTGTATATATAACGAGAACAGAATCTTTTTTTAATTAGTAGGTGTCTATTTTATTCTGTCACCCTAGTGTATATGCTAAAATACCACAGGAACAGAGCGGTAAAGAGAAAGTCAATAAACATTGCATTATGTAACCATCCCTGAAAAATAACCCTGCAATTCAATAAATTATTATCTGTATAAATTATTATTTGATAAATTATCATCAACATTAACCCTACAGCAATTTATCGTTACGCTATCTAACAAGCAAATATTCGTCAACCGCATCTACAATTTGAATAAAGTTTGAACGATACTATGTGATTTAATAAAGACTCAAAATACCTAATTATATTAAGTTTTCCAAAAGTTACTTTTAATTGCATGTATTGGTATATTCAGCCACAAAGTATTCTAGAACAGTTATTCAAAGGTCTATGGCAAATACTATTCGATTGCTGTTACGTTCTCCTGGTTTGAAGAACAACGCCGCTGTAGCCTGCTCGTAATTTCCTAAATTACTTGACCAATACTTACTTGTAGAGTATGTTCGCTTATTTACTAGAGGAGAGGTTGTACAGTGAAACTCAATGCGCATGCGCAAAAAAAATATATTTAAAAATGAAATGGTTACACGGTTTCCACTCTTGCCTATGTACATGTACGATGTACGTAAGATATATAGATTTGCAATAATTGCAGTTATTCGAGCTCTCTTATACATGTAATGTACATTAGCATTTGTATATGTATTTTCATTGGTAGCAACATAAAGTAATGCCTCAGCATGTACGTTGCAACGCTATGTCTTAATTCTGTTTAAAAGGTTAAACTCTTATATGCTTCCGCTGAAGCTTTGTCAGAGGCATGTACTAATGCCTCTATCTGTTTGCATGCACCACTACCTTTTTATAGGGGAGCCAACCCTATTTATTTCTTAAATTTATAAGCGCACCTCGGTGCTATGCTTATTTATATGTCCCTTTCCGGGAGCCTAATATACTTTCCTTGTTTTAAATTTGCCTAAGGGACTTGGCCCTGTATTATTGGCATGTATTTGTACTTGACCAAATACGTTTGTTATATTCACATTTATAGGGGAACCCACCCTATCTCTTAGAGCTTGAACGCCTGGTCGAGGGCGACAGTAGCGATAATAGCCGATCTCAATACAAAAGTAATGTCACAGCTACCCAGGCGTTCTCGTTTGAAATATTACGCTATGTGCAATCTTTAGCTCTATACTACTGCGCCCCAAAGAAGGGAAAAATCCAGTAACCAGCAAATGTGCGAACTGTGCACCGACAAGTAAAACGGAGCGATGATGCCGACATTACATAAGAAAACTGGTCCGTGACACTCGTCCGCTACGACGAGCAACTAAATGAAAAATTTCTAAGTCCCGATACGACAAGGACCGAACAAACGTACAAAAGACAACGGGCGCTGCGGCCGCAACGACCGTCAGCAAGAAGCGGAGTGATCGTACTTGTAGAAGAGGTCTATACATGCGCGCCGACAATCTCACCAAAATAATTTTCGACACAAACTTAACTGAAGACTAAAAATATGTATAGACGACAATGGACACAGTAGCCTCGACGTACGATGATAGAAAATCGAGAATTTATACTTATTAAAAAAATCTATACGTGTGGTCCGACGACGTTACCAAATGACTCCCGCCAGAAATAAATGTATAGACAACGTCCTCGACGATTCCCGCCAAAACTAGAAAAACTTAGAAATCTCTAATAATCTTACGACGACGTTACTGTACACGTTACGACGAGGCACGAGAGGTGACCGAGAGTGCACGATCGCTAATACCTCGACTGTCGCGCGGGAGACGACTGCCTATGCTTGTGTACCTTAAATTTCAAGAAAACTCCCATTACATATCCGACGACGTTGCAGCGAATGATTTCTAATTAGGCAGTTTTAGCTAGCGTAATGCGAATGGCTGACTTGCATACATATACAATGCGTAATGTACATACATATTAAAATAAAATTGGATATAAGAGAGCAAAATAAATAAATATAAGAATGAAAATAAATAAATATAAAAATGAAAATAAAATAATATTCTAGATGAAAATAATAATGCAACGAAGATAAAATACATAATAGTAAAAAATTTAGAAAGTACAAAAAACAATGTTAAGTCCTTAACAATTGCTAATACCAGAAACTAAATTTATACAAGTTTTTGTAATCAAATATAAGCCGATTTCGTAAAACAACGAAAGTTCTGAACTAATTCTTTTGGTAAAATTGATTTCAAATCGAACCTTTTACACTGCTGCCATATTTTCGATACGACTGTGGTTTCTTAGCGGAATACAACGCAAACATTTATGAGGCAAGAATTATAAGCTGCTGCACATACACTGCAGATATACGACTTGAAGGAATAAATAATACAGCCTCAACGAAGTAGTGCTTAAAGTTGAATGCGTTAATGCTATAAAGCACAAATTTACACCAACCACTTAATTAGACTTCTCGACTAATTTGTATGAATATAATGCGCGCTTCTTTGCTACCGTAATGTAAATGAGAGTAGGATAAGTAAAAGGAAAAATGTAATTTATTTTTTGTCGAAGTAGGGAATTAGGAGAATGGTGACCAATGCTATTGGCAAATAAAAATATACTCAGTGTTGATTTGAAGCAGTGGTATAAACCGGAAATAATATTCCATATGCGGCTTAGAATGTATAGTGGTTATGATATGGGAACATGTACCACCACAAGCAGTACTTCAAGTCTGTTTAAATGTACGATCGTTCCTACGGATCCTTACTAATGACGCCACTGACCTTTATGTACGAATGAAATCGATACTTTTTAGACAAATTAGATACTTCGAGTACTATTCCAGAATACAATAAATATTCTGTGCTACGGGTTGTAGTATTTACACCTTCAGATTCTTTATTGGATATTAGACTTCACTAATATACGAAGCTATTTTCTTTTTTTTTTCTCTATTTATGCGAATAAATAAAGCAAGTTTGAACCTATCGGTTACAAAGCGCATATAGAGTATAGTCTGGTGTAAGTTTACCGCAAATATGTGTGATTGCACTGTCAAAAGCGTGACAGATACAGTACTGATCTCTTCAGTGCTTTTACTTTGAAGAGACGGCTTTTGCGCTGCATTTATTTGTGCTTTATTATGAATTTTACCATTTCTTTTATTCTTTACTCGCGTATTTGCCTAAATGCAATTTTAAAGTTATCGTCACCAAATTCTGAAGAAAACACCAACATCGTTTCTTTTTTGTGTAATTTTGACGTTAAAAACTGTTGTTTGTTAGCTAGTGATTAATTAGATTAGTTATTACTCGAACTAAATGCAACAGAAAGATTTTTTAATAAGTCGTAACTTGAGTTTATCGCCCTGAAATTTAAATTGTGAATTCAATCGGATTCTATAAGATCAACAGTTCCTCAAAAACCGATTCCGGAGTTACATTTATATTTTGTAATTTTGTTTCGCATGTAATGCAGTTTATTAATATCATGTACTTATATAAAATAAAACAGCAGACCTCCCTCCTACCAATGATCCTGAAGATTGTTCCTTCATGACACTGTCACACGTCTTAATTGGTGACACTCTTATGAATGTTCCGAAATCCCATGATAGCGAAATACCTACCAATCGACTGAAGTTGTACGAACATTAAAAAATAACACAGCACTTTTGGAAACGATGGTCCTTCGAGCATTTAACAACGGTCTAAATGGACGAAGAGTCATCAAAACTTGGCGATTGGCGACCTAGTGATCATTAAGGATGACAACTTACCTAAGATGTGGGAAGAAGTGTGCGGTAAAATAGTTAAACGAAGCGTACAAAAACTATGTAAATTACCGATAGACGAGTAAAAAACATATTGTACTGTAATATTTCTTGCTTAAAGCCTGTTCCTTAAAGGCGGGCGAGATGTTTGAACTTTACATTATTTAGTTACACAATTATTCTGTCCGTAACTATATTCATGATATACAAAATTTTTAGGCAAGACTGTACTTGTACCGAACTTGTGAGTAACACAATATACAGTCCACTTAAACTTGTAGTACGTATTTATTTATTGTAAACACAACAGTTGGTCTGAGCACTTTTTTATACACCTTTTAGAAATGTATTTCTTAATGTATCATATATTTTTACAGATTTCCCTATTCTCTCATTCATTTTTTCTCTATTTTTCCGTTGTCTTCGATGGTTGTTTCTAAGTAATTGTAACTTTCAACATCCCCCCGACCGTCCTTCCTAGTTTTAGTTTGCTAATTGCTTCTCTGACTTCTTCGTCGCTTATTGGTGTGATACGTTCTTCGTCGTTTTTTTGTTATTTGCTCTTTTTCTCTTATATATTTATCTTGTATTATATTTCAAAGTTCTTCAAAGTATTGTTTCCATCTTTCCATTATCTCTTTTTTCTCATTTAGTATATTTCCTTCGTCATCTTTTATATTTTTCAATCTAGGCGCCTTCTTCTGTCTCATTTGTTTTATTGTTTCGTAGAACAATTTTTGGTTTTCTCTATAGTTGTCTCTCAATTATAGTGCAAACTCTTCCTAAGAATTTTCTTTGGCCCTTTTGATACTCTCTCTAGTTTCTTTCCTTGGTATTTTGTACATCTTATCCTTCTCTTTTCTGCTATGCATATATCTGATCCATTTATATTTCTAATCTTTAACTTCAAGTTGTATTTCTGCTGTCCACCATCTGCTTACTTTTGTGTACGTACTTGCTTTTTTTATTATTCAACAGCCTTGTTTTACGGCCTTTAGTTTTTGAATCTTTTCCATTTGTCCTCTATCCCTATTTCGTTTTTAGTCTCTTGTTCAAAAAGTTCATTTGTCTTGTATTGGCATTTCTCTCAAATTTCTTCATCTTTCAATTTGTAGCATTTTATTTTTTCTTTAATTATTTTCCTTTTGCCTTCTTTCGTCTTTATTTGTATTTTTCCTAATCTTCATTTGTAGTAGGTAGTGGTCGCTACCTATTTCTGCATATTTTTTGACTTTGACATCTATTACCTTCCTCTAGTTTTCAGAATTTATTAACAAATAATTAAAGACTAATTTTTCTTTCCTGCTAAGCACCTCTTTTGTGTATTTCTTGATGTCTTTATGTCTAAATTTTCTACTTGCTATAATCATATCGGTTTCAATGCACATATCTATTATTCTCCTCCCGCTGTCATTTATGGTCTTTTCACCTTCCCTTCTTCTATGTCTCTCCAGTCCATCATTGTCTGTTCCGACTCGTCTATTCATATATCCCATTACTGTAATATTTCTTTCAGCAAGGTCTATTTCATTTTGTATTGTTTGTATAATCTTAACCTTAGAAACTGTTGTTTGTTAGCTAGTGGTTAATTAGATTACCTATTACTCGAACTGAATGCATTAGAACGATTTTTTAATAAGTCGTAACTGTACTTGAGTCGGGAAGTTCTAATTGTGGAACTGTGGAATTAATTCAATCGGATTCTATAAGATCAATAGTTTCTCAACAACTGATGTGGAGTTACATTTATATTTTGTGCTTTAGTTTCGCATGTGATGTAGTTTATTAACATGACGTACTTATGTAAAATGTAACAGCAGATTACTTCTGTAAATCTGTAAATTAAGTGAATACCATCCCTGAAAAGCATCGTGTATTTGGAATATACCTTTATTTCGTTATAGTATTCATTCGGGAGATTAATTTTATAATAAAATGATTCAAACAGGTTTAATCAGAGAATGACGCGCCTGACTAGGGGCAGGACTTATTTAGTATACGGTTTCAGCTTAAATTTTACAAAAGAACAACAAGACTATTTAGGTATTAGAATGGGCTGAGCAGCAATGCTTGGTTTTCCTGCTACTTTCTGGTTATTTAACTGCATAAATTGCAATTACATATCTAGGTTGTAGGATTTATTCTTTGTTGTTTCTTTTAAGATTCTTAAGTAGACCTACTAAAGCTTCTTTTGTCAAGGAACCTTTAATGTTACCCTTAAAAGCGGCCGCACGCTAGAATTTATTCAAGAAAAAAAAATATACGTGCCATGAGTAGAATTGAAAGAATTTACTTTTCTCTTGTCAAGCGAACATATCACCTCCATTAAGGCTCGCTTCATGCGACCGGATTCTTTTCCTCCCGGAATTAAATTCGTACGCCTGTCGAAGTGCATTATTGCAAATAGAAACATTTTTGTGTGAATGTTTCCGTTTCAAATAATATATGTTTCCACAAACCGCTTGAATTTAATTCCATGCTGTAATATTGTTGCGCAGAAAGAGTTTGCTTGTGTGAAACGAGCCCTAGTACACCGATTACCAAGGGGAATGCATTTATTTGAACTAAGAAAAGTTGCGTTATACGTAAGTTTACCATATTACGTTGTCGGTAGAAAATCATATCGATCAATATGAGCGTATGAATATATATATATATATATATGACTGAATTAAGACTCAAATGAATGCGTAATATACTTGCATATTGTTTTAATATTCTTGGTTTTGCATACAATAGTGTTTCCAAATATATGATTTTTGTGCATTCTATATTATTTACTAGTTTATTTATTTAATCCATATGGTTTGTTGTTGTTGGAAAGAAAATACTATTAGGGCATCCTTTAAGATTTTTCTGAATGCATTTTGCATTAATCATGTAGAATTTTTATTTTACGATTGACGCGACAGTTTTCTGTATTTAATTACATTTGCAAAAACAACTTGATATTTAGATTGTTTAATCTGTGTATACTCCATCTTTTAATTTGGAGGAGTAAAATAAAATGACGCGCTTACACAATGGTTTTGTTCAAAGCCACCATATTGCAGCAGTTTTAAGACTAGCTGGGACTTTATATAAGTTACAGTTACGTACTGCAAAATAACATTTATTGACCAAATGCACTCTACTAAGCTTCAATTTTATATATCGTACCTTTTTTAGTGGAAGTTTCTGAATGAATTCTATTATAATTCTTATTTTTATATGATTATTTACAAGCAATCAAAAATTTTGAATAATATTGAACATAGCGTATACATATTACACAATAACTTAACGTTAAATACATGTTAATACAGTACATTTCCTTTCAAAATAATTATTCAGTATCATTGTGTATTTCACTTAAACTACTATCTTTGCCCACTGGTATAATGCACAAAGGGTTCGATTAATTTATCAAACACACACATATATTGTCTTCTTTAGTCATATATTCTAACCTTTCTTTTCCAATTGCCTGTCATATTCTGGTTTGTCTGTAGTAAAAGTACGCTTACATCTGCTAATTTAATGGTGGTATTCTTAGTTGCCACTTCATTTTTCATTTGAGCCCTCACTAACTCAATTGGGTCGAGTTTCGAGTGATAAGGTGATAACCTCAGCATGGCTTTGTTGGAACTTTTGGCCATCTCATTTGTCACATCTAGATTATATTGGTCTTTATTAAGACGAATTAAATGAAGTTCAGATCGAAACATTTCTTCATCGTACTTGATTTTTTTGATTTCAACCAAGGTTCCATAGCCAGTTTTCGAGATGTTATTGTGGGAATTTTTTCAATTTTACGACTATGATACGTAGTAGCATTATGCATGGTACTGTTAATATTTGATGAAACCGTCATTCAAACACCTCGGAATTTATTTCTTCACATTAGTTGATTGTTTCTTTTGTGTTCAGAAAGCAATAAGCCGTCTTCCACAAAACCAGCCCCAGATACTATGTGCAAAATAGTAGACAGTGCCACTCCTAAAAATAATATGTATAACGACAGTAATGTATTATAACACCAACTTATCATGCTTGATATTCTTGCGAGAATAGCAGTAATTCTCATTCTGGGATTATCAGTTCGAAGCGTTTTGAATATATTCACTTTCACTATGTTCTGCTTCTCTATCAAAGATAGATGTCCTTAGCTCAGAGGTGGTCGCCTTCTCGGCGGGGTTATTTGCGTTTCAGAAGTAATTCCATATCTACGAAAAACGCTATGCAAAAGCTTTACACGGAACATATATCAGCCGATTATATCGCAGAAGAACTTTTTGTTATTACAGCGCAAAATTAGGGTGAAAAATTAAATACAAAGGCATCCAGAAAAATACACGATCTAATCATCAATCAACAATATGGTAGCCGGCAATATATCAAATATCGCTAGTGTAGTTTGTGACGAAAACTGACCGATAGCAAGCCCGCTTTTTAGCGCTTTAATTTAAAAAACACTTCTTCGAATTAAACAAGTAGAGCATAGTAAAGTACCAACAGATACCAACATTTTATATAAATCATTAAATTTTTATTGTTCTTTGGAAGTGGCATTGCGTAGGGTTTAATTTAATGATTTGCTGTATAAAATGTTTATTGGATTTTGTGCAATAAATATAATATGGATGCTTACAAATAGATAAACGAAATTTGCAAAATACGCGAAGTTACTATAAGGTATAAATAATGAAGAAAATACATGCTTTATGCAAATATGCTTGATGCTAGATATATTCTGACCCTTAGTCATTATGTATACTGAAAAAACGATTAAAAAGGATGACCCAATCATAACGAGCAGAGTGAAGACATAAGCTTCACTATCAATATTGCAATATGTCGTTTTATTTAAATAATTTTATGACAAGTTCTTTTTCAATGTTAAATTGGAAAGTATATTATAAAACAGATCATTATTTGTAATTCACTATTTACCTGCAAACAAGAATTACACCACCTAACAAGAAAGATGAGATACCTATATGATGGCCGATTACTGCTGGAATCTTCGGCGAGGCTGTTCCAGTAAACCTCACGCAAGGAAATCTTATAAAAGGAAATTTTTAACTGATGATTGAAAGTTGTGTATGCATATTTTTCTATTAATTGAATACCTCCTACCTATTGTGTTTCAGTTAACAGTTATCAAATAGAAATATTTAAAAAGTTACGTACATAACATTATATCCAATTTTGACGATTTTTTTCTATATAAGGGAGAAAAAAAATGAATTTCGAAAACTAGATCTGATAGAACGATCTGACTGCATTTTTGGATTAGGCACCCCAAAATTGCTTAATGACGCTTAAAAAATCCGAGGCACTAAAATGTGTGTCGGCCAGTGTTTCTCGTAAGTACGGAGTGGATGACGTAACTGATAGCTTAAAAACATTATATTATGTTGTCAAGTATATACAAATAAATATGGTACACGTTAGATGTGGTGGTACACTGGAGACCATTGGGAATTGGTAAACAACATCTTCAAAACTAGGATGTTAAATTTTCTTACAAATTTGAGAATTGAATGAAATCGCCTCTGGAAGAAACCAGGCAGTTAGTCGAACTGTTTCTAATCTTCAAATAACGAGAGGCACTTTCCAAAGTATTATTCGACAGTTTTGAGAACTGCTAATATCTAAATTCCGTGATATAACACATGGGCTGAAAAGTTCCGGGCCCAGCATATAGATGACGCTAGTCTTATTGCAGTCACCTTTCTCTCAGTTAGTACTAACCTTCAAAAGACAACTGTTAAAATTTCATGATATTCTATTCCTTAGTTTGTGAGTTATTGTGCTAAGAGTCTCGCTACTTTTGTTATTTTCAAAACAATTTCGTGTACTATTTATTTCGTGTTTTAATTTTACACTGCTTCTTGATGGGAAAAAATACCGTTCAAGCGAAGCAATGGCTTGAAAAGTGTTATGGGGACTCCGCTCCATCAGAAACAACAATAAAACGTTGGTTTGCTGACTTCAAGCGTGGTCGTAGAGACACCGATGATGCAGAACGCAGTGGACGTCAAAATGAGGCGGTAACACCAGAAAACATAAAAAAAATCCACAAAATCGTTTTGAATGATCGAAAAGTGAGGTTGCGTCAGTTAGCTGACATCGTAAAGATATCAAAGGAACGTATTGGCTTTATATTGCATGAGCATTTGACTATGAGAAAGCTCTGTTCATAGTGGCTGCCGCGTTTGCTCACTGTTGACCAAAAACAAGAACATGTTGATGATTCTGAGCAGTGTTTGGCCATGTTTAAACGTAACAAACTGGAGTTTTTGCGCCAATATGTGACAATGGATGAAACATGGATCCATCACTTCACTCCGGAATCAAAACGATCGTCATTTGAGTGGACAGCAACTGGTGAACCTCGTCCAAAGCGCCCGAAAGCACAACAATCGGCTGGAAAGGTTGTGGCCTCCGTACTTTGGGATGTGCGTGGTGTAATATTCATCGACTATCTTGAGAAAGGAAATACCATCAACAGTGAATATTATATAGCGTTATTGGAGCGTTTGAAGACCGAAATTGGAAAGAAACGACCGCATATGGCAAAGAAAAAACTTTTGTTTCATCAAGATAACGCACCGTGTCACAAGTCAATCAGAACAATGGCAAAACTACATGAATTGAACTCCAAATTGCTCCCACATCCACCGTATTCGCCAGATTTGGCTCCCAGCGACTACTGGCTGTTCGCAGACCTCAAAAAAATGCTCGCCGGTAAGAAATTTCGCACGAATGAGGAGGTTATCGCTGAAGCTGAGGCCTATTTTGAGGCAAAAGATAAATCGTTTTACAAAAGTCGTATTCAAATGTTAGAGCGGCGCTGGAATGATCGCGTTGCTCTTGATGGAGATTACGTTGATGAATAAAGCTAATTTTGAACCAAAAAAAAACGTGTTTTCTTTGTTAGGCCCGGGACTTTTCAGCCCATGTGTTAACTAGGGTTGTAGATTATTCACAGAAGACTGCAAAACTTGTGCAATGAATCATTTCAACTCTCAGTAATATATTTTAACATATTATTACTATTAACTATATATTTTTCAATAAAATTGTAGAAATAAGAATGTAAAACTTTTCTTAATATATTTTTGAAATTCTTTTAAGCAAGAAACCATTCCAGCAGAGAGCTTTGCCTGGGATTTTCCACCACAACACGTTGAGTTCATAAAAGAGGGGGCAATAATATCCCAAAACTCCTTCTCAAAATAGAAGAGTGTAATAGAATAATTGCCAGGTTTAGTGAATAAATGCTTATTTTTTATCAAAACACGGGTTTTGGGAATTTATTTCTAAAAATATGTTTTCTAAATGCGCTCCATTATTTTGCTGGCACTCTTCTAAACGTGAGGTAAAATTTTCAAGAACTGCTCGATACATGATACTGCTCGATATTCTCGAACTGCTCCTTGATAGCCGGCATTTCTCTTCGAATATTCTCTGTTAATTCATTCAGAGAGGGAGAATTGTTGCTGTATATCCTTGATTTAAAATAGCCCCATAGGAAAAGATCCATTGGTGTTAAATCGGTGCTACGTGTAAACCAGTTTATGTCACCGCGTGTGCATATCAATCTCCCAGGGAAAATTTCACGAACAACTGATACGCATATGTTAGACCTCTGAGATGTCGCTCCTTCTTGTTGTAACCAAGTGTTTCGATTAAAATCTTGGAAAGCTGCTGTTAAAAAGTTGTTATTAATCTCCACATATTGCTACGGTTACTGTACGACTTCTGCTATCTTCAAAAAAGCACTGGCTGATAACCTCTTGTGCCGACATTTCAGTCCAAATAGTAACTTTTAGCGATTGAAGTGGCATCTCATGCTTATGTTTTGGATTTCTTGAACTCCAATAACGACAATTCTGGCTTGTTACATGGTCGTTACGGTGAGAAGTTTTTGTAAAACTTGCGCATACAGCGCGCATGGTCCGCTCCCGTAAAACTATGATTTAATTCTGATGGACGGTACTAGCGATTGTCATACCCCCTAGACCTCGCTCAACGATTGTGTGCGCGCAGTGAGCAAAGGAAATTAAAAAGGACTTTGGAATACCCAGTATTTAATCGAACGATTGACAGTGCAAGTAACAATGAATTTCAAAAACATACACTAGACCTTAATTAATCAATTTATGTGACGTGAAGTGGGGTCTTTGTATTAAATATACATATAATAAAAATAACTTGGTGATGGCAATGTTCATTACTATACAGCATATGCTTAGATCACAGTTAGTTAACCATCACTAGTTTTTCTTATAGCGACTGTCAAAATTACCGCGAATCATAGAAAATTAGAATAGAAATATTTTGAAGATATCAGAAAGAGAGAACTGTATCTAAATTTTGAATAATCATAACTCAGTAGTTGCATACGCTTTTTTATCTTTGGCAATAATTAACAAAACGTTATATTAAACGTAGGTTGTTCCACTTCTCGTTCTAAGTTTTTGAAAGGAAAATGTTTCATTTACCACACCATGATAATTCGCTAGTTTACGTCCTTTATTAAACGTAATCGAATTACCCTATTCTTTATAATATTTCAATGTTTTTTGATTGATTTTAAGGGGACTACTTTATCGAGCAGAGAGTAAATGCTATAAAGTGGCGACCACAATACCAGGGGTGACAAAGCGAAGTAAAAGCAAATACTCCAAGTATAAAACGCATGCAGTCACAATGCAAAGTTGCTATAACTCTAAAGTAAATATTTGCCACTGGCAGAGTGCACTTCTCTGCTGACATAAATTTTATTGACTTGAGCAGTTATTTATACTAAGCTGTGATATACGAAGTTACTGACGCTGAGATCACGCATTGTAATGGTTTACATATAATGGATAAATTTTGTAAAAAACAGTTGTTAATGAAAATATGATTTACAATTTATAATTATAAGTATTGTTAACCCAGTTTCGCGTTGGTAGATGTACCTAATTTTATTCTCTTTATCTTAGGTTTTATTAGATAATGTTAGGACATGAATTCCTTCCATGCAAAGAAAATAGCAGCAAGAGTTTAATATGCAAACACAACCTTGTAATAGAATAAATGTACTAATTGAATAAGCAACACAAAGATTGATATTGAAGAAACGATAAATATTGTTTTATTTTTATTATTATCTATATCTACTATAATTTTTTGAACATGGGCGACGTTCTGGATCAAGGACGAGCTAGTGAAAAGCTTTCAGAAGATTTTCGCCTCTAGCACGATTAACACGTCGAGTTACGGTAACCTTCTGCCAAAGTGGTTTCGCCTCTAACGTGGTTTACACGTCGAGTTACCAAGCCACTTTGGCTTCTCCTGTTTCTCCTTAAGAAGCCTGCTACGACGAAGGCGAAACGTCGAGATTCCACCTCTCTTTTCTTTTGCTTCCCCCCTCCCCTCTGTCTCTCTTTCCTTCGCTTACTCTTTTCACCTTTCTTTTTTTTCACCCCCCTCCCCTTCATTTTCTTCTTTTTATCTCTCTTTATTTTTATTTCCTTCTCCTCTTACTCTTATTTCATGTATATAATTCTCATCATGACACGGTCCAATTTCGGAAGTAGTTCGTTTATTACTAACTCTGGCCGTGGAAGCCTACGTATTCATTTCATGTATAAATTAGATTAGATTGGACTTTATAATAACTAACAACATAATTTCTCTTATAGTTCTTTCATAAATTGAGGAAAATTTAAATGCGTAGTTTTACCTCGAGGTAAACAATAACCGAATATGCAAACAAACCTGATAATTGGATACACACTCCACATTTTAGAATTTGATTTGATTCTTTAAGACTGCATTGCAATACTATGAAGTCCATTTTTTAAAAGAATTTTGATTAATAGAAAATCGTTTGTAATCGCGGGTCCCAACTCGCAAGAATTGGTGGGAGAGTTTTTCGAACGCCAAGTCAATATTTGTAAATTGTGCGTGTCTGTTCACCAGATTTGAATAGTTGAATAGTTTCTACAGCTAACATAGTCTATCAGGTGTAACTGATACATTACACGTGGTTAACTGGAACACCAATTTTTAAGACAATGTTCCGCACAAAGCTATATCCAGCCGATACCTGTGACAAATTATCACTACATGGTTGGGTATCAACTGCAATTTTTCAAGTATACTTCGTCATACCGTAAATCACTTTGTTGGTACTGTTTAATAACCTTTCTGCAAATACTGCAGTATATGTACCATAATACTGAGAAATAGCCAATAATTTCTTAATGAACGCTATTAGCAATACGATAAATTTACAGGGCCATTTCTTTCGTATTATAAGCCATCAATGTACAAATTAACTCTAACACACATTCGTCCTTAGAGCTGTGACCAGATTTACTTTTGGCTGTTTATATGTCCAAACTAGTCCTTTTTACTCCGATAAATACCATATATATATATATATATATATATATATATATATATATATATATATATATTACTGTAGTAGTATAACAGTAAACTAAGCAAACTATTATTAGTCGGTTTCGGATACATAATTATTACTACAACTACCACTACTACACAACGCTACATCAAATACGGATCGTTATCAACGCAACAGAAATCAGTAGATATTCATTCTCTATTTGAAATTAATTGTAAAATTCGATAACGCTAGAAAATATCTGCTATTTTGTTTAGAACAAGCGATTTCTATGCTAGTAGGGGCAGCATGATATAAAGAGCAAGTTTTCCAAAAATATTTTCTTTTAATTTTATGGGTCTTAAAGGCTTGTAAATATTTCAGCACTCTGTATATTCAAAATGGTGTTCTTATCACATTGGTCGGACATCAAACTATAGGTGGGATGATTTTCGAATACTTTTTAATAAGCAGATAGTGAAAAAAGCTAGGGTTGTACTAGCATCAAGGTTTGGACAAATTCTGCTTTAATATATTCACACAAACTAGAGATGTTAATAAGAATAAGATTAATCAAAGGATTTTACCAACAATTGAAGGTGATTTCTTATTAGCACCTTTTAACTTATCGATAATTACAAAGATATAATTGATATATTACTTTTCATGTACGACTGCATAGAATAGATTTATTACAGAGTAATTCAGAAGTTCCTTTAACTTTTTACGCAAAGATGTTAAAACTGCAGACCGTACCTTATGTCATTTACTTTATGCAGCCAACGTTATTACATTACGTAATTTATGCAGTTTAATATTAGTTTTTCGAACGATATAAATCCTCATTCCTGAAATTTACCAACTACAGTTGCGAAGTTTTTCCTCAAGCGAAAGCTTACTGGAAGGATCCGCATGTTGCAGGTATTGCGAACCTAGAAGTTTTTATCGCAGGGTTTGTTTCTGGAAAAGGATAGTACGACTGTTACACTGAAGATATTTTAGGTGTGGATGCAACAAATGTATCATTAAGAGTTCGCTTGTGACTGCAGTACAAGTAATTTAGAAAGTGCATTTTGTCTGACTAAGTTATTGTTAGAGACCGGATTATATGCAAAGTGCATATATTTTATTATATTTATTTATTATATTTTACGTCTATATGTAGATGTATTGCACTGATTAAAGTTAATTAGCGTTAATTAATGCAATACATCTACATATAGACGTAAAGTATAATAAATAAAATAAAATATAGGCACTTTGCATATAATCCGGTCTCTAGTTATTATAATGTTTCCGTACCTTACATTTTTGTTCTCATTCTTGGCCGCGTCTAACATTCTATTAAGAATGGATAAAGGAGTTTGCATTGGAGAACCAATAAGGACAATACGGCAAACAATTGTGGTGGGTATAAAATGACGTGTTTTAAGCTCAATAGAACCTCTTTTGAACGTTGTTATTACTGATGAACTGCGTTTTAATTAGGTTGTATGGCGACTGTTGCTTCTGCAAATTCTAGACGCAGTATAGGAAAATCCCTCAATTAGTAACTGAGAGTTAGCTTCAACATTAAATATTCCAAGTAACAAGACAGTTCAACTGGTGTTATGAGAAAACCTTCATCCATAACAAGTTTCTAAAATTCAACCGCTGATTAAATCTTTCCAATACAATCTTAAATAAGATTCAAGAAGATGACGCCCTTTTAAGATGTATTTTTTGGAGCAATGAGTTTATGTTTACTGGAGGTAATGTATTTAATACTCATAATTCTCACTATTGGGCGGAGGAAAACCCGTATAAATTTCTGGGAAAATGGTCATTAATGTAAATTTTCCGTTAACGTTTGGTTGGGCATAAACAGAATCTGTTAGGGCAATTTATCTATCAAACAGTCTTGTACCGATGGTCACCTCGATATATTGGAATGAGCTATTAACAAGATGCTTTTGATGTACACGCATGATGGAGCTCCTGCTTACTTTGGTCGCAACGCAAAAGAGTGATCAGATAAATGCTTCCCAAACATATGGACTGGTCGTGGCGCCTCTATCTCATAGCCTGCGAAATCTCTCGATCCCAATCCTCTAAACATTTTAGTTTCGTGGATGAAGGGGAAGGCACTAACGACAAAGTTTACGCAGCCACAGCTCAAGACATTGACGAGGTTAAAGGTTAAATTAACACAGCAGTATTACAAACTGCACCCGAGAGTCTCGAGCGAGTGGTAGAGTTGGTATCTGTGGATTGTAACTATACTAAGAAACAGACGGATTTCAATTTGAATAGTTACTTAAGTACTAGTGCTCATTCATTTACAATAAGATAAATCAATCTTATTATAAAATATACGGTAATTTCACATATTTCAAAATATGTCGTTTTGATAATAAATAATTTCAAAAGTAAGTCATATTTCGGGCGATGTGCAGAATGTAAAACGTATAAATCATCCGTCATTCATAATTCAAAAACAACATACTAAAGACGTCGCGGGAAAGCTGAGGCATTACAAAAATAGCAAGTACGTACACAAAAAGAAGCACATGGCGGACACCAGAAATACAACTCTAGGTTAAAGGTAAGAGAAATAAATGGATCAGATATATGCATAGTAAAAAAGAGGAGGATTATAAGATGTACAAAATGGCAAGGAAAGAAGCTAAAGAGAGTATCAGGAGGGCCGTAGACATTTCTTGGAGAGAGTTTGGTCTAAAACTGAGAGATAACTATGGGGAGAACTAAAAATTATTCTACGGAACAAAATGATTGAGACAAAAGAAGGCTCCGAAATTGAAACATATAAGAGATGACAAAAGGTATATACTAACTGAGCAAAAAGAGATAATGGAAAGATGGAAATAGTACTAAAAAATAAAACAAGATAGATAAGTAAAAGAAAAAGGGGAAATACCAAAACACAACGAAGAACGTATGACATCAGTAAGCGACGAAGATGTCAGAGAAGCAGTTAGCAAACTAAAACTAAGAAAGGCGGTCGGGGGGATCGAATCATGGCTAAAATGATAAAATATATCGGAGACAAAGGTAACAAAGAACTACTTGACCTCTTAAACAACATCATATTAAAAAATAAACACGTAAACCGCAGATACATTGTGCATAGCAGATTTCTTTTTGCATTTGTTTCCTCCCTTTCCTTGGCGATTTTTTTAAAGCTGAATTAAAGCAATTTGCAATGTTTGAGGATAGTCATAGTATATTGTAAGTTAGTTATATGTATACTTCAATTTGATCTATCAACTTTTTTACTAATTTTGTGTTTACTTATAAGATATTAGTTTTAGATGTATACATTAATTATATTTGAATTTTAATTGGATATTTATTTTATCTGTTAGGCAGCAAAGTATTATTATTATTTGTTTCAATATTTCCAACCGTCAATTTGTAATGAAAAAGCATGAATATCTAATGTATAATATAAATATTCTTTAAAATCTAGGAGAAATTCAAAAAGAAAGGACACATGTAATTCAAAAAAAATTATGCAAAAATTTGTTCCTGATGTGCAAGGACTCAATTCATATTAATTGGTCTCTGCTAGATCACTTTTCTAATAGCTAAATGCAAATATAATATTGCATAATACACCTGTAGGAACGCCTCGGTCCAAACTTTCTAGTTTATCTAACGAATTACATAGCAGGCATCTCTGTAAATCAGTCCAAAGCGTTACTTTAAACTTGCGCTAGGGTTAGTTTACATTGGAATATATGTTCTTAATTCATTACACGAAAGCAAGTAATCGATATGGTGTCCGTAAAGAAGAATAAATAATACTATATAGTTATGTATATGGGAAGCCATTTTATTGAAATATATAAATAAGTAATATACTATCGTTTTTATCTTCATACTTATTTCCTTATTGTTTACAGGTCTGGATCTTTGGTGATCTGTGGTGTAAAATGTGGCTAGCCTTGGACGTGTGGATGTGCACAGCATCCATTCTAAATCTTTGCGCCATATCCTTAGATCGCTACGTTGCCGTCACGAGACCAATATCTTATCCGAGTATCATGTCCTCCTCAAGAGCGAAAATGCTTATCGCCGGTCTTTGGGTGCTAAGTTTCGTTATATGTTTTCCGCCCTTAGTCGGATGGAGGGATACCAAGGTGAGCGTTAAATTGTTATTCTTTTCGTGTAACTCTTTCGGAAACTTACGCGCTTAGAATTTTTCTCTCGCCAAAAACAATTAAGGAAGTCCTCTATAACTAATCATCTTAGGCCTTGTGTACTCCGCGCACGTAAGAAATATCATATGTGTAGACTCACAGCTTGTTTAATATGTCTAACATATATTTTGTCGTGGGCACGAAGCAAGCTAAACTACTTATCGTCTAGTTTCGGTGTCTTCTCTTCGCGTGGAAATATTCAAGATTTAAAGCAATTGAAACTATATATAACCGGTAATGGCGATAAATGGAATTTTCTTTATACGTGACCAGGAATATTATTATTAAGATTATTGCGATGTCTAGTTCGTTAGATTATCCATCCTGCTCTTAGTTTTCTTAACAATATATAAAATTGGTTTTAACGCAAACAGTTTCAGAACGCACCAGCCCGGTGTCAGCTAAATAAACTATTCAGAGGAGAGTCGAGAACTTAATTCGGTAATTTCATTCACTGTATACTTTGGTTATAACAATTTTCTAGAAGTCAACAATTACAATTTTAATTTCCAACATATTTACAAAAAGAATACATTTTTGTTAATGAAACCGCCAGTATATCTTTACATATTTGAAGAATTTAATAAGATATAACCAAAAATGGAAATGTAATGCAGCTTTAAACCAATTTCAAAAATAAAAGTATGAAATCATTTACATTGAAGAACGCAGTTCGAAATAGTCACACAATCACCGGACCTCTGTATTATAACTGTATGTATATAAAGCTCGACAAATAAAGTAACTCCATGTGTTGCCTCGTCAAGTTTTAATGATTTCTCGAATACGTTTAGGCATTTCAGTTCTTAATTTTCGCAGTGTGCGCAGTGTGACTTCCAACTAAGCTTTCAAAGAATACTTACGATCCTAATTCTTTAAAATGTTACAAATGATGCATTCAATGTAGTTCTAATGATTCCCTCATTCAATTCAGAAGACTGTGCAGTTTTCATTTTTCAAAATTTTAGTTTTATGAGTTATGAAACAAGCAAAATTATTCTGCTGGAGAAAAAAAGTTTTAATGTACCATTTAGAAGTTCTGTGTTCAGGTGCCCTATGTCTCCCTCTACACTAATGCACTTGGTCCATCGGCGCTTCAACATCTTAACAGTCTTCTGGAAAAATTTTTGTCCGACCTCTGCAAATCACCTCTCTACAGCTTGCATCCCTTTATAATTCCTGCAAAATTTTGCCCCACGTAAGATTTTTTATATTTTGGGAAACAGCCTATAGTGTAACGAGCCAGGGCCGGCGAATGTGGCGGGTGCTCCACTGATTCAAAGTCTGCTTAGTTTGTAGCAGCCATATCAATACCAGATGAGTGGCTGGGAGCACTATCCTGATGAAACAGCACACCGTGCCTTAACTTTCCTCGGAGTTTCTCTTTAATATCATCTCGCCAGTCAGTCAGGACGATTCTTTGAGCATTCCAGAACATAGCTAGCAAAACCTTTCCAGCAGACCTTAAATTTGCGTGGAAGAGGAGCACCGTGATGTTTCCACTTTCTACTTTGCACTTTGGACTCGGGACCATAAAGGTGCATCCATGACTTGTCCATGGTTACATACCATCTACGAAAGTTATCTTTCTTTGCTTGATACCTTCCCAAAGGACCCTTACAAATCAGCACCTGTGTTATTTTTTGATCAATGGTTAACATTTAGACTACCTATTTTGTTCTCATCGCTTTCGTATCTAATTCTTTAGACAGTATGTTGTGCACCACATGATATGATAACCCAGCATCTTCCACATTATCCCTGATGCGTACTCGTCGGTTTTGCAGCACGACATCGTGTACCATTTTAATGCATCTGTATGTTGCTACCCTTACGGAAGTATCACTGGCATGCTGGTTTTCACAGGATGTTCCTCCGCATTTAAAATCTCAACACATGCGTTCAACTATATTGTAAGGAACTGTAGACTCACCATTAGTTGCCAGTATGTCCTTATGAATTTGAGTTGGAGTTATACCTTTTCGTTGAAGGTATTTTATTACGGCTCTTTGTTCTACAGTTGTTAACAATCGCGATACACAATTCAAGAATTAGCCACAGCACAACAACCCTTTGAGATGCAAACTTGATACTATGTAGATATGATCTGCAAATGTCAGTTAACTAAATGTCAAAACATTAACCAAACAACCAATTAGAAGTAGATGAGGGGTGGGGGAATGAGGATCCACCCTCGTATTTCCCCCACGCACTCAAATATTAATATTCTTATGACAAAAACGTTGTAGGCAGCAATAACTAGACACCTCTGTGGAGGCCCCGTCCAGTAATAATTATAATACACATTTTTCCACTTGATTTCTTCAAATTGTACCCTTCATTTTTGCGAAGGTTTTTAGTAGCTACGGAGTAGTCTTCTAAATACACTTACGGTCATATATACGGAATATAGCAAAACATTCGACATTTTCTTTTTTCTGTTATTAAAGCTGTTCGTAGCTACGAAAAAGTACGGTTGTATATGTTCCTCTTAATGAATTCGAAGAAATATTTTGGCATGCAAGACAGTACAAACCTGTGTCTGAATATTAAGTAATTATTCACAAATTGTAAAACTTAACACCATCGTGTTGCCACCACGTCCTCAAATTAGAGCAGACAGTAAAATTCTTCTTGTATCTTCTATGTATCTTTCTCCCATACGAGTATCTTTATTAAGATGTCCAATTAGACGACCACTGAATAAGTCTTACTCCTGACACCATAATCTCTGAAACTGTGTTTGGTGTATTTGGTAACTATTTCCAATTAGCCTGTAGTAAGAATATCTGTGTGATTACCAGGTTTCACAAAATTTTGCAACTGCTTTGAAGTGAAGAATAACCTGTTACGAGGATTGTTAAGTCTGAATTCCTGAAGTAAATGAATGTTATCTTGTTTGCATGATTCTATTAATAGAAACCGTGTGTTTCTTTCTCCTGGTCTAAAGTGCAAATGCCACTAAATTCCATACTTATCGGACCAACATTTGCCTTGAAAAAAGTACAGTATTCGCTTATTCATTGACTTTTCGAATTAAATATCGTATATATGCATATAAACCAAATTAAACAAAAAAGTTATTTTCTTGTCATGACATATGGTATGCAAAAAATTACACTTTCATACATAAATGTACAACTACAAATATCTGAGTGTATTTGCATACAGTAATACAGTAAGTCCCTCTCCTTATATAAATATCTACGTTTGCATATGTGTGCATATCCATTTCCTTCGTCTAAAATTTACGCATTTAGTTCGAGAGGGTATCTGTGATAATTTTTTTACGTATACCTGTTCGCAACTTTTCTGTAGTGGAGCTAAATCCTATCTATTGGAACGAATTCCTAGCCAGGGCGACAGTAGAGAAGTACGAACATCACTGCAAATACATATATACAACTCAACTGACGACTACTTTGATGTACTCGTTATACTGTATACTTAATTTTATATATTTATTATATGGATATCTGACACCAATCTAATGTTACGTTGTGTTGATAACAGAAATAGCCGGCTCGCTGGCCGACAGCAATCGCCTATTTCCTTGGAGTAGAGAGTAATAGGTGGTCATAGTTCTCTCCGACGAAGTTTCATATGTCCATATCCACGAAGATGCTATGGTAATAGAGTCGATTGTGTCATTTATATAGGAGAGTATAATTGAGTCATTCGTAACTTCGAAGAACTACGCGACGCAATCAGATCTTTTGTACGAAGAGAGTGTCACAGACAAATATTCCGCCTGCAGAATCCAATAGATCTATAAATTGTCAGAGCTCCAAGGAAGTTTCTGGGTATCAAATATATATTTTATTTTTTATTTGTATGTCAAAATTTCGTTCGTCTTTAATGGGTTGGTTGTGACGGACGACGTTCTGATTTGAGGAAAAAGCTAGTGTCGATTTTCTAAAATTGCAAATGTAATATAGTTAGGAGAAATTTGCTGCGAGAAATGTTGTCGATGCATTGGTTCCGCTTATCTAACCTTTTTTCGATACTCTCTGGAGATCAGCAGCATGTTTACGTAATCACAGGTAACTAGCGTCGGCATTTTTATAGGATCCAATTAATTTTATGAACACTAGTCGAAATAGCAGTAGAATAGTGCGAAACGCGAAAACACTTAACTTGAATCGTAGATAAATAATGATAAGGGAGGATGTTATATACAACTTTACTAATGTCCGATTGATTTTGAATGAAAGCAAATTCCTATTTACAAAGCGTAAAAAGTTTGATTTTCCAAAAACATTTAGAGTATATAAATGTGCGGCGCTAAAATTACCTCAGAACTTTATTTCATACTTCTAAACTTATGTGTAGTAGTCATTAAGGTTCCACTTAAGTGCTATCATTTGTGATAATTATTCGTATTCGCAAGTTCGGTATAAAAGGGCATGCGATTTCGTTGGAATATATTCGGCAATCGATATCGGCAAGGAAATTGGCGAAGTCGGAGTGCTGACCTATAAGGACTGCTCTCAAGATTCAATTTAATGGCAAAATGTTTACCTTGAGGGTCCTTAGAAGATAGATTATACGACTCCAGCTCGAGGAAAATTAAATTTCACTTACACCACCGTGGCATATAAATTTTATCCACACTTTACGCAATATATGCTTAGCTTCGCGCCTGTTTTCCTACTTTAATTTTTGTTTCGTAGTATTTCTGTTCACGTTCGTTGCGTTATCGTTATGAAGGAGCAAATAATTCTTTTTAGGATTATCGAGTAATTGTAAAACTTTGTTTTCGCACAGCATTCTTGTCTTCGAGTTACTCCCCTCAAAGGCAACTAAAAGTTTAGTTATGAAAATTGCTAACCGTTACGTAAAACTAAACAGTAAAGTAATACAATGTACAGTAAGAATTTTATCATGAACGAATGTATTAACTGATAGTTTGACGAGTTTTTATGTCCAGTGTCCGTTATCCTTTAGGAATATGCTGGAGAAAGTCATCGTTTCATTACCAAAATATTGAGCAAAAAATACATTTACTTTTAATCATGTAAGTTAATCCATTTGATCTGATTAAGACCTGATTTATATATTATTACGATTTACACTGATTAAAGTTAATTAACGCTAATTAACTTTAATCAATGTAATACACCTACATATAGACGTAAAATATAATAAACAAATAAAATATATGCACTTTGGATATAATCCGGTCTCTAGTAGTTACTGACATTTCTTGGAATTTTTTTATCGACTAGAATACATTAATGGACATTCGTATAAATATTTAAAGCATTGATTACAAAAAAGTGCTACCCGTACAAGATCAATAAAATTATTGTATAGTATACTACATAAGAAAGATAACTGTCCTATATTTTCTTGGTTTAACTGTATACGCAAACAATAACGATTAACTTATTCTTGGTTTATATTTAACAGGTGAGAGCGACATGTATCTAGGTCACTCAACAAGTTTGTGCTTGACGTATATTCAGTGAGAAAAAAAGCGTCGATGCGGCGGTAATTGGAAGCAAAATAGAAAAAATACGGCGATAAATACGTAGAAGATTTTAGCGGTAAACACTCTGAAGAGGATCATTCATGCGGTGCTATTATTGCACTTCCTCAAATTAACAAGGGCTATATAACTAAGCTGTCCTTTAAAAATATCACAATCCGTGACAATAGTTACAAAATATATCCTTAGAAAATAATAAAATATTACTCTTCGCTAGTAATAGCTATACCCCACATATAATTTTTTCCCTATTTTGCAGTTACTCTAAAGGAAACGAAAACAAGGTACTTATTATTTTCTCAAACGAGTTATTTGTACTCTGTCCGCATACGCATATGTATGTACACAAACCGACAGACATCTAGTGATTTTTTTGACACTGAATGCTCACCCCTATCATTCGCGAGCCGATCTCAAGTCTCCATCTGAGAGTAATGGTTATAGTCCAGTAGAGGCAACTTTCAGGAGATTTTTATCGAGCTGTAGTTTTTGTATTGAAGTTTTTCATTTTTTTTGCCAACACACATTTTGTTGCCCCGGATTTTTTAAGTGCAATTTAGCAATTTTGGGGTGCCTAATCCTTATTACGTATGAGTAATAAATTTCACCGTGGTGTATCTCAAAAACTAAAACAGCTAGGAAGAAATGTCAGTTATTTATGGAACCAGTATATCAGAAATACCTTAAATCAGCTCGTATTTTATAGGCAGCACGACAAAAAATCAATGTTGTTGGGCGGTGTTGTATTTTCATATCAGTTTATTTATTTCTGCAATATCTGAAACTAGATTAAATTTTCATGTGATTTCTATGCATTCTTTTCGACTACAATTTTATTGTAGCATTTATTTTATCATTGTTGTACTAAATGTTTTATTAATTCGTTTTTGAAGATCAGTATCATAAAGCTCTTTGCTTTTATTACTTTCTTTTGATTGAAATTTTGAACGAAATTGTTTAGTGAAGTTATAATAATAACACTACATCAGAATTACAACAAATATTCACAATTTAAGCACACAAATATTATCTATAGCTAAAGATATTAGATCGTCTGCTGCTGTAATAGCTTACAGAATTTGGCGTTCTACCTTTAACCTATTTGAAAACAGAATTAATATGTAAGAAATGATACAGAAAATACAAGAAAAATAGTCATTCTAAGTTCGCTTCAGGTAATAGTCGCTGTATTGCTTTACACCTCCATCGGGGTCTTGAAATTTAGAATGATAACTCATGTCAATGTTGAGCAGATAAAGTTTGCCGAACTTTAATCTTTAATCTTCAAATTTAGTAGTAAATAAAGAATAGACAGATAAGACGCATTATAGAAGTAACTTCGTTTCTATATCTCTATTCTGTGTCTTGGAATCAATGATTGTTCCTAACAGTTACGCTGTGATCTTAAAGTTAATCTGAAAAAGCTAACAAGTAGTTCAAGAAAACTTTGTAGTCGGCAATAGAGAATTTAGAACATACGAGACCTTCATGATTAAGTTAATCTATTCCTTTCTTATGGATATAAAGTGTATTAGCGTTTACTTCAAAACACTATATAATAAAAATAAATGGGGATCTGCAGTGAGTATACAAGTGTTGCTTTTCAGGCGTTGTAAAGAACTTGCCAATATCGCTTGACATTGCAGTAAGTGCAAATATTTTTTAAAATGAGTGCTTAGACGCGTAACATTAAATTGTAGTGCCCTTCTCTTCCGCGAATATTAAATTAGGTCCCCCATTGCTAAATAAATAGAGCGATTTTGAACGCACAAAGTCTAATAGCTACCACCCCGCGGTATAGTTGCTGTGCTCTTGCGACTGTTGCTCGTATGTACTCCTCCCGCTTTAAAGTGGTGTTTCGCTGTATATACTCAAAAGACGCGAATATGTAGCAGCTAAATATATTCAGAAGTCACAATGTTTTGTTAGGAAGATAGTGCAACAGTTCGGTGATAGAAAACTACGACTTAACGAAACGAGGTGTTTCACCTACTATTATGAAACCGCAAGATAAAGTGAACTCAACGCTGCATTGAGCTCAGGCGAAATTCCCTAGAAAATAAAGATAAGCTTCCGTAACTAGAAGTGGATGTCAATTTGCTGGAAAGTACTTAATCGTAAAGCGTTAAGCTGGAAGAGAGCCATGTTCCGAACTTCTACCTCCACAAGTTGAAACAAAATAACGCCGAATAAAACTGGAAGAAGATACACCACCTTTCTCAAATACATCAAAGGAACAATGCGTCGAATAGGAAGCATTTTAGACAAACATATGATAACCATTTACACAACAGACAAAGAAAATCTCACAAGCCACCAGTTCTTGTGAGCAACCTTATGTGGGTGAAACCAACAAAAGAATGTATGAAGACCTTCTCAGACTTGGTGCAACACGCTATAGTAATACATACAATAAATTTCGTTAAAGCAGAATCTGAACACTATACTATATAAGGAAGGCCGTAGAGAAACGACCGAGCAATATATATGCGGGTCATATTCCGAAAAATAGACAACGTAAGCATCCGGAAGGTCTATGATGCAGCATAGCTTGCGAAATATGCAATTATTTAAAAGATTAAATATGTATGTATAGGACTACATGTCTTAGATATGCAATAATTTGCAGAAAGCTGTATCCATATTCTCTTAAAAGGAAGTAAAATAATTCAAAGCGGCTCGCTTTAGGGACAAGATTTATTAGACATCATCTTAGAAATTCATGTCAACTATATAAACTAAGGGATTCCACTTGAAACAAAAAAATGATATCTACTTCTAGTAGAAGAATTCTAAGAATATGTTGAAAGAACCTGTGTTCCAGTGCGTTGTTTGCAAAAAAATCTACTTATGGTGTTACCCTTTTGTTTTCTCTGGAAATTCTAGTCCAATACCATTCATATTTCTACGTGCTAACTTCTCCATTGTTTGTTTAACTGTTCCATTATCACGCTCATGTCGGTATTAATTTCAATATATTTTATTAATTCCAGACATTCTATATTGTGTTTTACTTAACTGCGATACCTTGTAAATTTCTGGTGCTTTTTCTTTCTTTAATAAAAGTGTTAATCGCTAAATATCCCAGTCAGTCTCATTGTAATATCTAGACAGAAATTAAGGGTTTCCTCTGTTCCTATCATGGGTTGAACTCACATTTCAGTGCCAGAAGGACTAAAATATTATCAAAATAATATACTAAATGAATCGCTTAAACCTTTCAAAAAATGAAAGATGGACTAATTATGTACAAAATAAGTTTTCTGCATTTAAATTTAATATTTAGATTTGGCAATTTACGTAAGCTGTACTGCCCCCCTAATTCTAATAAAATTTGTGAAGTTTGTCTTCCGCCCATTTTTAGCACGAAATACCTGAACAAATGGCAATAAATTCCCATGATCCATGGCACATAAAAACCGACCGCGCAAAGCGCCTTTTCTGATACCGAAATGCAATCAAAACGACTATCGAACAATACAGGTTCGCCGCCATTTATTGCGGCAATTACAATGCGTTTCCACCGTTCCGTTTGGTATAAATTACTTTTTAATTATGTTAGCTTTGTACTTCCCGAAGAGCGGTGTCTCGTAGAGAAATCTATGCCCGGAAGTCCAATGGAAATTCTGCAATGCAGAATTGGTTCTTGAATTTTTCAACAAATGCATTCTTCTCATCTTTCAGCACCTGGAAAGAAATGCATTTCCCTCTCGTAAATATTGAATAAGCGCGTGAAGTGCAGAGAAGAGATTTTCTATCATCATATTTCAAATGTAGACGTGTAAATTTCATGCACACAAGTACAATGTATACAAAGCTTCCGTGGCTGACTCTTTTTTATCAAAGTACAATTAACACCATCTATACATTACAGTAGAAACTACTCAGCAGGAGACTTTATTGTATCCGATCTAAAGTTTCATTTGCCAAGAATTTCTATTACTTAAATAGTATAAAATGATTATAGATACAGGTGTTTTTCGCACTGTCATCGGAAAAAAGCTGTATTCGCAATACACTTACATTGAGAAGATTAGGTTAAGTTTGGAATAGAGGTTTGTAGTGTCTACAAAATATGAAAATAAAATGAATTCTTTGTTGATAAATTGTAACTTGGTGACTGTGTTGTGTAAGGTAAGAATGACTGTATGTACTTGCAGCTGTTGCCTTTTTTGACATTAATTTTAGTTCTGGATTACACAAGCATTAGTATCCCTTAAAAAAAGCTCTTTCCTTAATATGCATTTCTAGTTTTCCTAACTCACATTACCATTGACGTTGTATGTGAAAGCGACTCGAAACTCAGTTATCAATCATATACATGTACATACGTTATAACTTAATTATGAGCAAATTATTCATTTGAATATTTATTATCGTTCAGTTACCTAACAACATTTTTTTATTCATTGAATAAACAGTAAAAGTGCATTGTTCGTATGCAAAAGAAGCAGTGTTAACATAACACATTCCCTCGGTGTGAGGAGAGAAAATGATGTCTTTTGCCTGGTTTACTTTTGTCAAAAAATAATATTTTCTGCTAACCATCTGCCGTTATTAATCCATCAATTGCTCAGAAATTAAGAAGCATCATATTCCTCCAAAAGAGCATAGTGATCTAGAAAAGCGTCCTAAGCAAATATTTCTTATAGGTGTTTTAGCAACTTTGTGAGCGTTTAGAGAATTGTAGAAAGGAAAAACTGCGATTAATCAAAATTTGGATAAACACTTTACATTTATTTTGTTTCACCTACCATTAAAACAAATCAGACCGAGACTCGCCGTGCGTATGGAGCCTATGTAAGAGAGAGATTAATGTTTAAGTTTAGTACCAAGAAATAGAGTAATAAGAGTATTCTGATATTCTTAAGACCTACTAGGTTATTTAAAGCACCACGCCAATTGGGCTGTAAAGAAACGAGCAACCCAGAAACTTCGTGCAATTGAAACGTTGGCATAATGACGAACATTCGACGCAGTTTCAATCCGAAAACTAAGTACATTCAAAGAGCTATTGCGGAAGTATACACCAATAATCATACTGAGACATACTAGAAAAATGGAAATTTGAAACGTTTCTAGCCTAACTTTTACAATTTTGAAAGGATATCCTACACGTTATATTATGGCAATATTTTGTGCACTGAACATGTTTACTCTTTATTCTAAAGTTTTGAACATGCCAGGGGATGATCCACTTCATTTTCTAAATGGGTGCCTATTTCTTCCTGTTTCTTGTTCTTTTCTGTTAAACCGTTATTATTTTTTTCCATTTTCAACTCCAATTCAACGTACTTCGGATAATTTGTTGGTAGCTCCCGCAGAAAAGGTGCTGATTTGAAATATGTAAAATATTTCTCCAATGGATATGCGGTTTTTGGTTACCATTTAAAAAGTTCTGAATTTGAACTAGTTGAAATCTTGTATGCGATATAGCACAACCAACGCTTTTACGATACATTAATACAAGCGCTTTTCAAGGACTAAAGTTTTGACCAATAAGAATTACTCCCAATTTCATAGTACTCGTTGCTTCTATCTAATGTATCTACAACTTAGTCGCAAGGAAGTATTTATTGGTTCAGTGAGCTTTTTTTCCTACCGTTGGGAGTAATCTGCTTTTTGCGAATGACCTGCTAATCCAGAAATGTTTAGACTACTAATAAGGAATCTCCATTCAGAATACCTAAACGTAAATCTTAAACTGTGTATGCAGCAATAGACTGTGCAAGTCTAAAGTGTTATACGAATTTCGCATTAGTTTTGGAAGGATCTGTTCTCACCTCAGTCGTTAAGCAGCATCATTGAGAACCGGTCTCCTTCAGCTTTTAGTTTTGTACATACAATGCCTGACGTCGATATGATTACAGAATGTTAAATTTAATAAATTCCTTTTATAGTATATAATTACATGAATACACTCTGCATGAAAGCTGCTTTTAATATTAATATGGCACTTTCACTTAATTACGGGTATATCTTCTGCGTTCCATGCTTTCATTGTGAACTCACTATCCATTCTGTCTGTCGACGTAACCATAAAGCATAGTCTGGTTTACCCTTTCGTTGTATAAAATAATTTACAACCATATGTTTACAAATTCCCTTATCATGTTAGCTTGTCCATGTTGTTCATACTTAGTGTTTACTATTACTACCCCATTATACCTCACAGTAATACATACATAAAGTAATAGGAACGCTTACAGAACGTTCACCATGACAAGAAAAGCATTGGTATATTTATTTTAATTCTCAGCCAGGAAAGAAAGTTAAGTCTTGAAGAGATTGAGTTGATTGATTTCACTTAAGAGATACGTTATTCACTGGAATTTTGTTTTGAGGAAATCTTCGGAAGCAACAATTGAAATTAATTCAATTATTAATCGATATAGTAAATTAGGTAAATTAGAGACGGAAATATTTCCAGTTCTGACGCATATCCGACTGACAACGAGATTTGTTACAAGGGAACTTCACTTGATTAGTAATAATTCCTGATTTTGATGAATATGGGAAGAAAAATAAACCAAAATTCACTTTAAATACATAGACAAGTCTGATGTCAACAAATTTTATATCTTTTTACGTTAGTTAGTGTTCATCTAACTGTTTCTTAGTAATTTTGAATGTATTAATTGGTGCTGCTTTTCTATAAGAATTTTAACTCAAGAAAAATGCATTCATTTGATAATATGAAATGACAGAATTTCTTATAGGTTTAACATGAACTTAAGAAAAAAATTCCCAGCTTCAAGGACCACGCTATTTTTTATTAAATTCATGAGACTGGATCGAATGAACAAGCAAAGAGAAATTATAACAAAGCAAATATTAGCATTTTTTATTAATATTAATCACACGTAACCCCAACTTTTCCTTTTTGTCCGAATGCTACCTAATTGTTATTAGTAGAGGCCGGATTATATAGAAAGAGAAACTGGAATATATGCGCATATATATGCATCGATTTTTGAGAAAATATGCATAAACCTGGGGCATATATGCAAAAGAATTGCGACAATATTTTTACATGAAATAAATAAGAGCAGAAATTTAAACATTAATTTTATTGCTAAACATTTTTTTACAACATATTTCCTAACCAATTTATAATTAAATGTTTTTCAAAATTGTGTAAAAGGAAGTTTTGTCTTCTATCAGCACACATATGTTTCGAAACAGAAAAGCTTCTTTCAACATCCACAGATGTAATTGATGCAATTTTTAACTTTACAATACATTCTAAACTAAAATTAAAGTCGAAATCGTTTACTGTTTCACCTTCCAGAATTTTCTTTACTTTCTTCAATTTCAAATATCCCGTGATTTTATTTATCACTTTTTTAAATTTATCGTATATAGAATTACCTATTGTACCCTTAACCTTCTTACATAGCATATCAAATTCGTCTACTATTTCGATTGATTCCGAGAGCGACATCCCTTGAGATTCTAGTTTACGAACGGAACTTGAAACAAAGCTATAATTTGACTTAATATACAAAAGGTTTTGTAGCAATTCTGTTGATCTTACTATCCTTTTACAGTTTTCTAGAGCAATGCAGTCAGCAGTGATTTCAAGAATTACATTTTTTATTCCTTGAAAATTATCGGCGTAAAAAATTGCAGCGTTTAACCATGTACCCCATCTCGTAACAATCGGTTTAGGAGGCGACCTAACACCGGCAAGTCGCTCCTTATAAAATTGAATTCGTAAAGGTGCTTTCAAAAATACTTTTTTCACATTGCTAATTAAATCATTAATCAAAGGAAATTTATTCCTAATGTCCTCAGCTACACGATTGAACCCATGAGCTAAACAAGTGGTATGAATAATGTTACTATAAAAAAATTTTAATTTTGAGCAGCTTTTATCATGTATGGTGCAGCGTCGGACAACATTAGTAAAATTTTTTCACCAGGTATACTCCCAGGTAAAAAGAAATTTGATAAACCTTCTTGAACGAATTGGGCAATTGTAACATTATTCGTTTTTGAAGTTCTTTACAATAAATTAAATATGATTTGCCTATAATATCTTACAATACGCTGTGCATTTACACAATCACCTTCACAAGCGAGCACAATGACACTGTGCCTCTCATAATTCTACATGGCACACGCGCCTTGAAAACCTACTATAATGCCGCAACAGCGTTTATTCAAGTTTACTTGCTTCCATTACAGACCGCTGGCACTAAAGTCACTGAACGATTTGGATTAGTAGCGCTACCAATCCCATAGCGCTTCACTCGTGTGTTATCTGGTGGCGATAACGTTTTCGCATACATAAGATGTTAAGCATCTGCTTTAGCTATTAAAGACGTGAGATTTCCTGATTTCACAATTAGAAATGCAATGTATCAAGTAGCATGAGCACTTTTTTTTATAAGAAATGCTCTAAAATCTATAGCGTTTGGGACTATTTTTTATTTTGGGATGCGTGGTATTTTATATCATTGGCTCATTGTTCTGCGCCTAGCAGTAATTCTAGAGCAGCGTAGTATCTAACCGATATGAATGAGGTTCAAACAGTGAGATTCTTATAATGGTGATAAAAATGTAGCAGCTGCACAACTATAAATATACATAATAATTACAGCATCATCATATAGCTTATCGAAATTAATTAAATTGTGATGCCATCAATTGCAGCTAACGACTTCCGCAGCTTCCATATTTAAATCAGCACCCTGTTGTCACGTCTGCGAGTAACTGCACATATGATATTTATCTTTCGGGGTAAAATGTAGGTCACCGAGTACGATTAGTTTCATTAATTGTTGATTGGTTCCAGACGACTTCCGACGCGAACTCAACTCATGTTGACGATCCAGGATGCGAATGGAAATGCGAAATTACCAGCGAAGTCGGATACGTGGTGTACTCCGCTCTGGGCTCCTTCTTCATTCCCATGTTCGTTATGCTGTTTTTCTATTGGCGCATCTATCGTGCGGCAGTAAGAACTACACGAGCCATTAATCAGGGATTTAGGACGACTAAAGGTTCGTGTTTTTGTCTCCATATATCTACATAAGTATTAACGTAAAACTAAAGTAGAATATTCAGTGACTTGTTGAAATTCGCCTACATACTTTTGAAAATATTTTTTCAAAAATGCCATTACGTCTCGGCTAAAAATTCATCTACGAATTTTTGAAAATGATGGGAAATTATAAAAGGGAATTGCTTTCTAATATATTTCAAAAATCGATTTCATTAAATTTTTGTGTTATATCGACCATTACCGTCCGCGTTTATTTGTCAGATTATCGAGCTACATCGAAAAACATCTTACTCGAAGAGATGATCAATTCCAATAAACTACAGATGAAACCGATAAACAGAAAAAGTTGCATATTCAAGGCAATAAATCGCATAGACGAAAAACAATTACACTTCTACATGTTTTCGCTGCAATGACATCGTCGCGTATAATACTAAGGATGTATGTAGAATACTTATTTAGCAGTACTTTCAATTTGTGATTGTGTTAATGTAAAAGTTATGTCGATCCTGCAAAATGTTTTCTTGATTATTTGAGTAGCCACTTTCTTATCCGGTTGATTGAAATTTTAACTTCTTGCTCGATGATATTGCAATTGTATTAATTTGCCTGTAAGTATATACGAGGTAGGCGCTATAAATTCTCTGCCTGATATAGAAAAAAGAAACTTGGAACAATATAAGAAATTTTATTTTTTAATGTAATCTCTCCTAACTTTTATACATTTATTACAACGATTAATTAATAATTCGATACTATTGTAAAAATAATCTGAATTTTTTCCGTCAAAATGTTCTACAACAGCTGCTTCTAACTCACTGCCGTCCTTAAAACGCCTTCCCCTAGGGTCTTTTTTAATTTAGAAAACAAATAAATATCACAAGAAGCAATATTCGGACTATACGGTGGATGTTCTTGAAAGCCACGTTCGCGGATGGCAGTTTGTGAAACGGCGGCAGTATGGACGGGAGCATTCTCGTGCAATAATCGCATACCTCCTGTCACGACGTTTTGCACGAATACTACCCCTTAATTTATGCAATGAATATGTGCCGTTCACAGTTGTATTCCGTCCTTTAAAGTCAATTAACAAAATGCCGTCACATTCCCAGAACATTGTGCTCATCATTTTATTCGTTGATTGAACGACTTTCGTTTTTCTGGGACGAGGTTCGTCAGACCGCCGCCATTCCATGGACTCTCTTTTTGATCGGGGATCTTAAAACAGAACCAGTGTTTCATCTCCTGTAACAATTGGACTCCAAAATTGGTTTTGAGTCGTCTCAGCATATGTTTAAAGGTGATCGCGCACATTCGACTCGGCGTTCACGTTGGAGACCAGAAACAAGGCGGGGTATGCATTAATTTTATTCATACCCAAATGGTCATGGAGAATTCGGCGGGTACTTTTTTTGGATATGTTTTGTTATCACTAGAGACCGGATTATATGCAAAGTTCATATATTTTATTTCATTTATTTATTACATCTACATATAGACGTAAAATATAATAAATAAATAAAATAAAATATATGCATTTTGCATATAATCCGGTCTCTAGTTATCACTTTCAAACGGCGATCTTCTAGCACTTAATCTTCAATAATTGAAATTTGTTGAGGCGTTATCACTTCACAAAGAAGAACACCAACTTTAATTACACAGTGTTCATTTATTCCTATAAATGCGTCAAAATTACCGATAGCAGGGTATACAATACATTTAAAGAGTAAATACCGTAATGTCGACAAGAGTATGAGAATGTAAACAAATAAACAATGTAATGGTTAGTAACATACGAATACGGTATTAGATTGGTAGCACTGATGGTTCATTTGAAGAATGTCCAAGAGTGTAACCGATGTTGTAATTCAACATTCAAAAATAACATGGGTTCAAATAAATTTTACCCCAAAGTGGCCTTCGATATTATAATTTTGTCTTAACTTGTTACGGACACTCTTAATAGGAATCTTGTTTGGTAGATGCTGTTTGAATCACATGACAAACGTTGAAATCATGAAATGAAAATTTTTAATTGAATGAAATATATTTATGTGGAACAAGTAAGATTTTATAAAAAGCTGTCGAAAGTGGCTTTCACCTTGTTCGAGACATTTCTTACATCTCCTTCTAATAGAGGAAAAACGTTTGGTGGGATTATATCGCCAATTTCGTGATTTAAGGCAGGACACGAAAAGAAATCACAGGGGGTACCACAACAAGTTTTTGGTGGATATTCATGTTCAGTGTTTAAACCTGTCAATCGATTTTGAAAAAATTGCTGTACCATATTAATTATTTCACTTGATGTATGTGCTCTAGCTTCGTCTTATTGAAACTAATTCTAGGTTATTTCTTCTTCATTAAGCTGTTCGATAAATCCCACAATAATTTCTTTCGATACTTTTCTCCTGTTAATGTACGGGCCCTTCGACTAATTGCACACCATCCACCAATTTTCTGCGGGTGAAGTATAAAGATCATGTCGCTTCTCAGTAGTCCACGTCCTCATATTTTGTGAGATAACGCATCCATTCAGACAAAACCATGATTAGTCAAGTCAAAAGAAAAAGATCTTGTCAAGAAGGTCATTATCAAAATTATTTAAAAACCGCTGACTAAACATTGTCCTTCTGGAATAGTCGACTTCTTGATAACTGGTCATACGTTATGGAAATAAATCCTTTCTCAAAATTATATGGCAGGTGCCAACTAATACACCCACTCGTTGTGATAATACCCGTATGGAAGTCCCTGGTGTATCATTTATAATTTCTCTTACATTGTCAACCAGTCCTTTCTTGTATCTTTTCGACAGATCACTGCCTCCTTTCTATTTAACACTCCCTCTTTCTCTGAAAACCCTAATGCATTGCGGGTGTGTAATAGAAACTATCGTAATCAAAATGAAGTTGAAAAACTCATTTGTAAACTCTTCTAAACAATCTTCAGAAGAATACTGCCATTGTCCGTCAATCGTACATCTGTTCCGAAAATAAGATTCAACCATGAATGATTTGTGTAGAGTAGTATGAACTTTAAATTATAATACAATTCAGGTTTATGTCAGCTATGCATCTGAACGAATACTCTGCCAAATTGAAAACTAATGCATCTGGGAATAGTACAGGTTACGATAAAAGTTTTTGTTTGAATGGGCTGCTAGGGGTAACATTTATTTGGACGTTTTTTATATGGCATCCATTCGAAAGTAAGAAAAAAAATTGGCATATCATTGAAAAAGAAATACAGAAAATCTTTCTCGGCGCAAGAAAAGAAGTTCAGTGCAAAAGAAGATTTTAGAAAATAGAAATAAACTTACGCAATTACACATACTCATACGCGCAAAAAGGAGATTTTAACTTCAAATGATTATTTCTTGTATTAAATATGTGCAGATCAATAACTTCTAAATATGCTGGGTACACCGAATTCACTATGTATTTCCTTAAATAGCTTGGGTAGCTCTTTTCATATGTAAATAGTGCTTACGTATTTTAATAGTGTTTAGTGTTAGTAATTTCACGGTAAATTCTGAAAAAAATTTTCAATCTCTTGATTTTTAGCTCTCTTCACGCCACAGGAAACAGGTCTTCGTAGAAACTTATGGGCTATGTATACTTACCAAATTTTATTGTAATCGGTAAGTCCGGATTGCAATCACTACCTTGCTGGTGATATGTTTATGCAATGTTGTTCTTATATCGTAATGTAAGCTTTACACTTGAAAAGCTATTTCGGTATATATAATTCATACGGTACTTCGAGTATATTTAGTTGCTCTATTTTCAATCTCATTTGTTTACTAGAAAATAAACTAGGAGGTTTCAAGCGGAGCGGAATAAGAACCTCTTGCAATTCACATTGAGTTATCTTTAACTTTTCTGGAGCTTTTAAGAGTTGATTTCTTTTCAAGAGATCTCGCTTCTTTGACAAGTGCCTAAGTACTTCCCGTTTTCTTTTGAAACCGATGTAAGGTAAACAGAATTTGGAAATGAAAGGAATATCCTCCTATTTATTCATGCGTAAAATAATAAGAAGTGCTTTCTATGTTAAATGTAGTGGTAGTGACAGGAAATATTATCGTTTTATTTTATTTACTGTAGTTGTATTCTTTATTATCTGATATTTTAACTATTACTATACTTTCTGAATTGTACTAGTAGACTGGTGACTGGCGATAAATATTTTTTAATCTTCTTGTTATTATAGCACATGTTTCTTTAGAGTTTGTTATTTTCTAACCTAAGCTACAATAAGAAATGTTGTTCATGAGAAAATCAAGTCTGGAAGAAGGTTTACTTACCACCACCAGTATTTTACATAAACTCGAGCTGATTTGATTTTTTCCGTCAGCCGGGCTTTCAATAATCCTTTTTTACGGATGCGACGCCTGCCGTTGCTGGTCTATTTAGAATATAAGTTTTCTTTTTCAATCACACTTTTTTCATATTGTAGCCAGAGTATCGATATCCCGCTAGCTTTCCTTTGTGAGGTGATAATTTGAAAACCCATTTGCGGTCGAACTGTCTTCCGTAAAATATGTTTTTTTAGATGCTCCGATAATTGCATCTCTTGTAAAATATGAATGAATTTTAAAAGTTTATAACAAAGTCAAAGAATCTGACTTTGATCTTAACAACTTCTACAAATGCAAGCTTTAGATCTGCGTTTAATTTGTAGTTATAATTTTACTGTCACTGGAGTAGTATTTCGTATGAACATCGCAGAAAACCGGTTAAATACTCCAGCTAATGCAATAAATATACAAAGTGAACACGTGACAGAGATGGGTTTTTTTCAATTAGAACATTTTAACACTATTCTCACTTTTGAAGCACCGTACATATAATTGCATTTATTGGAAAAAAGTGGCATATGCAGTATTGGTTTCATATAAGTGCTCCCGCATTTTCAAAGTAGATCTTGATGTAGTATCTAAAACCCAAACTGTATTGTTTATTGCTGTGCAGTACTCGATATGTTATAATAAATTAACATCAAAATCGTGAAAAAATAGATAAAATATACTTTGCTCTAAAAAAAATAGATCTATTATATTTTCTATTCTTAAGTACAAGCACCTCATACAGAGACGACAATAGAATAGACTACCCATAAATGTTAAGGAAAATTAAAATTATATTGAAAAATTGGAGTAGGAAACTTGTGTTGTAAACGTATAAGCAACCTTATACTTGTGTTGTAAACGTATAAGCAACCTTATACGTTTACAACACAAGTTTCCTACTCGAATTTTTCAATATAATTTTAATTTTCCTTAATATTTATGTACTGGTAATGGCAAAGTGAAAGTGGGGATAAGCAAAAATATTCGGGGAAAGCCACATATCCTAGTGCGATAAAAGTGTAGGCCATGTCATCAGTTTTAGTTTTATCCTCAACGGGTGTAGTGCAAATAAGGAAAATATTTTATAATAAAGTCTTCATATGGTGTATTAAATGTTAACGTATTAATCCGCTTTTTACAAATCAACATGCCATGTGAAAAATAATTGACTAACACTGAAATGGGTTTAATTCGTACTTGCCGCGGCAAAAATTGGTTAGTAGTAAAGATGTGTTGTAAATCTTACAGAAGTCGTCATGTAATTCACAGTTTCTTTAATAAAGACGAAAATTACGGAAAAGCACGTAAATCTGGAAAACCCAAAACAATAACAGAACGTGAACATCGCTCAATCTTAAAGTACAAACTCAGCAATGACTGCTAGGTTGATAGCACTAGCAGTAGATACAAACTGCAATTTGCGAAATGTTCAACGTCTGCTGAAAGCAATAGCTCACTCAAAACAGAAACGACTGCAAAGAAAATTTCCTTTAACACGTCAGAACAGAAGCCAGATTAGCTTTTGCAACCATGCGTTTACATTGGTATAAATTCTGAAATTATGAAGCTTGTCTTTTATAGTTCTAAAATTCAATTTTTAGTAATAACAATCAGAAAATGTTCTCCTATTATTGATAGTACTTTCCGTATCCTCCATATCAAACTAAATTGACCTTTATGGTTACAGTTTAAAGGTGCTTATACTTTATTTGTGTAAGAGGAAAAACGGAGCGTAAAAAAATACGTGAAAAGCGGGCTCCAATTTAAAACATCGTTAGATTGTTTTTATAGTGGAGATGGGCCAAACATTGAAGTGGTCAGGATGTGTAGTGCATACATTGCCAATATTATTAATAGTTGCATAATTGATTGTAATTTCCTAGACAGTTGGAAGAAAGCACTGATAGTTTCCCTAGAAAAATTTAGACGAAAACAATTGCGTTATCGAGAGCGATAACAAAAGTTTAACTTAAAAATAGTAGGCCAAAATAAATAGTTCAGGCAACTCTGTCAAAAAAGGCTGAGACGAAAGCCTTGTGAACATCATGGACAGAACGGTACTTGTATGCAACCAATCATCGGAGATCTTTGATAAAGACGAAATGAATCTTCTAAATGATGGATTAAAATTTAGCATTCGCGGCTCTAAGTTGCATCAAAATAAGCAAACATTAAAAACCTGGATGCTGCTATGAAAGATTTTGTTAGAAACGATTGTCAGAAATAAAAATTGTTTCTACCTAAAAGCTGATAGAGGAATCGAAATAGTTATTTCGGACATACCGGATTATTACAACCTCGTCAACTAACATCGGGACCGTACAGAAGACTAAAAGGAAATCATATCTTGAATGATAAGAGGCGCGAAAGATACTATTAATTGCCCCGACTTGACTAATAACGACATAAAATTCAAAGTAATAAGTTCTAACCCCACTATTCCTAAAATGTATTGCCTACCTAAAATCCACAAACCAGGTAATGTCATGGGACCAATAGTTTCCAGCATTGATTCCTCAACATATAATTTGCTAAAGTGTCTAGCGGATGAATACAAGATTTTTCGCCACAGAGCGTAGAAAATTGTTCGCCGTATCGTTCATTTTTCCCAGATGCACCAATTCCAGGAACTGTGGAGTACTTGGTTGAATTCTTTAAACTGAGCAACTTGGGTAACGTGAAGATCGTAGAATATGAAAGATTGATGAAATTGTGCCTGCATCCAAATTACTTTAAATAGACATTTATAAAAAAGAAACCGATTTCACTAGATTCATTATGTCTATTTCATACCATTGCGAACAACAAGAAATGTCTTCGATCAATTTCCTTGTTAGCAGACTCCTTAATTAAATTTCCACTAAATAAAATACATCAAAGATGTAGCCAGGCACAATGGTTTCTCTTCTGCGAATGTTGATCGTAATTTACGAAAAGTTCAATGTAAACAATGCATCAGAAATTCTACAACCCTGACGCCAGATGACTTACCAGTGTCATCTGGCGACACTGGTAATAAGAAATTCATAACACTAACTTTTCACCAAAATTTTCTACCAACAATTCTTATCAAAAAAAACAGCTTAAAAAACCTTTTAGACAATCCCGGACCAATAAATAAATCAGATATGATAAAAAAGTGTGGAATTTTCCAAATCACATGCAGTAATTTTGATAAAGTTTACATTGGACAAACAAAATGGAGTACGGAAACGAAGTGGTGGCAGACCATATGGTAGAACCTAGATATGATATTGAACCAAAAAAGGTTAAGCCATTTAAAAACGTTAACTCTTCTAGAAAATTAAATGCATATGAAACGATATTTCTGCAAAAGGACAAAAATTTGCTCAATAGAGAATTACCCAATTGCACATTCGAGTCTGCTTGATTTATTACCATAATACCTTGATTTCTTTTCGTATACAATATACTCGGAATTCCTAGTAAGTTGTAAAAACTGTTAATTAAGAACTCATTAGCCCTGCACAGAAAATACTGCATGCTGATATATTTTTATAATTCAGTCTATAACACAGTTAATGACGAGCATCCATGTGCTCTTGAAACGCTGTGTTCCGAATAAATTATTAATTTGCGTGGTATAGAGTTTACAGCAATACCTGTGAATTATGCAACTGCGTAGTGCTTGGAGTTGTTTGCATGCATTATTTGATAGCAAGCCACAGCTGTTTTCTTAGGTTCGGACAAGTAAGCAGACCGTACGTTGTTCCGTTTTTGCAGTAACTGCCTAGAGTTCTTTGAACGGTGGGAGTCTATTACGGAAACTTTTTCATTTTTAGCTGCTCAGAAGTTGTTTAAAAAAAAATAAAGAAGTTTATTGGTAATTAGTAATTACAAGGGCAGATTACATCTCTGCCGTAATGGAGGGTGCCTTTGGGCAACACCTGATGGGGTCAACAAACTGATATCACAATCGACGATTTAGCCTTACGGATACCTTTCTTGAATTCGCGTTACATGAATAAACAATTTACGACTTACGGATATAAATCGTTTCTTAAAATATTTGAAACCGGTAACAATAAAATAGTTTCATAGTACCCAGTGAAATAGCCTGTATAGTAGCTATAATTAGTAACAGGTTATTAATATAAGCAGGTGAACTAAATTCAGGAAATCCACAACAAGAAAATATATTTTTTCGTAATGAAGCTGTAATTACTAAAGTTTAGCAGATTTTAAAGTAACGAAAGTTACGCCAAAGAGCCGCAGAAATAGGTTCACAAAGGCATTAAAGGTTCTCTTTCACATTGCTGAAAATCGAGGAATGCAAGTCTTTAAGGCGCATTTACGTCGGGAGCCGATAAGCAAATGTATGGTAGAGCTATTAAAACTAATGCAGTAAGTTTCACGGTAACCTTTTATATGTTAGTTAATAGCAATGGCAACTAAGGGAAGAAAATAAACGTGTTAAAGAAGTATCGCAACAAAACCAAAATTAGAATGTTTAAGGTATTTAAAATGAATGTAAATACGAAATAAGTAGACAAACAAGAAATGTGTTGGTTAGCCTACAAGGGACGTATTTATTAAATTGATTGAATGCACAAAAAGACACAGACAATAGTACTATCTCACATAAAACAAAGCAGAAAGTACGATTTGCAGAGGGAATAAATATTGAATACGAAACAGAATGTGGTGGATGGAACGTCTTGGAAGAACGGCAAGTGCAACAGAAAGGAAATCGGGTGTGGACGACAGAAAGTTAATTCAAAGAAGACTATTGTACTTCAGACTAGTTAGGAGAAGGAAGGTGGGAGGAAATGAAAAGAGCTTCTAAATGAGCATTATAACATCTAGGCCTCGAGAAAGGATTATGGATCAATATTGCCACGTACGTATGCAGTGGTCAAGTTTGGAAAACATAAGTACATACAGTGGATACTTTACTATTAAGGTTTATTGGCGGGAATAGGTTGCAAGGGTTTGTAGAAATTGTCTATGTCAGTTTGGATGAATTATCTTTGAAGTCTGAATAACTAGGTTTAATGTAGTTCTAATTTGGTAAACGTATCCACTGTTTCATTTCTAGTATCTCCATGAGCCCGTTAACCTGTAGAAGTTCAATTTTGTAGATAAGACTATGGATCTCCTGATAGATATACCTAGTTTCTCTGCAACACTTTTGTAGTCCAAAATGATTAACACGTTTTATGGCAAAGCCTCGTTAGCAGCATCTGATATGTATACTGATATAATAGAGTTGAGTTTATAAAACTTCTAGTATTATAAAGTAGACCACAAAAGGCGCAACCAAAACATTGATTTTTTTTAAAAATCATTAATGTAAACTATGTAAAAGCTACTCCATTTCTATAGTAATAATGCATGAAGTTAGTTGTTAAGAAAAATTTGACTTTTGATGTATTCACTATAGTGCCAACACCTTGTAGAAGGTACGAAGTGTTTTTTGGCTAAATTTTTACCGAGTAAAAAAAATGTTGAGAATACTTTTCTACTTCTGGTTCTATGGACGAGCCTTACAATTCTCTTTGCACACAATGCTGCCGCCAATGAGTTCAGATGGTCTGTGATCTTGTTCTGAGGTTCGTCTGTACTCTGGAAGCTCTGCCCCCCTAGTAACTTTTTCAGTTCACGAGAGAGATGGTAAACCTCCATTTTTCTCCAACCACTTTATAACTCGTTGAACAATCTCTTCTGATGCAACAGGCTTGTGTCCTAGTCCCTCTTTATCGTATGAACATTGGCTCGGCCTCCTTTAAACTTCCTACACCACTTCCAGGCAACACCATCCGCCATAAAGTTTTCGCAGTATACTCGGCTCATTCTTTGATGAATTTCACCTGCACCATTTCCCCCTGCTTCAAGGAATCGAATTATACTACGCAACACTTGGCCGGCGAATGTTTATGTGCCTGTAACTTAGCTGAAAGTGGCATAATAATGTTACAAGTGGCACATATTGTAGTGGGGCACATGCATAACCACCTTCTAGGCGTTCTCGTCTCCCAACGCTCGCGTGACTGCTTACAGGTGCGAACGAAGGCAGAAAGAAAAGCTGCCCTCGTATATTTCGCAATCATAGTCTTGCGCAAGGTGTTTGAGCAGATTTTTTTAAATATTATTCGCCTCTAAAATGTTTCATGGAATTATCGAAGTGAAGATCGTCAGCTTATACCAATAAATTAATCTGTCTCGGATGAGATGGAGATTTGCGGATACTTGAATCCAACTTCAATTGATAGGAACAAATTAATTAAAAATAATTAGATCTGCGAATTCAAATAATGGGAATAATATCATCATACGATAAGCGACGGTACCGTAAAATATTGTTCTGAAATATCTAGCCGTAATTTATTGCTGAATCTAACTGTACAACTTCTATGAGATTTAAGTGGTGCTGTCTGATGCCAGCTTCATTTACGTATTCATTTGACAACTTTTCGAATATTAAATTTCTTTAGTGAAGTTGCTAAACTCAGTGCTACTTAGTAATTCTATTCATAAGCAGAGCTATGTTGGCGCGAGACATATAATTAGATTAAAAATAAAGTTTTATAGTTCATTTATATACCACCTCTCCTGTGTGAGTATCCAAAAATTCAAGAGTTTTACTTTTTCTGGACAAAATCAAAGCCGATGTGCTTCGAATAATACCGCGTGCCCTCTCTTATGTTACAAACGGAATTGTTATTTTCTATTGTTACAGCAGCTTAACACAAAGTTAGAAACTATATTTCTTCTGTATCGCTATCTACTATACTCCTATTGGATTACATCTCAACCTATATATTCGTAATTGTTTGCAAATACTACTATGAAAACTACTGAACTGTGAACTAGCAACTCCGAATACATAATAGAGTATTGAATTTGCACTAAGCCGTATGTCGAAAATTGATAGCATCCAAATTGGTCCCAAGACAATAACGAACTCTTGCCTCAAACTGTTATATCGCTTACGTAATATAATAAGCTTGGACGATCTCTTGGTAGCTAGCTATCCCTTGCGCCCTAACTAATTGATTTTAATAAGCGGTTAAAAGCTTATGTGCAAGAATTTTTATAAAGTTTTGGTGTACTACATAGTATATAATTACTAAACACTTAATGTTAGGCTAAATTGATTATTGTGCTGTATGAAATTGTGCTTTTGAAGCCAAATTGGAAGCAAACGTTTGTTTATTTGCTTTATTAATATATAATGTCCTTCAAGTAAGGTTGGTATTAAATGAAATGAATTGTATATATATATATATATATATATATATATATATATATATATGTATATTGAGAAACTCGAAATAAAGTTAATTCCGTCACAATTTCATGCTCTCACCTACAAAATGCACATGTTTGTTTAATTTTATAAAAAAACATCAATTCCATTTAGTCTCCCGAAATATTTATTGTTCTCTAATTACATTATCTAAGTGTAAATGGTAGTGCGTCATGGATAACCACGAATAGAGTCAAAAGCAAAGTTACGGCCATGGAAATCATGTTCCTAACAAAATAAGAAACACGACAATCACAAATATGTAGTCTAAATATCAAGCCAATAGAAATAATCATAGAGGAGACACAACTGGGATGGCTTGGACATGAACACGCAGAATGGAGGAAGATCGAATAACAAAGAGGATATTTGAAGCCAAAACAGAGGGCGAAAACAGAATATGTAGACCCCGAAACACCTGGAAGGAACAAATGTACAGAACATTAGAAAAGAGAAGTATGGGATGGATTGAAGCCAAACAACTGGCTCAGAAGAGGAACCTGTGGAAGATAAAAATAAGAGAATGAATAGTCCGACACCTCAAGGTACAAAGGACGTAGGATTAAAAAAAAAATACACAAAAATGTAAACCCATGAAGTACAAAGGCTAACAATTCAAGTGTCTTTTAGATATAACATTCTACTCGAATGGAAGTAAACCAATTTTTTATTAAAAATTTCACTCTAGATACTCACTATAATCAACTAAGTTTCTGTTGTAAAGCCAGCCCATCTGCGAGATTTCTCAGAATCAGCATTGTCTGAATTTCTAAATTCTTGTAATATCCTCCTGCCCCTGCAATGATGAATGTGTTTGAGGCAACATCGCTAGTTGAATATAGCTGCTATTTCTCTCTCATTTTATCAATAATAATGATTTCCACTTTGTTTCTTCGATTAATTAAGATCATTTTGACTTTAAAATAACTAGCATTGAATGAATTCAAGCCCAATTGGTCGTCAATCTTGAAGATTTGATATCATGATCATTGATTTGTGACCACAAATTAAATCTATGAAAAGTTCATCATTTAGGCAACTACAAAAGGATATATAGTATATTTTCACAAAAATAATTCGATTTTAATAGGAATGGACTATGAAGTTTTCATGAAATACCTATCCGAAAATTCGTTTTGTATTTTGAATGGCCCTCGATATTAGTACCTGCAGTCACTGGGATCTATTACAACTATGCCTCTAATAAGATTACAATAGTTCCAGATATTTAAGAAATGTTAGTATAGCCTGTAACTAAGTCCTTTAGTTCAAAATGATCTTCGCCTTTGAAGAATTCGTATCGAGAATGACCAATAGCAACGCATGTACATGGCATTTGCTGTGCCGTTTCTAAATGTTCTGATGTAGACGGTAAAATTCATTTTTAGCTTTTGGAACTTTGTGTAAATAGTTTTTCTGAATTATATACCCTGCCAGTATCCTTGCTTGTAGTCTGACATGATCTTTGCCGAAAGATAGCAATGTCTTTCCTGTGCTTGGAGATGACGAAATGAATACCGTCGCATGACTTTGTCCACGAATGTTTACTTAGTACGAACTCTTTTGATGTTTCTTCCACTTTTTGATTTCATGTTCTAGTGACTTTTCTTGTAGAACACAGCAGGATCCAGTAGGTCCAATAACAAGTCTTCTCGTTGCTTTTGTGATCAGCTTATCAGCCCAATCTTTTTCTTCTATTCCTAGATGGCTTGCAAGCCGTCGCAGTCTAATGTAATTTTGACGCCCCAGTTGATTGTTACACCTCTTTTTTTGAAATGCTTGTGTACAATTACAGAACCTACTTCTTAAAACATTATAACACTCAGGAATTTTTCGTTATGCCGCTGCCACGACGTGGACATGTTGAATATAAATAGTTTGTATATAATGGATGTCTTAAGTTTTACATACTGGGGCACTAATGAAATGTCAGAACTAGAGATTAACCTCCATCTTTAGTTGACTTAAATTCAAAGTTTCAGTACGATATGTGTAGTGTTGTAGCTACAACGACAAAGTTAACAAGTTAGTTGAAACATGGAATTAAACCCAGAACATTTTCGTGCAATAATCTTTTATAGTTTTCGAGGACTAATTATTTCAACAACAATGCCTCGCCGAGTTGGTTTCTGTTTCTAGCAATGAAGCAACAGTTTCTCATTTGTATGGAGAATTCAAATGTGGATGGATTAGTCTTAGCGAAGATTCAAGAGCAGGTGCACAAGATCATCCATGAAGATCGATATTATGGCATATCACGAGATTGAGGCATCACTCAGTATTGCAAGAACCTCAATTCAAAAAAATTGTATAAAGAACTGTGCGTAAAAGCTAGTTTCCTGTTGGATACCGCATCTCTTGACCGAAGAACAGAAAACAGCTAGGATGTATTGGTGTCAAAGAACTCTACACTGCTTTAACGCTGGTAGGGTTTCCTCAAAATGTGTACAACAACAGTTGTGATGGGTCTTGGATTTAGTCGTAGGAGCCATAAGTCATCCGTTCTCGAATCAGTGTCAAAAAATGGTCTCGACATTTGTGCCGAAAGCATATAGTAACAATTCGTCTAGAAGATCAAAGAACTGTTACTGCCGACTGGCATACAACCATTTGTTTGCCGCAAGTCATCGCCGAGCTTCAAAAAACCAACCTCGAACGGCGAATCATCCTCTACCAACACAATGCAAGGCAATTGAATTTTTGACGCAACAAAACATCGAATTGTTAGACCATCCTCTGTACAGTCCGGGTCTAAAGCCCCACTATTTCTTTACCTTTCCGAAAATCAAGAACGGACTGTGTGGTCAAAAGTTCCAGTCCTCGGAAGGAGTAGTCGATACCTTCAGAAATGCAATTTAGACTGTACCAACAAACGAATGGAGTAACTGCTTGCAGAGTTGGTTCGGGTGGAGGCAAAGCTACATTGATGTTCGCGGAGAAGGCTTCGAAAAAAAGTCTATAATAGCTATCTACTGTTTTATATGCAAAACATAAAAGGCAACCCTCGTACAATGTTCTAATATCCATTTTTTAATTGTTTGCACATGTTTTATTTAATAATACTAAAATAGGCATGTGCAATTATTCAGTTTAGTCACGTATTTGTTTTAGTAAGTTATTTCGAAAAATAGTTTTTTTTTGAAGTTAGAGAAATTCGTCTCGAGATCTTATTATCCTCTTCCACTTTAGTTGGGGATTGTACACAATATACTAGCTATTCCGAAAGTAATCATAATTAAGTTTATATCTCGGAAATGTTTTAACGGAGTCTAATACATACTCGTAATTATAAACGAAATAGGCAATTTTAATACTTTGGTTTTAGAAAATGAATAATACGAAATGCCTCGGGCGGAAGGGGGGGAAAGGGTAAATTTTTTACTTATCTACAGGGTAACGTAGCTGATGTGATACATCATTACTAGGGTTGCAATTTAATTTGCAATTCACTATATAGAAGCGCACATACGAATGAACTGTATATTTATGTTATTGCAGCGAATCAGCACAATATTAGTTTACGATATCAACTTCAACTCTACGTGTATGCCGTTCTACTTGAATTTTTAATATCTTTCTGCTCCCCGTGCGTATTTTCTTTCCTGATAACTTCGATAGTACGGAGCTTGATGAAAGAACATAAATCGCATATACATAGAGAAGATTCCTTCGGTATCGAAATCAAATCTCCATCAGTTTAGCATGATATATAAGGGAATAAGTCTTGATAGAGCATCATTCAATATTATTGCATCCGAAGTTTGCCTCCGAAATCCTATCGCTTCTATCGTAATCTACGTGAGATTTACACAAAGCTGGCAACCGCTAAAGTTTCCGGTAGTTTAAATTCGTCAAAGCATATTGTTCGCCGTTGAACTAAATCTGACTTTAGATTACTTTTATAATACCTGGAATTTGGTCCGTATTATAGCTGGTGATATTAAATTAGTTATTATAATAACTTTAGTTGTATTATGTGTACAAAGTAAGGTGACAGGTGTACAAACAGGTACATGGAAACTAATTTCGCTTCTAATTTGATATGCTTAGGAAACCGTTAATTATTTAAATTTAATTCAAGAAAATCAGCTTTAGGTCATTTTCCTTTAATGTAATATAGTATTTATCGAAAGAATGATTTATATCATGTGGCGTATTAACAATACTCGACGAACTCGATAATAACAACAATGAAATATAATTTACTTTTTCTCAATACCTCAATTACTAATTCTACTAAATTTTATATATATAAATATTTTCTTAATATTGGTTGGTTCATGTTTCCATCACACTTTGTTTTTGAGGGCAAAGTACCGTTAAGGCTAACCCTTCTTTTATATTCAATTTAATATTTTAAATATTAATTCCATGCAGCCCCTGCTTCTCACTATCACCTAAGTTTTCTGGGAAACGATCTAAGTGGCTGTGAAGGTAATGACGCTCGTGTTACATCTGAGCATGTGAAAGTTAGAAAGCATCTGTTCCACCAATGGTGTACCTCAAAAACTATAGCTTCTAGGAAGAAATATCCGTTATTTTTGGAACCAGCACATCAGAAATACCTTAAATCAGTTCGTATTTTACAGGCACCACGGCAAAAGATTATTTTGTTGGGCGGTGTAATTCAGACGCTAATGATCACATAAGCAGTTTTCGAATTACGATTAATGATACGTGAGAACCCTGTAAAACCCAATCTTTGTAGATGTATATTTCTGCAAAACAAGATTGCAACATTTTGCAAAGGCAATCTTCACAGATTTATTAAAGTTACATAAAATTGGTTTTCTGGCAGATTAATTGGTAGGCGCACATTTTATAACTTTTTAGGCTACTAAACGGCTGAACACGAAAATCACGAATATTTATAAAGTACTTCTAATTATGTAAAATATTTTCAAACACAGTTTCATTTCGAGCACAGTGTCATATATCATATATTAGCTTCCAAGTAGTATTCACGGATTATTTTGGTCGAGAAACTTTGTTATATTTCGAATATATTTACGTTATACAGGAGAGCATTTACATAATCGTATTTATGATTGTACCCAAGAATGCCACTGTATCTGCGTCACATTTCTTTTTTATTCATAAAGAGGTATGTCTAGTCAAACCTACATACGAAATAATTCGCTATGGAGGAAAAACGAATATTTAAATTCTGTTCTCTGTCCACGCAAAAATATTGAAATGATAATTTGACACTATATGAGTATGTGTTTACGGTGAATTCAAATGTGATATTGAAACTTATACAGGTTTTGCGCGTTCATAAATCATAGGCGGCTTTCACTGTATTGGAGAGCATAATTGTTTGATTGAAATAGCATATACATACCGAGCTTATTTGAAAAAATAACACAGCTACAGTGATGTCTAGGCGATTTTGATCTCATACAACGGCAGCAGCTTTTCTGATGGCATTACAATAACACATTTAACAGGAGGGCTATTTTTCTTTCAATTTCCGTTTGTGGATATCAAGCCACGCGAGCGGTGGGAGACGGGAATGCCTGGAATGTGACTACGCATCTCCCTCACTATAATATCTGCCACCATAACGTCATTACGCCATTTTCAGCCGAGTTGTAGACACGGAAACATGGCTGCTACAATTGATTCTTCCACCAAGTGCGAGTTGCGTAATTCAATTCCTTCAAGCAGAAGGAAATGGTGCAGGTGAATTCATCGAAGAATCAGCCGAGTATATGGCGAAAATTTTATGGTAGATGGTATTCTACGTGAGTGGTGCTGAAAAAAGAAAAGACCCAGCCGATGTTTACGATGAAGGGGTAGAAGGGCGCAAGTCTGTCGCATTAGAAGACATTGTCCAATGAATTGAGTTGGTTCGAGAAAAAAAAACGGAGGTTAACCATTAGTGAGTTGAGTGTGGAATTTCCTGAAGTTTTAAGACCAACTGTAGGCACAAGCGTATAGGATCAGCGCTGATGTTTCTCGTCCGTTATGAGGTTGAAGATGAAGATTTTTTGAAATCAGCTGTGACTGGAGATGAGAGCTGGATTTAATGCTCCATCCCCGAAACAATACAACAGTCACAATATTAGATGCACTCAAATTCGTCAAACAAACCGAAACGGTTCAAACAAACATTCAAAGACAGGAAAGTATATCTACAATGTTTTGGCACCAAAAGGATTTGTTTCTTGTTGAATTTATGGAACCGGGGACTACGAACAATCCTGCTGTTTATTATCAGACTTTCCAACGATTGCGGAGAACTATTCAAAACAAAAGAAGTGGCTTTTGTGAAATAAAAAAGTGACTAGAAGGGTAGAGTTTCCAGAGTACAGAGGAACTTCAAAACAAAGTTACGGAGCATCTCAACTCACTGACGGCAAAATTCTGTGCGGGGAAGATTGGTAGATCCGTCCAGAGATATGACAAATCTTCACGGTAATTATGTAAAAGAGAGATTTGTTATTTACATTTGCGTTGCCTTTTTATGAACTATCGCAGGTTGAGAGAAAATAGTCCACCTATTTTTGTTTATTAGAACAGTATTAATTGATAATTTTTTTTTTCTACTAGTTCGCTTTATAACAAAATCATTTAGTTTTATATTAATAACATATAACGCAGTTATTTTACCAAATTGAATATCTCTTAATTTGCTTTAATTGACAAACGCTACATTAGATTTTTCTACGATAATATACTTTGTACACTCGTTCCTATGAATGAAAAGAATCTTTCTACTACATTTCACGGCAATTCCAAAATTCTTAGATGAATGGACTTGAAACGTTTCCCTCTCAATATTCCGCAATGATTACGTTATTGCTATACATAGTATTTTAACACTTCCTTACTCGCCTTCAACTAGATTAGCGCGTGCAATAAATCAAGGTAAAGTGCTGCAATATAGACAGCTTTATAGCTAAAGCCGCCACTAATATCTAATAATGCGTGCATTCAATTTCCCCCCAACAAATCTCGGCACTTATAGCCTCTCACCATATGATATTCAAAATGAGACATGTGGTAGGACACTTTATTTAAAATGTTTTTGGGCATCCTCGACTGTTTGCCGTTACAAGATAATACGTGCTTCTTCATTCCCTCTTCGCTTTTCACTGTTATATGAGAACGATGTATGTATGTATTTATATGCTGTTGTTGACGGCAAATATATCTCCAGGTAACAACTCTATTCATACATTGTAAAAGGGATACGTTTCAGAAAAAAATAAAAGTGCAAATATACTTTCCTTTTCCGGTTGATCCAAAATAACTTTAATACATACTTCTTTTTACCCAAATAAAAACAATAGGAGGTATATACAATATTCGATGACTTATTTATTGCATAGAATAAATAATTTTGCCCGCAAAATATATCATTTTCATCTCAAATTTAGAAAACGCTTAACAGAGTATAACATTTCTTTGTATTTATTTAAGACCTAAATTAAACAGAAGGAGTATTTAAATGTATTTGTGGTAAATAAACAACCATTGCAATATCGTTAAAAATCACCTCACCTGGTGCCTAAAGTGATGACTGTCAGCTTCTAAATACTTATCCATTCTCTTTACGAAAGATTCATAACTTTGTGTAAGAGTTTTTCGATCAATATTCCTGCAAGTCTTTATGTTTTTCCTTTGTTTTCCGGTGTAGGCGGATAGCAGCATGTATGGATTTTTAATATCACAATATTACTAATAACCTGTATAATGTTACAGTCCCTGTCCAATTTTTTAGGGCCACCTGCTAAAATAATGATTTTGTTAAAATATATAATTAAAAACATATTATGCAAGCATAAGTTTGTTCAGGATTGTCTATAGACATCGTCACAACTATATAAATAATATCTTGTAATGCCTCCTTTGGCTTTTATAATTGCTCTTATTCTTTTTGGCATACTGTCTATGCAAGCGTTAATGGTATGTCTAATTGTAGCGCCATCTTGCCACACATCCTCAATATATCTTACTAATTGCTTCTTTGTAGTGTTTCTTCATGAATGCACGGGTGATTTTAGAACAGTCAACACGTTCTCAGTTGTATTGAGGTCGGGAGAATTTCCCTGCCAAGGTAACACTGGCAGAGCGTGCGTTTTCAGAAAGCTTTAGATGGATTAGGCCATATGGCATGGTGCTTTACCGTGCATAAATGTATATGGGCCTTCATTCGGATCTAAATCAGTGATATATGACGTCCTGCAATACACGCTTATAGTGTTGCTGATTCATGGTCCCTTGGCAAAAATCCAGTGGTCCAGGACCTTCGACTGATACACAGGACCATACCATAACTGACGAAGTGTGTTTCGCCGTTTTTAGTAGACTAGCTTCATCAAACCGTTCAGATGGACGTCGTCTAGCAAATTGAGCTCTTTCGGTCATGGCTTCTAATTTTCACTCATCGTCATCTTCAATTCAGTAATGTGGATGACGTTTTGCCCGTTCATAACGTACTCGCTTCATCATCGACGTTAACATCGGCTTTTTCAGGGGGCGTTTGTATTTTAATCCGACTTCGTACAATCGTCTACGTACTGTACACGTGGATGCACGCCTTGTTGAGACATTATATTTCATATTTCTTTGGCGGATTAACCTCGGTTTTCAGTTGCTAGTTGAAGAATATGTCGACCATCTCGATTAGTAGGATTCCTTTTCTTGCCGCAAAACCCTCTTCGAAAGAATATAAAGCGCACACAAGCAATAACTTAAAGCGCAACAATAACACGTAAACACGGAAAAATATTGTTACATAAACAAATGAATATTTTTTCTACAATAGTAACCGATTCAAATAATATTCTACGAATTACTGTGTCGTTCAATCTTGTTTCGACCCATCTTCTATAGCACAGAGTGATTCATGAGGGGAATAATAATAGCCACGAGGTCATTAAGTGGCACTTTCTGAATTTCTGAAAGATATTTAAGTAACGTATTTAGAAAGGCATTATAAACCCTATTCATGAATTTTATACTTGCGCATTGGAAACACATAAAAGCTTAAATTTATAAGGTAGATCTAATAAAATGGACAGGGACTTGTTTCAACAGTTATACCTTCAAGCCTCGTTCTTCAGTTTCAGGTGCATGCATGTGAAATATGTAGTTAAACATACATTAGCATCACAAAGTTCGGAAGCAGTAAGAAATTTTAGAAGAAATCTGTATATAGAAACTTTTATATAAAGTTTCAAAGAGTGTATATAAAATCAATAATGTGTGCAAACAATATATCTAATATATTTATATTTGGTGTGCTATTCAATTTATTTCTTTTTCATCTATTTGTCCTCCTTTGGCCGACATCTCGGCTTCGCAGATTTTGCTTATTAATTTTTCTAAATAGTCTATTTGATACAAAGATTCCTATAAATAGCTCCAAAGTTAGCATAATAATGTTACTAAATGCAGCTACTCATGTTATTGGTGAAACCATTCACGGGAAAAACAATGTGAGGGGAGGAAAAACACTAACACATGGACTGTTTCCGCCTACGCGGCGTCATCAGCACGGCTTTGAGCAACTTCTTCGCCCAACACATTGCAATTCCCTTTCAGCTGCTGTCACCGTATCTAAAATAACAGTCCAAGTAAGCATTCTTGACGCCACCTACTTCCACAGGAATAACCCACTCGCCTGCTGGTTCAAACACAGCGAAACATGCGGGTATAGTTACCTAACCCTTCTCCTGAGCAACTCATGGATTGCTAAGCCAGAGAGGATGCGCACAAACAGTGCATAGAGTAGCTGTACATGTGAATAATCCCTGTTACGGTGATATTAACAGAGAGAGAATTGTAATTTGTTAAGCAGAGAAGTCGTTCAAAACCGTCCTGATTATGCCAGGCAGAAACATGTCCGCTTGTTAGCGTTTTTTCTTTTTTCACATTGTCTTTCCTGTAAATGATTCCACAAATACCATGAGTAGCTGTATTTACATAACAGGATCATTATGTTGCGTATAGTTTCCTAGGCATTTTTGATGTGTTTTGAGCTCCAAAGTTGTTGAGCCTTGTCTGGCCTTAACCCTTTCTGTCCATGTTTTTTTCTCATGAAAGGCTAGGCAGAAAGAAGTCAGAACTTTGAAGGCATCAGACCATTATTACTACCACGCCGACTACTCTCTTTTTCCAAAAAAGGCGTACACACTGCAGCTGTATGCTTTGAGTATTTATCAAAATACTCTTTTTTTCGCATTTTTCCAGTTATTTCCACCCAATCACCCATTCTTATGTGGGCAAGATAACCCAAAACCATCACATTTCGGTCTCCATGTTTCATCGAAGGCAATAAAGAACTTTCTAACTACAATACCCTGGGTGGCGAATAGAAATTCTATGTTTAGAAATGAAAATATTGAATTTTAACTAGTCGCTTCATAACATCATTCTCCAACTTACCTAACATCTAATTTAGAAGTTATCTTGCCACACTAACCTTTTTTCTTTGTGAATTCGTTTTAATGATGATAATTTAATGCAATACATCCTATCAAGCATTTTTTTACAGTAGCAAGATACCTTCCTTCTTCGCTGGGTACTAAAGTGTCTGGTGTCGTAAATCATTGGTTCCATTTTGCTGTTGTGGTTATGAACCTGTCATTGATTAGTGCCGTTGCCCGTGGTCATCTGCTGCACCTAGAACAACAAAGCAATACCATTTATTTTTTCTTGTTCAAAATACAGTTAACATTTTCCGATGAAATGCCCAATCCATCAGCAATGGCTTTTTCTGAACATCTTTCCGTTTGGTACAATACTAAGCATTATTGTTGCTTGTGCTTTGACATTTTTATATAAAAATTAATTACCTTTTAAATTCGAAATATGCTTTGGCACTTTCAAATTAGATTTTTTTTGGGCGTCCACTACGTGGTTCGTCATTTGTGTTTGTGCGGCCACGTTTGAATTCGCTCACCCAGAAGCTGATGGTCAAAAGTAATGAAGTACATTCGCCATGAATCTCTAACAAAATATTTCGAATATCCGTGGCCGTTTCCCTGCCATTCAAAAGTGTTTTATCACTCCACGAAATTCGATTTTATCCATCTTTGCGAAACTGCCTTGCTACACAAAACACACTCTTAAATAACAACTATTGACTGTAGACGTCTGAAATTTTAACAGTTGCTGACCAATGAATCCACTTCAACCTTCGTGCGCCGTCTCGTGCCGATTCCGGAAACATTTGAGTTCGCTCTCGTATGGATATGTATGCGTCAACATACATTTTATATGAAACGAATTAAACTTAACTGTTAACCTTAAAGATCTTTGGGTTAGCACGTATCTTGACGTAATATACTTTTCTATTTTTTAAACTGAAATTGGTGGATACAACGTAGGTAATTAAAGCATTAACTACCAATAGAAGAACAGGCGGAGTTTCAGTCTATTTAAAAAGTAAATTAAATTATCGAGTAAGAAATATTTATATTGATAATTATATATGGGTGGTAAGTGCGGAAATTAATATGGAAAATTAAGATATCTTATTAGTTGTAATATATCATCATCCACAAACAATGGATAACTTGTTTTTACTATATATAGAAGATTGCATTGATTCAATAATTGATTTCAATGGGAAAATCTCAATAATGGGGGATTTTAATATTGATTATAATAAGGACAAATTCTACAGCAGAAAGATTAAAGAATTGCTTTATAGAAATGCATTGTATCAAATTATTACTAAATGTACTAGAATTACAAGCAGTAGTAGAACATTGATCGATTATATTATAACGAACGATAAAACAGACGAACCCAAAGTTCACTCAACGCCAACAATTAGTGATCACTGTATACTATCAATACGTATTAATGAATTTAAAGATGTACATAATGATAAAATGATTGTAAGACGATGCTTTAAAAACTACGATGTAGATACATTACAATACAAAATATTTAGCACAATGTAGAATGATTCAGGAGATGTTAATGTAATGGCCAACTGCTGGATCAAATCATTACGTAATATTATTAACACTATGTGTCCAAAACAACAGGTGCTGTTACGTAATAATTGCACAAACAAGTGGATAACTTCAGAAATTATAGAAGAAATGCGCACACCTGATGAAAAATATAAAATAGCTGTTTACTAACAACGTCATAAACTGGGAAGAGTACAGGTTTCATAGAAACAGAGTAGTCACTATGCTACGTAATAACAAAGAAGTACTATAGGTTATTACGAGATGAAAATAAACCTGTTGAATTATGGAAAACTTTAAAAACACTTTTGCCTAAAAAAAGTGGTTCCGCCAATATGCACATACGTAGTTTTTGATAATACCGAGGTGAGAGATGATTTAGAAATTGCACAAAATTTTAACAAATATTTTTTAAAAAGCATAGATGATATAGTCCAAAATATACCAAATATAACAGTTACGAAACCTATATGCATACATGAAAGAAACTATAATAAATTTACAAAATTTCCCAGTATAACTTTGAATGGCATCAAAGCTATAATTAACACGTTGAAAAAAACAGGAGACGTAACTGGTGATGGACTAACGACCAAAATTATTAAGGATGCTGCTCAGATGTCTGCAAATAGAATCCTTGACATAGTGAATGTCTCACTCGATACAGATACATTTCCGCAAAACTGGAAAACATCGTACACTCTTCCAATTCCCAAAGTGGCAAGGACGAAAGTATGTGCAGAATTCAGGCCTATTAATACTGTACCAAGTTACGAAAAAGTTCTGGAACTGTGCGTAAAAGATCAATTATATGATCTTTGTGAGCGAAACAATGTGATTCATCATAATCAATCAGGATTTAGAAAAGGTCATTCATGTGAAACTGTTATTGTGGATATATGTCACAAGTGGTTGCAAGAAATAGATAAGAAAAATGTTGTGATAGCTGTGTTTTTGAACTTCCGTAGAGCTTTTGAAATTATTGATAGAAAACTATTAATAAAGAAGTTAGAAATGTATGGTATTTGTAACAAAGTTAAGGAGTAGTTTGATTCATTTTTAAATAATAGAACTTAAAAAGTGAAGTATAATAATAGGATATCTAATAGTTTAAATACAAACGATGGTGTTTCACAAGGCACGGTGTTAGGTCCCTTATTGTTTAACATATATGTTAATGATTTATTGTTGTCAATGAAAGGCAGCAATATATTTTGCGGATGATACTATGTTATACATAAGTGGTAGTAGTGTGGGCAATATGATGAAGACTATGAATAATCAACTTACGATATTATATCAATGGCTGTGTATAAGTAAACTAATCAAAATATATGGTTTTATGTAGTTGAATTATATAGATATAGCTAGTATTAGAATAAAAATGGAGAACAGTGATTTAGAAAGGGTAACCATTGATAAACATTTGCTATTCAAAGATCATGCAAAACATATTATGCATAAAATGTCAAAAAAGTAGGGTTTATGAGTATAACTTGCAAACATTTATCGCTGTATATAAAAATGCTTGCTTGTAAATCTGTAGTTACACCACATATAGAATTTTGTGCAACAGTACTTTTTAATTTAAATAAGAATGAAATCCAGCAAAAACAAAAAATACCAAATAGAGCCATGAGAATAATTTTAAAATGTAACAGATATACCCCAGTTAAAGATATGTTACTCATACTTAATTTAATGAATGTCCGCCAAAGAATTTTATTTAAAAGTCTAGTACTTATACATAAAATGAAAAATAATTTACTTCCAAATTACCTTGGTGAAAAATTGAAAACCGTCCAAGATACTCATGCTTACAACACTAGAAACTATAACGGTTCATAGAACCCAGTCTCCTAAAAACATATTTGTAAGTGGTCTTATGTTATATAATGGTTTAGCATATGAAATTAAAACTAATAATATTAGTACCTTTAAAAAGCATTTGTACATACATATTATTGAGCACTGTAAGTGATTGTATATTGAAGTTATTTGTTCTGTGTTATTGTATAGCGTGTTAGCTAAATAAACTATCTCTCTATCTATCTATCTATTTTCAAAAGCAGCTTGAAACAATAGTATACCATGCAAGTAATTGGAAAGTGAATTTCACCAGTGTTGTTTAGTAAATATTTAGCTTTCATAGATCGGGTATTTACAAAATATTAATATCCATTTTAATAAAATACATAGGCAGAACTATAAACGTCGATATAAAGTGAAATAATGAATTTTACAACGCATTTTAAATGAAAAACAAATAAAAAGTTTATTGCTCGCAGCGATAAGAAACATAAACGGAGCGCTTAAATGTTGTTTATAATCAATGTATAATTAAGACACGAATTAACTATAAATTGTACTATCAACTATAACATGTATTATCAAATGCACATTCTTTTCTACGGGAATAAACATGATATTAAAAATTCCTTTAGTGAGATTTACTACATAAAATTTTATGAAAGTGCTGTTTAAGTACTTAAGCTACTTAAGCGGTTATTATGCTTTACTTTGCTGTTATGAAAAATAATGCGTGGATGCCTTAATATTTATTTAATCTCACGTTTTCCTTGCTTTGTGTTCTTTATCTTTAGCCGTAATCTCATCACTGTAATACCAGCATAATTTTATGACGAAGCATGGTAGGCAAAGTGAAGGCGAACCATAATGTTAAACCATGAATTTTCTAACGAGCCATCTTGTTAGACTTAAGTAGTAAGAAAGTTTGACGCTGTTACGCGAGGGAAAAACTCGTTCATGAAAGCGGAACTTGTGCTTTACGTCTTTTAGTTATTGTTTGCGATCATGATCGTTATATTTGTGCTTCGGTAATAATACATGATTTCCTTTTCCCATCATCTCTGCGTTTGCTGGTATTTTACAAAAGGTTCGAGGTCGGTATAAATGACTGAAAAAAAGGTATCAGCCGAGATATATGATAAATCACTCATACTGCACTTGCACAAACGGGTTTTGTCTAATCTTATTAAATTTGTTCTTGGCAGTAGATTAGAAAATAGATTTCAACAAAGCAATCCATTTAATGACACTTCAATAATTTCGTAATAATGCTATTAACTACCAACAAAAGAACGTACTTAGATTTTTCGTTAAATCAGATAGGGGGCCAATATTGTAGTAACATAGCTATTGTGGATTACTTTCACTAGCTCCCATTTAAATTATTCTTTATGGCATTTCAAATAATAAGAACTTGGATAGTCACTCCATCGGCGGCTGTAACGATATTGAAGGTCAAAGGCTACATTCCAATTATGAACAATACTGGGAGTATGCATAAGTTTCTTCCGAAATTTTCAAGGGAAATTTTTCTACATATTTCACCCATCTTTCAGGTAATTTATGGACCTCATGCCAGAAAAATTCCCTGCGTTTTGCAGCGAACCATTCGTCGAGTCATTTTCCAACTTCCCCGAAATTGCTGAAGTGCTGCTCTGCGAGCGCGTGCTCCATTCATGCGAAGAGGCGACAGTCAGATGGCGCCAGGTCTGGGGAGTACGGCTGGTGTGGAAGGACATTCCATATAAGCGATTTCAAGGTGTCTTTCACTGGGTTTGCTGTGTAATACGACGCATCGTCGTATGACAGAATCACTTTTCCATGTCTTTTGACCCAATCCGATCGTGTTTCCATTAATGTTTGAATTAATCATTTGTTGACGATTGCGTTGTGTGTTAACAATTTCGCCGGGCTTCGAGAGTTCGTAATACACAATACCGCTCTGGTCCCATCTCACCAGACCCAGAGCATGGTCTTCTTGTCGAAGCAATTTGGCCTTGCTGTTGAAGTACCGGTTTCTCCAGTTGAAAGTCACGTTGTCTTACCGCTTCGAGTTTTCATAATAAATTTATGTTTCGTCATCCATCAGAATTCTACACAAAAAACATTTCCTTTCATGGCGTTGAGACAGCATTTTACAGCTGACTTTGCGATTTGCTATTTGACGTTTATTCAAATCGTGTGGGACCCATTTACCGAATTTATTGATCCTCCCCATTGCTTGTAAGCGTCTGCTCATTGTTTCTTGTGACACATGTAATGTTTCTGCTCATTACCGTTGAGTTTAATTTAGGTCATCATCCAATAACTCTTGCAATTGCTCGTCCTCCCACTTTTGTTGGCTACCAAAGCGTTCATTGGCTTCCACATTGAAATCACCACTTTCAAATTGTCGAAACCGTGTCTCACATGTTCTAATCGATGGAGCGTGTTCAGTATATGTTTCCTCTAGCAAAAGATGACTTTCAAGAGCCTTTTATTTTGATTAAATGAGAGAACTAGTGCGTACCGCAAATGTTCTTTTTCAGGCACACAACTTGACATAATCACTGGCCGGTAAAGCAAGGTCGTTAGTTTTTGGTGGACTCAACTTGTGTCTGTTTGTAGTTTAGTTGTTACAAGAACAAAATTACGTATGTGTTAAATTAATACGCTGCGTACTTTTCGCTGACGCCATCTCTTAGTTAAACCGGAAAGAACTTATGTATACACCTGGTATTCATCGTCTATCCATATTAGAGTTACCTATTCCATATATGACAAAAATGTTCTCCGATGCTTGTAGGATCTTATCCACACATTTTGAATTTAAACTACACGATTGGTTAGCGAAGTATACCAGCAACTAGTTTTAATCAATATGTTATACCCATTCCAATTTTCTTTCCTAGTTACACCGGCTAGAGTGTAGGGATAAAGCACTGTACTCAAAGGTAGTAAGTGTTTGATACTAGTAACAACGCTGGGAGATCATTTATGCTGAACAGTATGCTATTTTTTTTCGCCAAGGGTTCGGGAAATTTTAAATGCTTCTAAATGTGATGCAAAGGCCTTTACAAAAGTGGTATTTATGTCAGACTCTCAAAATGTTCTTAGACATAAAAAAAACGGTTTACTAATGTTCATGCTTCTCTACTTAATATCATTTCAAATGGGTGAAATTCCAATTGCAAGATATTAATGAAATACCTTTTGAGCTCAAAGTCATATAGTAATCTCCCTAATTGAGTATATCCATTAGCTTCAGAAGTTAACGTGGAAGTTGTACAAGAAAGAGTTAAAAGAATGGAAACTTGTTTTTAACGAAGACGTGAAGCAAGGAAACGCAAGTCCTTTTTTCGTCATTCTTAGAGACAAATCCACGTCCGATTACGATGTTTGTAGCCGCTTCATTAGCATGCGAGCAGAATAAATATTCGGTCATTTTCTAAACGTCGTCTAAAGAACTGCGTTGGTTTTCATAACATTAAAAACTGGTAAGAGCAGGGCCAAAGATGTAATTTGCCTGTGTTCACTAGTAATCCGTTAATCTAGCTAAAATATACGCAATCCAATTATCGTGCCGAAAATGAAATATTTCGTCCTACATTCCAATAGTAATATCGGTTGGTATTTAGTCAGGATTCCTGCTATCGTTACCGGATTTAGCAGTACGTGATAATTGCACGCGAATTGTTTTATATTTCGCTTATCTTCTTGAATTTTTTTGTGAGTGTTGAATATGCAAGGACACACGTTGTAATGTACTTGCTTGTTTAGCATTGTAAACCACCTATGCATCCAGTGCGACCTAAATGCATTCAAACGTGGATTTACTAAAGTAATACAGTATAACACTATACAGAAACTAGATACTTTTTAATATAACCAACAAACTTTTGGAATGCATTTGCAGTTTTAATGGAAATCGACAAGTACTTTTGTTTAAAAATGCGCAGTGAAAATGTATTTGCTGTATTTTATCTGTTCATGTTATATTTCTTTACTTCTGTTTCTACCGTCTTCAATCGGCAAGATAAATGCCTCATTTTGTTTTTTCGACGTTCTTACGTTCAGTAATTGCTTAGTTAGGGATTTTTGTACGTTATATAACAAATGAGGCAAAAGTGCTGATGTATACGTAACTTAGGGAAAAAGTAACAATTACAGTAATTTGTAGCGTCTGCAAATTCGACAAATAAATCCACACATTTTTTTCTATTCACTATAGATCCTTTGGATGCATGCTGTACTTCTATTGTTTTTCTTCTAATAGAAATTAGTTTCTCAACTTGTTACTGGATGATTAAACCCCTGACACGAACATCTACTGTCATTATTATTATTATTATTATCATTACTACTCTAAGTATTGTTATCAAGGGTTAAACTATTTATAGGATAATTTAAAGTTGGTCATATATATCTGAACTTTGTAATCGATTAAAAAACGTAAAAGTAACAAAAATTAACGTAAGTGACTAATAGAATTATGAAGAAAATCGCTATCTATAATGTAAATTGACGTTGCGATACTAGGAACAGATAAATAAAAGGTGGAAGAGAAATGAGAAAAACGCGAGGTAACAAGAAAGTTGATAAAAAGAAATAAATAGTAACAATTAATGCAACCATGAACAAGTTTCTACATAAATCATGCTCTCTGAACTTCGCGCCAGTATTTCAGTGGCTGGACATACTGCCTTTTAAGTAGAAAATTACAATTCGTATCCCAGTTGGAATGCTTAGCCTCGATTGTAAAAAATGAATACTTTAGAGAATGGTGTAGCATGATAATTGTAAATAAAAATAATTGAAAAGTTAAACAGGTGAAGCACATTCAAGCTTGCTAACTAAAAGACTATTATATAACATCTTCAACAGAGGTAAAATATTGAAGAATTTTGTAGTACGCAAGACAAATCTAAAAGATTTTGTGGCGGAAATGCAAACTATTGATATGCGGCGCAAAGCTTAGCCGAATATCAAAGAACACCAAGACTCTTTACTTTAGTGTAATTCGTAAGATGAGATCTATGTAAATGAACTCGATAAAATTAACTCTTTTTTGTCTAAATAACAAAGAAACAATTATTGGCAGTTAATTTTAATATACTAGTAAGTCATTGTTGAAATGAACATATAGGAGTGGTCCTAAATATGACCCTTGGGGAATCCCCGATGAAGGATAGAAGTCGTAAGATTTAACTAAAATTAAATATTTCTTGTGGACGGACCTAAAATAGGAAAAATTCTCATATGGAACCTATACTGCACTTTTTGGACTTTCATAATTTTGACGTATTGTACTTTTTATTGAATCTATTTTTCTGCAGTTGTGAATTTTGATCAATGAAAAATCTAACCGCGGCCATTTTATGTTATTCATAGAGTTGTATCTGCCATTAGAAATCTCATTTCTTGTTACAATACCAGGACCAGAAGTTGGTTATTAACTTCTTTTTCTGCAGCGAATTTGGTGGTGTCATATTTTGAGTTGGCTTCCGTAGGAATTGCAAAACTATCGTCTACATCCAGAGATTCGATTTTGACACTCTCAATCATCTCATTTAATTCGAAGGGTTTCACCATATAGGCTGGAATAACAAAGGGAAGCTGTACTCTACTAAATATTATGTATATGTATGATGGAAGACTTGAACTAAAAAATGATTCCAAAATCAGGGAAATATGATTAAGAATATGTGGACGTGGTATTACCAATTTCTAGACTTGAAAAATCTGCAAATACAAATGTATGAAGTCTAATAATGTGTACATAGTATGACCTACGAAACAAAGTCTTAATTAAACGATTTTAAAATATTGATAGTTGACAATTTTATCTGGACTAAATCGTGCATTATTCGTAAACACGACAAAAGAGAGTTAATATTGCGTCACTAAAGTATTTTACGTCATGACTAATTCCACCTTACATGTTTATTCTAGACCGCAAATTTAATATCAATCTCGAAACAGCAAGCGCTTATTAGTCAATAAAAGGCTTTAAATTAAGCCGACAAAGGTCGTTAATTGTTTTACGACGATCTGAGGATCGTACTTGCGCACGGTTAATGTCTTGGAGAAGTTTTATAGTTGATTGATATTTTACTGTAGGACGTTCATCGAAGGAAATTTGTATAATCTACTTGTTCTGTAGTATCACGTTAATGATGTTAAATTATGTAAAAGCGCATCGATAAAAAAGTTATAGGAAATTGTTATGAATGAAATATGCGCTTAGTTTAAAATTACTTCAATTTTACTGTACAAAGAATCATAAATTAAAAACATTCTTAAATTTAATACTGGATTGATGAGTGTTATAAGAATTTCAACAAACTTCCCACGTTTAAAAGCCAAGCCAATGCAAATTAGGACAAAATGGTAAGCGCTTAAAAGCATTTCAGTGTTGCAGTTACTTTTTAAAAATATAGAAATTCCTTATGAGAATCTAAGAAACATTACATTTTACAGGTAAGTAATCTATTTGAAGGAGAGAATTATCTTTTTTTACATTCGAAAAACCGTTGGAAGGAGGCCGAAATTTCCTTTAAAGTTAGACAATTTTCAGTCTTTAACGAACACCCTTTCACAAAAATGCAAAGCAGTTCTGGAACGTACTACTTGGTTTATAGTGGTCTGTGATAGTGTAAAATGTTCTCAAAACTGCCCTAAAATCTTAGCAAGTAAACTTATGTCAAGGAAATAATAATAATAATAATAATAGTTTATTAAATGCTCAACAGATCAACATCCAAAAATGGATATAATATTAAATAAAAGGTAATACATGTAATGCATTAAAAACAAACCAACAAAATAAATACCGGAAAGAAAAATGAAATATTAATAAGAAATAATTAAATAATAAATACCACTAATATGACAAATCTAAATTGTAGTTATTGAAGCATATTGCCGAGTGTACCAACGGCACTAGCCACAGCACGTTTGTCCTAGCTGTAGGGATTCGTAGCAGGTGATGCGACCTCGATTCCAGGCGTGGTACAATGAGACCAACTCCAGACAGTAAACCAGGACAGTCAATTCTTCCGGTGAGAATGTTTTGCATAAATGAAGCGCTAATACGGTTTCTTCTTTCAACAAGCGTTACAAAATCATGCCTCTGAATAAGCTCGCCGTAGGGTATACCTCGCATAGGACATCGCCCGTCGTTCTTGTATGGTAGATATTTCAAAAATTTGCGTGAATCCGCTCAAGAAGATTGTTTTGGATGTTGTAGAAAGGATACCAAGCCACGGATGCATATTTGAGCTTGGAAACCACGTAAGCAAAGAAAAGAGTTTTTATTGCATCAAGGCTAATAAAATCCTTACAAGTGCGGAAAATAGGTCCTAATAATATAGACATGGTTAGAGAAGGTAAACCTTTCATCATATATCGCACCCAAATATTTAATAGAAAATTGTCGAAAACTATTAATATTGTTAATACAATATACAGAATCGATTCTACACACCCTTTTTGTAAAAGACATGAAGAAACACTTATCTACATTTAATTTCAATTCATTAAGCAGACACCACGTATGAGTCAAGTCTAAATTACGCTGCAGGAGGTCAACATCATTGAAGGAGTTAACGGCGTGGTAGATTTTAATATCATCAGCATAAGCTAATAAAGGGCGGTTAATGGACTTTAAAAGATCGTCCATATATATATATATATATATATATTAAAGAGGAGCGGCTCAAAATTCGATCCTTGAGGTACTCTACGGGTGGAGTAAAAAGTTCGAGATTTAAATCCATTAAAATAAACGTAATTGAGTATGTTTAGAAGATATGATGATGTATTTGTTTTGGTATGTGCCTTTAAATGAGAAGAAGAAGTAGATATCTATGTCCATATATATTCTTGAACGACTGGAATATTATCAATACATTACTAAAATTGTTTCTACCAAGTTTCTTTATCAATTCTAACAAATCATTGTAAATAAGCAACTACAATAAAGATGTTTCCATTGCTATCGTCAAAACAAGTTTTTGTGTAACAAAGAAAGTTTTTCAAGAACTAATGCAAAAATTGTGCCATATTTAAGGGTCTTTTAGAATGTATATGATGAACTTTTTGTAAGAATACAAGAAGTGTTTTAAACAAAAGTTGTTAATTTTTCTCTCTATTAATAATCAGATACGGTTCCTAAAATAAACATAACCACATTTTAATTTATCTTTAATAGATAAACACGTTTTATTATTCAGCTATATTGTAAGTGGGGTTGGGCAAATCTTCGGCGTACTAGGTCCGAATTAGCCCGCACGCACGACCGATACAAAAATTTAAAATTGGTTCAACGCATTCGGTCAATTTTATTAATAATATTTCTTCCTTAAATGTTGCTATGTCGATTGATTAAGTTGGTTTAGGCCGACCGCATAACTTGGATACACGATTGGGTTTATGAACAATTTAAAAAGTTGAGCAACTAGTGGACACCTAACATAAAAACAAATTTTCTCAACCACTTCCAATGGAACTAAGAAAAATTGTAAAATCAGTTTCAACAAAATTTTGCAAAACAACGTTGGAAATATTTTGAGAAAATATAATTTAGCTTCGGCCTTCGTAAACAATCATACATTTGGGCCTGGTTTAAACTGCACAATAGAAGCTAGTAGTAATCTAGAAAATCTAGTGATATATGGAATAAAATATAGTTGATGTCCAGAGTCCTCTATAGGACAAACAAAAAGAAACGCAAAAATTAATCTCGAATTTGAATTGATTTCAAAAGTTCTCGAAGTTGTTTCACGAAAACACATAGTTTTTTTCTTTGTATTCCGGCCTCCTATGTTTTCCCAGCAATCGAGCTATCGTAGAAATTTAGCCGTCATGAACTTTTTTGTTGCTTTCTTATTCCACCTTTCCAATAGTTATTAGCGTTTTACTTGTACCTGATTATTTCTTCTTCTGATATATAGAGTTTCAATTCAAATTGCAAATTTTGTGTAGACTTTCGACATTGGAAAACTTCGCAAAATATAGTTTATATGGTTGCAGCAACTTCAAAATTGAATCATTTTCTACATCAGGGTGGTATTTCTATACTTGTCCATATTTTTTCTTTCTTTTTATTTCTTTGTTTTTCCTCTTACTCTGATTTCATTTTCTACTATTATACTTTACTATGACACGGCCCAATTCCGGAAATAGTTCGTTTATTACTAGTTAAGTTGTTTAGGGAAAACATGTATCACTGTTGTAAAAAGAAAATGACATTGTTTCCAATTTTCTTTAGTTGCTCGATTGCTTGATTGATTTTCCTTGATTGCAGGTTCTAAAGGTGTTGGCAATCGGTTCGATGAGCAGCGTCTCACATTACGAATTCACAGAGGACGCGGTTCCTCCAGTCGAAGACAGCAGCACGGTTCACCGCATAGCAATGGCAGTAACAGCACCACGACGACAACGGGAAGTGCCTCACCTAGTCCTCGGGGACGACACGAACGTGTTAAGATCAGTGTTAGTTATCCCTCTAGTGAGAACCTTACCTCCTCTAATCCAGGTCCTCAATTACTGGCGGTGACGCCGACCTCTCCTACCGGCCAACCATCTTATACGGTGCATTACTCAGTTAACGGCAAAGAAACCACAACGACGAATCTCTGTCGCCGTGATAATCATCTTAAAGTTTCGCAGAAATTTCCTCAACGTCGGCATAGCGAAAGATCTAACAGCTGCGATAGTTCATCGGATAAACCGCGGCAACGTAGTCCAAGTCCGAGCGTGTGCGAAGACGGCGTTAACAAATCGAAAATCATCTCGAAAAAGATGGGTAAGAGGAATATTAAAGCGCAGGTAAAACGTTTCAGAATGGAAACGAAAGCGGCAAAAACTCTAGCGATAATCGTTGGCGGTTTTATAGTCTGCTGGTTGCCGTTCTTCACTATATACTTAGTGCTAGCGTTTTGTCACGAATGCATTCATCCACTTCTATTCTCGATATTGTTCTGGCTGGGTTATTGTAACAGTGCCATAAATCCGTTAATTTACGCGCTATTCTCTAAAGATTTTCGATTCGCGTTCAAGAGGATTATATGTAAGTGCTTCTGTAAGATACGGAACGTATCGCGACGCGGCTCCGACGGCTCCCAATTGCAAGGACGTCAGTTTAGATCGCCCAGCTACAATATCCAACAACCCGGAAACTCGCTAGGCGAGGATAGCGACCCCGGCGGGGATCCATCGGACTCGAGGTGACGCAGTAAGAAAAAGCGTATGATGACACAAATGTACCTGGACAAAGCTAATGTCTTCAAGGTCGCCATGTGTGCCTATGGGTGACCAGTGGTCTCACCCGTTCGCGGGACCTCCGAGCTTTAAATAGTAACAGGTTCTTTAACTATAATACAACAGTAAGGTCTAGGTATTGATTTTACACTTCGTGTGATCAAAAGTTAAATAGATTAGCGCTGCTCTTTGACATTTTCATTTGCGTTACGTGAAAATAGCCCACAACTTTTCCACTTAAGGCTAATAACGTCAATTAGTTAATCTTTTTGTTATTGCACGTAGCTACATACACTTGTTTTACTCATTAATCACGCTGCATAATTTATTTTGACTGGTATCTCTTAATTTAATGATACAAAAGGGATTATTTTCTAATCAGTAACCTCCACATATTTTACTAGAAATGCATATGAAATAACAAACAAAATAACAGAAGAAGGTGGTGATTTTATGTAAGAATTACTTTTCCTATACACGCTGATTCAGATTAGGTGTGCGCCATTTTTGTCTGTATAATTACCAATACAATGATTTAGATTTGATTAGCAAGCTATGCACATATGTATATATATATATATATACATATTATTAGAAGAACCATGTACGTCCTGACGTTTCGATATAATCGCATACATCTTCATCTTGAGTTCGTGATTTCGATCGAAATCACGAATTTCTTCGCCCTCGAAAACACGCTACAGCATATATATATATATATATAACATATATATAAGATATATAAGATATATGTATGTCCTAAGTGTATTTGAGATATTCTTGATGGATAAAATTCTTGTTTCTGGTTTGAGTAAACGAAGCGTCGTATGATTTTTCACAATAAAGGTATGGCCATTCTATTAAATGACATTCTTTCCTCATTATTGGTCTTAGGACCATACTTTTACATCACAAATTAGATTATCCTTCAAAATTCTGAATAGTTAAGAGGATGAAATGGAAAAATTTTAATTTCGTTTTCCATTAACTGCATTTCTCTGTTAACTGCATCTAAATCAACACTAAAAACGCTACTAGCTTATCGATTTAAACTACACTATAGGATTGAAAATATCAAGTTTTGAGTCAGCCCGTGTTCTAATGCTAATGGATCTCTGTTGTCTATAATATACAGCATAGATATAGTCTTTATTTAAATGTTGTAGCTTCTACCTTTTTCACATTATCCTTGTAATGTATATTCACGGTATTATTTTAACAATGTAGCCTTAAAGATCAAAAACTAAACTGAAGGATATTAAAATAAATGGTTTTACAATTTATGTCAGGTAAACGTAGGTATTTAATACTTATCAATTATTTTTCTGCTAATTGTAATTGAAATTTACTAAATCTAAAAATAGTATCATATTCAAACTTTAGTGTCTTTTATTCAGTATCAGTTAGGTAAATTTGTTGTGAGATTCCTTACCGCAAATAAATATAAAAAAAGTGAGTCAGATCGAAAATCTAGTCTAAACGTGTTAATACTCACCTTAAAAGGCATCACTTCTTTTAATGGCTATTAATCCTTATTCTTGCACGTTTTCACATATTTCTGTTTAAAAACGAAGAAGCAAAATATATTTAACATCTATACTTAAAGTTGTTTGATTTTGGGTTATTATATAGTGCAAATTATTTAAATCGATCATTCTACGAAATGACAGAATTGGATTTTCCAGATGTTGAATACAGAATGTCGATAACCAAAAATTCTTGAATTAGTTTATATTACAATCACTGAATAGAAGGTACTAAGTTTAAATGGAAATTCTCAGCTAAAATCAATTTCTCAAGCTCAGTGGCAAAAACAATAGTGCACTGATAGTTGTTTCCATTGAAAATCATTTGTAGAAAAACTGTTCTCCTATTTTTTGTCTGCTTATTAAAAATTAAAATAATTCTCAAAATATAATCTGTTATAATCTATAGTTCTCTGCCATCGTCTAGTAAGGTTTATGGTTTTATGCCTGTATCTCTCCACTGATTTAGAGACGAAAGACTAGTGGCATCCTCCTTCTACTTCCAAGAAATTGACGAAAACAAGTCCTTCGAAAGAGTGTGCCACTAACCTTAAAAGATGGTAATCGGATGACGCTAAGTCGCCTGTTAGCAGCTATACCTCTTCAAATTCCTCCAGTTTCTGGTGAATTTTTATTTGCACCTAGCACTACCATGCAATTTGTGTTAATCAATGCTTCCTACGCTCTGATACCGATTCAAAGCGAATGACACGTTCATAATTCGACAAAATTTACGGCATCATATTCACTCCAAAGCTTCGTGCTTACTTACACGTTCTGTAGAATGGCCGCAATTTTGATTTGGTTGGATAATGAAAGTAGATCCACTTTTTGCCATGGGTTACAATTCCTCGAAAAAAAAAAAACGGAGATCCTGTGTTGGCAAGAAGTTAATTGCAGATTTGCAATCGTTGCTCTGCTTGTTCTAGATTTAGCTCTTAAGTCTCTTTCTTACATCGTCTCTTTACCTTCCTTAGTTTGTGAAAATGGCGTCCTACTGCCCACCGCGAAGGACGGAGCTTGTGCGACAATTGCCACGCAGTGGGAACAGGTGTGACCTTAATTCTTTGGTGAAGAACTTCTTGATCAACGTTAGAAGGTCTTCTGGAACAGGGTTCCCCTCGACGGTTTCTTCGATAATTCCAGAATTTTTATACAAATATTGCGTCGTCTGATTTGAGATAATATCTTGATGTTCAGTAATATCAAGACCATTTCTGCTCAAGGATGACATAAAATTGTCATTATTTGTGTTGGACATTTTGTATCCGGAAGAACTGCACAATACGTCAACACAATCAATAAACAATAAAATTTAATACAGTATTAATAACGAAAGCTGCTTTACTTTTATTTTCGTCAGTTTGATAAATCCAAAGTTTTCCAGTCCAAACAATGAAAACTTTTTTGGCCCATTTTAAAATTGTAAACAAGAATAAATCATTTCTAGCAGCACCGGTGCACTACCATTTCGCCTGTCTGTAGGTTTTAAATATGGTAAATTGATGATTTATATTTATAGTGTGGGCACTACGTAATCAATGTTTTACGTATATCAGATACGACATAAACAATTTTGGAATACGTAAAATAGAAACTATTATTGTAGAGCTATAATAGTAATTACATCACCCTTTAGGAACGAAGTGAAAATCATGACGTACACCTTGTGTTGTCAATCTGAAATAATCGAATATCCTGTTTAACATAAGCCTATTAGATAGATGTATGTATAGATAGAACTGAACAACATATTTATTATTGTAAATTATATTTTCGTTAAAATTTTGGAGAGGGAAAGATTAACGACTTATAATAATATTAAATCTATTAATGATATATATGTAAAATATGATAAATGTCATGTCAGTGTTCAAATAAGCTCCTTCTAAATGTAATCATTAACTTCCCAAATGCGAATTTATTCAGGCTGAATTTCTTCGCTCATGTACAACAAAAAGAACGGCAACCTTAACCAACCCTACCATTTCCATCTTTCATATCAGATAATATGTGTCATAGTTCCATTTATTAGAAAGTGTTTTCTAATTAAGCTGCCCATTTAAGAAGAATATTGTACACGTAACTAACTACTACCCTATACATTTTCCATCCAAGTTTAGTGAAATAGAATCCCTACCGACTATTTATGCTTTACTTTCTCTACAATACTCGTGTCAATGAACATAGGTATCCTGTTACATAACATTAGTGTGGAATATATAAATTTATGTGATTTAGAATATATCCTTCTCTAGTGATAGTAACACTCTTTGAACTAGCAATATTTTCAACTCCTGTACTTGTTTAATTACCAAATTTCTTTGCATTTTAGTTAGATTTTTCTCGTTTTCTTTACTTCACTGAATGACTGACTATACCTATTTTGGTATAAATGACGTGTATAAGTTCAAAACAAATAATGAATATACATACTTGCATTCATTTATTTTCCAATTATTAGCTGTTTATTACCTAGTGAGCACAACGTGTTCAGGAATCGACAATTGCGCTTAGAGTATAGCTAAAATTGCTTTTACTTGATTGCCTTTGATGTCAAACATATTACATGTACTGACAATGAAATAGTCAACAGTACTATTATGAAAAAATATGACCGATCATGGGGCTCATATCATTTCAACAATATTAGACTCGTGATATAATGATAAATAGTTCCATTCACTTTAATTAAATTTTTATTTGTGATAGTTGATGTAACACAGCGGTATCACTGCTTAATTTTTAATTATTTTTATATAATTTGCTACCCAACTTATTATTAATTATTTTATTAGAACACACTTTAATTGCTCATTGTTTAATTGTTATATTCCAAGACTTATTTGTACCGGCGTTATAGAAGTCGCATGGACACTAAAAAGTTGACATTTATAAAAATGATTAAAGAAGATTGAAATTCTGTCGATTGTATATTATGAAGAAGAATTGAGAACACAACAGAAATAACAATAGAGTCAACGTGCGAAAATATTAGTGATAATAATGATTTTCTTATATGCATCTAGGTTTCGTTATACTAGGGACCGAATTACATTTTTAATATACATAGGTTTATATGAGATACAGTGGCGACTATATAAACAGCACAGGTAAACTGATATGGATGAATTGATAAATTTGTAAATGTTAACAAGTGATTTATTTAGCTTAGCTTAACAAAAATGTAGCAGATGGTATGCTGTTTATAGTAAACATATAATATTTTATAAACTTCAAGATAAACAAATTAAAAAATAAATGTATTATTTTTTAAGTGGGCTTAAAAGTAGCTTACTTAATAACAATAACGAAATACTATACTATTTCTTTTTTAAAATTCATTTTTGCTTTCACATTTAATATTTTGTTGGAAACCCTTTACCAGCCAACACTGACGCTCATCTTCTCGACACACTTTCAACTAATTTTTGACATCTCTCCACAGGAATGTTATGCCAGGCTTCTTTGATAGTGTGGAATTCTATTCGTCTGTCGCTGGAGATTTAGATTTCATGACCTCAACATCCTCCCATAGATTTTCTATGGAGTTTAAATCAGGACTTTGTGCAGGCCATTCTAACGCTCGAATTTTTTTCTTTTCTAGTGACTGTTTTACGGTTCCCGCCGTATGTTTGGAATCACAGTCGTGAATTAAACTCTAAGTTACTGGAAGAAATTCATCAGGATATGGTTCCATCACGTTTTCTAAAATGTTGCGATGTACATACTGATCCATTGTTCCTGCAATTCTGAATATAGGCCCTACACCACGCCATGATATAGAGGCACATACCATAACACTTCTTTCATCTTGTTTCGATGTTTTTATAATGTACCTAGAGTTGAATCTCCGATTAATGCAGCGTCGCACATACATTTCTCCGTCAGACCCAAGTCGGTTGCATTTGTTCTCATCTGTCCAAAGTACAGATTTACAGAAAGAAAGCGGCTTTTCTTTATGCATTTTCGCACATTTTTGCAATCTTCTTTGATGGTTTTTACTTGACACGAGTGGCTTTTGTGGTGCAATACACCCATAAGTAGTCAAAGTAAGTTAAATTCCTTCAGCTGACGTCGTATTGTTCTTTTCGGTATATTAATATCAAATTGTTTATAAAGTTCGGTTTTTATTTGCGTAGTTGTGCGAAAAGTATCTTCTTGGCTTAAATCATGAATAAAGTTGTCATGTCGTAATGTTGTTTTACGAGGCCTAATCTTCCGTTTCTTGTTTTCTAAATTTTTTTTCGTCTGAATATGCTTTATCGCATTTTGTATTAATTTACGTGAACAATTTAAGGATATTTCTGAAATTGGTATGCCCTTCTCTTTCATGCTGTAAATTAACTATCTTTTCTCCGGTATACAATGTTTTCCTCGTCCCATTATACTAACACCTAAATTTTTATTGTTGATGACACGTTAATTTTAAAAATGGTACAAAATAACTCGAACCGTAACACCATAATAATATTCAGCTACAGAACCGACAACTGCGCTATTTATGTGCCTGCTAGAAAAGTGAAACTAATATTTTTCTCGCACAACCTTCTCGAGGACTTCTACGCTAGTTTAATAAAAATTTAAACGGGAACAGCTTGAGCGGTTAATTCAAAATTAGATGCCTGTGCTATTTATGTGGTCGCAACTGTATATGCACTTTACATATAATCTGGTCACTAGTTATAACGGTGAATATATAGGATATATGCAATGTCGAGGTATCTTCAAAAAAAGTACTTTCGCCTATTTCCGTTAACCTACTTTTCATGAGTGAGTGCTAAACAGTGTGGAAAGGCTATTTTTGTAATATCGACCAATTTCAATTAAGCCTGTTCATAATTGTCAACTACATTGAAAGTACATCAAATGTAATTTTATTTAAAACGTGAAAGAGGCGTTGAAGACCATCAATTTAGGTAAAATTTTATGTAACTTCACTAATGTCACATAAAAGCATATACATTAGAGCAAAAGCATTTAAAATATCTGTAATTAGATATAAACCGTAGTAAATTATTGTTAATATTCATAAGCGCTTATTAGATAAATTTGCATTCTTGCCCTTATTTTAGTCTCTGTTTCTGCCCCTAATTGCTACACAATTGTATCATTTCTTTAAAGTAAAATTATTAAGGACAACTTCAACTAAGAACGTCAGAATTTTACCGAAGCCTCTTATATCCAACGTGATTTGTTGAAAGAAATGGTTATTTATGGCGATCTATATCTGCTTTTGCCTTAATAAAAATTAATACTGTATTTGTTCCATATTCAATATTAATAAAAACCACCTTTCGAAGTAATAATCCTAAAAATATTCACTGTTAACGAAACAATAATAAACACACTGAACAATTAAGTTCTTCACTTGGAAGTCACCTTGTGCGATGGTGACTCGTTTTCCCGCTTTTTAAAGAATTTATACATTCGTCTTAAACAACGTGATAGCTATTTTGGACTTTTGCATGTTCCAACGGTCAATACGCATCTTTGCTTTGATAATGTTATCACTTCAATAAATTTGGTATTTTGACGTTCTACATATTTAACACATGAAAGAATACGCAGGTTGTTACAATATTTTCATTTCAGTATCTTACATGTCCGTCTATATGTTATTTACGTAGAATTTTTGTGTCTCTGATATCACTTTCCCAATTGGTATACAATCGACATAAATTTTTCTATGAGATTGGATTTTTTCCTTTGTCTGCCTAACCATAGATTGAAAATATCTATTAACAACTTTGCTTAAAAACAGCAGTCTTCAAAAGATACGTAGGTGATCATATATTCATCATTGTTAATATTTTTTCTTTAATTTTGTGTTGTATTATTTAACAAAAAGAAACAGAGAGATGGATTCGTTAAACGAAATTCGTTCTGCGGGTTTAAATTTTCCGAGTTAAATTTTGTTTATCGCATCAATTTACCGCATAGCCGTAATCGTACATAAACCGAGCAGATTTAAATATTCTAATCCCCTTTCCAGAATCAGGCGCCAAATTGCATCAACAACTCTCTAGGGTAGACGAAAGCCGCGTACGTGACGGACAACCGTAATATCGTTAGAATAACTTCTTAATAGCGTATGAATATTCAACGACGAACGCAGTTTTGTTTATTGTTCATATACGGATAATGCCAATTACTTAGTACAGGCTTTCGTCTTTTTTATGTTGGCAGTGTCAAAATATAGAACAGAAATCCCTTGTGATTGTTGACAGCGACGATATTGTAAAAGGGATAAGCGTAAACAGCTGTTGACATCTAGATACACAGTATGTTAACAAGCGATTGGGTTATAGGTATTGACAATGTATTGGAATAAATTACAAAAGACCTAAATTTTTGGTCAGCACTTGACTTTCTAAGTTTCTTAATTCATAATTCATACATTAAATGTAGTCCCTTTTAATATTCTTCTTTGGCTCTTCCATTTGTCGTTAGTAAAATAAATACTGACACAATTATAGTATACGCGAAACCCTTAACAGTTAATTGCCTTCCTTCCGGGCCTAGGGATAAATTACTTTGTTTTACTGTTGACTGCAAGTAACCAAATACTTCCATCTTAAAATGATCTGGTGTGTTGGACGTGGACTAAATAATCTTGACGTTTATTTCACGTTATGATCAAAATTTGGATTTTACCCAAACTCGAATAGACAGTAAACAGCAGAAATATTGATCAAAACTTGCCCCTGATATACTCTTTAATTTATTCAGCACATATGTTTCGGAAAACCGAGTGTTGGCTGATATCTTTCCTGTCTATTGCATAAAGAACATCTTCTGTTTGTCCATAAAGAAAAGAGCACTAAAGGCACTTATCAATCATTGGAAATTGAAATTGTTTGTGTTAATGATGAATATAGGCAGCGTACTAGTATAGAACGCCGTCAGCCGCTCTTTATTTTTGAAATAGATGCAGATGTATTTTTGCTGGTAGAAACAATTGTACTTACTTAATTAGAGCTGTATGCCGTAACAGGCAGACAGTTTACGCCAAATACGAATGTTCGGTATTTCCATTCGTTTCTTTATGTTCGCCATCAGCTTAGATGTTTCTGACGACCAAATAAATTTCAACTGAACTGTAGTATAACTATTGGTAGATAGCGTTTTTGAAAATGACCCAAATCAGAATAACGTTATCTTTCAGAAAGTATACAAAACTTCAGTCAAATTTTGCTGTCACGTGTTTTAACAACCCACCTTTTATATACATGAAATTCAGTTCATGTATATAAAAGTTGGATGACCGTAAGGAAGGGTCTTCTGTTCTAAGTAATGACCTTCTTAGTATGTGCCTTTTGTTTTGACCTATTCTGTAATAAGGTGCTTTTAGTCCACAATCTAGAAATGACCAACTCTGCGCATCTAAAAGGTTCATAAGAAAGTGAGACCGTCAAATTTTTATGGGGTAACGCCAAAGAACAAGAACGCGCCCGTTACTAACTTTGTACTACCTATTTATCAAGCTTTAAGGCAAAAAATATACACGTTGCAGAATTCAACCATTATTAATATTTGCCAGAAACAATAACGTTTTCGGTTTTTCTATTTTTTTTTTTATTAAAGCAATAAGGAAATTTGAAATTAAAATACTTTTTTCACGGTTGAATTATGTAGATGTTGTAATATACTTATTATTTAGTTATTAACCGTAATTTGTAGCATTCTCGAGATCTAAATGCTTTAGAAAATTTGGCACAACTTTAACGTTTTACTTGCGAAAACTACTAACAAACGTTTTAAAATTTCTATATGTTGCATTTCTTGGAAAATGAAGTCGTAATAAATGGAAAATTTATTTAAAATTATAATAACAGAGTAATGGTGAAGAGTTACAAGAATTTGGCTAAGAAGTGAGAATATTCTTTCTGTGCTTTCGCATATATCTTTATATAGCAAATTTTGTTATGTTATAAAACAATAGAACACAACGGAAATAGGTATTAGGACAATAAATAATATAGCTTGAATCTCTAAATTATGTAGAACTCTTGCTATTCACCTGCAAATGTATATTCAGATGCCTTCATTAAAAGTAACGGGTACTTTTTTATTCGTGTTAAATTTTCACCAATAATTGATTTAATTTATTTATTTCTGTCATTAATTCTTCGATATATAGAATATAATAAAATCTGCTCGAAAATAAGCAATATTTAATATACCTTCACAAAGTTAGACAGTTTTGAAAAAACTGAGATAATCGCAAATCTTGCTTTTGCGCGTGTGTCGATTATTCTTAAAAATGCCATTCATTTTCAAACACTGTTTCGGCTTCTCTAGCTTTTGGATAAGCGCAATCGGATAGCATAATTATGTTTAAAGAAAATGAAAATATAAAACCTTATAGCGGTCACTGTATACATTACATGTAAGTACGTAGCAGATTCACATTTTATATTTAAAAAGTGCACATTGGCGCATCCCAAAAGGAAGTAAAAACATTTTGCATTACCTTGTTTGTGTAGAATTTTCGGTGTTTACATGCTGTGCCAATATTTAGGGCGTATACACATGTACCTCTACATTGTATGATATTAGGTATTTGGTATCAAAAATACAGCAGAAGATGCGGCTTTATGCAGCTTAAACTTAATATGTTTGTATATCGAACCGTATAATTTCCTACCTTCACAGTATTTATCCAATATATGAACGCCAGTAGCACAAATGAAACGTAATATTTAGATAATAATAGCTACTATCTTATTTGCAGCATCTATATTTGATTTCTAAAATCCCTAGTGCCTTAAGCTAATGTGCTGAAATAATAAAAGGTACATCTTTTTTACGAGGACGGGAAATTTAGGCGGTAGCTTTTTGCAATACAATTTGTAAATGGACTTTCATTCTAGTCTAAGGGCGTCAAATGATCGAATTTTACGGAACTATCAATCCATTGAGAGACTTTATATTATTGTATATATATGTATTACATTATTAAGCAATCACACCTACATGTTATTCAGAAAAATACTCAGATTAAATTTGCTATATTACAACTTTCATTGAATTGAATTGAAGGACTAACCAACTATTAGAAAGCTAATTCAATATACAGTTTAAACTTTACGTTTAATCATGAAGTACAATTTCTACTTTTGTATGTAGGAAGAAAACATAAGCAGAATTTGAATGATTCTACAATTAAAGATATAAATATAAGTCGAAGTTATACTAAAGTTACTAAAATAAAGTTGAAGGACACTTTCACTAAAAATATATTTTACGTATAGTTATTTAAAAAATGAGAAATATATCTTAACTTGAAACCCTTGAATAGCTTTCTTCTTACATCTATATATGAGAATGAAAACAATATACGAAATTTAAAACAGTTCATCTTTGCTAAGGATTATATGAGGAGAATTATGAAGAACTGAAAAGAGAAGTGAGGAAATTAAGAATGTAGTGCTCCAGAGCGAAGTAATTTTTTTAGGAAACACTTCACAGCATTAAAAAGCACAGTCAAAGCTACGAATACATTAAACGAAGAACATTTGTTATAATTTAGTAATATAGTAATTGATGCTAACGAGAAAATTTCAGAAAAAAATATGTGATTAGGCTGAGTGGCGCAGAGTTTTACGTTTAGTTTTTTAGTAGTAAATTCCTACATACAAAAAAGAAGCTGACGACTATACTAAATTTTCACTTGCAGGTAATGGATAATTGCAAAAACAGGACATAGTTCCTTTCATGTCTAGATAAAGTACAAAAACTACTTTACTTTATAATGCGTTAAGTGAAAATGCGTATTTACGAGTGAAATCTTGAACATTAATAATAATTTTGGGTGGGTTGGCGCGGTTAGCCTGCTCTCGTAGGATGTGCGCCCTTGTTTTTTTTCTTTCGTTTTCCTTTTATTTTTTTATAATGAGTATGGGTCGTCTGAATGTTGACTTCTTTATGACGTGGTTGAATTACTACCCAAGAGCAAAGTTTTAAAAGAATTTCTCCTCAATATTTTCCACTCAGTGTACTATATTTTCCTAAGTTTAAGCTAGCCCACTTCTACTATACTTCTGTAATTTAATGCTGTCGCGGAATAAATATTGGTATGCATAAACAATTACATTACACTGACAAAAGCGTCTCTTTAATTGAAAAAAATAAATTTTACACTACAGAGTCAAATAAATACTTTTATGCAAAGGAAGTAATATTTTTTTCCTAGGACAATGTGATTTAATTGAACCAAAGACAAGTTTCATTTAGTAGAAAAATATATCTTCCAGTCCGATTTTCTGGCGAAAAATATACTTTCTCTTATCTTTGAGCTAAATAATTTGAGTTCCTTGCAACTACTTCTTGTGTGATATATGCATATTTTTCGTTTTGGAAACCAATTTTATCCCACTTAGTATCATACATTTGTTGTATAGTTGCAACAGGCTTTACATGCGCTTCACTACGACACAACAACACCTACAATGTTTGTTATATATTTGCATGATTAATGTACAATACCAAGTGAAGCAATATTGGTTTAGTAAAATGGGCGGACGCGAACAAATGCGAACGCATGCGAATGAAGGTGACCAGATGCGAACATATGCAAACAGGTGTGAACGAAGGCGAACAGATGCGAACTAATTTCGAACAGATGCGAACAAACCTATTATTTACCACAGTAACATAATAGTCTGCTAATCTAAATAGCAAAACACTAGTTGTATCAGGTAATAACATCAGATCACAACGCAAACCAGTTGTTTACGTCTTACGAATATGCCGTTGTTAGGAGCTTCTCTAACTAAATTTCAATTTACCTTTATTTAGAATATAATTTAAACCAAAATAAACGAATAAAGAATACCATGTATTTCTTAAAGAAATAAAATTCCAAAAGAACACTTCATTTTCCAGGTAAAATCAATTCTTTAATTAGAATAACTCATAAGGAGTGTTAAGTTAACAAACTTTATGAATGTTTAGGTTTACCCTCGAAAAACTCAAAATCAGCAATAATTTGAAACATTGCGCCAAGAAATGAATGGACTGTGTCTACGCTAAAATTTTTGATTTATAGTTGTTATTATTATTGTTAGTCTCGACCTAAGTCATTACCACTTACTAAAACTAGCATCTCGAATGGATCTATGGTAAATACAAAAGAAGTGTTCCACACTCGAGACCGATCGGGTGTTTTAAGGCGATTTCAGGGGATGATCCAAAAGAAGAAAGGTAAACTCCTACACAGTACTCAATACATAGAGTCAGTTAAATGATGTTTCTAGCCTCACAGGCATACATATAAACTCAATGATTTGCATCCCATCTATCTTGAATTAGAACGTAGTTGATGTGGAGCGCAAGCTGTAATTGCATTTCTAGCAGATCTTTTATTAGTTTGCAAATTTATGCATTATGCAATCGAGTATTATATGATTGCTGTCTCTCGTTTCTTGTTTGCCTCCTGCCAAATGAACCTTATACAAAAATGAGTAGGGACTTGGTCGTAATTGAAAAATAACCGTATTAATTGAGAGTACTCTTTCTTTTTGGCATTTATCTTTGTTAATTTTTTCCTTCTTATATTTGGAAAAATCATATAATAGCTTATAGTTCTTAAGCGACGAAAAGTATTTTTCTGCAAGAAGGTTTTGAATCCATCAAAATTCTTCAAAAATTTTCTTAAATATGAGTAAATGTACCTTTAAATAAAAGAAAATTGTGATATTTATTTCAGTGTCGTTATTTTTTTGATATAATGAAATACTATTTCAATGAAAGTACACGTCTGATGAGCTAACTAAGAAAAAAGAACAATCTCTTTACTTACTTAGAAATCTGTATTTCCTTAAGCCTAAGAAATATTCCTTTGACTTAAAAAACATGCGCGAATTAACATATTTTTTTGACCCAATAAATCCTTTCAGTCAATGTAATAACAGTAATGTATTAACTAGTCGAAATAACTGAATTTGTATTCGATGATTGTTACTGCGTAAGGCATGAACTTTTCGATTTCAATTAACAAAGAAGTCACTATATATACCAATTTTAAGAGAGAGAAAGTGCGAAGAAGTGGAAATTTCTTTTTAAAAGACATGAAATTTAACATAGCCTCAAATAATTTCTTGGAAAGGATCACAACTTCGAAATTTAAAAGAGCGTTAAGAAAATCGAAAAATAAGAAAGCTGCAAGACCAGGAGGCATTCTCACTGGGCTGATAAAAAATAATCAGCACCCAGACAAAATTTTGTATCGATAATCTTGGTCCAAAAACAGCGATTGATGGAAAAACTAATCTGAGTCGCCTATTCTTTCTGTAAACCTTTTTGAGTCATTAATGTACATATTGGTCGAATACTATTTCATAACATTTATTAGAAAAGCGCACATTTTTGCACACTTATTTCTTATGTATTTTCCTCCGGATATGTACATAAACTGCCATTGATATGTTAGTAACATAAACGGAAAATCTAGTTCATACTTGAAGCTTAGAATGTGGAAACGTAATAGGAACTTGTAATAGTAATAGCTAATTACACGCTGGGAAAGTTGCGTAATTATATACACAGATAAAAGCAGGGTTAGCAAATCTGGAACTGACATCAGATACTGCTTACGAGTATTGACATAAGATTTCGTAATAACGTGAGTCGGGTAATAGATTATGCTGCATTACACGTAAACACACTTCTGAAATTGGTGTTTTTTACTCATAATGTTTCTATGGGGACTTTATGCGTGCTGAAATAACCTGTCACTTCAAGTAAATATTTTCTGTGCATAAATTCATGGAACACGAAGTGAGCAAAGTTTATTTATTCATGAAGGTTATACATATGTGTTTACTTCCGAAATATTGGCTGGTTGAATAACCATATTAAAGACCTGCATGCTATCGAAGAAGGAAGTTTGAGCGTTACCATAAAATGTTATCATGTTCACATCATGTTACACATTTCGAAGTAGGTTCTAAAACCGTAAACAATTTTTGTAATCACATTGTTCGTATTAATTTTAGGCAACCGTACTAAATATATTAAAATCGTAACTTCTTTAATTGACTAACACTACTATTTAAATAAATATTTTCCAAAAACAGAATATTACGATTTTTAGGAGTATATTTGCTTTTTGAATAATCGTAATCGTCGCGAATAGCCGACGGATTTTCATATATCTTCATGAGGTCTATACGTCTATTAAATTCTATTCAAATGTGTGAGTCCGGGATTGGAAACATTTCCTTGTGATTTCCAACCCCATGTAACCGTGTAAATGGATGCTATGTATCCAGGTAGTTTCTTTATTTAGGAGCAGGCGTTAACCTTAAATTCCATTTTGAAAACAAACTAGGGACCCGAAACGAATTTCTTCTCTTCTATTTGCAGTTAGCGTTTCGAAGAGTTTCTTTTACGGTTAGATATTTCATATAAAAGCAATTGCTAAGGTAATCGAATGTTTCAATGTAAATATATCCTTCTAATATTCACACCATGTACGTATATATACATAAATATGAATGGCAAAGGATGGAAATTAAACTTCGAACTCGCTTATTCCAAGCATGCAGGTATTGTTGAAGTTCTACAGAGGTATTTTTTTTATTTAAATGTTTGAATACTGCACCTGACAGAAAGAAATATTTTGACAAATAAATTCAATGTGGTAAAGACAAATATGTATAAGAAAAAGTTTAATTAGCTACGGTTCCTGTTAAATATCTACCTTTTTGGAAAATTAAAGGTACACATATATAGGTAAAAAATATAATATATATTAAAAATTCCTCAATTTCCTTCGGACTTTTGCTTTTCTTTGGCTTATCATCTGCAATTAACAATGAATCCCAACCTTTTATATTTACAAAGCAAGTTTGAAAAATTTCCAGCTTTCAGTTTATCATATCCAATTAAACTTCTTAATATAGTCCCCCTTGTAACTCGGTGCGCTTTTCCTAGCGTTGCTCCCATGTCTCTAGTCCGTCCAAACCCTAGTTGGAATCTTGCTCTGCAAAATAGGCATTTACGAACGTGATAGCCTCCTCATTCGATGAAAGTCTCTATTCTACAAGCGAAACATTGAACCTAGCAAACAGAGAAAATCTCTCTGGAGATGAGATCTGATGAATACTGTGGGTAGTCGATCATTTTGAGCCCTAATTTGTTAATTTGTGTATGGTACGTTACTTGATGGAACAAAACTTCCTTTTTCTTCAAATGTGGCTGTTTTGCCATAGCTTCTGTCTCCAGTCTATCAAGTGCTGATGAGCAGCATGATCCATTTTCAAAATTGTTAATTAACAAAACTTCATGACTATCCCACAAAGTTATCGCTGTCACTTTTCCGACCGATAGAACAGTCTTCACCTTTCTCGAAGCCGATTCACTCTACACAGTCCACTCTTTCGATTGTGCTTTGGTTCCAGAAGTGTAGTAGTATATCCAAATTTCATTTAAAGTTATTAATGGACGACAAAGTTTCGATATATTTTACTTAAACTGTTTCAATAGAGCGTTAAAAATATTCAATCGAATGTGTTTTTGCACTAGGGATATTTGATATATTGCCGACCACCACATTGGTACAACAACTGATTGACGTTTAGATCGTGTATTTTTCTGAGTGCGTTTGTATTTAATTTTTCTGCTTAAATTTCCGTTGTAATAATAATTATGTAACTATAACTTATATAAAATTCTAGTTAGTTTCAAAACTGCCTCCAAAAAGTGGCAATTCCATTGTGTGAACGCGTCTTTACATTTTACTCCTTTGAATAAAAAAAAAGAGTATAGCTTAGAACCCTTTCTGTAAAATACAACTTATTTCGCAATTTCTTTTATTTTTTAAAATAAGTTCGAATATTTCAAGGCTCACTTGGCACTCCATGAAAAAATGAACACAGGTATCGAAATTGAAATGTAGAAATTTATATATCCAAGAACTGTTACCATGTTGTTTAATGTAAAAAAGTTATGCATTTAATTTGGCTGACTCCGTATTTCTGTTATTCAGACGCAGCCTGCATGAATAACTTGCGTTAACAGAAATTGTATTGCTATGCTTGCACATTGATTGTTTGTGGTCATTGGTTAATGTTTTCGTTGTTTACCGAATTAGTTTGGAATAGCTTTTTTCGGGTATTAAATAGATAGATAAGCTGTGTATTTTATCAGAATGGCTTTCATTTAATCACATGCAAGCTTAATGCTAGGAACAATAACAACAAACAGCAAACGCCATTTAGTTTAATGACATTGCCTACATACGATGTGTCACCTTGTGTGCTTGTATTAAATCAAAAAGCATCGTTTTACATCTCGTAGGTTTCCAATAAGGTCATATAATTTCTACTTACTTAACCTCCACGTTACAGTTCGCTATTTCTCAATAGGGTTTTTTATACTTACCGTTTCTGCCCGAACGCAAGTATTATTTGCTGTTTAGTTTTGAATCTCAGATATTGCTTTATGAATAAAAACAGAAAGAAACTTATAGATCACTTGCTTTGTCCAAAGAATGGGAATCTACACAATAGCGAGGCGCAATGCAGTAGAACATCGTAAAAGCTTTTTCTAGAGTCTTTGTTTTTTTCGGTTCGAAGCGGGTCACATTAAATCTCGTCATTTCAACTGTGCCTTATACCGACGCGATCGTAGTTCTCAATTTTCCACCAAGAAAACAAAACCAGTTTCTGCTTCACTAATGCTCTACTACGATTAATCGTGCTATTAATATAGATTTTATGATTCCGTATAACATTATTGCGGTAATATAAACACTTATAAATGGGTATGTGTTTATGGTACAGAATAAATTAGTTGGTTATTACGTTATTATTAAGTGTTAATATTTATGAAGTATTACTTTTGTGCAGTGGCGATATCATAACCAATGAGTTTTATCGGAGGTGTGATTATTGCCAATTGAAACCTCTAACTTATTACTATTTTACTTCTATTGTTTGCTATTAATTAATTCGTTTATAATATGAGAATATAATTACCTACAGTATGTGTAACATCAACAACTCCAGTTGCTGAATATTATCATTAGCCACCTATTATACACGCATATTTTCCCATTTACATTTACAACGTATAATTACCCCAAAATAATCATTTTCCAGTTTATCGGATATTTAAAAGATCTACCGTTAATTTATCGTTAGTTTAACATTTATGGGAAAATTGTTATGTAAGCTTTTACATCTACAATAGAATATTTTCGTGTTTACAATCCCAGTTAGCTCTGTAATAATAGGGATATTTAATAAATTTACGTGGAAGAGTTTCTTTTAGAGAACCTTAATACTAAAACGAAAACTGGCGTATACGTGGCTTCTATTTTGAGTTAAATATGTTGATTAACTTTAAATTTTACGAGAGAATAAATTAACAATTTATGCAATTATTATGTTTGGTGTACGTTTAGCTGGTGTGTTAGGTCAAATAAATACTTATGTAAATAATCATAAAATTATTATATTTGATTATTAAAAGCATGGCAGGTAAACACTGTCTTTAAAAACCGAATACTCTTTTATAGTTGACTCACTTGCTTTCCACCTACCACTAATACCATCAATTTTTAAATGGCAACTGCTATTTATCTCTGCGTAATAGGTGTCAGAGTTTTATTCTCTTTTCAACAATATAAAATTTTGTACAGGTCACATAATATTTTAGAGCAAATCATTGCGGAATGCCATTTCAGTATTCAAATGAAAACGATTATTTAAAAGTGGACAAATATCAGAATTCACAGGTACTCATGCTTAGTCTGTCACTTATTAATTCAGCAACATTTTTTTACATGTACCCATGTGTGTGTTTACTGAATAGTTGTATTAATTTAAAAGATGTAGTGCCAACTGAAGTATTAGTTATGATTGAATACCAAGATGGAATTCGCACACAATATGAGGTTGGTCAAATGTCGCTAATAAATAATATATAAACGCACACCACATATTAGATGATATCAGATAATTCGTCGTTAGAAAAATTAAAAGCAAATCGAGAGAAATTGGTCATGTGGCATTTGACAGGGTTACGATAGATTTAGGAATTTCTTCGTCGGTTTAAAGTGGTTTAAGAAGACAAATGAAATCTATACAATAGTAGACTACTTCATGAACGGAAAAAAGACGATTCCAGTAGTGAGTACATACTTTGTTAAGTATACAAATCAGCGCAATAGCGATTTAAATGCTTCAGGACCATACGAGTATTTGGATGAAGTATTCTTCAATAAGTGAATTGATAAAGGAGAGGAGGTATAGTAGTAGGCTAGATAAATGACGATTGCAAGGACTATGTGGATGTACAATTCACAGGTATAACAGTAAACTCTACTTACACAAATTAATTAATTATGCGGAACGCAGCGTTTCGAGAGCACGTGGGCTCCCATTGTCAACCGTGTTACCGACTGAAAGTAAAAACTGTATCACACATGCAAATTATTTTCTACGCAGGCTCTAAAATTTCTAAACCATATGACTATTTACAATCTGCTAGGTGGCCGCATGCCTTTTACGGGAAAGGATGGACCGAAAGCGAACCGTATCTTTAACAGGGCCTATGGTAATAAATCCATCAAACTCGAGTGTGCAATTGGGGGTGGTTCTCTGTTGAATAAGTTTCCATTCTTTTTCATATATACGGTTTCGTATGCGTCTAATTCTCTATACGAGTTCACGTTTTTAAGTAGTGTCACATTTTTTAAATCAATCTTATGTCCGGATTTTACCATATGCTCTGCTACGCTTGATAGTTCAGGTTTGTCGAAACGATAATGTCTAATATGTTCTTTGAACCTCGTTTCGATACTCCTTTTTGTTTGTCCAATATAAACTTTCTCACAATCATTGCATGCGGTTTGGTATATTCCAGACCTTTTTATCATCTCCGGTTTATCTTTGGGATTCCCTAAGAGATTCTTTAAGTTGTTTTTTGACACAAAAGACACGTTCATATTTAGTTGTCGGAAAATTGTACTTAACCCGTTTACTGTTGGGTGAAAAGGAAGAGTTATAAATTTCTTATTACCGGTGTTTGTTGATGTCGAAGTCGTGGAATTTCTAATGTGTTGTTTGTATTGGACCTTCCTTAAAATACGGTAAGTGTTGTCTGCAAGAATTGAAAGGCAGAGTAAAGAGTGAAATAAGAGTAATTCGACTGAAATAAGAGCAATTCAATAGAAAACATCTATAATTACTAAGAAGACTAAATTTCATCTTGATTATTGCCAAGGAATACCAAGAGAACATTTTGTACAATAAAGGTCTGTCAGACTTTCGATTTGATTCAATTTATGGTAGTCCCCTTACTTGTTTCTTTATCAAAAAATACCATCATATTATCTACTTATACCAACATATAGAGTGTCACTAAAGCATTGTAAAAAGTTGTATATTACTATTAAAAAAAAACAGTTGAGGATATCGTTACTCAAAAATTTGATGCTGTAGAAACACGATACAACATCAAACAGAAAATTTACAGTTGCACAACACGCAAGCGTTGGATCGTTATCACAATGTTTACCAACAAATGAAGATACCAGCATTTAAACAAAACTCACATGTATGTATATATTATACCTACATACAATATTTTTTGCATCTAGGGAACATAGTCTATACGCTTTTGAATTGTAATGGGGCTTATCGTTTAAATTAACTATGGACTAACTATAGGAATAAATTTTTATGAAATACAATACAAGAAAAAACGCCCAATATAAAATACATTAATTCATGTAGGCAAATTAGCGATGAAAGGAATTTACACAGCTGGGAAATTGTATTTTATTTTAATTAATATTGTAATGATCAGTTATGTACCATTTAAATTTGCAGTAACATGTGGAGATTTGTATTGCACCACAGGCAATTGTTTATAGTTGGAGAACTATATAATATTGGACCATTTTTGTTGGGTAATGTAATTGTACTCCCGGCCTTTTAACTTTAGAATTTCTCTGGTATTGGGAGTGCGTTTGTAGAGAACATTATAATTATAGTTCAGATTAGTAGTCGTCAACTTTTTCATAAATGGATTGCATGCACGGCTTTTAACCCAAAGAAATTTCATCTTCTTCCTTTAAACACAACCGTCAACGTGATGATATCTGCAACGATAGGATTAGTTGCAGAGATTAAAGTATATAAGAAAAAACAGCGGATGTATATTTTAATATTATAGAGCAATATTTCTACAATAGTAACCGCCTCTGCAGTATGAATGTATTAGATATCCAATCTACGCAAACTTTGATATTCATCATTGATTGAATATGCAACCACCATTTTTGGAGCCATCTGTAAAAATCATTAGGTTTTGCTTCTGTTAAACCATATATCTACAAGCTTTAGAATCGTTATCATGTAAGTTTGGACATATATGATGCCGAATGACACATTTTCACATTTTTCAATTGGTTAGTGAGTACTACATTTTAGTTTACTATCAAAATTTACTGCTATGTATTTGATATGTGGATGTGTAGTAAGCCTATCGCTGTCAAAGGTAATACTAACATATAGTATGAAATGTTGTTTGAACGTGAAAGAAATGACAGTTTAATGTGCTTTTGCAGTACTATTTTGACCAGAATATGCCAACCGTCAAGTGCAATGTTGTTAAATACACTTCCCTCTCAGGAATTAACCTTTGTTCATATTTCAACGTATTAATTGTACGGTTATTGATTATTTTATTTGAAGTATTCATTTACAGAGCAGATTGCTTAAGCGTTTATAATATTTAGGAAAAACCACCACATTATAAAGGTTAATTGTAAACATTTCGATACAGCTTCCTAATATACACTTTTTAATGGTGTGAATACAAGTTTTCTTAAAACCTTTAGTAATGACACTGACAATGGGACATAAATTTTCAAATGTTTACCTCGCAAATATTATTTCTCTCTAAAATGGCAGCATATTTAATTCACATTTATTCAAAGCTGTGAAAAACCGATTAAATAATCAAAATAATAATAAATAATACCGCGTTGCCAAACATAAACGATACTCTCTTCTATATTAAAAAAAAAACCTTAAAAAAACAGCATAACTGATGAAATATAATGGATTTCATCTATAAAATATATTTTTCGTAAATGTTATATCTCACTATAATAAACTATAGTTTCACTTCCTGTACAATATTTATATAAAAAGTTTTTGTCTATTCATTTAAAAACAGATAAAAAGTTAAATACGAAAAATACAGATGTTTATTATAACGTGTCGAAAATTCATCGCACCCGTGCATTAGACCAGTAATGTACTAGATATATTGTATTCGAAATATAAATTACACCACGCATTATATTTTCACATTATCGTTCCTTTCTCATAGCCGGCGTGCATGAACTGGTTGGTTTAGAACGGTTTTGTGTGAGCATTAGTGGGCACGGTGGAAGGAACAAATTTGCTGCGTCAGATTACAGATCGCTGACGCGTATTATGCATGGAAAGCTGCCTAATGTACAAAATGTATTTTAAATAAACTCATTATTTTCTTTAAAGAGAATAATTTTGAAAAAGTTAAGACGTTATTCGTGTCAACACGAACAAAATGGCATAAATACTTGTGGGTGTACCTTAGGCTTCTGGGAAAATCGTATTGCAAAGTTTACGCTTCCAAATTTGTATAATAGTACGCATAAAGGCGTACTACGGCGTTGGTAAACGTTTAGAGATTTTCAAATTTTTCTATTTTCTCTATGCAATATCATATATTTTGTTGACAAGTGAGATTGTAACTCGAAGATCTTTTGTTAATTAGAACACACAATACTATTTTGCTTTATGAAATATCGAGTGAGTAACTAGTTGCTAATTGCTGAGAAATAACATAGAATAACATAATTAGACGCTTATGGAAATATATTTATGAAAATGAACAATTACCCCCAATTGCACACTGGAGTCTACTTGATTTATTACCGTAATGCCCTGTGAAAGATACGGTTCCTTTCGTTCCTTCTTTTCCCGAAAAGATACAAGGTACAAAATATCCGGAACTACCGAACAAGTCGTAAAAAGTTTATGTATTTTAAGGATGTTTAGAGCCCGCGTTGGATATATTACATGTGCGATACCTTTTTACAATTCAATCGGTAACTCGGTTGACAATGAGAGTCCACATGCTTTCGTATCGCTGCGTTTCGAATAAATTATTAATTTGTTTGGGGTGCGGTTTACTGCGATATCTGATTCTTATATTATAGCTGGAGCAGAGCACAATCCGATTTACTGCTACAATATACTCCTTTCTAGTGTTACTCGTGGATTTAAGCTTCCTTAAAGAAGTGTAATAGTCACTTTGGTGAAGAGATTTCTGAAAATATATCATAAAAAAAATCCGAGCCTAGTTTTCAAGCACATTACTCTTTGATCAAGTTACAGCACACAGTTCGGTCTAAGAAAATACGGGTAATTCAGTCACTTTTTCAATTCTATATCATTAGAACACGATGCCTATGCAAATTATTTCTCCAGATCAAATAATCCCGCTGGTAGTGAATTTAGCTGTTTGCAACTAACAACGTTTCCCATTCTAACATTTACTATACTTTTTAGAATGATAGTAATAAAAATTATTCTCCTAGGAAGTTTGTTTAAAAATCACAAAATGTTGGCGATGTCGGGAATGTACAAAATGAATATCCTCTCTTAGCAAGGATGTCCTAACTTAAGTGACGTATGTATTTTTAAATAGCAAATAAACTAACACGATTTTTTAGTGATCCGACTAAACTGATAATATGAGAAAGCTACTAGTTCGGGGTAGCCGCATATACTGTGTACATAGGGTAAAATTTTGAATAAAAATAATTATAATATTTGAATATTCAAATTTACAAACTGCTTAGAATCGCTGTACCCGGATAACAGTTGAAATGGATGTCAACTTACATCTTCAATAATTCCGGGACTTCAACTTCAGGCTTCGAGCTTTTCTAATCTATATTATTTATATAAATAAATGCTTCATAATCAGATATATCTGCATGTAGGTTGACTGCTTGTAGATGCAGTTGGATTTGGATAGATTATGGAACTATTGTAAATTTAACAAACTATTTTTTAATCAGAATAAGTACCCTTACTTCTTATTCCTTATTCCCTTGACACTTCAATATTTTCTCTTACAATTACCATAGTAATGTAGATAGTTTGGCTTGAGCGAATGATATCAGGAACCATCAGGAAGTCTCATATTTAATAAGAAGAATGTTAAATACATTTCAGGTAAGTGTCATTGGATGCTTGGTGATCCTGTCAGAATTTCTGCGAACTTTTGTCTAGCAAATACTTTACATTATTATACATAATATTATATCTTTTTCTTCTTCGTTAGAATTTAGTTGTCCACTTCTTCTCTTTTTCCTTCCACGTAATTCTATCTTGTGGCACCTGTAACCAATTCTTGCAAGCCTTCTCCCTTATGCCGTGTACCCATCTCCTAGGTGGTCTTTCAATATTTCCCCAGATTTGAGAGTTAGTGACACGGTCTCCACTCCATATATCAATACCGGAAGTATACTCACTTTAAATACTTCTCTTTTTAAGTTAATTAGTACTATGGAGTCTTTTGGTATGAATCTTGATTTACCTGTGGCTGCCAATATCATGTGCACTCCCCTATTTATTTCGGCTGTCTGAGTTTCTTTCCTGAGTTTCAGTGTATGTCCTATACTTACTAATACAGTAACTTGAGCTTCGTTGCTATTATTTGACCTCCCCAATATGTGGTTTATGCAGAGAAACTAGGGTTCCTTCAACGCAAATTACTAGAATATTTAATCTTGAAACTGGGTATATATCTATTGTTGCTGCTAGTATGTTTCATCTGGTTGAATTCTGGGTATTTAAGTGTACATATCTGATAAAAGTAAATTAAGATATTCCTTTTTTGCATTTGCATGCTACCATAATTATAATGCGGAGATTATACTGAATAACATTTATTTATTTCACCTTTTTTAATCAGTTGGGGCAACCCGTTGAAAGTTATATATAGTAGAAATTATTTGCGTTGCGTAATATGTAGTCAATTTTCATTAAATTAATTACTGTCTATAATAAACAAATAAAATGCAGAGGTAAGACACACTGAAAAATATTCAGTGATATTTATTCTATAACTTCTTTTTATCCCTGAAACGTTAGCTGTAAGTTTTAGACACATCCTGTATGTTTTGCTCTTCGTAGCTTCTATTATTATTTCATTGTAGTAAGAAATATGTTTTCTAATTGTGCCCCGTAAGCAAAGATGCTATGTTATTAATTTTTTAATAATACAGTGCCAGATGACGATACTAAGTGCATTTCACTGTATTTTCACTTGTAAGTTTAACATGTCGAATCACAAAAATGTTATGACAGAGAATATTAATATTTTGCGTAACTGGAAGGCAAAAGCAGCCCAGAGCTTTATTACTTATTTGAAATTATTCTTATTTATTTAATACATCTTTAAAGGGATAAGTTAGTAATTATTAATATCTTATAAAGTTAAATTTTAATATCTTACTTTCTTGCTCTGAAGAATACAACTAATTGAACTTGGCGCTTTTTTACGCAGTTAAAAGCAATAATTCGGAGTATATTTGAAGATAAAAGTTAGACTGGCGATACTGTAGAATTTTTACAACGTGCCTAACGATGACAATTTAATTGCATTACAAAAATGTGAGGTATGTAAAGTGCTCCACAATTCAATTTGCGCGAAGAGTCGATATTCGCTAGGAACATCTGATACGTTATAACAACCTAAATTCACAGCAGAATATTTATGATGAATATATAGCATGAATAATAACTGAGAATGATACAACTAGATAAAATTTACATTCTTTTGTTAATAGTATTTCCATAACGTTATACGGCAAATCCACCTAGAGACGTTCAGAAAATGCACAATTAACTGGTACTTAATTGCAGTCGATGTTTTTATATTTGAAACCGTTTCGTAATAAATTAAATCATTAATTTTGAATTTACGGACAATTAGTAAAATATTTAATTACAGTTATGATCTTCAAAAAATGTTTTTATTTTTGTTACCAACTTACAATATAAATTTGAAACTATTAAAATTTTGAAATTAAAACAAAGATATAGTACGTAAACAATCAAAATAGTATTTGAATAAATCATTGGCATCTGAATTCCTTTCATTGAGATATAGTTATTCTTCTAGACGTAGTATTCGAATTGTTTTTTTGCGATATCATTGGTAACTTTTTGTAAAGCAGACAGTCGTTCCGTTGCGGAAGTTTTAGCTTTTGACAGTCTATTTATACTTGTAGCCTTGAAATCTTCATGGACAAAATAAGATTTATGACAAGGTATTTCAAAATAATCATTTTGCGCGTTTCTAGCCATGTGGGCAAAGTAGTTGCTACTGATTAGTTTTTTATTTCCTATTAGTAAGGAATGTTAATAAGTACAAAAAGTTATTGACTATTGCGTTAATACTACCGTTTATTGCTAATAACACTGATTATAAAGTCAATGTAATAACACGTAATAACGACGGAGTGGCCATTTTCTTAAGTAATATACTCAGAGATCCCACACAAAAATAGGAAAGCAACTCAATTTAGTTGAAAGTTGAAGTTACTGTTGTATGCCTTCGTAATATGGATATTGAGATCCTCAGGGTACATATAACTTGCTAAGCATTGTTCGCACGGAAAATCATTCGGCAGTTTATTTCCTCTTATCTTATTTAGACAATTATCTTATATACAAGTATGAAGTTAATACGGCAACCATTTTTTTTAATAACAGCTAACTTTTTTTGAACGTTCAGATGACCTATTCTTCCCTGTAATTGTACGATTTCTAAATACCATTCACTCGCAGTAATTTGGAAAAAATCTGTTGTAAATTAGAAATTTTTAAAACATGCAAAAGCCTTGTAGCTTCATCAGCTTATCTGATATCTCGCACTTGGCACTTTGCACGAACGGAGGTTGAGAAAAATAACCCCCTCGTGTATATATGTATATATATATAAATTATATATACATATACATATATATATATACATACAATGAATAGAAAGCTTCATGTTCTTTGGGCGTCGGGTTAAATTAAATTTGTTTCTTAGCGTTTTACAAATTTTTGTCAGTCCTCTCTGTTCTTTACAATGTTCTTAGCTTCACCCCAAGCTTTTCCATTTTTGTCTAAAATTTTGGCTATTTCTTTACCCCAGCTGCTTTTTGGTCTCCCTCTTGTTCTTTTCTTATGTATCTTTGCTTTCCAAACCTAGTTGACCAGAACCGTATTGTCCATCCTTTGTATATGTCCCCACTCCGCCAATTGCCTTTGTTCGACATAATTTTCTATTGAGTCAATTTGAAACTCTTCTAAGTCGATCATTTCTTATCCTGTCTCTTCTAGTTGCATTCTTTACTATTCTTAAATATTTCATCTGTAGGGGTTGAATCTTATGTTCTTCATGACGGTTGAGTGCCCAAATTTCACATCCAAGAGTAAGTATGTGTATTTCTTTTTCCTCTTTTGATATAACAATTACATCTTTTCTGTTTACATTGATTTTCATCCCATAGTCAATGAGTTGTTCCAAACATTTATGCTGTGTTGTGTTCTTTCATTTCCGATTATCAATACCATATCATCTGCGTACACACATTTTGTTCTTAATGAACTTAACATCTCATTATTTAATAGAAAATAGTTAGGAATAACTTAATGTGATTTAGTGGAAAATAAAGGAACTTGGGTTAATGTCATTCTTTTAGTCTTTTTGCGAATTTATACTTTAGTTCCAGATACAAGGTTTTAAAAAAATTGAGCTCTTAGATTTTTTTTTATTTTTAAAATTGTCTTGAACCTAGTGGTATGCCATGGATAGTGCCATTTCAATTTTAATTCACAGTGTGCTATTAATTTAGCAAGACAAATGTAATATAATTTGATAAGATCATCTAAGACATGTTACTAAATTTTAGAAAAATTAAGAGACACATAAAAATATAAAATACTGGATTAAATACACGTTAAATTGCTATTTATTCTTACATATCTCCACTACTAATTGCATTTAGGTATTTACATCGAATTTGCGTTTGTCCACCGCAAAATTGAAATACGTTAAACAGGAACATATGTAATTTTTAGAATTTTCCATAATTTTAACTTGAATCTCATTTTCTCAAATTAAGTTAGAACTGTCATCAAAAATGACGGATATCTTCTCGAAAAAAAATTTTTAACGAGACCTTTTCAATTTGACGTATTTATAGCGAAATATGGCGCACTGAATGTGCGAATTCTTTCGCGTGTTAAGGTACCACATTTCTGCAAATTAGCTCCTAGTACCTTGTTAGTAAATAATTAAATACAACTGCAGGGTGTTAAATAGATTACACAATCCTGCACATTCAAAAAATCTGACTAGCATTTTAATGAAATCGCACTGAACTTTTGCATGCCTCCAGTTTTTCCTACAAAGAATCGCATCTTTCTATGAATTCTTCAAATTACTATTACAGAACAAAGCTCTCTTCCTTATATTTTTGTTGACGGACTTTATATATATATACAGCATTTATAGATCTCTAAATCGTATATATTCACAAGACAGTACGAAGTTTATGAAGGTCAATATTCTTGAATTCCTAGTAGTAGTATTACTCTACTTATAGACGTAAAATTAAAGGATATTTCATATTGCTTACAGCTATGTGCTCTTTACACATTGCACTTTAATTTTCCCCATATTAAATTGAAGAGAAGTACAAGTAATATACCACTGTTGTATTTCGAGTTTCGATTTCATGAACAATTAATTACTACTAGCCGTAATCTTTCGCGTATTAGTTTCAGTATTGGACACACTCCGGCATTTTTATTTATTATTGATTCAATCAATATGTCATTTCCTTTCATTGTTTCGTCGTCTTATATTGGTTTCTGCCCAATAGATTAGTTTAGATGGCTTTCATACTTCAACAAATGCCCAGAATAGGTAATCCGTTCCGATTAATGAATACGCGAAGGAGCTGCTGCTACTTTCAATTATAAACGCCGAAACGAATACGAAAGGGCCAAATATGTTGCAGAATCATTTAGCGATTTTTTGAAAACTACATTAAGAATATAATCAGATAAGAGCACCATAATTTCCAAGAGGTTATTCAATTACAGATGGTAGGGAATTTTGTTCCAATACGTATAAGTAATCCTTCTGTAACATCAATGAAAACTAAATAAGCACCTTCCCTTCAAAATACAATCACTCGCTAGTAATATGAAAATGATTGTGAAAAAAGTTGTCCAATCGATTAGCCTGAACTAAATTTCCTTGATCAACACCTGTAGATAGCACATTTTCGCTATTAGTTCGAATAAGTCGTTTCATGTCCTACTGTCGGCATAAAAAGAAGCTGCATTCCTTTCGGAGAGTTGGATATATAGTGCTTAGAAAGACTAGCTGGTTGGATAAGGACTCTTGATAATACCGTAATTGGCTCCTCCTACATTGGCGAATTATTATTAAAATTTAAATTATATGTGAAGCTATCTATGGATATATTAAAGTTTTTACCTTAATAAGCCCATAACAGAAAAAGTATAAAACCAGTGGAATTTATGATATACAAAGTACTACACCGCATTTCACCATGTTTCATTCATCAAGAAATGGTGAAATGAAAGATTCTCCAATAAAGGAATTGATAACCTCTTTTGCCACCTCTGTGTTCGATAGCCGCTGCAATCTTCAGATCTTAACTCTGTTGGCATCTTCTGTGTTAACTCTTCGTGAGAGGCTTGTAGACGAATGTAGACTTTTTGATATATTTAAAACACCTCGAAGGACATTTAAGAGCAATGCATAGAAATTTAAGGGTAGGATATACTATTTCTTCAGCATCATCTTCTTTGATCCACATAATACAGTTTTCTTCTTGAAAATTGTTACTATCCTGTTTGATTGTATATACGTACGTATTTCAAGGGAGTATATATTTTCAGTAGATTGATTAAAATGACTTTCTTTTATTTTTTGGTTCATAATAAAGAGAAACCTGCAGCTTGGTGTATCAAAGCTTCAATTATTCCAAGGAATACGCCAAAAATTACATGAGCTTAATTTAGCTTGTATGAGAGGCACATTATCGTAAACAAAGTGAAGAATCCTACAGTCTGACGTATTTTAAGTGAAATAGTGCGGCCTGCATTATACAAAGTGGTTAGTTGGGAACTAATAAAGGTGTTTCAATAAGAGCGGAAGATTTTGAAAACATTGTTTGCTGTAGCAAAGTATTGAAGTATTTATTGATTTATAACTAATATAATAACTAATTGTAAATGACTACCATCGCTTTTTTAGCAGATGCGTACCTTTTTGACAAAATTTTCAGTAACACTATTGTATATATGTGGCCGTATTTTATTGATAGAGTATCTAATTGTGGCCTTCAACAATTCGGTGATCTTGGGTTTGTTGGCATAAACCTGTGACTTCAGATAACCCCACAACGAGAAGTTCAAAGGCGCAAACTGGCAAAAACATGCGTTATCATAGCACAATAACGTTTGCCATTCGTCATCTTCAAAGAAATACGGCCCAATTATTCCTCTACATCACAATGCACACCAAAGAGTGACACGTTTTTGATGCGTTGCCTTCTGATGGGTCATTAGTGGATTTTCTGAGCCACACATGCGGTAGTTTTGCCGATTAACGAAGACATCGAGGTGAAAAAGGACCTTATTGCTGAAAATGATGTTGTCTGCAAAATCGGCATTCACTTCTGGTTGCTCAAGGATCCAATTGGTGAACTCTCTTCGCTGTTGGCAGAAGTAATTGAGTTCATTGGACTTTGTACGCGTGGAGATGCAAAGCTTTAGTTTTAGTTTTCTTTGGGCTACACTCTCGCGAATTGGCGTGACGTTTTGTTCTGAACGATCTCCACGAGCTCGTGTCTAGCCTAACCAGTATTTTCGAATTTTTCGATTATTCTTTTCACAGTAGATGAGTTAGGAATATTCTGTCGACCGAATATTGGAAGCACTTTACGAATGATGACAATCAAACTTTCACCATTTTGATAATAATGTTTAACAAGCAGGATGTGTTGTTCTATCGCATAATGTTTACTAACTCTCATCTGTCAACTTTCAATCTGTCACATAATAATCAGGTGTCATTATGACTGTCAAACATGACGGGTAATTCAAATCTTGCACTCTTATTGAAACCCCTGAACATGCTGTAATAGTATCATGGATTTTCAAATTATATGCCGTTGATCCTCTCTAATTTTATTTTGATCCTTCCATTTTTGCAAGCAGAAATCTTTATTATAAGTTTTATATAACCATATATAACCAGTTAAATCAATAAAGTATTTTAGCTCTTTTTCATAAAGAAAGGAGCAAAATAATAACAGCGTAGACGAAAATTTCACTAACAGTTAGATAATAAATCTTTTTTTAAGTGAATTATTTCCTGTTTAAATTTAATATAAAAGTGTAAGGATAAGAACTCGCGCGCACATCGTTAACGATTTCTTACAAAATATTAATTATTTACCTGGAAAGAAAAATTACAGTTAAAACTGATGTAACTACATAATGAATGGTATGTCTAACAGATTAGAAAAGCAATTTTATCAAATCATCCAAATATGATGCTAGGGTTGTCTAGCGATAAGGCAAACAAATTAAGTAAATGTTGGATGTTGATACCTCTTAGAAACGACGTAAATTACAATGGATTTGAGTGACTGGAGTATTATTCTACAATAGAGGAAATGTAAGTTACCATTCACACCACACTATTTTCGTGTTTTTTTGAGATCATTCACTATTATCAAGCCATAAACAATTTGTAGTGTGTTGTAATGAGTGCAATGAGTTTGTAACCAACAGTTTGAACATGATTGTTCGAAATACTAGTATAAAGGCATTTTGTCGTGCTACTCTCAGTCTACATTTTTTCCGCCAGCTAGTAGTAACTTGAATGTTAATAATTCGTATCCGTAAAGCGTGCCCCAAGTCCATGAAGAAAATAGTGTATTTCTCTCTTCAATAATAGAGTGGCTTTACAGCACAAGGGCCAAATTTAATCCATTTATGAATGCAAGTATGTCCCAAATAATATAGTCAGAATTTGTAACGTTTATGGAGATTCATTTCTGCAACGGCTCAAGCACATTTCAAGCCGGACGCACATTAGTAAAACGGTATGCAAGTAACTAGTTTTATACAATGAACTTACTGGAACCGCAGACTATTAATTAGTTCTTAGTTTGAATTAAAATGTCGAATGACAACGGTATAATCATATTTTAGTGGTGACTTCATATTAAGAAAAGAGAAAGGTACTAGATTCCTTCTCTTACAGCTGACAGGGCATCTAGCAGCAATATAAAAATCTGACCATTTTTGGAAACTGCATAGAAAACAGGTTTGGAACATATGTTGTAAAAAAACGTAGTCCATTCCAATGAAAATCTTGACTTTTACTATTTTCAGTTGTTTTAGTTGTCAATTTGACAGAGTATTCGTTCAGATGCATAGTTGACAGGAACTTGTTACAATTGTAATTTAAAATGGTTTTCAATATACTGCATTCTATTAGAAGAAGATGTGAGAAATGTTTCTTAGTTGCTTGGTGCAAACAGATATATTTCATTCTGTTAAAACTTCTGGTTGTATGATTTTGACATTTGTCATGTCATTCAAATAGCTTGTATCGGCTTTCTGAGGAACATGATCAAATGGAACTGTACCGTACATAATTTCGTATAAAGCTGCCGGTGCTTTAATACGCTTTCGCAAGGTTTATGAAATTATGATTGCGTTGTCGTTTTAGACACAGACTTAGTTTTAGACACAGACTTAATCTTGCTGGTTTCGGACACTTTTAGTTTCATGTTGTATGAAACAAGTTGCTTGCAATCACACTACACTCAACATGAAACAATTGTATCACTTCCATAAACTTGTAGTTACATACTGTGTTTTTAATTTATTCCATTTTCATTGAATAATGAAGGCTGTGTTTTAGCCAAATAATATTAATGTACGTATATGACAAATACCATCAATATCTATTAAACAAATAGAATTCGTGTACATAGTAGTGTGATGCACTTAAGTATTCTTTAGTGGATATTGATGGTAACGCTAGTGACAGATATCTAAAACGTGTACGTAATATAATGGATATACATAATATACATATATGTGTTACATGATATGCCCATAAGTTAAACTTGCTACATGCTTTGTTATAAAAGAGCTTTCAGTGGTTGCTTAGGCAACTACTATATTACCATATTTATAATGTGTAGTTTATAGTTCCAAAGCAATTTTAATTTATGGCCATTACTTTATAACTGTATATATTGATGTAAGATATATAATTGTTAAACAAATGTTGGATATGTATACTAAATGTAATTACATACTAAATAAATGTCTGTATACCTGAACAAATGATTTATTTATTCCGTAATAGTTATAAAACTTAATGCTCGCATGTAATCATCACCCGGAAAGCAAATATATTCTAAGCGAATAATCATTAAATTGAAAGCGAAGGTAAGTAAATAAGTTATCCAACATTATGATTCAAACTGAAATATGCCGAATAATACCTATATCTCCGATTAACGTTTATTGCGGTGAAATCCAAAGATATCCTGCAAATATATGTAGTATAGTACATGTGTCTTCACAATATAGTGTGCGTAGTATACCGTTTTTCTAAATCAAATATATATGTTCAATAAATCATGGAATACACTAGCAATGTACACAAAAGTAGTGAACAACACTGGCATGTTGTTAGACTATTACCCTTAGTGGTTTTTGTAAATAACGCTTATGACTTCAAATCAAACATTATTAAATGTCAATTTTTCTTAAATCTGGAAGGGAGTGTTATGTCTGCTACAACGGTTATTCCTCTACGCCGTTTTCTCCAACATCAGGTGTTCCTCAAGGTTCAAATCTTGGACCACTTCTCTTCAATTTTTATATAAATGATTTACTATCTCTGTTTACGTGTCACGTCTTAGCATACGCAGATGACGTAAAGATATTTAAAACTGTTGGTAGCATTTTCGATTGTAAACATTTACAAGACAATCTTCTTCGTATTAATACTTGGAGCAAGGTCAATTATCTCCCTCTGAACATCAAGTATACTGTGCTTTTCTACAATAACACTCACACTACTTTACACTATAACTACCAGATCAATGATGCAGCCATACCACGCAATATCAAAACTTTGGATCTTGGTGTTTTGTTTGATAATAGACTGTCATTTACGGAACATATTTCGTCCATGTGTTCATCTGCTTCCAAAACTCTCGGTTTTGTCATGCGTTCTTGCAGGCATTTCTCAGACTTAGGTGTAATGAAACGTTTATATTATGTCTATATTCGTTCTAAGCTTGAATACGCCTTCATTATTTGGTATCCCCGTTATTTATACCAAGAGCTTATGATCGAACGCGTCCAAAAGAAATTTCTAAAGTATCTCTCCTTTCGAATGGACAACGTGTGTCCTGCAAGAGGTATCGAGTATTATAGCTTACTTGTTGAGCATGGTTTTCTATCTCTTGCTGGCCGCCGCGAGCTCAACAGTGTGGAGTTTCTTTGCAGGATCCTGAAAAATACTATCGACTCGCCAGCCCTTCTAGCGCAAATAAACTTTACCGTACCTACTCATCATACTCTCTACTATAATATATTTCAAGTACCTAGAGCTAATACCAAACATTTTGCTTAAGGCACCTCTCAGTCACGTGGTGAGGAACGCAAACAAACGTGATCTGGAGCCATTTTTGGGAGTCTTTCTTTTTTTTTGTTTCATTATTATATACATTTTATTATACATACATGTTATTATTGTAGGCAACACGATTTTAATTATTTTATTTTAAATAAGAATTGTATTGTAATTTGTCCTGTAATTGGCCCTTGGGCTGTTGGGCAATAAAGGATTATTATTATTATTATTATTATTATTATTATTATTATTATTATTATTATTATTGTTATTATTATTAAATATTATCCGAGTCATAATAGAAAGGCACCGTAAATAAGTGCCAAATAGCAAAAAAAAAACAAAAAGGTGAAATGGACGCCAATGGTTTTAGAATTCAGCTTGGTTTTATAATTCATATTATTGTTCATAATTTAATACAACTCTGATATTAATGTAATTAGCCCATCATATGAAGTCAGTAGATAGTAGAGTATGTACTCTCATTTCAAAGAGAGGGCACGGAAGTTGATTAATATTTTAATTGAGCAAAATACTAGTTTATAGTGTAATTTAATTATCAAGGTGTACGTAGGATTGATTTATCCACTGCTTTTTACACTATCCTGTTTATAGCGCATTGTCAGAAGTGTCAGGATAGTGAACAAATGATTTCATTCCCTTTTTATTTTTATTAACTTTCATTACAGTATGTTGGAGTGTTACTGGTGACTAACGAATTTGGGTTAATATACAAAATATATTTGGTATAATTAATTAATTTGAACCATATCTATAAAGGAAGAGCTAATTACAGTTAAAAAAACGTATGGAATCAGTAACAGAGACGTGTTACGAAATAGAATTCTCGATATTTCTCAAACCCACACGCTTATAACTAATAGTTGCTCCTTTTATCGACGTATCGGACATAATCCGAACAACAGCGATGGTGTAAACATTGGTACTTCCGCAATGTTTTCCAAGCTGGTAACTGGCGGGAGTATATTTATTCCAGAATTGTCGAAGGGACGGTTCATTAAATGAGGTGCATGTAAAATTACTGTAAAAACTAAGTAAAAACTAGGTTCTCGGTCTTCGCCAAGTTTTTCTATTATTGTGCTGTGACACTGTTTATATGTTTTCTACAATTCGTTTTATCCCAACGCTTGTATAAAAATGCGCAATACACCACTAAAAGTTCAAAAACTACCTATCAAGCGAAAGCGAAGATTCATCAACATGCCGTTCACACATAATTTAGCCTCTCTGCTGCTGATAAAACCAGCTTTCTTCGACACGTTTATGACGTTCCAAGAAACCAACCAATTCAATTTAAGCTCGTGGTTCTAAAAACAAAAAAAAGTTGCTAATGTAACATTAGTAGATGAGAAAGATGCATGACGACAAATACTTCAATAGGGACAATAGTGCGAGTTTTCTCCACCGACCCTTGCTATTCGCAATCTAAAAGATTTCTATACACATAAACATACCACAGTCGTGCATTTCTAGCTACTAGCGTCAGTGTGGTGTCGCCAAGGAGCAAGATGGAGAGCAACTTGGTATTTCATTCTTACACGCTCGATACACTTTTGTTTTTATTGTCCTAGTCGCCTTGGTGATTCGACGAGTTAGGTATGTCCTCCTCGTGGTGACGTTAGAATGTCATGCTTTGATAGCGCTATATTTCCTGCAGAAGACATATTGGTGGTCAGTTTTCTTATTCGAATTTCAATTACTGTTTTTCATCTTCAAGTTGCTTCCCATCTTACTCATTGCTTACACCCCACTAGTGAGGGCCAAGTAGCTCGAAACACTGTGTAGGGATTCGACGCAATATTTTTTCGGATTTAATTGTCACATCCGTATTCACACACACACATATATATATATATATATATATATATATATATATATATACTAATAAAAAGATAAAGTATATATAGCGGGTGAGATATAAGATACAAATCTTCCTGGTGTTGATTCGCGTAAATAACTAGTTCTCAGAAGAGTCTGAGATAACTCGACGTTCCAATGATATCTATCATCTTCTTCTGGAGCGAGTCGTGACTTCTGTTCTGAGAACCAGCTGTCTACGCAGATCAACACTCGGAAGAATTATATTTCATAGATATTATTCATCTAATATCTCAAAAGCATCTGCATAATATTCATAATAGTTGTAGTTAGTTATGGCTACTATTTTAAATGTATCTTTATTAAATTTGTACCAAATACAACGAGTATATTTATACTGATGTGTACCTGCATTTATTGCTCCAACAATACGAATGTTTGAGACGCAATTTTCTATAACTATATTGTTGTTGGGCACTTTCTAGCTACGTTGTACCTTCAGTATGACACACTAATACCTATAGCTACTAAACTGCTGCAAATTTAATAACAATATGATAATTTATTTATTTATGCCCGTCTTTTGCATATAAATTGGATATGTACGTCATGTATATTCTAAATGGAGATAAATAATTTGAGAAATTCGTATGTACTAACGTGGTACCGGTATACTGAATGGATAATAGACGCCTGTTGAATTTCAGCTGATTACTCATACCAATCCCAATTCCCTAGCCGAACAAATAAAGCTTGTACGTGTGCTACTTTTCACTGCATCCCTACAATCCCTTGGAGTGGCGACAGACTCTGATGAAAATTGGAAACGACAACTAAATGCGATGCCCCTCTTACTGCAATGATCGTAAATTGAAAATGTAATTAAGCAGACTATGCCTGCTCTTATTCAGAAAAAGTCGAACTTTTACAATCTGATATATGTAAATGATAGATATGAGATTGGATTGTTCGAAAGCAGTGAAATTATTATAACGTTTATAAGTGAGCTAGTGACATTAACTACTAACGAAATTAATGTGCTTCTAAACCAAATTGCGCGAAATATACTTTAGATCGAAGTAATAACTTGGTCTATTGCAAAGCGCTTAATATAGCTTCTGACCACGTAACAAGATTAATAACATCTAACCTCGCCACTTAAAGCAGTTTACTAAACATTAGATAGCTACACCGTCTATTAGATGAAATTAATTGAGAGGAAGGAGACCGTTCATTTACTCAGACCGTCCTTTTGCTTACTTTTGTAAGCAAAATTAGATAGCGAAATATAATCTGGGGTATTGGTTTACGAGGAGCAATATGAGGTCTTCTTTCTACCGGATACTGGCACATTTCATGTTTCATCACGAGATCAATATTCCGTCTTTTTGTGTAGCCTCAAATAAAGCAAAAATCGTCTTTTCATATTACGTGTTTATAACTGCGTAATACTGTACTTTTACACAGCAGTAGTAAAAGTAATCAACGTTAATTCTTGGAATATTTACTTGACATTTCAAATTAAACGAGCTGAAGTGATGTCTAATCCAAAACTAAGTACTACCTTACTACAATACTAAAATACCTCTACAATACTCTTTACAGGGAGGGTTACCAAAAAAAACCTACAAGTTATCCAAGAGATAGCGTCAAGCAGTCAATAGCATCTGTTTTATATATTCGAGACAATGATATGTGATTGGTACTTATATATACTATGTGCCTTCAAACAAAAGGAAACGTAGTGCGCCTTTGTCAAGTTATCAAAATATGAATGCACATGAGTAAATAGAATATGTTTCATCCATACAATCTCTAAATTTCTCGATATTGTAATGCAAATAAACTGAAGAAAACATAAGCATGGTCACGTCCTTAAAATCGTGAAGGTGGTTACCACGTGTCTCTAATGTAAGCGTATAATCTTTCATACACTAGTCTTTCCTCTAAAGAATTAACCATTGGTTATGTCTCTTTACTTTTTAATACAAGTCACTGTTTTTGGTGTTTAGAAGAATAGAGCAATGGAATGACTGTGAACTAACCGATAGTGAGAAAATATACCGTGCCCTTAGAGTTATTGGATTACCGGCGTTTTTAAGTGGGAAGGATATAGGTATTTATTGATGGCCTTGTAGACACTCCTATATCTCTAACCATTGTTTTGCAGCAGTAATTTAATGTGCGGTAGTTCCTTCGACGTTTGTCTGGTTCAGAAGCAGAAGCTGCACGCTTGACTTTTGCGCTTAACGATCGTGGAAAATAGTACGTAAATATTGGCCCGTAGTTATTCGAAAAACTGATTGATCTAAACAACTATCGGGTTTACGTGTTGTGAGGAGTTCAAGAAAAGGAATAGCGTCGTTCTTTTCAATTTCCATGGTAAATTTTATGTTGACTGTGGATCACCAAAACAACTATTCCATGTATTTTTACCGTAGGGCCAAATGATGAACGAAACCATGCCCTCAGTTTTATACATAAATCCTCCAGGGCGATGAACTTGAAGGAATTTATGAAGATACTTACAGCTCCTGATGCCTGAAGAATTTTTGTTAGAAAGTAAAATAGGTCCAAGTGAGGAATTGCATTAGGTGGGCTAAATTGAAAGATTTGTTGTCCTGTTATAGTAAGTGTCGGTTGTTATTTAGTCTAGATCGGGAACTGTAATGAAGAGCGATGTAACCCCAAAACTAACTAACAGTTTCGGAAACTAAATAATTATTTTTGAAATGGGCTCAGTGGAGTGAGTGGAGTTTAGCACATGTGAATGGATCATGTCAGTGTATTCCTTGAGAATTCTGGAAGGATAAATAGCTATATTGGGAGCTCTTTCTAAATTTTTTACTATGACATGGTCCAATCCCGGAAACAGCCCCTCTATCACAGTCTCTATCCGTGGAAGACTATTTATGAAGTTCACTGAACTATCGGGGCAGCGCTCTTTAGTCAAGAAAATATATATGATTGCATGAAAACGTCGAGTCGTAGTCGGTTGTTTCGGGAACCAAAAACCTCGATTGCGACTTAAAACTCGGGAACCGTCGAAGATATCATTTACCCGCGAAAGTGTCTGCAAGGATATACAAAGGAAAAAGTAGGACATAAAAAGCTATTATAAAAATAATGAGAAAAACATACCAAGTTCTATTTCTTAACAAAATTCTCATCTACAATAATACACTTCGCTGATCGGCAACAACTTTCGAGCGTCCTTGAAAGAATTTCTCGGTCCAGTTATGCTCGGCTTTACGCAAAAAATACTTTACCCACACATTTCCTTATGAATATCTTTTTCAGGAAGTGCTTTTGCCCAACAACAATCTGCTCTTCCACAGTACATTCTTCGAGCACGGTCACCATTTTACCACTGCTTGCAACTCTCACTTGACTATTATAAAGCTGGATTATGCTAACACCTAGTGACAGATAGGGAAATAGCTTACTGCTATTTTCAGCTATCTTACAGCAGTTTGTGACTTACTCAATGACTTTTCCTCGTAAAATAAATGGCATATTTTAACAAATCATTCGTTTCTGCAATGAAATGAAAACAGGGATATAATTGAAATTGTACGTTAAAAGTTGATGTTTCACGTTATTGTGCTGTTTAGTAGCATTAGTTTAGTTATCGCAGTGCGAAATTGTTTTATGGACATTTAAACTAGTTTAACGGTTATAAATATCTTATCTAAAGCGCAATAAGTGGGGAGGTATTCAGAAGAACCAATTAAAGATTGTGTTTTACAAAGATGATTAAAGGTGTATTGACCAGCTTTTTTGACTACATTGGAGCAACTTTTCATTTGGATAGAAATTGGTATTTTCTTTTATCTAAGCGCAAACCCTTTTTCTGCTCCAACTTCAACTTATCATTAATTAATCTGATATCCTAGTTATTGAAATAATTATGCATTCCGTGAATAGTGTCCACTGCATATTTACAATAATATTTCAAATGGTTTTCATGGTAACCAAAACTTCTCAACGTAGCTTTGTATTCCGGCACAATAACAAATTCGTCCAAGTCCGACAAAACCCACGAGGGTGGGATTTGTGAATCTTTAAAAGAAATTCTTATGTTTTTTTTTTGAAACCCGCAATGTAGTTTATTTTGTGTGCGCAACACACAGAGAGTATATTGAAAAACGATTAAAAGAAAACCTACAATTCTTACAAGAAAGAGTTGGATGAATTAATCCTAGGGACAGCTCTGATACTATTTTATCACACGAAATTGACATCTATAAAGCAACTAAAGTTCCTTAATCGGCCAAAAATAATCTGTACGAAATGAAGAAAGTATCTAACTGAAGTTGTAGCATTTGTTATTCCCACTGTTATATTTGTTGGAGTAATACCAAACATAGGTGCACTAGCAGTTTTCAATATTCAATTGTTTATTGAGATGAGAACCTAAAATATACTAACTTAATATTCAAAACGAACGGCCGATATTATACATCGTTCTGATGCAGAATAATTTCCCCTGTAAATACGTTCTTCGATTGCAAATTATTCTGTAATGTATTCAATTAGATTCAATAAAATTGCGATAACATGGTCTAATGCTAATTTATTTCCAGAATGCAATTCGAGGCTTTAAATATCAGTCTCTGGCGCATCTTTAAGAAGATGAGCGTATAAAACTGATTCGTCGTCACCTTCATTAATTGAGAAGATCGCAGCGTCATCATTAAGATAATTTAAATTTACGATAGAATTGCTGAATTAATTACTCTGGTTTATTTTTTAATCTGGTTTTCGCGTAATTAGGCCCTTATTCATGCGGACCACGTCTATCTATCGCCTGCTTGCTTTCATAGCTTTCAACCTGACCGGAATAATATTAAGGAAGCATGCATATGCTTTATACGTACTTTGAAAACTTAATTAACGCCGTTAACAAAAGCTCGTGGTTGATGCAAGTATACAAGCTTATTACGTAAGTAAAGTGAATAAGTTGGAACTTGAGCGTATTGTATTCGTGCGCTCTGGGCGCCGAAATAAAAAGCCCAATTCACAAAATAAAACAAGCAATTGGCAGAATAATACTTTACGTAGTTCTGTTGTTTAGTTCAAGTTTACGTTCCAGCTAGTTCAATAATTATATGCGTTTACGGAAATAAAAATGAAGAAGATTCTTGCAAGTTACGAAATTGGAAATTATACGAGGCACGTGTCAAAATCAATGAGAATAATCAGTTTTAAAGTATTTAATTTAATTTATCTATACTCTATTTTTTAATGAGGAAGAGCCAAAAAAAAAGGCTAACTATTTTTTAGCTTTAGTTTTCGGGCAAAATTACACTAGCGATATTCGATATATTGCCGGCCGCCATATTGCTACAACAGCTGATTAATGTTTAGATTGAGTATTTTTCTCAGTGTGTTTGTTCGCGTTGTTGTAATAAAGAAAGTTCTTTTGAGAATCAATTGGCCGACATATTTTCCGGGTAAAACATTTTCACAGCTTTTTTCGTGGATATGGATGAAGTAGCAACCACTTCTGGAACCCAGATATTTCCGCCAAGAAAGCGAAAATATCTGAGCTTAGGCCATCTATCTTTGATAGAGGAGCAAACCTACATTACCATAATTATACCTCTTATAATGTTATTCTGTGTTTAGGTGTGGCACAGTCTGCTGTCTTTCGTACCATAAAAGAATACAAGGACAAAGGATAAGTTACCCTACCAAAGAAAACGTCTGGTAGACATCCTTTAATTGCTGAATACGATGAAGCTGTCAAGAATTCTATAAGGCAATTATTTCATAGTTTTTCTATAAAATTGAACTTCCTACACTTGATAAAGTGATGAATGAAGTAAAACAGTGTAATGATTTGCCACAGATTAGCCGCTGCACATTGTACAAATTTAGTAAATAGTATTTTGATAGAACGTGATGATATAATCGGGCGGAGAAGAAAGTGTTTGATGACAATAAAAGATTATCGTCGTCAAAATCGACCAATTGATTATTTAGATGAATCATGGTTAAACGAAGGTCATACTAAACAAAAAGTTTGGGTAGATGGTAATATCAAAAATCGATGGCAAGCGTTTAATAAAGGACTGACTACAGCCTTGTGCAATCCTGCAGGAAAACGAAGACGCTTCATTATTTTGCACATAGGATCTGAGGCTGATTTTGTGGAAAATGGCTTATTGAAGGTAAAAAACAACCGATTGCCATTAAGAAATAAATGCCGAGGTATTTCATCAAATATTGACAGTACTGCCAGACAATGCTGTTATTGTTATGGACAATGTTACATATGACAGTCGAAAAATTGAAAAAATTCCCACAACAACATCTAGAAAACTCGATATGCAGATTTGGTTGAAATCAAAGAATACCGAGTACGATGAAGAGATCGAGATGAGTTCGATCTGAACTTCTTTATTTAACTGAAAACATTTCTGTTTTTATATTGTTTTAAAGCCTAGAAAGGATCATAGAGCAAGAGCTGCAAATTCAACAAGGATGAACATTTATTTATAAATTTTAAAATAAGGCGAACATTTATTAAACTGCAGCATGACTTATTTAATTAATTAATAATTAAAACAGAATGTTTGATAATGAAAGTTCTAAAATTCCAATAAAGAAGATCATAAAGTGGAATACAAAACAGTTGTTAAAGTTTTGTGTATTTATTTATGTGTGTATTTCTTTCACATGTAATGTTAACAAATGGAAAGGAGAACAATGTAAATTTGAAAAGGATAAATAAAAATCCACCACCTGACGCGTACGCCATCTGTTGTACAAGGTAAAATATTTTGCTCGCTACCTGTCGTGATTGCACACTAAATAGATAGTTACCGTTTGAACGTATGTATATTTAAAAGTAATGATTTTAGTTATTGCTAATGTACACCTTCACTTTCACTAATAAAAAGTTTCTATTGTAGTTCTTGCTATATTACGGTAAGGTTGAGGTGTTAACTCCGCTATGTACGTAAGAGCGGCGACACTTGCTCTATTTACATACACATCGCGCCGAGTAATATCAGAAGATAAAACCATGTCCGAGGCGCAATTTCTAAAGGACGACTGACGCATTATAGTAATCCACATAAAGAATCTGCGCTGTAGAGATCAAAAGAATGCATTTGAAGAGGAATCCGTTGTCGAGAGAAAGAATGAACGCGGAATTTGAAAGCTCGACTTGATACTCCCAAAGCATATGACAACATTCGAATATTTTCACTTCAAACGGCATACCCGACAGAATTGGATCTTGCGGGAAGTTTTGCGTCATATACACACATTCGTATATTGATGTATGGACGCCGAAGCTTTTTAGCGTAAGCCCACTTTCAATATGGGCACATAGACGAATTATCTGTAAAAAATATTCTTTATGTCGAAACCGCTTTGAAAATTTCTTTCCAAAAAATGTTAAAAGCTTCACTTGTAGTTACATTAATGTAGCGGAGTGACCGTATATACCCCATTAAAAGGGTGCGTTATATGAACGCTTTCCTTTATTAAGAACCAGAAAGGAAAATAGACGCGGAATAATCGAAAAATTATTATAAAAGGTTTCGCAGGCGATAACATATATGACTTGAAAGGTAATCATTGTCATTTGTAAAATACAATTCACTTATTTTTATAATTATTGGCGAGGGTTGATGTTTCTTAGAAAAAAAAAGATCAATATTTCGTATTTACAATGATGAGAGGAAAATTGGACAAAACGAATATATTTTAAAATTATAACTGTATTCGTTGGTATAAAAACAAAGGTCTATAATTATAATAATACATTATTGCGCAACAGATAAAGTAATTTTCCAATTTACAAGGCAAATATAATAAAATAAATGTACACATGTAAAACTAGTTCCTAGGAGTAAATACAAAACTAACCAATGAAAAAAAGGCTGATCAAATCACAATATACTTATAATTAAATTAGAACATTCTATAACTATCCACATCCACACCCAAAGTGGTTTATTGTAAACGAAAAAAATTCACTAATTTTTAAAAAAGAATTGAGGTAAGAACAATGAAAAAAAAATTGTACTAAGTATAATGTATATGCGGTGGAATATATTAAGTTGGCTTTACTAACCGCAACCCTGAAAATTATTAATTGCGATATATAATTTTGAAGTCATCTGCGTATACTTTGGACAGCTCAATTGATAACACAAAATCATTAATAAATATCAGGAACAAAAGTGGACTTAAGTTACTCGTTTGAGGAACTCCAGAGACGGGCGTGAAGTAATCAGATTGAAAGCCCATACATGCCGCAAACTATTTGCTATCAAAAAGATACGATTGGAATGAACCTATAAGCGAAGAGAAAAACATAACACTATCCAATTTACTAATAAGCAGTATGTGATCGTTTCGATCAAAGGCTTTTGTTAGGTCAGTATATACATCACCTATCTGCCTTCCATCATCTACACTATTAGATAAATATTGAGATTAGTTATTGCATATCGCTGAGCAACAAAACCGTGCTGGCTACCTAAAATCTAGAGTCTGACTTGAACAGAAATATACTTATTTAAACACTTTAGCAAAATTATTTAGTAACGTTATAGATCGGTAATTGGAAAGAATAAAAAACAAAATAGGTACCAATTTGACAATTTTCCATACAGATGAGAAGATAAATGTTTTAAGACTAAGACTAAACAAGTAGCATAGAGGAGGAGCAAAAATATGCGCACAGTCTCACCGATTTAAGAGCATACAGCACTCACAGAGACGAGATCAACCATATCACCACTGGAGAAATTGAAGTAGCAGATTTCGGAATTAATGGAGACGGTAGGTATGCCGATTGGAAAAATTCTCGAAAAGTGTCCACTATGGAAGGTGAATAGTTATACGTGTTGCCGTAATCATTATGTACATATGTATAGTAGCATATCGCAAAAAATTGGCGAGTTTGGCAAGAAACAACTCTTTTCAAAACGTTCCTGCGCTGAAGCTTCAGTTTAAAATTGTAAATCACCAATTTACTGAATCCAAGTAGAATATTGTAAATTATAGAACAAATGTCTAGTTGGTAAACGTCCTATTTAGCCTTTGCCCTCTCGTTTTATACAATATTTTTAGCAGTATTACGCCTACGATCCTATATTTGTTTATATTTTTATAGTACGGTGGATATTTACAAAATTTTGAATTTGTTTTGCCTTTAATAAAACATAAAAGTTCTACTTTAAAGCATTAACCTATTAGATATTTGTATGGAGAAGTGTCTGATTTTTGACATTTTTATAGGATCTCTCGGAAACCATAACACGGCCATTTATCGATGTTTGGGATCGCATACTGGGTGATATTCAGACCTTGGTTATTTCTAAAATTTTATATACTTCGGTTATTATAATAGTTATTATTTTTTTTTATAATAGTTAAATAATTAAGTAGACTTAAAATTTGTGCCATTCCTTGGTGTAGTCAGTATTTTGTGCTGTACTGTAATAGTAGCACGGCATAATACTGAATCTTAATTGGTACGTTCTGTATATTTCCAAATGATTTTCTGGCCCTTTCAATAGTCATTACATTGACATAACAGTCCATATCCAGTTATTAAGACTAAATTGGGAAAGCTTGCGAAAAGCGTAAGTAGTAATAGTAATAATAATAGCAAATAGATAATTACATAAAAGAATATGAAACTCAACTAAAAATAAACTCTATAGACTATATGATTCAGAGTGCTGATCGTTATTTCCCTATATACTCGATACCGTTTTCACATGCCATTTGTTACGCTTCGAATATGAATGTTAACCCGAACACTTAGTTCAGTTTAATACATTTTTTACAAATTCTCAATATCACTTATTTGCAGCTACTTCGAGAGACAAAATAATGGGTTGAAATATACATGCCTCCATTAAAAAAAGTTAATATATATGGTACACAATTCCGTTTCGTTGAATAAAACAAATAAAATGATTACACAACTGTTTAATTTTTTTTATAATTACTATAGCAACCGGGATCTAACGAACTTCGAACATAATTATGTGATAGTGTGCCTTGGATACCGACCGTAGGTTGATTTAATAGGTCTATTGTTATTTTCGCAGAAATAGAGCTCGAGGCATTTTCATATATTTTTTTGTATCTGTTACGATTTCCAAGATACCTTAGGAAAACACCTGTTCACACGAATTTAAACTTAAAAAATGCAATTATAAAATGTTTCAAAAGTGTTTCAGAAGAAAATTAGAACGTAATGAAAACAATCATTCTTGATTTCTTTGTATACAAAATATAATTGTATTTAAATGTACTATAAAATCCGCACAGAAAATTTAACAACTTTATTAGAATTATACAATGTTATACACACCATGCAACATTCATTACAAGACAAATAAATAACTATACAACTTATTGACTATTATAGGTTATTCAGTAATGTAAAGTGTGGGAATATAGATGCTGTGCATCATGGTTAGTCACTACAGCAGCAGATTTCGCAAGAGGCGCGGCCGCTTGCACGGTATGGTGTACCGGAAGATTTGTAGCGGCAACCCGGAAACCATTCACCGCATCGGCGACATAATGAACAGTTTGAAGGACACCATTCGCGTCAATGTACGAATATCCACCTCTGGTAACGCCATCAGCTGTTCTAGTTTCCGTTTTCGCACTTAACGGTTCGGCGTATCCATAAGAATATTGTCCGTAATTGTCTTGAGCTTGATACTGATGGGAAGAAGCGTGGTAGATAGGTGTGTAGGAAAGAACCGGTGCTTTGGCAACAGCCACGGTAGGTTGAGATACAACTGCGGCGGTTTGTACAGGTACCACGTATCCTGATAATTGATGAGAAGCCGCTCCTAATCTAGCTGCGTCATATTCAGCTTGAGCTACGGCAGCATCTCTAGCTTTTGTAGCTTCAACGGCAGCTAAATGCTCTGCACGAGCTCTTATTACTTCCGGTAGTTCTTGAGGAGGTGTTGGTGGTGTTTGAGCGTGGGATAAGTGCTGCGCTTTAATAGCTTCGTACTCAGCTAGATGTCTAGCTTTAGCTGCAGCCACTTCAGGGAGATCTTGTACTGGTACAGGTAGAAGCTGCGCTTGAGGTATTTGTGGCACTGCAGCGTATGGTACAGCAACTGGATTCGCATATTGCACAGTCCTCGCCGCTAGGTGTTCAGCTTTAATCGTTTCGTATTCAGCTAGGTGTTTTGCTTTAGCGTGTGCTACATCAGGAAGATCTTGCGGTAAATTTGTTGCAGCAACGCGGAACCCGTGAACAGGATCTGCGGAATATTCTACGCTCTGTAGAATACCATGAGAATCAATGTAAGAATATCCCCCTCGAGTAACTCCATCTATCGATTTTGCTTCGGTTTTTGTTGAAGTCGGTGTGGCGTACCCGTATACATACTGACCGTGAATATCTTGTGCATGATACAAAGACTGAATCGGGTGGATAAACGGTGTTACTCCTATCGTAACGCCGTAGGCCGGTATAATAGCAGACGACGAAACTGACGCCACGAGCAAGGTGGAAATTACAATCTATAATTGCAAGAATGTGAATTATCATAAGGTTAGCCATAAGCGTGAGTATTTTAATTGCAACAAAAAATTAGAACAATAGAAATGCACGAGAGAAACAGTAATAGAACAGAATAGAAATGGAATGAATATTTAGTGACTCTTACCGTTAATTTCATGATGCGCTTCTCTATTGCGAGAACTCGCTTTTACTATAAGCAATAAGAATTAAGGTTGTTGTTTATATACCGTGCCCCGCCTTTCAACTTTACGCATAACGTATAAAGTATTTATTCTTGGTAGTACGAGGAGTAATAATGCAACGCTTTACACTGAAAAGCTGTCAAGTACCGGAACAAGAGAAAACGTTGTTGTTTGCAAGGACAATCGAGGGTTTTTTGAGCATAGTAGTATGTCCAAATCGATGATCCGCAATGGAATTTACATATTTCTCATTCGATGTAGGAAGCGAATTATCCGGACGAATGCCTTCTACTCTTCAATATAGGTGTGTTCTGTTATTGTCGTGGCCGATGGGCTGTGTTTTAAGCGAAATTTGTACGACATTCAAGGTTAGTTTCAGTGCAAGTGAAAAAGTTTTAAACTGGTTTACGTTGCATTTCTACTGGCGCAGGCATTCACGCCATATGTATGTATATATGTATATGAACTATAAATGTTACGAAATATATTCGCAGTTTTTCTCATGCATTATCAAGATATTAGATTGTATGACTTTTAATATTCATGACTCTATAAATACGTGATTTGCATGTGTTAGCCCAAGCTTAATATACATACATACATACCTACATTACTGTTGTTCACTTCTTTATTATATTAATTATAACAGTCAATTTGTTTAAGTCTCCGTTTAATAAATACTAGACCATATATAAATGAAGTTATTTGTAGTAACATTAAATAAAAAATATGAATGTATTTTCTTCCATTCGTCAAGGAAAAGTAACTTATTTAATGAAACAAAAGCGAATTTAGCGATTATTTTATATATTTCGTCAATAAATGCGTTATTTCCTATGTATTCCAATCCTACATTGGTTTAACTTGCGTAGTTAGACGAAGGAAACAAGTTCAAATAACGATTAATCTAACTACATGTAATATATCACTTAGCGCTAATGTATCTATAATGATCAAGGTAGAAGTTATATACGAGGTGGGGTTCAAAATTAGAGGCAGATTAGTATATACTGAAAATAACAAAAAATTACACATTTGCTAATGACTTCAGAAAAGTGCGGAGCTACCTTATTTCTCTACGAGGGCAACCTGAAATGTTTTCGGAATCGACAAGAAAAGCATAGTATTGGTGTGGTTTTTCATCTTTATTTTTCGATGCAGCCTCCTCGAAGACAAATCCACGTTTTGCAAAATAGCCATCTGTAGGGGCGATGACCTCATTTGAAGCAAATCCTTTTTCTCCCGGTGATTCTTTTAGGTTTGGGAATAGCAAAAAGTCGCCTGCGGCTAGGTCCGGTGAATATGGAGAATGAGAGACTAATTCGTAGCGCAATTCATTCAACCTGGACACAACGATGCGGGATGAATGAGCCGATGCATTGTCGTGGTGGGAAAGTACTTTCCTCCGCTGCAAACGAGGGCGTTTCTCTTTGAATACTGCACCACTGTAGTATTGCCCCATGATCGTCCTTCCCTTATGCAGGTAGACGACGAGGATCACACCTTGGGAATCCCAAAAAATGGTCGCCATGAGCTTTCCGCTCCAAGCAACGATATTTGCTTTCTTCGGAGCCGATTCGTCCGGAAAAGCCCACTGCTTCGACTCTTCCTTGGTCTCTGGTATGCAGTGATGGATCCAACTCTCATTCACGGTTACGAAACGCATCAAGAAATCACTTGGATTGCGTTGGATCCTGGCCAGACACTTCTCCGAAACGGCCACCCGATTTCGTTTTTGCTCCGTTGTGAGCAAACGCGGTATCCATCGCACCGAAAGCCTTTTTATACCCAAAATTTCGTGTAGGATATGGCTAACGCGTTCTTCTGAGATGCCTGTTGTCTCTGCTGTCTCCTTCAGCCTCAATCTGCAATTGGCTAACACGACATTATGAATCTTGTCGGCCATTTCATCATTGGTAGCGGTTTCTGGGCGTCCACTGCGTGGTTCGTCACTTGTGCTTGTGCGGCCTCGTTTAAACTCGCTCACCCAGAAGCTGATAGTCAAAAATGATGGAGTACATCTGCTATGAGCCTCTGGCAAAATATTTCGAATTTCCGTGGTCGTTTTGCCAGCCAGCGAGAAGTGTTTTATCACCGTACGAAGTTCGATTTTATAAATTTTTGCGAAACCATCTGACTTGCTACACCAGACACTCTTAAACAACAACTATTGACAGTAGACGTCTGAAATTTAGCAGTTGCGATAAAAGAGGTTAGCCTTGCCGACCAATGAATCTTCTTCAACCTTCGTGCGTCATCTCTTGCCGATTCTGGTAACATTTCAGCTCGCCCTCGTATTTCGTCAATAAGATGCAGTCTTTCCTAAGTATGCCAATCCTACATTGGTTTAACTCGTGTAGTTAAACGAAGGAAATAAGTTCCAATAACGGTTAATATATCATTTAGTGCTAATGTACCTATAATGATCAAGGTAGAAGTTATATACGAGGTGTGGTTCAAAATTACGGGCAGATTAGTACAAAATGAAAGGATTACAAATTCATTAATGACTTCAAAAAAGTACACATCTACTTCATTTCTCTACATAATTATCATGTCTTTTTAAACATATTAGATATCGTTAAATAAGTTTCTTCAAACTTTCTGCAGAAAATTCTGTTATCTGGAATTTTAACCCAGATTTACAGAGAGAATTTCAATTCCTCAAGATGTCTTGACGAAAATCGGTTTTTGCGGTATCGGATGAGGTGTTTGCCACTAAGCTCCAGATTAGAAATATGATTAAAAGTGTCCTATCCGAACTTTTTATTTTTCTCGTAGTGCATGCGTAAAGCAGAATAATTCTTGATCTCAGCACTTCTCATCGTCGGTTTTGAATGGCATCACGCCGTTTAGAAAGTGCTTCATAACAGATGTCTAATAATGAAAAGCACGCCCTTCTTTTCCCAGTATGCAGTTGCTCTGATTTTCGATTAAGACTGGATTTGCTTGAATTTTTTTCAGTTTAAGTGACCGAAATGGTATCGCTCCATGGATTGTTCTATACTACTCTGCGATCTTTGTGAGCTGCTGTGAGCATATTTGGCTAGCGTCGTGGACACTGTTTCCAGTGGCTTATAGTTTCAATCACGATTCTCAGTAACGTTGTCCTCGAAACGTCTGACAATTTTAGAGAAAGTTTATTTATAATGAAACGACGATTCGCTCACACTTTTATATACCTGTCCTGACATTAGGTTTGCTACTTGGCTACTTGGCTGCTCATCCTGAACATTTGAACTATCTTTATTAAACTTATGACACCATTGCCTTACCTTTCCTTCTTTTACTGCGATAGGCTCATATGTTTGACATAAGTGACGATGAATTTACCGCAGTTATTTAGCATACTGTCTTGTGAAGGCAGACAAAAATAAGCTGACGGCAAGATGGATATTACATTCCTAACAGATCAGACAACGCTATTACGCATGCGCTGTGCAATTAGTATCGTTGATCTCTTTTTATTCGTGACCGGCCCTAACTTTCGAACCGCACCTCGTACATGTTACAGCTATTCTTAGACACCTGACTTTCGACACATGCAAGGAAATAAAGGAAAAATAAATTCGAACGAGAAATGTTATATGTATTCAATAACGACTTGCAGAGTATCAAAACACAAAAGGAAATCTGACAAAGCAATTAGAAAATAACATATTGCCCAAGATTTCATTCTCTTACACAGAGATGATTGGAAATTTCACAGTGAGTAGATATAGATCACTGCTTTGTACTTCATACTATATAAGTAAAGACTGCTGCAAGTGGATAGGGTATATACCAATATTTGATTTGTGCAATATGCTAGGTATTTGTAACGTAGAAGTTCAGTTTGTGTTAATTGCGTGAGTTAAGAATTTACTATCGGCCTTAGAGAAACGTATACGTGTGCAGTTTGCAATACACTGTACATTAGTTAACCTGAGCTTCGGCTTCTACATAATTACTGGGGTATTTTCACAAAATTTCAGAAACATCAATTTCTGTTACTTGGAAAATACGTTTTAACATAGCAAATTGGTCTGTCGTCCCTTAAAAAAAGGCTCTTTGAAATAGGAAATTATTCTGGTGTATTTCGTTTTGTAACAAAATAATATAATGGCAAAAAATATAGCTCCCCATGCAATGGTAGAAACGAGCTTCCATTGCTATCTTTACATTTTGAAAAACGTCATTGGTTATACCTTTGCAATACTGGATGACTTTTCTCTTGTAACTCAATTTGGAGCAGTTGCTTCTGCTCTGTGTACTTTGGATCTCAAACATCACCTTAAGGATCTAGTGCTAAAATCTGTACATTTTTGGATGACAATATGTAGGAACCATTTGAATGAATATAAAAGAAATCAATGTAATCGCGGAGATAACATTTTTTAAAACCTTCCTCAAAATATGTTTTGATCTAAGAAAATTTTTTTGATTTGGTAATAAGTAGGTAAAAGGATGATCTTATAAAATATAGAATAAAAATATCTTATTCGATAGGTTATTCGACCCCTCTTCCCATTACATTTTTCACATAGGGGTGGAGATAAAGAATAATCATATCCCCGGAAAGGTTAGAAGTTAGGTCTTAAAACCAGTCAAAGTTACAAAGTCGCCCTATTTAAAATACATGCTCAACAAGTATTAAAAAATTGGGAAAATGATTGTTTCAGAATTGTGATTCTTTAACAGCTGTCTTCTTTGCTGGTCATTAAATAATTATTCCAAATTAAACAGAACAAAGAACCTCTGTCGCACAGGTATGTAACTGGAATGCAAACGATAGGCAACCAAAACGAGCGATGAATTAACATTGTAATGAATAGAAGAAAATGCAAAAGCAGCAGTGAATACACCCATACAGGTGAGTAAAATGAGAATAACAATAGAAAATTGTGCGATTAACATTAGAAATATATAACGATTAACGGATCTTATAGCGGCCAAAGCTATATTTAATGTACAAGCATACGAATTACCTAGCAAAATTGTGTATTTCTTACAACATTACTACCTATTAATTTGTTATATGAAAATAGTTTGGGATAGCACTCTTATATAATAAGATATAAGTGCTACACAAACATATTTTTATTTTTCTCATGGGATGCGGTGTTTCCAAATTTTTCCACAGTCTATTATGTTTCTATTTCCTGTCGGTCTACCTTTAAAAATTTGTAGCTGAAAGCTTTTTACAACGAAATTAATATATCTAACTTTCACATGCTCAGATGTAACATGAGAATGAAGATTCATTACCTTCACAGTCACTTAGATCGTTTTCCAGAAAACTTAGTTGATGTGATCATTTATTGACCGCACCTTGTAATTCATTTGAAGATTTACTTGCAGAAAGTGAATTTTGCACTAAAATGTTACATAAAATAGAATATTTTGGTTTCATTATCTTTTATTTTCTAATTTTAATACAGAAAAGATATTTAAAAATTATATGCAAGTTCTTTACCTAAATATCTTTTCTATTACTCCCAAACTCCGGGATAAATTCCCTACAACAATTATGCGCCTACTATAACGTCTCCTTTATTTATTTCAAGCATTTTTAGTTACAGTATAGTATTATTTTAAGTCATATACTTACAAAATTATCTGCAAGCTTGCTTTAGCACTTTAATTTAAATAGTACACTTTTGGTGATGAAATATCGAAACATGTTTTTCTTAAGTTTTTCCAAACCACACGCTTTTGGTGCGTAGTATATTATGCAATAAATAGTTGTTGTACTAACGTTTGCAGCTATAACAACAATTTTCTAAACAAATAAATGAGAACAATACATTAGGGGAAGGAATTTATTTTTAACACAGAAAGGCTTTTCGTGTTCGTTGTAAAAGAAAACACAGAATGCGACCAAACACGCCCTAGAGATTTTATGAAGGCGGTATTGCTAGCCATTAACGAAGACTCATGGCAAATATCAGCGACTGATGGAAGTAAATTCTATTTAGTAACGAAGGTTGGCTTTGGTCATCCTACTTTTGTAAGACGAAAATGGGGAAGATGTTTCGAAATGATATAAAGAAGCAATAGGAGCAAGGTTTGTAGGTTATTATCAAGTGCTCAATAAAATACTCTGCGCCTCGTAAGTAATGCAAACATTACGCAACGTTAACATTCTCTTAGACTACTTTCAATGTCGGCCGGCACGCCTTTGCCTCCAGATATAAACGAGTGGTTTTTTCTTTAAAGTGTGGAATGTCCGACCGCTTTTTCCTTTGCCCTTTTATCGCTTACGTCTTTCAACTGCCGTCACAACAGGAAAACCTTGATTCTTCGCATCGAACTTTAATTTCACGCTAAGTTACGTCGCTTTTATCGGCGCAATAAAGCGACAAAGAGGACGCTCTCGTACATACACCGCGTTTCGTATGTACATGATATAAAGTTCAACGTTAATTTATTCGATTCCAAAACTAACTTACACATGGATTTTTTCTTACAAAACGCAGTTTATTAATAACTTATTTACATCATATAATACATTACATATACATGTATATAAAAAATCGGTAACGAGTGTGTAACCAAAGTAATTCAATGCCCGGCTATTCGAAAACTCATTTCAGTGGCAGATGAAATCCGAAAACTCCGAGATCGACAGTCCTGTTACATAGTAACTATACTCTTCCTCAGTTAAACTCTTTAAATTCTATGTTTACGTAAGCGTTTTATGTATGTTGAGTGTAACTGACGAAAAGCATAAGAGGTTGCATCTAATGGAGTATCTAGTAATGTGCTCCCCATGGAGCAGCATGGCCGTATCCTATGTGACCGGGACCACTTCTTGCGGCGGCATCACCAACAGCTGCTAAATGAGCAGCACGTGCCTGTTGAACTGCTGCCGGTTCTACGGGTACACCGTTGGCATTAATGACCGGAATATGAATTGGTCCAGCCCACGCTCCACCTCCATATCCATATCCACCATCGTATCTTCCGTCGTATGCTCCATCATATCTTCCATCGTAAGAGCCATCATCGTATCTTCCATCATATGCGCCATTATCATATCTTCCATCATAAGCACCATTATCGTATCTTCCATCGTAGGAACCATCATCATATGCACCACCTGCAGCACCACCCGCAGCACCAACGCGGGCACTGGCCGCAGCTACAGCGGCCAAATGTGCTGCTTTCGCATGTTGGACTTCGGGAGTGTCAAGGGGTACACCGTTAGCTGCAATTTGAGGTACGTGTTGCGGATATGCACCGTATCCGCCGTAAATACTACGGCGTTTACGATAGTGGCCACCGTGTCCACCATAACCTCCCTGTCCAGCTGGCTGAGCCTGTGCTAAGGCTTGGCCAAGAGCAGCATGTTGTTGAGAATAAGCAGCAAAGTGGTTTGCTTTGGCAGCGTTTACTTCGGGCGTATCCAGAGGTTCACCATTATTTCCAATAGCGGGTATTACACGAGAAGTTTGGTATGCAGGTGGTGTATGCCTAGCAGGTTGGCTAGGAGCATTGTAGGGGCCTTGATTGTATGGAGCAGGAGCGTTATATTGAGGAGCAGGAGCGTTATATTGTGGAGCAGGAGCATTATATTGAGGAGCGGGGGCGTTGTATTGTGGAGCGGGGGCGTTGTATTGGGGTGCTGCAGGGTACTGTGGGGCACCACCAAATGCTGCTAGATGATTTGCTCTAGCCTTTTGTACTTCTGGAGGTTCGACCGGCACACCGTTTTGTATAACAGGTACATGTTGCGGCCCATAATAGGGTTGATGATAATCAGCCGACACTGCAGCTAATGCACAAGCAACTAATACCTGTAAAAAAGTAAAATATACGTACAATCTACTCCAGCTACATTGTACTAATAAGTTAAAGAAATATTGTTGACAGACAGTATTCTTTTGTACTAAGAAGCAAACGTCTAGATCTCAGCATATTTGTATATAATATAATTAAATGAATGGTAACAGTTCTTAATTCTGGTTTACGATATTCCTTGGGAATATTGTTATTTAATTATATGAAGAAATATGGAAGCTTCAGGATAATAAGTACAATAAAAAGAATGTAATTCTTTGCAAAAATATTATAATTATTATGAAATTTACATTTAATATTAAAAATGGGGACTTTAAGATAATGTCAAATTATTGTTGCAAGATGAATCGAAAATTCTCGTTAACAACTATTTTTTGTGAAACTCGTTGTATTTACATTTTCTATTATTCAAGTTTTTGCAAACTTTCCGTAAATTTAGAATTAACTAATACTGTTATTCGTTTGTATAAAGAAAATATTTGCGTGTACTCACCAGTAATTTCATGTTTGTATGTTAACCTCCTAGGATACACTAGGACTGTTGTCTGACTGTGCCAGGGTAGGACCCCGCCCGGTTTATATAAGACCCCCCAATAACAAAAGCCCCATCTGACCAACAAGGTCCCTTTCACTACAAGAAGATAGTTCCACACATCCTGTGCACTACTACACCTAAGCAAACTAAGGAAAAACTGCTTACCATCAAACAAGGACGACGCCATACAACGTGGACGTTGTGAAAAAGGAAGTTCGTTCGTTAAGCGTTCAAAATGTTTATTCGATTTTCTCTCTTCACCGGAGTAGATAAATAATTGAGGGTTGCATCTAACTGTATTTATTTTTCTAAGATAATCTTTTAGTCTAACAACGATTTCGGTAATCAAAAAGCAGGTTTTGCACCTTATAAACCAACTATTACTTGATATGTGTGTATAATAATATGTTAAACAGAGCGTTAAGTCACTTTACGTTTATGCGACAAATTCTAAAATTATATCTACGTTCAGCAAGTAATACGAACGTTAATATGGTCGACTTGCGCCAAATAATGCATGCCTACACTTACATAACATTTATTTTTTTTTAATCTAGTACTTCATAGCGCCATTATAAAAGGGTACAGTATATTATTATGCTTCATAATAGCGTTGATCTATTGTTTAAATTGACATTATATATCTTTCCAGGTACAAAAATTTAGAGATAGAAAATTATTCGAATAAAAAGTAACAGTAAACATTGTGTTGCTTTTACGTAATCAAATTCCAGACATTGCAAAAGCATTATGTTTGAAGAACTTTCCGTATACCTATCTTACTGAATATGCTGTCAAGCCTAGTAAGTTAGAAACTGAACTTTCCAAAATGGTGTCAAAAGTTTATGAAAAGATATTTATATCCTATAACTCTCCGAAATAGAAATACGCCGGTCGAAATTACCGCAATTAAATTTATAACTTACAAATATAGTAGATGTTCTGTACAACCTCTAACAAGTAAACACAAAGCGAACTAATCTCGCATTTGATTGGTATACCTATGGATCCAATAAATTAAACTATTTTGTGTACTTTCCAAAATTATAAATTATTGGACTTCATGTCCAGTTTCAAGTATTTATTTTCTTTAGATCTGAATGAAGATGCTCTATAAAACCAGCTAAATCGAAATCCAACCCACCCGTTTACATCTACGTACTATATTATAAACAATAACTGACAAGAATGTCATGGGGCGTCTTCATGTGAAACAACACCTCAAAAACTCTGAAATAAATTAATAGTTTTTATAGCAATTTCTTTGGCACAACATAAATGACATTTGTGTCGCTAGTTTATTAAACATAGTTGATATCGGTGAAGGATAATTTCCTTTCTAATTAGATTGATAGCTATAGATATAATTTGTCCCACGAATTTATTATGCAAAACAATAAATACACTTCACATTCAAATATTTGATTAATTATATCAGAATAAAATTTAAAAAGTTTAGTTGGTGACATTGAACATTGAAGTTCAGATATAGATAACAATACCAACTAGCTAATATAACAGCTAATTTATATTTTAGGACTCTCGTATGATGGCTCCTTAGTAGTTACCATAACTATAAGAAATATGAATTATTTGGTAACATATTTACTTCTCTTTATTCGTGTCTGATTTCTATACAATCTCTTTAAACGTCACCGAAAAACATGAGAGATAATATAGAGTTATCCAACATTTTCCTCAGCAATTTCTTTTTCGAAGAATACCTTACTTCAACGTTATTGTTGAGGTCTTCTAATTTAGTCATTCTTTCAGATAATCCCCCATCGATTCATACCAAAGATTCTGAATAGACTAGGTTACGTAATACAATTTATATAAGGATATTCATGAAACAGTTTTGTATACGTTCAAACCAGCTTAACTTATTGTTACTTGTCAAATTTTATTATTGTATTTCAATCAATTTCTGGTAACAAACTGAAAGGAGTTTAAACATAGGACCCTTTTTGTGAAAAACGCTATTTAAGAAAATATTTTCATTTTATATTTTTTTACTATTTCTAAAAGTTTGCGATTTTTAAACGAACCGAGTATAATTTCCGCACGTATAACTTTTGCAAGATACGTTGAAAATTAATCCAAGCCAGAACAGAATTTTGGAAAGAAAAAGTGCTTTTCAAAATTTTCGTAATTGCTCTAACAGAATGGCATTTATTTCCGTACATATATAATTGTGGTTTTATATCATCTGCAGTGCAATATAATTATACAGGGTTAATTGTGCTTGTTTATTATTTTCTGTCTACTACCATCTCCAAGTATATTTTACCATTGTTTATCTACATTCCACAGTATAAATATAATGAGTACTTGCATTCACAGGAACATTTCGAAATTGCTTAAAGCTAGAAGCATCCTATATGCAACGTGACAAATAAAGAGCTGTTAAATACAGGATGTATATCAAATAAAATAAAAAAGTATGAGAAATGGAAAGATCAAATTTTATTAGGTCTAAATCTAAATATTTTGCGAAAGCTTCTTCGCAGTGGCGAGAAAAAATGATAAAGATATTTACAATGAAAATTTCTTTATTATTCACAGCTGAAATATTGGTACATGAGCATGCCATTAGAAAGGTAGACAGTGTTTTTTGTAGTTTTTATAACATGGATAACTGCGTTATTGCAGTGTATGTAGTTTGCGTGTATATATGCGAGTTTGGTTATGCGGATGTATTATGTATACACATTCTGCATCTATAGGCAGAAAATAATGCAATTTCCTAGGTTTTTCAATTCTCACGTTCGCGTTGTAATTCACTCAATATTTTTTGGATTTATGTTCTACATAATTACACCTTTTCATTTTCCGTACCTTTCTATTTCATTTCAGACACCCTGTATAAAATTTCGTAATCGCTAAGAAGCAAAGGGCTTGATTAAACGAAACAAAACATGTACTACGTCAGAACCTACCGTTTTAAGCAAAAACATTAGCGAAATTCAACCTGAAAGCCGATAGTCTATATTTCGTCGTCCAAGCTATTACACCTGAGAGATGCCAAAATTATATTTTGATACTATGGAGGTATATTTCGGCGTAAAACTCAAATGTGTTATTGAAATCTAACATTTACATGTTTCGGGATTTTTTCATCTGAACTTTGTTATTTTAAAAATAAATAGTAAGTAGTTTTGATTGTATAATATATAACTATTTGGTACAGTGCGCGAACTTGAGGCAGTTTACAAAGGCGTGCTTAGTTAGATTGGCGAATGGTAGCAAATATATAGCAATAGGGATATCCCGGCAACTTTCTATCATCAAATAAGTACATTCAATCGATACGATGATTTCAGTAGGTTTTTAGGTTTACACGGGCACGGGTTTTTATTATGCTGATTATGATCAGTATCTGATATTGCATTGTGAGGTAATTATGTGTACAAAATAGAGTAATAACAGCCTGATCTGCATGAACGGTGTGAATAAATTCATCGGAAAATTGTAATATCTGAAATGCTATGATGCTGAAGTATTTGTTTAGTATGACACACCGTTTCCTAGCCGGAATAAAGGGGACTGTTTTAGATAATTAAAAAAGCACAGATATAAAAATGTGGCCACAGATTGAGAAAGGAATTTGTGTTAGATTTAATCCGTATGTTGATTACGTATTGTTAAAAGAATCAATGTTACGAAATTATTTCCTACTTGCGCACGGAGAAACTGGGAACGGTATTAAGGTTTAAAGAAAAGAAACTGTAGTTGAAGTGTGATAGAACTACAGACTGTTAACTCAGCTCCAGGACCATTTTAACTACGCAAATGGTACATCTCTAGGGACTGGATAGTCACTCTCTTTATACAAGAACATTTCTGCGCTGGAACGAATACCGTTTTTCGAAACAATATGGAGGCTTATGCAGTAGTCGAAATGTTTAGTCTGGCGAATTTGAATTGCTAGTATTTATCTTGTGGGTAAGTGTTTAACAACAACTGTAACATAGAATATGTTGCTTACTATTGGTTATTAATTAGTTATTACGGTACTTGTTCTACGCCTCTGGTATATGTCACGGTTTGTGCACTGCACTCCGTTATTTGCAAGAACAAAAAAAATTGTATCGTTTTGTGAGAATGCTATGTATCAGATACAGCCATAACGGCCACAACATCTAAAAAATACGACTGTCTACCACATTTACTTTTATGCAATTTGTATATCTCCCTATTACTTCAATACTTAGTGCGTTGTTTATTTTGCTTTTATTCGTTGGTTTTAATTACGTTTTATTCGTTTATTACTTTGCGTATCGTATACCTGGGCGCGCAGCTCAGTGCCTAGTACGCTTGGTTTTAGGCTGCTGATCTGTGTATGTGTATTCGAAACAACGGGACTAGTTTAACAATGTATACGTTTTTATTATAGTTTTCAGAAGGTGCTTTAAATAAGCACATCTGTTTTGATGAAATTTCAGTTACTAGAATTCGGCCAATATCAAATGAACAAGAATGCATATTGCAATAGTATGTGAGATCGAATCAGCTATCTCATTTCTAGATTCTTTCGTTCAACACAGCTACCAAGCGAAAGATATTTGGAAAAAACTTGAAGGAGACCATGGCAGAAAATCCTGTGGTGGCAACTTTTGTTAAATTTTTCGTATCTATAAGCGCTGTATCGCTATAAGCTTGGCGAAGAAATATATTATATCCCTCGCGAAGATGGATTTCTATTAATCTCGTTTATAAACAAAAATGATGTAAAAGAACATCCAGAAGACTAATATTTGAAACTATAACCTTTATTATTTATGTTGCACTTTATTCTTTATCAATACTCCACATCCTATTACTATTTAATACGCATAATTAAGTGAAAGCATTATTATTGTAAAAACCATTGCTGGTGTGGTATCTGGTTTTAAAGTTGTGTGGGAAGTTATATATATTTATACTAAAAGGAGATTCAGGTTGAAATATCGGGTTCACAAATTGCAATTTATATTGCAAGTTCGACGGGTTTAAGCCAAATATGAATAACAGCGAATGACTAAATGCAGGGAAAATTGAAACAGACTCCGGCATAGTAATTGCATGTTAGTAGAAGGAAGTCGAGTGCAAAGGTGCTATTCGTCTTGTTTTTCGTTTCTTTCTTACATACATAGATAATGTGTAGTAAAACATATAATAAGCTTTAATGCATCACTGACTTCATGGATGTTTAACTCCCATTATGTACATTTTAAGTAATTCATAATCAACACTTAACGTTTAAGCATATAATAAATGTTATTATTTTGACACGTACTACACATCCGTTAACACAGACTAATACACCAATATTTAGTACAGTTACTGGTTATGGTTAAATGAGTTCGACGTATCAGCTTAATTAAACAGGAGAAGGAAATTTTATTTTTAGCGACGCGTAATTTATATATGTTTAGTTCAATGCTTGAATGTCGAACTCATTGAAGTTCACGATTTTTACAGATAATTATTTTTAAGAAAACAAGGTTGGTATTCTATCAGGTAGAACGAGTTTGTTTCAATGATGAGAGAAAATATTTGACACTGGTGTAAAGACAAGATGGTAATTTATTGATGTAATTGGTATTCCTTATCTCAGGTACGTTTATGTCTTTCTTCATCGATTTCAATGTCGCTGCTTAAATAGATGATTTCGTTAAACAGTGGCTATTTACGTATGTATGTACGAGGACATATTAAAGCATTTACGCAGTTCCATGAAAGCAATTGGAGAGATCCTAAAATTTAATACTACTTGTCTAAATAGTCTCTCGTTATATCCGGACATTTTCCATAATGCTGTTTAGTTCTCCCATAATAGCACTGGAATTAAGCGTTGTAATGATAGAAAAGTATATTGTTTTTGATAATTTCTAACTAATTTTTACTAGTTGTTGTTCTTAAACAGTCTAAGAGGCCAGCGTAATAATCGTCACTTGTGGTTTTACCTTTTTCTAGATAACGTATTATATATTTTGGTCCAAAGAAGTATATGTCATTACTAATCTGTTTTTAATTCTCTAAAATTCTCTGTCTTTTGCCTCTTTATTCGATTGTTATTCGGACTGAAATGTATGATGATAAATCTAAGTTTCGTCAGAAGCAACATTTTGCTACAAAGAAATCAGTTTTAGTTTGTTCAAACTTCTCCCGACTTGTGACGAGGCTTATTTATCTTTTGATATGTAATACAGTAAAAAGAAGAACATTCTGTTACTGGAAACGTTCTGATAAATACGCTGAGATCTATTATGTCTTTTATGTTATGCTACGCATATTACTATCACATATTATACATCTATTCATATAATCGTAAAAAATGCAATTTATTATTTATTATTCTATAAATTGAAATTAAAATGCTAAATTATAGTTGCTATTGAGTACTGTACTACTGCTATTAATTCTATTCTCGTGCACTTACTCAAGAACACTCCAACAACTTCAATTTTATTACCTTCTACCAAAGCAAATGCCCATTTTACCTTGTTTAGTAGCGTGGTGTTCTATCTGGCAGTGCTATTTACTTCCGCTCGAGCGGAAAGCAAACCAACAATACGCCTTGTATGCCAATTCCTAGAGTAACTTGGTAGCTAGTGGGTTCCGAAAGTAAATGACAACAATTTGGAGTAGCGGTGTACTACTATGTTTTGCATCAAACTTGGGTGTAGTGTGACGGAAACATGTGCCTTACGGAAACAGTGCTTTGCAATGGAAGCAGGTATTCAGGTGGTTTCTGGCATTCTCGGAAGACCAAAAGTCCGAGGCGGAAAGTCACTTTAACTGCAAGAAGTGATGAATTCGCGATCTTGTTCGGATCGGCTATTGACGGTCGTAATGATTGAGCAAGGCAACCATTCATCAGATTTTGACCAATGAATTTTGGGATGAGTAAAATCTGCGCGAGAATAAACAGGAATATATAATCTTAATTATTCCAGATCCACCATAGGTGACCAGTCCAAGGCTTTTTTAATAAGAGTCGAAAACGAAGAACCAGAATTACGGCGATAAAGGCAGAAGGGGCAAATCTAAAATCGAAAGCACACTGATTTGCTTTTTTGATAATGAAACGATTATTCGCATTCCATTAGCAATTTATGTCCCAGGACCAAAGTATAAGATCATTGAAGTGGTCGCAGCCGACCAACTGAGGACGATTCGAGTATCTGAGTTTCAGCGCTGCTATGAATAGTGGACAATCTCCAGCTCTGTGTAGTTTCTCAAGGTAATTATTTTAAAGGACAAATGTACAGTTGCAATTTCAATTGTTTAAGCAAGTTGCCAAAAGGGAGTAACTTAAGTCCAACATTGGCTTAAATATTAGTAGCTAGAGAGCTACAAGAGATATCTTTTCATTCCCACATAAAAGTATCGGTTGGACGAAATGCTGGAGAAGATCGACTTACATGATCCACTACAGTAACAAATACATTCTGCTTGCGCCTAGCGTTAAAGTCATGGTGATTTATTAGAAGAGTTGCTCATTAATGGGATTTATGGAACATATACCTCCCTTACCAGTTGCGTTGTCGACTGCGATCTAGGGTAGTAAATGTGTATCGGTCATTAGGCATTGTAGTATTTAATTTCCATTTCGTCTTCAATTCGAGTCAATATTTGAGTGAACCAATAATTAATAACAACATAAGTTGCAAGTACAGTAACAATTACTAATTACAATCGCATAAGGATGTTTCAGTGTCTATACTGTCTACATAACTTTCAAACTATTTAGCCGTTCTTAAGCAGTCGAAAAGAGAGGTGCAGCAGAGTATATCAAAGGCATTGTGTATTCGGTCTATAAAAGGTTACCCGAAAGAACATTAGCTGCCAATTGTGTATTGAGCACACGCAAATACTTATCAGACATAAAGCTCACAATTTTCTTATTGAACATACTAGTAATTATATCTGGAATAATATCATCCTATTTCTAATTCCTCTATAAGTTCTAAAAGAACTAAATTTGACATAATGAATAATTTAAATTGATAAATAAGAAAAGAGTCCAATAAATATAGCATTAAACATTAAAATTACGAATGTTGTAAAATAGAAATATGGCCGACGTCGGATTTCTGACTCTGTCGATACTTAAAAACAAAAATGGCTATCGTAAACAAAAGTTCGATATTCGAAATTTTTTTTTCGATTCGAAGGATTGATTATAAATAAAAGTGCGATTACAAAAATATTTAAATTTAACGATCCGACAATCATCAAGGCAAAACATTAAGGTAACAAAACAATGACCTAGATACATATAAAGGGGTTATTATTAAGTGCAAGTAGGCGCGAATTTATGTGATTGTAATTAAAATTATTTTTTGAAAATATACTTATTGTCAGATAGTAAAAATTTGCCTAATTAAACATTTATAGCACAGCAATACATAAAATTTAAAGTAAATGAGATATGATTAGATTTGTTGGATGTTGGACACATGTATATATAGTAGTATTTCTGCGACAAACTAAACGCAACAATTTGTGCTTGGTTGGACAAGGCACGTGGCAGCTATATTTCTCTTTATATTTCAAACTGGCATACAAAGTAATTTTATTTTCCATTATTTATTACCTTCTTGCGGTATGGATTCTTTTATTGAAGGTTTTGCTTATAATAACTACTATTTGGCATATACAAAGTAAAGAATAGGACGCTAAACCTTTCGAATTCACATATTACAAATAACGGAAGATTATATCACACAACGGAAGAAATTTTGATAATAAACATGATTTTAGCATATATATATATATGCCATCGCATCGCTTGTCTTGAATATCTCCACAAGATGTCCCATAGTGCCTCCAATCCACTCTTGCAATAGTCCTGCTAACACTTCATTTGGACTTGACGATTTATATGGCTCAAACGATTCCGCTACCCACCGTACAAGATATGATCTGAAAACGTCGTTCAATAGTTTTGGGATTTAGTGACCAATGGAAGTGTGGCAAGCTAGGAAAGTGTATACTGAGAGGATATTCAAGAGTCTCCCCCACCATAGGTATACTCTTCAAGTCCTGCAGTTGGCATGATCAAAGAGATATATCACTATTTAATATCGTAAACATTATTTCTTATCAACGATGCTATTACACTTACAGCGGCCACGTTCTAGGAGCACATAGGCTCCAAATTAGGGGTTCGAGGTTTGTCACTTCAGATCTGTACAATTACAGTAATGGAATTAAAAAAAATATTCTTAACCAGATTGAAACAAACCTGATACGGAATTCAGAAAAACATTTTTAGGAATGAATTAGAAGAGACACAGATCTTTAAAAAATTGGACTGCAAAGACACTTTTCTCTATAATGACAACACATTTAAGAAAGAATAGTAATGCCTTTTGTAATAACTATATCTATGAAAATAATAACAAAATACAGTGTGCTACCAAAAATGATATCAGTTTTATCAGGAACCTATCGTACACTATTGAAACAAGAAACTCAATTATCTAGTTCAATACAGTCAATCGAAATAATGTAGGAAAGCTCCCTCCAATAACAGAAGTCCGGTAACCCACTATAAAACGCAAAATTAATAAAGTTTCCTTAAATCTACCTTTGCTTGAGTTTCTTGAAGCACTCAAGATGACGATACATTATATTACTGGACCTTTAATCACATGACTATGCAAATTATTCGATACTAACCCAGAGTAACTGGCTGCAGACAAGGAACGATATATTTTACGTAATTTAAACATATCTCTGTATAATGCAATTATTAATAGAGTACAATAGACTTGAAGTAAAATATGTACATATGTATTTCTGGGAAGCGATATATCGATTTACCTGTGCCATTATATAAATTATATGAACGTATACTGTACTCTGCATTTATCTTTACTTCAGGGATTTCTGAATGATCCTCAAGATAGATGCAATGATGAGCGTCTTTATTTATCCAAATAAGTTTTATGAAACAGCACAAGTTTCCAAAGGGCCCAAATAGTGCTGCAAATCGCAACCTGGGTTTTATATTTGATTATTTCCTTTCTTAACATTGGAACACCAACACCTTTGTAAACTATTAATAAAATAATCGTTTAGTCAAGACAAAAGGTGTTGCTAATTATAAATTCTAAAGAAAACTGTCTAACAAATAGCATTTCTGAGAATATGCTTAGACGCTTATTTTATTGGCTTTGAATTACTTTTACTTTTACATCTAATTAAATCGTTAAAACTGTTATACAGCTATAAAATTAAAATTCTACTCGTTATTATTTAAAAATGATTAGGTGTAGACATGTAAATATCTAGTGAAATGTATTAAACACATGCAACATACGTATTGTAATATTTCTAACTCTACACGCAGCTTTAGTTACAGGTAGCGATTATAACTTATAGGAATATATACATACGTACATAAAAGCGATTTTTAATCTATTAGAAGACATATAATAGTCAATATTTCAGAAACATCTAAAAACGATTATGGTTTAGGATACAAATAAGAAATTCATCAGCACCTTGCTTACCTTGATACTAATTTACCTGTGGGGTATTTTAAAATTACAATCATTGTAATCAGCTACATTTATATTTGTGGAAAGAAGCAATGAATTATACTTAACTAATGACGAATTAAATTGTAGCAATTCCTATATTTGACGGAATAATATGGTTTTGTTTTTTTTATAAACAAATACAGGCTGTACATAAATGGTTGAAAGGCATTTGAATTTCCTACTTTCTATGTTTTCGCATTAAGTTGATGCTAAGAACTAGTTGATGCCTCTTAAGCTGTAAACACTATATGTCATAGGAGTAACATATGAAGTAATGAGTAATTGCACTCTAGTTTAGCTTCAGATTAGACTAGTCAATAAAAATTATTACAAAATTGTAACACTTATATATTCACCATTTAGATACTTTAAAATTACAACATTTGTTCAAAATGCTGCCCATGTATACCCATTATCCTTAAACAATATTTGGGCATTTTCCCAAATGATGACGCTTTTCGACAGATACTAGCCGATAAGTTTGTTTGGGCTGATAGGCTACGTAAAGATTTTTTTTGTACCCACATCGATTCTTTGATTAATATCCGTAACAACTTTTTCAGCAAAAACAGTAGGACAACCTGTAGATTTTCCTTTGACAACACTACCTATACCGCAAAATCTGTCTATTATACGACGAACATGCTGTGCAAAACAGTTAATTTACTTGGTATTACTAACGTTAAATTTTAATTTAATTACATTGTGAAATTAAATTCGTTCGGTTTCCGGTAAGATTTGAACCTAGTTCCTGTTCGCTAAACCGGCGCATTTTGAACAAATCACATTTACTCGGAGGATACTGCGATAGTGGTACCATTCAGGCATGACGAGGTTGCGACCGGACTTGTCCAAGCACATCTCCCCAATGTCGAGGAGTTCCTGGACACCTGCGATCAATTGACGGAGAAGCAAGTGAATGCGTTCACCGATGCTTTCTTCGATTTGTACCGGAAGATCCCCGTCGCTAGGACGAAGACTGACTGATACAGGAAGATTGAATACCTTGGGATTATCCACGATAGAAGGCCTACGTACTTCTCAGAAGTGTCAAGAACTAGACGACCGCTGCTAGTGCTCCACGTGCCACTATGCTGGCTACGCTGAGAACTCCGTCAGACGTAGAAGACCTGAACAAGTTCCTGGATAATCTGAATAGGAAATTCTGTTAGAAGACCCCCACCAACGAGAACTAGCACTCAAAGACAGCGATCATGTAGACATTCGAAACAACCAAAGACAATGTAGTAACTGAGTTCCTCAGGAAGTTACAATCTATCAGGAAGTATGGTTCTCACCTAGTACTTATGTATACCAAGGGTTTCGTCATTTTTTGTTGTTTCCTTTTTGCTTAATCCAATTTTATTTTCTGTTGCTTTTTTACCTAACAAATCCACGATCTCAAGGATCTAATTTCACACAACCAGGAGGTAGTGCAGAAATATATTTATTTTTTTATTGTGTAGTTCATATGAAGTACTGATATATTTTCCGAATAACTAGCATTCTACTGGTCATTTTGAAAGCATTTAAGAGAGATTTATCCCCGAACTATAACACACGTTAATTGTAATTCAACATGTAAAAGAAAGAGTGGACATAAATAATGCCAGTCGAAATTGGAATTTCATATGTAATATTTATTGTGATACAATAATTAATATTTGTCGTATATTGAATGTAATAAAATCAATAGCTCTGTATTAATTGATTGCATTTGCATTTTCAGTATCATGTGGATGATCAAATTTGCCAGTATACGTGAAAATTATTATATGGGCGTGCCACATACCATTGTTTGAGATAATTAGTTATAAATCATCTAGGCTCTGATTTAGTGTATTTGCAATTCGTATAAAATTCTTCAATTTAAACAAATAACCGTCCAGCTAGCTGCTGCACCAGGTTAGTAGTAACAGCTATATTTACACTGTCGCAATATTATATAGTCACTTTAATATAACACAGATTAATTAAAGACCTTGTCGTTCATTTTAAATTAGATCTTCAAAGAAACTCTAATAGAGATGCAAATGCTGCAGCTTCAAAGAATAATTTATTTTAGCAGGTAATTAATTTCGTAGTATTGATAAAGTTTCGACTTTCCTTCTTAACCTAATGCAAGGCGTGTCAACTAGATGATTTACAAACGTCTATCTAACGTGTTATTATAAACCTGTTATAAGAGGAATGAGGTATGCTGCAGCAATTAATACAGTCATGGATCATTTGATTAATTAGTAGGAATATCGAATTCTAGAATTTGAGACTAACCGTAAAATATAAGTTTGTTGTGAAAGTCATTTGCGTATTGTAAAACTTGTAATTTGGAACTTTCAATATACGTGCTTTAATATCTGTGTACATTTCGTTAAGTTGATAAAATTATTAATATACAGAGTGATTTGAAAAGACTGACGATAATTTAAATTTTTCGCTGTGGATGTTTAGACATTTTACACGGAGAGTGAGGCCATTGTCATTATCTGCCAGCGTCCTGTACGATATTTATATCCAGTTTATTCGTTATTATTTGTTTTGTTTTATTTGCAATTTAATCGTTTTAGAGCTACTGTTTATCATTGTCATTATCCAGGTATATTTCTGTGAATTGATATCAAATTAAGGAACTTAATTTTTGTCGTTTTTAGGATCACCTTTTGCGGTCGATCAAAAGAATTTTTTTGTGCGTAATACCACAGTGGTACTCATCATGAAGATGTGTCGTGCATGCAATAACTTCATGAAAATTATGCTGTTGTCATACCGTACAAAATGTTTGCTAAATACAGAGGTGGATGATTCACTAAATCTACTGAACGACCGACAACTTTAATAGAACTGACTGCAAAGTATGAAAGCAAGTCCTAAATCGATTCGCAAATTAGCTGCCCAAGCGAATGCTTCTGTGTTTCTTATTGTAATTATTTTAAATGTATCGTTCAGTAGAGGAATAAAATTTATATACATATGTATACACCACCGTCCAAAAGCTTGGAAGCAGCTCCGAATTTTGCAAATAGTCTCAGATACAGTAAAATATTACTATGATTATTAATTAATTTATTCAGTATAAGTGACTGTCGTCAAATAAAAGTAAATTAATTTAAAGATTTATTTTCATCGATATGACCACCTTTGGCATTCTTCGAACCTATTTTTCGAGACAGTCCTTCTGTAAATATTTCCATAGGTGTTGGGTGTTCTGAAATTATCGCTATCTACCCCTTCGATCAAGCTCACCTCATAAGAGCTCTATGGGAATAAATCCGGAATTTCAGGAGGCCAAACCCTTAATTTTAGTTAATTTCCTGCTGCTTTCCTCTCTAAAAAGTTTTTATAAATTCGAGCCATATGTTTAGGGCCATTACCAACAAGACGGCTTTCACACGGAGTAGCATAATTTTGCAAAATATCCCAATATCCTTCTTTCCGCATTGAACCAATAATTTTCACTAAATCACCCCTAGATGTTCCAGCGAAAGAACCGCAAACCATAACACTACCACCTAGCTCCTTCCCCTGGCCATCAACGGAGGAAAACATTCCTTTATGTACCAGGTAACTGAAATTTCGACTCATTGGTCCGTAAGACCGCGTTCCAATCACTCAGTGATCAGTTTGTATGGTTTCTTGCCCATGCTAATCGTGTCTCTTTGTGCATACGTTTTAAAACCGATAGATTCCTTTAAACCAGCTGCCAATAATGGCCTATTGACGGTGGTAACAGAAACATGTGTTCATTGTTGTGTATTAACACGGATGCCGATCCTGTTTCAAAGTCGTTATTATAAATCTATCTTCACCTCCAGAAGTCACTCGTGGCTGCGCATTTCGTCGTTCAACAATATTTTGCCCTGTTTATCCTCTTCGGATTAATGCGTAATGCACACCTTTCGGTAAAATCCCTAACTGTAGAGCAATTTCTTTCTCGGTGTATCCTTTGTCGCGAAAACTGCACGTTGTTCTACAGTCAACTGTTTGCGTTTCGGCATTTTTACGCTCAATACTCTACCAAATTGTTACAGTTGCGCACTGATTTCAAAAAACTAATTCCGCCCAGGAAAGCGATAAGACTCTAGAGATTAATGCACTTACCACATGCTTAGTGCTAATAAACATTATTTTTCGAAACTTTCATAGAAGTACGTTTTCAATTGTGGACAGTGGATAATCAATGGATTCTATTGGAAGTATTAACATAAGGCAACTTCATGTTGCATGTGTAGCATTGCCTTCTTGCTGCTATACAAATATTTGCAAGTTTTTTTATGATTTTAGCGGTAACGTTTGGTATTTATTGTGAAGCTCTCCTTATTCTAAAATTATGACATTCATTTCGTTGTCTTATATTCATGCACATAAGTGTGATATTACTATTTATCGTTATATTTTAATAAAGGTTACTTATCGTTTCTGAAAAAAGAATGGCGGTTAAGCACCTTCTACAGAAATTTTATTAATTCGACTTCGGTAAAAAATACCCAAGTTTTGAACAACAACTTGATTTGTTGTTATCCCTTTCAAGGATATAAAAATCTATATTTATAATTACATGTTTATTCTTATTCTTGTTTAATGCGACTGATGTCTTTTAAATTGACAAGTGTAGTGTTGTAGCTACAAGGAACTGTCCAAGTTTACAAAATGGAATCAAGCCAACATCTTCGTTCAATAATCTCTTTTTTTTCGAAGACAATTATCTCACAAGAATGCCCAGTCGAGTTGGTTTCTGTTTTCTGCAATGAAGCACCACATCCGCCAACGATTTCTCATTGGTATGAAGAATTCGAACGTGGATGGATTAATTTTAGCGACGACCCAACAGCAGGTGCATAAATAACTTTAGTCACTCAGGGAAACATCGATCTGTGCACAAGATTATCAATGAAGATCGACATGTGACATATCGCGAGATTGAGGCATCATAGAGGATTTCATAGACCTCAATTCAAAAGTGTTGCATGAAGAATTGCTTGTAAAAAAATATATATTCCCGTTGGATACCGCATCTGTTGACCGAAGAACAGAATGCACCCTAGCTGCATCGGCGTTAAAAATCTCTAGACCGCTTCAACGCTAAAAACTCTAAAAACGTGTAAACATCGTCAGTGGTGATGAATTTTGTGTTCACTCATACGAACCAGAAAATAAACGTTAGTCGTCTGTTTGGGTGTTCTACGGTAAAGAAAAATCGACTAAAGTCATGCGTTCTCAAAGTGTCTCTAAAAAGATCGTTGCGACATTTTTCTCCAAAGTATGTAGCAACAATTCCTCTACAAAATCAAAGAACCGTTACTGTTGTAACCAACCCCGAACGATGAGTTATCCTCCACCAGGACAATGCAAGTCCGCACATAGCACGCAAAACAATTGAATTTTTAACACAACAAAACGTCATATTGTTAGACAATCCTCCGTACAATCCACACGATTTCTTTACATTTCCAAAAATCAAGAACGGACTGCGTGGTTAAAAGTTCTAGTCGTCAAAGTAGCAGTCGATGCTCGAAGATACCAACAAATGAATGGAACAACTGCTTCCAGGGTTGGTTCGAGCTCATGCAAAAGTGGCTTAATCTTCGTGGAGAATACTTCAAAAAATAGTAAAGTCTTTAAAGCTATCTACTGTTCTATTCCAGTTCTTTATGCAAAACTTAAAAGACTACCCTCGTATTTGTGTAGAATTTCTTTTCTGTTTTATGCCATATTTTCTAGAATGGCGCTATGCTTGACAACAGTCATTTAAAATAAAAAAAGTCTGAATTACCTATATGGTATTATCACGTTATTAATTTGTGCTATACGTGTGTGTACGTACCTACTTATAGACAGATTTATTTCTTGCAATACCAATAAATATGCTGCACGCATTATTCATATCGTAGAGTCGTCATATACTGAAGGAATCTGAAAATATACTTAGCTTGTCATCTTGTCGCAATGTTATTTATATCCAATGATATGCATGAGAAAATATTTACATAACGTAATAATTACATAATACCGAAAAAGTCGCATAAAGTCTATCGTTTTGCTAAGGAATTTTAAATATCTTATTCTTGATTTACGGCTTGCTTAATAGCTCAGTACAAATTTATATATCACTTTTCTCGCAACGTCTCCTTGGATTTGGCGTCATACCGGTTATCAAAGAACGTGAAACAATTATCAGTGAATAATTGAACGGAGTAATTGATTATGGAACGAGTACATATCCTTCTCTATTTGTGCCAATAACACTTATTCGTAAGCAGGAGTGTTACCCCAGTCAATTGCATATATCCTATAAGCAGTGAGATAATTTTCTTTTCACCTGAGCAAGGACGAATTGGGAACGCCACTTTACTCCTTTGATACTTCGAGCGTTATAGAACTTTAGAAAAATTCGGTTTGTGCAGATCTATACCAATTAGATTTTATTTCTGTCATTGTTAGTAAGTGTAATACTAATTCCATAAATACCGACTAAAAAAAATCTCAGTGAATAGACAGCAGCCGATTGTTTTCAAAGTAGAAGTACGTTCCTATCGAGAATAATAAATATGTAATCGAGGTTACATTCCTTAATATGTTGTTTGGGGAGTTAACGAAAACATCAATGTGCATTATATGGAAATTTGGTAAACGGGCGATGTACTTGTTAGAAGTAATTCTGGAATTTAGACGCCTATACATACTTAAGTATGTATAGGCGAAAGGATTTATTTCCTCGAGAGTGCAAATCAAAATGTTTCGTTTTAAAGGTGAGATTCAGGAAACTTGCAGAATTTCCGAAAGCATAAAAAAGTTTAATGTCAAGTGTAGTACCTTTACAATTTCTCTCGTTGGATTTCTAGAATGTTTTGTATTTAAAACGTGTTCCCGCTGCGATTTTAAAAGAAAAATTGTTGAAAAGTCGTGATTTATAAATCCATTAGTTTGCCGTAAGAACTATAACGCTCCACCCTAGAAAGTTTATTTGCGCCTGATCTCAAATTAAGACTGAAAATGTGAAGCAACAATAGACATTCTTATATTGTACTAAGCAAAAAGTTGGTTCTTTTTAAAAATTTTGTAGCAAATATTTGTCTTTCTTTTTCTAAAATATTAGGCAAAATTTTCATTCCGTACAAAACATTAAGTACTGCACTAATCAATTACATATAAAGTATTCAAAATCAATTAATTGAATGACTAAGAGAAAAGAATTATGAATAATTATATTAAAATGAAAAGCGAAATAAATTAAGTAGGTAAGAGAGAGTGCGTTGTAACACAAACTTTTGGAAGTTTCAGTATATCGAACAACAAAAGATCAAACATAAGGAGATTAAACAAAAACATATTGATTAATTTGCCCTTTTGACATTTTAATCTAGCGTGGTTGCTATTAGCTATAACTGAAGGTGAGCTAATTGAAATAATGACTAAGTTTCCTGATAGGCGTACTGCGGGTGATGATAGAATTCCGAGCTTCCTAACTCGCGATCAAAGATTTGTCCTAGCGAAGTCAATAATGAAAATCATCAATCTTCTTTCTCTACATCTGTCTTTCCTGATCTCTGGAAACGTGCCTGCTTAGTGCCAGTGCATAAAACGGGAGATTCTTGTGTAATGGATAATTATAGGCCGCTAGCAATTTTATATAATTTTGTGGAAGTCTATGAACATGCTATTTATTTCAGTATATTTAATAGTCACATGTATGTACATTTTCTGAACGTTAGCATGGCTTCTTACCTGGAAGATCTATAGTAACTAACTTGACAGTTACTCAATATACTAGTAAGATACTTGATAAAAGTGGTCAAATTGATTAATTATATACAGATTTTTCATGTGCATTCCATACAATCGACCATGAAATTCTGCTCGATAAACTGGATTGCTTTGGATTAACTTCTTCGTTCCTCAGGACCATGAGCTCCTATTTGTCCCACTGTCACCACTTTATAACGGTTACCGGTCGCAAGAATTTATATCTACTTCTGGCGTGCCGTAGGGCTCCAGCTTAAGATGATTGTCTTCATTATTTATTAATCATCTGTTGGTTGGCGTTTGTTAAGATTTGTTCCGCTGTTTCTAAGCAAGAAGATGTTGCACTCCTTCGGAAAAATGTTGACTTGGTAACCACCTGGTGCATAACCAATAACTTCAAGCTTAATGCCAACAAATTCCGGTACATAACCTTCACGAGCAAAATGAATCCGTTAGATTCGTTCTATACAAAAAAGGGAAGGTTGTACTTACGTTGAGTCATTTATAGATCTTAGAGTTATTTTTGATAGCCGTTTAAGCTTTGTTCAGCACATTGAAGAACTGTTCTAAACTTGCTCTAAAAGGTTTGGCATCGTGATGCGGAGCACCCGGCAATTTAGTGACATAAATATATTAAAACCTTTGTATTTTGCCTTTGTAGTGAGTTATCTGGAATAAGCTTCCTTATTATATCTGCCAGCTTACATTGGAATGAGTTCAATGTCGGCTTTCTTAAATTTCTTTCTTAGAAACTTAATGATTCACCTTTCTAGAGGAACTGATTTTCATTCATGATGTTGAAGCATCATGGCATATTTTCCCTTAAAGAAGGCAGAGAGATTTATCGTTCTCAATTTGTCTAGAAATTAGTAAATGGATTTATTGATTACGGTGATTTATTATCTAAATTGCATTTTCATGTAGGACGTTTTTCGCCTAGATTCTTTTCTATGTTTGCACTACCTATTCCGAATACTGATACTTTGCATTAGGCCCCCAAATATAATATGTGTAGCTTATACTGATAATATAAATAAATTTTTGAATAATTTCATTTTGTTTAGCACAATTTGCGCGTGCCTTATTCATAGTTACTCTTTTGGTTAGCTATTCTTTAGGTCCTTAGTTTCTTAGTTTTCTTTTCATAATGTAAGTATGACTTTCTGTTATGTTTTTGTCCTGTAATTGATATTCTGTTGGACAATAAATTCTATTATATTATTATTTTAAATTTTGCTTCTTTCGTCCTTTTACAATTTTAACGTGTTGTTTTTAAATATAATTTTGCTGCCGTGATACTAGTTATGACTATTTAATTTTATAATAGTTTTCAGGAGTGCCTTGGCCTGAGAATCTACAGAATTGCAAGAAGACGGTAGCTATTATTTGAATAAATTTTGAGATGCTGTGAGATTGATGCCTTTTGCAATTTAACACCAACTCGTGGTATAGCTTAACTATTCGCAAAACGTTGACTTAAATATTTATTATCATTCAGTTAACTAAAATGGTTTAACATTTTTCTATGCATTGAACAATCACTTAAAGCACATTGCTCTTATTCAAAAATAAATAATATTTACGTAGCGACTTGGTGGCCCACGTAACAATTTTCTTCTCTGGGAGTGAAAGTCGTACGTCGTATTGCGTGTAATAATAATTAAATGAGCATGTCAAACGCATGTATGGGAAAGAAGCGACCGCTGGCTGCCCAAATAAACAAGTTTATAACCAAAAATTAAATTCGACAGTTGTAAAATATGATGTAATGTTTGCGAAATCCCACTGATGTGCTGGCAGTGAGAAACATGTAAGTAATACAACTCACACAAATGAGAAAAACGATATGGAAGAAACATGTAGTAGTGCATCTGCAGATTTGTTAACTAATTTCAAAAATTATTTTAGTCATGCCTATGTTACACCGGTCAATGTTGAACGTTCGTTCTGAAGGTAAAAAAATATTCTTTTACACCTACGAATCAACTTCACCGAGACGAATATCGAAACATAGCTGACGCTGCAAACTTTTCATGACTCTCTCTAATTAGATTTGTTGAACTAACCAACAACTATAAAGAAGGTAAATCTTTACGTTTTCGACATAGGTGCTAAAATATAGAAGATACGCATTAATATTTCGTTAAAATCAATAGACAAATTAATTTGGAAAACAATAGGAGCAAATATCTGCATTATATGCAATATCTTCCATAGTTAACTTTTAACAAAGTGAAAAACAACTGAACATCTTTACATATAAAAAAAGGTTCTAGCTTAATAAGATTTTGTAGAGGCGAAACATTACCTAGCTCCATTTTACAATTACATATTACTATTCTTCATGAAATAAATACAGATAAACTGTTTAAGTAAAGGGTATATATAACGCGTAATACAGGGTGGCGCAGGGGAACGGGAAATTTTGAAATAACATTTCCACGAATAAATTCATAAAACTAGTAATTTATTAACGAAAGTGCATGCATGTCCAAAAGTATCTCTTTACTTTTTAAAGATGACATCGGAAAGATGTCGTCCCATTCGGCGTTCACACTCTAACAGCCTGTTATGAAAACTCTGGAATGCGCGGTGTAGCAAATCTTGGGGAATGGCGGTGATTTCTTGTTGAATGTTCTCCTTCAGTTCATAGATTGTTGCAGGTCGTGTACGGTACACTTTGCCTTTAAGATACCCCCACAGGAAAAAGTCGCACACCCTAACATCAGGGGAGATCCATTCAATGTCACCGTTACGTGAAATAATGCGTCTTTCAAACAATTGCTGCCATCGAATGTCGAGCAGTGTGTGACATGGCTCCATCCTGCTGAAACCACATGTTTTCGATATTAAGATTAAGCTCGTACAGTCTCGGTGTAAAGAATGTTTGAAGCATTTCAACATATCGAGCGGATGTTACTGTCGCTGCACTACCATCCTCACGTGCAAAAAAATAAGGGCCGATAACACCACAACATGATACAGCACACCATCTTGTGACCTTGTCGCTATGTAGTGGTCGCTGGTGTAACTCACAAGGATTGTCCAATAACGGTAATTCTGTTTGTTTAGGAAACCGTTCAGGTGGAAATGGGCTTCGTCTGATATCCATATGTTACCAACGAAATTCGCGTCCTCGTTAATTTTAGCCAATATCTGCCTACTAAACTCCATACGTGACGATGGGTCTCGTTCATGTAATTGTTGCACAATCTGCAACTTATAGGGATGGAAATGTAATTCGTGCAGTATTCTTTGTAAGCTTCATCGCTTAATCCCTAGCGTAGATGCATGCTGTCGAACGGAGCGGCGAGGACTTCTCTCGATTGCAGCTCTAACAGCCTCAATGTTCTCTGGGGTTCGTACCGTTCGAATGCCACCTGGAGCTTTCTTTTCCAAGACAGATCCTCTTTCTTCAAAATTACGCACCCACGTTGTAATCGCATGCGCAGATGGGACACGTCCAAGCTGGTAATGCTGTCGAAATATTCTCTGAGCGGCAGTCGCACCATCACCATTTTTATAAAACGCTATCACAGCTACTGCACGTTCCGCACTAGTCCAACGATCCATGATTACTAAATGGCAATGCGTTCATAACAATTGTGCGACGTTACGAACAACTGCCGGCTCTACAATGCTGACAACTGTAACGTTCAAAATTTCCCGTTCCCCTGGATAGATATAACTAACCAATGTATACATTGCATGGCAATTCAAAGTACGATGTACCACACGTGCATACACAGCAGAGAATCGGAAACAGATTGGTTCGATAAACTCGGTCAATTTTCGTATCGGACGTGCGTACAGGCGAGTCCGAACCTGGCGACTCGAAGATTTTGCCAACCCTACATATGTATTAATATGAACTCACAGCAAGTCAACAATGTTCCTTAAGAAAACAAAACGCTCTTAAACATTATATCTGCGTACTGCAAACTCAAAATTTAAAATAATACCAATACTATATAATAGATAGCTATCCGCTCGTTGTGGATATTGAATATGATGAATACGAAGCGATCTATAACAAACGGACTGCAGCAGAACGAATTGTTTATTAATTAAAATCAATAAGTTTAAATATAGTCTTTAGTATGCATTAGAATATAACCTTGGATAACCCTTAGGTATCTTAAGTGTATCGTACAAGTTCCTTATCAAGGAAAAAGTAACAAGCATGTTATTCTAGTTTTCATCATTACAGAATAATTGTACCGATGACTCACTGATTGATACAATGCTATTCCGCTTAAACAAATGGAAATGGACATTAGTCATTCTTCGCAATGTTGTAATACTTTTAATTATGCAATGGAGCAAGGTATCTAGTTACAAAGCCATGTGTGAGTGTTTCCACATTCGAAATTTTCAAATGTCGTCTATTGCTTCTAGTAGCGTAAAATCCTCTAGTAATGTTTTGATTAATTGCACATTTGAAATAATTGAATCAACCACATGTAAAAGCATTTCTCATGTGCACCTTAACGTTTTGTACGTCTCTCTGGAAAACAAAACCGTAGAATCGCCAATTATAACGGTACTGAGGGTAATGCGGTGTTAATAGCATTTAACTATCCATTTGATGTAATTATAGAGTTTTACTTTAAGGTACGCTTACAATTACCCTGCAATTAAGTAGTCGTAAACGGTGTGGTTTGTAGCAAAAGCGTATCCTAGTTATGCAGTTTAAAGGTACCCATTTATTAAGTACAAGCGGATACACTTTAATCAGTGTGTCTTAATGACAGAGTCTTCAAAAATTTGTGATGAGTAAAATACCAAAATAATATCTATTTGTTGTCGCATATGTTTCGTAATAAACTGTAAATGTACTTACAAATAAAGTTGAACGTAGCGGGTTATATTGAACAGCTGTAATATATTTTATTTCGCGAGAGTAGAGTTTCAGCTGTATTATTATTTGGTTTCAAAACCAAGAGCGAACAAGAAGAAATAAAGAAGAAAATGTTTGGAGTCGTTGATGTGTTTCCCAATTTCTAAGAAAGCACTTACCATAGCGGTGCAGAGATACACTAAAATACAACAAATAACAATAATAATCTGTACCTTCGCATACTCCAAAAACTCTCGCCAATTACAAGGGCAATCGGTCGGCTATCAGTTACTACTACACCTGCACCTGTGGTGCGTCAAGATATTTGCTCTCAGCATTTGCCATGGAATGAGCAAAACCACGGAAAACCCCAACCCCAAGGTTTGAACCCAGCATCCAGAGACTGATGGTCAAGTGCACAAGGCACTGAGCCACCAATCCTGATATCCTACAGAAATTGATAATTTATTACTTGGAAATAACAATATATAAAAACATATGATAATGATACAATCTCTTGAGGAATATAGCTTTTTATGCACATGGAAAAGCTTTGTAAGGAAATGTGATCTTGTCCTACTGTATGATCACGATATTGTATTACATTAGCGCAAAAATATTATCACATTACAATCTTTTATTCATAATTAACTTTCGGCGCCAAAATATCACGACGTACTTCCTTACGCTAGATATAAAAACGAATACACTTATCACGGACCGAATGAATTTGAACATCCAGTAACTTTTCCTTTCACACCACAAGATTTCGTGCATCCTCCTCGTTGTTCCGTATTTGGTAGCCATACAATCACATGATTTGTTTGGCGCAACAAATTCTTTTGTTTTCAATATCAGTTTGGGAAGTTCCATTATCATTCGGAACGATCCGTTGTACGCTTTCTTTTGCAATGGTGCCTGTAAAATATGAACTGATTTAGGGTCTTTCTGATATGCCGGTGCCAAAAATAACTGGCACTTCTTCCTAGCACCTCCAGTTTTTGAGATACACTGCGGTGAAATTTGCTACTCATGCGGATAAATAGCAAAATCAAAATAATTAATTAAATATTTGGGAGACCTAAATTGTCTGTTTTTAACCGAAATTAGAATTGTAATATAATTATAATGCTCCACTATGAAAGATAAATATGAGACAATATCATTGGCCCTGAAAAATATCATGTATGAAGAGCATCAGATATGTGTCGATCTAAAAAATGGTAAACTTTCTCCTCGGGCAACAAAGTTACTACGCAAAATATTCTTGTTTTTTATACCTTTGAGACAACAGACCTAAGACCCAGCACTGGATTACCAGAAATTGCCTTTTAAGAAATGTTTTAGTTCACGGAGAATATAACGTTCTTAACGAGCCGTTGACTGACAGAAACGAAATCATCTTTCTACAACTGTATATCAATCTGAAACTTATGAAGCAATTTGTTAAGGCTTTACCTCAGAATGGCCCGTGTTTTGAGTATTTGAAACAAAACTTTTCAAGGTTTAGCACAGAAACATGAAGGCTGGAATTTTTGATGGTCCTCAGATAAGACAACTTTTAAATAACCCTCAGTTCACGGAATCAATGAGCAAGCGTCTAAGGCCTGGTACTTTTTTAATAAAGTAGTTAAAAATTGTCTTTGAAATCATAAGGTAGCGAATTACGTCGAATTAGTAGAATAGATGCTTTTTAACATTCGCACGCTCAGATGTAACATGAGCATCAAGATTCATAACCTTCACCATCCGCTTAGATCATTTCCAGAAAGCTTAGGTGATGTTAGTGAGAAACAGGGGAAAAGATTTCACAAAGGCATCAGCATTATGGAGGAAAGGTGCCAAGGAAGACGGGATACCCATATGATGGCCGGTTACTGCTGGAATCTTCAGCGAGACAGGTAAACCTCACGCAAGTATATCTTATAAAAGGAAGTTTTAACTGATGGCTGAAAGTTGTATGTGCATATTTTTCTGCTAAATAAATACCTCCTACCCATCTTTTTGTGTTTCAATTAACAAATTTTAAATTACCAAATAGTCATATTTAAAAGGTTACGTACGTAGTAAAACATTATATCTTTTCTAATTTAATGGAAGAGAAAAAGTGAATTTCGAAAACTAGATCTGATAGAAAAATCCAACGACATTTTTGGGTTAGGCATCCAAAAATTGCTTAATTACACTTAAGAAATCCTAGGCACCCAAATCTGTGTTAGCTAGTGTTATTAATACTAGACATGTTTCCCTGCCAAAGAAATATTTTTAAAAATGTTGATATATTTCCGTTTCTGCTGACCCGTTAAGAAGCGTTGTTGGACGGAAGTGAATACTTTGATTCTTTTATTGCATTGCGGTATTGATTAATTTAAGTAGATAAATAGTAGATAGAGTATTTGTTTATAATATTTATATAGTCTTTTTCTACTCCTTTCTACAACGCGTTTTGTATTTATTTGATCGAGGGTCAAGTAAGACCTAAATTTTATCATATATCACCATACTAATAGCACAATTAAAGTAATAAGTTGCACGTCAGTGGAGTTTATTTCGAACAAACCTAGCAGCCCGTTGGAATAGCACTGAAGACAAATTTATTAAATTTATTTATTTAATATGTATTCAGTTCTATCGACTCCTATTACATCTTAATTCTACCGTATTTTACAGAAAATAAGTAATAAAAGAGGAAACTATTATTACGATTACTATCTTTACTTTTTCTTTTCTCGATACAATTAATCGGAGAATAAAACTACGTGAAGGTGAATATAGCTTCGCTTCAGGGTTCTCTGCATTTTTAAAATTTTATCGTTGCGTGCTCCTTCATATAATCGTTCGTTAAAATTATTTAAATTACTAACTCATACATACCAGCAGTTTAATACGCCAATTAAAAATGCTTAACTATAATTTACACGAAAGTAGACGCTAAAAGCGTCTGCAGTAATATATGTTTCCATTTGAAAATTTCAAGGTAGTGTTGCGGTATATACTTTAAGTTTTCATTTGCTTGTACGTCCGGTTCAGATATGCATTTTCCATTTACGGTCAAACGTACACGTACTTGTATTCGCGACCGTTACAAGATTTGTGATCCAGATAACGGTTAATGGACTGGACATCGATTGGTTCTCAATTTTAATTAACAATGAGCTATTAGGGAAATTAATTATTACTACTTTTAGGGTGGACAGATTGCCGGTACATTCCATTTAGCGTAGGTAATTTTTAAGAACAGAATATTTTTTATTGTACTTTAATGATCACTGAACAAAAGTAGACCTGACTAATTACTTCGAGAAACTGTCGACGTTCAGAAAGGTGCAAATCGGTGAACATTTGCGAAATTATTTCTAATTAAATAAGAAAAACCGTTAACGCAAGCAAATACATAATTACGGGGAAAAGGATCAACCTATAGTATGCTTGGGAAGCAACTACAGTCATACGTATCAGGCTGTTTGTGCCTCATAAGTGCGGCGCAGTTAAGCTCTAGAATAGACGTCAGTCCGAAAATGCAAACCTAAAATGGGCATCCGAGAGAAAAAAATCGATCCTCAAATCGTATCTTAAGAATATACGTCGATCAAAGCAAACAATCGAAGAAATGAATAAAAAAGAACTTAACGTCTTCGTGTCGTAATACGCATGCACATAAAGATTCATAACATAAAAAGATTTTGAAGAAATTGCCCTAGAAGGGTACATTTATTCTCGTCTAGTGATCGAATTATCCTTTCTTTTTCTCCTTCATGGTAGGTCGAACTACAAGAGATTATTTTCCCGGGGCTGGTGGCTCAATGCCGTGCGTGCTTAAAGAATGCCGAGAAAGAATATTTTAAAACGCATGGTTACCATTTCTATATCGTATAGGTATATATACAGGTCATTCTAATTTTCTTTTAACAATCATAAATACGAAATTCATTGACCTAGCGACTAGATTTACAAGTTCACATAAATTTTATTCGTAGCATGGAGGTCGGTCATGACTGTAAATCCCGCTTATATCTTTTCACATGTAAGATATTATCCATTACTCTACTTTTCCAACCTGGCATAGTCATATATTTTGTTAGGATATTATGTATGTGTCTGAAACTCGTTTATTGTAACTAAATATTTCCTACTCAGTGACCCGTAAATCGAATGCTATTGGCAACGTTATAGAACGAATGAAGAACAAAAGTAGTCATAAAATGCCAAGTACGTCATGGCAACGTTACTCAGGTTGGTGGAACTGAATGCATACCGATTTTCCCCGTGGTCTAGATATTAAACATAAAACGCCTTTATTTCTTTACAATAGGCGTGTACCGTGCCGCCAACGGTAACCTTTAATATTCTAATTTTTCGTGAATAGCTGGCATGTTACAACCGTTTAGTTATAGATCACCTATATAGGCGTTGAAGAGATATATCGTTAATGCAACACCTGTCGTGAGTTAATGCATTCAATTGCTATTACCGTTTCTTTCGCCTTCCAGGTCAATTTGGGAGCCTCACGTTGGTTAAAAATATATTAGATCTGACATTTCCTATTGAAAGGACTATTCAAACATCTGAGAATAGAGAATTATTCATATGTTACGTATGCACGAAGCACGTTGGATATTCTACAACCCTTCCGTATATCCAGAACCTATTGTATAATATATGAATCATTTGGTCCGATATTCGAATATGAACCTAACACACCACTGCGTACTATTTATATATTAATTAAGATATAGGTAGGTAACATATGTAATGAAGTGGTTTCTAGTTACAGGGGTATTTTTCCATTATTTTCTTCTAGTCTTACGCGCCACCGTTTTTCCTGTAAATGGATTATCCCTTAAATGACGATATATATTTTGAGTGTGTTAAAAATGACTACTATTTCTTTAAGTCGTCTTAGTGATTGATATCTTACAACACTGGATTATGTATTACTGCTTATTTTCCATATTTTATTTTATAATCTTTTTGAAATAACACCTTGGTGAATGTTTTGAAATGAATTACCTTATGCAAATATGTACGTTTTAGGGAAAAATGCAGCTATTTTAGAATCATTTTTATTAAATATCTATGAAGATATGTAAAAGAGAGAAAATATTGAAACAAGGAGTTGTCATAAAGTTTTAAAACGTGGGCAAACACAAAGAACAACATCAACTATGTCAACTATCAGTATTGCGAGTCAAGCCAAAGTTTCTTCTCGGTAATGCTTCTCTTCTTGACATAAGTCTTTAGCAGTTACTTCTTTAGTAATTTGGTATCTTTACGAGGATACCGTTATAAGTTGTTGTGGACTTCCGTGATCGTTGTAGTTATAATTCTAAAATTATTATCACAAAAATATTTGGAAGCTATTTAAAATTCTGATTTTTGTTCTTGTAATAGTCTCTTATATTTTTTGTTCTGGATATTGATATAATTAATGTTAATGAAATACTAACTTGTGCCTTCAATATCGAATCTATTTCTTAATTCTAAAAGTTCTTTAGCCATCCATAGAAGAAGCATTTGCACACAAAAATTCGAATGATGACGTTCAATACTTGATTAATTTGTAGGACATTATTGCATTTATTTTAAAGAATTTAAGGCTTCCGAGTTCTTCTGGGCTGCTGGATGTCGTATCGTTGCTGTGAGGATAATCTTTTATCGTGCAATTACGATGCGGTTTCAAACCGGACACCTATAAATTCTTTAAGAGATATGGCTATAACTCCCACACTATGGTGTAAGTTGCGTTTTTAATTCTTTTTTCTCGGTTTCTTGTTACGGGGTAGTCTGGAAGATGCTGACTACACTACCCATTCTCTAGTTTCAATTTGTCTTCAGTATTTCTATTTTTGTCCTTCTTTTGATATTATGAATTCTGAACAAAATACACACCCCTGGCTTATTCTTCCACTTTACTACTGCAATCTCATTCTTTTGGAAGGGTACCTCTTTACCTCTCTTCAATTCCTTTAATCTAATTACCTTAATAAGACTTCTACTTTATATTGGAACTATTCCGTAATGCTAGTGGCAGATCATTTAGTCCAGACAATTGTATTGTGTCGTATTGTTGTCGCATTTACATATATGTCCTGTATCTGCAAACTTTACGTTACCGTTACAACTTTTCGACTGGAGACAAGTAAATGCCGGTATCCCTCACCAAATGGATTATCTTCCCCAGTACTTATATATGTACTTACTACTTATATTTTACGCTGTTTTGGACATGAGTACATTTCTCTATTAATATGTTCATTATCATAGAAAAACAAATACTGCCGACAAAATATTTACATCTACATAACTGTTCCAAAGACTGGAGCTTCAGTTATTGGTCTTTCAGGCCAATATAAGGAGAGTTCGGTGCTGTGTAAAAATATGAATGCAAGAAATATTTTTATTTCATCATAGTTGGATGGTGTCCAGTTATTTGCATTTATTATCATACAGATCTCATTACTATTCGCTTACTCGTCATAAGTATTAGTTTCAGCTACAATTTTATTTATCAATGCATTCATATTCAAACAAAATGAACAAAAACCCTGCGGGGAGTAATGCCAGTTTGTTGCATATTGTATATTTCTTTCCACCCACTGATGGAATTTCCTAAGCAAATCCCCCTGCTCATCTCTTACCAAATCATACGCACTAGAAAAATCCAATTACTCCACTTCTACTTCTGGCTCACGTCTATAATCACCTAATTTAAATTCTTCGCTTTCACCACTACTGCTAGACATTTTCTATTCAAACCACTTTTAATGTAAGGTTATGAACGGTTCAATCCGAAGGGTAACTCGAATGAAAACACGGCACATCGTAGGTACACTAGATTTGTGCATTATCTTTCCATTTCTAACTAGACAATTACTATAAAATGTCGTACACACAGTAGGAAAATAAGCAAAGGAATTATATTGAGTAAGTTAATAACATGCTTCATGCATGCCGAATTAATTCATATTTACTCTTACATATTATCTCTAATACGTGTTAGTTCGTTCTTGTTGGTTGAAATGTTAAGTAATATTAGAAAAAAACCTTAAGCTAGTTGTTCAATGCAAATTCATGGTATATCATGTTTAAGGTAAATATATGTACATGTAATTAATTAACTAGTTTCCTAATAAATGTAGAACTAGATAATTGAGAATTTTCGATGTTTGTGGCGCTGTGTACTTCAAAGGTGAAAACATGGTAAACCAAAGCCAATCATAAATACGAATTCAATAGACATCTGAAGGTTAATTAATTGCATTAATTGGTGGCAAAATCTGGGAACTGAAACGGAAATAGAAAATCGGCCATAGTAAGCAGTCGGGATATAAGAATGTTCAAAATTTAACGCTTTAAGTGGATTATGCTTTGTTATTATATGCTGGTTTTCTCTATTTATCATATTAAAAACACGTATTATGCTACATTTTGCTGTCGCTTTTGTTTACACTTCAATTTGACATTTACTAGTCAATCGAACAAATATTGTGTTTGTTCATAGAAAAATTGTAGGACATATGTAATTGGTCAAACAAAATCATAAACAGTTTGAAGACACATTTCACGTTACCGAATGGTTTGTGATATTTCTATACTTTCAATTACTTCATTTCCTGTCTTTGCTTGGGTACTGTTAATTTCCTTGTTGTAAGACTATTTCAGATAATAATATAATACTACAATATAATAACAATTAGACAAATAAATAATACTGGTATGCTATTTGTGAAAACTACAGCTAAATAAATGCTTTAAAGTGTAAGATAGATATCACTTTGCTGTTATTAATTGACGCGGACCCTTTTCAATATCGAAGAACACATTGGATGGAACACCGTCAAATGTAATTTACAGACAAATGTATGTGTTTCTCGAAAGAACGTTACGGTAGATATATTAAATCCAACTGGATATATCTTGTACATTTCGGATCTATTTGCTTGCTATAAAATTTAATTATATCCCCTACAAGAGTTTTTGCATTATTAGATTGTGCAGTTGTCGCTTATCTGAACATGGAGGTGTAAATGTATATATACAAGGTAATGTTTATAACTATTATTGGAAACACAATTTCTTTCGCAATAGGTAGAAAAATGTATTCATATATAATATACACCGTAGAAAGCATTTCAATGAAAACTACCCATTTTAAACGTTTTCATTTGTAATCGTAGAAATTAAAATTCATCACCATAAACTCCAGTGGTGATCTCTCAGATGTTGACTTATCGAGTTTCTTTATTTATTATATTTACGCAACTTAACTATGTCAAAGTGGCTATACTGCACTTGCTATAGTTGAGTATTGAATTTATTTGTTACATTTAGAATATTTTAATTGCTGTCCTGTATTCCCCCTTCCGTAGATTTATCCACTGGGGGTCAGTTTGACTTTGAGTTTGTACTTGCTCGTTCAACCTAAGATTCGTTGTACCGAGAAAGAATAGCTGATAGATCGCCGTTTCAGTTACATAAGTGAGACGTTGCAATATAATAAGTATTAGAATTGAAACTAATAAAATATTGTTCCCGTTGGAGTGCTTTATATAGTAGAATAATAATAATAACAGTTGGTAGGTACCAGTTAATTGAAATAGTTTATACAAGATTGGACGAAGGTACGGAATCGACTTAATAAATAAAATTTGTATTTGGTACATTTGGACGAGAGTATGTTACATTGGAAACTTCCGAAAAGAGTTCGCTGAATACAAAGTGATAAGAAAAAAGTCTCGCCTTTTGCATTAAAAGCACGTTATAAACTTAGAAGAATAAACAACATTTTAAGATGAAAATTTACTAGTCCTTGTTATGGTGTATTTAAGCGAAAGAAAATTGGAAGATTAGTTCACAGAATCGTGAAGCGTCAGAAACTTCATCCGTATAAAGTGTTGTTACTATATGAACGAAACAAAAATGGTTCCAAGTGATGCACTGAATTTTTTAAAACAATGACCGAAAGAACAGAACATAATAGCAATTCTTGAAATTATGTTCTAACAGGTAAACAGATTTGATAAACATGTGCAAATGAATAGTTTGCAAAATTTAATCTTTCTTGACTTCGTTTAGTTTTTTTTTTATGGGGCTGTTCGTAAGAACAGACTTGCAAGTTTAAAGGATTTGAGAAATGCATAAGTGAAGAAGTAATCAATGTTACTCTTATTTCATGGAATTTTACCTTAGAACCTTTTAAGCAATGACTTTATCATAATCGACAAGTAAACAAGAAATACTTTCTTGATTATTCTTTTTTTGCCACTAGAAGACATAACAAATCTTACTTTTCCTATAAAATTATTTTTTCTGTTTTGAAAACGAATGGTAAGGATTTGCATAATACCTTACCACTAATAACATATTCATAAATAGTTCTCTGACAAAATGGCAAAAAATGCATAGGAATAGCATATTTTTATCAGTTTTTTACGTAATTTATTAGAATTTTTATATAACGTTTAAGGTGTTGAAGGAACTACTACACCAGCACACGCATAATAGAATTACTTTCGATCCTATCTTCTTTTACGATTTTGATTCAGATTGAAAGTTGTAAAAAGGGTTTATTGCTTTTAGAGTTAGTAATAAAATGTGATGACATCTGTCTTAAAATAGTAGAATTGTAGATCGCTAAGAATTGGGGGCAAACATTTACATGTGTGTGCGACAGATTTTACAGCATTTCCTGAATTCCGAAATCTTTAATGTCTTTTTCGTATCATAAAAGATTTTGGATGATAATTAACGAGGAAAATATTAAATATAATTTTAACGTTCTATTTCCATTAATTTTGTTTTATTAAGGATTTTAAAACATATGCCATGTAAACTTAAAAGAAGGATTCAAGTGGTATAAGGAAAAGCCTGAAATAGATGAATGACTGCAAAAAGTTAGAAGAACAAAATTTAAAAAAGGCTGTAAATAGGAGGTAGCGGAAGGAATATATAAACAGAAAAAATACCTCCCAACATCATCAAAAAAGCAAGGCAAGCAGGTTTGGTAGAATTCGAAGGGTATTGCTTATGGTGCAGATATGATTCGATCTGCACCTCTTTATATTTGATTCGCATCAATAAATGTAAATACAATTATGGTGAAATGGCCAAAAAGAGAAGTAAAATAGTTTTGAGATTGATACCCGTATCATCGTGAATTCAGTTCTATTGAGCTAATATGGGCCCAAAGTAACAGCTAAAAATATAATGTTAAAACCGGTAGAAGTAAGAAAAGAAATGTTACAAGCAATTTAAAATGTTACTGTTGCCAGAAAGGAAGTAAGTTGCTTTAATTATATTATATAATCGAGCCATTTCTGTTAACGCTTTTGATTCTAATAAGAGCGTATATAATAGAAATAAAAATGGATAATTTAATTCGATACAATTATTTTATTCTTTAGAAATGCTGGCTATCTCACACATTCTGTGTTTGGACAGAAATAAAGTTTAACAACCGTCTATATTTTATTTCTGACAACAATTTATATATTACAAAATTTAATTGCGTTAACCATTGAATTTCTTTGTTATTACCAACATTAAATATAATTAAATTAGTTTTTCATTAATTAAAAATTTCACAGCTTCGATAGAATTTGAATTTACAGCTTCTGTACGTTAGACTGGTGTGTTAAGCTATTAAATCGCCATTTATCTCGCTAAATTTCAATTGGCAAATTATAATGCCTGGATGTAGTAGTGGCTGCAGATGTACCCCTGATATCTTAGGCAGACATGATATTTTAATGTCAATGCGAAGTTAGAATAACTTCCGTTAGAAAATTTCACGAAAGACTAATTTAATTATGTTTAGCGTTGAAAATAACAAAGGCATTTAATGATCACTGAAAAACCAACGAAATTTATGCTAAATGATTTAATTAATAACGCAATTTGGCATTGATATTAAAATACCGTGTCTACTGAAGATATCAGGGATATATCTGCAGCCACTGTTACATCTAGGAATTATAATTTGCCAATTGAAATTTAGCGAAATAAATGGCGCTTTATATAGTGATCCGCCCGGACGGTTCCATTGTGTAATGGCTTAACACACCAGTCTAGCGAACAGGAGCTTAGTTTCAAATCTTACCGAAGCTGTGAAATTGTTAATCAATTAAAAATTTTACGAAAAACTAACTAAAACTTCAATGATCATTGAAAAATCAATGAAAGTTATTCCAAACGATTTAATTTAATTGCAGTGCTCGAAATAAACAGACGAGTACCTTTATTAATAATTTCACAACATGAATAATTACAGTTAAATAATTTTCTAAAAATTTAAAATTAGTTAACCTTATGCAAACGTGATTTTCTATTTTACTTGTTCTATTTACGAAAGCTGCATAGTGGTTAGAAATATTTTCTTATTCACTAATGATTGTGTAATAATCACAATTGAAATCTAGCATTGGGGTGCTTCCTTAAGATTACGTCAATGATTAGAGCAATGAGCAACTTAATTAGAAATATTACGTACTCCAATCGAAGACAAGTCACAGTTAACGTTGTCTAAGGTTGTTGCTAGGGATTATTTTGTGATGACTGGTGTCACTACCGGTGTTCCATTGTTTCAGGAAGCTCTAGACGGCAACTGGCAGTGGGACGACCATTTCTCATGATCCTGGAGGAGAGTGATGACCACCTGGTCGGTCGTGAGCGGACGTCTTCTCAAACCAAAGGGACCGCCAGCCAGAGGAATCAACCCTTAGGAGCCATTAAAAAAGACGCGTGTTATTGTTGTACTATATTTGTAATAATATATAATAAAATATTTATATCAAGCATTTAAATTATTCAGATCTACTTCTGTAGGGTTAAGAAATAATGTAAATATATCTAAGCTAAGTAGGGCGTGGACTGGGCCTCTATTATTTGTATCTTAGGTTAAGATTAGTATAGATTTGGTTAGATAGATTTGCCTTTATGATGTATTGTTAAGTCGAGGACATCCGGTGTAGTGCCTCAGCATCAGAATTCCGACATTTATTGTCATATAGTTTAAGTTTTATTAAATAAAGATTCTTCTAAGCTGTAACAGAGAGATAATAAACGCTTAATGAAGCACTAGTCAATGAAGGTTGTGTATGCAATATAGATAGGTAGTTTATGAATGTAGATAGTAGTCGAGCGAATATTAAATTCCAAAGACAAAGCAAAATTTAGTGATATCAACCTAACCTAGAAGATCTCAAAAACAACGGAAAAAGATTGTAAATATATGAATGAGTTGGTACTTATAATAATCTTTTCTCTTTACGCTGATAATTGAATAAGATATTTACAACTACCTGCTAAATTGGCAAATGCCCCTCATAGTCTCTGGCCACTACAAGAGCCTATATTTAATAATGTTAAGTAAATAGAATTTTTCTGTATCAACATTCTTTGAAAGGGACAACATATCAGAAGTTATGTTATCATAAATACAGCGAATACAATGTAACTGAGAACGTGCTTACAATCATAAATATTGTAGTCTTACACAATACATACAGTTACAATACAACATTCTTTTCTTCGAATATTAGGCAAGGTCATTGTTACTATGCGAGAAACACTAACCACACATCTAAACTGAAATATAATCATAACGCAGTAAATTAGAATATTAAAATGATATTCAAATTCTTTAGCGTTATTGCGTCGTGACAGTCTCACGCTCAACATTATTTTTGCGGTACCAGTGCATTTTCATGGTCAAATAATAAATTCGCCGATCAACCTCGATTTTTTTTTAATCATGTGTACATAAAGCAGTCTTGTTTTACAAACACTTCAAGCAAGTCAAAGGTTGCCTCTAACACTTTAACTATGCGCATTAAAAGTGTTCTTAATACACTTACGTGACAACGTAATTACATATTTTCAATGTATCTATTTGGTAGTGGGAAAGTGAATGGTACTGATCATGTGTGTACTAATGCTATTAATACGCTTATGTACTAATAGCACTATGTATTTATTTATATATTTGGAGTTAATGAGTTGTTATCGTATAGGTATTGTGCTATTAAAATAGAAATATAAATATTCTTTAATTAGTGGAGGTATTAAATTTGACCCTAAAACTACTAAATTATGTCTTCCTGTAGACTTTACACGATATATTCGAAACGTTATCTTTACCACAAGGCAAATTCTCACATTTATTCAGCTGAAAAAAGAGGTAATTATTTCACTCGCTTATAAAAATCATTATCGTAAATTAAATGCTACATTTGGTTAGAATGGAAATGCACCTTAAATTTAATATTACTATGTTTGCACTAAACGCATTGGAATACACCTGATAAATGATATAGCTCCCAATCGCACTTATTCTGCCATACCAAAGTCTAGTGCTGCAATTAATAAAGATTCTACTACTATACCATGAGCACACTTTGGACATGTCGGCGGCCGTAACTGTGAGTAAGAGGAGGACGAAATAAGATTTCTATGAGTTAACGCATCCTATTCTGCAGGACAATTGTGTGTCAGTAGCTCTGTCTAGCGGTATTATCTACTCTTGTTTAACTACCGATAAAAATCCTATCCTCACATCGATCTTTTCAATTGGAATCGATTCAATAAAGTACTCATCCCGTATTACTGCGGAGTGAGAAGGGTAGATAGCTAAACATGCGTTATTCGCTTCGAGTGAAGCCGGTGTTCGATTAATTTTTCAGTTGCCCAGAATGAAATCCACAGCTCGCAGCCTTTCAGCCGGTAAGTTTTATTGATATGCAGCAGATTCAAGCAACTACTTTTCTTGTTCGAGCATTCATTTAATTGCGCTGTCAGCTTAGTGCTTTGCGCGTTAGGCTATTTGTTGTTCAGGGTTGAGGTTTTTTGTGGTTCTTCTTATTCCATTGTGAAAGCTGAGAACGAATGTCTTAAGACGCAGTATAGGCTGACATAATAATAACTCATGGCCGACTGATGCCCCCTGTAATTGGCGAAAGCAGTTGATGGATGCAAAGGCATGACCTATTATTATTGTTTACATTAAATAAATATAAAAAATATATGAGCTAAATTAAAGATTAAAACACTTTTCTTCTTCCCTTAAAGTCGTCATGCCTTTGCGTTGTTTGCATTTTGCGGAAGGGTAACTTTATGAGGTTTTTGCTGCGGGTGTCATAGTTATGCTTATCCCCATTTTTAGAAAATTGTGTTTGGTTTAAATATACATACATACTTGCGATGGTAAGTACACACACAATAAACTAAGTATTTTTTCTGTATAAATAATTATGTAGAGGATTTACCCTTTTCAAGCCGCGCATTGCCCTTATTGCACGACTTTGAAGAACAAACATCTCATGCTATAATTAGTAGCAGCAATTTTTTTACGAATTTTTAATACCTGCACATACAATTTGTACTATCTACAAAAAGTATTTGCGGTTTGTTAAGCGGTCGATTCATAGACAATTCATGGATGGAAAATCAAAGGACGTTTTGGTGAAGGTCGATCGTTTATTGCGAATACCGTTGTCTAAACTTTGCCAGTATGTCGCGTATTCCGTTAATTACCGAACACGGTGTAGATCGCTAACGTATGTACCCGTTATGTCTATTCTGTTATAAAAACGATTCCTTTATTCACCTTTTACTTGGAAATCGATTGCTTTTCTGTATTGAAGTGTGTAGTACTGAATTTTCAATCACAGAAATAGCCATATTATTTTTATTATTAATTACAAAATATGGCTAACATTTACTATACGAAAGCCTCCTTTACAAACGTATGCCAGAGATTCCAATGGATAAAAATAAGCTTTAAAAAAGAATATTTACATAACAAATGAAATTGCATAAAATTAGCATTTTCAGAATTCCAGACCAAAATGCACGGAATGCATCTGCATTTGGGATATTGTAACCCATTTTTTATATATAGTTCTAGGTTTTATTGCTTTATACTTATATTTAGTTGTTCTTTAGGTATTCTAATTTGTATTTCTTTCATTATGTTTTCTAAGTACTCGTTTACTTTGGGTATTACCAGCTGATTCCTATTTATGGAAATTTATATCTATCTAGTTTAGAGCGGAGAGAATATTATGCACATGTTTATTTTTTGATAGTTGTACAAGTAGGTCATGGGCATAGCGTTATTACAAGAAATGTACTTTTCTTTAATTTGGTCAAATAAAATCACAACATAAGACCTTCTCATGGTAGATTCACAATGGGCTATCGACTAAAACCTCGGTGAATATCTGCAAAAGAATCATTAGATGACAACTTCGGGACTGTTAGCGCGTTTCTGTTAATTCATGGCATCTTCACAATATAACTTTCAGACATACATAGGAAGTTTATAGTTTTTATTTAATTGAGAACAGGCACCATCTACTGTACACTTTCTCATAAAGGGATCCTTTTTGCAATGTAGACTGTGTTTCATTTCATCACCATCATGTAACTATTAGCTAGAATAAAAAAAATAAGATATAAAATTACTAGATAGTGTAGTATATGTGCTCTAAGGGGAGGTGATTAAATTTGTTCGAACTCAACAGTTGTTTTTCTAGATTTGCAGTGTGTGGGGAGACCGCGAATGACAATATCGTATCTGAATACGTCTGATGAGTGTTTCTGGTACTGGTGCTCTAGCCTCCACTTACTTAAATCCATTCTACCAATGCACCTATTAGAAACTGTTGTAGATTGTACATTGGTGATTGGAAATGTTTACTACAAAAGTATTTGCTGCACTTTTCCATCATAGATTTCTTCAATTTCAATTTCAATTTCATGCGGAAGTACTATTTCCCTTTTGGTTAAGTGTTCGTCAGATTAATGAGATACAAAATTTACTACAAGTTATTTTGTTAACTGTCTTAAATTTTCTTCTAACTGGAGCCTTACCTCTTACGGTTAATGTCTTTGATGTTCAGAAATTGTGCGACGTTTTATGGACATAAATACCCTTAAACGTTTTCAGGAGCTTAGTCACTGTTGGCCGATTAATTTGTTTATTTCAAGAAATCGTAAGCTTCCACCGCTAGTATCAGGCCGGAAAGAGTTTGTTCAAAGATCCTAAAGAAGCTGGCACTATGGCAGAATAACACACCGCGATACCTGGAAAAAACATGGAGCCAAATATTGTGCAAATTTACTCGTAATATCTCGCCATATCATGCCACCATTCGTCCCTCAATCTGTGGTTTTTAAATTAAATGAGGAATCGAATTTACGTAAATTGTTGTCTTTAACTCTAAAACATACCTTCAGTAGATGTGCAATACGTTGATAAAGTACTACAAAGACTAAGTTAGTGAACGATGCGGTGTAAAAGCACTTTAATTATGAATTAATAAAAGCCTTCTCGAGGCAGAGACTATTATTATGAATTTCGTGGTATTAAACATTCGGAATGATGAATTTATTGGTTTAGGCGTCTAAGCTGTTATATAACTGAATAACAAATATTAGGAATTAAGGTCTGCCATTTTGTATTTGCGGGGTTTCAGCAATGATTAAACGAGGCCTGGCTTTTAGACGTGCGTATGCAAAGGCTATATCATGAAACAAGTTTTATAACTTCCTGCGTTATGGCTACCACTGTCAGTCAGTTTGATTGATATATTAATAGTTACGTTTTCTGTTTGACGTACGTATTCAAGTCAAATTGCATGCGTCATTAGACACGCAGTTAATCCTCGTCTATGTGAATCCATAGCTGATTTATTGTTGTCTAAATTTCTGTCTGCTCTAGTAAAGACCCCTTTTTATAAAATATTAGTATAAGTAATTTATTTACAATTCGTAAATATCCGTATTGTTTATGTTTAGATTTTCTAAGTTTTAAGTTATTTCTATGTGGGTTATAGGAAGAAGTCTCTGTATATTTCTCAGAATACGCCGTGGCTATATAGGCTTTTTCACTACTGCTTTATATCAGTAAATGTCTATTATTATTGATTTTTCAACATTTCTCAATTTTTAACTAAATGGTCTTAAACTTGTACGCAATAGTGTATAATAAAAAATATTGTAGGCGTTGTCTAGCGTGACTACATATGTGTTTTTTAAACTGTAAACAACTTAAACACAGTTACACGTGAATACATAACTTCCACGGCAAAAGAGGGCGAAAATATAGTAACAAGGTACACTACTTAAAATAAATAACTGTAAAACGATATGGGCTTCAAATATTACCGGAGAGGATTAGTATTTCAAATATTTTAGTCAATTTAGTCCAATTGATGTTATTAACAAACTGGTGGATTTTCCTAGTTCATATCTTTCTAGAGATCAACAGTTGAAATTTGTCGTAGGACTTTTGTAAAACACCAGCATCATTAGTTTACAATGTTCTAGCAGTTAACAATTGTTTACCTCACAAGCGAAACTAAGAGTTTACCTACATGTAAATATAAAAACCCCATTGATATCGTCACACATAAATGCACTCGCATTTGTGCAAAAATTTCATTTTAGGTTTTACTTTCTTTATTGACTATGTCTGACTAAATACAATAAACATACCACGTTAACTACTCTCTTTTGTATATCGAGTTCTAGTACTTCCTAATCACCTGCCTTAAGTGTTAACTGCTAATGGTTCTGTTCCTACAGGTTTATCTTCCGTACATAAACCTTGCAAATTTGTTTATTATTTAAATGGTAAGATAACTTCTTTATGGGATAGTGCACATAAAACACAATCGAATTAAATAAGTAAACTGAAACTATCTTTCAAACTTCCAAATAACTGTTTGTGCGGTTACTTAATGTCTTGTATCTTTAATTCGATTCCCTACAATAAAAAAGGTATTTACAACATCAAAGCTTTGGTAGTGATCTTTTTTACATATAAAAACAATTATAGGTGAATTATATTTGTCTTAATAAAAAATCATTGATATAATTACACGTTTGTGCATCAATAACATAAACGAAATGTCATATTGTAATGGGAATAATATAAAATGTACGATTTTGCTACATTTAACCAAAAATAGCTCTAAAATTTCGTTTGCTTTTATACACGCAAATAAGAGAAAGCAAACATTCTAATGAAAAAAATATAATAAAAAAATTCAAAATTGACCTATGCATTTGCTGCCTAGTTTGGTATGCTTGCTAAAGTACAACTGGAGCAAGGCGAGACAACGGGCACACATGAAGAATGTTTCCTTAATATAGCTAATTGTCTGTTCCATTCAATTTATATAGAACTAACCCACACGTGACATATCACGAAGTACAATTACCGATTTGACCCACCCTTCCTGCTAAGGAAAAATGTAATAACGAATGAAAATTCGCGATTACCACAGCGGCTCTTAAACGTCATTACGTATTCATCGTTGCTTCTAATCTTAAACCGTAAAGACCTAACCTTGATTTAGAATAATTTGAGTTTGATAGAACAGGAACGTTAATTACATGCTTGCGTATTGTTAAACAGGAAACTCAAATCTATATTCCGCACGCATCCATCAGCAATAACTGTTCCATTCTCTTGTTTTTTTAATTAGAACAATCTAGTTGTAGTCGCACCCTTTGCGAATGGAAGTTAGATTGTCTCAATTGAACACTGCGAATGTAATAGTAATAAATACTATTAAGCACATTTAAGCAGCAATTTAATTTTTGCAGGATACCATATGTATTAAGAATGTAAATGGAGTTCCAAAATTTTGGAAACTTGACGTTTTACATTTGTTAAAATCTTGAGGTAGTAGTTTCAGCCAATGATTAATAAATCTAGATTGCTGATTTAATTGTAATGGGTTAAAAATTTAAGTTTATGTGCAGTACATTCTGCAAAGAGTATATTGTAAAAAATATTTCGGATGTTCTAAGTCATAAGAAATGATTAATGTTTAAATTAAAAAAACATTAAATGCAAAAATATTGTATTCAAGAAATACTTAGAAACATAAATTATAATTGGGTACCAGGGATTTATGCACTAAAAGAGAAATGATATGGAAAGGATTAGCATGGTTCCTGCGCAAGGATGGCACATCCTCCTTATACTTTATCGCCTGATTGCTTTCATACCTTGTGTTAGAAAAGTGTATGGATGTATGACCACAGAAGAACTTGAATGGTGGTCAGAAAGAAATTATCTTCAAAGCAATATAGACGTCGAAACTTCAACTGTTTTTAAGAAAACGGAAGACTCTTGTGTGTATATTTCTGAACAACATGGGTACGTATGTTTCAGTAAATTTTCGCTTATTAGAAGGCATCAATATCTTCTTAATAGCGACGATTTATGTCGCAGGGTTTATTGCGGTGATCTTGCTTAAATCCACTTCGTCTAAATCCTATAACATAGAAAACTATAATTTATACTGCTTTCATAAGATCTCAAGTAGATTATGATTCCTTTTTGTATACTACTCATACTACTACCATGCAGAGGGTGAATGTGGTAGAAAATAAAGATTATCTGTAGGTGCAATGAAAAGTACACCCACTCAGTCAATTCGAAATGGTACGTCTTGTTATAACACTATAATCAACTCTACTGGAGTATTATGAATGGACTCCTTGAGACCCAATTTACCGAATGTAGAAAAGCAACGGAGGGTGTGGATACGAGTTTTTGCGATTTTAAGAACAAAGAAAGTAAAATGTTTCGTCTGGACATCGATAGGTACACCGAAAATAGACATACGAAACAGAGGAAAAAAGCAACACAGGAAACAAGCAACCCAGACCTTAAATTCCTTGCTGTGACCCAAAGGATTAGAACTGGAAGCAAAGATATACATATATAAAGCCGTCGTTGAGCCCATTTTAATATACAGTGCAGTGAGCTAGCAGATGACAAACAGCAACAAAAAGAATGTAGAGACCATCGAAATGGACTTCATGCGTAGAGCCTGCGGAGTATTAAAATTGGAACATTTAAGAAATGAAGAGATACGATGAAGAACAGGAAGAGTTATTGCTAGTGCGGATCGAACCGGAACAAGACAATTTACATGGTATGGATATGTACAAAGAATGAGTGAAGATAGATGGCCAAAGAGGGCACTAAATTGTACACCACAAAATAGAAGGAGAAGATGAAGGCCAGTTACATCATGGAGGGATGGAATCGAGAAAGCCATGAGAGACAGAGCAATAAAGGAAGTTTGAAAAAATAGAGGCGAGTGGAGATCGAAATTCGAGAAGCGGCAAAGGCTGTAGGACCCTCGCTATAATAATAATAATAATAATAAATACATTTCGGAAGAGCTAAATTTAGCTTAACGTGCGTCTTCTAACAAGCATTGTTACCCTATTATGCTATAATACAAAAAAAGATCTGTGATGTAATAAAAAAACGATATTTTATTTGTATTTATATCCATACTTATACTAAAAACAGTATGATTTATAAGTATATACACATGTTAGAGTAAAATATTCAATCTATTGTTCAACCTGTATATTGATGAAAGTTAAAACTATATGCTACGATTTAACAACGTAACACAACACAACAACACAGAAATTTTACTTTATGGCTACTGGATGCTTTTTCTGTCACTACATAATATCTTAAAGTAGATAAGTGAATAGGATTCATCTAACAAGAACAAGTAACAAATGTGCTTGGGTATGTATGTATGAATATGTATTCATTTCTTGTGAATATATTATAATAGCTGTTATGAATTATGGGTATCAAAATACCTAGCGAAATCACCTACTAAATTATTTCCTCTTACTAGGAACATTTGTCATATTTTACAATAGGTGTTATTGCAGTAATAAAAACATGAACAAAATTAGACAGAGTTTAATAATGTTGCTAGACTACAATAAAAAACTAGCCTTGGATACATACACATGCAGATGGGTGTGCCGGAAGGTGTGTGTGTTCTAGAAATGTCGAGAAAATAACTTGCATCTTCTTTGTAAGTAAGGAAAATACACGTCCGCTTATTATGCAAGCAAGCGACCTTAGTATCCCACGTACTAGTTTGAACAGGCAATTTTTACGAGTTATGATTAAAATTTTTCATCGTTTCATATTACATCACCGCACATTTACGGAAAAGCTGTAAAAACCCAGTCGTCTACCAACTAACTACGAAACAACGAATGATTGATACCGTTTAATTAACTATTGAATGTTTGTTAAAGTGTGAACCAAGAAATTTCTTGATAAATTAGGTGTATCGGATTGTTGATTGATACGACAGCTTACCTATTCAACGCTGTTAATTATCCGACAGCGTCACACACTCGCTGTGGGAGGTAATGGAAATATTCATATATACTATTATATCGTGTTAAAACAAGGGATCGCAGTTGTAATTTGAAATTTGAACCAGTGAGGGTTGTAACAATATGTAAACGTCTTTTATGGAAAATGGATCGAAAGAGTATCTCAGACTTTCACGGCCGTTTGACATAGTTGTAACGGGTTCCGTCGTGTCACTAGGTTTTTGTCCCTGACGTTTCGCGAACAACCGCGGTTCGCATTTTCAAAGATACCTTTGAAACGGCGAAACCAGACAAACTGAAAATATAATCAAAGCTTAAGTTTGTCCGGTAAGGAAGTTCCTTTTTTATATTAAATGTAAATCTGCATGTGTTACAAACTCTAGCTCATAAGACCATTCTTTTCATTGTTTTCCTTTATATTAACTTATGTTTATGGTCGTAACGGTTTGTCGAGCTTCGCCGTTTCAAAGATTGCAAAGATGGCACGGCAGAACCCGACAACCGTTACAACAATGGATCGAAAGTTCATAGAAACTTAATTGTTCTTAGAATAAAGATACAACGAATTATAATGGAAAATCGTGATTTTCTTTTTCAAATCCTTTATATATCCATAAGTACGACTTATTATAGTATGATCCTATTGACGTATACTGCTCACAACCCCAGGAATAAAAGTGGATAAAATTAGAAAAGAAATGTTTTAACATTTTTTTAATTGAACACTTCGATATTTTTCATAAAATTTCACTTAATCACTGCCCAACTTTTTCTTCTTACAACAAGTTCTATATGAGACTGGTTTTTTACTAATATGTGCTGAATCCGGAAATCATGCTCATTTTTGTGTATCCCGTCAAAATTTAACTCTATACCATACTAGGTATGCTCAAGAATCACTAATGCAGCTAAGTTGTTAGTTAACACATGGGCTGAAAAGTACCGGGCCTAACACATATATGACGCTAGTTTTATTGCAGTTACCTTTCTCTCAGTTAGTACTAACCTTCAAAAGACAGCTGTTAAAATTTCATGATATTCTATTCATTAGTTTGTGAGTTATTGTGCTAAGAGTCACGTTACTTTTGTTATTTTCAAAACAATGGATCAAAAACAACTTCGCGTTTTAAGTTTACACTGCTTTTTGATGGGAAAAAATATCGTTCAAGCGAAGCAATAGCTTGAAAAGTGTTATGGGGACTCCGCTCCATCAGAAACAAGAATAAAACGTTGGTTTGCTGACTTCAAACGTGGTCGTAGAGACACCGATGGTGCAGAACGCAGTGGACGTCCAAATGAGGTGGTAACACCAGAAGACATCAAAAAAATCCACAAAATCGTTTTGAATGATCGAAAAGTGAAGTCGCGTGAGTTAGCTGACATTGTAAAGATATCAAAGGAACGTATTGGCTTTATATTGCATGAGCATTTGACTATGAAAGCTCTGTTCAAAGTGGGTGCCGCGTTTGCTCACTGTTGACCAAAAACAAGAACGTGTTGATGATTCTGAGCAGTGTTTGGCCATGTCTAAACGTAACAAACCGCAATTCTTGCGTCGATATGTGACAATGGATGAAACATGGATCTATCACTTCACTCCGGAATCAAAACGATCGTCATCTGAGTGGACAGCAACTGGTGAACCTCGTCCAAAGCGCCCCAAAGCACAACAATCGGCTGGAAAGGTTATGGCCTCGGTATTTTGGGATGTGCGTGGTGTAATATTCATCGACTATCTTGAGAAAGGAAATACCAGCAACAGTGAATATTATATAGCGTTATTGAAGCGTTTTAAGTCCGAAATTGCAAACGACCGCATATGGCAAAGAAAAAAATGTTGTTTCATCAAGACAACGCACCGTGTCACAAGTCAATCAAAACAATGGCAAAACTACATGAATTTAACTTCGAATTGCTCCCACATCCACCGTATTCGCCAGATTTGGCTCCCAGCGACTACTGGCTGTTCGCAGACCTCAAAAAAATGCTCGCCGGTAAGAAATTTCGCACGAATGAGGAGGTTATCGCTGAAACTGAGGCCTATTTTGAGGCAAAAGATAAATCGTTCTACAAAAGTAGTATTGAAATGTTAGAGCGACGCTGCAATGATTGCGTTGCTCTTGGTGGAGATTACGTTGATGAATAAAGCTAATTTTGAACCAAAAACACCGTGTTTTCTTTGTTAGGCCGGGGACTTTTCGGCCCATGTGTTATATTAGTAATTTCTGTATTTCTACTACTGTATTCAAACCAGGCCTCTTTTTTCTTGGCCGCTCTGTATATATAGGTCAAATCACTTTTAATACTTATGTATAGTGTCTGCAGATATATCGCAATATTTCAGAAGATATAATATTAAATTAATTAATAAGAAGTTGCCTTTAATATGTCTGTTAGCTAAGGTATTGCCAGAGACATTGCAATATGTAGATATTAAAGGTAATTTTAAGTAACATTTAATCCCTTGTTCTAGTTGGTCAGTACGTTCGGGAGGTAACGGAGATGTTATGGGTTCAAATCATGTACAGACTGGTATATGTTTTCTGGAATAATGTTGTTATAATGCAAGAAAATCGTAATTCTATCGTTACTAACGTTAGTGAGAGTTTCATATTAATTAATTCATTCATACATATATAATTGTAAATAGAACCAGGAACGAAAATGAAGCAACAGTTTTTTTTAACTTTTATTCTTAATTAACAAAATAAAACAGGTTACTAGAAAATATTTTAAAGGAACTAACTTATTAAGTGGATACCGATGTTGATTCAATTAAGTATGCAAACGTACATTAAGTCACAATTCTTCTCCTGAGTAGAAGTTACTTTTTTCATCTCAAAATCAAGATAGCTTACAAATATACTTACGGTAAAAATTTTTCATAAAATAAAATAGAAAACTGCCATTTCGCATTTAATAATTACATAATAAAGGAAAGTTGAACTTCTGTAGTTGGCACGCGGTCGGCATAGTATAACATTCAGACAAATTACGTATTAGTACGTGAATAAACAACATATAATAAATACAAAATTAGAGCATTTATGTATACACTATGTACATATTCCTGAATTCAGTCCTGATACATCTTACGTTCACGTTCTAAAAGTTAAAACACAAAAAAAACTGAGAATTCAAAATACTCTGGGCATATAAAGATCACAGACAAAAGTTACACAAACGCACATAGCAATTTATAATGTCTTTGTGTGTGTAACAAATGAAGTAAAAACATATTTGCAATTTCGTTATAGTTTTGTCGAATAGACCTCGGATTCAATGGGAACATCTTGCGAGTAAGTTGTTGAGTTAGCACTGTGTGTCCTTTCTATAGGCGATGCCGATATAGTAGGAATTATATCGTCGTCTACAGATTTCCCTTCACTGTTAGCGGTCTTGTCGGTATATAAACGCTTTTTGCCGGGAAAGTAGTTCGCTATACTGCGCGCTAGAGGATGGATCAGCTTCTCATCATATTGATCACTCGGACTGGCAGTAAAGTAGGAAATTATCCATCCGAGAGCGACAGTTATAATGCAGCCGATGAGCGAGTAATACATGTAGCTTATAGAATGGATTTGCGTAAAGAGGTCCCTAGAAGCAAAGTAAATAGTTAGGGTTAAGCCAAAAAGAAATTTTTGTATTTTGTATAAATAATTTCAGATTAATTCATTAAGCTAGCTTACTAAATTTTAACGTTAGTTCCTTTTAACAGTTTTTAAAATATTTTTTGAAGGAAGTAGTTGGATCGCAGCAGTGATACGCAGTTGCAAATATAATTTTTAGTAGTTTAGCTTATGAATCGTAGCAGATGATGTAGACCTTATTCTGAAAATAAAACTACAATGTCAACTATAATTTGTTTGGTGCTAACTTCTAGAAGAAGATTTCGTACCTGAAGTATTATTATACTAAACAAAGGTTTCTAGTACAACTTTTTTACATCTCAAGTAGTATCAATAATTTGCTTTAAAATAATCTATAAGTAATCCTATTCTATAAAATAATTATTTCACAATTTATTTTCTAAGTTTGCAGAAATTGTACATGTTGACTTTTAGAAATACGTTCTATATACGTAAGGGTTGAAAATTGTTATACTCCGCAGCACTACTACTAATTAGTTAATAGCCAGGGTGTGATGGGATACTGTTTTCTTTTAGTTGAATTTGCGTAAACTGCGTAAGTGTTACGTATTTAACAATAGATTGAAAAGTATAATTTATAATAAATAGATATTGCTGCATTATATTTGGAGTATTCCATACTACTCGTAATTACACCCAATTAGTTCCACTACAAGTTTTGAGAATAATTAGTCATACGTGCAACTTACAACACATTCATAAAATAAGCGGGTCCGATGAAAATAATGACTATAATAATGAAATACTTGGAAAGAATTATTTGCAAAAGAATAATTTTACTTAAATGAAGTACACATGAAATTAGATAGAAGACAACGCAAGAGTCATAATATAGAAACATAGATGGCAATAACTTTAACATTATGCTCACTGATGATAAAGAAATAACATTAAAAAAGAAAATTAAAAAATTGAAAATAGTTACGAAGAGGATGCTTATGAGTTGGCATAGCAAAACCCATTTGTAGTGACAAATTGAAACTATAAGCAGTTATTTTTTATATAATATTTGTTGAAATAAACTTGGTCACAGAAGAAATTGTAGGTTTCTCAATTAACTATTAATAACGTAGCGATATTATAAATGAATGTCATTTTAACTTTCTCAGCTGCTACGCCACCATCTTATACAACATTCTAGGTTTAGTAGTATTGTTTGTTCTACAAAATTCCTTTGCTGGGAGCTGGTACTGCTATAGTATACCTTAGCCAATACTTTATCCTTGTAAATATTAGCACTATAAAAAGCTTAAATTGCCAAAGTGTTGTAAGGTCTTATAAATATGATACATTTGAAGGAGTATTGGACGTTTAAAAGTTGATATAACTTGTATTTATTTAAAAGAAAATGTGTTTTCCCATATTTCAATTTTAATAATGAAACAACTTTGTATGTAAGCCACAAGCTATATTTAATAGGAACTTCGTTAAATATCTGTAATCTTTGCCTAGGATACAGAATGTTCAAAAAGAGAAACACTTCGCCTGGCAAATTTAGAGGGTGAAAAAAATTAAACTGATATGTCTAAATCGAAATCCTAATCATTACAGAGAAAGCTATTGATGATCTTCTAAAAGAAGCATTGTATAACAATGATATAGTATCTACCACCTTCGAGGGGAGCACAACCTAATATGACTACAAGCTTGCTTATCACAACCATAGAAACCTTAACAAGTGTAATTGTATATGTCCATGGCCTTGCTATTTAATCCTTTTGCCGAAGCGTCGTTTATCAGTTTTAAGCATTCTTCTCGAAAGCATACTGATACTACATTGACACGGCAGAATATATGACATCCGTTGTCACGGTTAGATACAGATTCTCTTGCCACTGGGCAATGGAAGCAAGTTTATACTCGTCGATATGCTGTTATGGGAGAACTTTGAATTGCTCGATGATTGTTTTTAACACATAGTAGTTTCAAAAAATCGTTTCATTCGTTTCAAGAGTAATTGTCGAAGGGGTTTAGATCTGGTGACAGTTAACCGTGGATTTAGGAACCACCTCTACTAATCCACGAATTATAATATTCATACTAAATGTGTAGAAGGATTCCGGCGCACAGAAGCACGTTCGTTATAAAACAGATTCTCGAAAGATATAAATAATCTTCCTTGCATAATTGATGATTACACATGCTAACATTATCGGAAGTAAATTGAGCTTCATCGCCGAATGAAATGTATTATTGCAGTCTTCGATTTACAGACCTCCAATAATAAATTATAATTGAGCACCTACTCAATGATTGGTTCTGCTTAAAAGGAATGTCAACCATTTTCATTAAGAAGCTTCTAAACGTACAACTTGATATTGGAAAACAATATGCCTCATGCATACACCAAAGTCGTTTTCTACCATATCGTAGATAATTTTTTGACGTATTTCAGAAATACTTCTTGCAATTGGAAGCACGTCAGTTTCTTCAACGTTTGCAAATGTATTTTGGAACATCTTTATATTAAGAATTAATTTTTATCGACTGAATGAATTACGTTACCATTGTTACCATAAACTAATACATGTCAACATACCCACTATGAAGTTCAAAAAGAAACATATACGTATAAAACTACTTAAATCTAAACTAGTAAGGAACCAATCAAATTGCTCAAATCTATAAAATCTATTGTTTTCAACATTACACTGTAAGTAGCTATCATTCAAATCAACGTACTGCTTGAGTTATTAATAAATGGATTGTTCACAGGATGCATCGACCTTGACAGTGAGATTTTCAAAAATGTTCTTTGAATTGTTGCTATTTGTTTGCTGCATGTAATAAACAACATTTGAAATTGAACTTAAACACATTGGTTTATTTTTCTTATCATGGTTAAATACACCCTCGAGCTACATCGCGTTCCCCGTCAATCGCCGTGTATTGCAATATCGGACGTTTAATAGAGTATTTCACGAAATGTCATAAATATTTAATCAAAGCATCATTCTGTGTACTTATTGTTTCAAACTGTTTTGGTATTAAATTCGAAAAGTTGAAAAATGTGGGCAAATACTTTATATGTTGTATATCCTAAACCAACTAACGCCTTACGATACATGCAAAAAGTTTTCGTGTATACTTCCACTCAATTTTTCAGTTATTTTTAGCAAAAAAAATGTAAGCATGGTGGAATATGCGCACTTTACTTATAAGAAATACGTACGGTTGCGATGCTAATGTAGGCTCTATTGTTGTCATTTCGGTCAGGTTTAAAAATTTGCTCTGTGTACCAAGAGCAAAACCTCCATTTGCTTCCTTAATAAATCGGCTGAACGTTTCATTAGTACAACCTTCCGTCGATAGTGGCAAGAATTCCTCTGGTGGTTTATCAACATACAGACTACCAAAGGTTATCCACAGCGTAGTTAAGTGGCCAGCAATTACACCAGTGGCAGCACCCTGGAAGCAGACATTCATACATAGATCCGCATTACTTAATTAATTAATAATTGCTTGATCAGTGAGCAGGCATCTGACGGTAATGATAAATTAGTTTGCTGTAGTTGGCATCTGGGGCATCGCATACTGTGCAATTATTACGTTATAACATCAAAATCATCGAAATAGATACTGATTGAATCAAATTCTCTCACTTCAATTTATGGAAAAATATACATAATATAAAAGAATTGGAAACAAACCATTTCCTCGTTTAGTATAAATTAGACGTTTTAATAAAAATACAAACAAATTGTTTTGCGTGTGATTAATTCGAAAATAAGCTACTGCTTCATAAGAGAACATTATATCCCACTTTGTTATTGACTTCTATTCAAGGGTTGAAGTCAAATATCAAAATATGTGTAGCTAATTTTCTTACGATTATCAAGATTCGTTTGTAGTTATTTTTTGCCGTATTCTTTAAGCTACAGCGAGTCATTCACAACGGTCGCCTATTAAGCAAGAATATTTCAAATGTTGCAATGTTATTAATAATATGTATTTGTTTCCTAGACGTAATTGTAGTCTCTGTGCCATTCCTAATTAAACTGAATATATGCTTTTGATTTCAAATAGAACGATGTTATGGATTTCTGAAATAATTTCGTCTCACTAAATACAGGGTGACCCATTAAATGCGCCGGATTTAAATTTCCTACCATATTTTTACGATTCAAATTAGCAACCCTAATGTACGACATTTACCATCTGCAGATACTAAGGTTGTTAAAAATGGATGGCTGCACAAAATAGTAACATATTGCTATTGTTAAAATGCTCTAGAAATTCAGCAAGAAGTTTTGCGAAGAATCTTCGTGAAATTAGCGGAATCTATAGTTCACTTAACGAGTCCATCGTTCAAAGATTAATTTAAAAAGGCAAACGAGCAACTCTATCGCATTCTCGTTCTATGCGGTCGACGGAAAACGTTGTTCTCATCAGTGACAGTGTCGATTAGGATCTAGGAATATCAACACATCATGGTTCTCAGCAATTGAAAATTAGTAGAACCAGCTTGTAGGGAATGCCCACTAACGATCTTCATCATCTTTGTCCTTACAAAGTTCAACTAACTCAGAAGCTCAAGCCATGAAATCATTTGGAACGGAGATAATTCACTTACTAGGCGATGAAAGACCAAGCAGGAATATTTTCTTCTTCATCTTTAGTTATAAAGTTCATTTTCATATGATTTTGTAAATAGACAGAATTGTCGGATTTGGGGCAATGAAAATCTTTATGGGACCCTTGTAAAACAGATGCACGGACAAGGACACCTAAAATAATTGTTTTCAACAACCATATAAAATTAACAATTGCTAATAAACATAAAATGAATAAATATTCCTTTTCACCAATTTAAAGGAACCCGCTCTCACCTTTAATAAAATCAATACTATCTACTTCATTCGCTGCTGTGATTGCAGTGGAGTTTACATTGGAGTGAATGAGAATGGGATTTTATTAAGGGTTGGAGTGAAATACTTTAAATTGGTGAAAAGGGATTTCGTTTTATGTTTATTAGTAATTGCTATTTTTACATTGTACGGATTGGAAACTTCAATTATTTTAGGTGTTAAAGTTTTAATAAATTGCATCCTACAGTATTTGCTGGATGGTCGACTAACTACTCTGTCACTGTCGGGGTTTCTTCTTTTTTTTTTCGTTTTATGCACTTAAATGCTCATATCCAACGTTCGAAATATTTTATATTTCTCATATCACCATGAATAAAAGATATCTTGAAAAAAATACAAGAAAAAGCGACATTACCGAATCTGAGAATTGGACAAGATTTACGCTACTAAATTGCATAAATAAAATATTGACATGTCTTATTAGCAAACCAGCTTCCGACGGGATAAATCCTGTGTAGATCAGGCAGCTACTTTACGGATCGTGACAGTACACACTGTAAAAATGGCTAGCTTGCACCTCGTCTTTATTGGCTTCAAGAAAGCTTTTGACAGGTTAAGGCACGAAAAAAGTGTGGGTAATACTACAATGATTCAGCATTTTTTGGAATTGTTAAGATTGATCAAAATGGTGTACACTAACGTGGCGTGTCAGGTTTCACATAAAGGTGTATTGAGAAACCAAATAAGGATCGAGAAAGACGGTAAGCAGAAATGCAAGCTATCCCCTCTATTGTTTAACATCTATTTGGACTATATAATGCAAAGAAGTATTAGGGAGAGTAACGGGATCATGTGGGATTGTTTACAAAACAGACGCTTGGCGGACCTAGAAATGCGGATGATGTGGACTTGCAGAACATGCTGGCGAGTCTTACCAGAGAAGTAAGGGAGATAGGACTACAAGTTAATGTATCAAAGACTAGTATGTTAAGTGATACTCTGTATATTGATCGAAGTGGAATAATACAAGTGGAAGTATTTTTCTAGCTAGGCAGCATGCTGAGCACAAGGGGCAGAACTGAAGGGGACATTCAACATAGATTAGGAAAGACAACACAAACCTACGGATGCTGAATAAGATAAGGAAATACAGCCAGACAAGTAGAAAAACCAAAGTCAAAGTGTTTGACAGCCGATAAAGTCGATGCTACTACAGGGATGTGACACCTGGGCGCTGTCGAAAGGGTACTATAAGAAAAATCAAACCTTCGTCAACAGAAACCTGCACAAAATCTTCGCAATCTACTAGCCCAACACAATAGCCAATGAAGACCTCCGGAGAAATCCCTTATGAAAAGCGAAATTAAAACAAGAAAATGGAGGTGGATTGAGAAGATCTTTTGGGGACATAAAAAAGTGCCATAAGTAAATTGTTAGTGATGGGTCAATGGAAGAGGGGGAAGCCGACAATTTCTTGGAGAAGAGCAACTTACGACAAGCTGAGGGGGCCCTATGTTCAGTAAAGGAGTAAAGGAAACTAAATTTACTGTACGGATTCAAAACTTTAATTATTTGAGGTGTTAAAGCTTTAATAAACTGCATTCTATAGTGTTTGCAATAGGAGTCGCTGAATGGTCGACCAACTACTCGTTACATGTGCGTGTAACTGTCGTGGTTCCTTCCTTTTCTTGTTTGTCGTTCTATAAACCTAATCGTTCAAATTTAACATCCTAAGTGTTTGATATTTCATTACTTAGTAATATTTTACAAGATGACAATTTTTATTCAAAGCAAATTTTTAAAAATTAATAGTTTCTTCTTCCTTCTTTGTTGCAACACTTGTAATTATTTACTTATTTCCTGCAAATACGTGTACAATTACTTCTGATCTGATGATGCTATCAAATTATAGTGAAATATTAGCAGTTTAATAAAAAGATATACAATCTTTGAACACCTGACTACTTTTGTTCACTGAGAGTGGAATTAGAATATGCTAGTCGCTATTTGTCAACCTTTCTGTTGTTACGAAGTACTCCGCTATTCCCCCTGTGCCTACTTTTCATTTATTTTTCAAAATTGAGATTCTCTCATGAACTAATTGCATGACTCTATCAATTAGAAAGGTAGATTATATTGCACAAACTATCTTTTTTCATTATATTCTCACCTCCACACGTTATAATATACTATAGAAGCAGTATTCGTAATGTTATGCTTTAGCAACGAGCCCAAATTAGTATTCATTGAAAATATAATTTTCAAGACATTCTAAATCGACTTTAAAAATTTGGCATCTATAAGTTTATTTTTAAAAGACCTATTAAAAAAAATCATAAGAAAGCTCATAATCCATTCCCGACTCAGACATGGGTAAGATAACTTTATTTTCTAAATTATCTTCACCCATAGTGACGGTAACAAAACTTTGAAAACGAAATCTTCATTATATGGGTATTTTTTTAACCAGAATTAACTGATATCGCACTTCCTTAAGTATATGTTATGTGGAGATTTTATTGAAATTAGTCTAAAAAATTGCATCATCCATGCGTGGTAATTATTTTATACAGTGAAATAAAAATCTCGCACTTCTTAGTTCGTACCTTCCAGTTACAGCAAGGGATTACCATTGCTAACAGAAATACTCCCAATAGCGGCCCGGATGTAGCAGAAGTGACCAACATAGAAGACTCGATGACGCCCGACAAAAGGCTAACCAAAAAACTCATTCCCATAATGACGAAACCATATACGACGCCGATCGCTTTGATGGCGTAAAGTTGATGTTTATCTTTCAGTCCTTTAAATGCAGGTATGGGACGTAAGAAATCCTCGAAGGTAACTGTAGCCAGAGAATTCAAATTCGAAACGTTCAAGCTGAAAGAAAAGAAAGAAGAGCGTTTTATTAGGCTAATGTGTTTTCATAAAAAGAATCTCGGATGTGCCCTTAAATTCGGATTTGAACGTCTTATCTTCGACGTTACCCACTTTACATTTCGACGCGGAAACGAAAATGAGAATTTGTCGCGATAATGTAACTTTTATTAGAATACAAACATCTTTTGTTTCACATTTTAAACAAAGCACTTAGGTATTCCAGCAGAAATAGGAAAATAGTTTTGGTTAATATTGCATGGGTTTTAAAAATTCATGTAATTCCTGTTAAAATATACATTCATTTTATTACAGAACGCAATATTTAATTTTGCATGGAATGAAAACGTTACGATAACATTATCCATGTTCATATGAATTATTTAAACAGTACGTTGTATTTTTGAATTATTTAAATGTAATATTCTGGAAACTGGCGAGCAGTTAGCAGACGGCTTCACTAGTTTATACCGTAACATAGAGAATCCTTTATTGTTAATTTATAATACATACACTACCGTCCATAATTTTGGAAACAAGGTGAAATTGTTTTACAATAATACAACTACAAAACACTATTCTGCAATCCGTGGCAAACGATACAGCGAACAATGAATATTTGGTATAGGTGTTTGTTTTATTCTATGTAATGTACCGTTTACTTTACTAGACCAACAAGCATTTGTCTCCTTTTGGAGCAAGTATTCTGATTATACATTACCAGTCTGCATCGTTAAGAAACTTTATGCATCTGTTCGTTACTATGTTGAAAGAAGAATTAAAGCAGAATTGAAAGATAAAAAATTGTGGTTATGTGTGGATCAACAACCGATTGGAAAAAATATTCTGTAGTGCATGTGATGGTATACAGAATGGAAGAGTTTGAACCGCCATCTCTTATCTTACTTGCTTCCAATAGAGTTGCAGAAAGTACTAGCTATGAAATTTTAAAAGTGGTGTTGAGAGCATTCAACAAATTTCAAATTTCAACAACCCAACTTGTGTTTGTGGGTGACGGTGCCGCTAACATGCTCTCCTTAGGCCAATCTCTTAAAGAAGAGAGTTATCTAAATGTTATCCACGAGTAAATGCTTTAATAGCTCATACGAAGGCAGTATTCCTAAATTCCCCAAAACGTACAAAAGTATTTCTCGAACTGTGTGCCAAAGTGTCTGAACCACCAGAACCGACCACTACATGTTGGGTAATATAGTTGAGGGCTGCGTTTTAAGCCAAATATACAATTTATACAATCATTAATCATCGCTAATTAAGTTTTAGCGCTAATTAATGACTAATGATAAATTATATATTTAGGCATTTCTATCCATATTTTTTTAAATAAAACATATGCACTTTGCATATAATCCAGCTTCTACACATTACAGCATACGAAAATTTGATGTATTTTAAGGAGCAAGTATTCGAAAAACCCGGCGTACAAAAGCCATTCAGAAAGTAAAAAACGTTTTGTTTTCACACGTGAACACGTACCTCCACCAGCACCACCGACCCACTACTGGCCTTGGTACTCATTCGCTTCAGTTTGGCGGCAGTGACTCAATACGTTTGATTAAGGAGTAATCAAACAGTGTGGCTTTAAAATGTGTGACAAAATTGATGTTCCCGCCAAGGGTAAGATGCGCCGAGACCGACCCATCGACATTTATAGACAGCTAAGGTTTGCGGTAGTGTGAGGTAAGAAGCGTCCATTCGGAAATGGTGTATCATGCTTAATAATTGACGGAAGAATATTCACAGTGAAAATCTTTCGGGCTGGCCCTCAGTGGTGACCGACGGAAAGCTGGAAGTGAAACAAAAAATCCAAGATAATAGGGTTTCACAATTAGTAAAATGCATTCATTTTTTCTAGAAATTTCAAGAACTGTGTAAGGAATTTTTAGCGAATTTTTAGCAGATCTGGGCTATACTAAAGTGTGTGCCAATTGGGTTTCTCGAATTATGTCAGACGAACAGAAAACTAAACGTATGGCAGCTGCTTTGATATTTCTCAATCGCTATGACAACGATGGTGATGAAGTTTTGAATCACATTGCCACTGGTGATGAGATTGTGATTTCACATTTCACACCAGACACAATCAATGCATTGGCATCAATGTAATCAATGCAATCAAAGCAATGGCATCATCCGCAATCCTCAACTAAACTGAAAAAAGCAAAACAAATTTTTAGCACCAGAAAAATTATGGCTACGGTGTTTTGGGATCGTAAGGATATCCTGTTCATCGACTACACGCCTAGAGCTGGGATCATATTGCAGCACCTTACTGTCTGTCGCTTCAATGACTTCACCGCGCTATTCAAAACAAGCGGGGCGAAATTCTAAGCAGTATGGTCATCCTCCTTCACGATAATGTACGTTTCCATCCAACGGGAATGACATCGGACTTGCTTCAACAGTTTCGGTGGAAAATTTCTCAACATCCGCCGTACAGTCCGGACTTAAGTCCAAGTTACTTTCACTTATTCCCCAGATTGAAGAACATTTTCAGTGGACAACACTATCGAAGTGATGATGAACTTAAAGAAGCCGTTAATAAGTGGTTTAGAAACTCGGCGGCAACTAAGTGTCTAGAAGACATAAAAAAGCTTATAAAACAGTACGACAAGTGCCAAAATTTGAACGGTGACTACGTACAAGGTAGAGCAGGGTAGTTAACTTTATTTAAAATACAACTTCATTTAATTATGTCTAATAAAAATGTCTATAGAAAAAAACGTTCTTTGCTTTTTGAATGACCCTCGTAGTGGAGAAATTCCTAAGCCAACTTCGAAATCCGTTTGAAAAAATACACAAGATACGCGTGTTGGTATTTAAAGAAAAAAATCATTCTAATTTTCAAATTTCATCCATGGTTGCGCCCAATTATCTCATTATTTATTTAGTTTTTAAACATGATTTCGTACTTCATGTAGCAAATGTATTTAGATATGCATATTCTTACTTACTTCAAGTATGTACGTATAAACGGAAAAATAGATTTTCGCTTTTCTCCGGAAGGTTAACAATCAAATAAATGCTTACCTAAGCGCACCATTAAAAAGACATCCCAAAAAGAGACCCAATATTCCAGGCATGGCTGAGAAACGATCCTCCACGTAAAACGGTAGAATTTCGTCGAAATTTTTTATATATCCCGACGATAATGGATCGCAGCTGGCATATATAGCGTAGATAACCATGCCGACAACCCACGATAAGCTGAACAGCACGGTGATAACGGGTATGTTATACATTAAAGTTCTGCAAATAGAATAGCATGGAATATTGGTTTCGGTTAGGTACGATATAAATTTCTCACTTCGTTACTTGTCTCTGCGACTTCATGCTGCAATAACGTTGTACGAAGTTCTGTTGACATCCGAAAATGGACAAAGACATAAATAGTTGTCCGACCAGTGCTGATATAGTTGTCACTCTTACTGTTGGGTCCATGTCGAAACTAAAACAACAGTACGCCTATTAATAAAGGAAAATATACAGCGTGTAACAAGAAGCAGAAATATTGAATCTTTATTTTTGATCTTGATTTTTATTGCTAAGGATACATATTTACATACAAACAATCCCTAAAGAACAATCGTCATATTAAACCTGCCCGTGGCTATGGATTTCGAGTATGGTAAGCGTTTGTTAGAAAATGTTCCGACTCTATAATACTTAAAAATTATCATGTTGATCTTCGACAAAGGAATGACGTTATTAAATTACGTTCATTGATATATAACTAGTTATCTGTACCTGAATATGTCATCGAAAATAAAATTTGAATACATCGTTATACTCCAGAGGCAAATCAATGGATTTATTCTGATGAACATGCTCCAAAGAAGGTAAGAATCTTTTTTTTGCCAGTATGGTTATGGACACGATTTTTTTTTGTTCCAAGAGTGTAATCTTTATTGACTATTCATCAGAGATCAACGACGGTACTTGGTCAATGCTATGCTGGTGCACTAGTCCTGTTTGAACTGAAGAAGAAATGACCGCATTTATTGAGGAAAACGTCTTGCTGCATCAGCCCAATGCAATAATTGCAACAGCCAAATTTGTCGAATTATTACACGAATCCATTGCATTTACTAGATCTGGCTACGGGTGAATTTTTCTTATTTTCTAACTTAAAAAAAATTACATGTGCAGAGAATCTGGATAAATTAAGTGACAACCGAAAGGAATGCACATTATGACGAGTTTTCGAAAAATTATTTGGATGGTTTAAGGAAATTGAAACCTCACTGGGCTAAATGCATAGAATTGGATAGACACTTCTATAATATTCTGCGATTTACCACATTAAATAATAGCTGAAGTTAGTACTTTTACTTTAAAATTGTAATTGAGACAATTCAATTCTGTTTTCTCATTTGAAAATTAAAGTTTTACAGTAGTTTGTCACAAGCAGATTTGACATAAACTTATTATTAACTTACTATTTTGTACACTATTAAAAAATACGAACTACTAAATACTCCACCGCTCAAACAAAATGGACACTGCAAAGTTTAACAAAATATTTTAAACAGAAGTGCTTTCATGCATGTAATAATTCTATAGGCATGTATACAATTTAATAATTAAAGAATTAAGTTGGGAAATAACGAAACTGGAGTATTACGTCTCAAAATTTTGATATATTAGGTAAAGCATAAACAATACCAGGTATAGATATTCGAAGTAATATACGGATACAAATTTTATGACATTATAAACTCCGAATTCTAAGAATTGAGTTGAGAGATGGTATTTGCCCCATAAAGTATGCATAAATTACATTAACAGAGAGTTCAGTTTATCATTGTATACCGTTACCGTGCATCACGATATTGTTATTTGTTTGTGCGAGTAAATAATTTAATTCCTGTGTAAAAATGCCTGCGCTTAGTGTTGAAACACAATCAGCAATATTAACGCTACATCAAGAAGGATATTGTGTTCGGAATATTTTCGATCGACTTAATGTAGAAAAATCCATAGTAAATTAACTGTTTGCCACTTCGAACAAACTGGTACACTTGCTAGTAAAACTTGTCCAAGACGACGCCTACCAAGAAAGTATCCGTTAGCACAGTGAAACGTGTTTAAAAGAAGCTAACTTCCACGAAAACCGTTGCTACGTCGTGGGAATAAACAAAAAAAAAAACTCCAGTAGCGCTAACACTCACAAAGACTATACAAGATAATATGAAGTGTTTGGTCAAAACCTCAGAAAATTTGACAGGCGCTCAAAAGACGAGAAAATGCTTCCTGGGTGCATTAAATCAACAATAAGGGTGGTGGTTCCACTTTTGTATGAGCTTGTTCTTCATTAAGTGGAACCCAGGACCTTGCGAAAATTGATGGAATAATTACGAAGCAGAATTATCGGGAGATATTGGAAAAAAAATACTCCAGCACCTGGATCGCGCTTAATAGACAACAATTTTGAGTTGATGCACCATAACGATCCGAAGCACACGTCGTTATTATGTAAAAACTACGCTGATGAAGAGAATGAAGGGGTATTAAAAATAATGACTTGGAGTGGAACAATATTCCTCAAGATACATAAGAATCCCACGAATTGTGCGAGCAGTTACTAAATCAAGAGGTGGATTATTCTATGTGAAGACACTATAACTTACTTTATGATGTCTAATGTTTATTATTATTTTCTCTTTTCAGTAGATATGTACAATAAATCGTAAATGAATAAATGTTTTTCTTATAGTTGTGTTGTTGAAGTTTTGAAGCAAGCACGAAATAGGAAGTATCGACACTATTACGAGCGATAGTGTATGTACCTAATATAGCAATAGATTATATGAGCTGCCCGTCGTTTCGAGGAAAAGGACTGTTACTAGACAAACCTATCGGCAGGGAATAACGTTGAACGTTCAACAATATTACTTTTCACACGTTCTATAAAGCGAGTGGAATTCCATGTAGACAATGCAAAAATAAATAATGTTTCTTAAATCCCAAGTTCAACTTAAAGTAGATATGGAAGTATAGGGCAAGGATATGTCCATTTACATTGAAAACGTCAACATGGTTGTATTACGATCCAGATAGAAGAAGTTCCACATTGCGACAAAACTTTGCGTTTGCTTTATTTCAAGAATCCAAAATAAAACAATTTGCTGCTAGACACTGTAAAAATGCTAATTCAAGGGTTGGACATTTAAATTACACTTGAAATCTCTAGGGATTTTTTGCAGCCGTTAAACTCAGAACATTTATGAATCGCAGACGTGCGTGAGTGTGGATCGTATGTCTCCTAGCAATAAACATTAACTAATGCCGACATGGCAGAAATAGCTCTGATTTTCTGTCTAAGTCTGAAAAGACACGTTTAGTTGAAATAAAAGAACGGATATAGCGAATAATACGTTTATCCCCTTATTTATTCAATAATTGGATGGTTTAAAGCAAATTTTCTTTTGGAGTTTCCACCAACAGCGCATAGAGCGTGACAGTTTATACAAACGGGGTATTACTTTCATCTCGTATTTTATTAGACTTTACAATATTTCAAATATTGTAATTAGTATTTTACTTTAATTTCAAATAAGTGCCTGTCGCGTATAGGCTGTTATATCCTCAGTACATTATAAGGATCCTGTTTGTTGTGATTATCCTAATATTTCCTTCAAAATTTTTCCTTGGAAAGCGAAACAACTCAAGTTGAGGCGTTTATCTCTTAAGCGGGCTATAAATCAAGCGATAGGCTATTTTAGTAACTGTCTTGAGTCCTTTAGTAGAGAGGGACGTAACATCAAAGTTAACCACCGGATTCGTAGGTTGAATAGTAATTTTGGATATGAATTAAATGAAGTGCGTAGAATTTAGAACATGCGATAGAGTTTTATCGATGTACTTGTTGTTATAGGCTATAGCAGTGTCTGTTTTATTTTAAGGAATTTAGGCGTCCGGGTTGAAACCGCGTCCTAGTTGCATGCTGCTGATGTTTCGCTTTCAGCTGCATGGAGCTTCTTCCGAGGTGTTGGCAAAATTCTTTACTGACGTGCTCCTTGAGAATTCCAGATAGATGTTCATTCAGAAGCTTGGAGTTTCGAGGAATGCAGTGAAGTTGAATTTCCGACTGGATATTGGAAGGTACAGAAGAGATTTCACGTTAAATTCCCATTGTTGGTTTTTATTTTAGAGAAACATAGGTGCCGTCCGTTAATAGCTACATTATTTTCGATGCAGCTTTGTTTAAGGTGACGATAGAATTTCCTTTATCTGCCGGAAGGATTAGAGAGTCGATATCGGATCGAAGATTTCACAGAGCTTTAATTTCCTTATATGTCAGTTTCGAACGGGAAAGTTTGGCCGAAATGACGCATTTGGCCGTTTCGAAACAGACTTGGTTGGCAATGACAGCGGGTATGCCAAACTCCAATTCAGCAAAAATACTCTCCTTGGAAATATTCTTAGAAGTGATAGAGCAAAATTTAGTACCTGAGCAAGAAGTAGTTTTACACTACCGCACAGAGGTTTAGAGGAAAGGTTACCAAAGATCTTAAGTTTCACATATATGACTACAGGAAATTCTGTCTTATAAGAAGCAGTTCCCCGAGGAAATTATGGCTCAAAGTTGTAAATGAAGTTGAAAACGTGAGCGGGAAATTGTATCGAGTCGTCAACGTATATGTTGGATTTGTTTACAAAGAAGAGCAAAGTTAGTACGGCAGAAGATGTTTACGGAGGTTAAGGTAGACATTTTCCGGCAACGATAGAGAAAGCTTAGAATGCAAAGGAGTTTTGAAAGCGTGTGGGGTTGTTTGGAAAAAGATATAGTATTAAAAGTAACTTTCTCTCTGTGGAAGTTCCTGAAATAGGAGGGCAGACCAAGTAATAAGTATTTCCTGAATTGGGCTGCGTCATGGTGAACGTATAAACTGCAATAGGAAGCAGAGATAAAATGGAAAAGAAATAAAATAAAAACATAGTAAACAGAAAAAAGAGGAACAGAAAGGTAAACAAAAGGAGAAAGGAAAAAGAAAGAAAAAGAAGAAAGGCAGAAGGAGAAGGAAAGAAAGAAAAAGAAGAAAGGCAGAAGGAGAAGGAAACAAAGACTGTTGTGTTACTTTCGCTTCCCTCAGTACTTTATACTTTTTACCGTGACATGATCCAATCCCTGAAACAGTTCATTTATTACTCTGTCATAGAAGCTTATTTACTTATTTCGAATTTAATATAATTGATGTGAATAGTACCAAAGTGTCTTCTGATATCCCAAGCCTACCACTGTAACATGGAACATTTTCTATTTCAAGCTAGTATTGTCTTAATTTCCCTAATATGAATTTAACACCCATTAAAGTTATTATTATTATCAACAGCACATGCGGTGAGAAACCCGGGAATATTATTCCACGAATATATATGAAGCTCTCGTTAGTGTTAGTAATGACGAAGTTATGATTTTCTTGCATTTTACCAACGTTTTGAAATTTCTGAAAAATATCAGTATGGGTAGGATTTGAACCCATTACCTCTTTGTTACGGGCGTAAGATGCTGATCGCTGCACGGGACTGAATGTGAGTTCAAATCACGTTTAAAGCCTAGATGTTACAATGTCTGTAGATATATCGCAATATCACAATAAACAATGTTATTAAGGGTAAGTTCTTATTAATTAAATTAATATGAAACACTCGTTGATGTTAGTAATGATAAAATTACGATTCTCTTGCATTTTTATTGCATAACTAGGTGTGCAATGGTCATTTTCTTTGTACAAGTATATTTTTCCATCGCGGCGAATATCACTTCACGTTATTGGAAACACCAATTGCATCAGGTCATTCAATTTGATAGTTTCCTCAAAACTCATTCCAGAATATTTTTTTCAGTTCGTATATACTGTTACTTATTGATTATACCATCATGTGGACGGCTGCGGCACCCCGACCAACTTGGCAGCTCTAGTTACTACGTTTCGCATATTACAAAGTTTATGATTCAATTGCTAAAATTATTAGCTAACCATAAACAACATAAATCTCATGGTACAACATTAGTTATGTGAGGTGCAAAGAAGGTATTGGCTCCTAAGTACTCCACTTTTTATATCACTTCAGAGAAATTAATTTATGAAAACTACTGCTTTGTTCCTAGCAAACTATAACCTACTTTAAACTACAGTTAATTACTATATATTAATGAACAACTTCAATTTTTCCTATATAACAGTTAAAACGTATATCACCATATTAAATTATTCTCTAAAAACAAATTATGTCCTAATTCCAATTCCCATAGCACTTCTAGAACAGCTTTTTAATACCTTAAACTATCATCTTAAAGTTTGCATTTGCTTTAGACTTTATACAGATTCCTTAAGCATACTAACCCTGCACAATTGTGTTTATTAAGAAGATATACTACTTTTGCTGAACTCACAATCGAAAAATTTTATAAGTATGTATGTACATATACGGACAGATACATTTGCATAGCAATTTTCCAAACATTAATTCTCGTTATTTACAGTTCACTTATGATTAAAGTCTATTCAATCTTACAATATTTAAAACGATCGAATAAATTCCTGAATAGAAGACTGAACGTCAACCTCTGAACACCCCCAACCACGTTTACCATAGTTCTCGTTGTGTGTTCGCAGTGTCGTTAATCATACAAATATTCAGCGTTGTTTTGATTGTAGATGTTGTATTGTAGACGTTTCAACACGTCTAAACAATATTACTATTATTGATGAGCTACGAAGACTAATTGCAAAATTTTTACTCTAACGAACATTAATCATCAGGTAGTTGTAGTACAAGATTAAGCGATCATTTCTACGTATACATGCATATATTTCTTCTCTAACTCGGCATTTGGAAAACGTTGAAATGTAATTGGGTTACAGTGGCGTTTAATTTTCCTTCAGAGACGAAATGAAATATGCTACGTATTGCTTTAAACTGCAGAATGAAAAACATACAGGATGTATTTTAGCTGTTAACTTATTTCATATTAAAAACGAACTGCATATTAATAAAATCTGGCTCCTCAGGAAGAATACTTTGGATCGGTAGTATTCGATAAAGGGTAATTTTTTAAAAATTAATTAAATAACATGCAACTATGCACGTATTGTCATGGAGGACGAAAATATGAAGGGGTTTTTACGTGCACAAAAAGAAACAAAAGAAGAGCAACAGATTCTTGTAAGTATACAGCTTATCTTATAAATTACTTTATAGTTAGTGTTATTTCAAAGAGGATCAGTGGTTTGCGCTTCAATAGTCATATTAATCAAATTAATGAGGGAACAGCGGCAGTCTAAAAATTCTGATTTGGATTAAATTTTACAGTTTTAAGCACATAGTTTCTAATACCCTAAGGACTATGTAGATACTCGATTTAGACTGCGAAGTTCAATCGCAGTTCACTATCTCAAAAGTGTTCTAATAAAATCTTTTCGCATTCCAAAACGAAACACGTAACTTTGGATATGTTTTATCTTTCCTCACGCTATGCTTAGACCATGCACAACCTTGTAGTTGCTAAATACGTTGCATACAATTATTTTTTACGCAGAAGTAGTTTTATGTTTGATAGATAAATAAATTGAAAGAATTGGGCAGGGTGTATCTAACATTTGATCATCTTTATTATTTTAAAATTGTTTACTATTTGTGTTGCGTTTAAGGTGGCGCCTGTGGATCCCAAATCGGGCAAGTGGGCGGTTAAGAGATATGTGTTGTCTCATGTGACGTTGCTACAAGACCACTAGTCTACATCAGGGGCTCCAAACTATGGTGCGTGGGCCAACACCAGCCTGCGAGAACCGGCAATCGGGTCCGTGGCTCCCCACAGGATGGCGCTACACCACTGTATCGTGTATAAAATTTACGGGTAGTCCAGAATTACGTGGTGGTATGATTGGCCCTTGGAACTTAGTGGAGGAGTCAGTGTGGCTCTTGAGGTGAAAAGTTTGGAGACATCTGGTCAAGATTATGCTCAAATCCTAATTTTAGGATTGCATGTAGACTACTTGCCTCAGTTTCTTGTACATGTTGCACAAGTATTCAAAATCATTTGAAATTGACTGATTTCCCCAACACTGGGGTTACCAAGCAAAACAGTGGTTTATAAGAGAATCTGCAATTAGGCATACTAACTATATTAATTTACATGTACTGAACACGCGTGGTAGAAATCCCAAACGTAGGTTGTCCGTATAATTTATTTCAATCTTATTGTACGAGGTACGTCCAAAAAGTAAAATTTGATTTCCGTCACGACAGCTCTAACATCGCAGGTTGCATGCGCGTCAGATACTTTGTCTCTCTCAGAACCACTTGACGTCATTTTGTCTCTTAATGTTCAAGGAAATTGAACAATTTGCCATGTTCGAGGTACGATGTAGACGTGCAGAAAATAGTGTAGTGTTACACTAGATAACGTAATACATTTTTTTAAAATATATTTCACGATTTCTTTATTGCTTTTCGGAATTTACTCTCTAGATACTAACGTAACTTATCAATTTTGTACTTTATGAATACAGAATGCGTCAAAAAAGGAGAGAATTTCATTTAATATTCCTGCCTTCTGCGTACTACATTTTTTTATCTATGTATGATAACATCTTTTGTGTGTGCTGTGGTAACAAAACACTAAATTAGAGTCTGCATTACGCATTCAGGTAAAGTACTCGGTAACGGCTTAGGTCTAGGTCGGGTAGTATACAATAATGCTCTAATAAATCAATAATTTTCAAATTTGAGGATTTATTGCCTAGAACTAACGTCCTTTTTATTTGTTTAGTTATAATCGGTAATACAAAATTTCTGCAAAGGCTGGATGTTGGTTGCTAGTATTTAATAATTTGAGAATCGCAAATATGCCACTAGTAAAATGACTTCTTTTAATTTTTAATCCTATTGAGATTATAAATTTGTGTTGTAGTTTATGTTGGCAGTTATCGTTATTGAGAAACTGTTCCGAGCCGTTGAATTTAATGATGATAAACTGTAAAGATCATACTATGCAAAGCGTGCGTCAATCGTTTGCATTTTTTTACAAGACAGTCGTGGGACATTTGAATAGTAGTTATTTCACAAATTAAATAGGAACAAGTATAAGAAAAAAGAAATACAATTATATGAAAAAAATGTAATTAGAAATAAAAAATAATTTATGTGAACTTGACATGACAGGAAACGCTTTACTACTTTTCTCCTGTCCAAGTTTACATAAAAAATATCATATCGTCAAAACAGTTATTGCGCCATATCTCCATACTTTTTAATTATTGTCGTTTAACCGTTGAACACGTTTGTCCATTCTCTTTCAAAAAGATCTAAAAATATACAGCGTGTTCCGTTTCAAAGAGGAAAATTGATATCACTTATCATGACTGGGAATGGAAATAAATTGCTTCCAAATTTTCTTTACAGGTAATAGAAATGGGCATATTTCTTTCAATAACTTGCCGTTATAGTTCAAAGGTCAGCCTAGTAGAAGCACCTTTTAGATCGTCACTATAATTATCACATTAACTTATGTCCGGTGTAGTTTATACGAAGTACTCCGAGGAAACATTTTTACGTTCTCAGTACACGGGATAAGAAGAATTTACTTACAAATTTATAAACAAAGATATCCACAACGAAGACCACAAATAATGCCTAAAATTTACTAATTTCTGATATATTTAATATTTTCTGAAACATGTTAATAGACCACGGCGCTCTAGGAAGCCTGTAACAATCTCTCTGGGAAGCTGATCTTCAAAATTACACAATGTGTAAAGATGAAATTGATAATAAGGGAACGTTGTTGACTTGGTTTCAGTTCATATTAAAATGTAGGAGATAGGAAAACAGGGGCAATCTCACAGTATCTCAAATAATTTTATTAAATGATGGGTACCGGTTTCGTACAAATTTGCACCTCATCAGAGCAAGGTTAGAATAGTAAGGGAATTATAAATAAGTAATTCATAAAACAATTCATAAAAGAAAAAGTTCTAAAGCTCAATTCAATCGGGTTCTTAAGTACGTTTGGCAACTTATTGGAAACGTGACCCCACCCTCCACTCACTAAAGAACTACTTACTAAATAATAAAGACCAATGGGATAAAATGCAGAGAAGCGGTGTTTAAATGCTTAGGTGTACGGATTGTGATGCCAAGTACGTAGATAAGACGTTTAGATCTATTCAGGATAGACTCAAAGAGCACACACGTTATATCCAGCCTTCTACTACCGGTTTCTCTCATTTCACGTTCGATTTATTACAAACAAATCATTCTTTTGTTAAAATATCTAATTTTAAAATTCTTCACTTCGCTAACAATGGTTTACGTTTCAATAATTAAGAGAACACGGAAATATTAAGATTACATTCAACAGATTCAAATTGTTAGATACATAAATCACCTTTGACTCCACTCCTACATTTGAGATACTGTAGTAGATCCCTGTCTATTTATATTTGATTTCACTTACCTTAATCTTCTAAATTTACGGATTTTTTACTTAACCTAGTCTTGTACCATATCGGAATCTCTGCGCTTAGAATCTTTTATTTGAAAAAAGTTTTTAGCATTTTAACGTCCTTATATAATTTAAGTTAGTGTTTTTAACGTTAATTTTACTGCCGTGGTGCTGTTAATGGTACTGCTTTCCCCATGTTTTGATTGTATATAGTTCTTTTCTAGAGTGGTCCTTTTTTTTGATTTTTATTGTAGTATTTAATTGTACTTTTCACATACTACTCCAGTCTTACCCTAATGTGCAAATTTACAAGAAATCAGCAGTCGTAATAACATTATTTGAGATACTGTTGTGAGATTGGTTTCGTCCGATATAAAAAAAAGTTATAGCAACAATTATCTACAATATTAGTAAACAGTATTAGGGTGTTAACATTTTAAAGGCTGGTTTATAAAAAGCAAAAGTTACAAGCTGTAGGTTACGGAATAACTTGACGATGTCACATCCTAGAGCAAAAGTAAAAACATAAATATATAGGTCTCATGTACTATCGGGGACTGTGAAATTGTTCGGGTGTTTGGAGTATAAACTGTGTTTCTGCCACTATTTTCAAAATTTCCTCAAGCGAAGGACGGCCTATTGTTTATCTATTTGTTAAAAACTTAACTGTGAAAGTTGTTATACGCAAAGGAAATTTCTCCCTTTTCTTTTGCAAATTAATTTGTCTATTGACTTTAACGGAATATTAATGCAGAATTAGATAGAGTCATGAAAAGTTTGCGGTATGTTTCGACATTTGTCTGGGTGAAGTTGGCTCCCAGGTGGGAAAAAAATGTTCTTGTACTCCGAGAAAGATCATTCATCGACCCATGCAATACAGGAACAGTAGCTCCTACTTGAAGCTGTATGTATGCCAGAAGTGTTAAAGGTGTTGTTTATCGGGGAAGTGAAGGGGCAAAGCACAAATAAGAAACGTCAAAAGCAAATCTAATTTTTCCATGCCGTTTTTTATTTGTGTGAGTTACACTACGTAAATGTGTCTCGCAATCTCTTTGTACCAGCATATTAAAGCGATTTCGCAAGCAATATTTTACAACCATCGATCTTTAAATCAAAATTAAAAAGCGTTTTGTAATTTATTATTATGCAAGACTTGTCTTTATTCTCTTCGAGCCACGTAACGAGAGACAAAGAGGTTTAGTATGTCTAACTCGTCCGTTAAATTAAACTTTCCATCCCCGAAATGAACGGTCTTCAATTTAATATCGCTGAACATTAGTGGAGATGAAGTTCTTGTTTGAATATCGCCTGCGACATTTTTATGTAAATTTCCATCATGGTACGTGCAAACACATAAAGCAATTTAAAGCGGTTAATTTTAATTTTTGCCGTACAGTTTGCTGTATGAAATAACCACCTGCGCTCGACAATATTATTTTAATCCATTATTAAAATTCAGCTTCATTAAGTCCGGAAACTGGGCGAAACCAAATTTTCCCGAAGAACTTTATTAAAAGATGCCTCTTCTAATGCGCACGGCACTTTAAGAACTCAGTGTTCCGCAACGTCGACGAATGATTAAAAGTTTAAAATTTAAACTTACTTAAAGAAATTCAGACGACCTCCGTCCACATTTGTTTGGATTACTGGTCCAACGCCGTCAGCTTCAATAGATCCTTGTATAATTATCGCGACGCTTACCGCAATCATCGTCAATCCCTGCATAACATCCGCTAATATAGCTGCCTTCAGTCCGCCCTGTAAAGTAAAAGTAAACAAACATAAAATCAACATGTTGATTTCTTTTATCAAAATTCTTATGTGATGACTATTTATAGTAATTTTGATGTTCCAGAAGATTTTATTTGGTAATATATTTATTAAATAGATGATTTTTTTCGTTGTGAACTAAGTTAGTAATTAACTGTTTTTGTAGTTTGCACACAAAGAGATAAAAGCGTAGTGTGTTGCGTCCACCATTCAACAAAATGAAATCTACTTTTTAACGATAGAACAAAGAATAAAATTAAAAATACCGAAATCTGAAACAATTGTTTAGGTTATGGTGTACCAGCTAGTATAGTTTTCCAGAAAGAAAAACTAGCAAGACTATCTACGCATCACTTGAGCAGTAAAAGAATCTACTTGAAACTAAAGAAATTGTAACCGATAATGAGGTGGCCACTTTTTCTTAAAATTGAAACTGCGAGCCATGTCGTTCCAAATGTTGGCCATCATTCTGCCTATCACGACCGTGTTCGTTGTTCTATGGAACAGTCTTGTTGTACTGGAAACCACATCCTGATGTTCTTGGACCATGTAGTTTCGCGTTATTTTGTAGTCCTCATTAGTATAGTTATGTTCATGAGTCATAGTTATTCATTATATAATCGAGGTATTTAAGTTTCCGAGCTTTTATAGTAGTTATTAATTCGGTGACTTTATCCACTGTACGGTAAACTCCTTCATTAGATACGTGTTCTGTCCATGAAATTGTTAGGATTGTATAATAAAGTCACATTTCAAATGCTGCTAATTTTTTGGTAGCTCCACCGTCGTCATTCACTCTAATCATCAGTTGTTGAAGTCCTTCAGACTATCTGCCATACAACATATTTATATTCTATATCGTCAGCTATTAAAAAGTAGCCGCTTACTTATTCTTTGGCATTAACAAATTTGGGTATCTATGAATGCTGCAAAACATCTGCAGGTACGCTACTCAAGACAAAAATATTCGGTAAACATTGGTGGTTTAAAAAAAAAAATAACATTTTTGGGAACGTGATGTGTAATATCGAAAAATTTAATAATTTGTCTTCATACTTCATATTTATTCATTCGCACCTTTATCCTTGGTTAACGAGAATACTAAATAGGTGGGTAAAGCAAGTTTAAGAAGACACTGTCTTCATTTCCATTTTCGCCAGTCATTTTTCATAAAAAAGGATATTTACTTTTTGAAGACATATTCATTATTACCCTCTTAATTCAAATTTCTCTATATAAGTGACCATAATTTTGTCGAACTGACATTCGAATGTAGTAGTTGTTGATGTGCATGAGAATTTGTAACGTTTACGTCTCGTACGAGGTACGGAGAAGATATTTTAGCGCCAATCGATAACAAATCTTCCTTCTTGACCGGTAATTTATGTGGTTCTATTTGTCTTGAAATTTATACCACTTTGGATTTGGTTCACTGGAGTAGTATTAGGCTGATTTATTATTTGTGTTGATATCCTTATTTTAGAATTTCAACGGTTCTTTGTGATTAAGGTAATACGAGTTTAGAATATAAATATGTTGTATGAATCTATTTTGTGAATAGGGTATGAATTGCAATATAAACAGCAATGTATATAATATGTGTATTCAAAATTTTAAATCATATACCATTACAGATATTATTGATTTGTTTTATATCTCTTATTAAGCCTGTATAATAAAAAAAAGAAATGCTAATCTAAGTGGTGCCACTAACGCATCGGATTGTTTGGGACGTTGTCATCAGTTTCCAAGACCTTGCTTTAAACGTTCACAAAATTACAAAAGTGAAGAATATGTGTAATTCAATTCAGCGTTTCAAATTTCTAAAAGCTTGTAACTTCAAATGAAGAAAGTTTCGTTCGAATATGTTCATTTACAGATACTATTACAATATTTTAACAGGAAATTCTCCAAGTTACCTGCTCTAGACAAAGTACTATGAGTTAGGGACATGTTCTAAATGTTCTATGAAATAATTTCTTTTTCAATATAGAGACAATCCATAGTAAAAAAATTCAAACGCGACTACAATTCAACTCGATTAAAGTTCTCAGAGTACACTATACGCTGACAATTATTAGGTCAATTTTCAATATGACATTTATATATTATGGAAGCGAGATATCTCCATAATTTCTCATATATTATTCAATAGCTATTTCGGAAGGTCGACGTTTGGGATCCCTCCTATGGGTATGAATAGTTGTGTGTTTGGGAGCGATAACATATTAGAAATTAATTTCTGTCAAAGGAAGGTCGCAATGAATAGATTTATACGACGTATAGTGATAGTACGTGAGCTTAATACTGCTAATATGACTTAGTTTTGGGAGTAAACTATAACGATTTCACTGTTCAAGCCTATAATTAAGTGGAAGTAGTAATATCAGGTATATTGCGTTCGCCCGCTCTAATAGCTGTCCATTTATGAAATATTAATTACGCATTGAAGCCGGAAGAGCCTAATCATGCTTATAAGATGGTAATTATATCCACAGGTGAGATGGAAATTTCATACAATCACCGCGGAATGAAATAACGATACACTATTTTTTGACAGTTGCTGTTTTTTATTTTTGTTCAGCCTACCGCGATGAGTGAGTCCAAATAAGTATTTCACCCTAATGATTTTGATAAAGTTAACATGGCGAGTTATTTATGAAAATATATATATATATATACACTAGTATTGCTGGCTGTTATCAAATGTCAAAAAAGGGGATTTCATTTAATTTCTAAAATTTTATGCAAACAATTCGATAGGAGGATGTTACGGCCAGGGTCGGTCCTAGCAACATAGAAAACACGTTGCTTTGTGATGGTTTTCGAGCCAAAGAACAATATACCATGACATTTTCACGTTTATACCAATTTCGCCAACAACACTGAAAATTATGCTATCTCTCAGTAAAGCGTGTTGTAACTTATAGAGCGCCTGGTCCTAAAATTCCACTAACAAACTGAGTAAAGTTGGATATTAAATTTGTCATCTACTACGTAATGAAGATTTAAAGGAAACGGTAGTCATATTGTGTATGTATATTAACATCAGCTGTAAACGAAACCTAGGCCAGTACCCATAAGAGAGGTGCTACAGTATAGATTTAAAATATCTAGGGAGGCTTGATGTCAGACTGTAGTGTAGTATTATGTTTCCAGAAAAATATCACTTAGACTTTTGTTTCTTATGTAAATTCTTCACTTGAGAAATTTCTCTGCAGCTTTAGACATTTCCTATGCACTGTAATTAATAAGCAAACTACTAGGAAGGCCAGGACTTCTGAATTTTGGAAAGACAGCTTATACGTTAACGTTTTTCTACTTTTTTACTAAAGGAACCAGGGTTGTCCATATTGGAGTATACAATTTCTTAGCTTACTTGATACTCAGAAAGAAGTTGGACCTGAATGCCGACTTCTGTTACACTGAAGTTTGAGATCGTCTATATCTGTAAAGATGATCTATAACTTATTTTAATATGCATTTGAAATGCGGTGTTTCTATTGTAGCTGGGGTTCAAGATGGTAGTCTGTAGAAGTAACGTGTTCGCCAATTGATAGAGGGTAGATAACTCCTTGCCTGAGCGTCTTGGACGATAAGCGCTTCCATATGGTAAATATCCAGATACAAATCATACATAGGGTAGAAATCTATTACGGAGTATTTAGTTTTCGTTGTATAATATACAAGACAGCTTTTCCAAGTGGCAAACTTTGTGCCCTATTTTGTTCTTTCAACGTCTCTTTAACGCCCAGAATATACAAATGCATTAGAGCGATAATCCAAACAGTGTACCGCTAAGTATTTCTTACAATTTTCTGCCAATGTATTCAAAATTGTTTTATAACCACAAATCTGTTGTGTTATTCGAGGATTTAATTGATTCACGACATTCATTGGCAATAGTAAAGAGTAACTAATTCATTAACAAGCATTAGTTACAATAAAGATGTACAAAAATGCGGAAAATGCATGCAGTACGTCCCTGCGGCTCATAAGTACATCTACCAGCAAATGTTCAACAATTTCATTTCCTTCTGTGCGCATGATTCTAATCTATCACTACTAAATTTCTATATTTGTACTGAGTGGTTGCTGAGTAACATAACTACCGAAGATTTATATAAGCTGTACATCTAGTACAATTATAGAAATTTAGTAAGAAATAGGGTGTTTGTTATTTTGCCCACAGAGTAACTATTCTTATAAGTGCTCAACATCCCAAGTGAATGAGAACGACGATTTTCATTTGTTGCTAGTACCTAGATACGCCTATTTTACAGGGAGGAAAGTTTTTTAATTTAAGAGGCAACTAAATAATAAGATAAAGAGTAGGTGCAGCGAAAATGAATACATAAGTTTTTTACTTAAGACGTAGCAAACTATGATTTTTTTCGGAGTAAACATTTGAAAATTATATGGAACAGTTCATTAAAAATTATCTGAAGGAAATATATTGCAGGTACGTAAGTATAGTTTTCTAGATATGATTCTTTAAATAAAATAATAATAGCGCAATGATTTCGATAGCGGTCCACTAAAAAGTTATTGATGATAAAACAATACTAAATTTAATGCTGAAGACTTCATGAAATGTTTAGCCAAAGAATGACTATTCTATCATATAAAATGTTTAGGGCACTGGGTGTTGAAGGAATATCTGTATTCCGCAAAAATTCTAAATAATTGAAAAGCATATTACGCAAGTGTAAGAAAGAGACATCTCTAATATACAGCGTATTCCAATTCAAAAGCAAAATGTACAAAAGTTATACTTTGCGTGCTTAAATATTGTTTCATATCACACAAGATTTGTTTGAATAGTTTTTTACAGAAAGTCTTCCTGCTGGACTAATTGGGTGAATATATTGCACTTAAAGAAACAATATTTTAAGAAGTCGTATTCTAACAGGGATACTCACGCAGTTAAAATAAAAATATCAAGATTATATTGGAAATTATTTTAGCTAAATAGAGACTGATACATGTGAATTGTATAGCAACTAATTACTTAGGATTAAGTTTGCGTGTATACGTGCAAGTAACTTGCTAGAGGGAAGAAGCGTCGTATACACTAAATTTACATATTATATATCTGTATGTCAATTGGGTAAATAAAACTGTAGTCTGTAATTAGGTTAATTAAAGTAAATAATAAAAACGGAAGGATATATATGCATATTATTGTTAAGGTCATCACGAACACTGCCAAAGCACAGAACCATAGTCCAATTTACATATGTTCGAGTTATTTAAATGTAAGCAAAAAAAGTTGTTATGGAATGGAGTGATAAATCTAGCGCTTTATAAATATTTATAAAAAATATATCATTGTGGGGTGAAAATGAAACACTAAGCGTCGTAACTTGAGTTATTTCAAAAGATGTATTAGATTCCATTAAGAAAACACTCATTCATACTAACACTGAGAATTTTAATAGAAAATTAGAGGCACATTTTTATATGTTTTATATATATCCGTATTATATACATATTCTTCGAGCGCATTAAAAAAGTGTCGCATTAAAAATGAAACATTCTCGTTATCATCCACCTAGTACACCATATATGTATATATACATGTAAACATACACTGCCGTCCACATATATGAGGACGACCACAAAAGTACAAAAATACACAGAAATATTAATACTAATATTTGAAGATCCTGTATTATACATTTCAATTGTATTTTGGCAGATTTATAACGCAGTTTAGACAAACAATACCCTAATATAGTACACTTAAAAGCTAATTTGCATTTTACAACACCTGCCTTAGATAGTTGGAGCTATATTAGTCCATACTGTAATCAGATTCAGATATATTCTAGGAAAGAATTGTTTGTAATGCAGGACAAAACACTTCCAAGAGATAAATTGTAAAGATACCCGGAAGTGTATGCGACAAGAAATACCAAGTGAAAAACGTTCAATCATTGTAACATTACATAGCACAAATCGCTAAAAAAGTATAGGTATCAAAAATCAAAATATTTATTACTTTTAAGAGAATGCAGGAATTGAGTTCACTTCGCAGTAGAAAACGGCCAGGGTGAAAAGGAGGAAATAAAAAAACTAGACTAGAATGAGCAATTCAATACAAGGATTGAACCCTTGAGCAATGGTATAAAGTGTTATGGACAGATGAACTCAAATTCCGCACCTCTGATTCAAAACCTCGATTATTCGTGAGACAGTAGACTGGAGAAAGGGCGAGTGACCAATGTCTGGTTCCTACTGTGAAGCATAGCGGAATTACTGTGGCGATTTGGGCTTGGTGACACAAATATAGACGATTTGGTAGAAATAGATGGGACGCAGAATGAGAAAAATTATTTGAGGATCTATGAAAAATACTATGCCAAACGAGGAAAGATTGTATGGCCAAAGCTTTATCTTCCAAGAAGATAACGATCCCAAACACGAGTCTCACTTAAATAGAACTTATTTGATGTAAGTCGAGGAAGAAAGCGAGTTAACATGAATGATTTGGCTACCCGAATCTCCAGATCTATCGTGAATGGTACTAGCGTGGGATAAATTGGACCCACGAATTCGAAAAAGAGGAGTTAGGTCCTTGGCGGAAGTTTCAGGTACCTTGGATTGAAATTACATGTGGTTATTTGGAATCCCTGACTACAAGAATACCAAGAGCATGTACCGCCGTGATCTAGTCTTGAGATGCGCATATTCACGAGAAATTGCATTAAATTAAACTTTTGTAATATTTTCTATTTTTTTTTTATCGTTAAACATCCTTTTCGCGATACCAAAACTCTATTAATAAATACAAACCAACTCTATATTTCAACTCAAATCAAAGAAAACGTCAATTTTATAATCGTTCCCATATATATGGATGGTAATGTACATACATACATTCATACAAGCCAGTTTATACACGAAAGCTTTCGTTTTTATCTTCACCACACATCAAACTCATATCTGTAATATTTCGTTTTGCCTGAGGAATAATTTCTAACATTGTATGAGACTATCTTACGTCTAGAAATAATGTAGATGGAACATTACTACACGAGCATTATTGACGAACACTTAAATCAAGCGTTTGTTTATCTCCCATGACAGAAAATCAATTTATATTATTGTTTGAGATGTGCACTTACTGTTCGATGAATTTCTGTACGTAACGAGAAGTATCCATGCAAGGTGTTAGTAATTGGATGTTTGTAGAGTTTCAAACATTAGCAAACACCTCTGCTATATGCATGGATTCATGAACTTAACTGGATTCTACTGATGTTACCCTAAATTGCTTAGTTATTTAGGAGATCTGATAAAGGTATTAATATACATAATATTCGTAAATTACGAAATTTTAGCTCTACCACTATTAGTTTAGTGCTAAAAAGGGATGAAAAATTATTTAATTCGATACGATTGGATACTAGGTATCTTATGGTTCATTTTTCATTTGTAATCTGTGAAGAGGATTACCTTTATAAGTGTGTGACCCTTATTCGGCTTTAAGTTGAAAACTGTAGCCGTTCTCTAGAGAGGTAGATTGCTCCAGAAATAGGTGCAAGCTAGATTATATACAGCCACTATAGAGAAAATTGTTGAAATATTTTTAGTATGTCGTAACACTTGAGATTGTTTCTAGTTCTTAAGTTTTTAAATAACCCGGAAACATACAAGCCCTTACTCTATATATGATTTTTGTGCTTGCTTAATTTTTTGAATTTTGTTGCTTAATACAGTACATTTTTTTTTCCTGGAGAAATGTTGACAATTAAAGGTGTTGCTTCTCTACATTGACTAAAAGTATTTCTTCGCAAATTACTTTTTTTTGGAATAGACTATTGTCTTATATAACAGATAAACTTGAAATACGAGCAATAAGGAATCGGTTTATACCCAATATACTAAATTAAAGGTAACACACCCAATACAAGATAACGAATAGGCTATTACAAGTATGCTTCATCAGAAACTGATGAATTTGCAAGTATTCTCAAATGCAATACGAGCAATAAGTAATCGGTTTATACTCAATATACTAAATTAAAGGTAACACATCCAATACAAGATAACGAATAGGCTATTACAAGTATGCTTCATCAGAAACTGATGAATTTGCAAGTATTCTCAAATGCAACCTCTGAGACTAAACAAACTACAAGCGATAACTTTTTGGAATAAATTCATGTTTGTTTGAAGGATAGACACTTAAGGAATTGTCTTTGCAGTTTTTCAAGATTTAGATGCTAGTATAACTAATGAGTAACCAAACTTGTGTAACATATTCTAATTTGTTGACGACAAGCCCAAAGTACAGCATTATCAAAGGTAATATGTTGTCAAAGAATTTGTAAAGTCTGATATTCTTGAAGTTGAACTATCAATGGAACTTATGTGAGTAAAACAGCGTCTCAAGATATTTAATAATGTAAATAAATGGCATATATGTTTTCAACTCTCCATATCTACGACATGAAACAGCATCTTAAACATACAGTTATACCCTGTAATTATTGAACCATTCAATGGTACACTCAATGAAAGTATTCAAACTCTCCTACAAGTATTAAACACCATTCCAGCTTCTGATGATAGAGTAAATTTTTAAATCGTCAGCCTATCCCAGTACAGCTTTAATTGAGAATGCAAGAAAATCAGTAAGGTATAAAATAAATAAGAATCTTTCAGGTTTGACCTTTGTGGCCAGATGTACGACAAAAATTTTAACGACTACAAATCGTTATAAGGCATTATAAGCCACGTGATTTTTCGTGTTGGTTAAGTAAAAATACAGAAGTTAAAAAATTAAATCCAAAAGAGCCAAGTTTCCTGACTTGTCTAATCTTGGTTATCCAGCTCTTGAGAAGCAGACTGCATTAACCTCTCTGGATTTCTTACTGTAAATCACTTACAGAAAAATCTGTGTCGGTAAAAGGAAGTGAAAGCCCGCATGTTAAAAAGTTAACAATTTATTTATTAATATGAATAAAGTAGCGAGGATAGAGAAAATGGCTCATGGTCGCACAACTTACTTATATTACAATAGAACATCATTATCATTAACACCGATAGAACACTAAGGCTAACTACTACATTTTGTGCTAGGCATTATGTTAGCAATAGACAAGAACGATGCCACCCATAATGTCACACCATGGAAGTGTAACGTTAAGCTTGCACATTATTTCTTGCACAGTAGACGAAATATATATACAAACAGAAACCAACTGATAGTCTACAAATCAAACAAAATCTTGTAAAAAGCTTGGGCAGAAATAAAATTAAAATTCGTATACTAGGAGTAACTATTATCTACGGTAAATAACAATAAACAAATAAGATTACAAACACCGTTGTTAATATGAAACAAAATCCTAAGTAGAGAAAGCTAAAAGAGGATATCTCAGACTATAAAAAAATATTGTTTTATACGGTCACTGAGGAAGATAGTAAGATGCAATATAAGAACAATATTATATTTTCCATTACCAAAAATTAAAAAAAAAATGTGGTTTGCGTAGTACAATACAGCAGAAGAGGCGACAGATAAGAATTTTTAATAGGGAATAGAATCAGAAGAGTTTTAGTACTAACTATTAACTGCAAAATTAAGTCAGTGGAATTATGAAGGAAGGGGACTTAAGTCCTGGAGATTGAAGCTAAAGGGAGATAAAGCACGTGGTGAGCTCAACATAACAATATAATAGAGCAACAAAAAACATCATTAAACGTAAAATTAGAACTTGAAATTGAAATGGATTTATATTGCAAGTTCTCGATTCGTCAGTATATTGAATTATAAACATTTCTATGTTGAACCTTGGACTCGCGTATATGAACGTATTATGAACATTGCCAACTTTTCTACGTATTTTAATGAGTGGAAAGTCCCTTCCATGAACGACATATACATTGCTGGCACATCTTAATGCCATTAAATTCACTTTCTGTAATTTATTTTTATCACGCGCACGTCTGCTGTGCTTCACTTTAAAAGAATTACTTTACAAGTTAACCTTTTATAGATCGTCCAAAAGAACAGCGCAAGGGAATGTAAAGTGCATTGCAATGTGTAATAAGCTTAACCCATTATGGTAAAGGAATAAAATTTTGTCTAATGTATGACAATTAATATCAATCCGTTTTAGATAAATACTTAGACGTTAAATACCATTTTTGGTTTGAAACGAAACACAAGAGTAGCTACTACTTGTTAAGTAGATATTCAAAGTCGCATGCTTCTTGGTATTAAATTATTTTCACCCTTCGACGCAAAGAGCTTTAAACGCTATTGAAATTATCGAGTTTAAATAGTCTATTTGCTGGAGGGGCTTTAAGTTTTAAGCTGTACTTTTAGTTTCGCGAATCTGCTATTATCGTCTTATTATTTTGTGGTGTTATTCTACAAGCAAATTATTAAGACTTACTTTATACATATTTTAATGTTTTAGAATAGTTTCTAAAACAGAATACGAGTTTATTTATAAGTAAGTACTTTAAATCTATTTTAGCTAGTGTCGACTAATCATAGATAAGGATGTTATATTAATCATAATTTTTCGGTTAATGCATACATAGGCTTTTTTAGGGGCACTGATATATTTAAAAACATTTGCTTGAAAGTAATAAACCAGGAAATAACTTACGAAATAAGTTTAATAATAAAAGAAAATAGGTCTGCTTGTGTTTCAGAAAAAAGAAACTTCCTCAAAACATTACCCACTTTAAGTAGGTATGCGCATGCATTTTGTTTAAGTATTCCCTTTTCTGGATTTAAGGAGCTACTTTTAATATTATTGCACTAACAAACCGTGAGAACATGTTGGCACTTTTGTATAGGTTTGTTTTGCTTGGTCTTTTGTAGTTATACACACGAAAGGCTTCACGGAGTCCAGTAAAGCGCTGTAGCAAAGATTTTGTATGTAAGAATCTGATCTACCACCCCATGCAAATGTCCATCATTCATATTTCCACAACATAATTCCAAATATATTGTTATCCTATTGTCCCATCGTTTTTTTTTTGTTTATTGTAAGCTTACTCTCACTATCCTACTGCCACTCTCCTAACTTCTTGTTCAAGAACATATTTTGGTTTTCAAATAAATTTCACACTCAACTTTCTTGTCTTTCTAATTCCCACTTTTTTCATTCCAAATACCTTTTTAACTTTACTTTCTATCTTATTGCAATTCGGGCCTCCTTTCCTGCAATTCTAACCACACTTCATGTGTATTGTTAAATAATTATTTGCTCATAATCTAGCTTCCTTGTCAAGAAACTGCCACTGCTCTAATTCCATCTCTAGATTCACAAGGTGAAATTGAATAACTTATAAGATGAACAAATGTGGACAGACGACATCAATTATGCTATCTTAACGAGTATCAAACGGATTCTGACGAGAAGAAGACAGGTCACAGTCTTCACTAGGTCTATTTGAACAACCATCATTTACGTTGTGATGCAGTAATGATAACACAGCCCTTTCTATAAAGTTGCAACTTCAAATCACTCTGTTTGAATTATTATACATTGAAACTGCAAATCATCTTCCCAATACCTATAAAAACAAAGCGATTTGCAATAGTTTCTATTGTGTATTATCACCATATAATTTCGTTTTCGTTCTCAATTGTATCATTTTTATTTTTTTCATTTTAATTTAAACTTAGGATATGTAACGAATTTTTGTATTAAATAAATGTAAATTCATTACTAAAATTTGTTACTAAGAATGTCTTTCATGTTCTAAAGAAAGTAGTGGATTTTCGATTTAAAATTCCGTAGTTTTTTATATGAAAGCTATGTTACCTTCTATTTTATTTAATACTTTGTTTATTTAACGTTTTTAAATTGTTGATATTAACGAAGTACCAACAATGGAGACTCTCTCTAGCATACATGTCTTTAATAATTGTAGAATTATCTACAACTAATGTTACAGTTTCTGTATTTAACTAATTTATAAAAAATAATAATTAAAAGAAGGTGATACCGCAATAGATCGTTTTAGATAAATTATTATTTTTTATAAATTATAGTTCTTTTTCAACGTTAACACGCAAAGCATGAAAAGCTTACACGCACATTATAAAATGGTTTATTCCTATCTATTATTTACCTAAAAACATGAATTATATTCGAAATTCATGCAAATACTGAGCGGATGGTGGGACTGACAACTTTAGAACACTACATCAACTCATCAAGTGCAGTATTGTAATATTGTTTTAGAACAAGACAAATAAGCATAGCACTCATAAGATGCGGTGACGCCTTGGAAACGGCTGGTACTTGGAAAACCACGGTCAAAATTAAATCATCTGTAGAAGAACTTTCTGAAATTGTGAGTAGACTAGTAGCTGTATTTTTACAAATTAAGGGAAATGCATCAACAGTTTCCAGCAGCTTTCTACGTGTTACGTTCTCCTGGTTTGAAGAACAACGCCGCTGTAGCCTGCTCGTAATTTCCTAAATTACTTGACCAATACTTACTTGTAGAGTATGTTCGCTTATTTACTAAAGGAGAGGTTGTACAGTGAAACTCAATGCGCATGCGCAAAAAAATATATTTAAAAATGAAATGGTTACACGGTTTCCACTCTTGCCTATGTACATGTACGATGTACGTAAGATATATAGATTTGCAATAATTGCAGTTATTCGAGCTCTCTTATACATGTAATGTACATTAGCATTTGTATATGTATTTTCATTGGTAGCAACATAAAGTAATGCCTCAGCATGTACGTTGCAACGCTATGTCTTAATTCTGTTTAAAAGGTTAAACTCTTATATGCTTCCGCTGAAGCTTTGTTAGAGGCATGTACTAATGCCTTTATCTGTTTGCATGCACCACTACCTTTTTATAGGGGAGCCAACCCTATTTATTTCTTAAATTTATAAGCGCACCTCGGTGCTATGCTTATTTATATGTCCCTTTCCGGGAGCCTAATATACTTTCCTTGTTTTAAATTTGCCTAAGGGACTTGGCCCTGTATTATTGGCATGTATTTGTACTTGACCAAATACGTTTGTTATATTCACATTTATAGGGGAACCTTGGACGCCTGGTTGAGGGCGACAGTAGCGATAATAGCCGATCTCAATACAAAAGTAATGTCACAGCTACCCAGGCGTTCTCGTTTGAAATATTACGCTATGTGCAATCTTTAGCTCTATACTACTGCGCCCCAAAGAAGGGAAAAATCCAGTAACCAGCAAATGTGCGAACTGCGCACCGACAAGTAAAACGGAGCGATGATGCCGACATTACATAAGAAAACTGGTCCGTGACACTCGTCCGCCATGACGAGCAACTAAATGAAAAATTTCTAAGTCCCGATACGACAAGGACCGAACAAACCTACAAAGACAACGGGCGCTGCGGCCGCAACGACCGTCAGCAAGAAGCGGAGTGATCGTACTTGTAGAGGAGGTCTATACATGCGCGCCGACAATCTCACCAAAATAATTTCCGACACAAACTTAACTGAAGACTAAAAATATGTATAGACGACAATGGACACAGTAGCCTCGACGTACGATGATAGAAAATCGAGAATTTATACTTATTAAAAAATCTATACATGTGGTCCGACGACGTTACCAAATGACTCCCGCCAGAAATAAATGTATAGACAACGTCCTCGACGATTCCCGCCAAAACTAGAAAAACTTAGAAATCTCTAATAATCTTACGACGACGTTACTGTACACGTTACGACGAGGCACGAAAGGTGACCGAGAGTGCACGATCGCTAATACCTTGACTGTCGCGCGGGAGACGACTGCCTATGCTTGTGTACCTTAAATTTCAAGAAAACTCCCATTACATATCCGACGACGTTGCAGTGAATGATTTCTAATTAGGCAGTTTTAGCTAGCGTAATGCGAATGGCTGACTTGCATACATATACAATGCGTAATGTACATACATATTAAAATAAAATTGGATATAAGAGAGTAAAATAAATAAATATAAAAATGAAAATAAAATAATATTCTAAATGAAAATAATAATGCAAAGAAGATAAAATACATAGTAGTAAAGAATTTATAAAATATAAAAAACAATGTTAAGTCCTTAACACTACGTTATCCGCATTTCTACAGAGAATTTGTGATTACTTTGCTTTAATCCTAGATCAAGTCGGAAGCAGATGTGAAGCTTTTACTTATAGCATACTAGATTTCTTACACTTTCTATTAGAGGTGTTATTTCCTTTGCTTCTAAACGTAAAAACGATGAATTCCAACTATACTCATAGTCTTCTACAATTCTTAAGAAACTGCCCTTAGTATTCGATAATTTTACCTTTCACTTCATTGCAAGTACGGTAGTAAGCTAGTATTTAATGGTTTACATATATTTGACTCACAAAAGAAAATTGTTTCATGCACCACATAGAAATATTTTTAAGAAATAGAATATTTTTCGTTGGATTTAAAAGACGCATTTCCAATAGTGTGGAGTACAAATGTTTGGTGGAAAGTATTTGCAGATGACTAGTTTATCCATATTCATTCTTTATTCACAATACGCGAACAAGATTGGTAACAAGGATAGATCCGCAACTGATTTTCCGTTTTTGTATTACGCGTTTTATATACTTGGGACATGTAAAAGATAGAATTAATGAAGCTTGCTGTCGTATAATTACACCATATTTCGAAATGGTCGAGATATACCAAAAGCGCAGTTGGGATTTTCGAACTTATCTCATTTTCTTTAGAACTGAGGAAGATAGTGACCATAGCAAAAAGTATGTGCGATGTTACTTTGTCGGCGATCTAATGTAAGGTATATTCTCAACAGTTTTACCTCAATGAGAGGTATTAACTTTTGGCGTACTTTCCTAGTAAATAAATAATTATTTGAATTAAGATCATATTTATTTTATTTTGACAAGAATTTAACTAGTTTTGGTTATAGTAAATAAAAAGAATTTAGTACTAAATTACGATAAAGTTAGTTAGAGACTTAAAAACTAATTTTATCAGGTACAGAGTATTACAGATGTGATTCATTGATATCATACGATATGTATTATACAGAACACACCTACAGTAGTTAACAACAAAATGAAATGCATACAAAACATAAATTGAATTTACATATAAAATAGTGTAAACATTAGAGCAATCATAAAAGTGAGATATTGATCATAAAATTATAAATAGAAACAAATAAAAAACAGTTATTCCCAGAAGTTTGTTTATAGAGTGATTCCAAGAAGATGCTGTAAAATACACGTTTCGATAAAATTGTTTTCAATTATTTTATGCATTTTTCATTTGGGAAGTTTGTTTTCCTACTCGACGGAAACACAATTTTCGTATAACCAGTGGCTGGGACGCTCCAGCAATCCTAAATTGTAGCACGTGTGGTATGGTTATACTTTTTTCTCATTAAAATAGTTTTACACGTGTCTCTGTGTAGTACGTCAAAAACACCTACAAATAAGATATTTGGGACTTGAGTGCACGTGCCCGTAGCAATCTATCAGAAGATTATGCGAGAGTAAATGTGAACGCTGTACTTAGAGATACCTCCATATTGATGGTATTAAATAATAGACATACATAGTACGAAATTGAAACTTGCAATCTTATGCAATTAAAAAACAAGATGACGACAGCAATTTAACAGGTTAACCTTTATTTCTGGAAAGACATTTTTTCAGGGTAAGGATTTCTTTGTTATTGTTGGTGATTAAGTCAATTAAAGCTTTGGTTACATACATTTTGGTAAACCAATTACTGAGACTAAGACAAATTTGTGTACGATATTCTATATGGTTCTTTAATTGATCTCTGATTGTTATTGTGCTCCGCTAATACTGATGTCCGATGATATTTTGATTGGAAATGAAGATACCATAGTCCACGCTACAAAAGGCCTTAGTAACATTCATGAAGATGCTAATTATCATTCCTTTATTGTTTACACCGGTAAATAGTTCTTTAGGCCTTCCCTCTGTATAAGCACTTTCTATGCGACTCACAGTGTCTTCAATATATACGAGGGCGACCTGAAATGTTTCCAGAATCGGAAAGAGATGGCACAGAAGGTTGAAGTGGATTCATTGATCGGCAAAGGCAACCTCTTTTATGGCAACTGTCAAAATTTCAGATGTTAATGGTTGTTGTTTAGGAGTACCTTTTGTGTAGTAAGTCAGGCGGTTTCGCAAAAAATGGATAAACTCGACTTTCGTGCAGTGATAGAACACTTCTGGATGGCTGGGGAAATGGCCACGGATACTTGAAATATTCTACTAGAGATTCAAAGCAGATGGACTTCATCAATTTCATCATTAGCTTCTAGGCGAGCGAGTTCAAACGTGGCCGCACAAGCCACGCAGTGGACGCTGAAATACCGCCGAAATGGTCGATAAGATTCATGATGCCGTTAGGCATCATCCAGGCGATCACTAATTGAAGCTGGAAGAGATAGCAGAGATAACAGGCATCTTAGAAGAATGCGTTGGCTATATCTTACACGAAATTTTGGGTATGAAAAAGCTTTCGGCGCGATGGATACCGCGTTTGCTCACAACAGTGCAAAAATGAAACCGGGTGACCGTTTCGGAGTAGTGTCTGGCAAGGATCCAACGCAATCCAAGGGATTTCTTCATGCGTTTCGTAACCGTGGATGGAACTTGGATCCGTCACTACATACCGGTAGATCAAGGAACAGTTGAAACAGTTGACTTTTTCGAGCGAATCGGCTCCGAAGAACGCAAAGCCGTTCCATCGGTCGGAAAGTTCATGGCGATCATTTTTTGGATTCCCAAAGTGCGATCCTCATTATCTGTAGAAGCGCAGGACGATCACGGGGCAATACTGCAGTGATTTATTTACTCAACTCTATGCAGTATTGAAGGAGAAATGGTCTCATTTGCAGCGGAGAAAAGCGCTTTTCCACCTAGACAATGCACCGGCTCATTCATCCCGCATCAGCGTCTCCAAATTGAATGAGTTGCACTAGCAATTAGTCTATCATCTTCCATATTCACCGGACCTAGCCCCTAGCTGCTTTTTTCCTATTCCTAAACCAGAAAAAACACTGGAAAGAAAGAGATTTGCCTCAAATGAGGAGGTCATTGCCGCTACAGATGGATATTTTGCAGACCTCGAAACATCCTACTTTTCCGACAGCTTGAAGGGACTGAAGTACCGTTTGAAAAGTGTATTGATCTTCGAGGAGACTACATCGAAAAATTAAAATAAAAAACTACACCAATTGCGTGTTTTTCTTGTCGATTCCGGAAACATTTCAGATCGCCCTCGTAAGTGTAAGTTTGCCCGATTTTCCTCAGACGGTTTTGAAAGAAATTTTTGAAATATTTGGAGTTAAAGACTATAATTTATAATATGACTATTTCCTTTTTTGAATATATTATTGTCTTACCCTTAACTTATTTGGGTAAATTCCATACCCAAAAAGGAATAATTAATTACGTGAAGAAGTGGTTTAGCAATAACTGGAGCATAACATTTTAATAGTTTTGTTGGAATCTCATCTTCCCTTATTGCGTTACTATATTTTAGAAGCATTCTAATATTACATATTTCCATCATATTTTCGTATCTTTAAAAATATTCTTCTTTTTAATTATACTTCTGTGCACATATGTGTGTTGTCGAATTCGTAATACTTCTACAGACGTTCAGAAAGAGAGCTATTAATTTCCATATCATTTTTGTTGCCTTCGTCAAGGTCTGTAAGACAGAATCCTGCTTTTGTCTTTGTTGCTCCCATTATGGAGCATACAATAAAAGTTCAATATTATTATTATATTATTGAATTGTGAATATCTTTCTTTACATTTCTGGAATATATCTTGTACTTGTCGTTAGAAACTGTTTTGTTTAACCCAATAATAATGCATTTTAATTTATTACGACATTAACCTAAATCTGGGCACCCTTAGATTAATGGAAGCGCATGATAATATCAATTTAAATCACTTCTAACCAGAAAAGAAAAGAAATAAAAGCGGAGAATTCAAGGTATACGTGTACTGCTTGAATTAAATTATGTGCACTATTTAAAGAATTTTATAATTACGGTGATACAGGGCTCTGAAAATTAAATATTCGCTGGACAAATTACATCAGAGCGGTGTACTTTATGAGAGGCAAAAAAATACGAAACTGGGCACATTCTGCACGTACAGAACGTGACCTTAGATATTCGCACGATAATTCTTGACTGATTAAAAACGTCATACAACAAGAATTTGTAACGAACGTGGAATCTAATAATAAAATGACGAAGTTTTTGTCAAGTCGGTGCAAATAATGGAAAAGCGACCGGCAAAATGGCGATAATCCGTCGTTCATTATTCATTTGTAATTAACTCTCCGTTGTTAGAACGTTTCCGGCGGATGTGCCGACGGCTCCGGTTGGGTACGTTTCCTTTTTTTTTTTAACCCTCGCGGTGACATTTCTAACGGAGATTATTAGAAAGTTTCAAATCTTCTCCCGTTAAGGGAGGGGAAAAACGTTCGATCTTTGACTTCATAAAGCGCTGTTGAAATAACCGCGGATCTGGACTTTTATTAAGTCCCTTCTGAGAATTTTGCAACAAAATCGAATCATTTGAATATCAATTCGGTTGCCCAACGATATAGTATGAAAGACACGGCGAGAAAATCATTAAAGGATTGGAACTAACATGTAGCGCCGTACATTTTTAATGTTTGAGAGTTTACATCACCTTCTAAATTTAAACAAACGAAAATACATAGCCACAATAAGATCTGTTGAAAAACAGTCGTTTATTTCTATCGCCTTCGTATTCTAAATTCGGTATACTCGCTATTACGTTCTCTAGTTTATTCGGAATGTGCCGTTTCTGAAACATACCTAAATGCGACATTTACTAAGCATGTGTCTGCTGACAAGCACTCAGAACGACTAGTCGAATAATAATGAACAAGTGTGCTTTGATACGGATACTCGATTCACTATGCTGCGCCCTTCAGCCCTCCACGTTGTTCTCCACACGCCACTGAAACCTCCTCCTCTTTGGCAAGACTATTAGTAAATGTAGTACCTAATCATTTCAAAGAAGAACATCAATTTTTAATTTTAATATGTCATTGCTTACTTTCAATTGTAAAGTTTATTTTCTTCCTTAGTTATTCAGTAACAAGGCAACTTATTTGTGATTATAGTAATTTCAAAAGTCGTGGGTTCAAATCCCACCTGGGATGCAATGGCAGTATAATCTGGTGCATTCGCTGAGGGGTGAAGAAGTGCGATTTATTGGACTTATTTATGTACGGTTTTACATTATTTGGAATCAACTAAACATCTCATTTGCATAATGGCGAAAAGTTCTTTGCCTCATTTCACATGTCTGTAGAGTTTCTGTAATTTGTGAATTCTGATGAATATTCGCTGTACTCTAATATTTATGATGCATCTACGTTATGAAAAAGAGACAATGGAGCCTACAATAGAACAACTGCTTATTAAGATTGTCTCTTGAAATTCTCGTCTTTAAGATATCGGTTTTAAAATAGTAGATTAATTGTATGTATTTGATTTGACCATATGAGCTACTCAACAATCCCGCAAATTTTCTGCCGAATGAGATCCTTTCAAATTAAATTGTACCACCACAGCTTGAAGTATCCTGCACAGATACGCTTCTGGTAAAAGAAAAGCCTCGAAAGTAATGTTGACTGGCATCAATAATTAATCAGGATTTTGCTTCGAAGTCAGACGTCAGGTGATGGATGTGTGAAATTCCCATTAAAAGGTTTATTTGTCCAATTGCTGGAGTTGCAAATAAGGTACACTGTTGTCAATAAAAGAATGTTTTCTAATGTTCACCAGAAGTACACTGAATACCGTGAAAATTGCTTAAACTCAACTTCTTCCTCATTTTTAGAGGCGAAAATGTATTTTTCGTCGAAATGATCCGCTACTTCATGCGCCAAGGCATGTACGACTGCCTTAAAGAGACTCATCTTAATATTTTGTCATGACCCCCGTCTTCCACTATCAAATTGATAAAATACATATAAGGCATTATCGATAGGAAGTTATGCAATTTGGCACGTTCACCAGAGACTCTCTAACCTATCTAACGCGAAATGCAGGTAGTCTGAAACACGACACCATTAAAAGATGTTGATGATTTATTGGCATCTATGTCAGTGGGTGCGTAAATAATTGGCAGATATGTCTACATATTGCAATTTCCATATCAAGAAGTTGAGTGCGTTCTTTTAAATTGTTTTAATATTTGAAGTATTCAGTAAAATAGTGGTAGGTATTGAATGAAATATGTTAATTACCGGTGAAATATAGAATACACAAGATTGTGGCAGAGAATATTAATTATTTGAATCTAGAATCATAGTCTAATAAACGAGTTAGCAGGGATGCAGCTTATCTAATTGTATTCTGGCATAATCCTACATTATCTTCTTAGTTATTTTATTTACTACCTCCATTATCTCAGTTAATTTATTAAATATTTGCAGTTTCGTTGGTAATATGTACTTTCTAGAAGCAACTACCGACATCCCAGTTTGAAACCGTTTTTAATTATTATTACTACGTTGGTTAGATAAACGAAAATGTAAATATGTGAATATGATTAAACCGTAAAATATTTCTAGAAAGCTAGGCACACATTTAGTATTGCAATCTATGTATGAGAGATCTTACTAGTGTTTCACTATTTGAAGTTTCGTTCAAATAATATCTTACGTATTTCTACATACAAAGGCACACTGCACAATTGATTTCAGACTGGGATAATTATCACAACGTATAGATGTCGTACAACAGACTCCGAAAATTAAGAGTTTATTCAAATAGTAGCTTACGTGAATTTAGCAACGCACACTCTGCATGATTTAAAAGATTCCAAACTGGGATAATTATCATAATACATATATAAATATCGTTCAATGGACTCCTAAAATTAAGAGTACACGTTATTTTATATTCACAAGTTAGCATTATAAATTATACCTGTTATAAGTCATGAATCATGATTAAGCAAGCAATTACATGTAATTTATTTTTAGGACAACAAAATTTATCCAACACACAAAAGTGAAACGGTTAACGTACTTGAAGATGACAGATCCATAAATACTTCGGCTTTTAATTCAATAAGCAAATAATTCGATCATACGAGACATATTTTACATTGAAAACATTTTCGTCTTATGTATGTGCAAACATTTTACTTTCAAATTAATAGTCTTCTTTAGGGTTACCCAACAAATAGCGCCTTTATCGGAAAGTAATGAACTTTATAAACTGCAAGTTCAAGTGGCTCTCAGAAGTTCTTCGTGTAAATCGTACTGCTTCAATACCGTTTAATAGAGGGTGGTAAACAGAAATCTACGCTCAGTGTAGAGAGTAGAGTTCAGTAATTAACTTGTTTTAAAATTGCTATGAAATATACAGGATATCTTACAGTGCCAAGGCTACCCAAAGTTATGTTTCTTCAAATACAATATCCGGTATAGTATTACATTTTTGGAATCAACATTCTAAAGTAAAAAAAAATATGGGAGGTCGCCAATTTGCATCTTTCCAAATTTTTGTACAACATGATTGTAATATTTTATAAAATTAGTGCGATATACTTTTGTTAAGAAGACATTTTTAACATAACAGACATAATGATTACTATAATTTAATCTAGAATTTCTCGTATTGTTCTGGACTAAGAAAAACTACTATATAAGTATTCTTCCGCACATTAATGCTCTATCCGACCTATACCAATAATCGGTCCTTTAGGTAAAATAAAAACTTTTCTCAGTGTAGTACTGAAAATTACTTATTAGTAGAGTTGGCCAAATCTTCGGCGCGCTAGGTCCGCACGCACGACCTATATGCACGTATATAAGTAGGTACATCGAAGTTGCACGTTATAATGTATTTATACTTCATTATTTGAAAGAACATTTTAACAGTTCATCTGTATATGTTTCATGAAGAATAATATGTATAGCATATGTAAATGTAAATGTTCAGCATGCCAGATCCCCAACTAGGCCGATGCGGAAATTTACCGCGTTCCCCGCGTGAATCGATTGTCTCGCAGTTTCTGACAACGATAGATGTTGTACGTCGTATTACGCGTAATACAAATTAATTAAGCATGTTAAACACAAGTAAGGGGAATAATCGACCACTGGCTGCTCAAATGAACAAATTTATAACTGAATATCCTGATTTACAGTTTGATGGTTGTAAAACATTGTGTAATGTTTGCAACATTTCTTTGATGTGCTAGTACAAAAGCGATTGCGTGAAACATGTACGTAATGCAACTCGCACAAATAGAGAAATGGAATGGAAACATTTATGTCAGGTTTACTTTTAACGTTTATTATTTGTGCTTTTCCCTTTAACTCGCTCTCTAGACAACAGTCTCAGCACCTCTGGCATACGTACAACCCCAAGTGGAAGCTACCGTCTTGGACAGCGTAACGTAGATTTCTACCAACGATACGTGAAAATGTCAAAAAAAAAATTAAAGCTGATTCACAAGATAAACAGTTCTGATTATGTGTAGACGAGACTACAGATCGTAAAAATTAAATTCCATTCTAAGCGGTATAGTGCGTGTACTAGAACCTTTATAACTGACGTTTGCAATAATCTTATTAGCTAGCAAGAGACTGCAAAAGTGTACTAGCGAAGCAATTACCGGGGTAGTGCTTAGATAGGTTAAAAAAAAATAAAGTTTCACTTGTTGTCAACTGTTGATGTTCGTGACTACGAGTGATGGTACGTTTTATGCATATCATTCACGATTCAGTTGTTAACAAGGAGAAAAACTGTTTGAACATCTTTACATGTAAAGAGGGTTTTAGCATTCTCCAATTAGTTACATTTTGTCGACCCGAAACAATTGGCTAATCGTAGTTTACAAGTATATATTACTATTCTTCATGGAATATATGCAGATATACATAGCGGGGAAATGGAGACAGACTGGTTCAACGAAGTTGGTCAATTTTCGTATTGGTACTGTGTGCAGGCGAGTCCGACCCTGGCACGCCGAAGATTTGGCCAACTCTACTTATTAGCGATACCATACCGAATAAAAAAATAATCGTATTGCAAGCATTTATGCTTAATTTAAGTGTCAATAAATCATGATTGTTATCGTCATCATAAAGTTTTCTGTAAATATTAACTTTCTCAAAAAATCTATATTTTTAAAATCTTTAATTTCAGTACAATAATAATTGCTTTTTGCTTCAAAATGTAACGAGCATTCGAAAACATGTAATGATATACAGCAGCTATGCTAAAAAAAGCATCGAACTTGTAAGACATCATGTAGAGTTTGCCATAATTTTAAAACATCGGTTCCATAACAAGAAAGATTCCTTTCACAAAGATTCAATCCCAAAGGTCCGTGCAGATGACTCACTCTGATATACTATACAATTTTTTTTTAAGATTAGCTTCCTTTCCATATCTTCGAATATTTACACTTATGCCGAAGACACTAGTGAAAGCCGTATGAACTGTTATTTGATTGTGCTAAAAGAGGGTGAATCAATAAAACAAATCGCATTTTGCGGCTACGTATGACATTTCCGTAATTGATTATTGCGCCCCGAAAAATGTGTTGATTAATGTTGGGTACATAAATCAACAAATTAATTTGATTAAAGAACGAACTTACCATGACGGTGAATATAATGCTGACGATGGTGATTCCAAAAATGGATGCCCAATAGGGGATGCCTATGATGGTATTTAACGCGACGCAGGGTGTAAACACGGTGACACCTTGATTTAGTAGTTGCCGAACAATATACGTTCCCGATGCCAAGCATCTGACTAAGCGGGATTTAAACCGGAGATCCAGGTACTGGTAGACAGACGTTATGCCGAGGCTGAAGTACACGGGCACAAACACAAAACACACTATAGGATACGCTAAGACCATTCCGTACAAGGTCTCCCACATCGTGCTGCCCCGATAGAATAATTCGGATGGAAATCCTGCAAAGTAAAAGGATATTGATTACATTTGTATCGATAGTATGTTGTATGCGGATATGTATGCGCTACTCTAATTTAACTTATTAATTAAAATACCATCCATTTCAAATCCTCGGAGCTTCTAAGATAAATTCGATATACCCCAAATAAATAAACTAAAGGTTTAAATAATAAATTGGAACGTGTACCGTTCCGAAATATCCATAAGTTACGAACGTAGTACTATAATAATTTGCATATTTTATATACACCCAAGTATTGCCTTACACGTCATTTCTAAATACTTTTTAGGAAGCAACCTATTAGTGTTTTAAACTTCGTTCATTAGTGCTACGCTACCAGGATATGTTTGTCTTGTAATAACCAACAAAAACGCACATATAGGAAGAGGATGGTATAAGACTGCTTTGAATTGTTGAGCGACCTCCACGAACTTTACGGGGCAAGAGCAGTACAGATACCGAAAGTCACTAAAGATATGATATTCCCACAATAATATACATGGGTGGTGAAACGGAACCTGAACAACTGAACTACTAGGAAATATAAAATATACGGGTGTTCTATATACAATAAATAAACAATATAATTGTGCTATAACTTCTAATCCAATTGAGTTTCTCAGTCATTCAAAACGGAGGTTCAGCTAAGTTAAGAAAATGTAGAGCAATTACAAACTACACTCCGCTAAAAAAGTATTGCCTAGACTACGAAAAAGGGTTTATAGACTCAGATATTTCGTGTACGTTCACAATATGTTTGCCACATGTATGCCGACTACAAGTATACAAAGAAAATCATGCAACTAGCTTTTTTGTCATTATAGAGATATTTTAGAAAAGTGCATATACACAGGGTTTTAGTTCGCTGTTTATTGAAAGTGTTTCTATACAGACAAAGTTTAGAGTGCGCTGTTAGAGCACTTTACTAACGTTATTAGACCGGATTATAATTTATTTTATTTATTTATTATATTTTACGTCTATTTATAGAAGTCTTACACTGATTAAACTTAGTTAACGCTAATTAACTTTAATCAGTGTAATATAGCTACATATAGAGGTAAAATATAATAAATAAATAAAATAAAATATATGCACTTTGCATATAATCCGGTCTCTAATTATTAGAAACAAACTAAGTAATTTAACTCCAGAACAAGTGGATAGAATAGTTGCTTTAATCGAAGATGGGCGATCTCAAACATTTGTGGCCAATTTGATAAATTTTAGTCAGTCTAGTGTTTCTGGGGTACTAGCCAGATATAGAGAAACAGGAATTTACATACGAAGACCGATTATAAACTGTACTATTCCCCAAGATGGCAGATTTTTAAGACTACATGCATTACGTCGGACGCATGTAACTGCAAGGCAATTACAGATCGACTTGCCTAGAGTCGGGAATACTTGAATAGGTACCCAAAGCACTCATAATAGGTTGAGTTATTGGGGAACAAGAGCCAGAGCAACCGTTGCGGCTCCTCGTCGTACTAGGAATTATCGAGTGACCCGCTGTGCTAACATACTCTTCACAGATGAGTCAAGATTTAGTTCTTACACCTTAGATAGACGTATACCGGTGTACAGACGAGACGGTAAGTATTATCCCCAGTCCAACAACAGATCTACGCCTACTTTTGGAGGGCAGCTCTTTAGCAGGCCATACAGTTAGTATCAGTAAACAGAGATACAATGACTGCACTCAAGTATATAAGAGAAACTTCATAAAATCATGTAGTGCCATACGCACAAGTAATAGGTAAAGAATCGTTGCTGATGCATAATAATACACGACCCCAAGTTTATATACGAATGTTAATTGAATCCATGCCAAATCGAATGCGAGCGATCATAAGAACCAGAGGTGGCAATATTGAGTATCAAGCTACTATTCTGTAATTTTCCTTTCCAAAAATATAATTTCTTTCACCCTATCTGCTTAATAAGAATTTCAAATATGCGTTTCTGTTTCCATTTGGTCCCAATATTATTTAAATAATCATAACAATTGTTTCTTAGAGTATATTAGGATATATTTAGAGGTTCCTTTAGTCATAAGACCATTCTTGTGCTATAGAAATGAATTATGCGATACTTTTTTTACTGAGTGTATTTACCAAAAATCAAACCTATGCAGGTCATGTAAGACGTATTCATAATTTTCAATGGAGGACACCTCAAACAAAAACTATTCTCATACAAAGTACTTACGTACCTTTAACTTTTTCAATACAAAATCCAAATTTTTAGAACTGCGTATTGCAGCTAATTTTTACAAAGTATATCCGTGGCGTGATGCCATATTTTCTTTGCTGTTCTAGGCTTTACTATTTTAGTTACTTATCACTAGAGACCGGATTATATACGAAATGCATATATTTGATTTTATTTATTATATTTTACGTCTATTTGTAGATGTTTTACACTGATTACAGTTAATTAACGCTGATTAACTTTAATCAGTGTAATACATCTACATATAGATGCAAAATATAGTAAATAAATGAAATAAATATCCGGTCTCTACTTATCACAATTATTTAGTGCCTCAGTTTTCTAATGTTTGTTTCCCTCCATTTTGATCCCTCTGCTGCGTATTGAGGTCTGTTATTTGCTGCGTTTATAGTGAACAGATTTTTATTTCCGAATACTTATGATAACTTATGACAAAGTCAACTGCTATCCTAAAAACTTTACGACAATATAAGCACTTGCTTTTTTTTTTGCCCAGAATGGGTTTCCATTTAGCTTTTCATGGAATCCGCTTAAAAATGAGGTCGAAGATTTATAATAGAAATACGTTATTTCAAGTGAAGGCATAGTAAAAATGTACATGTTCGTGTATCTTTGTTAAAATGATAGTTAATTTTATTAGTATAACGAATACCAATGTTAAATTTTTAACTACATTAGATTGTTAAATAACAGTCTTTCTCAGCCTCCGGTAGGATTTGGACAGCCCCTATTCGCTAGGCCAGCGCATTTTCCATTTACGGAACGGAGGCCACATGAACAAATCGCTATTTAAATCAGTAAATTTTAAATGGCTTCAAACGGCTGGGTGGTTTGCACTTGAATATGGCAACTCGGGTGTGTTTAGAACTAGCTTCTCCCAAGTATAGTACCAGCACTTTTTCGGGCAGGTTCGGTATGCTCTCGAGTTACCATACGCCGCCGGGGAAATAATTAACGGCGCTAAACACGTATTTCTATACCTTAAGCCTCCTGAAGTTGTAACAAACTAAAATAGCTTATTCAGTTGCTAAAAGATACGTATCTGTCTGGGTCTTGATTCATACCCCATTCTCTGATTCAATACCATAGTGTTTCCTCAATAGAGTCTAGGGAGGGCTTGCCTCCTTTAAGATTCTTTTAAATAGATAATACTTTTGACTTGAACTGGTTAAACCTTCTTTATTTCCTCAAATTACTTCCACATAGGTTGGAGTTATAATTTGTCTCCCCTATTAACCGGATTTCCACTTCGGTGAAAGTAAGTCTTTTCAACGGACTAAATTCAAAACACCATTGGTTGGATTTCTTGTAAGTTACTTGATTTCTTCTTTCCAATGGAAAATCCCCCATTTTTTTTTACAGTTATATTTGTTCATAATGCTGGCATTCTTTGTTATACTCGTATTAATTTTTCTAATTTGTTTTTCAACGAATTGAAAAACTTGGATAGGAGGTAGAAAAGAATGTCATACTATTGTGAAGACGACCAGCAAGGATTTGATGTGTACATGGACTTCTCTAGCTTTTGGGTTTACGACCGACGCAATATTTTAAAATAATATATATATTGCTTGTTTCTATTAGCTATTTGAAATGAAATGCATGGAACTTCTTCACTTATTGTATGGAAGATGTTCTGCATATGCAGGAAACATTTCCTTCCCCGTTGGATCATTTCCGATACTCGGAAAACTGCGTTGGTTTCTGTCAGACAACGTCTTTATAAGGAAGATATAAGACAAACAAGAAGGCAACGTGCTTACCTTGCCAATTTTCTTATGTTTCGCTTCCACTTCTCTTCTGGAATAAGCCTCCTCCGGCATTTTATATCGGCTAATACCTACCTCTTTTCGAGTCTCTGATTTAAGTTGTGACATTGTATAAGCATATATGTACATTATACACAGTAACACCATTCTTGGTCTGCTATTAGCTGAAGCTCATATACAAACATTTGTATCCAAGCTATCTAAATAAATACAGCGTTTTCCATATACTGTTACATTTAAACCAATTTTACTTCGCGAAAATATGTTTGCATCCGATCTGTGTAACATATACTAAGGTGAATGCAGCGGATCAAGTATTATATTAAACTCGTTCATAACACAAGTTTTATGTATACTAGGTATTATAGAATGAGGAAGAGTGAAGTTGAATTAAATAACCCTGCTTTCAGTAGTAGTTATTATTCATAGCTTGCTAAAAACTATCCTTCACCTTGCCTTATTTATCGTTCCTTCTTGCTGCGAACTTGGTAATGACGTGATACTTTTTCTTAGATTCGCTAACGCTTTCTTTTATTTCTTTTCTTTCTCTGCGAGGTTATATTTCTCCCGCTAAATTAATATTTACAATGGTAGTAACGTTTTATGCCGTAAAATAAATGCGAAAGGGTCCGGCATTATTTGCAATAAAATTCCGCCTTTCTTACCTAAAAACGATCTGACTCCGAGCGTTCCGCGAGCGATGCTCAGCATCATGGCTCCCATGGACACTTTTCCGGCTGCGAATACAAAATCAGCTTTGGTATTTTCTTTCGGTCCAAAGAACTTCGAATAGAGAGCGACGAATGTGCTGGCTATAACGAATATTATGAAGACCAAATAGTCCCATACCATACTCCTTTGCTCGAACATCGCGAGGTTTAACTGCTAAAAGAAAAGAACAATTTATATTAACTTTACTGCGTTTACAAATAGGGAAAAAAGTATTTGTAATTGATTTTTGCGATGAAAATAAGCACACATACAGCATAGCAAAAGTTAAAACCGGTTCAACTACGTCTTGCTTCAATCTTCGTTTGCTTTGTGTTGTTTCCTGTCACGCATACGTGAAGTTTTTTAAATGTATAATAGACTTTGTTCAAATTTATTTTTTAATTCCGCGAATCGGGAAATAATGGTAACATGTGCTTTAGATATGTGATACTGTTATGTAAACACCGAATAACAGAAATTCGGAATAACATAAATAAATACTTTTGCAAAATTAATCCAGTAATCCCCACGAGCTTGCTAATACCCCGTAAATTGTTATTTGGTAAAACGGTATTTACTATGAACACGTAGCTGAGCTACTATAACAAATGCCAGAAGCAACTGCAATGCAAAAAAATTTAAAAACATAGAAACAACCGAAAATATAATCAAAGCTTAAGTTTGTCTTGTAATGAAGTTACATTTTTATATTAAATATCAATCTACATGTGTTACAAACTCTAGCTCATAAGATCTCTCTTTTAATTATTTTTTCCTTTATATTGACTTGTATTTATAGTCGTAATGGTTGTCGGGTTCCGCCGTTTCAAAGATAGCTTCGAAAATGCGAACCGCAGTTGTTCGCGAAACGTCAGGGATAAAAAGCCTAGTGACGCGGCGGAACTCAACAGCCATTACGACTATGACAAACGGTCGTGAAAGTCTGAGATACTATTTAACTTATATTTAATTTATAATTTTAAATGGTTTTTCTGTATTATTTACACAAATATGTTCTTACATGCATTTATTATTTCTACATTTTATCATTTACATATTGTATATACACAGTTTATATGCAAGTTTTCCCTTAACTAAACATTATATATACATACCAAGACTGCAGAAAGGAGTGCTTTACTTACAATTTTAGTTTGATTGTGTTGTTAATGTAGAGTGATGCAAACATTCGCTGTAGTATTGTCATACGTCTACGGCGAGTTGAAAATATGTTGGTGTATTTGAAAAAGGAGTGTTCTGCGTTTAATGATGTGGTGTTCGCGAATTTAAATAGGTCGTTCGAGTTCTTGGTTTTCGGTTAAACTCTTGTCTGTACGCACTATAGTTTGAAAATCGGCATTCTTATTTATAATCGTACACAATCGGTTGTTAATTTTCCTATACTATCTGTTAGATGTTCTAAATAGGCTTTAAGGTAATCTACTATATCTAGCGCTTCGTGTAATGACAGTTTGGTGTTGTCTAATTTATAGTATAGGAAATAGTATCTAAAAGAATGGAATAGCCTTAGGAAAATTTTCTCTATTTGAGTATGGATTTTGGTATCTGATACCAGCAGTTGACTTACTGAAATTACTTGGGCTTACTGCGGATTTAAATTTAAGATAGAAGGTTTTCTAATGTGCAAAAATTGCTCGTAATATAAGCCATGTTCCCCATCTCGTCAATACCGGCTGTGGTGGCTGAATAGTGTCCGGACAAGCCTGTTCAAACTCACGAATGAGATTTGGAGATTACTAAAAACATTTTTGAAAGAAACTATAAATTGATCTACTTTTGTGTAATTGTTTCTAGTAAATTCAGTTTCAGGGTGGCATGCATGGAGCAAATAAGTTACGCGAAGCAATTGGGGATAGGATTATTTTAGTAACTTTCCAGCTTTAACCATGTTCGAACCACCTACCCAAGTTTTTTAACAACACAACTTCCCAACACTATTTCCTATGCTTTCTGCTATCCTTTCCGAGTTTGCCTTCTGTAATACTCTACTACGAAGGGGCAGGGATGCCTCTCCGGCTTTTAAAATGCGCACTAACACCTTTAAAAGCACAATTCTTTCTTGCATCCATTGTTTCATTTACCGACAGTCATATTTTTTGATTTCTTAACTCCGCCTTTACTTGATCCGTAATCATGTTTTTCACGCGATGAAAATTATACTGTAATTGAGCTTTTGTTGGTAATCTCCATTCCGGAACGTATTTTCCCCAAAACTTTCGAAATTCTTCAATGTCTATAGTACTTTGTGGAATTTTACGCATACTTAACATACAAATAAAGCCATATAGAAATTTATAATATGGTACATCACGTTGGGCATTTAACCAGCGTTGGTATTAGCACGTAGATTATACACAAAAATACTGTATGGTAAGATTTTGATATTGCAAAAATGTATTTAATAACGGTGCTAGTGTATTCTAATGGCGGAAATCGGTTAAGAAATCTATTAACGGTCGTCGGACACAACAAAGGACGCTGTCGATTCGCCATCATACATGTAGTAATCATATGCGTATGCATTTCGACTTCGGGTACGTCTGACCGCTTTCGAAATACATATATCATCGCTGCCAATGAGTACACACTCGTTTCTGCAGACTTAATAGGTACATAGACATACGCAATGTATATGTATTGGCGTATAAATATGAAAGGCACTGCTTCTTCATATCTAAAATTTATACAGGCCAACACCCACATTAGTCGTATTCATTGAAATAGGTATTATCGGCTCGCATTTAAATATAGAAATACAAATCGAATCACACATTAGCATAACAGTGGGTTATATAAACCTAAGGACACTGCATTTGTATTGAAATAAAACTCCGTCGAAGGAAAATGTGGTAAACTATCAAATATTAAGGTGTCGTAAGATTAAAGAAATATTAATAAAATAGACGCTAGTGCTTTGAATTTTGAATAACAATTTTAGCGATTACGTTATTTAATTGCTTGTTTTGTTAGGTAGATGGTAATTAAAGAGGGTAATTTAGAAGCCGACATCCGAGGTTTTCATATTTTACATCGCGGAAAAGCAATGGTTAATAATTAAACATAATTCATTTAACACCGTTGACGTTTATAGTAAGTGATTCATATGTCACGGTCACGAAGTGACCGCTAAAATGGTGCGGTATTTGTTTATTTTGCCTGCATTACCAGTAACTTTCAAGTGCGTTCCTAAAAGCTAGTTCATCAGTTGTGATTAAATGTATTTATAGATGGCGATCACGTGTTTGAACATTATACGTGCGTGCGAATTGAGCGTTATGAGGGAAAGATGTAGGGACCTAAATTATTATAAAGTGTTCTCGAAACATAATGTACAACCATAAGGAGTTTGTGCGAAGATTACCTACGAAAATGTATTTCAGTATAACCGAGAAAACCAGATATTGAAAGAGTGCTACAGTGCAATACTTATGCAAGATTAGATCTGCACAGAAACTGCACAATGTCATTATGTATGTATTTATTATTACGAAAAGGGTCAGTGAGAGATTATACGTATTAATTTTTTGGCTTACATTAAGTTAGAATACTTTTGGGCTCCTTTTTTGTATAATACAGCTCTCCGCGATTCAGGCCTTAAACGAGCTAGAAAATAAGTGTCTCAAGCCTGAATTAAATTAATCATTACAGACCTCCTTCTTGTAAGCGCACAAACTATGTTTAACCAGATTTTCCTTTTGTTTACGCTACCGATTCCAATACGTCTTCTGGATCTTACGTTCTGTCATGGACAGAACCCATTCTTGAAGTAAATGCCTTAGATTCTGTTCAGTGCGAAGACGGGAATTTTATTATCATTTCGGTAAGGTTGCCGTGACTGCCCGGAGTTGCTCTAGATATTCGAGAAAAATGTCAAAGAACTAAAAACGGCCAAGAGAAAACCTTTATTCTATCTGATATAAAATACACTCTTCAATACCGATGTAGATAATCGTAAACAAGCTTTTGCTCAACTTTATCTTGGTGTTAAAGGTCATGTTCGTATGGGGCACAACCAAAGTGCTCAGCGTTATAATCTCAGGCGTCGTCGGGAATAATTGCGTCGGAGTTCACCAGCGTCTTTACTGCTAGGGTTTTCTCTCTGGACTTATGAACTTTGTGACGATGCTGGTAAAACTTCCGTGTGGCATATAAAGTATCTGAAATCATACCTACCTGATGTCTAGCGATTAGGGTGTTATTTGGTCTGGAGTTTCAGCTATAAGAATAGGCTTACATTATAACTGACGTGAGATAAAAGTCTCCTAAACGGACCAGAGTTTCCATTTTTCATCTATCCATATAGCGACTTTTTTTTTGTTATTTAGGTTTATTAGGCTTCGTTTTATTTACCGTGTAGTGTGAGTTAGCGTTTTTTGAGTTTTGCAGGTGGAGTAAGTAAAATTTCTCGATTATGACATAACTTTGTTTTGTTTTCTTACCGAACTAGACTACTTCCCTGTTGTGGCTTTCTTTAGACTCATATTGCTGAGACCTGCTTTTGATATGCTTTTCACTAATTTTTTGTGTTCCGGTTATAGATTGGATTCTCTTTGTTATATTTTGTCGTTAGTATTTGAATTGATGTTGGCCAGCCACAAAATGTGGGTTTCTCGGCTATCAGTTCACCAATTGGAGAAATAGGAACTAAATAGTAGACCAGTAGAAAGGAAATCAGGACTGGAGAGTTAGTCCTGATTTCCTTTATACTGGTCTACTATTTAGTTCCTATTTCTTTCTCTTCTATCTATTTCATCCTCCTCTCCAGCCGAGTGTTTTATGCCGCTCTCGGATGCGACTTGCTGTTTTAGTTTGTGTCCACGTGACTTCAATAAAAAAACACATCTCTTCTTGATTTGACGTTTAGTTCCTCTTCTTCTTGCACTTAGTATCTGCTAAATTTTAGTTACAGGCTCCATTACGATCTTTATCGAAATTTATGGTGCAAATTTCTTTGGGAGTGAATGGGGAGTTGTTATGTGAACAATTCTACTTTACATATTCGATACTAAGCGATACAAGCTGTATTAAAATTTGTATCTATATTTCTTTCCTTCGAATATGTACACTATCGTCCGTAAGTTTGAGCGCACTATACAAAATAAAATAAACAGACAAATAATGTTTACAAGAAATTTATTAAAGAAACAAACTTTATTAATTATTGTTATTCTAATAAAACAGATACTGTCATAATGTTCCTTCAAAGAAATCCCCTTTTGCTCTAATAATTGCCCGACAGATACGAAGCATGCTTAGAACTAATCGCTCCAAATATGGCTCGTCCATAGCATTTCACACCTCCTGCAGAGCATTGCAGAATGCTGCTTTGCCAGTCGGAGATTTTTTTCCGGACCTCACGATTCAAATAATTTTACAAGAGCGCGATAGGATTATAATTAGGGCACTGTGGCGACCACTCCATTGAAGATAGAACTCCCTCAGACGATTTGTCTTCAACGTAAGCTTTGACAACCTTTGTAGCATGTTTGGAGTCGTTATCTTACTGATAAATGACCTCCTCCCTACCGTATGATTTTCTAGTATTCTCAAATACACATCTTTTGTCATACATTCATCTATTTTAACTAATCTTTTCTAAGTTTTTCGCCTCCAAAGCGACTCCATATTATGATGCTTCCTCCTCCATGTTCCACTGTATTTGAAATACTATCATCTAACACTATTTCTCCGGGGCGGCAAAGAAAAAACGTGCGACGTTTACTTCCGAATAATTGGAATTTCGATTCGTCCATCCACAACAAATTTTTCCAATCATCATACTCCAGTTTGCGCGAACTCTTGCTCAATTTAGTTTTTTCCGTTTGTGTATAGAACTTAGCCGTGGTTTTCCTACTGCTATACGAACCCTAAAATTGTCTTTTATTAGTCTCCGTTCTGCTGTCGACACATTTACTGGCTAACTACGTTGTAAACTGAACTTGCGGTGCAGTACAACGGAGTTGCTTTAGGGAAATTACTTGGATGTATTGTCATTGATGTAGGCCTTCCATTTAGCTTTCTAATCTGAAGCTTACCGGTTTCTTCCTCTCTTTTAATTATCCTATGTATACAACACTCAGAAATATTTAGTTATCTAGTAATTTCTCTATTTGAAACATTTGTTTTGGTGTAAAACACTTGTTCTGAAGTGCGTTTTACTATGGAATACCCTTCCTTTTAGCACATCTTCGACCAAGTAATCTAACACCATGAAATAGGGTTTGCGTAACGCAATTACACACGTCTCGAGTATCTCAGCAATATACTGGATGCATACCTATAGGACACGTAGATAATTCAGTACCTTTCTCAAATTCTATTTCATAATGCGTCCATCCCCAGTTTTCTACTATAAACGTATTATTGGTTTATCGCCATCATAAAATTATATACAAGAAGACATTGTTTTCGTGTTTGAATTGATTTTGCAAATAAGTCTTATTGTTATGAATATCTACTATCAAAATTATATTGTAAATGTCATTCTGAGAAGACTAATATGAATTTTCCTAAACATTTTTAATATAATTCTGAGTGTAAGGCAATATAGGTCATATCAAACTTATGAACGGTGGTGTATGTGAAATATGTTATTAAGACTGTTGTATATAACAGTTATTGTTAATATAGCAGTTCGCTTTAACAATAAACCTGGTAATTCAATAAAATAATTGGGAAATTTTTTATTCCAAATATAGTCGCCCTAACAGTTATATTCACCTAGTTTAAGTTTGAAAGTTGAGTCATTCGTAGTACATTCGTACACATGTTTGTAAAGAAACCAACCTATTACACGAGTGTGAATTTTGGTATTTATTAGATATTGACATCTTTGATGAATCAGAATTATCGTCAATTATTTGCATGTTTGATCATAGCGAATAAATAAATCTTAGAAATAATGTTATTTTTACAACCTTTCATTAATTATTAATGTAAATGGCAAACGGGATCGTCACTTTATAACATTTTCATTCAGTCACACCTGTTTTCGATCGAATATGTTATTTTCCCATCTTTGTTTTATACTAAGTTGTTTGCACTTCTAATATTCAACTTTCTATTGAATGTAATAAAAGCGTAAATTTAACCGCTTCAGTAATTAAAACGTGGACAAAGTGTACATACACCAATAAAGTAGAGTATATGTTAATTGACTAATGATTCGGTAGTTGCTTTTGTTACGCAATATATAGACATCAACAAAGAAACTGTAGGAATACGTTTCTCATATTAAAAACTCAAGGACTATTGATACGAGACAAATAAACAGTAAATTGTACTAATAGATTAGCTTACTAATTTGGCAAATTGATCAATTGAGGTTACGCAGCCGTGTTTGAATATGTTGATTTAGCCAATTCGTCAAATAACAACAAGCAATGTAAATAAGGAGAAAAATATATATAAACAGCATTTTTTTAATGTCTTTGGAAGTAATTGTACTTGGAAATAATAGATACTCTGTTATAAATGTTTTCTAGATAAGCAAAAGAGCTCTTGGTAATTTTATGTTTATTGGAATGAAACTAGAAGGTCTACATATTACCCTTTGAGGAAATGTGTTTCGATAAACCTATTCATCAGCACGATTCATCAGTCGACATTAAATGGAATTGCAAAATTACAATCGAATTGCTATTGAAACACTTTTAGAAACCAAGCACGCCTTAGTAAGAAAATAATGGCGTTTTAATAAAGCTAATGGTTTCTAAACTAGATACACACGTTGATTGTACCTGCATCAATATAATTTACTTTTCTAGTATCCTATTACACACGAAACAATTGCTTTTGCTGTAATTACGAGTTATAAACCGTAATTGTTTTTCAGCTGCTCAAATAAGATTATCGAATTTGGTTTGTTTTTTTGCGATGGAATTATAAAATCCGGGAAATAAAGAAAACAGGTTATAAAAGTAATAAATTTATTACGCTCTCAATTTGAATATAGGAAAAAATATTTTACCTCGTCCAAAGAAGACAGTAATGAAGAGATTCCCCTTATTTTTTCTCATATCATCATCGATAAATAAACTATTTTTAACTATGCGATGTTTCACTTCACCAAAATGAAGTAGTCGGAAAAGAAACTAAGTTGTTTGAATATTGGCAGAAAGGCAGCACAATATATGTAGACAGAGTGTTCTAAGGCTAGAGGAAATTATTCTAACATGTTACCCGAAGAAGTCGCATTGAATTTTGATGTATGAATAAAAACCTTGATTACCCTCGGTTCTTAATATTTTATTATTATTTAAGCTACAAAGCCAACCAAATTAGTGAATTGAGATATTCATAACTTCGATAAAACATTATAAGGTTACTCTTAATCTTATTTCATTCCTTTCCACTAAAACTGTTTAATTATTGGATATTTTATGAATTCATGGATAGTAACCACAACGATTGTATGATTGTATATTTCGCAGGCGTTTCAGTAAATTTCACACCACACAAATCAAGAATTTAGTCGGGACGCAGCGTTTCAAGAGCGCATGTACTCTCATTCTCAACCATTGTTACCAACTGAATTGAGTCGGCAGTAATTTATTAATTTGTATGGTGTGGTATTTACTGCGATACCTGCGAATTATGGGCAATATTCGACCGAGACACTGTCACAGCACCCGCTTCCAGGCAAAAGGAAGCACACGCTTGTAATCATTCTAAAATTGTGGATTTGCTACTCTACGCTTAAGGATATTCTTTTTCTAATAGTTCCTATCCGTTTCGGAGGTTGGCTACCACGTATGCTATTTTAACAGTGTTTCCTGCTGCTCGGAATAATTCAATCATATTCACACCGAACCAGGTTCTGACATTTTTCAACGGAGAGAGTTCGTCTTCTACTAATACTCCTCTTTCCCATTATTTTTCTCTGTAGAATATTCTGCGATACATGAAATCTGTTCTCATTTCTCATTATGTGTCCTACGTATTGTAGTTTCCAAATTTTCACCCTATTAGCCACTTACTTTTCTTTTCCGTTCCTTCTCATAACTTCGATGTTTTTTATATGTTGCGTCCAAGTCAAATGCTTCCAATTTCCTTGTGAGACTTCAGTCAGCGTCCATTCTTCTACCCGTAAAACAAAACGGAGAAGACATAACAGAGCAAGAGTCTCATCTTCCTGTTTAATGTTGTCATGCCTTATGAGCAGATATTTCATTTTACTATAAGTAGACCTGGCCTTTCCGATTCTGCTACGTGTTTCGTGTGAGTGGTCCCATTGTTCATTTACAGTAGTTCCGAGATAGGTAAAACTCCTTACTCGTTCTATCCGTTTTTGATTTATTGTGAAATAACAGTCAAGCTTAAGAATACGTGCATACAAACGGAATAGAAGACGACACAGGTACACAAATATAACTGGAGTTGAAACGTAAAGGGTTAAAGAATATGGTTGACCGAAATGGGGCAATCCAGTTGAAACCACCGGAAAAATAGTAACACGCTGCCCAAGAGCGAAAAGCACATAGTTGGGATCAAAGAATATATCAAGAAGAACAAGAATATGCAAACGTGTAAAGCTGTACTATGTCCAACAGTTACATACTGCTAATGGGCTACAGACTACAGGCTATAAAGGGTAAGGAGATGGAAAAAGGTCATATTGAAGAAAAGGAAGAGTGAAGCCGGTTTTAAAATTAAAAGGCAAGGTAAATAAAAAGAAACATATTCCAGGTTATATGACCCTTTTAATTGCGGCACTAGTATAGATGCTATTCCTGAAACAGTTGTTTGCGTAATATTCAGGATAGTTGTAGTAGGCTACAATAATTGTTGTTTCAGACTACTGCTAGATTTACATTATATAAAAATATGGAAATTTAGAAAGTAAATTTTGATCATACATTGGAGAAGAAAAGTACTGGAAATTAAAAAATAGCAGCACTTTTAATAACAAAAAGCCATACACGCACTGAAGAACAGTGGGCAATATGAATTTATCACTCCAAAATTAAATTAAGTATAAACATTTTTATATTAGAAACACGTTTATTGCAATCAGCATTTTTATACTAGAAAGACGTTTGCTGCATATCAGCAGGCAACTTTTTTGATAAATATTTATATCAAAACTTAAGATGTATTACGCTAAAGTCCATAGTATGGTGGAGGTTCGTCTAAGTCGACATGTTTAGATTTTTTAACCAATCAAAAGTAGCGTCTAAGCTAACCGAAGGCGGTAACCGTTTCTTGGTGAAATTTGTCCTTAGCACGATACGTTGACGCAGGTTTCGGAAATTAAATGTATGTTATTAAAAGCATGAAAATTAAGTGCGAATATTTTAATTTATTCCATTCTTACTTGCACGTGTTTATGCATTCAAAAAAGAGTGAAGTTTGTACTTAAAGATTATAGAGACTTAAAGCTTTTTTGTTTTAGGGTTTAAATGTATTACTAAATACTATGCATGACGTTATATATACAATGCAATATTCAGAAATAGAAAATAAAGCGCCATTATTCTTAAAAACTTAAACATAATAAATAAATATGTACACCGATATGTTTACTCAATTCCTTACTTCTATATACTCATCTATTCAATTTTAAGGGTCCCACAATATGCATTCGGCAGTCTTAGACGAAATATTTAAAGACTCGGTAGACACACGAGGGCGAAATGTTTCCGGAATCGACAAGAAAAACACGGTATTGGTGTGGATTTTTATTTTTATATTTCGATGTAGTCTCCTCGAAGATCAATACACCTTTCCAAACGGTGGTCCAGTCTCTTCAAACCGTCGCAAAAGTAAAATGTTTCGACGTCTGCAAAATGGTCATCTGCAACGGTGATGGCCTCCTCTATCTATCCTAATCTATTTCCTCCCATTGATTTCTTCAGGTTTGAGAATAGGAAAAAGCTGCTGGGGACTAGGCCAGGGGAATATTGAGGATGAGAGACTAATTCGTAACGCAACTCATTCAATTTGGACACGATGATGCGGGATGAATGAGCCGGTCGTGGTGGAAAAGTACTACCTTTCCGTTGTAAAGGAGGCCGTTTCTCCTTCAATACTGCATCGAATCGGGTCAATAAATCGCTGTAGTATTATCCCGCGATCGCCTTCTCCTTCTTCAGATACTCGATGAAGATCATACCTTGAGAATCCCAAAAAATGCTCTCCATCACCTTTCCGACCGATGGAACGGTCTTTGCTTTCTTCGGAAGCGATTCGCCCGGAAAAGTCCACTGCTTCGACTGTTCCTTGGTCTCCGGTATGTAGTGGTGGATCCAAGTCTCATTCGCGGTTATGAAACACATGAAGAAATCCCCTGGATTGCGTTGGATCCTGGCCAGACACTCCTCCGAAACGGTCACCCTATTTCGTTTTTGCTGCGGTGTGAGCAAACGCGGTGTTCATCGCGCCGAAAGATTTGTCATACCCAAAATGTGGTGCAGGATATGACCAACGCGTTCTTCTGAGATTACTGTTGTCTCTACTATCTCTGTCAGCTTCAATCGGCGATTGGCTAACACAACATCATGAATCTTGTCGACGTTTCATCGTTGGTAGTGGCTTTTGGGTGTCCACTACGTGGTTCGTCACTTGTGCTTGTGCGGCAATGTTTGAACGCACTCACCCAAAAGCTGATGGTCGAAAATGATGGAGTACATCCGCCATGAACCTCTACCAAAATACTTTGAATTTCTGTGGCCGTTTTCCCAGCCATTCAAAGGTGTTTTATCACTGCACTAAATTCGATTTTATCAATATTTGCGAAACCGCCTGAGTAGCTACACAAAACACACTCTTAGAACAACAACTATTGCCAGTAGACGTTTGAAATTTTGACGAGTGCCATAAAAAAGCTTGGCCTTACCGACCAATGAATCCACTTCAATCTTCGTTCGCCATCTCTTGCCTATTCCGGAAACATTTCAGGTCGCCCTCGTATGTACGTACATACATTTTGAACAATTGCTGGTAATATTGCGCGTAGATTAGTAAAAGATCTCGAAATGAAAATATACTTGAATACTGGTTAGCTTAATATTTTATTATGACGAAAAACTAATATCAATTTCCTTAGAATCATCGTTACTTGAATGTTGTTTTGTATTTTCTTTTGTACTCTACTCTTATAACACCCCGAATCTTATTTCTTAGAATTAATAAGCAAGAAAGTAAAATAAATACATACAATATAATAACCACGTTAAAAGAGAACCAAATAAGACATGAACAATATGATCAAAGCCTTGAGACAAATTCTAACGGAATAACGTTTCAAAAGGGTTTTATATCTATACATATATACATATCATTATAACACACAGGCGTAACGCCATCGCAACTTCAACCAGGTGAAATACAATGAAAAATAAGGAAATGGGAAACAAAATGGAAAGCAAGGTAAATTGGAAATTGTTACGTTACAAAAATGGTGTTTCGCTTACGTGTAGGCTACTGAAGAGACTATTGCGGAAGATGAAAACCACTTGTTGAAAAATGAAGTTAGCTCACAAATAGTATTTACGTTTTAAAATATTCTAACTAACGGCCGCAGCAGCGTAGAACGAAGGAACCGTGTAAAGTGCAATAAAATTTCTTCAATGGTATTGCGCTTAATAAATACATCACAAATTCTAAGTACACGTATATATTGCTCACAAAGAAAATAGAAATTTTTAGCCTTTTTTGAGATTTTGGAAACACTATTTATGTAAATTGCGAATATAATCTTCTACTCTGGCAAATCTCATATGCGCATGCGTTTAATAATTCTTGCTATTCTTACTATATTCCGAACTACAATAAATACGAAATAGTTTTAATTTTTGTAAACGATATTCGAACAGAATATCCAACAAAAAATAACCAACTAACTGCAGTAACATTTTTCAGGGGTCTATATGGTTACGTTCTTGAATTTAAGCTTCGTTTTAAGTAAAGAAAATATTATAGATACAAAAAGTAGTCACACTGTATACCGTAATAAAGAAAGAATAAAATACACCACTTGCAATTGAAACCTGATGACAATTACCTAACAAAATTTATTCTGCTCACACACACAATTTTATAGATGCAATAATTCTTGATAAAAATGATGCGTTGATAATGGGCTGCGAGCTACGGTACGAGTCGTCTTAGATGGACGAACGAAATATTTCGCAATCCTTTATTTTATTTCAAAATTAGATTTTGAAGTTGTTGTACAAGTAATATTCATTTAATGTTGACATGAAACTGCAAAAAGTAAATAAAGAAAGCTATGCAAAATCTGAGAAAAGAAGAGTTCAAAAACACTTCCCCTCCAAAAAATTAGTTAACTGAAAACTGCATTCGAGAATTGAGCAAGATCAAAGATAAGTGTGAACAAAAATTATATTACACTTTTATATAGACAGTGGATCACACCAAAATTCCATTGCAATGCATTCAAACATTTTTTCCTGTTCTACAGACAAAACAAATGCCTCAACATAGAGCATGTACGGGAAATGTCTTTTAAGTTTTGCGTAGTGGGACATACAGGGCGCAATCAAATGTCAGTATTAAAAATTAACCTCCATCCTTAGTTAGCTCAAATACAAAGTGGCACTGCGGTACGTGTAGTGCTGTAGCTCCAACGAACAGTCAAAGTTGATAAATTAGTTGAAAAATGGAATTAAACTCAGAATACTTTCGCGCAATAATTTTTTCATAATTTTTATCTCAATTATCTCAACAAGAATGTCTCTGCGAGTTGGTGTCTGTTTTCGGCAAGCACTACATCAGTCAACAATTTCTCGTTTCTATGGAGAATTCAAACTTGGACGGATTAGTTTTAACGACGATCCAAGAGCACGTGCGCCGAAAACGGCTATCTGTCTTCATCAATCACTGTGCGAAAGTTCATCACCGAAGATCGACGTGTGACGTATTACGATATTGAGGCATCATTGGGGATTTCAAAGACCTCAATTTAAAGAGTTTTGTGCAAAAAAAAATAGTTTCTCGTTGGGTACCGCATCTGTTGACTGAAGAACAGAAAACAGCTAGGGTGAATTTGTGTCAATAAATTCTAGACCGTTTCAACGCCGGATACTTTAAAAACGCGTACATCTTCCGTGGTGAGGAATCCTGGATTTACTCGTACGAGCCGGAAAATAAACGCTAGTCTTCTGTTTGGTTGTTCTAAAATGAAGAAAAGCCCACGAAAATCATCCGTGCTCGAAGTCTCCAAGAGGATTGTTGCAATATTTGTTTCGGAAGGAGATCGTGCAGCAATAATTTCTCTACAAGATTAAAGAACTATCACTGTCAATTAATATACAACATTTGTTTGCCGCGAGTCATCGTTGAGCTTCGAAAAACTAACCCCGAACGACCAACTATCCTCCACCAAGGCAATACAAATTTGCACACAGCACGCAAGACAATTGAATTTTTAATTGCAAAACCATCCTCCGTACGGTCCTGGGCCTAAATGCCAACCACTTCTTTACCTTCCCGAAGACCAAAACCGGACTGCGCGGTCAAATGTTCCAGAGTGGAATAGCTGCTTCAGAGTTGGTTTGAGCACATGCAAAAGTACATTGATCTTCATAAGAAATACTTCGAAAAACAATAGTCTTTAAAAACTATCCATTGCCTTATTCCAGGGCTATATGTAAAACTTTAAAGGCAATCCTCGTATTATTGCTATTACTGTTGTTATTCTTATCATTGTTGTTATTGTTATTACTATTATTGTCGTTGTTATTGCCGTTATTCCTTATTATTGTTTCTTCTTCCGCTAGTCTACATGTGAAACTGTAACGAAATCTATCTTTTAGGTTTATTAACATTTTGTTTAGCCTTTGTTCAAATAATACGTTATCCATCATTTAGATTGAATTGAACTTTAACCTATATTGATCTCCTTACACTATTATTCAGAAATCATAACATTTGCAGTAAAGCGTCACCTAACCAAGAAGTTTCATTTTTGTATGCAGATGAACCAGTTTACAAGATTGAAATATATTTAAAATATCACATTATCCGATCGCGTATTAGTTCAAATACAAGTTCAGAGAAATCCTGCTTATATATATACGTTCTTGAATAAATATATCGCACACACGTGCGCAAGTATTACATATACCACCTCGACCTTGGTAAAATTAAATTAATCTCCTTTTATTGGTAACTACTTAGAAAGCAATTCATTGTAATTTATGTTGGTATCATTTGCATATATGCAATTTATACATCATTACAGTAGTAAAACATGGTTGCTGTAGGTTGGTGTATAACCATTTGTCTATCGTAAACCATCCCTGAGCTGCGAAAAACCAACTCCGAGTGACGAATCATCCTCCACCAAGACAACGCCAATTCGCACATAGCACGCAAGACAATTGAATTTTCAACGCAGCGAAACATGGAATTGTTAGACGATCATCCGTACAGACCGAACCTACGTCCCAACGATTTCTCAGCGATTCCAATCGTAAGTAGGAGCAGTTGTTGCTCAAAAACGTAATTTTGACTGTACCAACAAATGAGTGGAATAACTGCTTCCAGAGTTGGTTCGAGTGCGTGCAAAGGTGCATTAATTTTCGTGGAGAATACTTCGAAAAACAACTGCTAAAGCATAAGCTGTCTATTGTGTTACATCTAGATATGCGTTGTGGCTATCTTCACTTCAATGTTAGTAAAATACGAAAAGAAACTAATGCTGAACGTACTGAAAGTTTTCTAAATGTGTTAAATGGTGAAAGTTATAAAATACTCGGTAATATCACATGCTAACGTGATTCACCTTCTCTGTTTCGTATACACATTTACATTGTGTTGCCTAAGTAGTACGATAATGTAAACAAGCTTGAATGCACACATCTATTTTTTTATTGTTGAAGTGCAAATATTTTGTTTGTATTAAATACATATATTTGTCAAAACTATTAGATATATCCTTCGTCTTGTCCGCTCGTGTATTTCGTTTTGTTGACACTGGTGAAAACTATTATTGGTAATAGAATGAAATATCGCCTGCGCATTCTATTCGAGGCTATAGCAAAACGTGTCGAATATTCGATCGTTACTAACAATTCTAGTAAACAAATTATCAACTTCTGTAAATCTATGACTTCAGACTATGTATCATTTGCAAATATTTACTTTGATACTAGTCATGCTGTGATTAACTCAAGTTTGTACGTATTTACGGAATTCAAAGGAAATAAAATCAAAAATGAAATAGAATCAAAAATGAACGGATGAACTGTAACTTACCACTGTAGTAGAGCCAGACATTGCTTAGTACCGATGTTTCATGTTCAATGTACATTATTTGAAGAGCTCACTGTATTCGACGCTAATATTTCTTACGGTATACCGATAGAAGTCTAAATATAGAACAAAGATGTGAATTTTCAAGGAAATTTATTAGCTAAGAATGCAAATTGCATCGAGTGTGCCTTCAATTTAATTTAACGTCTTATTGAAATAAGCACTAAATTGGAAGTAGAGAAAAGAAGTTTCATATAGAAAAGAAAGCACATTAGGGTAAAGTCAAATTCACACTAGTGTTTAACCTTACTTATCTATGCGGCAGCATCGTTTCGTTCCTAGGAGATCTACTGACTAACCTTGCAGAGTTAGCACAATATATAGCCAAATCTAATTGGATGTCAATTGGTGGGTGTATCATATAGTCACTTTGGAAACGCATTTAACACTTATTATTCACTCATAGTTAACTGCTTTATGCTATCTCCATTATACATTGTTAGCATTTATTGCTTCCTCTGGTATATGCCAAGGATCCAATTTGAGCCCTGTTTTACTCGAAGCTTATTTGGGCGATTTTCTCTAGAAATTATACTATAATGTGCGTAGACGATCTTAAGATCTATAATACCATAACCTCCGCGATAGATTGCTTTTTTCTCCATACCAATCTGGATACTATAGTTAGATGGTGTACTCAGAATAGAGTTCACTCCAATCTGAGTCGTAAGTTGCTCTAGATGTAACAGACCGTATGGTTATCAATACTCAGTGAGTCAAACTATTATTCCTAGGTACCTATCTATGAGGAACCTGGGCGTGTTGTTTGATGTAAATTTGCTGTTTGCAGACCACTTAGTTTCTGTGCCAAATTCGATCATGAAATCCTTTGGATCTTTCATACAAACCTGCAGATTATTTAAGAACCTCGCGTCACTAAAGTCGTTGTATTAATCGCTTGTTCGTGTTAAATTAGGGTACGTTTCTCCAATTCAGTATCTTCACTCTTTGAATCTATAGCTAGTGTTTGAAAGAGCGTAAAAATGATTTTGAAAATACCTTCGTTGCAAAATTGATAGCACCTATCCTAGATGGGGTGTCGATTATGCCAGTATGCTCACAAGACATGGCTTTGTATCATTATCGGATCGAAGGAAGGAATTTATCACCCATTTGCTATTTAAAATGATTAACCGCACTACTGATACTCCATATCTTCTCTCCAGAATTAATTTAGTGGTATTTTAGTACTTTACGTAGCCCTTCCGTACTTTTGAAGTCCCCTTACAATAATATCTCGTATATTACTGTTACATATAAATGGAATTCCGTATAATATAGCTATATTCCAATTTGCAAAGGATGAAGGCATTATACAATGGTTTGATTGTACCGCTGTTTGAAAAGGGGTTGGTAACTCTATAAATGCAGCCAAGGGTCTTGTGTGCTGTCAAGCACAATTGTTCGATGTGTCTGATCAAACTCACGTGCATCTCAAATATGTTGCCAAGGTCGCGCACTGAAAAGACTCGTGAAAGTTGATGATTATCAACATAATAGGACGTCATAATAGGCGACGAGTTTCTGCAAAATGTTATAGTGCAGCGCTTCCTCAAATTCAGACTTACATTGTTTCCTTTGCAGTCCGTCAGCACGTTGCAGATTCCGTTGCAAAAGTAGGATGTCTTCAACGTTGTTTATCGGTTTATATATTTTAACGTCATTAGCGTAGATTAAAACTGGACCGCTAACAATTTCAAGTAAGTCATTTATAAAGACATTGAACAACAGCGGATCTAATTTCGAGCCTTGCACAATACCTGAGGTCGGCAAGAAGTCATTAGAACTGTATCCGCTATTATATACGCAATTAGATCTTCCATCCAAATAGGAATATATAAACTTTAACAAGTAGGTGAGAATCGAAAGCAACTTGGTTTTGGAAAAATTTGTATAAATGACATCTACTTGAATATCCCTATCCATGTTTTCACAAATGTATTGTGATGTGGTAGCTAAATTGGGGATTGTGTATCTTCTAACCAAAAAGGCATATTGATACGGTGACACGTAACATATCGCACTTGGGTATAACAAGTTGTATGGTAGTACTTAATGTGCATTATAGTGCTTTAAGCACCCACTACAGATATAACTAGGAACACCAATGGATTAACTGAGGATCTTTGTTGATGTACATGGCTTATATTGTTGCCCCATTTTGTTCTTGCCTTTTTAGTCTTACCGAATTAACAGTCTGCTTAATTCATTTCTTAATCTAGTTTGGTTGTACTTTCTCCAAATTTTACTAATTTTTACTGCAGTGTATATATTATGTTATTGCTATATTAACCTGTCAATGGAAATATTCTCTATTGACGAATTAGAATATTATAATAACAAACACAACTGTTATCACTGTTATTACCGTTGCTACTGTTGTCACTGTTATTACTGTTATTGTATTCACTGTTATCACCGTTATTACTATTACAACTCTTACTATTATTATTATTACTAACATTCACGTATTAAGAATGTCATATCATCCACTCAGTAATTACGAGAATTTAAAATATAATTCTTGTTTCTATGTGCATAAACAGTGAATAATCAGCTTTTGTAATGTATGTATATGTAAGTTTAGCATACAAAAATTGTAATGTAATATAATTGCTTGAGTAAAACAATAGTGGAGTTTACGTTTACTGATGGAACTACTTTCTTTTTATATCTGGAAAATATAATAACGATACACGCAGATAAATGTAATCAAATGCAGAAAACTGCACCATTAATCGTAATACAAAGAATCCCACACGATTAAAAAAATATTAAATAGAGTCCTAATAGTGCTTTGCATGCAACAACAGCGAAAGATGTTAGACTAGCAAGGAAAAAATAAGACAACCGATAAGAACATTTTCATATAACTGAAAAACTAAACAGTAGTAACAGTAAATTGAACGTTGGTGGAACGATAACATTTTGCATTACTACAATGATATTGGTTTATCATAATAACATCTTGTATTACTACAGGGCTATAGTTTACCTTTTCTGTTCTTCAAATATAATCATCAGCGGTTGTATATTTCGTGAACTAATATAATATTTAAAGAGAACTTTTTTATGATCAACATTGTAAATGACTAATTGGCAAAACAAGTCAAGGATTTTTCTTCAAAAGCACCAAACAACCTGTCGGATCTACCACCTGTATAAACCTTTCAACAAATTATGTTAAAATATAAAATTATTTCAAACGTCTAACATGTTTCCTTCTATGTTGGCGACAATAATTTATAAACTCCCCTTGTAATTGAATTTGAAATCATTAAACATCTCTGCACGGTTTCGGCAAACTTCCATGTGAAGATGAAGTGTGGCTATGTGTTACAACGCATTGCTATTAAACAGTGCTCGAAGTTTTAGGCAGTGAGTGCATTTAAATTTCGTAATTCAGTAAATGGACTGATAAATGTGTCTTAAACCACACTATATTCCGCGCATTGTTCATCATACAAAGGCAGCCTTTCATGTTGTTCGCTGGATTTGCCATTTACACAGATGGAAGGCATGCATGTTTATGTGATGTATGTTTATGGGCGAGGAATTTTCAATTTGCGTTGAATGGATTCAGTCGAGATTGTTGAAAGTTTTCACCGTAGATATATATGTACATTATAAGTGCTGCGGAAGACGTGGAAGTGGCTTAAAGCTGTATGTAGCAAATCGATGGCCATGAAATAAATGCAGAAATTATAGTAAAAATCTGCAATATTTATCCTTGATTCAAATCGTGAAATTTTCACATTTGTCTTTGCTTTAGTCAGTATTTTATAAACTGTATTTAAATTAGTCACAAGGCATTCATTGTTTTACTTGCTAAACGTGTTTGTTTTGATAGTAAATTATCAGTATTACGTTTATATATATACAAATTATGACTAACTGTAGATTTTATAAGAATGCTGCAAAATATTTATCAATTGGAGATTGTGAGTAAAGTAAAGAATGAATTAACAAGGAGATGTTACGTTATATGTTCACTTATTCATCATGTAATAAACATAGAATTTATATTACGTATCTAAGTGTGTATTTGCTTCATATATTTTTTATGTTAATATAGCCGAAGGTTAGAGACAGTTGCTTTGTCAGTCACACCAAAACGTATGTATATATATTATATATATATATATACATACACTAGGGTGAATAAAATAGACACCTACTAATTAAAAAAAAGATTCTGCTCTCGTTATATATACAAAATATTTTAAATTTTTTAAATTAGACTAATATTTTGTCGATCCATCTTTACTTGCATGAAGTGCTGCGAGTCGTCGTGGCATAGAATCTATTAAATGATTAATGGTGTCTTCTGGAATATTTAACCACTCTTCTGTAACAGCTGCCACGAGTTCTTCCTTATTGCTGGGTTTTCGGGGTCGTTTCGCCATATTTGTCTGGATTATGTGCCAAACATTCTCTATCGAATTCATGTCTGGTGATTGGCCTGGCCATGGTAAAATCCGAATCCCTTGTTCCTCTTTCAATGTGGTTGTTGTTCTTGCTTTGTGGCAGGGTGCTCCATCCTCCATAAAAGTGGCGCCTTCTTTAGATAAAATGGCGTTGTCGAATACCGGTAGTAGTCCTTCTGTTAATATTTGGATATATTTTGCCGCATTTATATTTCCGACGCAGATTACTAATTGCGGTCTTACACCATACCATATCGCGTCCCACACCATGATGTTCGCACCGCCGTATTTCACCGTCCGATGCAAAAATTTGTCGTCTAGTTGCTGTGACGAACGTCTCCATACCCACATACGACCACTATCACTCAATTGGCAGTATCTGCTTTCGTCTGAAAAAATTACAGACCGCCAAAACTCTTCGGGCTTCGTTCGCATTTCGATTGCCCAAGCCATTCGGCGCTTTTGAAACGCCGTAAGGAGAGGTTTTTTCTTTGCCACCCTTTTATACATCCCCACACTGTGGAGGTATCGCAAAACGGTGCGCTGACTTTTCTGTAAAGTTGCCGCAAGCTCAGCTGTACCTTTTCGCGGTTCTCTTAACACTTCGCGCACAAGTACCCTTTTACTTCTTTCAAAAGGTCCGACACGACCTGGTCTCGGCTCCCCTGTTGTTTTTTCCTTGCGTTTAAATTGTGTAATCACACGGTTAACTGTGGACAACGGAATATTTAAAAGATTACTTATTTCACGTTGCGAAGCGCTGCGTTCACTCTGGCCAACGATGCGACCCCTGGTGAAGTCGCTAATATCACTCGAACCTTGTAAGCGAAGTTTAGTTGTAACGATACTAAACTATGACGAATTCCTTCCGATACATTTACCCCTACCCTAATGACAAGAGAAAGTTCTTAATTCGTTCTTAGAATTTAGCTGTGTACGTATTTATACCGCTTTACCTGGTGTCTATTTTATTCTGTCACCCTAGTGTATATATAATGCAACATCAAGAAATCAAGAATAATTAACGTAATCCTAGTACGTAACTTTTTACAAAGAGATACTACAAGTTATGTTATGCTTTAAGTTATACCAGTTACTGTCGCACCTCTGTCAGATTATAATACATTTCCTTTCAATGTACCAAGGTAGAAAATGGCGAATGCCCTACAAAGTGCAACTTTAATTTAACAAACATTTTAGTGCTGCAGCAATAATGAACCTACAATCATTTTCTGCATCCCTTACCTATACTTGTAAATAAATTTATGTTATTTGCTTTGATTTTCACTTTAATCATCAACAGTTTTGTCAAAAAGAGTGTCGTACACTTTCAGTGTTTAGACCTTATTAGGTTTCTAACACATGATCTTATTAATTACTACTAACTACAACTTAAAGCATTATGTGTGTCCCCATATTACGATATATCTGAGGGCATTGTGAAATCAAGTTATTATAAGTGATTCCTGGGAGACTTCCTTCGGATTCCGTGACGTAAATGGTAACGCACTTGGGTAGAGAACAAAAGCTGTGGGTTCGAATCCTGCCGGGTACCACGAAAACAAAATATTTTCAGAAATTGATTAATTCAGACGTTGGAAAAACCAAGGAAACTGAACTTTGAAACTTTGATATACCCACGTAACTTAAAATATATTAAGATTTTACATACCAAGTCTCTGCATTAAATAATCGAATTCTATTTCTTTAACTCGTGTTATCAATATTACGCCCTTGTTCTTTTTAATATACTTCCGTCCCTTATTCACACACTTCTCCCAGTGGTATTTTCACTTCAACGGTAATCCTGGGATCCTTAAATGGACAGATTGTTTGCAGTTTTTTCTCAATGTCGAAGCTGTAAGTTCAGCTTTCATCTTTCGTTTTGATTTTCATGAGTGATTTGTTATTGTTGGCCCATTTAAGAAGTTTCCGTTAAACATTCATTCGAGTTTCTCTCTTCATTCTCAAATGAGAAGCAAACTTTGCTGCAAGTCTACGCATGTTTAGTTCTTCGGCCAAAATGTAATGGCAAAACCCTATTAAGATACGTCGGTTTTCTACAGACTGATCATGGTTTAAACCATATGTGGGCAACAACCGGGCCGCTGTAAGATTCGATACGGCCCGCTTATTCTTCTTATTTCAATAAATTGCATTACTATAACATTGTCGTATTATTTCATGTCTGATATCTATCGCAAAAAAATTATGAACACTACTTTAAAATGCACTACGTTTAAACGCGGCCCGCGAACGTATCTCCACACTAAAGTTTGACCCACAGCATCTCAAAGGTTGCCCATATTGGGTTTAAACAAACTGTGTTCTCGATTTTCGGAATGTGGGTGTCATCAGCTGGTGTCAAGCGCCTTTCTAGTTTAAGGTAATATTCAATTGATTTAAGACCACTTTTGAATCATATAAGCCTTTCCTAAGCTTATTTCAAAGATAACAACGTTTCCGTAAAAGTTTTCTTCACCTTAATGCATTGCATCGTTGCTGTCGAAAATCTTCTATTGCAGTAAGTGCTACTAACATTGAAGCATCTTGTAGTCAAACAACAGCAACATAGGATCGGACCAGATCTCCACAATCAGAAACAAATGTTGAAACTAGCTTCAGCTTAAAAGCACATCTTAATCGATAAAAAAATAAAGCCTAAATGTAGCCTAAACACATTACACGATTGTTCATCACAATTTAGTCTAAGAATTTCGCCTTTAGTCTTGTATTGTATTTTAATACAAAACAGGCTAAACGAGGATTCAGAAAATTAAATATTGAAAATACTATTATAAATTGTTCAATTATGGAATTATACTTAGTGTATTCGTATCTTTTATTTGAAACTAGTGGTCCGCAATTAGTGAATGAATGAGGTTGTTAAATTGTATTTATTCCAAATTATACCTATTCTACATACAATTACAATTGTGCAATAGTGTCAAGCGCTTACACATTTGTTAATATAGTAATTTAAAGTTATAAAATTTACAGAGCAATTTAGTTCTCCCAGCAATTGCTTAAGTTTAGGAGAACTTTTCATTTCTGTGGTGTAATGTAACGTGCTTTATACATACGTTTACAAACAGAATTTTTCAATACTTGAATAATTGTAAACGGTCAGAATTAAATTAGATACCAGTGAAACTTGTAAAAGGTTTCCATGTGTTGCAATCTACTTTGTTGTCACTAAATGTAATAATTGCTAAGATAAATACGCCCAGTACTGTGACTAACCTCAGTGCATGAATTGTGAAACTGGCATAATTACAAATTTCGAATATCTTATTCGAAAAGAAACATTACCCACTTTAAGAATTGGCCATAAATAAACTGTTTAAACACAGTGAATTTTTTTACAAAAAAATACGTCTGTAAATGCCTTCGCGTAACACACTCGTGAAATTGGAGTCAAATACTATGTACCAAAGAAACAGATTTGTTTAATTAATAAAACGTGTAAAACGCGCTGTTAATAAAACGCGTAATTGCAACGTTATTGATATAGTGTCAGCTCCTATACAAGAGGTAATTGTAAATATGTATAATTAAACCCAATGTTATTACGCTATTACGCCCATGTGCACAATTAGCACGGTATTTCTAGGTCAATGATAAGAATACTTACTGTTGCTTTCTTCTGTCTTATGTCAATGCTGAATATATATTACTTTTAAGTATATTTTATTATTTTATTTGCCGAAATTTTTCGTGTTTCGTGAGCTCTTTATTTATTAATTTAAACATTTTCTCTTTGATAGATTGTTTATTAACCTGTCAATACCTATAGAAAGACAGCGAAACATAAATGGACTTTCATCTTCATCTACCACCCTTAACTCGCAAAAAATATTGAATAGTAGATTGTAGACCCCATTGTGTTGCCAGTAACTGTATTATAATAATACAATTTCGTATCATCAAACAATTTTTCTAAATCCTATTGATATTAGTGAGTTGCTTTTAGGGGGGTATAAATACCTAATGTTTTTATGCCACAGTTCAAGTAGTTGCTTAAATCACCCCATAGCCAATACTGAAACCACCGAATAAACAGTAAGGACAATTCGGTTTGTTATTGCATAGGGTTAGTAAACATTGATATTTTATTTTACTATACTTTTAAGTTGGCCTTTAGAGTTTTGATTGCTTAATATATTTAGCGTTGATTATAACATTAGAGGTTAGAACATTTTCTTTTGAGATAGTAGATGTATATATCCCTAGAAGGGGTGAGTCATTGCAGTAGCTGGTGCTATCTAGTACTTTACCCTTGTTATACGTTGTAGTTAGATTACACCGAGCAACACTCATACGTAATAAATTTCGCCGTTATTTATTAGTAGAATAGATGCTTTCTAACTTTCACACGCTCGAACCTAACATGAGCATCGAGATTCATTACCTTCAGAGTCACTTAGATCGTTTTCCAGAAAACTTAGGTGATGTCAGTGAGGAAAAATTTCACATCAGCAGTATGTGAGAAATGTACCATGGAAGATGGCCGCTTACTGCTGGAATCTTCAGTGACACTGTTGGCATATTTTTCTGTTAAATAAGTACCTCTTGCCCATTTTTCTATGTTTCAGTTAACAGTTATCATATAGTAATATACACTAGGGTGACAGAATAAAATAGACACCTACTAATTAAAAAAAAGATTCTATTCTCGTTATATGTACAAAATATTTTAAAATTTTTAAATTAGACTAATATTTTGTCGATCCACCTTTACTTGCGTGAAGGACTGCGAGTCGTCGTGGCATAGAATCTATTAAATGATTAATGGTGTCTTCTGGAATATTTAACCACTCTTCTGTAACAGCTGCCACGAGTTCTTCCTTATTGCTGGGTTTTCGCGGTCGTTTCGCCATATTTTTCTGGATTATGTGCCAGACATTCTCTATCGGATTCATGTCTGGTGATTGGCCTGGCCATGGTAAAATCCGAATCCCCTGTTCCTCTTTCCATGTGGTTGTTGTTGTTGCTTTGTGGCAGGGTGCTCCATCCTCCATAAAAGTGGCGTTTTCTTTAGATAAAATGGCGTTGTCGAATATCGGTAGTAGTCCTTCTGTTAATATTTGGATATATTTTGCAGCATTTATATTTCCGCCGCAGATTACTAATTGCGATCTTACACCATACCATATCGCGCCCCACACCATGATGTTCACACCGCCGTATTTCACCGTCCGATGCAAACATTTGTCGTCCAGTTGCTGTGACGAACGTCTCCATACCCACGTACGACCACTATCACTGAATCGGCAGTATCTGCTTTCGTCTGAAAAAATGACCGCCAAAACTCTTCGGGCTTCGTTCGCATTTCGATTGCCCAAGCCATTCGGCGCCGTTTTTGAAACGCCGTAAGGAGAGGTTTTTTCTTTGCCACCCTTTTATACATCCCCACACTGTGGAGGTATCGCAAAACGGTGCGCTGACTTTTCTGTGAAGTTGCCGCAAGCTCAGCTGTACCTTTTCGCGGTTCTCTTAACACTTCGCGCGCAAGCATCCTTTAACTTCTTTCAGAAGGTCCGACACGACCTGGCCTCGGCTCCACTGCTGTTTTTTCCTTGCGTTTAAATTGTGTAATCACACGGTTAACTGTGGACAACGGAATATTTAAAAGATTACTTATTTCACGTTGCGAAGCGCTGCGTTCACTCTGGCCAACGATGCGTCCCCTGGTGAAGTCGCTACTATCACTCGAACCTTGTAAGCGAAGTTTAGTTGTAACGATACTAAACTATGACGAATTCCTTCCTTTACACCTACCCCTACCCTAATGACAAGAGAAAGTTCTTAATTCGTTCTTAGAATTTAGCTGTTTACATATTTATACCGTTTTACCTGGTGTCTATTTTATTCTGTCACCCTAGTGTATATGCTTAATTACACTTCAAAAATCCGATGCAACAAAATGTGTGTGGGCTTGTGTTATAAAAAAGAAAATGAGAAAATTTACAGTATAATATTGCGCACCTTCTTGATGTGGAAATAGTTCCTAACAAGAAAAAAATAAAAATAAAACAAAAGCACAATAAAAGTAAACGCAAAATAGGGAATCTCAACGTCTTGTCTGTGGTAATTGGCTTTTTCAGGAGAGAAAAAGAGAGAGAAATAGAGAAACGAGAACCAAAATAGCACAATAATTCGACGTTTATAGCACGCTGGGGGCGAAATTACTTTGGAAGAGGGTCATGGTAACTCGATATGCTAACCACGCTAGAAATGAAAACCAAAAGGTTTTATTTAAAATTTTTAAGCATATGAAATAAGATTGTGACACTAGAACAACTAACCTGATTACACCTGTAAACAAGAACGTAGGAACTTGGTGGAACCAAGAGTTAAGTAAGTTTTGATAATCGAAATATACTTCTCATTATTTATTTACAGAGCTGGTGGTTCGACATCTAGCGCACTTGGTTAGTCTCGGGGTTCCCAGTTCGATCGCACGAATTTTCCAGAGTTGTTTTCTGTGGTTTTCCTAACTCCATAACAAATCCTCAAAGCGAATGTCTCAAGACCCACCACGCGAGCGGGTGTCATAATAACCCAAAGCCGACTGATGCCCCCTGTAATTGGCAAAAGCTGTTGGGGAATGTGAAGGCATGTATTATTGTTACTACTATGCATACGCGGCCCAGCAGGCGCAACTAGTACAACATACATATAATACTTATACTCAGGCTAAGTATGTATCCTTTCTGTTATAAAGAACAAGAGGGATCTTATTTTCAAATATGTTGAGTTATAACGATGTTTACATTTATATTACACTGATTAACGTTAATTAGCGTTAATTAACTTTAATCAGTGTAAGACTTCTACAAGTAGACGTAAAATACAATAAATAAATAAAATAAAATATATCGACTTTCCATATAATCCGGTCTCTAGTTGTTGAATAAAATAATAACTCTTTGCTATGTTTTAAAATAAAACCATTTGGTTTTTCTCACTTTTATTTCTTAGTGTACAAACACGTGGTGCTTGCCTGTTACATGCCTTGGTAAATGACTGTTACTTCCCTTTTCCGTCTACTTTCGCTCTGTTTTCTCTATTTCTCCTAGGTGGCGCACGGCGCGAAATTTCAAAATAGTAGAGTTAATTATACACTAGTCATGACTATTAATGAAGCAAGTCGTCTACTAAATTGAATGAGCTACATATAATCACTTTGTCAAGTATTTTATTATATGCTCAGTGCAATATGTTCATAGAATTCGTTGTTCCCGTTTCGAACTTTACATGTAGAATGCGGAAACGAAAGAAAAAAAACATTTAATATTTGAATCCGTAAGGTTAATATGTTATTTTTCCTTGGATAAATTGCGTATACTTACTGAATTGTTATAATTCGTGCGTATGTTAACAATAATATCCGCTTATTTCTTTTGAAGCAGAAATATTTTGACATGATATATGTGATGGGTGAATAAACGGTTTCCTGAAATACACGAGCATATATGTAACTATGTACGTTAAATAAATATTTAAATAGTTTGCTTGAATGACAAAGGATGTAAGATATTTTCCATGTTATTATTCCAAAATTAAAACTAATTTTGTTAAATAACATGTTTTCTAATTTGATCAATTGCTAATTACGCACATTTTAAAATAACTCTTTATTTTAGGATGAGTTTAACTTCGATTGCGTTGAGGCAATATTAGTGAAAAAACGTTTAAAAAACACCACCTACTAAAATTCTGCAGTAAATACTTATGGTGAAATTATTTACCTACATATAACAAAATTCAAGTTCGGATTTTTTCTTGACATGATATTGTTGCGATATCGTAACGATGGGAATAACCCAAACAATAACTGTTCTCTAGTTATTATGGGTTGTTATAAGGAAAGCAACTCTGTTGATCCTAGAAAAACAGATAACAACCCCATTAAAATATTAAACGCATGAAGTTCGCAATACTTCCCACACGACTGCCCACACTAGATACAATGCTAACAGTGGAAATGGCAGTGGAGAAAATGCAACCACCCGAAGCAGCCGATGAATATCGTTGAAAGATTAGCGCAGCAATAGAGAAAGCAAAACCGAAACAGATACGGCAAAATATCAGCAAGGCAGAACAACGCAGCCTCAAGGAATTAATGAGCGACAAGATCTTACCAGCGGACAAAGGGAACGCTACTGTGATAATGGATGTTGGAACATGCAACATCAAAATGCAAGAAACAATAAATACCGTGAAATCTTTCCAACCAACTCAGCTGACAGAAATTAACACCCCGCTATACGAACCCACCTCGTCTTTAGGGGCTACCTAAGATACACACACCAGGTATCCCTCTCCGGCCAATCGTAAGCTCGATAAACTCTCCCTGACATCCATCGCCAAATTCCTTCTAGATATAATTACGCTTCAGTATCAAGATCAAAGAGATAACAATTGATGAATACGACAAATTGGTAGGAGACGATGGAAATAGCCCAAAGCAACAATTCTAGTTATTATCGGATTTTTCCTCACCAGTTAATTTAGCTAAAAATAAATTAATACTCTAATCAGCGTATTTGAAACGAAAACTATCGAGATCACTTGTGAATTACGCAATAATGAATTCTGTTTGTTATTTATTTACGAAGTAGGAAATGTTTTTATATATCTTAAGGTCAAAAGCCTCAAATGAACGCCAAAATATGATGTTATTCATACGTTCGCGCTGTTTAAACGTTATTTTTCTAGTAGATTGAACTCAAGCGATCTTATTTAAATTTGTATGGCTTCGAGACAAACATATAACAAGTTGATATATACGCAGTGATATCATTGAAGTAAGCAAACTATGACAAATGTTCAGAATTGTAACTAAACGTATGTAAATAATGCATGTTGATTGAATTAGCAGAACTTAACTACCATGAGGTATATCTTCTTACGGGTTAGTTAAGATACTGTTAACAAAAGACGATGCAAATTATACTCGGTCAGTGTGAATGTCAGAAATAATTAAGTTGACGACATGTGCTGTCTGTATTCAAGATGATGAATCATGTCGTATATCGCGTGGCATATACGACAAGTTTGTCAAATTGCGCGATACCATACGTGATTGTATATATGTGTTATAATGAATAATTATAATATAACTAGACTGCATAAGGTTTCAAATAGAATTAGTTTTTTTTTGTTGTATGTTACGCAGATCAATTTTATGTTAATAACTTCTTGATAAGTTTTTGCGGCGATATAAGCCGATGATAGTTAAAATACAAGATAGAGGAAGTGGACCAATAGCTCCGGTAGCTCATTTATTATTGGGAAAACCAAAAAGCTCTGGATATGAGAATCGTATATATCTATATATTTCATGATTTGATGTTATTTTGAAATATGCAGGATAAGCCAACGATAGATTATATATCAAACTTGTGCTTCGTAACATAAAACCGAAATATTTGGCACATCTATGGCAACTGTTAATGTTATTCAAATGTTGCATTCACAACTAAAACATTCGTGTATGCCTCACTAATTATACGCTTAAAAAAAAAGAAAAATTTTATATTATATATTATATATAACAGTAACTTCGTCGGAGCAATAGATAAACTTGGACCACAGAATACTACCATGACACAAACTATAACACTATAGATCTTGACCTGCAAAATGTTTAGCTGTGAAAATCACGTCGTGCAGGGGCTGAACTGTGTTCCGAAAGTTGGTTGGGAATCAGTACAGCCCAAGATGTTTAAGAGAACAAAAATCGACTACCACCGTAATATGGCCGCAAGTACGAATAGTTGAGGTGTCAAAACTTCGTCGACGGCGACAATTTGCACTATCACTGCCTATATCACATGATATAATCTTCCCTTATTCAGGGGACAGTAATAAGAGGCAGTGGTGTAGTCCGGTAGGGGGAACATCTGGGTACTGGTGAGTTGCATTCCCTACTCTTAACTCGCAATGAAAGTTTTTAGTATTATCAACACATTGCTCAAGCATTAAAAATTCTAAATGAATGTGATTGAGCTCTCGATTACTTAAGTTTCCTAGAGATGTTTAGCATTCAACTGTTTTGGTGATTCATAGCCGCAGATTTAATAGTTCTTTAGTAGCAATATTGGCATGGATTTCTTCACAATAGTATGGAAGATATCATCTTCAATTCTGAGGAGCTGTGATATTTATTTTAATTGTGAATGTCATTATACATATGCCATATACAGTCAGGCAAGTAATAGAAGTGCAAGAAAAAATATGGGATTGCCTATGCAATGAAGAATAACGTTCTTGCATTCAAATTGTTTTTTTTCTTTTGTTTTTTTTATTTCTTTATACTGCGTTCTTCAGAAATATAATCGAATTTTAATTCCAAATAAAGCCTTTATTTCAATATAAATTATGTTAATTTTCAATAAAGGCTTTGTTTAATGAAATTGAGAAAAAATAATGTAGTACGTAGCTAAATAGGAAGCACTATGTTTCTTATAAAACTTCTATATTTGTATTAAATATACATTTCGGGTACAACTTGTACACATCTCCAGTAGCTATGAAATATACGTTTAGAATACGTTGTATATGGAAATTTTATAGTGTTCCTTATTTTCCTACATACTAACTATTCTTGCAAGTGCTCAACATCCCAAGTGAATGATAAATATGTAATTTCAAAGTTTAAAAAATGTTCTTAATTGGCAAAAAATCCGAGTGTTTAAATTACTTTAAAGACGTGTAAAGTAACTTATTCTGTGGCATTAGTGACAGCCAATAAACCAATACAGTACACCTGGCAAATGTATTTTTTTTGTTACTGTCAAATCACTACTCATAACCAATATGGTATTTTAAAAAAGTAATTTCGTGGCTTATTAGAGGGTAAATTTATATGATCAAATAGTATTAGTGTCAGTGTGACACTTAAGCTCTCAGAATTATACCAAAGACCTGAAATAAGTTACAACATACATTTTCAAACTCCATGGTACACTTTTATCAATATAATTTTTGCTCTCTCGCCATATTGTAGTTTATTTTAAAGTATTACTGGCTGCATTCTTTTGCACTACATAATACTTTGTCTTTACTACTGTTAGATTTAGTTGAAATTTAAATCAGAAAAGAAACTCTAGTATTTCATTAGTGTATTTTAAAGATAGTCTATGATCAAGAGCTTCCTTTTTCTAAATGAAAACATTGTTAACTTAATGGTTTGCGTAATATTCAAAGAGGAAAGCGAAATATGAAATGTGATGGTAGTTGTAATTATTTTAACGAAATACAGACGAATGTTTGTTATTATAATGTTCAAGCAGTTAAGTTGGGTGCATATTTGTGAAAATATATAATAAAATACTACTCCACGGAATGTTCTATGTGAAAAGATGGAAGTTGATATTTAGATTATTCTATATACTTGAAAACAATTTGAAACTATAGCTTAGAAATTTTTTGATTTTTATGAAAACAATGTTCTTTTGCGCTATTTGAGTTGCAATACAAAAACCGACAGTTAAATTCAGGAAATCCAGATGCAGCTTATAACTTATAACAATTATTCGAATTGTATTTTGATAACCTTAGTGTTGAGATTTGCAATTCCTTTCAGCAATAATATTATATGAGTAGTAAGTAAATAGTTAAGAAACTTTTTGTAACTTTGACCATTTGAAGCGCCAATTGTGTTATGCAGCTAATACGATATTTTAGAAGAAATTATTAAAAGCTTTTGTTGAGGGAGGATGATTTCAGAATTTAATTGACATACCAACATTGAAAAAGTGCAAGCTTGGTATAAAGTAAAAGTAGATTCTTATTTGAAGTAGTTTAAATAACATTACTGACACGTCGACTATAGAATCGACATTTTTAAAAATAAAATTAATATTATCACAACTTACATTTTAATTATCCGATTGTATAATATTCCATCAGCAATAAGTTGAAAATATGTCACTTCTTACTGACTTCAAATAAGTGGTCTCGGTCGCATGCTGCTTTATTTCCAACGCAACGGCACCGTAAAAACAACACGGCAGTTACCGCACACAATGAGAAGCATCGCAAAATATAGACTAAAGGAGTAATTGTTATAGTCGTCGAATAAACTGTCTTCCATTTCTCTCCTTTTAACAAACTAAAAATACATGTTATGCTGGCGTTTCTGTTTCATTCGCTATTTACATCTTTGGCGAGTTTTCAAACCGATACGACACTCATTGTAAAAATTGACACGTGAATATTTTAATCAAAATATTTTACCAACTTGTTTATAGGTAATAATTTTTGAATTGATAGAATATATTTGTGCACCCGAAAAATTATGAGGCACACTTGTATATAGCCGAATATGAGACAAATAACTTTCGTATAGCTAAAATGTCGCATTATTACAATTTCGAAAAGTTCAGTGAATTCTTCAATCCTTGAGAAGACTGTGAATTTAAAAAATTATATGTGACCTCTTGCACAATTGAAATGAATTATTACGATGCCTTGGTGTTGTTTTTGAATTCTTCAAATAATTTTGATAATAAGTTCATTGATGATTATGTATATGTATAAAAGCTACACTTTGGAGGCAGCCTGGGAGATATTCAAACATGTTTGTGCATTGGTGAAGTTTCAAAAAGCTCGTCTTAAAGGATATATAAATATTAAAACAAAAGTCGACAGATTTTCTCTTTTTTTTATTATTGAAGAGCTTTACTAAAGTAGAAAGCTCCACGTTAGTGCTATACATATGTACAAAGTTAAATAAAGTTAAATTCTCTTAGAAAATACAAACTAAACACAACCTGCCCAAGTACCTACCTTTAGACTAGAAAAAGAATATTTTCTGAATTACACCTATTGATCTAAACGTTGGATCTTGTAAGCAAATTTTATCTGGCATCTATTTTATGCGCAATTTCATTGCCTGTGTACAAGCAGCAATCACACACCAGCAATGTTCGTATGGTACTACGTTATAATTCTATTGTTTTGCCATTCATCTATAACGCCGCACAATTCTATAATGATGTTAGTTTAAAATTTTGGATATTTTCATTTACCATTTTAACTGAACTACTTAATAGTTTTAATTGTGGATGATTTAAATTTTTTCGGAAAATGTTTACTTTACACACACGAACACATATATGTATATCACAAAGTTAATCATATTACTATATGTAGGTGTAAAACGATGTTACTCGTAGGTATTATCATGTGCTTAAAAGTAAAAGGAATTACGTCTAAAAATGAAGTTTTTAAATAATGGCAAATTTAGGATTGAGTTACGTTTCTGCACTTTTAACGTTCATAACACGAAATGCTTTTAATCGAAATTACGTTTTTACGGTAGACAGATTGCAAATACTTATCAGTCACTTTAAACTAGTTTTTGTACATTACTTACCTTTAATTGAAGCCCACGTTATTATGGTTGGCAATAGGTAATTTCATTATATAAAATGAGATCATCCAATGTGATTTTGCTTTTATACTATACAGTAGTAAATGCGCAAAATAAGTTTCTTTAAATATAGATATTTGCATTTCAGACTTTATCGTGTTTCTGTCAAATAAAAGGGCGCAACTTCTGCACATGAGGCAATCGCAGATAATCCAAATTCGAAACTAAATGATCTGTACAGTATAACAAATATTTCTTATATATTTCTTGCTCTGCTTATGTTACTGGCGGAAACATGAAGGTTTCAACTAATAGCTTCTTATCATAATACCACGATATTCAATGCGATAAAGGTAGTGGTCAAATGCAGAAAAAAATCCATTCAAAATTGACGATATCGTCAATCTGGTATTCTGCTTCAAGCACCGGATCTACCGCAGCTATTGCAACATTAGTTTTATAATTTTTCATTACCTAAGCACGTACTTTCGTCAAACTTTCGCCTGAGATCGAAGTACAATTTTCGTGTTACGTGCATGTTCTAAAATTAGTGCACCACTTGAAAATATTGGTTTATATTAGGAGCACGGTGTGCCTGCATGATGCCGTATAAATAAATATCCTTTTATTTGGGACGTTTAAAAATACTTGGGCAGAATTCTAGATTTAGATATTTTAATGCAAATGTATTATGCAGAAGTACATTTCAATCCAATAGAAGGCGTCATAATTATTTGTAGCATAACCTTGATGCATGGATAATAATGTCACATCCATACCTATGCAGATGCATGTGCACACACGTTGTCGTATATATCAATCAATAACCATGGTAAGAAAATCTCTCGGAATAGATACTCGTGTTAAAGTCGATATGTATAATTGATGCTGTTTTTGCCTTTGTTTATTATTTAACGTGCGTATACAAATATCGATAACACAGAATTTACCCTTTACTATAATTTTAGATGGCAAATGCTTTATTTTGGTATTAGTATGAAAGAGAAATGGCACTATCTTTAGTGTATTCGATAAAAAGCGACAATTGTGCGGGTTTAATGCATAGGACGGTACTGAAGATGCTAGCAGCATGTAGAGTGACACGTCGATTAAGACCACTATTGATACAAGCGTTAAAGATTGGTTTACAAGGTAGACAATGAGATCTACTGCCCGTAACATATGGCAGTAAAAACGCAGGGAAATTCATGGTACTTCCCTTCGTGTGAACCTAACTCGTGCATAAAATAAGGAGTCTTCACTTATAAATATGTAATATATATATCCTTATTTCCACTACAAATATTGTCTACTGTCTCATATAATTCATATCTAGTTTTATTTTTGCTTCTATATTAAACTGGCTACTTATGAATCTGTAAAAATATCTGGATATCAAAACTTCAGTTAAAGAAGCAAATCATTAAAGTCAAGTAGTAGCAATTACAGAAAACAGAAAAGAAATATCTTTGTTGCTTAAATATACAGATTATTATTATTATACACAAATGCACAGTTGATCAACTTGTTGGTTAAACAAAACCGCTTTTATTTCGAATGTTATGCTATTATCCATATTATGTTCACATCGTTATTGTGGTCTACAGAAATACTTTTTTTGTTAAGTTTACTCCCCGATCGATGTAAGCTAACGAAATTAATGTTACTATTTCAACACCTTTTTTCCCTCAATGAAGTGATGAGGAATTCATAATATTTATGTTACTTACAACACACTTCAACATATTATTAATTGTACCACAGGAGCATCCGCTCTTTCGTTTTTGTTAAAAAAATTGTAATTTTTGTCGTGAATACCTCACATCAATAAGAAACAGTTGTTACATTTTTCCTTCATAACTTGACGTAATTAAAGGGAAATAATAAAGTATTACCACATTTGAAATGGATGCGTAAGCTTCCACGGCCGGAGTCAATAATAAATTAACTGTCTTCGGAATTGCACCGTGTTATGATAAGATATAAGAGAAAATGAAATAAGAGTAAAAGGAAATACAAAGAAATAAAGAAGGAAAGAAAAAAGTAAAAAAGGTGAAAAAAGAAAAGAGAAGAGAGATTCGCCTTTCCCTTTTCTTTTTTCTTTTTCCGTCCCCCTTCTCTCTTTTTCTTCTCTTACTCTTTTTCACCTTTTTTCTTTCTTTCTCCTTCTTCACCTTTTTTACTTTATACCCTTGTTTTTCCTTTTACTCTTATTTAATTTTCTCTTATATCTCATCATGACACGGTCCAATTGGTATAAACAACTAGTGATTTTTCAAGTTATTGCCGGGCAGTGTTATACAGTGTGACTTTGAAATAAAATAGAAAAGCACGGAAAATGAAAAAGTGTAATTATACAGAATATAAATCCAAAAAATTTTGAGTCAATTGCGACTCGAACGTCAGAATTAAGAAAACCATAGGAAATGGTAATATGTGCCGCCTATGAATCCAGAATGTGTATACATAATACGACTCCTACATTCTTTCAACCAAACTCGTATACATACACGCAGACTACACAAACTGCTATAACACAGCTGTCGATGTTCTAAAAACTACAAGATAATACTGTCTACCTTTCAAACGGCATGCTAAGAGTTCAATAACATGCTTAGGTACGAATATTCCGCCTGTGAATAATACAGACATTTTTATTTTAAATCTCCTTATCAATTTCTTTTCTCGCGTTCTGTGAAAGAATTTTCGCAAAATATTTTGGATTTATGTCTAATAAAATTAGATCTTCCATTTCTTGTACCTTTTTACTTTATTCATGGACATTCTGTATAAGATGACAGCAACAATTTGGAAACATTTTTATTTGATTTAAGTTTCAAAAATACTCTGTAAATAGTTAGTGGTTAGTGAGAGCTGCTTAACTAAAGAATGACATTTTTTTGGATTGTAAGCATCAACAAAATGTTATTAGTGTTTCTTGTCTATTTGTGGGTTTTAGATTCCTAAATGATCTCACTGTCCGAAGACTCCTTTTCAAAATTATTTTCACAAATATGGCCACTTTCAATTTCTAAAAAAAATAGGATTTTATCCACTATGAGTAACTTAATCTTAAATGAGAAAACTTTTTTAAATAAATACTTTCAAGATTTATAATTACTAAAAATGGTCCTATAGCTTATTTAGTCGGATAGACTACGTTACAAAAAAAGAAAACAATTTTTACATAATATTTGAGTTTTCAATGTAGGGTACCTTTTGCAAAAAAAAGAATAAATTGGTATTAAATATAAATTTTAGACAGTCGATAATAGCTTTAACCCATCTCTGTTTCATTCAAATTTCATGAAAATAGTAAACGTCCTCTGGCAGTTGCTTTAATTTACATAAACAAGTAGCGAGCTGACTGGATTACCATGAGCTGCATGTTGTTGTAAACTCACAAATCTCTCTTTCAGAAATAATGCACAACACCCAAGAGAATTTGGATACCAAATATTTTTGTAAAAGTAAGCAAAATACCTATTTTGTTAAAGTATAAATGAAATAATAGCGAAGTTGGCTTAAAGACGTAATTTTTTTAATTCGTATTTTTTCTTTTCGAGCGAGTAAATCAATTTTTGAACTACTATTGTTAGTAAAAAGAGTTATATATCGTGTGAAAACTTTATTTTTCCTTAAGGAAATTTCACAAATATAAAGTCATATAATAACTTTTGTTTATTTCGCCCGTATTAGTTTTTAAATACCAACGGTTGCCATAACTGAATTTTTTACTAAATATTAATTACAAAAAGTTTTCATTTGGTGCCAACATTATTTTAGTTTCTGGATATTACTCAACTTCTAAATTGGAAGGATTCAAGGGTTATAAAAGTCGAAGCTCACATACGCCCCATTCACATTATTATAATTACCGACTGTATTTTTTTGTCATTATAAAATGGGAGTCCAAGAGTATAATATAAGAACCTCAGAATTAGAAAATAATAGAGAACAATTATCATGTATTTTATTACAATATTCAAGAACTTCTGTGGCTTTTACTAGTACTTAATATAATTATTTTTTCATAAAATTTATTACAAAAATTCAAATAACAAAAATTTTCTAAAAAAGATGAAAAATGTGAGATGAACAATCATCGTATTTAATTCATTATATTAGATAATAAATCCGATTACGTTTTTCTTCAATACGTTATATACTCACTTGTTAATTCTAAAATTTATACGAATATCTACGCCACGGGTAGAAAACTAAAAGAGAATTGTTGCAGCAAGCAATTCCATTCAGCAAAATCTTATTTTCCCACGCGATGTTAACACAAAGATACGCGACAGTCACTGTGGTTACCGCGCACAATCGTCAGCATCGTGAAATATCGACTAAAGGAGCATACGTTAGATGTCGAATAAGCTCCCTTCTTAAAATCTTACAACTAAAACTACATATTATTATTAGTTGCATTTTTATTTCGTTGTTTGTTGATTGCTTAGCGCGATTAGCGTCTTCTCAGTACCGCGTATGCCTCAAATATATTTTCAAAACGTGACATCCATGATTTAATTGGCGTGCGTGGTACTAATTAGCAGTATTAACATTTCCTGTAGCAATTATGCAATCGTGGAAATCGCAATTACTATTAAAGTATAACTACTCAATCAAAATATTCATAATATTTAAAATGAACTGCTACTCTTGAGCAAATCAAAAACGAAAAATTTCCAGGTAATGCGGTAAGTAAAGAAGAGGAGAATTCGAAGAAATTAGTTCTATAAAAGCAAGAAGGTTTCAAACAGAGCCAAGCGTTACTTTGTGATCCCAGATTTGCGCCCATAATACTACATATTGTATTTGGAATTTCAAGCTTTAACCTTATTCAGTCGCATTTTAATCTTTACATAAATGGAGTCGTTAATTGTCTGTCTATAGCAAATATACTATGAAATCAATGTTTTTCAGTTGCAACCGCTACTTAGTTCGAAAAACAAACATTTGCTATTAAAAATAAAATATTCAGATACGGTACAGTGTGTATCGGAAGTATGAGGGAATGTCAGTAAGTAGGTTACAAAAGCTATTATAAAAATAATTAGAGAAACAGTTAGCCAAAAGAAGCTTTATTTTTCAATAAATCTTCCATCTACATTAATACACTTATCCCATCGCTTCATCAATGCCCTGATGCCTGCTTCAAAAATGTTTTTTGGGTTGCCGTCTGAACAACGTGCGTACCTCTTGTTGAACATCGTCATCACCCTCGAAACGGTTGCTGCCAATATGCTTTTTGAATGAACCAAACAAATGAAAATCGCATGAGGCCAGGTCGGGACTGAAGGCGACATGAAATGTTTCCGGAATCGGCAAGAGATGGCGCACGTTGATTGAAGTGGATTCACTGGTCGGCAAAGGCAACCCTTTTATGGAAACTGTCAAAATTTCATACGCCAACTGTCAATAGTTGTTGTTTAAGAGTATGTTTTGTGTAGCAAGTCAGGCGGTTTCACAAAAATGGATAAAATCGAATTCCGTGCAGTTCCGCCATGGAAATTCGAAATCCTTTGCTAGCGGTTCATGGCGGATGTACTCCTTCATCTTCGACCACCAGCTTCTAGGTGAGCGAGTGGACACCCAAAAACCGCTATCAATGTTGAAATTGTCGATAAGGTTCATGATGTCGTGTTAGCCGATTGAAGCTGAAAGAGATGGCAGAGACAACTGGCATTTCAGAAGAACGCGTTGGCCATATTCTACACGAAATTTTGGGGATAAAAAAGCTTTCGGGGAGATGGATGCCGCGTTTGCCCACACCGAGGTAAAAACGAAATCGGGTAACCGTTTTGGAGGACTGCCTGGTCAGGATCATTCATGCATTTCGTAACCGTGGATGAGATTTCGATCCACCACCACATACCGGAGACCGGAGAACTGTCGAAGCAGTGAACTTTTCCGGGCGAATCTGCTCCGATGAAAGCAAAGACCGTTCCATCGGCTGGAAAGGCCATGATGACCATTTTCCGGGATTCCCAAGGTGTGATCCTCATTGACTTTCTGCAGAAGGGAGGTCGATCACGGGGCAATACTACAGCGATTAATTGACCGAATTGATACAGCATTGAAGGGGAAACGGTCTCAGCGGAGAAAAGTGCTTTTCCACCACGACAATGCACTGGCTCATTTATGCCGCATCGTCGTGTCCAAATTGATTGATTTGCGCTACGCATTAGTCTCTCATCCTTCAAACGCACTGGATCTAGCCCCCGGCGACTTTTTTCTATTCCCAATCCTGAAAAAATCACTGGGAGGAAAAAGGTTAGCCTCAAATGAAGAGGTCATCGCCGCTACAAGTGCCTATTTTGCAGACCTCGAAACATTCTACTTTTCCGACGGCTTCAAGAGACTAAAGCACCATTCGAAAACCTTTCAGGTCGCCTTCGTAAGCCAGATATTCAAGACGCTCCCACTCTAATTCTGCAATTCTCGCCTGGATCAATGTGGCCGAATGTGGCTTTTCATTATCGTGATGCAGCAATATTCCTCTCGTTAGTAGGCCTAAGCGTCTTTTTCTCGGTAACCGTCTGGTATCTAGTGACCGATAGGGTAACAACTCACCGCTATTTTCAGTTTTCCCGCAGCAGTTTATGACTTATTTAATGACTATCCCTCGTAGATGCACCACAAAAAAAAGGAAGTGAACAAACTAACGTAATGTTAGCAGATGTATTGTTTCTGTCAATGAAACTTTCACAACCAAGTATATTTGCAGATGAAAACTTTTTTGCAAGAATCTACGGATTATGTTAAACAAATTGCATAGTATTTCTCTAAACTGCTTGCATGCAAATAATATGTCGTGATATAAAGCCAGATTTGTATTTGTACTTATCCTTATATTATTTTATTAGTAGAAAAATAAAATTATTGGAAAAAAAAGCAGCTAAATGAAGGTAAAAGGACACAAATAGTTTTGTTGGCGTCGAAAGGCTGTAACCAGGCGAAGATTTAGGACAAATAGTATTCATGTTGCAAACTCTAGATAGCACTGAATAGGTATGGAAAAAGTAGGGGGTATTTTCCTTTTTATCGTAATTTCTTTGTGTTACTGAGATATTTTGGGGTTCTTAAGACACATACACACTACTGTGTCTATTTAAAATCATACCCGCAACACATAAAGAAAGACAAGAGCTGTTTCCAAGTTTAAAAAAAATGTAGGCGATTACTTGCAGGTTGAATTTGCTTTTAAACTTATACGCTCTATTTGTTCGGTTATATAGGTAGCATCACGATTCGTAATAGGTATGGTGTAATAAAATAAGTAGTATTTGAATGGAAAATTTTATGTAACCTAGTTTTCAAAGGTACCGTTATCACTTTGTTTCTCAATACCCACCGTCCAGCGTTCTAGCTAATGAGCAATAAGAGTGGTCCTAATAGATCATTTAAAATAAAATTTATTTTAAGATATATTTTTATGAGATTTGGTTTACGGTAACCTTCTGAATATTGGCAAAAATCGTAATACAGCCGATTCTATGTTAGTAATGTTAAAATATGTATTCCTTGTAAAGCCATTAAAAGTATTGTATGCACACGTTTAACAGTGTTTGGAGGATAAAGGTAAACAAAGACAACATCGACTATTGTTTGCAGATACATAAAGATACTTCAGATATTAATGTTATACGGAATTTTTTTTTATGTGTTTGGAGGTATGGTATTCAAGGAATTTTGCATGCAGTTTGTAGTTTAGGTGTAGACTAAATATTGAGAAGATAGATATATGTATGTCCAACTATTTAGTTAATAACATATGTTGTTGTATTATATTAAGACTAGTAAATATCGGATGATTTTAGAATTACATTCAGTTAATTCTGTCACTAGGTTTTGAAGACATTATTTATATAACCTGTACTAACATGTACACTTTGTGTAATCAATGCTTGAAATTATTATTCGGAGAAGGAGTGGAATAAGTATAGCATGGTGACAATAATGAAACATACCCAGTATTTACGAAAAAGTAATTGTGCTTACACGAAATGGCAAAAATTAAACTATACAGAATGCATATTGAAAAATCTTATAACAAATGGAAAACCATAGTGACTTTAAAACAAAAATAAACGACAACAAAGTATGATATGGAGACATGGATGGCATTGGATTGGTAACCGTCATGATTTGTTAAAGATAAAATAAATCGCAAAAACAAAATTTGGATATTCCATAGATATCTGTGCTATAAATATCCAATCAATAATAATTCGGACATAAATGTTATGAGAAATTTAACCAACGCAAGGAGCAAATCCAAAAAGCAAGATGAAGTAGTTACGAGGAGGATTTACACAATTTGCGAATTACAGGCATTAAAACCTAAAAAAAGAAGGTGAAAAGAGACACTAGATGAGACTAATAAACGAACTTTTCCATATTATAATGAATAAATACGTATAATAGAAAAAATCATATTATAATGAATAAATACGTATAATAGAAAAAAACCATATTATAATGAATAAATACGTATAATAGAAGGGAGGAAAAATGAAGAATAAAACGAAAAAAGGGAAAAGTGGGACATCGACATTTCACCACCGACGTAGCGACAAACCCTTAAATGGTTTTCGCCTTTAGCATGATTGACATGTCGAGTTACCCTCACCTTCTTCCAAAGCGGTTTCACATCTAGCGTGGATAACATGTCGTGTTACCGTACCATTTTTTCTCTCATTCTCTTTCTATTTTTTGTTTTTGGGATTGGAAGGTGTTACAATGAATAAGTACAAAGGAGAAAATAAAAAATAAATATGGCTTTGAGAAAAAGATATAAAGCTGAAGGTCAGCGCAGAAGTAGGCAATGGAATGAGCAGGTTCTACCGACCTGTGAGTTTAAATTTGAAAAGGAAATAGAAGAATTTAGGAATTGTAATGCTTTGTTATATAATTATGGCAGGTTTGAGTATGTGGACTATTTCGGCACTTAAAGTATGTAAAAATCGAAGTAATAATTGGAAATATGCAATCAAATTTCAGTGAACGCGAATATATTGAGAGAAATATAAAAAAATGTAAGAATTTTCTAAATACTATAAAAATGAACAAGTACACTTTAGTATGCACGTATAGAGGATAATGCAATTATCACACTATATTTAATGACATCTATCATCCAAAAGTATTCATTAATTATGTCGTCCTGACTGTTGATACTGTCTTCGTCCGATATCAAAGCAACCAAGTTATTTTTATTTATATCTTTTTATACTAAATATTACAAAATTCACTGCTCGAGTAAAGGGTTAGTATCCCTTGTTTCTGGTAATTCTACATTGTTGAGTGATATTGATTTCTTTGATTATATTGTTAGAAGTGTGCAAGATTAGTAGCAGACATATGAAAAGAGGCTGTTCAAGATCTTGGCAATTTTATGAGGTAGAAATACCTTACTTTCTATGTCCTTTTCCTTTATTTTCTTCAGAAATAGAAATGATGGATATCATTTTTACATGTTTTTAAAAGTTTATCGATCTTCCAAAATAATTATTGATATTGCAATTCAATGTATAGATAGGCATGTTTTAAACTTCTACTAATAGCTAAATAGAGAAATTATGTTTGAATGCATGTAATACATATACAAAACGAATTCCACAACTTTATCACAAGTAGTTACTTACCAATTGAAAATATATTTTTGTGCTTGGTCAGTGTTTTAAATATACAATTAGAGTTAACACAAAAACTATACGTGGCGTTGGTCCCACTTGAAATAGCATAATTGATTTAAACACGTTGCAATATTTGTCAATGAAACAATATTATTCGTCCAATGAAGTAATAGAAGAACTGGCAACAGGATTCCACTATAACTAAAACCACAGGGAATTATCTAGCAAATGTTTTCATTAAACGAAGCCTAGAAAAACGATCAATTCAAGCACCCAACATAAATTCCTTTGGATTCTGTAAATTTATGTATCGTATGCATCAGCTTTCATCGTATCTTTTGCTCGCAATTCATGAACGGTCACACACATCACCGGAGATAGAAAGTAAAAGGTACAATGGGAAACAAAACCTGGTATGTTTGTTTAGGATGTGCTTAGCAAAAACTTGCAGAAACATTCTGTTTGGTAAATTGCGTACATAAACAAAAAGAGGTACGTAATACATTAAATTACAATGTAAATATGTGATTTGAAAGACAAAAGAAAAGTATTCAGCAAAGGCATTACATCGCAAAAGACTGTACGAAGTGTGATTAGTTTTAGAGTGTTTAATTGAATGTATTTGCAATTTAATATTGTCCTCTTCAAAGTATACTCCTTTGAAATGCATATAGCGTCTCCAGCGAGTTTTTCTTTCCTGATAACAATGCTGGAAATCTTGTTCCATTAGGCTATTTAGCACTTGCGTCGTGACTTTTTGGATGTGGTTTATTGTTCCGTAATGAGAACCTTTCAATTTTCGGTTAAACGTACATAAAATAAAATAATCACATGGGGCCATATGTGGACTGTAGGGCGGATGTGAGCGTACTGGAGTGGTTTCTCTGTCTCTGTAATCGACAAATCCCGAATCAATCCATACTTATAATCTTTTTTGATTCTCGTGGAATTGTCCACAAAAAAAATCATATCTCAACAGTGTATCAAACCTTTTATCACGTAGTCCTTAAATATTTGCAGAAAAGAATTTTGCATGTGTGACCTGACATTGTCAGCTCGTGGATCTTACATCACAATAATGCCCTTAGTCACAGCCCATTGTCGATTAGAGAGAAAAACATTCCAGTATTCCAAGAGCTGCCCTACCGTCCAGGCATTTGATCAGCGACGTCCTCTTTCTCCAAGTATACAGAAGTTAAAATACATCTCTCGTACTAACATCATACTAAAGAAGTTTTACGACCTGGGAGTAAATTTTAAGAGAAAACTAAAGCATACATGGAAGCGAATGAAATTCAGTTTCCTGGCAAAAATCTTCCTCAGCGAATCGGTATTATTCTAACGATAAGAGTAAAAGAAGAAGAAAAGAATGGAGAAACTGTAGCACCATATAATTTTAAAGTTGCCAACCCTTCTGACTATGACGGAGTTGCAACTATACTGTAACATTTTAACTACGTCAATTTTAATTGCTTGTGCAAATGGATGCGAGAGTACTACGAGACAAACTTCAAACGACGTTAGATCTGACACCGTATTCTCTGCGAATGTTCTTGTGGATATCCAAGACAAGTTTGTAAATTGTTCTTAACATTATTGCGTTTTATAAATAACGGTCAAGTTTATATCGGTATAGAAGTGATGAGTTATCCAACATGTTTTAAAATGAATCTGCAGTAAGATCTCATCTTGGTCTATATAGTGATACATAGGGCACAGTCTGAATAATAAGAAAGGTTAATATTTTCATACAGAGAAACTTATATTTGTTCTTTTGACCTGAACTACATATGTCATTAAGTTGATATTACTGTCTGTCATAAAAAAGCAGATGTTCTTGAGATAACCATATTAATGTAATTATCCCATGCGCAACGGAAGCAATGTGAAATATAACCTTTAGTGTGAATTGCGCAGGTGTCATGATAACGCGTAATTACAGTAGTTATTCACGTCATTATAAAATGTTTGTTGTTTTTCGCAAACAACAATGTGTGAGTAACAATGATTGCACCGTTTTACGCAATTGTTTTCTTTTTGCTTATATGGTAGAATTTCGCGATTAGCTGTTTACTGTTATGGGAATTTGAAAACATCTGAATGACCTAAAGAAGTTCTGAGGAAATAACTAATTTTATTTAATGTGATTTATAGTGGCTACAAAAATATGTACTTTTGATGTAAATACTATTAATTCAGCTACAGCTATTTAACTACCTGGAGTTTTCCAGGATGTTCATTTTCGTTTGTTCTGCCAGAAATTATTGTACGTAATTGCATATATCTGCTAGGAACATAATAAACTAATACATCGTATAAAATATTCCAAAATTTACTGCTATCAACTCTTACGTTATGTTTAAAATTTATTTATATTATATATTTATTTATTTAATTTCATTATAACCATACTATGTATAGCTTGAAATTGTTTGCTTATTGTCGTTAGCTTGATGTTTCTATTCAGAAACTACTAAATACTAAATACTTTAATTAAAATCCATGAATAACTAATACACTTCGTATATCAATAGTAAGTTAATCTTAACCATTTCAACACTAAAAAAATACTTGCTTGCAAAAGCCAGCATTGATATGCATGTTTGTATGTACCTGTGCGTGTGCACGAATCAGTGATGATTTCTGAAAATGCTCCTTCTTGATATTCCAAATTGCCAATTTACACTCAGTGGCAGACTTCAATTTTATGTATTTTTTATGCGATGATTATGCCTTTTAATAGGATTTATCTAATCCTTCACTCTGAATTGTAGATTATTTTCGAAGACGGTTTTCGACCACTAGCAGCACTGTAGATGTCCCTTGAGATAGCGAATGAAATGTTCGTAGTAAGAGGGGGGAACGTAGTGCGGTTTTAATTCAGAAGGCATGAAGTAGCAACCACGAAAACCTACAGGTTTTCCGTTTTTTTTTTTTATCGTAGCCATCTACCTATAACCCCAAAATGATCTTAGAATCATCCAACATTAACCGAATTTGTTTAAAGGTCATCATAATTTCGTCTCAACATTTTGTTAATATTAAAGTCACTAAAACGTTATTGAATCTTGCATTTTCCTAACAGTAATGAATGACTATTATAACAATTAAAACAATTTAAATGGATCTGTATTATACAGTTACAAGCTTCATTAGCTTTAGTATTACGTTGTTTTCAACACTTTGTAAATCACCATATATCACATACGTCCTTTCTTATAACTAGAGACCAGATTATATGCAAAATGCAAATCTTTTATTTTATTTATTTATTATATTTTACGCGTATTTGTAGATGTCTTACACTGATTAAATTTAATTAAAGCTAATTAATTTTTTCAGTGTAATACATCTACATATAGACGTAAAGTATAATAAATAAATGAAATAAAAGCTTTTCACTTTACATATAATCCGGTCTCTACTTATAACATTCAAATAAAGTTATTGTGTGAACCAAATATTTATTTTATGTTACATGTTTATCGCTATTGAGGAACCGCTGCTTCTTTTTCTTTTCTATAAGATCCTACGTTTTTTAATATAAAAAATTCGCCTTCAACGAAGAAGGTTATATAGTATCTACCAGCAGAAAATGTATTTGATATCGGTCGAAATGTCATAAGTGTTAAAATGACAGCAAAACTAATAAGTGTGTTTTGTAAATAATCAAAAGGAAACTAACTTTCAGCTTTTCTGATAGGAGTTAGGAGAATTGGTGAGATTTGTAATATTTTAAATGGATATGACATCCGTACGAGATTTAGACATTGAAAAGGTCTACAGAGAAAGTATGTCTTAGATGATATAGACAAGGAAATGAAAAACGATATGGGGAAATTTGTTCATTCTCTCCTTTTTAACGAAGCACCGACTGTTAGAAAGGTTCTTCCGATAGCAAATATTGAAGATATCGTTGAAACGAAGAAATAATTATTTCCCCGTTTTCACTTAAGAATTGAACTTATACATGAAGACATTGTTAATTAACAGTAGTAGCACGTTCTTGCACTGCGACTAATAAGATCTACTGTAGGTAGCAATGTAATATTAGAGGTTTTTAAATGTATCTATCTTTCTGGAACGCTCCAGAAATTAACTCGATGGCGAGATAGTGGCACACAATTTACTCAACTGTATCTTTCTCTTTCAGGCATCGACCACATTTCTTCTTCCAACTGACGCTCATTCTATGTAGGTATTTCATTAATCGAGCATGACCTACAAGGATTGCTCCTACGGCCATAATAGATTTCTTTTCAGGCGATTACTATATGATATGTTAACCGCTGATTCTGCTTCCAGCGGAGTTTATCCAACTCCATATTTGGTAAGGGCAGTATTCGCACCTACAGTGCGTAGAAGAGAGTAAGATCCAGGAATATTTCAGTCGCGGTGTGATATAAAATGACCCAGAGATCATCAGACTGGCAACTCACTGGAGTATAGAAAACTTTGTGCTTTACCAAGCAACAGCGTCATATGTAACCGCAGATCTCACTGCCGTTACATACAGTACATACATCCTTCTGGAGGATTACCTCCAAAACTTCCTACAAAGTCCATGACAAGTTCAAAAAGGTATTTTGGTTATGCGATTCAACCCATCCAGATGTGGATTCCAGGATAGTAATTTATAAATTACTTCTTTCTTCTGGCACAAGGAACCGTCACTGTTTTGCGTGTTCCCTTCTGCACCAGACTTGGATCATATTGAATACTTCGTGCAGGATTTTTGGTTAATTCCGTGTGCTTCTAATTAAGACGACCAAGCCTTCAACATAAGTTTGAATTTTAACCACATCCATTTCCTTCACCTGTGTCAGGTTTTTAGGAGCGACCTCAGCAGAAAGAAAAACGTTACTCCCTGCGGACATTTCTTTGCCAACTTTGAGCGTATTACGTTCTCATGTAACGACTTTATGACTGATCTAGTTGCTTTCGCAATGGTAAGTTTTCCACTTCTGTTCAGTATTACTTTCAACTTGAATGCGTCGTGTATATCTAAAAAGCACTAACCTATCTCTTTGTTTTCAAAGAATTCAATTATCTTTGCAACAAGACTGCAAAGAGTTAATTCAATATATTTACCCACTTTATAAGCGTACTGATGGGGGTGAAGAGGATGTAGACTCAGTCGCTTCATAGAAATTCACCTGCCTATTACCATTTCAAGGATTTTCAACAAGAAACACATAAGACTAGTTTCTGAGAAACTGGTTTGTGTTCTTGTTGCCTCAACCTGCGTATGCGCGTTATGCTAATATGTTCAACCATTCACTATATTCAAATCCATGCTAGACTAGCCATAAAGGGTCGTCCTAGCATGAAAAAAAACTCGCTACCTTGCAGCAGAAAGCAGGGTCGAAATGCTTTAAATGTTTTAGCTGCTCCAATTATCCAGTCGACCACATTGTAAGTAAGAATCTGCAATTCTACCAGTGGTACCAGTACGGCATCATTTTTTAATGCATATAACTAGTGATAGAAAGTTTATCAATGGTTTTATATAAGGAATATACTTTTTTCCTGCACACTTTTAGAGTTTTTGGCGAAGTGATTATTGAGAGACTGTTGTGTTCTATTTCCTCTATTGGTTTGTGTGTATGTCAATGTATTATTGAATCAAAGTTTTCAGTTTTTAGTTTTTGTGTCCTACTACAGTGATATTTACGATTTTAAAAACTATTTTCTTAAGCTCACTATAATTAGATCTACTAGAGTTTAAGTATTCGCCACTAACGTCAAATGTCAAATAATATAGTGTTTATATAGTTTGTGCGTTGTGTATTGGGCTTTCCAAACTTAACGCGATACTAGGACTGCATCTGTCGGGAAATGTGGGTAGTAAAATTTTTTAATAAAAAAAATGTTATTGAAATTTATTGAAAAATTAAGATGTCATCTTAAAGCATTAAAGAGCTTCTAATAGATATATGGTACAAATTAAGCTGTCGAGAACTCCTTTGTTGATATTTAAACTATTGAAGCAAATGAGAACCACATTTAAATCATTTGAAGTGAACGCCAACTAATTGCTTTTCCGTGTTTAATTTGAGGATACAAGTAAATATTTCAATTACACACTTGCCATAATACCCCTTCCTAACTTAAAACAAATATTGGCTCCCATTTGTTCTACGAGTAGCTATAAATAGCAACCAGAAACAGCACCTATGTGCATAAAAGGCGGTAGCGCGTGTAGAATAAAGTACAATTTCAAATTTACCCGTATTTTTCTTTGCAGGTGAGCTGAATCTCGGTTTTCGTTCAACATGTGAAAGATTAGAGTAAACGTAAATTTCAATTTGTTGATGGATAAACGCGAAACGTTGAGAGGGACTGTTACAGAAAACTATAGATATCAATTCCCTGAAAGTATCCGCCAACAGGCAAACTTATCCACCTACTAGGCTTAAAAGCTTTACCCTTTAGAAATTCCTGCCGGGTATATTTTTAATCGATGTTGGGCGCTTTTCTTTCGGAAGAAAAGCTACTTTAGCTAGTGTCGGGACAGCCCTGGAGGCGCAAGAAAATGCCAAAACCTTTCATACAAGTAAATTTCATAGGTTTTAAGTAATAAGTAAGCGAGATACATTAAAACGACTTCCTCTTTGGCACTTTAATAGCCCTCAGCTAAAACGTAATGGTAAATACAGGTGTATTACCCCTGTTCCTAAGTAGGAGTTACAATATCACAATAATAATCAGTGGGTAATTTCGAGCTAATAATCAGAAAACACTGCAGGACAGAGTATTTCGCAAAAATATTCCGAAGGAAAGATATTCAATTAGAATGATCGATTATGTTTTAAATAGAAACCCCATCCCTTATAATTTCCATATTTCAATTCAAACATCAAAAATAATACGTACTTTAATTCGTATACCTAAATTCGGTCGTTTCCAAGTTACCTTAAAGACTTTGCGATATCATTTATTTTCCGAAAAGCAACTTGTTTTTCGTAAAATACAGTTTGAATTTATTTTATGTAAACGGTGAACAGTAAATGAGATTTGTAAGAATTTAAATTAATGATGTGCCGGTTTACGAAAGTATCGGAGAAATAAGTAGTCTCGGCAAAGGAGGGCAAGTTTCAGTGCCGTGCGGGGAACAACGTGGAGTGGTGAAGCGCCCGGTACGGAGAATCGAGTACCCGTATCAAAGCACGCTTATTCAGTATTATTCCACTGGTCGTTGTGAGTGCTTGTCAGTACACACATACTTAGAAAATATCGCATTTAGATACGTTTGGGAAACGGTGTATTTCAAATAAACTAGGAAACGTAATACCGAGTATGCTGGATTAAGGATACGAGGCGATAGAAATAAACGTGTAAAGTGCGGCAACTATTTGACGTGTGCCGTGCAGGTGGAAGTGCGAACGCCACCTAAAAAGTATCAAACACTGTTCTGCAAGCCGTGGCAAACGATACAATGGACAATTAATATTTGATATAGATGTTTGTTTTATTCTATGTAATGTACCATTCACTTTACTAGGCCAACAAGCATTTGTCTCCTTCTGGAGCAAGTTTATTCATTACCAAATCGGATACCGTTAAGAAATTTTATGCCATCTGTTCGTGACTATGTTGAATGAATTAAAGCAGAATTGATAGATAAAAGACTATGGTTATGTATGGACGAAGCAACTGATCGGCAGAAACATTCTGTGGTGAATGTGATGGCACCTACAATGGAAGAGTTAGAACCGTCATCCCCTATCTTACTTGCTTCCAAAGAAATTGCAAAATGTACTGGCGATGACATTTTAAATGTGATATTGAGGGTATTGGACAAACTTCAAGTTTTAAAAACCTAACTTTTAACGTTTGTGGGTGACGGTGCCGCCAACATGCTTTTCTTAGGCCGGTCTCTTAAAGAATTTAAAATCCATGCTTTAAACCTTATGGTGCAATTGAATGTTATCCACGAGTAAATGCTTTAATAACTCATACAAGGCCGATATTTCTAAAGTTCCCAAAACGTACAAAAAGATTTCACGAATTATGTCCCAAAGTGCCTGAATCACCAAAGCCAATTACTATGCGCTAGCGAACAAGGTTAAAGGCTGTATTTTACTACGGCGAACATTGTGATGATGTAAGGAAGGTAGTTTTACGACACGTCAAAGCTATCAAGAAAAACCAGAAAATGTTTCCAGATAGTCAGGTAAAATGTGATATAGATGTGTGAGGTTGGGCAGTTGAATTGTAAAAGGCATCAACAAAACGGAGAGAGGATGCTTTAAAAAATATATTAAAAATTTTATATCAAAACCATTAGCAGAAACAGGAAGGGGAATCTCGTGTTAAAGCACTTAGACCATTGCAATACCAAGTTTGTAAAATTTATGATGCATTATTTGAGTTGCAGGAAAATATTAAGAGAGACAACCACAGCAAACACCAGGCCAGAGTATTATGCAACAAAATTAAAAATGACGATTGCAAGGACTGTGTGGATGTACAATTCACAGGTATAGCAGTAAACTCCACTCATACAAATTTATTAATTATGCGGAACGCAGCGTTTCGAGAGCACGTGCGCTCCCATTGTCAACCGTATTACCGACCGACCGTGTTACCGAGTAGTCAGTAACACGGTTGACAATGAGAGCTCTCGAAATGCTGCGTTCCGCATAATTAATAAATTTGTGTGAGAGGAGTTTACTGCTATACCTGTGAAAATTAAAAATTTTCATTTTGTGTGTTCTTTAGTACATTGCTATAATTTGCTTAATCGAATAAATATTATTAGCAAAATGATACAAAGTACAAATACTGACATTGTAAGTGCCGTAATTAATTAATAATTACGTACGTTAGAAATTATTGTTCAGAAGAAACTTCTATAAAATTGTTAGAAATTTCTACAGAACTAGCAAATATACTAGAAGTACATCCTGAAATTGCACCGTTAAAAGATTTGACTCCGAGAAAAAGACAACAAAGACAATTCGACTATAAACATGAAATACCACAAAATTCAAGAGATTTATTTAAGATAATTTTTTACAACACAATTTTAGATATAGTAATTAACTCGTTAGAAAAAATATATAAACAGCTAGTAACACATAATAAATATTTAGAATTTCTATATAATTTAGAATTATTATATTTAAATGATGAAATACTTCAAAAAATTGCGATAATGCAGAGACTTATTTAAAAGATATACAAGAGGAAGATATAATATCGAGTGAATCAATTAACGAATTATTTTTTCTCAGAGATGTATTCCGATCAAGGTTAAATAATTTTCAAAATCATTTTAGCTCATTTTATTACATTTATGCAAATAATTAAGAAACATCGTATGTAAATATATGTATAGTGCTAAGAATTCGATTGACACAACCACTTACAGTTGCAAGTGGAGAGTCTAGACAATGTTGATTTGACACATACTGTGAAACACAAACATCTACATACATACAACTTTAAAATAGGAAGAATATTTTTATGTAGTTATCTCTTAAGTACTAGTCACAGTTTGAATGGAGAAAAAGTTCGCATTCCTAATTATTTCAGATAAATGCAAAGAGATGGATGTTTTCAAACCGTATTTTTTCTATATTTAACGTTGATACAACTAAAAGAGAGTTAAATGACAATCAATATGGACTTTTCTTGTTTTTGATATACAATATATTAAGTTTTTATAAGATTTAATAGTTTGTTTCTATTAATTAATTGCATTGCATTATGTTGTGCCTACTTTTACAATAATTTAGATCATTTGAAAATCATATTTAACCATTAACAAAATGATAAAAGATGTTTTTCTATTTTTATCCAGTAAGTGTTATGTCACACATTACAATGATAAATATACACAGAAAATCATAAAAAAAGTTAAAATACCTTTCGGTATTGTGATTTTCTGGAAGAAGATGGACCAATACCATAGTTCAGAATCTCGTCTCAAATACTTGCTACTGCAAAGAGATATTGGTTAACACACCTGCAGTAGTTTCGAAACCAAATATTGCCTAAATTTTCAAATTTTCATAATGGTGAAATGGTGAATTTATTATATGGAATATCACTCACCAGCTTCTGCTAATAATTAAAATGATATCTGCTTTAGCAGTCGATACAGTTATTCTAAATTAAAATTAATATGAAACTACCGTTGGCACTAGTAATGATAAAATTACGATGTCTTTGCGTTTACCCACGTTTTTAAATTCCTGAAAAAATATCAGCCACGGTAGGACTTGAACCAACAACTTCTGCGTTACCGGCGCTACCAACTGCACCACAAGACTGAATGTAAGTTCAAATCGCTTTTAATACCTATATGTCACAATGTCTGTATATATCTCGTAATGTGTCAGCCGACGTAATTATTATTAAAAATAAGTTCTTATCAGTTAAATTAATAGTAATATGAAACTAATGGAAGGGAACTTAAGCGTTGGTTAAATGCAAGGAAATCATAATTTTATCACAGCTATTTTAATTTTAAAATAACTACTGCAGAAAGAAGGTTAACGAAACGTCAAACTCAAAAACAGCTAGTTCAGTTTAAGTGTAAATTGGTGCATGACCATCAATTTACTTGCTTACTTAGTTATGCAAATTAAAAACGCAAAGACTTCTATATATAGAAAATTATTAAAGATTTACTATATTTTCGTGAAAGTGAATCAATAGAGGCGAGTTAAAACATTAGAAACCTAAGCCGAAATTTATTATCATTCAAGATTATCTCTTCCAAAAAGTGCCTTACATTAGAACAAATATTATGTACAGATATCTTTCTGCAAATAGTACGGAGGTTACGGGAGCAATTGATAGTGTTCACTATTTTAGCGATCGTACATGCTCTTAAGTTTTTACTTCAAAAGTACAATTATCAACAGAAACCAATATTTGCGACTGAAAATTTAGGAAAAAGAAACAAAAAAAAACAAGTTTTCGGGTCTTAAGGTTAATTAATAGTCTAAAACTAACAGACGAGCAAAACCAAACGCTTTTTCTTAATCTGAAAAATATCACTCAGTATGCTTGACGTAAACTTTTTAGGTTTACGTATAAGCACTAATTATTTACATAATTTCTTTTCACTTAAACCCGAAGTTTCCCATTTGATATCGGTCTTTTGGCAATCACCACATAGACCTGGTTAGCGTAATGTTTGTTTTCATTAAAAGATTTAAAGCATCGCCTAAAACAATTTTGCATGCATTTTATTTGCAATCCGCTACGCTTTAAACGCCAACGATTTTTAATATTAGATTTAGCGCAGTAACTCAAATACTTTAAACCATAAATTTCAAGCTACGCTTGCTGAATAACTAAAACAATGAAAACAAAACTTACATGTTTATATTTGCTGTTATCTCCGTTTACACCTCAATACACTATCGCACACTTCACCTGTAGAATATATCCGAGTAACTGATTTCATCTATGTTATGTTTAGATTATAAAATAGTATTGGTATAGTTATAATTCTTATATGAAATATATGAACAGATGCTACTAAAAACTCGTTTTATAAAATGAAGAACGCCTTCGGCTAAGAGGCGTATCTCTTGCTTCACTGACCGGTGTCGCTTTACTAGAGGAAGTTCTGTAATTCTTATTTATGTTCTGTAGTGTAGTCTCGAAAACACGTATTTGAATGTAAAATTCGTTGATAAAAAATTGCGACAATGTACGTTGATTCACGAAGGTACTCTTGGCTTAACATTTTACACACGATCGCATTTATGACTAAATAAACATACAGTTTACAAGTTCCACTAGGACGATCAGGGCTGTTATGAAGAGGATGCCGATATAAACAATAGTATCAATTTTCGTTATTGTTGATTAATTAGTAACTGTTGAAGATGTACGAATAATGATTACCATGTAATTGCTCTTTCGCTATACGACAAACAACGCAATGAATGCAGTTTTATATTTACAAACGTTTGAAAGGTTAGTTTAGAGTGGTTTAAATGACATATGATATCTAAGGGTAGGTTTGTTATATACAGAAGTAGCAATCCTCTTGGGAAGTGAAGTTTTTCATCAGGAAGAGTCGAACCTTTGACCTCCTTTTGTACAATTATGTGTACAATTATAGCACATAGAAATGCACAAGTAATGAAATGCGAATCAAAGTATTGTACTGATATAGAAACATCATAATGTTCCGGAACTGTTGCTGCGTAAACACATTTATTATTGGCAAAAGAAGCCGCTCATTCGAAATTAAAGCATTGGTACATTTCGTATGTGGGAAATCTTCTGAAACACTTAATATTTTATAAGCATAATTGAAAATGAAGATACATTGTCTAAATATATCAACATAATAAACATTTAAAAGTACAAAAGTTTATTATAATTTAAAGTTCAATTAATGCGCTGTGTATATATTTCTGGATGCAAATATACCTATTATTATGGACGAATAAAATTATCTGTATCATCTTAATAGTATTTTGTTTTAGGCAACATAAAGTCTGATAGCTTATCAAGGAAAGGGGATTTGCTATAAAACTTCTAAGTGATTAACACCTATATTGCCGTATTGTGCGTTTGCGTGCATTTCAATTAGGGATCCTATATATATAGATAAATACACCAAGACAATTGGATTAACAGAACTCAACGGTAGATATAATACGTTAGGAAGGAAAATATCAGAGGAAGTCGATCTATCAATAAATCTTCTAGGAAACAACATAGAAGAATATGTTTTACATTCGTTTTTGTCGTAGCATATCGGACCAATAGCGAGAACAATGGCAGTAGAAGACTACACTAATGTTGTTGATTATGTAACGTACTATCAAAAGTTACAAGATTATTTACGGTCAAATTGTTATAAAACAACTAACAGTAAAAGTGCAGTGACCTTATATTTTTTATTTTTCAACATAGTCTCCCTCAACATTAATGCACTGGGTCCATTGGTACTCCAACATCTCAATAATCTCCTGGAAAGATTTTTGTCCAACTTCTGCAAATCACCTATCTACATAAACATGCCCAAATTTTGCCCCATGTAAGATGTCTTAATTTAGGGAACAGCCTGCAATCACTAGCGGCAAGATCCTGCGAATATGGCGGCTGCTCCACTAATTCAAACCCTTCTTGGTGTATAGCAGCGATAGCAATATCAGATCTACGGCTGGGAGCATTATCCTGATGGAACAGCACGCCGCCCATTGACTTTCCTGGGCATTCCTTTTTAATGGCGTCTCGCAATTTAGAAATCAATTGGGCGTAGTAGGGCCCTGTAATGCTCTGTTCCTTTTGCAAGTAGTCAGTCAGGATCATTCCTTGGGCATCCCACAGATAGCAAAACCTTACTAGCAGACGGCACGGCCTTAAATTTGCGTGGAGGGGAAGAACCGTGATATTCCCATTCTCTACTTTGCACTTTGGTCTGGGGATTACAGTGGTGCACCCATGACTCATCCATGATCACATATCGACTAAGAAAGTTCTCTCTGCTTGCTTGGTACCCTTGCAAAAGACGCTTGCAAATCAACACTCGATGTTTTTTTGATCAACATCACCTTTTTCATACCTAACCCTTCTTTAGTCAGCATGTTGTGCACCACAAGAAGTACATGTATGAATAACCTAGTATCTTCCACAATGTTCCTGATACTACGTACTCGTCGGTTTTGCAGTACGATATCATATACGTTTTTAATGTTTTTGTCTGTTGTTACCGTTATGGGAGGATCGCCGGAATGATGGTTTTCATAGGATGTTCTTCTGCATTTAAAATCTCGACACCAGCCATAGTGCCATAATGTCTTTATGAATTTGAATTGGCGGAGGTACTTTATTACAGTTCTTTCTTCTCCAGGATTCACTTTTATGAACAATCACGTCACTCAATTCAAGAATTAGCCACAGCACAACAGTTTGAGATAAAAATGTGTTATTATGTAGATATGATCTACAAATGTCAGTTAACTGAATGTCAAAAACATTAATCAAACAACCAATTAGAAGCAGGTGAGGAGTGAGGGATGAGGATTTCGCCCTCGTATATGTTCAAATTTTGGCCAAAAACCGCCACTAGCAGAGCCATTGCCCTTTTCCCTAACTAATCTAAATCGGGATTGGAGAACTGGACTTCTTAATGACTAGTAGGTATTTTCAAGCACTCAAGATTGGAATGTTGTGTTTTGGTGGCACAGTTTCACACAGTACAATGCTCAATATATTGTCTTTGATGAGCGAAGTGAAAAAACGAGCGTTGGTATTTGGGGACGGATTTGTAAGGGTGGACCAGGAGACTGACACAGATATTCCCAACGATACAGTATAAGTTCCGACTACAAGAAGAGATGAAAATTGTAAACAGAGTGTAAAATATTCACCAATCCATATGCCACATGTTTTGACTGATCACCACATCGCAACCGCAATAAGAGCGTAAAGTACTAGACCATATGTGGAAACCATCTGAGAGCGATTTCCTGGAATTCAACCTTCAAACTTTACGGATGTAAAAACAATAACAGATGTTATACAGAATAATAAAGAAATAGTTTTTTATCCTTCCAGAAGATTTTGCATTTAATTTGCATATTTTTGTGTAATATATAGTCATATTTTTGATTGTATAATATTATTTGTTTCTCAGAAAGTGTTTTTCTTTTGTTGTTCTATAATACAGTGTTTTATTTTTTTGGTATATAGTGTGTTACTATCTAAACATTTTTCTCTTTCTTATGTAATGTTTTTGATATTTATCTAATATTAAAAAATCTGGTTTTCTAAATTATATTGCTTTTGATAACATACATTTTTAAAATGAGATTTACAGCTACTACAGGACTTAACTCTGTTCATTTTTCAAGAATTTTACTTTTGTCAGGAAATTACTCTATTTTATGTTTTTTCACTACTGCATATATTTTATATTTCTTCATATTTTACTAGTGCATATATTAATAGTGATATTATTATTTTGTTTCTGTTATTTATTTTCGCTTTTGTGCATAGTATATATTATTTTATCTTATAACATGTATGTACATTAGGTATAATATTTTGTATGTATGCATTCAAGAACGCAAAATATTCATACTAGAGCCTAAATTTAGACTCATTACATGTGACTTCGTACGACGAATATTCATAGTTTTCATATGTACGTGCGGTAGGCTCCCGTTTGACGGTCGCCGTGGTAATAGCGGCCGTTATCGCAAGCATGCGCTTTTGGCCGTTTACAACTTCATCGGAGCTCATACAGAGACTGTATACAGCGTCCGTTGTGGTTTGCATGCAGGTTCGGTCTCACGTTGGACGGTCGTCGGAATATTAGCGACACTCGGTTTCACAACGTCCTAGCGCATTTGCGATTTTCTTTGCAAGTCCCAAGTGTACGGACGTCGTCGGAGCAAGCTAGCGACTGCCGTTGTATATACACGCGCGTTCCGTTGAAAGGAGACCACATATGTTGGTTGACAGCCTTTTCTCTTCTTTGAGACGCTGTAGCATGGAGCTTTAGAGATATTTGAACATAGAGTATTTTTTTGTAACAAGAACGCCTGGGTAGCCGAGAGTGTCATTGCATATTCTTTTAGTGAGTTCGGCTCTTATCGCTACTGTTGCCCTCAACCCGACGTTCAAGCTCCTAGAGATAGCGTTGGGTTCCTCTCAGAGTAACCAAACAGGGGCAGATCCCTTATGAGACCGTTTGGACGTGATTTCCCCCCTTTCTTCTGGTCGCCCTCTGTTAAGGACTTAACATTGTTTTTTGTATTTTCTAAATTTTTTTTTACTATTATGTATTTTATCTTCTGTGCATTATTATTTTCATTTAGAATATTATTTTATTTTCATTTTTTATATTTATTTATTTTCATTCTTATATTTATTTATTTTGCTCTCTTATATCCAATTTTATTTTAATATGTATGTACATTACGCATTGTATATATATATGCAAGCCAGCCATTCGCATTACGCTAGCTAAAACTGCCTAATTAGAAATCATTCACTGCAACGTCGTCGGATATCTAATGGGAGTTTTCTTAAAATTTAAGGTACACAAGCATAGGCAGTCGTCTCCCGCGCGACGGTCGAGGTATTAGCGATCGTGCACTCTCGGTCACCTTTCGTGCCTCGTCGTAACGTGTACAGTAACGTCGTCGTAAGATTATTAGAGATTTCTAAGATTTTCTAGTTTTGGCGGGAATCGTCGAGGACGTTGTCTATACATTTATTTCTGGCGGGAGTCATTTGGTAACGTTGTCGGACCACACGTATAGATTTTTGTTAATAAGTATAAATTCTCGATTTTCTATCACCGTACGTCGAGGCTACTGTGTCCATTGTCGTCTATACATATTTTTAGTCTTCAGTTAAGTTTGTGTCGGAAATTATATTGGTGAGATTGTCGGCGCGCATGTATAGACCTCCTCTACAAGTACGATCACTCTACTTCTTGCTGACGGTCGTTGCGGCCGCAGCGCCCGTTGTCTTTTGTACGTTTGTTCGGTCCTTGTCGTATCGGGACTTAGAAATTTTTCATTTAGTTGCTCGTCGTAGCGGACGAGTGTCCCGGACCAGTTTTCTTATGTAATGTCGGCATCATCGCTCCGTTTTACTTGTCGGTGCACAGTTCGCACATTTGCTGGTTACTGGATTTTTCCCTTCTTTGGGGCGCAGTAGAGTAGAGAGCTAAAGATTGCACATAGCGTAATATTTCAAACGAGAACGCCTGGATAGCTGTGACATTACTTTTGTATTGAGATCGGCTATTATCGCTACTGTCGCCCTCGACCAGGCGTTCAAGCTCTAAGAGATAGGGTGGGTTCCCCTATAAATGTGAATATAACAAACGTATTTGGTCAAGTACAAAGACATGCCACTAATTCAGGGCCAAGTACCTTAGGCAATTTTAAAACAAGTAAAGTATATTAGGCTCCCGGAAATGGTCATATAAATAAGCATAGCACCGAGTTGCGCTTATAAATTTACGAAATAAATAGGGTTGGCTCTCTATAAAAGGTAGTGGTGCATGCAAACAGATAGAGGCATTAGTACATGCCTCTAACAAAGCTTCAGCGGAAGCATATAAGAGTTTAACCTTTTAAACAGAATTAAGACATGGCATTGCAACGTACATGCTGAGGCATTACTTTATGTTGCTACCAATGAAAATACATATACAAATGCTAATGTACATTACATGTATAAGAGAGCTCGAATAACTGCAATTATTGCAAATCTATATATCTTACGTACATCGTACATGTACATAGGCAAGAGTGGAAACCGTGTAACCATTTCATTTTTAAATATATTTTTTTGCGCATGCGCATTGAGTTTCACTGTACAACCTCTCCTCTAGTAAATAAGCGAACATACTCTACAAGTAAGTATTGGTCAAGTAATTTAGGAAATTACGAGCAGGCTACAGCGGCGTTGTTCTTCAAACCAGGAGAACGTAACACCCTCGTTTTATATATTTTTTTTCTAGAATTTTCGAAGGAAAGTTGTATACTAACCACTAGCGCCAAGTATTTAAATTGTTTAAATTTTCTGACTAAAACACTTACAACACTCCACCTATGCATTGCAACTACAAAAGACACAGACATACCTATATTTCCTATTTAGGCTTTCGCTTTGCATATTAGTTTTTCGTATAAGAAAACGATTTCAATCTACTGAAGTGTCATGTATTTATTTAATACAATTTATGGGTATTATTACATCGATTTGCCTGCGATCGTCGAACATTAGGATGTTACGTGTATTAGGATTATTTGTGCACTTCCAAATGCAATGATTGTACACTTTAAATATAATCCCGTTTTCTAACTATTAAAGATTTAATTCTAACTTCCGACAGTAAATTAGGCGAGAAGCGCCATAGAAGGAATGGTTCCTGAGAGGACGAATAAAACAAGTTAAAACGCTTGCTGTAACAATGACAACATTGCTTTAGCGCAGAACCTATATTTACTGTACTAGAATATTAACGGTTTCTGTAATTGTAGGTTGCTATTTCGTACTTCTTTCTTATAAAAAGTAATTTATAACAGTATATAATATTATGATATATGACTATAAGTTACATTTTGTTTTTCTAGTTGCACCGCTGTGTCATTAAATAGGTATTTAATAATTATTAAAGGGGACACTGTCCTTTTCAACAATTAATTTTTTTGTGTTCGTCAGGTGCGCTTCTTAAAAATAGTGATTGCCTGCTCGAAATTTTGAACTCTAAAAAAAGTTGTCTTAGTACACAAATGAAGCTACAAACATCTGTTAAAAAATTAAGGGGCGTAAAAAACAGTAGCTTCGATATAATGCTCTTATTGCTGATACTAAAATTTGAATTTTACTATTATATTTTTGCCAAATCCGTTAATTTCAAGGAATAATGGTCTAATTTGGAGAAATTGTCGTAATTTCAGTAATATTAGACGTTTAGCTCTCTTTTATTATGCTTGTATACTACCAAATTAGAGTATGCGTCATTGGTCTGGTCTGCAACTTATCAGAGACACTATAAACGATACTAAACCAATTCAAAGGTGATTGTTTCATTAGGTTTACTTAGAAATGGGAATTGACACTAACGTTATGTTAAATATAATTAACTTTAGTCCACAACGAAATTCAAGCATACCGTGAGTGCATGTTTCATGGGAAATAAGATAAATGCCTCAGTTAAACCATTTGTATTTGCAACCTACAGTAAGTAATTATAGCGAGGTTCAGGAGTTGCATGATTTCATATTTTGAATCATTTCACTCAATTACTCATGTTAACTTTGTCTTTTCCACATTTTTCTTTTTTTTTAGAATATAGACGATTCAGAATCCTTTGTGTATACGTACATATGTATATACATACATAGGTATGTATATTTATTAGTTAATTTGAATGTTATATAACTATATGATTAATTATATAATAATATAATAATCATTATGAAGTTGGACTAAATGGAAAAGTTCTCTAGTTTTTAACGCGCCTATGTAATTATTTTGTGCCTACATGAAGATTGACTATGCACAAATCAGATGTAGTGAAACACTTTTTTTGAAAATAGCTAAGAAATAACCAAAACAAAAATATTTAAGTGCTTTTAAAAAAGAACTTTATCATCGTGTGTTAAATTTTAACTAACTATATAGTTAGTTTTCCTACCAAAACAGCTTTTCATCAAGATTTTTAAAAATAAGTACATTTTCTATTTCTGCATCTCCTTTTCTTAAAGTGAAGACTTAAGTTTAGTATTTACATTTTAGAAGTTGAGCACAACAGAAAATTTGCTAATAGCTCAATTGTGATACTGAACCGGTCCAAAAAGTGTAAAATGAATCTGGTTGTTTTTGTATAATATTTAGAATTTTATTTATAAAATTTACTATTAAGAAACGAAACCGATCTAAAATTCTCCTTATTTTATGTATGTGTTACATTTGTATTCGAATGACGTGGAATAAAACAGCAATTCTTCTTCTATGCGTGAAATCTTTGCCAACAATCGATACCGTAACAATGTTTTCTTATTTTATTAATATTGTCAGTATTTCATATGATAAAACATACCAAAAAATGGGCAATAGTTACCCGACATTAGTATAACAAGCAATCGACAATAAATAGCTATTGTTGGGATAAAGTAAGATTTTTTGGCGGTCTTTTACTTGATTTAATGGGTGAGAAACTGCCAATTTCACGCATTTAAATAAAGTTTCTCTTCAATAGAGAATAAATTAAGACGTATGGACTTAAGGCAACCTGAATAACCAGAAAGTTAGCAATAAAATAAAAGAAACTGTGCAAAATTACTTTTCACGAAGAAATTATAAGGATTTACTTGAAGATGTTAGTGTCAATAGCTAGCATCGTATAACAGCTAAGTGATCAAGTTCTGTCATTCGAATTTAAAATTTAGTAAAAACTTTGAAGAGAAAGGGAAAACTGATAAACCTAATTATTTTTGAAAAATGCGATACGAAAACCTAGACATAATTAAAATTTAAATAAAGTATAATTGCAATAATGGCAATAAAATTGAATGGAGCTGTCCATTTATTTGCCAAAGTGGTTTCGCCTCTAGCGTGGTTTACACGTCGAGTTACCATGCCACTTTGGTTTCCCCTATTCTCCTGAAGAAGCCTCACACGACGGAGGCGAAACGTCGAGATCCCACCTTTCTCTTTTGGTCTCTTTCTTTTTCTTTTTCTCTCGTTCTCCCCCTCCCCTCCTTCTGTCTCTCTTTCCTTTTCTTATTCTTTTCCACCTTTCTTTCTATTTCACGCCTCCCCCCTCTCCCCCTCCTTATTATTCTTCTTTCTTTTTCTTCTTATTTTTCTTTCTCCTCTTATTCTTATTTCTTTTTTATATATCTAGTCATGACACTTTCCAATTCCGGAAGTAGTTCGTTTATTACTAACTCTGGCCGTGGAAGCCTACGTATTTCGCAACTAGTCAAGTAATCGACTGCTCGTTTAAATATAGGGTCAGAAATATCTTAAATTACTCTACTTTCTGTAGAGGTTTCACATTTTGTGTTTGGGCTTCGTATACTTCAGATGTCGTTTTTTCCAATTTGCTATAAATTTAAATCTTTGTTATATTAAGGAATTCTTGTGGAGTTCGGTTGCTACACACTTTCTATTTTTAGAATTTGGTTTCATTCCAATAACAGTCACAGCTTTTCTTTATTTAACTTGTCTAATCAAATTTGCCCCAACCGTTTATCTACAAATTAGTCGCTGCTGCATTAGCATTACAGAATAATAATAATTTTTAACTAGAGGCTTGACATTATCTAATATTAAAAGGAGGCCGCTATTTGTCACTACTTGTGTGATTTTATTTTGTAGTCTTTTTTTATTTTAAATAGTTAATTTGTATTTTCTATATACCTCTTACGTCAATGCATAAATCCGATGTCTCGCATTCAAATATTACTGGTGGCTCAACTAACAGAGAAAACTAACCAAAAGAGCAAAGGACGTTCTAAAACCGCAAAACCACAATATTTGGAAAATTAAGACGTATAGGCGCCATAGCACTTATCCACAGTTGTCACCTATAAAATCCCTCCCAAATATATAACAATATGTTGGTGAGAGTAAAGCGTGCTATATTCATTTACGCGACCAACCTTACAACTAAAATCGTTACCCGAACATCGATATACAGTTATATAAAGTTTTACAATAATCAATACTAGAAAATAAAAGCATTTACTTCTCCACGATTATCGTGAACTGGAACATAATCTAACGAAACAATAATCAAAAGATACGTTATATTCCTCTGTAGTGAATATAAACAGGTTTCCAAACATCCATCGGCGTAAACAGCATTGCAATCAATTTAATGGGACGTATACTTCCTATGTCTATAAAGTAACTGCGCTACTGTAATGATGTATAAATTGCATATATGTAAATGATATCCACATAAATTGCAATGAATTACTGTATAAGTAGTTACCAATAAAAGGAGATTAATTTAATTTCACCAAGGTCGAGGTGGTATATGTAATACTTGCGTACGTGTGTATGATATATTTATTCAAGAACGTGTAAACATAAACAGGATTTCTCTGAACTTGTAGTTAAATTAATATGCGATCAGATAACGAAATATTGTAAATACATTTCGATCTTGCAAACTGGTTCATCTGCATGCAAAAATAAAACTTGTTGGTTAAGTAAGGTTTTATTGCAAATTTTATGATTTTTGAATAATAGTGTAAAGAGATCAAGCAATATAGGTTAAAGTTCAGTTAGTTATACAATGGTTAAAAATAGATGTTGATAAACCCAAAAAGATAGTTTTCGTTGCTGTTTCATATGTACACTAGCGGAAAAAGAAACAATAACAACGGAACAAATAACAACAATAGTAATAATAATACGAAGGTCGCCTTTTAAGTTTTGCGTATAGAGCTTGAATAAAGTAGCAGATAGTTTTCAGTCTTTATTTTTTTTCGAAGTATCCGTTACGAAGATTCTTTTGCATGTGTTACAACCAATTCTGGAAGCAGCTACTCCACTCGTTTGTTGGTACATTCAAAATTGCGCTCTTGAAGGCATCGACTGCTACTTCTGATGACTGGAACACTTGACCACGTAGTTCGGTTTTGATTTTCGGAAAGGCAACGAAATTGTTGGGGCCTTGGCCCGGACTGTATGGAGGATGGTTTAACAATTCGACGTTTTCTTGAGTTAAAAATGCAATTGTCTTGCGTGCTATGTGCAAACTTGTATTGCTTTGGTGGAGGATGATTCGTCGTTCGGGGTTGGTTTTTCGAAGCTCAGCGATGACTTGCGGCAAATAAATATTGCATACTAATTAATAGTAACAGTTCTTTGATTTTGTAGAGGAATTGTTGTTACATGATCTACTTTCGAGGCAAATGTTGCGACTATTTCTTTTGACACTTCCCGAACGGCTGACTTTTGTCGGTCTTTCTCGACCTTGGAGCAACCAGGCAGAAGACTAGCGTGTATTTTCTGGCTCGTATGAGTAAATCTAAGATTCATCAACACTGAAGATGTTGTTTTTACGACGCGTTTGTAGAGTTTCCGGCGTTGAAGCGGTCTAGTCTCTTGACACCAATTAACTCTCGCTGTTTTCTGTTCTTCGGTCAATAAATGCGGTGTGCAATGGGAAACTAACCTTTTTACACACAATTCTTCATTCATAATTTTTTGAGCTGAGGTCTTTGAAATCCCCAATGATGCCTCGATCTCGGTATGTATCACATACCGATCTTCGTTGATGATCTTGTGCACAGGATCAACATTTTTCTGAATGACTGCCGTTTCTGATGCACCTGCTCTAGACCCATATAGCGCTTCATTGCCGAAAAAGGAAACCAATTCGGCGAAGCATTTTTATTGAGATAATTATTATTGCGCGAAAGTGTTTTCGATTTTATTCCATTTTTCAATTAACCTATCAATTTTGGCAGTACACGTATTCCACTTTGAATGTAGGTTAACTAAAGATGGAGGTTAATTTTTCATATCGACATTTGATTAGTGGTGTCCTCTATGTTCCAGTATGCATAATTTAAAAGACATCTCTCGTAACCATAATTACAACAATAATAATTGCTGTAATAAACAAGCAGAACTTATACTCGACGAAGAAAAAAATAGTGTGATGGGGAAACTACTTCAAGAAGCTGTTCAATATAAAAAAATACGAAACCTGGGGCGCGTTGAAGAAATGGAAGCTAAAAGAGAACAAAGGGTGACAGAGTTAAATCAAAAAGAAATGTAGTAGTTTACCACGTATAATGCAGATACGGTAAAGCTAAATATGTATAAACTTATATCAAGCCTGGAAGAAAGCAGCGTGGCGTCCAATAGACGAGAAAGCAGACACCTCCGCGAAAAATATCGTGGACTTGTACTACTAGAAGTTGAAGTATAAGGTGGAGAACATCGCAGATAAGTATCAAGCATAATTCAGAAAAATCGATCAACAATTGTCCAAACATTCATTTTAAAAGAACTGTAAGCTGCCCCTATGAGAAAGGAATCGAAATATACACTTCAAAGTCGAACTTGAACCAATACAGTAAATCCAGCTAAAGATAATAACAATAGTCAAACTAACATTTGTTAATAATGAACTATTTCACTAAATCGGGAAGGTGGTTAGGCCATTCGTGCATGCAGCCATTAAGCGATGCTACCATCGAAACATTCGTCTAGCGAGTAGTAACATTTCGACAGTAGCCATACTTTAACTATCTTCTTGAATTTATACGTGCGCAGTGATTTCCAATCATTCGGGAGCTTATTGTAAATATTTAACCCGAGTATATGTAGACTCTTTGCGGAAAGATGTGGACTATGCTTCCCGATATGTACTTTGAGGTCATGAATATTATAGTTGTGCTGGGTATTGGTTCGAGGAACTACTTGATTTATTTTTGTAAATATAGTGGCTTGACTCTAATATATACAATGCAGACAATGAAGAATTTTCAGATTTAGAAAATAACTTTGACAAGAAAATACTGTACGCGATTACAGGAAGCCACTTTCAACGGTATAAAGGACAGAATTTGGGGTAAATAAATATAAATCAGACTTCCTCGAGGTGAAAATAGAACTAAGGTAGGGCGATTCTCTCTCTACGGCGTTATATAATTTCACAATAGAGACAATCGCGTGAAAAGGTAAACTATGTATATAGACGCAACTTAATTTACAATAGACGGCACCAGCGCCTCCCATGCGCTGATGATATCATTGGAAATACGGAAGTGATTTCGAAATCGTAGTAAAATTAGATCAAATAAGACTGAAAATTAAGGAGACCAGAAACATGTTTTAGACCGGAAGAAACATAAAACCAAACGGAGAATTGAAAATAAACACGGAACAAGGACAATACAAATTTTCAAAAAGTGGACGGTGCTAGTCATTTAGACGTTAAAATCACAGCAGAAAACAGCATGAAAGAAGAACTCAACTCATTATGTAAAACACTGACCCAACCTTCAATTTCATATGTACCAGAGACTTGGATTTTGATGAAGTAAGGCGGGCAAACTCTAGTAATTTGGGACTGCAAACTACTTAATGGAATTAATAGGGAAAGAAAAAGGTAGTCACTAATAGACAGTCGATCATAATAACTCAAAACAAAGGAAACACTACCGAGAAGGCACACAGACAGGAAGAAACGGAGAAGACTAAAAGAAAGCTCGCTACGTGAAGTCGAAAGGGACCTAGAAGTATTAGAACAAGGGATACGGAAGAAAGGCAAGGAATAGGAAAGAATAGACGAAATAGTCGCATAGAATTTGTAGTACTAGTACATACGTTAAAATCGTTTTACAACTCCCATTTGCTTTATTTACATAAAACTTTCCGTTCGTAAATTAAATACTATATTTAAAACGTTTATGTATATTGAATGCTAACTACCTATACTTACGTTGTTAAGTATTGCTAATAGAATAAATATTTATCAGGTCGGAGAAGAGGATTAACTAAACGTATCTGTATATATGTAGAATTAGAGTTGAATGTCGACATTTCTATATAGCCAATTTATACGATGACCATTAATTTACCAAATGCAATAATTGTGTGAACGCAGCCAATTTAACCATAGTGGTGATTGTGTTTTGGGGATCAAAGATTTAAATAGCATTTACGAGGGTAAGCTGAAAAATTCGGTAACTAACTATAAGATGGCGCTGCGTGAAAGCACTCTTTGACGGTAGTGTATAGCTTGATATTTCAATGACATACGTGTTAAACATCAGGTCAATCCGTCAAGTAGTTTGTTTTGTACACTCGTTCAAAGCAGAGCAGTTTTGGCGTATTTTAAAAATGGACAATGTTGGAATTCGCGCAGTGATTAAATACCCTTGGAAAAAGTATTTTTTCTCTCAAAGAAATTCATGCTGTAATGGTAAATGTGTTAGGGGAGGATGCTCATTCTTTTAAGCCCATTTGCAAATGCGTAAATGAATTTAAAAAAGATCATACGAGGGTAAACGACGATCCCCGTTCTGGAAGCCCAAAAACAGCCGCTTCTGCAGAAAGTGGGCAAGAAGTTTTGAAATTTGAGGAAGCTGATCATCGATCAACATTGAAAGATATTGGTAAGGTACAGGCATCATCAAAGAACGAGCGATGTACATTTTAAATGTTAAATTAGATGTGTCTATGCTGTGTTAAAAAACGCATGAAATGTTCGACAGCCAGATTTTTTGCCTCAATTTGTGACGTGCCGTGAAACGTGGATCCACCATTACACACCGGAAAGTAAATATCAATCAAAGCAGTGGACTAAACGTGGTGAACCGGCTCCAAAGAAGACCAAAGTCACTCTATCGGTAGGAAAGGTGATAGCTTCCGTTTTCTGGGATGCGAAAGGAATCTTGCTCGTCGATTACCTTCCAAAGCGACAAACGATTGCTGGACAATACTATTCTAAACTTTTGGATCGATTGAAGGCAGCCATCGTCGAAAAAAGACCCGGAAGAAAGCAAAAAAAGTAATTTTCCATCAAGACAATGCAATTGTGGAAGCAAAATTGGCCAAATTAAAGTTCGAAACGCTTGAGCATCCCCCTTATTCAATGGATTTAGCTCCGTCGGATTATCATCTCTTCCCCAAGCTTAAGAAACACCTCGGCGGTATGAGATCTGCTTCGGATGAGCTGACAGCTGCCGAGGAGCACTATTTTGAGGAATTCGAGGAGAATGAGTACTGTAAAGGAATAAAGAAACTTGAGCATCGACTAAATAAATGTATTGATCTTGAGGAACATCAAGTGGAAAAATAAAACACATTTCATTAAAATATTGCTATTTGCTATGCTTTAGTAATCGAATTTTTCTGCTTACCGTCTTAGATTACTGTCTTATCTGATGAATTATTATCTTCAATTTCTCTTTTAAGTATATTTGGAGATGATTATTAATGATATGATATATATAAGTGCAAGTTTATCCCGACAATATTGTTAGCGCCAATTTGACACACATAGTGAACACTTAATAACGCATCAATAAAGATAGAATGGAAGATCTATATGAATATTATAATACTACCAACAGCAAAAGCTTTTTTTTCAGATGATAGGCTTTTTCCGTTAGTATACGTCTATCCTAATTAGACGATTCATTTGTATCCCAAACTAATAAATTTACATTCATTGCATTCAGCCTTAACTATTCTATCGATAATCTTGCTTGGTTTTATAAATTCTCACAGAAAATGTTGTACCTTTACTTTCAACAACTTAAGTTAAACTTTCAACTATTTATTTGCATAAGATCACCTATAAGAGGATGGCCTTGATCTTCCACGTGTTTCAGAATTGAAATATACGTATATATAGATAGAGCAATTTATTCTTTGATACTATAACTAATAAATATAAAGTTTAAATAAAGATAGTTGTTTAAATTTCGAATTAACTTTTATATTATCAACAATATGATTTCTTTCTAGCATATGCAGGGCGACCCACGTCTTTATAGCTGATTTCGGCAGTGTGCCCGTTGTTGTCTTCAGAGTAGCCCTAATAAGGACTGCTGTTTGCCAGCTCCATATTAACGTGATTGGAATCGAAATAGGTCCTGTACAGGTTGGCTTCTTGTATACCGTGGTCCGTCATGTGCTATGCGATTTTTTATCTATTGGGACATCTAGGAATGGGATCATGTTACCTACTCCCAATTTCATAGCGACCTGAAGGAACTCCTGTAAACTGTTTATGTATTGGTTTGTTAGTTTAGACAAGTCCATTCAGTTCACTATCAATTAGATTTAAATTGGATCATAATACAAAAAATATATTAAATAACATAAAATACACTGTAAGAAATAAATACTATACAATACCGAAATTATAATGACCGTTAAAACAGTAAAATCTACCATAAAAAAAATAAAAACCAACAATAACTCCGTTGCCGTGACTTATCCATAAAATTATTAAAATATAAACGTAATGACATTAACGTGTACTAAGCACCATAAATTGCAATAACATGTTATTTTTGCAAATTAAATATTCAGACAGTGCTTTTATTGCCATGTGACTATTATTTTAATGTCGTATTGTGAATTTCAATGGTAGAAATAAAGCAAATAGAAACACAATGGTACTAAAGAGGTAACTACTAATTGGGATAAATAATAGAAACCGCAAAACCTGAAGTAGTAAAGGTAAAAAAATATGATGGCAACGACGAATACGGGTAATGTAATCGGAAAAGACTAAACCCCCCGTTAGAGACAAACGATAACGTCACAGTGGGAATACACCTACAGCGTATTCAGTATAATTGTGCCTACAATTCTCAAAATCCGATTAAAAACGACAAGAACGTCAACTTCATGTCAAGGTGGCTTTACAACAACCATAGTAGTAGAATGAGGTGAAAACAGTAATGAGCTTTTTAAATACTAAAAGAGAGTGATGAAGACAATTCTGTGCAGATGTATAATTTGGAATACAAGAAGCAAGACTAAGTAGATTACTTGTTAAGAAGCCAATAAATTACCTGGGGATCATTAGGAGACCCGGAAGAGAATTTTCGAACATTGGGAAGGAGACATGGGAAGCGCTGCCGGTAATACATTTTCTAGGTCGAGGAGAAATAATTTCGAACAGTACAGTATGCTGGTGGCATAGTGTACTTGAAGTAACCTCCACAGCAATCAAAGAAGGATAATCTGCGATTGGTTGAATGGGTAACAATATATGACGTTTCCTATCTTACTGCAATAAAGAAAAGAAGAAATACTACCAGTGCCTTACAGAATTTTGAGAGCCGGGCAGGTACTGGGGCACATACCAACGATATAGAACAGCAGTACTGAGCTAAGGTGGCCTTTACACCAGAAACAGGGCGCATTTCATACATCGAAATAAAATAATATAGCGCTATTACCATATCATCTTCATTTTGAAAGCCATGGAAAAATCATTTTAAAGGATATATTAGGCAAACCTCTGTAAAGACGTAAAGACTGCTCAACACGGTTACTACACTAGGAAATCATATGAAGCGCATCTTCAAACCAACTTGTATCAAGAATTCAAGCTTTATATATAGTAAACAGAAAATTGCCTAACTGCATTTCTTGACATTTGAAGGAGTATGTGATAACCTCACATTCAAATCTAAGGTGAGAGCATACACCATCGGATAGAAGACATGTGGGTGAGCTACATCCGTTTTGTAAGGCAAGTAAGAAAATGTAACCCTGACACGTGAGACAATATAAATGTCAGTAGTGAAAGGTTGACCATGGAAAGGAGTTGTGGTGTCAGTACTCTCAGATAGAGAGTAATTCACGAACTGCTAGATTTGTTAAATAATGCGAGCTGTTAGGCTCATAGGTAAACCGAAGATATTATAATGGTCATGCTGAAGCGTGACGTATGCGTAAGTTCAGAGTTCAGACTAGTAGCTTTGAGGATGGCGTGAGAAGGAAAAGCTTAGGTCTAATCCTTTCAAAATAGCGTCAATCCCCTTTACTAAAAGGAGAAAGTTAGAAGTTTTTGGAATACAATAATAGATGTCAATCAGGAGGTTAATTATCTAGGAGCGGACTGTAAACTGTTCCGGATTGAATATCTTCAAAGAACTAACCGAGAAGCAGAAACATAAACATACAAGCCAAAACTGTACGAGAACACATGAACATAGTAGACAACCAGGCCTGTTAGCGAGAGAAGTTTCTGAAGTTGCCTTCACTGGATCCGAATAGGGTATAACCATGGCAAAAGCTGAAGTACGTGAAGCAGTCAGAAAGTGGATTGCGCTGAAACACTTACTATGTTGATACTAGGAGGTTAGACGCATTCACAGAAAACGAATGTTGTGAAAACTATCACAACATCCCGCAAATGATATACCAATATTGAATAAAATACAACTTGAAACAGCGTCTTGAGCACTAACATAAATGAGGATTTTTAAAAAAGAATCTATACGCAAACCCTCAATGAAGGGAAAGTAAACGACTGCTATGTGTAGCATTACGTCCAAGAAAGCGTGTGCTGAGTAAATTGGATCATGCATTGGAAGAAAGTACACCAGAGAGGCTATTAAACCTAGTCATGAATAGTAACCCCTTTTAACGAAATAAACTAAATGCGAGAGTAATACAGGAGTCCGTGATGTCGCAGTTTTAGGGATATAAGAAAAGCGGAACTCGTATTAGGGTCAGCCGCAAAAGAAATTTTGCTCATTCTGTCAATTAATAAACACCATATTGTCGATTAAATTTATCTTCTAGCGAGCCGTAAAATTTTTGTTCTCTAATCTTAAGTTAGTAGAATTATCTTTAAAAACGTATAAATTGACTTATTCTACGGCATTAATGACAGCGCGTAAGTGTCAATAAACCAATACAGTACACATAACAAATGTATTTTATTTGTCACTGTCAATTAACTACTTACTACCAACAAGATACTCTGAAGAAATAAACTGATGGCCCGTTAAAGGGTAAGTTTATATGATCATATTGTATTTAGGAAAATCTTACTTCCTGAATGATTGGCATTTTAATATTTTTAGTAGAAAATTAATTTGCCGAATTTCCATCCGTCAACGAGTTTACCATCTACTATTGTCGACTTTAGATTACAATGTAAGTAAGTTTAATTTCCCAAAAGGAATTAATATTTTATATAATTGAAACATCCACTTTCAGTTGAGAAATGATACTATATCGAAAAACAATACGTATATATATAGTCGGCATAGCAAGGGTAGAATATACAAATGTAAGGATACGTAAGGCTCACATTCTAGGATATTTTTGGGGTAGAAATATTACTGCGCGGAATTAAAGTTTGCACAATGTGTAGAAATACATTATTTGAAATAGAAACTTTCACACAGTCCTGTACGAGCAAATTTTTGCGCCGATTGCTTATGTTATTTATTATTCTATTTCGATTTAAAGTTTGCTGTTTCGATTATGATTCTGCAATTGATGCGAAGGATTTAAAAATACAAAATTCCTGTCTGCACTTAAAGTTCTTTACCAAATATGCGAATAGCATTCTATTTGATGCTCTTAATGGTCAATATACCATATATCCATCCGATTGTTGGGCTTTCAGGCGCGTTGGACGAGGTTCACCAGTTGCTGTCCACTCAGATGACGATCGTTTTGATTCCGGAGTGAAGTGATGGATCCATGTTTCATCCATTGTCACACATCGACGCAAAAATTCCGGTTTGTTACGTTTAAACATGGCCAAACACTGCTCAGAATCCTCAACACGTTCTTGTTTTTGGTCAACAGTGAGCAAACGCGGCACCCACTTTGAACAGAGCTTTCTCATAGTCAAATGCTCATGCAATATAAAGCCAATACGTTCTTTTGATATCTTTACGATGTCAGCTCACTCACGCAACTTCACTTTTCAATCATTCAAAACGATTTTGTGGATTTTTTTGATGTTTTCTGGTGTTACCGCCCCATTTGGACGTCCACTGCGTTCTGCATCATCGGTGTCTCTACGACCACGTTTGAAGTCAGCAAACCAACGTTTTATTGTTGTTTCTGATGGAGCGGAGTCCCCATAACACTTTTCAAGCCATTGCTTCGCTTGAACGGTATATTTTCCCGTCAAGAAGCAGTGTACAATTAAAACACGAAATTGTTTCTGATCCATTGTTTTGAAAATAACAAAAGTAGCGTGACTCTTAGCACAATAACTCACAAACTAATGAATAGATTATCATGAAATTTTAACAGCTGTCTTTTGAAGGTTAGTACTAACTGAGAGAAAGGTAACTGCAATAAAACTAGCGTCATCTATGTGTTAGGCCCGGGACTTTTCAGCCCATGTGTTATAATGAGGTTGTTTCTATCATATTTATAAATCCTTTCATGTTTTATCTGCTCAGACTAGACTCTGCATAATTCATGCGGTACATTTCTCAACAACTCTTAGCAATCCAGTTCAAATTGAATTAACCATTTTAATTTTTGATTTCATGTTTTTTCTCCCATTTGCATGGAGTGATTATAAACTCACATATTTGGAATTGTTAGACCAGCCAACTCTATTGAGCTCGATATATCTACTTTTCCCAGTTGTACGTTCAATTACTGAAGTTTCTAAGTTTATTACCTCATTTAATTCACACCATTTGATTGGATTATTTTTCTACCCTTTATACTACGCATAGGTTTAGGTGGAGGAACAATTGAACTGCTGAATCCCATCTCTGGATTGTTACAGATTTTTTATCATATACATATATCACTGCAGTTATTTACTGGGAAAGTATTGTTGATACTGTAAATAACGTCAGCCTATTCTTCAGCGCTGTTAACTTCCGAAGTATATTTGAGTAAACATAAAAAAAAAGATAATAGGTGCTCGTACACAAGTAGATATCTAAAATTAAAAGCGACGTCGGTTGTTTAAAGATCTCTTAAAGATAGTTCATTTTGAATGTATTGTTAAATAGGATTTCCCAATTTAATTAGTGTTGTAAAGGATATAGACTACCAATGTCTTGCATGTTTATTTATTTCATTTCACCCATAGGAAACTTCCAAAAGTGTCGCACTACACATGCATATAAGATATTACGCAATACATAAACACATTAAAACTAAATTACAAAACTAAAGCCGAACAAAGAAAAAACTTTAACATAGTTTAGCTACAATACAGTGGATTTATTTGGGTGATAAATTATTTATTGCTTAATTCGAAAATGTGTATGCTATTAGGAAGACAGTTCAACTCCCTTGCAGCTAAATTCAATGGGCAGTTGAACTCATAACAGGTTCTATGAAAATCAAGAGCGAGGAGCTCCACATTATGAATATCACTCCAGATATACGGAAGCAGAACTGAGAGTAAGTTGAGGCAATCTATTAGGTTACGTAAACGTTTATATCCCAATTTGAGTAGGGAGATTTTGCGATGAAGAAACAACGATTGGACACTCACTAAGTTTAAACGTTTGGAATACGTGCATAAATCTTTATTTCTGTTGAGTTTAAATTATACACTCTCCCTATCCTATCTGAGTAAAAAAATCGAACAAGGGGTCCACACTATAGAGCAGTATTCAAGAACAGACTAACCTTGGAATAGAGATATAAGCCCAATAATGTTTTAAGGCCGCGAGATTGCGATTTAATGAATCCACATTGATTGCTCTAAGCGTGATACTTATCGTGTAATTTACTTTAGCAGCACCTTACGTATCTCTTTCGAGTGACATACAACAAATAAATGACTAAAGTTTTGACTAAAAAAGACTAAATGATTGTTTAGAAGATACATTGTTTGCTGCGTTTACTTCAGGAACTCGTATGCATACTACGTATCATAATCTCCAAAGCAAATACTTATCAATAAAAAAAGATTAGCGTCTGCAAAACGCAAACACAAAAGCGTAACGATAGTATTTATAAAGTAATTGACGCCTCATATGCGAAAACTAGTTTTGGTTATCACCTGACGGTAATTAGATCTTACTCATATTCGCAGAAGCGTAAAAGTCGTATGAATTAATGTTAAGCAGACTGATGTACGTATGCTTAAATAAATTGTATGTTTACCAATTTTCACGTCAGCGTAATTAATGATATATAACAGTATAATCGTTATCGAAGGATGCGGAGACTAGCTGTTATTCTGAAACAATTACTTCCACAAAGTATGGATTACTTCATTAAACAATTACATGAGGTGCAAGAACTATCAACTCTTATTATTAATTTACAAGATACGTAGAAGAAAACAGCAACTTCGCCGTTTAATAAGATATTACTACCTCAATAAAATGAATAATTAATGTTAGCACTTGCCACAGGACGGAAATTGTCTTATCCAGGTTACGTAGGTTTTACGTCTTAATTTATATTTTGAATAAAATATGAACGATTAACTAAAATGTTGAGCTGTTAAATTTTGTCATAATCGGTACATGACATAAGCATGCATTGTAAATCTCCCTTATCAATTCTTGCTGTGGCAACTGAAAAATTATAAGATACTTGGAATAAAATTTAATCTTCTTCACAAATCACATAGCTCCGGATTTGTTTTATTTACTTTACTTACAGATTCAATTTCCCAAGACATTCCATATATTTTGTTTTAAGAAGCCAATAGCAGCGACACAATTATTACAAGATATAGTAAGGCAATTGCAATGATCTGATAATTTCACTTGGATGAAAGTTATCTTATTCGGGAAAAATTATTCACTTTACTAGTAAGGTTTAATTAAATTCAGAAGTCTCATAGAAAATTTGTTTCGTCGCAGCTCCAATGCTCCTTTAGAACTCCTCATGTTGTTCAACAATATAAACAATCAACTGAAGTATGCAAGCTGGATTAATTATTGCTCCACAAAGTTTATGAAAAACAAGGGTGCTTCAAAAATTAAACAAAGCGATATGGGACAAGCATACATTGTACATTTTATGTTTTCTTAGTAGTTCCAATATATTAGTTCAGAAATTCAGTGTTCATTCAGTCAACCATTATTAAAGATAATATTCTAGGTAAGGAACTCTTTTGAAGATAATATCGAAACACTATTTTGAAAAGTATGAGTATTTTCCGTGCTTAATAGTAAACACTGTCTGATCACAAAAAAAAAACGTAATCGAGAGGGCCATGCTTTTTCTGAATTATTTTTCCTGTTGGTTACAACTACAACTGATTAAGTCTTACTTGTATCACGCTAAGATTGAAACTTCAAGTTACATATTTCACAATAAGCATGAAAAACTAATGTGGGAGCCCAAGTCAATAATCATAACAACAACCATAATAATGATGTTACGTTAGGTTAAATTACGAGGTGGTTCTTGGTATATTCCACTGCGACCTTTTGAGATCTATTGCAGTTCCCCCTTTATTAGATCGACTACATTGGCTTTGCTTTCTTCACTGGATCTAACAGTTTCATGAGTAATCCGTCTACATAAGTTTCGGCTTTTGGATATTCTGAGTGTATTTCTGAGAGCCGTTTTCCCGCCAGCGCTGTACAGTCACACAGCACGTGGACGGCCATCTCCTCTTCCTCCTGGCAGAATCTACATACTGCTTCCTCTGTCTAGCCTTAGTTGCTCATATGCTTCCTGAACAGTGTCCAGGTAGCAAGCCCACTATTGTTCTAATGAACTTCCTATTCCTGTTTAGTACATCCGCTGTAAAAGTAGGCCTGTATCCAACTTGTTGGTCTGCCTCTGATCTGGAATACTCTTCCACCAATCTTGAGATCTCTTATCTTTTCATTGTTTTCTTAGTAATAGTAGTTAACTACCTAACTTACTGCATCAGTTTCACGAAATTTAACAACGCAGCAACCAATTTATTGATATAAATAAAAGTTTACAGCAAAGTGTAGTAACTGAAGAAGAAATTCACCCATACATAGTTGCTTAGAATAGACTACTTCCCATTCTTTTGCGTTTTCCCCTTACGAAAATAGCTTTCATTTTAATAAATGTTTAGTGATATTTAGTAAATGTACTTTAAAATTTATGAATATATACCTGGTGTATTTCATTACTATTGATATACTATTGTCATTGTATCCTTCTTTATTTATAGAAATAATTGAAATCACAAACACCTTAGTGACGTATAGTAATTTTAATAGAGAACATAAAACATTTATGTTAATAAAAGGTAGATTATAAAGCTAGCTCTAATATTTTTGCATTTTATTGAAAAGGTTTTTCTGACGATAACGTACTTTAATAATTACTTAAGTCTTCATTACCATAATTAAAAATATGGCGAAATATTACTTTCTCTATTACAACCAACAATCAAAAGTTCAAGTGAGAATGTAGGAAGTGCACATTGCTATCAGCAGCGTGAAATGCATGAATCATATCCATTACTAAAGTTTTGTCATTTTCTGCTTTTTTCCTTCCCAAGAAACTGTTTGCACTATGGATACCCGCACTAGCATTCCTGTGCTTCTCCTGGCTTCAAGTGTTCAAGTATCTTTTCTAAAGCGAATTGCTTGCAACCCAATGCCTTAACAAGGGTTTCCATGAGTCCAACTTTCATGTGCAAAGGTGATATAGTCTTTTCTTTTCCCACTAGAAGCTGATGTACATTGCCACTTCTGCTTGGTGCTCATTTCTACTGAAATCGGTGGTGCACCTATAATTTATTTAATTCACAGGTATTATAATTGAAAATAAATGTATAAACTTTTAACTCGCATACTAAAATCTAAATAGGAAGAAGAAAGTGCCAACTTCCGGTTTCACATTAGAATTATAAAAATTAAACACAGTTGCATCAGGCAACGAAATGGAACTCGATGCAGAGATGAAATGATCATTTAAATCATTTACATTTAGTGAGTGAGGTGGAACAGTAGAGGTGCTTTTTTTTATAAATATTCAGGTCACGCAAATCATTCCAAAGTGTTTTCCGGTCCGAGTCTTTGAACTTGTGCCGGAAATAAGTCTTCTTCTCGCGCTTGATTGCATTTGTAGTAAAATTTCTAATTCTATATTCCTTTGACATTTAGTAGACAATTGTGTTTCAATCAAATTCATTTCTTATCTGACATGAACTATCCACGAATTTCCATTTAAAAAATAAAGTCTCTTAAAAAAAGTATCGAAAATTAGTTTTGTGGGATCGCGGTAGCTAAAAAAAACAAAAAGACATCATTGAGAAGAAGTTTAGCAAGGTTAAAGAAAAACATGTTTTCTAATTTAAAGAATAATGTAAAATACGAAAATGTGTAGGATGTTCAGCGTAAAATATTAAAAACTTCATGGTATTTCCGGAAAAACTGGGAGCAGTAGACAGTTGCTAAATGAATAAAAAAATTGTCAATGTGTTATACATCCAAAACTTCTATCAAACAGTCTTCTTATAAATATAAAACTGTGTGTCTCCATAGCGCAAGACACCCGGTGTATGAATCTGAATTTGAATCTTTGAACTAACACAAATATGTCGGTTGATATACAGCACATATGCATTGTTGGACATGAATCGATAATTTAGTTTGCGGTGGAAATTTATACAATTAGATAATGCAGGTAACAAAACGTAGGAGAATTTAGTTTTGTAATACATTTACATGATTAACTTTTATGTGAATATATGTGGCGAAGTAATATAGTATGCATACTCTGTGCGAGATAATTTCATTCGAACAATGCTGATGTAATTTTCCATTTGCATTACAACAGCCAGCTAAAATACTGGCAATAGTATTTCAGTGAATGAAACGTTAATACAATGCTTTTACTGTATTTATTTGAACAGTAATAAAACGCTTAAGTGCGCCACATTGGTGCCCTTTTGTTTTCGCTGTTTATCAAACTCGGATACAGTCGTTAAACCTAGAGAAAGGTAAATCGATGAACATCTGCTACCGAATAATAATTCTTGGCAAGACAGAAGAAACCAAGCAGGTATCTACGTAAGAATCACTTTTTATATTACACGAAGATTCATGTATTAAGACAATAGGAAATACATTTTAGCAATTAGCATGTGATTGTATTCTATCCCTAGTGCTAAATCACTTATATCATCCTCTTCTAATAACTGTAAATGTCTATTAGTTGGCTTCAAGTATACATTGGATAGTAGTATTAGTCATAATTGTTAAGTGCGATAAAGAAAGCTTCATTTGCAAGGCGAAATTATCACAATCCTGTGTGGAAGATTTACATCACATCAATAATTTTATTTGTGTTTGTTGTTAGTGGTAATTATAATGAACTATGAAAATAAATACATATAACCATATAACAATAAATCTGTGGAAAATTTTAAACTAATTGGGGTATTTATTTAGTTGATTCTCTCATTTATGTAGTTCTCACGTCTATTTTAGAAACTCAGAGCAGCTTATGTGGTTTTCTTTGATTAAAAACTGGACTTGCGTAAGATATTTCGCAACAACTCGTTTTGTCGTCGGTTTTATTCGCGTTGCTTATTACCGATATAACAACTTTTCCGAATGCTTATCATCTAACGATCTACATTTACGACACCACCACTATTGAGAGCAAGAGTAAGGAAAAAGATTTACAGTGAATAAACTATTTTCAAACGAGACCAAAATGAAGTGCGTAATATTTATATCAACTGTATCGCATGTTTTGTCAAGTCTTCGTCTTATGATTAGGATTAGTACTAGGCCAGGCGACGTCGTTCAAAAGTAGGAATAATCTTTTCGCAAGGCTTCAAACGAAATAATCATATCAATACAAGTTACAATACATTTGAGGTCCATAATATAGTATAATTCTATTTTCTGTCACAAAGAGATATTTGCCCAGTGGGGAGGATCTTGCAGCAAACATGTACTTTACACAATTTAGGTTACTAACAATTATAGTAATCTATCTATTAGATACTGCACTATACGTTCATAACCATAAATTGTAACGTAAAAAATTTAGCTATCCGTCTTCTTTGAAAGTATTAGCATATATAGCATCCCTTTTCAAATAAGAGAATAATAATAATAATAATAATCTTTATTACCCAACAGAAAATAATTCCATTTACAGGATAATGTGACAATAACATAAAATAGTATAATACAGCATAATGTAGTAATGATATAATATATACAGTGCAGTAATAAACTTAAATTACAAAAATGATACAACTGAATCATGAACATAAAAATAGCTCGGTGACACCAGAATGCAAGAACAAAGTAGGACGACATTGTAAATCCATGTAGACACTTCAACAAAAAGGATCATCGAGTAATTCATTGGCATTCCTAATCATATGCGTAATGGGTGCTTTAATAATAATAATAATAATAATAATAATAATATCTTTATTGCCCAACAGAAAATAATTCCATTTACAGGACAATGCGAGAATAATGTAACCTAGCATATATATGTAGTAACAATATACAGCGCAGTAATAAATTAAAATTAGTCGAAAAATACAACTGAATCATAAATATAATAATGGCTCGGTGACATCAGAATGCAAGAACAAAATAGGACGACAATGTAAATCCATGTAGACTCTTCAACAAAAAGGATCGTGAAGTAATTTATTGGCATTTCTAATCATATGCGTAAAGGGTGCTTTAAGCAGAACATTAGTTTTGCATGACGGGACCTTAAAATTAGGGAAGGACCTGGTATCGTACTGAGGTACCACAAAATTAATTTTGGAGAGAAGGGATGGAGCGTCAATAGCGTGATTAATTAGTTTAAGTAGAAATTGACTGCTAAATTCCTTCCTTCGATCCGATAACGATACAAAGCCGTGTCTCCTCAGCAGACCAGCATAATCAACATCGCGTCCAGGGTAAGTGCCATCAATTTTGAAGGACAGGTATTTCAAAAATCGTTTTTGCACTCTTTCAAGTAGTACTTGCAGATGGAGATAGTGAGGATACCAAATTATGGAGGCATACTCCAACCCAGTGCGGACAAGCGAATAGTATAATGTTTTTAGCGAGGCAGGATTATTGAATGATCTGCAGGATCGTATGAGAAATCCTAAGGATTTCATCGCAGAATTTCGTATGGATAATATGTGGAATATTCATATACTAATATTTTTCCTGTTATTACCAACGTTAAAATTAACTAAATTAGTTTTTCGTGAAATTTTTCCGGTAAGATTTCAACCTACAACTCCTGTTTGCTCGCTAAACGGGTGTGTTGGGTCATTACACCATAGAACCGCCTGAACAAATCGCTATTTTAATTGTCATTTATGTCGCTAAATTTCAGTTGACAAATTTAATACCTGAATGTAATAATGGATGCAGATACACCCCTGATATCTTAGGCAGACACAATATTTTAATATCAACGCCAAATTGCATTATCAATTAAATCATTTTGAATAACTTCCGTTAGTTTTTCAATTTAGCGTTGGTAATAACTAGGAAATTCAATTATTGGAAAACCAACGGAAGTTAATCTAAATGATTTAATTGATAATGCAATTTGGCGTTGATATTAAAATATCGTATCTGTCTAAAATATCAGGGGTGTATCTGCAGCCAGTGTTACATTACATACACGTATACTGTAACTTATTTTATTTTCTTCTACTAATATGTAAAATGCAAACATTTTATTTGGAAAGAAGTATATATTTATGTATTTTAACATTAGAATTTATTGAGTATTTCAACAGATTTTACGACAAATATATTTTACCCTTTCGCCTTCGCTTGCGGCTTTCTACATTGCAACTCTACAAACCACATCATTTCTATGTATTATGTAATTACTTTGTTTAGTTGTACTTACAGTCGATAACGCTATCGATAGCACAATAGTTGTTTGAAAAAAACTGGTTGAATGTAAAATACGTAACGAGAGAAAGTACAAACTGGGAGAAATATAAACTGAATGAGATATAAAGCTCAAACAAGCTCCCATCAATCCTTGCAATAGAAAAAGACAATCAATATACAAATATGTATCAAAAAAAGGAGTTGGCTGTAGTCTGTAAGAACAATACGTCTTACCAAAGGAATTCCCAAAATTCTAGAGAAGATTATTGGCAAGCATTTAAGGGACTCGGCTTTGGCTAGACTGCCTTTACACAAGAACCAATACGCCTACCAATCAGGAAAATCGTGCGAACAAGCCGTACACGAGTTTGTTCCGCGAGCAGAAATTGGCGTTGGGCACAAAAAATGGCATTGGCTACCTTTCTGAACATTGAAGACGCCGTCAATAGGGCGCCTTTCTTGTCAATGGAGCGGGTCCTGCACAGACATGCAGTCGATCCAACTCCCACCGGATGGATCGTCTCCACACTAAGCAATAGAACAGTTCATGTGTCTATGAATCTCTGCAATACGAGGACAACGGCGTGTCACCTCTGCTCTGGTGCCTGCTGGTGGATCATCTGTTCCCCCATCTTCGGGAGGCGGGTTTTTACGCGCAGGGTTACGTCGACGATATTACCTTCATGGTCACCGGGAGGTTTGAGGGTGTGGTATCCGAAAGTTGCAGTCAAGCTCATAGAAGCACGATATCGAAAGGACATGTTGAATGTGAACTCTAGTGAAGCGGCTATGCTACCGTTCACTTGAAGAAGGAAACTTCCCAAACTACGGTGTCCGTCCATTTTGGGTTCAATGATACTCGTATCAACCGAGGCTAAATATCTAAGTGCAATTTTGGACGTACAAATCACACTTGGAACATGCGACAGCAAGGGGCTTTTGGGCCTGCAGAGAAATGTTGGGTAAAACGTGGGGCCTAAAACCAGCAATGGTTCACACGAGAACTGTAGTACCTACTACAACTTACGCATCGGTGGTACATGCCAATCAAGGCTGCATGGTCGAGATCCTTAGCAAAGTCCAAAGCAGCCTACAGCCGCAGGAGACCTCGAAAACTTAGAAAGGCATAAGAATTCGAATTTGGAAAAGGAAGAACCGAATGACGGGGAGATTAGTCTTTAGGCCTTCCCCCATCTTTCCAACACACGTAATTGTCGTCCAGACATGTGCGAAGCACTCTATTGACTACGCGCATGACTTCGAAGCTGTGGGAATCGTATCGGACAGCCAAGCTTAGGGCACTAAAGTCGTCAAACTTGACTCTGAAGTGGTATTGGGGTCCCACAGAAGGTTGAGCGGAACATCTCAGCGTTACGCTGAGATTCATGCCAAGCTACTCGGAATCAAAGGAAATAAAATAGCTGACTTGTTGGCAAGAGACTCCACTGGACTGCCATTTTCAGGTCCTGTATCGATGTTCGGGAGTGCCCATGGATTAATACCTCTGTTAAATCCGAGCTCAGCGCCTATCACCGGTGCTACTGGAAGGGTCTAGGCGCTGAGACGCTGCAAAACTCTCGGCTCTTGTGAGCAGAACCAAACTGAGATCACTTATAGCGATCTTAGCCGGATAGTGCGCACTGAATAAACACGCATGGCATGGGCTTAACGAATCCTCCTTCTTCTAGAAAATATAGGAGAAGGAAGGGAACTCCCGTGCACCTCCTTGTCGACTGCCCGGCAATCTGCAAGGAGAGTTTGACTCACCTTGGAGACGCTCAGTTTGACGAACTTAATTTAAGGAAGTTACCTCCCGATCTGATTGTGGACTATGCTATTTAAGTGCAACCCAGTTGAGTGAATTAAAATAATTAATTATTGGCCGCGTTGCTCTTCGGGGTTAAAATCTCGGCCAAGGAATTAAAAAGAATTCGGGTAGTCTATAGCCACCGCAGTTATCACATAAATATTGGTCTCGAAGAAGGCATTCGTAAAGGGTTTTAACGTCTTGCTGTTCACGTAAATGCATATACAATATAAATATAATAAAATACACAAAATAAAGGTACATATATACTTCATATATCTTTATATTTCAGAAGAATAAAACATATCTTAGCAATAGATTTGTGTTATGTGGGATCTGAAAATAAAGTTATGTGGTACATAGGGTTGGGATCTCTATTTATATAAAAAACCTATTTTGTACGAGTTAACATTACAAAGTACTTCAATTGCCAATAAAACCTTGTTATAACATACGGATAAAAATAGAGTGCTCATCAAAAACATATACTCGAATTCTTGATAAACTAACACAAAAGTAATTGAATTGATTATTGTTAGAGTATTGTGTTAACGTAACTTTGTGGTATTCTTTTAACGGTAGCTTTATAGTAGCTTACCTGCCACGTATTTGTAGCACTCTTTTTACTGTAATTCTATAGACCAATTATTTACTATAATTTTGGAGTATTCTTTTACCACAAATATAGTATGCAGGTTGTAATTTTATAATACTACAATAATAACGTATTTTCCACTCATCTCGATAGCTGTTACTGTAGCAACCATCGATTCTGGTCGGATATATTGCAGTTGTGGAATAATTTATAATACATTTCTGTTGTGTTAGGATTGTTACAGAAAAAAACAGAAAATACAGTAGGAATTGTATGTTAATTTTTTTTTTTAATTTTAATAAAAAAGTTGTTTTGGAAAAGATAATTATTGTTGAGCATATAAGCGTCATGTAGTTCTATCTTTGAAGTGCAAGCAATTTATTAGTAACGAATAGATTGGGCTACCAGTCTTCGCCAAAATTGCACAAGGAAGATGATTATCGTGTTTATTTAATATTCGTCATTTCCTGGGTCACCTGTTACGTCCACCAGCTACAACTAGAATTTAGTGGTACACATTCTTAATACAAGTTAGAAATGACATCATGATAATTACCATTTTCGGTAAGAAGAAACAATTTTTATCTAGTGACGCTATTGTGTGACCCGACAAATTATAAAACCAACAATAAGTAGGAATATAATGAGCACGATAAAGAATGATTACATTCGACCTTTCTTTAAACTATTATCTCCGTATGAACTCATACTACTTAATATCTAATTACATGATCTGCGTGAATACTTATGAATCACATAGGTACTTATTGTCACAATTTGTTACATACAACAGCATCCGATCCTATTCTCTCTGAAATAATATCAAATGATATAGTGGCTTTTTACAAACCGGTATGAAATAATTACCGTAACTACCGTTGAGTAAAGGACGTACTAGGATGTGATTATTATAACTACAACATGAACCTCATTTCGTCTTCATTAGGTATTTAGATTGGTTATCAATTTAATCAAATACGTTAAAAACAATACCTTCAAGTAGTAGTTCTAGATGAATCTTCATTCAGATATTGCTACTACAGTTATATTGTCAGATATATGCACTTCTAACTTTACAGTATGTACCTTTATGGGACAGTATAACGATCTTGTTTATCATAACAAAATGAGGTATGATTAAAGATTGTTGAACTTAGTTTTAACAAATAATCAAACAGGGCATCTTGATTACCTTGAAGATTCACAGCGTTGTATTAGGAAAATGAAAATTCTGCGATTACTATTTTTGCTATATATACCTACTACAATTATGGAAGAATTCGGAAAAAAGTCCATTCTATTACGTCAGTTTTTCATGTACCAACATTGTTCACTTTCAGTTATCATTTTCTTATCTGTAGCACTGATCAACAAATTTTAACTTCTGATTTTGTCATACAATGATCTGCTGTAATTTTGATAGAAAACACATGAATATTTATGTTAATAAAAGGTAGCTGATTGAGATTACTCTTCGTTTGGAGTTTAGTAAAAAGAAGTTTCTGCTTAGAATCCACTTTAGCAATCATTTGAAATTCTTGCAATTAAAATATGACGAAATATTATTTGTTTCTTTTTCTTTCGGCCTCCCCTCTTACGATCCAACAGAAATCTGCCAACAGAAGATCCATGTTAAGGACTTAACATTTTATTTTCAAAACTTTATTTTTTCCGGAAATTTATTTTTATTTTATGTATTTCTCTCTATATTATATTTCTTTATGTTTTTGCAACTGTGTGTGATGGGATTCATAATACTTCTTTATTTTATCATTTGTTTTTGCTTTTGCATTCAGCACATATTATTTTATTTTATATAATAACATGTATGTATATTGGGTATTATATATGTTTGGATTTAAGGGGTCACAATATTAATTTTACAAATGCCCAAAAATAGACCCATCAAGTATAACTTCCTCGAACGAATGTCAGCGGTTTCCAATGTGCAACGTTTTCATGTACGTGCATTCGTATTGAGGGTCGTCAAGGCTACGGTGTCTGTTGCCATATGCATGTATGTATATTCGGCCTTCTGTCGAGATTTTAGCGACAATATTTTTTGTAGCTTCGTCGGAGTGTGCATAGCGGCACTCTTAATAAGTGCGATCTCTCGGCTTCCAGTTGACGGTCACCGAGATTACAGCATCTGTTGCCATCTGTACGTACATTCGGTCTTCTATTATAATGACGCTTAGACATTGTTTTGCATGAGTTCCGTGAAAACGAATACTTTTACACAGTTAAGTAGGGCAGAATCCCCTATAAAAAGGTAATGTTACATTGCATTAGAGCATGCCTTCAACGAAGCTTCTGCGAAAGCATTACGAGACTTTAAACATAGCATTGGCTACTCACACGCTACGTCGCTACTTCATATACCAAAGAACAAGGTGAATGCATAGAGAGCCCGAATAATTGTAATTATTGAGTATATTAAATAAATAATATCTGTACATAGCCCAAGAGTAGAAACCGAGAATACATTATATTTTTTAAATACATTTCTTGCTCATGCGCATTTGTGTTTCATTATAAATCCCTACAGGGGAAGCGAATAAATAAATAAGCATTTTATAAGCCAAACATAACTAAGTATTGGTCAGGAAATTCATGAGGGAATTTACGAGCGTACTACAGCGGCCACTGTTCTTCAAAACAGGAGAACGTAACAATATCATTTGTTGTGATAACGCATCTCGTTGGTGGAAGCATTCATTGTGCTCATCACTAACGTCTCTCATAACACGAAAAAAGTTCAAGTGAGAATTGACAGTGTGAATTCCAAAGGACACGTTGCAGACGGTAACATAAAATGATCAAATACATTGCTCATATATTGTAATTTTCTGCCCTCTTATTTCTCTAGAAACCCTTAAAGGTTTGTACCATGGATACCCCCTGCTCCTTACCAATCTGCGAATTAAGTTACCATTTATCATATCTGAGATCCACCAATCCTCTTTCAATTTTTTCGGTTTTTTGTGGAAACTTTTTTTGAAAGTGGCATTGAAAATCATCATTTTCGCAATCCATTGTCTTAAGAAAGTTTGTTGTGTCGTTTGTTATCTTGTCCTGATCTAAATTCGTTTGGCAATAGCCACCTTCCCTTAGCGTAGTAATTTTTGTGTAGTGATACAAAACGCTACAGTATCTGCTTACGTACCTGAAACAAGCTGGTTTTTGACAAATCTGTAAACAATCTCCACGAACTGCGGTTGTGATATATTTGGAAAGCTCCACAAAATTTGTAGATATCGCTGTGGTAGATCAAGTTGCTACACATGCCATAGAACTCCATAAGATTATCATGTATGTTTCTTTCGTTAAAAGATTCCATTGCTGTAGTTACGGCCCACGAAGCTTTGCATGTTATTTAGAGGTTAAAATTCCATAAAAAATATCATTCAATCCAAACTGCGTAAATAAGTAAATAAGCTCAAGTGACGTAGATGAAATAAAATCAGGATATGTTGAGTATTCACTTTATACAATATTATCAGTTATAGTTCGACCCTACTTGTTTTCTTTATCAATTAGCGGTTGAGGTACTGAATGATGTTTTTGATGCGGTGAAGGTTTTTGAGGTGTGACATAATCATTTTTTTCTTACGTCTGTTGAGTCTTGTTACGATTTTATTAAGGCGAAAATGGTAATTGACAACATGGTACTTCTCTTCTGTTAACAACATAGATCGAAAGGTAAAGAATGTCGTCGTTCAGATAGCCAATCCCGCAAATATCTGCCACATGCAGTACATATTACTGATAGAACCCATAGTTGGTCGTGATTTTTGAAGGTCATAGGAAAATCTACCTAATGGAGTAAATTTTCCACACATATAGCAAAAACTATTTGAATTATTTTTAGACAGATCTAGCATGATTGTGATTTTAAAGTTAGGATTTAAATATTTTTTCAACGGCGTCCGTTACTAAAAACACTGACATCCACGGCTATGTACTGCACTATTTCAACTGAACTTGCATACCTTATATAGCATGATCAGATTAGAGCAACATTGCTAAATTTCAGTGAGAGAACTACTCAACATCTGCAACAATTCTCAAGCTGCGTTTGCTCCGTAACCAAGGCTAAGCCAATGTTACCACTTTTCTAATAAAAATAATACACTTCGCATGTGATTTTGAGTTATTGCTAACGAGAGGAAAAAATTTTGTTGACCAGTGTAACCTTAATAAACAGAAACGTCAGGGAACATGGTGTTCCCTATTTAATCTTAGATACTTTCTACTGAGCTTGTGTAAATAGGGAATTAATGTTTTAGTTTTACGTCCTGAAAGATATTTCCTTAGAATTTATTAAATTGCCTTCGATTACCAACCTCTTAGATTTGTAATGCTTCCCTATTCCAAAATCTTAGAAATCTTTTTTAACTTTGTTTAAATCATGTAGTTTATGGCAACTTAGACAATAATATGCATTCACAAAATTTGTAATAAACGAACTGTTTTCGGAATTGGACCGTGTCGTGATAAGGTATAAGAGAAAATGGAATAAGAGTAAGAGGAAAAGACAAAGAAATGAAAAGGAAAGAAAAAAGTGAAAAAGGTGAAAAAAGAAAAAGAAAGACTTCTTACAAAGTGGTTTCGCCTCTAACGTGGTTACCATGCTACTTTGGTTCTCCTGCTTTTTTTCTCTTGAAGAAGCTTCCTATGACGGAGGTGAAACGTCAAGATCCCGCTTTTCTCTTCTCCTTTTCTGTCCCTCCTCTCTTTTCTTTCTTCTCATATTCTCTTTTTACCTTTTCTCTTTCTTTAGCTTTTCACCATTTTCCTTCTTTTCCTTTTTCACTTTCTTCTTTCCGTTTTATTTCTTTATGTTTTCCTCATACTGTTATTTCATTTTCTCTTACACCTTACCACGACAAGATTCCATTCCGGACACAGCTCGTATATTACTGACTCTGGTCGTGGAAGCCTACGTATTCATTTCAGTATATTTAAATTGGATTTTAAAATACTTCACGATTTTGTCAAGTTTTTCATTGAATATCTAATTTATTCTAATCACAGCAGCAATATTTTGAAGTAATAGCACATGAGGTCACTATATCTAACAAAATTGTATACGCAGCTTCCGTGTTTGAGAGTTTGTGTTTGTTTAATCATTATCATTTTCTGAATCCATGCATAAATAAGGAATGTATAAATGATACGTAAAATAACTGTAAGGCGTGTGTTGACATTGCATTAGTGGATTCATTCAAGTACAAGTTTTGAATAAAATGACGTATACATAGCGTTGGATCATCTGATTATGGTAAATATTATAGAGTAGCAACTAAATAATACAAGAAACAAATTATCTAGGTATTCGAGGCTAAGTGCAGTAATAGCGCGAGTTTTCAAGCATTTAGAAACGAGGTGTACCGAACAAAAGTTCCGTAACGATTTTATTATTATTGAAATAAACAGTTCATTGCTACGGCAGTCATCTTCATGAATAAAATGCAAATAGACTTTTCCCTCGCAGTGATTTTGCTCGCTTCGACAAATGCGATTAATCTTTTGTAATTAATGGACCTTGCTATGAAATATTCATGTAATTGTGAACCGTAGATAAATTGGATTGTATTAATTCGCTCCATCATTTTATTGATTTCAGGGTTATTGAGTAACTATAGAAGGTAAATTAAAGCTAAGTGGACTGATTTTAGATTCAGGTAGAGACTAGGACTGCTCAGAAACCGGAAGCAATTTACTGGCTAGATGCATATTTTAAATTGTAGTCATCCTATTTATCTGAGAGAGCTTTTACAGTTCTGAAGGTGAGCTTTGCTTTCCTTTCAATATTTCAGTACAACTAGTGTATGTTTTTTACTTCCTATTGCTGCAGAAAAATCTTAAAAATCTTTTTCTTAAAAATCACATCCTTTAGGTTAATAGTATCCTTGCCGAAGAGAAGGCACGCATGTAGCCATTCAAGAAGTATTTACAACATTCTTATTAGGCTTTATAAGATATCGAATGTAAGAAATCACTAAAAAATCTTGGACACAATACAGATTTAGAAAGTTAATCCTTTTTCACCAGGGATCCTTACAAAAAAATTATAGGAGAATCAAATCGTATTCAAGTTTTTCACCTAAACAAATACCTTAAGTAATTCATTGATTGATTATTAGTCAATAGAGGTTCCGATCTTATGTCATGTCTTCTTTGATTTAATGTTGCACAAAAAAATATGATAGGCTATTTCCTCCTCTTCTGCATATAGGTTCTTTTTTAAAAGCTTTCTGTTTATGTTTCCATAAGATGCTAAGTCCTATTAGTAGAGATCACTGTACTTTACTCAGTTCGACTATGTCAACTGTAACCTGTTGAAATCGTTTTCCAACCATCCATTTGCTTAGATTCTTCCTGTTACCTTACAAGAAGTAATTTATTATTTATGTCTGATTTTCTGTTATGTATTCTTAAAGCAAATAGGGTTAAATGTTAATCATCGCGTATAATAAAAGAAAACCTGAAATTCTTGGTTGTCGAATGGTTAATCTAATCCCAGCGTTATCTGAGAACCTACTACTGGGTTCCTAAAATATCTCGATCCTCTCCGATACTACATTTAGACTAGAAGAAAATTTTCTTGATATAGTGATTCTTATAAACTAAGACTGACATAAGTCTCTATCAGTGATACGGTATGATTAAGCTGCAATTGCTAAGTGGCAATCAACAACCTTCGTCAAAATTTTACATTACAAGTATTGGTGATATATGACTAAATGCGTAAATAAACAACCGGGACCCCTTTCAAATTCTGTACTTTGATTTTCACAAGGAAACCCTTTTTCTATAAGTGAAAACGTAAAACAGTATTGTTCGTGATGTGGACAATATCTGCGTTATTAATACCTTCATAAAAAAAATTCGTCGTATTATTTACCTGTATAGGCAAAATATGTAGTCGAATAGTAAGAACTTTACGACTTTTTTAAAATGCTAAATATAATCTAATGACATCTAGCGCAAGTAAGACTTAGGGTATTTCTACTGAGAAAGGAAAACTAGATATGTACTCTGAACCACGTTCAGATATATACTTATTTACACACGGTACACAGCAATTATAATAGAATTAGCAATTTTATCGCACTTAACCGGTGCTGTACACCAAAGTACATACAGAGATAATTGTGGAGTGACCACAATCATACCATATATCTTTGAGAATTATACATTTAATCTTTCGTAAACTAAAGTTCACTAAAGTTCTTCTGGTACTCCTATTCACAAGCAACATATTATTGAAAACACGTTAGCTGTACCCTATCGTTTATAAGTTTAAGACCGCTTGAGTAGTCTGCTTTAGGAGAGAATCATGTACGTACTTAGAAATGGTAATACTAAAATGAAGGAGATTATTTGTAAAAAATGGTTTCTTTTGTAAGAAGTGATCAAAAAATTTCGCGTTGAAGTGAACCTTGGATATAAAATATATGTCTGAGGTTATTATTATTCTCTAATTACTTTTTATTCTTATTTAATTATTACTTAAATGTCAAATCACAATACTGTCATTAAATGAAATATGTTTGCTTACAATTTTTTTACAAAAACTATTGAAAGTGACTACCGCTATATTCAAGACATTTCTCACATCTTTCTCTTACACTAGAAAATACATCTTGCACCATAGCCTTATCAATTTTATTAATACGCTATTCAATTCTGTTTTGAAGATATGCGATATCAGCTATTTAAACCTTATAAATGGATTTTTAAAAATGGCAATAAAAAGTAGCAGGGTGTAATATCACATGTTCCTGGTAGAAATTCATTTTTAGCCTTTAAGCTTATTAAGTGGCTGTGAAAAACTTCTTGCGACATATTAACCGTTTCACCAGCTGTGTGTGACTTGGCTGAGTCTTATTGAAAATAACCATGAGTCATTCCTCTTTCATTCAGTTGATTAATAAAACGAAATAGAAATTCTCGTGGATACCTGTTCGCTGTTATAAAGAAACCGTCCGATGATTTTCCTGCGATTTATACCACATCGAATGCCAATTTTCTGTGTATGAAGATATGTTTGAGCATAAAACTTATCAGGTTCTCCTGTAGACCACATCCCCATATTCTGTGGATTGAGATAATCATTCAGATAAAACCATGCTGCATCAGAAAAGAATGTTCTGTCAAGTAGGTTATTGTTGAAATTGTGTAAGAACCAGCAACAAAATGTTATTCTTTAATGATGATTACCTTACAAAATTTCTTGGAAACAAATCATGGAATAAGGAAATAAATGCAAATAATTTTCGAAACCCCACGACAAATGCCAAATGATACGCCAGCTAGTTGAGATAAAACTCGGATGGAGATGCCCGGTGCATTATCCATAATTTCCTACAGTACGCTTTTTCGGTCTACCACTTCCTTCTTTTCACTTTACGCTCCCTGTTTCTCGAAAGACTGGCACAATTTTCAACGCTATGCAGCTTCCATTAATATCCACGGAGATTTCAGCTGTTGTAAGGCGTCACTTTCGTTCACTGCTCAACTAATTGCTACTTGGTGCCTCTCAATTTTTACAGTATTTAATATCCAGTATGTTAATAGTATAGTTATGTTGTAATGACAATGAATATTTAACGTTTTGTTTGTCGATAGATGGTCTTAAAGTTATGAGCGACAGTGTATGCAATTAGAATATTAACGTATCTGTTTCTTCATTCTTCCGCTGGAAATTATACGCCTTTTGTTAGAACATGTAGGCAAGTTATTTGCAAATTCAAACTAGATCAATCAAATAGAAAAAATTTAAAAAATGCCTATTGCACTTCACGAATTATCGTATTTCACAGGTTATTAAAAGAAATTAAAAACGCAAACATTTGAGGAGCGTGGAACTTCGAATTGGGGTACTAAAGGCATGTGTTTTTATACCATGAATCATTAGCCTACAGAGTTTCACCCTAAACTGGTGCTTCTATATAAGTATTACAAATCTTTTATTAAACGTATATGATCTTATGGTGGTACAAATCAAAGAGATTTTGACACCACTTAATTCAGAAGTAAAATATATTTGGAAAAATTTGGAAACATTAAGAAATATGTTTCACTTTGTATTTCTCTACTCCAACCTTTTCTGAAATCGTTGATGATTTATAATTCCATGTTAAGTACTTTAATGAAAACTGAATGTTGCATCCACCACATGTAACCATTATTTTATACATCTACTTTAAAATATTTCTTCAAGCATGTGCAGCAGATTAGAAATGTAAGCTGAACTTACAATTCTATGTGGATATCTAGTTCCAAATAGTATATTAGGAAATGAATCCAAAACCTGGCGTTGGACTTGGATTCCGTCGCATAGACAGAATACTCCTTTGCATCATTCTTTGTTTATGGCAATTGTATAATAATTTTCCAATCAGGAGTTCATTATGATTCAAATTTGTATAAAGTTTTATATCTTTCTACTTCAAAACTGATTTAATATATTATTAGAGGAGTTTTGAATTACCTTTTTTTTTTGTAATTCAAATTTATTCGTAATTTAATTGAGTTTGTTATATGCAATACATAGTATTAATTTATATGTTAAGTAGGATAAATTAAATTTAGTAAAACGTGCCTATGAAGTTATGTCATTAGAAACGAGGAAACAGGTACGGGGAAAGAACCGCTGAAGAGGTCTTATTAATTTCGTTTGGTTATGCATTTGTAGTAAATAGCTAGGAATAAATTCTATTTTAAATGCAGTTGGAGATATATCATTTTGAAAGGCTTAAAAATACACAATCCTATGTACATCGATAAAATATGTAACAGCATTGTTTCACCAGCTGGTGTCTGGTATATTACGGTATTGTATTAGCCAAGCCAATAGTCAACTATCCATCTGTCCAAATTGATAATCATGAAAAGCGTTCGATATAAAGAAAACTTCTTTGATATTCTATTCATTAGTTTGTGAGTTATTGTGCTAAGAGTCGCGCTAGTTTTGTTATTTTCAAAACAATGGACCAAAAACAATTTCGTGTTTTAATTTTACACTGCTTTTGATGGGAAAAAATATCGTTCAAGCGAAGCAATGGCTTGAAAAGTGTTCTGGGGACTCCGCTCCATCAGAAACAATAAAACGTTGGTTTGCTGACTTCAAACGTGGTCGTAGAGACACCGATGACGCAGAACGCAGTGGACGTCCAAATGAGGCGGTAACACCAGAAAACATCAAAAAAATTCACAAAATCGTTTTGAATGATCGGAAAGTGAAGTTGCGTGAGTTAGCTGACATCGTAAAGATATCAAAAGAACGTATTGGCTTTATATTGCATGAGCATTTGACTAAAAATATGAGAAAGCTCTGTTCAAAGTGGGTGCCGCGTTTGCTCACTGTTGACCAAAAACAAGAACATGTTGATGATTCTGAGCAGTGTTTGGCTATGTTTAAACGTAACAAACCGGAATTTTTGCGTCGATATGTGACAATGGATGAAACATGGATCCATCACTTCACTCCGGAATCAAAACGATCGTCATCTGAGTGTACAGCAACTGGTGAACCTCGTCCAAAGCGCCCGAAAGCACAACAATCGGCTGGAAAGGTTATGGCCTCGGTATTTTGGGATGTGCGTGGTGTAATATTCATCGACTATCTTGAGAAAGGAAATACCATCAACAGTGAATATTATATAGCGTTATTGAAGCGTTTGAAGGGCGAAATTGAAAAGAAACGACCGCATATGGCAACGAAGAAAATGTTGTTTCATCAAGACAACGCACCGCGTCAGAAGTCAATCAAAACTACATGAATTGAACTTCGAATTGCTCCCACATCCACCGTATTCACCATATTTGGCTCCCAGCGACTACTGGCTGTTCGCAGACCTCAAAAAAATCCTCGCCGGTAAGAAATTTCGCACGAATGAAGAGGTTACCGCTGAAACTGAGGGCTATTTTGAGGTAAAAGATGAATCGTTCTACAAAAGTGGTATTGAAATGTTAGAGCGGCGCTGGAAAGATTGCGTTGCTCTTGATGGAGATTACGTTGATGAATAAAGCTAATTTTGAACCAAAAAAACCGTGTTTTCTTTGTTAGGCCCAGGACTTTTCAGCCCATGTGTTACCTAAATCAAAGATTCACTTGTGTCGTCCTGTAGTCTGCTGTATATAGACACACGTAAACCGATAATAAAATTCTTTGTTTTTCTATGGAGCTGCTCCTGCATAAGCAATTGGAATATTTGTGCATACGGATACGTGACTTAAATTCTAATGACAGTTTAGATGGTATATATATATATACTACAAATTGTATTAAAACCTGCAACATTTTCGACTAATTCCATCGATCAAATCTCTCCTCGCATAGAGGACACAGCCTAGGGCGCATTATTCAGTTGATTTAAAAAAATATATATTAAAGGTTTTAAAGCCCTTACAAGTTGTAACTAGATAAAGATAAGGTGGAAACTTCCTGAATTAAGACCAATATAACCGAAGTTCTATTCTTGGTTCACAAATTTTGTTCTACCTTTCTTTTTAGCATTTTATTCCATTCCACCCTTGTTGCGTTGCAACAATCGCGCAACTTTCATTTTCAAGAGCAAGTTAAAATTTTATGAAGCGTTGTTTCTCCTGTATATGATTGAAATCTATACAAATTGTCGCAGAAGTTGAATTTATAGTTTTGGATGACGTCACGGATCTTTTGGAAACCGCAGACATGATCACAGCAAATACACTCTAAATGCATTTCAAATATGATAACTACTCTTAGCAGTGACCCCACTACCAGTCATTATTTACATTTTTTTATATGTATTAGCTAGGTTTTGCTATTTCAAATAGTTATCATTAGAGACCGGATTATATGCAAAGTGCATATATTTTATTTTATTTATTTATTATATTTTACGTCTATAGGTAGATGTATTACACTGATTAAAGTTAATTAGCGTTAATTAACTTGAATTAGTGTAAGATATCTACAAATAGAAGTAAAATATAATACATATAATCCGGTCTCTAGTTATTACAATTAGCAGCTTCTCTTTTAATATTCCACTCTTCACATTTTACGGTTTTAGATCTTCTGTTTTTTCTTTCGTTGTCCTTCTTACGTTATCGTTTGTTTTGTGCAATAGCAGTTGATTTCTATTCACGCAAGCTTATATCTACATACTTTATGGCGGAGAAAATATCCACATCACATTAAAATATCATCTGCAGTGGGATAAATTATTTTTTTTGAGATATTTGCTTTACTAAGCATAATATACGAATTAATGACATCTGGTCCAAGTTAATATCACTGCTTATGTTTATTGTTGTAGCCCCACTCGAATTCCTTGTACTCTTTAGCTTTAACGTAGATCAACCAGCGATTTTACTGCACATTTCTCGAATATTATGGACTTATTCGATGTTTTCTTCAAAATGAGTTCTTGTCTATCGGATACGTTATCCGTTCAAAGTGATGAACTTAACTTGCGTATCGCCCTGTGTATTCCACGTAAATTTAGTATAACTCTAATGGAATGTTAAATTTAATCTTGTATATGTTATATTTCAGTGTTCTCGAAACAAATGAGTTTTTTGCACAATTTGTTTTTATATACATACGTGGAATGATTATTCCCACAGGAAAAAGGAATGAAAAACATCTTATATGCAGCGAAAATCGCAGTTCAGACTTCTGGCTTACAAAGTGAAATCGAACTCCCAGACTGACTCGTAATTATGAAAACTATATAAGAAACTATAAAGTATTTGATTGTCTTTTTTCTGGAAAGTGAGTCAATAGTGTTGGTATGTGGGTACATTCACATCTTAGGGGTAACCTAGATTGTATTAACCCTTTGCTGAACTGAAGTTCCTAGACAGAGCTGTCTCTTTGCTACCGAGTTCAATAGCAATGAAGCGTTTATTATTCCGGAGTGAAAAATACCAAAGGTAAGGCCAAGGTCGGGTATTGTCGTAAATATCCACAACAGTTAATATATTCTACACATTGCTTGCTATTTTTAGTGAGATCTAGGATGATATCATTGAAAATTTTCCATGCGTTATTATTGGAGTTGTGCGTTTCGTTGGTGTACCAGAGCCAAAGTAGAATATACAAGCGTTGGTAAGATTCTGATCTCCTCACTGAATGTCATTGTAGAGAATTCTTATTCTATTAATTAAGGAGGGCACATTAATTTTATAAGAACTTCAGGAGGGGACAGGAACGCGGTTTCATCCTGCCGAACTTGCAACATCACTAAGAATCAAGAAATCTATCAAAATAAAGAAAAAATAGGAAATTGCAATTAAAATAAAAGTCGATGGCGTCATTATAAATTTAATGAATTTATTCCATGATTCTGCCACGCTCATTGTACATAGTGCATACAGTCGAAATTTTTTAATATAAGCTATATAGAAGTTATTTAGTCAATGAGCGTTAAAATTTAAATTATAATTCGCGCTTTATTTGAATGATGATGCGAAAAACATATTAAAACAATTTTTTATCGCAGAGATGCTATCATTATACAATCAAATTTGAATAAGACTCTATAGAGAAAAAGCAGCATTAGTTCTGCCGCAAATATACGAGACTAAAGAACGACCTTTAGATCTCGTGATTAGAATAATAAGCCGACAGTTTCCAGCAAATAACTACGACACCTTTATTTTTAAACTCTGATTATAGATGTGAAAAGTATAGTCACACCTAATCTGACATCATAAGTTTTCATTTATTTCATGTTTCATGTCGTAAAATATTTCAGTAATTTACTATTCGAAGTATTTTTTAGTACATGTGATATTTAATCGTACTATAATAAAGTCAATGTTGTTATTGTGCACACACCCCGTTTAATTTTACGAATTTCAAGCAACATATTAAATATTCGGGCATTTCTCTACGAAATTTGAACATCTTTTCTAATTCGTTTATTCTTTCTTACCATAAGCTATTGTCAGATTTTCTTGTAAGACGTGCTACTTGCTTAGAGAACAAAATTTTGCTTCATACAAAATATCTATGTTGTTGTACACTTCCACGGCCGTTTTCTTTTAAAGAGTTGAGAGTTCAGGTTTTGCGGGTTGAAACCGCATCGTAATTGCGTGAGTCTGCCGACATCAGAAGCCCAGAAGAAGTTCTATGCAATTGCGAGTGAAACGTTGGTAGACCCATGCAATTACAATGCAATTTCAATCCGAAAACCTAAATTCTTTAATACAAAATGTTTATTCACTAGCAACAACTATACGAGGGGACCTGAAATGTTTCCAAAATCCGCAAGAGATGGCGCACGAAGGTTAAAGTGGATTAATTGATTGGCAATGGCAGCTTTTTTTACGGCAACTGTAAAAATTTCACATGTCTACTGTCAATAGTTGTTGTTTAAAGATGTGTTTCGTAAGCCAAGTCAGGCGGTTTCACAAAAATGAATAAAATCGAATTTCGTGCAGTGATACACCTCTGGATGGCTGAGAAAACGGCCACGGAAATTCGAAATATTTTGTTGCTAGAGGTTCATGGCGGATGTACTCCATCATCTTCTAGGTGAGCGAGTTCAAATATGGCCGCACGAGCACAAGTGGCGAACCATGTAGGAGGACGCCCAGAAACCGCTACCAACGATGAAATGGTCGACAAGATTAATGATTTCGTGCTAGCCGATCGCCGATTGAAGCTGAAAAAAATAGCAGAGACAACAAGAACGCGTTAGCCGTATCCTACACGAAGTTTTGGGTATGACAAGGCTCTCGACGCGATAGGTACCGTGTTTGCTCACACCGAAACAAAAACGCAATCGGGTGACCGTGTCGAAGGAGTGTCTGGCCAGGATCCAACGCAATCCAAGGCATTTCTTCATGCGTTTCGTAACCGCGAATGAGATTTGGATCCGCCCCTACATACCGGAGGCCAAGGAACAGACGAACTAGTGGACATTTCCGGCCGAATCGGCTTCGAAGAAGGCAAAGAACTTTCCATCGACCAGAAAGGTCAAGGTGACCATTTTTTTAGGAGTCCCAAGATGTGATCCTCATCGACTATCTACAGAAGGGAAGGACGATTACAAGGCAATACTACAACGATTTATTGACTCGATTCGATGTAGTATTGAAGGAGAAACGGCCTCGTTTGCAGCAGAAAAAGAGTGCTTTTCCACCACGACGATGCACCGGCTCACTTATCTCGCATCGTCGTGTCCGAATTGAGTGATTAACGCCACCAATTAGTCACTCATCCTCCATATTCATCGGCCCTAGCTCCCAGCCATATTGTCTTATTCCCAAACCTGAAGAAATCACTGGAAGGAAGGAGGAGGTTCATTGTAGAGAAGAAAAAGAAAATTTATTATAACGTAATTTAATGACAGCTTATTTGAGTAGATCTCGTATTTACAGAATTTCTTTATTAAAATTTGTGATTACACACAATGAAACACCTTTTGCAAAGTTACAAAAGCTTCATAGTACATATTAGTTGTTTCCTATGAACAATAGGTTCGACACGTTTTATATTAATATTCTTTCGCCACCTGTCTGTCACGTAAATATTTTCTAAGATTAATGAAACGCGGATGTTTAAAATTTGAAAGCATGAAAGCCGCTACTTGTGCATTCTACAGTAGATCTCACGATTTGCAAGCATAAATATTTATGAATTTGCGGAATTTATTTACTTTTTTAATGGTAATACGAATGTTTCGATTAAGAGATATGTCATAGATAGTCCTACATAGTATCTGTTAAAATACCATTCAATGTCATTCATAATTTGATTACTTAACAACACTAATTTCCATGCAAATTTAATCCTCATATCTAACAACAGTGGGAAAATGCAAAAGACGCAGCGCTTGATATTTTGGGAACATGTAAACGAATGACGTAAGGTGTAGTAAAAAAAATGGTTGGTTAGTCCCGTGCTAATACAACTTGCTTCAATTTGAATATATAATTAATACAAGAATACTTTTATTTTTAACGTAAAATACCATATCTCCTTGTTTATGGCTGTTTTTATGTAACGTCAACTCTTTTTCTATCAACAAATGGTCACTAATTATGGGTAAAGTTAAGCAACTTCTGTTTAAGGCAGCATCTGGCTACACTCTTACATAATTTTTTATATTTAATACATGTTTACAAGGTATCCTATTTTTGAGTGTGTTCTTGCAACTACGCAATAGCTGTAAATGTAATTGATCTTTTCAGGTATAATGAAAAGGCAGTTTGACTCTCGTAAAGTAATAACACATACTATCTTAAACAATGACGCATTGATTTTTAGCAATAATATAGAGTCTTGTTGTTTTTTCTCGTATAAGGCTCTCTATCCAACTTTATTAATTATTACTTGTTTAACCAACATATCAATAAAACATGTACAGTTACTCACAAAAGTCTACATACATCAGTAAAAATCTCAAGATAATCAATACAAGAAAGATTTTAAGTATACTAATTGCAATACAATTATTATAAGGTACAACTAAAAATATATAAAGTTAGGTGATTTCAAGTATATTGTTTCCCTACAGAAAAAAAAACCTAAAAAAATATGTTTGCTAAAACTCACGAAAGTCACATACAGGTTAAAACCATGTATGTATAAAACCTACCTTTCTGAAATAAGGAAGGTCCTGACATTTATAGAAGTAATAGGATATGTAAAGTAATTTTAAGTGAATAAAGTTCTCCTAACTATCAAGATGGAATGAAGAAGGGAAATTTCGAATAGCATCAAACAGTTACTTGTTAGATTGAACAACGAAGGGAAATTATTAGCATAAATTCCAAAAATTGTTGGAAGACCACGATGATTTATACAAACAAACGACGAAATAAATCGCGTCGTGGTCGTCCATCCTTACTTTCGCAGAGGGACACACTGTATGTCCTTAATAAGAGAAAATAAGAAAAATAGTGCAGAAGTAGAGCCAAGTATCAAATTAGAGTCGGGAAAGATTGCGCAAGTAGAATGTGTTCGTAGAATTTTACGAAAATCTAGTTATAATAGATGTAGCGCTAGACGCAAACCGCATATTAGTGACGCAAAGAGAACGAAAAGATTGGAATTCGCTGGTAGACATGAAAATGAGGAATGTAGTTTCTGGGATAAGATGTTATTTACAAATGAAACAAAGGTTAACTCATTCTAATCGGTTGGACACTTTAATGTTTGGTGTCAACCTAACGCTGAGTTTAAAAAAGAAAATGTGCAACCTACAGTTAAGCATGATAGGCAGTCGACTTTACTTTAGGGTTATATGTCGGCGATTGGGAGAGGAAAGATTGAATTTATTGATAGGATTATGGACAGAGATAAGTATGTTAATGTTTTGAAGGTGAACTTGATTCAAAGTGTTAAGAAATTGGAGTTTCGTGAGAGACGGATATTCCAACATGATAGTGATCCTAAACATACCTTTTATTAGGCAATGGAATAGATACTATATAATTTGCTACATTAACTTCATTCTCCCCTCAGTCGCCGGACTTAAACTCTATTGAAGATTTGTGGAAAGAATTAGAACGTCGTTTAAGAAAAACGGTTGTAACTGGGCGCGATTCCCTAAAACGCACCGTAGTTAACAATGAGCACACATATCTGAAGAAGTGACTCAAAAATTAGTATACTCAATGCGGCATAGGCTAAATGCTGTAATTAGTTCTAATTTATTATAAATAGCTTTCCATATATATAATTTATGTACACTTATGTATTGTATGTAGACTTACGTGAGATTTTGTATATATATTTTTTGTTTCTTTTTCTGCTGGGAAGCAATTTACTTGAAATCGCCTAACTTTATATATTGTTACTTTTACATTGCAATAATTGTATTACAATTATTAACATATTTAAAATATTTTTTTGTAATGATTATCTTGTGATCTTTAATGGTATATGTATACTGTCGTGAGTAACTCTTCGTACAAATTAGGACCAATGCTAATATCTAGCGTGATAATGCACGCTAGTTTCACTATAAAATCTATAACATTGTAATACGTCCAAGTGATAAATCGTAACAAAGGAACTGACAATAAAATTGCGTATAAATATGACAAATAAGCGCACTGTTTCACAAACAACAATTTATTTATTACGTGAAGTAGAATGCAAAACCCACTGTTAGAAGCCAATGAATAAAGAATGATCCTGGTTCATAATTAAAGATTTTCATAATTGAAAGTTGTAACATGAGCAAATATCTCTGTAACAAGAACAGATAAAGTAACAGTATTGTACATCAAACTCTGGATGTTTTGTAATACCATGCATGTAAAATTTAACTCTCATTCAAATTTAAAATCCAAAACGTGGAATTCGATTCATACTTCTACTAAAATATTTTGTAATTTTGACTGCAGCTTGCGAAAGAACAAAAACTTCAAAGAGGTGGAGGCGAAGAAGTAAAACGCAATTTTACAAACATAAATGTTATAAAAAAAATAAGACATGAATTCCATTAAAATCTGTTTGGAACAAAACTATCCTGAATTCAATAACAAGATATACACTTCTAACGATGGCATGACAAGTAAGGGGGTTCCCCCTTAATCCTACATCAACAGAGATGCTTATGTATTATCTAGACACACAAATTTCAGCATATCCAAATTTCAAACAATTTATTTATTAGTATAGATATCTAGACGACATTTTAGCCTGCTTCATATGAATGGAAAGATAATTAAACCAATTAACATCAAAGTCTTAAGTTCACTATTGAGAAAGTGGTAACTAAGGAGTTTAAATTTCCTAGATATTACGATTTCGAGAGAAAATAATAGTCATATATTCTCAGTTTATCATAAACGGTCACACACATGTAATTACTTACAATAGTTTGAGGCACCTAGCTAAATAAAAACTAGCTTCATTTCATTGCACGATCCACAGATTGACTTCGTGACCACTAAACAAAGAAAATTATCTTAAAGAATTTTATATTACTAAACAAATAGCAGAAGACAATGGATATAATGCCAAACCAATAGATCACATGTTAAAGAAAAATAAATATAAAAAGCAGTTGACAAAGTTTATCGAAATATAAAGAAAAAAATAAATAGTTATAAAATGTTCACTTATGCAGGACTAATCATTGACAAAATAGCTACGGTACTAACTAGATCAAATTTGAAGAGAACCTACAAATCTAACTCAATAGGAACATTCACTAAAAGCAAGAAATCAAAAATAATGAAGAAATCGGAAGTTTATTAAACAACTTTTAATGATTACCGAAAAACATATACTAGCCAAACGCGTAGGATTGTTGATAAAGAATACACGAGCATTTTATAAGCTACACACATGAGAATAAAGATTCATTTACTAGAAAAAAAAACCATACACTCAACAATAATTTCGAGATGTTACATTCCGAAGCTAACAATATAAAATTAAACTTACTAGAGTCTAGAAATAGACAAAACTTAAATATTTAAATACATTACTAAACGATCGAATAGAATTCACGATTGTTAAATTTGTTTGCAGATAGTTCACAGTTGAATTTACAGGACTAATGAAACCATTAATTAGGTAATTACAATATATGCACAGATTGTCCTTAATTATTGTAAGATTGGAATTTCCGAGGTTTAGAATAACCCGTTGTTCTGTAGTAATAGTATATCTGAAGAAGCTACACCGTTAGCGAAACATGTCATGTATTACGTTGTGTTAGATATATTGGAAATATAAAATTATGTTTTACTTCTTCGCCTATGGTGGATTACCAACAAGTATCGGCCGATTCAATCGAAAGCTAAAAGAATTTGATTTATGGCATGGAACTAGGTTGATTGTTTTCTTCATATTGCACGCGTATGTAAATACAAAATGGCAGTACCAGTATTACCTGTAAAAATGAAGTTTTTGACAAATGTGGTTAAAGCAGAAAACATAACCAACATCTTCTGCTTCACTCCAGTCAGAATAGTGCCATCTAGTTTTACAGAATGCTTGGATCAGTTTAGTATACATAAGTTGGTAGATGGTAGACTTAAGAATTATTTGTAAATAACCGATTGTAGCTTTACACTGCTTTGTACATATAAATCAATAAAGCAATAGCTATTATTTGAGTACCGTTTTGCTAATTTGCAGATATTTTTCTTCATTTGAAAGCCGGTAGCCTTCTCATAAATCTTGTTGCTTTGATCGTTTTTTAAATCAGAATGTAGGCTAAATTTAACATATAAAATCGGTCACTTTAGGATGAATCAATCATTTGCAAAGCTTCATAATTTTCGTACATTCGTATTAGGTACTTGAAGAGTTTCTGTTGTGGAAATAATACGAGAAATGAGGGAAGTTGGTGCTTAAAAGAGGATTGTTGCGTGCAAATCTGCTTAACAATGATCGAATAACGTTAAATAGGTAGTAACTTTAAGCTTCTGAAAGCTGAAGATGAAATTAAAATATTTACTTACATCGTCGTACGAAGCTATACACGCAAATTTCTCAACCATGCTTATGCGTATCAGAGAGAGGATTTCACTATACACGGCAAATCTAGCGTACAGAAACGGTATCAATATACGAGCAAGTCAAACGCTTTACTGGAATTCTCCTGCCTTCTGCTTTGCACCAAGCTTCTTAATAACCGTATTCCCGTCTTCTTCATTTAGCGAATTCAAATGTTCCCGTTTGTACGACAAAGTATTCAAATACGTAGTAATTTGCAAAGAGCTATTTTAGTTTGCTCCATTTGCAGAACTTTGAATACGTATTATATACATATTCATGTGTACGTACATATGTATACGCCAATAATTTTAAGTGTAATACTTTTGGGGCCAAAATTGTTATTGTTAATTAACATTTATTCCCAGTGATAATTTTATTGTCTCATATAACCCGTATTTAAAATTATATTTAAAGCGAATATTATACAAAATCCAAAATTAAAAGATAATAAAAAAAATGAATTCGGCTGTATTAACATAATGTGGGGTGCAGTTAAACCATGATTAATGGAGCACATTGTTCAAGTGTCCTCCACGAAGGTCATGAGAGGAAGAATATATTGAACTCAAGTTCTCCATGACGTTTTGATGTAAATTGAGCCAGAAGTAAGCATTGACACCTTCAATGTTGATCTACAAGTTGAGTAATATTGTTGCTTCCTGGTTGTAATCTAGCAATATAACATAACTCAACTTAAAGAAGTCTAGGGCTGTCAGCTTACAGAACTGATGAGGATTGCTTACTAGTTCTCTTTTGGAAACAGTCCATTCTCCAAACTTCTCTCGAGCTTGATTGTCAGTGTCAAACTACTTTCTCAAAATCACATATCGTCCAAGGCTTCTTCACGGTACAGTATTTTGTGGAGACAGCGCTCAAAACGTGAAAGTCTGTAACTGTTTGTTTTCGACGAGGTAAGGTTATGAGAGTAATACAGCAGAAAACGTTGGGCGCTAGTACGAAACCTACGAGAGAGGAATGGTGGAGAACAAAATAGAAAAACGATTGAAAGCTTTAATAAGAACAAATAAAGAATGACTTAAAAGTGTACAGATGCTGTTGAAACAATGTTTCTTACTGACCATTTGTTTTCTCTCTTGTTATTTTTCACTTGCCTACACAGTTCGTCATTTATTTGTATTTATTATTTCTCATGTGGTGATAAGTGACAACTGCCATTTGTTATCACTATCACTAATACTATACTACCTGTCATCTGCGAATTACCATCTGCTACTTGTAACATATAACGTGGCATCTACCTTCTACCCCTTACCGCATGGCTCTTGTTATCTGTCATCTGCCTCCCGCCGTGTATATGCCACTTTCCATATGTCACTTGCCATCTATTGGTTGTCTCTTGTCACTTGTTGTTTGATAAAAACTTTTCACTTGCCATTTATAATTTGTCATCTACCACTTGTCATTTGCCACTTGTAATATGTCATTTATCACCCGCTACTTGTCATTTGCTATCCGTCGCTTGCCATTTGTCATTTATCATTTGTCGTTTGTCGTTTTTCACTTGTCATTTGTTATCCGCCAATTGATATCCCTTAGTTGTCATGCGTCACCTTTATTTCTGAATTTTCACTTGCTGTTACTATTTCTCATTCGCCACTCGTTATTATTCGCCATTCATTTGTCATTCGTTGTTTATGAGTTTTTGTCTATTACATCTCACTTGCCATTTGTGATTCCTCATTCGTCATCTCTCATTTACTGTCTGTCACTTGCTAATTGTTATTTCTCAATTTACCACTTGTAATTCTTTTCTAGTTAATTGTCATTTGTTATCCATCATTTGTCCTTTGCCACTTGTCTCTTGTAATTTGTCGCTTGTTTCTGTCATTAGCCAATTTTCCTACCTGTCATTTGTCATTCTTCGTCTGCCACCGGTCATCTGTCATTTATTATGTGTTACCTGTCATTGTAATTTGTCATTTGTCACTTGTTGACTGTACCTTTCCATCAGTTACTATAGCATATTTACCAACTGCCATTTATCATTTACCACTAGTTACATGTTACTTGTCATTTATCACGTATCACTTAGCACTTTTGTCACTTTCTGCATCAGTTGCCAGTTATCATTTATTAATTCTCACATCTCGTTTGCTAGATGTTGTTTAACATTTGCCACTTTCCATTTGTCATTTAATACTTGCTAAAAGTCATTTGCCAATTTTTATGTCGTCATTTATGAGTTGTCATGAGTAGCTTATCATATACCACTTGTCAGTTCTCATCCGTCATTCGACACTTGACATCTGTTGTCGCTTGTCACCTGATCTCTGTCAATCGCTACAGGTTATTTAACATTCGTCTTACTGCATTTACCACTTCCTACTTAGCACCTGTTCATGGCTTGTCATTGGTCCCTTATTTTTGTTGCCTAAGATTTATCACTTATTTTTGCTGCGTGACCATTATCGTTTGCATTGGTCACTTGCAATTTGTTAATTGCCAATGTAATAGTCAGAATTCTATTTAGTTCGGCCTTGTGTTATTTAATTTACTTTTAATATTCTTCCACCATTTACCTTCGGTTGTCTTAAATATCTTATGAAGTACCCAATCTTTTCTTATATTGTATAGCTTTATTAATATATATAGTTTTATTACAGCAAAGCTAAGGGATGATGAGTTTCATTTGAGGATAACAGAAAACAACTGTTTTGAAATTAATGATTGGGAGCGTGGAGTGATTAGACATTCAATTAGCTAGCGATTTGTATCAGTTGTCAGTTATTAAAGAGGATATTTTCTTCTAATCTATAGAATTACAGGAGGTTTGCAAAATAACTGTGATAACTTCTAGGGATTTTTAGATGTGTTTTAAATTGTGGTAACTTCCAAGGAACGTAGTGTGATTTCTCTTGACCGAAAGAAGTAGATCAATGTAATATTTCAACGTGTTAATAAATCTGATAATTATGAATGAGTCCGGTACACTAAAAATTAGTCATCTTATTGGACTAAAAGTTCTATAATACCTACCAAGTTTTTTCAGAAACAAAATTTTCTTTGCTTATTTAGAATTGAAGTATTTTATACTGCTGTATAGCTTATAAAAAAAGCTAGCAAGAATTGCGACTTATATAATTAGTGCAATTATAGCAGACCTCAAGCAAGGATTATGAATCACATGTTTTGAACAAAATCGTAACTCGTGATTCGGTGAGAATAACAAACCGAAAAGATATTGCATAATTTAGATTGCTATTAAATTAATTAGCTAAGCAGTACAATTATTAAAGTCGTCTTTAAACACAACCGTTCGCCTCCCGTGTGTCGCCGACAGCTTAAAACTCGAGGACGTTTAGTGTAATTAATTGATTAAACCAGAAGGAAGGTGTGAAGAAATAATTGTAGATAGCTATTCATTTAGGAAGCGAGAGGCCATTGCCCAAACACTAAAATATATTTTATTATAGTGTTTTCTCTTATCACATCAGAAGAATTCTAAGTGACTAACATTAAACATAGGAATTAAAGAAATAAATGACAATTAGCGGTGAAGGTAACGATGTAAATACCTAATTTTTGGATTTGGAGCCCTATTTCAGTGATCTACGCTGTATAATTTTAGAAAATGTTCATTTAGTTATTTAGTGCGCCGTCCTTCTTCTTACCCATAACTATGACTAAAAAGTGTCATATCAGACAATAAGGTTAAAATTGCTTGGAAGCAGGAAGATGTACGTTTACATCATTTTCACTGTGCGGCAGTCAGAGGTAAGCTAATTTCTGGACACGTGTATCATAATAAATAAACGTAATTGTAGCAGAGGCTACAGAGTAATTAGTAATCCTTTTCTAGATTATTTGAAGTCGTGCTAATTGAACGGCCGATAACTATATAATATTAGGTACATATATTTCTTAAGAAATAAAGTAGATATTTCACTTGAATAAACTGATTTCTACGATATATTTTATAATAGCAAACTATTTATTGAGTATATAATCTCAGACGTCGAGACCTACTTTAGTTAGTTGAATTAAAAAAATTTAATTTATAGCAAAAAGCATGCCTTTCCATTCTTCTGATATATTTTTAACAGGGTGCTAGATAACTAGGTAGGCTTTACACAAAGTCAAAATCTTGCTTGCTCTTTTATGAATATATAAATTATTCCATTCCGATACCTTTCAGACCTCCGACGTTTCATCACAGGCTGACCTTAAAATATTGATACGTAAATCAGTTTCTAACTACTAATATATAATTACAGGAAGGAAGTGCCAATTAATCGTTTTCGAGTAATGCAATGGTTATTTTGAGTACACTTAGTTTCAATGCCAGTTAGTTTATTATCTTGGATTTATTTAATCAGTTATATCTGTTTTAATTATGTAAAATAAATTACCTAATAACTTTGAATGTTTAAGATAAATAAATAGAGAATATTACAAAGCAAGCCAAGAAGATCACAGTTACCAAAAACAGTACACGACATTGTATTCGTAGAAGTAGGAAGTTCATTATATTGCGGCATTTACATCTATATTTACTGCCGCATGCCCGTTTCGATAGCTAAATTATAATCTTTAGCAGTAAAACCGAACAAGCAAATTAAACTAAAATTGCACTATTTATATACTTTTATAGTTTACTAACCGTGGTAATGCTTGATTTAATACAAGACAAAGGTTGGAGTTTAAACAGATCTCTTTGCTTCTCGTCCCATTGTTGCCTATGGTAATACTTTATCTAAATTAGCGGGAAAGCTGTACGCCTACACCTATGTGTATTAATGACTGTCGTAGTGCTGCCCACTACTAACCCTAGGTTTACTATCCTTGTTAGCGGCAGTGGTAGAAGAGCCAGCACTTGAATTTCGCAATTCAGGTATTGTGCGTTCGAAACCAACGTCCGTAAACTACAGTAACGGTACCTTTTCGGGCCGGTTCTGTATACTTCTGAGTCATCATTCGCCGTTGAAACGTTTGAAACTAATTAACGGTGGTTCGTCCATTACTACAGGGAGCGCAGTAGCAAGAATATCAACAAGAATGATAGCAAAGGCTGGAGGTGTACGAAGCTGAGTTCCCGGAAAGAATCTAGGAAGTATTATTATCGACCAAAACACGGTATTAATAAATATTACGGAGTCGACTTTTGGTTGATTGCAGCAAAAAGAGCTAAAGTGTAAGTAGTGAGAGCGTATGAGAGAAGAACTGGTATCAGCACCCAAGATTTCTGATGGAAGAGTTAGATAGAAGCTTAAGATTCGGAACTTTACTTTTCAACCACTTTCACTAAATATGATAGCGTTAAGTCGAAGTTGTACAAAACCAGAGTTAGTGCTTTAGGTGCACCCTGGTTGCCAAACTCTAGGTCTACGAGAGTGGTATACCCCTGACCGCTTTACGGTAAAACTGCAGTAGCATTATATTTTTTATTTTTCAACATAGTCGCCTTCTACATTAATGTACTGAGCCCATCGGTGTTCCAACATCTCAACAGCCTCCTGGAAAAATTTCTGTGCGAGCTTTGGAAACCACCTCCCCACAGTTTACATCACTTCATAATTACTGGAAAATTTTGCCCCACGTGAGACTTCTTTTAATTTTTGGAACAGTCAGTAATCGCTAAGGGCAGATCCAGCTAATATGGCGGGTGCTCCACTAATTCGAAGCCTGCTTGGTGTATAGGAGCCATAGCAATACCAGATGCATGGCTGGGGGCATTATTCGAATGGAACAGCACACCGTGACTTAAATTTTCTCGGCGTTTCTCCTTAATAGCATCTCGCAATTTAGAAATCAATTGTGCGTAGTAGGTCCCTGTAATGTTCTGTACCTTTTGCAAATAGTCAGCCAGGATGATTCCTTGAGCATCCCAGAACACAGATAGCAGAGCCTTTCCAGCAGACGGCACGACCTTAAATTTGCGCGGAGGAGGAAAATCGTCATGTTTTCAATCTCTACTTTACACTTTGGTCTTGCAATCATAGTGGTACACCCATGACTCACCTCACTTTATTTGCTTGATACCTTTCCAAGAGACGCTTACAAATCAACACCCGATTTCTTTTTTGATCAATGGTTAACATTCGGGGTACCTATCTTGCATTCATCTTATTTATATCTAATTCCTTAGTAAGTATGTTGTGCACCACATGATATGTATAGTGGAACACCGAATAGAATCATGAAAGTTAGAACTAAAGAGCACTGCCTGGTTTAATAGTGCTTGGAGATGGAACACTTAAAAGTTATTATAAACTTTATAAAGCTACAGAAAACTATACGGATGTGCGTCCAGCAGTACATGTATTGCTTATTGCTAATGTCGGTCGTGGAAGATGGATGGCTGTATACTATGGAAGAATGTCTAACCATAGTTGTAGAATGTAATTACAACGATTATTTTGTAGAGCAGTAATTGGAAAATATGTTAATTGGTGATATGAAGAATTGCTACTGAGAACGGCATCGCACAGTAAATATGTATATGAACCATGGCACAGTCAACTTAACGGAATATAGGAAGAACGCTCCCAAGCATCCTGATTTTAAAGGAAAATGATGCGAATACACTATTTCCTTAATTTTTCGCAGTCAACTGAATTTTTCTCCAAAATTCTCTCCTGTATCTATCAAATGTAATTCCATTACACTCACCAAATTTTATTTACAAATATCAAGTGGCTTCCAAAATATTAGATTGGTTCCACGCTTTCGCTTAGTCTAAAAATATTTCTAAAGAAAATGTTATAGAAGGTATTGTAAATCAATTTACTTTGTATATACGTATACAATATTTTTCAATTCAGTTAAAAATTTCTAATGCGATTTTCGTATTTTAACTTAATACGTAAATACACAGAGTGATTATGTGAATGCCAAAGTATCTGCTTCAAAAAAGATATACGTACATAGAAAATAAATTTTAAATAACCATTGACTCACAATTCCACAATGAATGAAATATTAACATAAATACATATTAATGCAGAGAACACAACTTGAATATTTTCAATTTTTTTTATTATTGTTCAGAAACTAGCTAAATGTTTAATAGTCGCAATAATAATATCTGTACGACGAAGCGATAATAAGAAGTTCGCCACACATTTATCCCAATTTGATTTGAAGTAAAATTGTGGTAGGGTTTTTTAATTTGATTATAACAACTGAAAACTAGGCAAACATAGGCAACCAAATTAAGCTGTGTGTTCATTTAGGTATCTATCTGTTACGCAGTGGTGTCAGAACATTGCCAGTCGATGCCTCCTTCTTGAATATATATTTTTGATGGATTAAATTTGTTTTAATCAAAAACGTAACAAACATGAAACTATGAAGTAACATTATCAGGTTTTAAGGCTTACTTATGTAGGTGTTTGCAAGCAACACATTATACATTTAATAGCAACTGAACTAGTTTAATAGCATTTCATTCAATACATGACCCTATTTGTTTTTATATTTTACGTCAATATTAAGCACCGATGAGTTTCTAAATTAACGAGAATACGCTTATTGTTTTATTGTCCTGTAATATAATTTGACGTCCAAATTTTCTAACTAGCACCCTATACATCCCCTTATGTTCATAGAGATATCACATTTATACTAGTAAGCGCTAAAGTAAAAATATTTGTGCTGTTTATTCGTGTTTCAGACAAAAATTAGATAATAAAATATTACAGACGTTTATGTTAGAAGATGTTAGCGGTATGTCATAGTATGGCTGGCCATTAAGGCCGTAAAAAGCCTTGCGCATTTTAACCGTTGATTATAAAAAAAGTTCTTTATGCAAAAGGAATCAGGTACTCAAATTTAACATTATTAAAACGGATATAGTATGAACTAAACAAGAAGGAGAAGCGAAAGTTACATATCAAAATTAGGCTAATAGAACTTCCTACATTGGATCGATAGGAAAAACCTCATTGTTACATTTTTGTGACACCAGCTTTTTTTAGTTTTGTTCTGTATCTGTGCTACTAACGTTAGTCCTACATTTGTTTTAAATAAAGTTGGTATATCTACTTTTGTTTAATTTATTCTTTCATTGACTTTTCTCTTTGATATACATGTTTCCTTTACTATCAAAGACACATTGCTAAAGTGATAATTGGTTAAAATAAAGTAGCAATTTATTTCTACGTTTCTCTTTTGTCTTTTTCTTCGTTCCAAAGAAGGTATAAAAATCTAAGCATACCACCTTCTCGGATAAGGAAGTAAAACCGTAGGCCTCGCGTCAATACGATGTTTGGCACGTTAAGAAGACCTACCGAAGATTGGAACATCCCCGAATTCGATTAAATTCTGGCAGGATTTGGCTAATGGTCCTAGTAATAGCAATCGATATCTAGATATACGAGGTACATTTCGTAACTCGACGCTCTCCCCAAAAAAATATCTTCAGATTTCTCATACCTTTTGTCTCTCACAGTACAGATCTCACCCAAAATTACTTTCCTATAAACCTTTATCATTAGAAATTGATTTTTGTTAACCTCCTAGATAGATGGCAGTATTTAATATAAACCTAATGACATTGTCTATCACAAGTATCTCGAATATAGTGCAAATAATCTCCTGAACGAAATGATCAATTGTGCTGTCGAAAACTCTGAAATTTGTAGATCCTACAATCTGCCAAATTAGTTTAACAATAATACTTCAGGAAATAATACGTAAAATGGAATGTGTCTACATTAAAATTGTCATTTCTAAATTCAATAAATAAAATAAATAAATAAATAAATCGAAAATGAAAAATATTTTTCAAATAGCTAGATACGATGAACATTTTATACAATCAACGTCATCAAAAATTCGAAAACTTTAGCAAAGCATCAATGAAAATATTCCTTGCCCTGTGGATTAAATATTAGCGGAAAGAGAAAGATAAATATTAGATATCATGAACGCAATAACTATTTTGGTAGAACGCTATACTAACCATGTTTTTCCAAATATATTTAAAACAGATCTTTCAAATCTTTAAACATATTCCCCAGGAAAGAATATTTAACAGCGTTAAATCTTATTTGTCATGTCATCAGTATGGTTTTTTTTGCAGGGAGGTCAACAGTTACCAATCTTTTGATCACACAAGTCATTAGTGAGTCGCTCGATAAGCGACAGCAAGTAGATGTTATATATACAGATTTTAGTAACGCTTTTGATACAGTTAACCACTGTTTATTGATCCGTAAACTAGGTGCTATAGGCTTTTCTAACAGTGCCATGCAGTTTGTAAAGTCTTACCTTAGTAACACTACACATGCCTTACATCAAACTCATTTATTGTTAGTACTGGAGTTCCACAGAGGTCAAACTTGAAACCTTTATTGCCTAATACGTCTTTTAAGTTTTTGCATACTGGGGGATAGAGGGCCGCACTAATTAAAAACATTAGTGGCAAAAGTTAACCTTCATCTTTAATTAACCTAAATGCAAAGTGTCAGTGCGATACGTGTAGTGTTGTAGTCACAACGAAGTGCCAAGCTTTCCAAGTTAGTTTAAAAATGGAATTAAACCTAAGACATTTTCGCGCAATAATTTTTTATATTTTCGAAATTATCTTAATAAGAATGCTTCACTGAGTTTATTTCTGTTTTGAGCAATGAAGCACCATACCAGTCAATAATTTCTGGTTGGTATAGAGAATTCCAACGTGGACGAGTTATTAGTCTTAACGATAATCCAAGAGCGGGTACACCAACAACGGCAAGCACTCAGGAAAATGTCGCTGCAAGGGAATTTGGTACTTCATTGCCATTCATTCAACTTTTTAATTAATTCAGACATCTTTCATGTCTCACACCTACCTTCAATTGCATTCATATTTATTCTGCACGTTTTACTTTCTTTTTCGGGAAACCTAATACTAAAATAGGTTATTTAACTGTCTTTGCTTATATTAAAATAGTTCTTAAATTCACCTGAGACATATTAAAAAGTTTCTATAATTCCAACATGTCATAATAGCATTGAACTTATTAGGGGTACTTATGCTATAACCTGCAGCGCTGAATCAGCATAGTTTCGGGATCAGCAAGTATTGTGTGAATGTAAAGCTATAATCATTATTTTTATTTGTTATAGTTATTATTTTTCCAAAATCTATGTTGTATTTAAGCTAAAGCAGGGAATGAGATAGTAAATTGTTTAATTTTTTGAGTAATTTAACTTCTTGCATAGTCTTGTTATAATATACACTACCGCTTTTCATGGATTATTCATATAGTATTATGTTTACCAAAAAACATTATAATAAAATGAAATACGTATTTAAAATGTAGTTCAGTAAGATAAACACCCATTATATCGCGGGTTTACTATCATTTACCGGCACTTGGTCGGATTACCATAAACTGTTTATTGCGGTGCAATTACAATAACAATCCCTCTGAATTTACTGGATAAATTTAGTCATCTGCTAGATTGTAGGTAATAATATTTAAATTACCTTCCTAGAAGATTATAGTGAAATCTGTAACCTATGCTCAGTTGCAGTGTGGTATTTGTGTGACAATTTTTTAAAATGCATCCGCGAAGAGAAATTAGTACGGAAACACCTGTGCTTATAATAGCTTACCATAAAAGTGGCATAAGTAATCGACAAATTGCCAAAAAAAAAGAAAATACACCACGCTACGGTTGACTATAATGTAAAAAAATATCGGGAAACTGGCAGTTTTCTTAATAAAAGACGGAGTGGAAGGCCAAAAGCGACAACATCTGCAGATGATCGCAGAATAGTGGTTACCAGCAAGTTAAATAGACGCAAAGCAGCCCCGGAAATCACCGCAGAATTAAATGTTGGTCGCCAAAAACTAGTCAGTGTTTCTACAGTCAAACGTCGCCTACAGAAAGCCGGGCACCATGAACGTATTGCGATGAAAAAGCCATTACTACGCAAACAAAACAAGTAAAAGCGACTTAAACGGGCTCGTGAACACCAACACTGGACCATAGAAGAGTAGAACAACGTCCTATGGACGGATGAGTCCAAATTTGAGCTGTTCGGAACCCGAAGACGCATATTCGTAAGAAGATCTGTGGGGAACGTGCCAGAGAAGAGTGTATTGCTGCTACCGTGAAGCATGGTGGAGGTTCTATCATCATTTGGGGCTGTTTCGCTGGCACTAGTGTAGGGGACATTGTGAAAATTGACGGTATATTAAAAGAAGAAGGCTACCGCGAAATTTTGGAGAACCACGCAATACCTTCCGGAATTCGACTTTTGGCTCAAAATTTTATCTTCCAGCAAGATAATGACCCAAAACGTTCCTCTAAATTATGTAAAGACTATTTACGCCATTTAGAAGAGGAAGGAACTCTCAAAATTATGGAATCGCCTCCCCAGAGCCCCGACTTGAATCCAATCAAGTTACTATGGGAAGAACTAGATCAGGAAGTACGGAAATCGGTTCCGACATCAGCTACTGACGTGTGGAACAAATTGCAATCGAGTTGGATCTCAATAACACAAGAAACTCTAGCAAAACTTATTGCGAGAATGCCTCGATTGTGTGCTGCAATTATTAAATCAAGAGGAGGTCACATAGATAAAACCAAAATTTAAATTAAACGTTTTAATTTTCACATTTATTTAATATATTTTTATTCATGTACGTGTATCTGTGCATAAAAAATAAATATTATTAACATTTTTGCTGAGTTTTTATACATTTTTGCTGTCAGTGAGAGTGCCTAAACACTTTTGAGCGGTCGCGTGTTCCTTGTTTAAAGTAAAATTTTAATTCGGAGGTCGTGATATTAAACTGAGGTAACCTGAACATTATAGCAGCATTATAAGAACAAAATTATTAAGAATTTAAGGGGTTCATCACAGCACTAGGATTAAAAAAGTATGCCTGCTCCTAGCAGTAAGAAGTTCACGTGAGATTAGTAGTAGATTCTGAAGAGAGCTTACAACTTATTTTAAATAAGAAAAGAACCTTTGGATATGAAGAAGATGAAGAAAAAGCAAAACAAAGTGATATATACAAAAAACGAATTATAGAAGTAGAGAGAGAAAGGCGCAGAGGACGTTCTACGGAACTAAATTTGCTGATCGCCATTTTCTTATAAGAGTAATCTGCTTATGTTTTTGTACGTTTTTCCTATTACGTCAAATCGAATTGTATAATTCCCTTACTACAATTTTACCCTGGCTTCCTATATTATTTTAGTGTAAGTAAAATTAAGATGGCATAATATTATTGGCATTGGATCAATGTAATCACTTAAAAACGAACCCCCTTGGGCTATATAATATGGATTATCTGTGAAATATAGGGGGTGATTTTCTTTTGTTTCCCTTGTCAGGAAACAAATGAGCCCCTGCTAAGTTAACAGGAGATATTTCCTTATTTAAATTTACTGAACCTCTTAAGTAAACAAATTACAGCTAAGAACGAATTAATGCTTGTCCTAAATACATGAAGCTTAAAAGTTATTCAATTAAGGAGCAAGCTCCATAGTCTAAGGACGTCTATACGTATCAGACTATACGTATTCGTACAAAAATAAAATAAGCAGCTTTGTGCTGAGCTAGAATTTACCTTCAATATTGTGTACTATGGCTCTGCTATATAATTAAGCTCAGACTTACGTCAAACGTAATGTTTATTATATCTGCTGAAACCACAATCTATTCGTAAATAATTCAAACATAATTTTATGTCTATATATACTTCCCATTAAACTTTATCGGTATTTAAAATGAAGAATCTAGTAGCAATAGTAAAGAGAATACTTAAATTGGACTATTCTTATAACAAACGAGATTTTACTGAATATCGTGAAGGGTTGGGAAATATGATAGTAGCGCAACAAAATAAGGACTATATAAATAAATCAACCAAGAAAGTATAAGCAAATCCAATTAGTGTTTCGCAGAAGTGGAAATGGTATGCGTTGCGCAGCGACTAATAGGCGTTTATTGCAATATGGTTTTCCAAGAAAAGTATTTTAGTTGAAAATAGTAAAACGGGAGAAATATAAGACAGCATTGCTTGTTACCATACTTCTAAGTAGCGTGTTGTCGCAATTGCATTAACTTATTCAAAACTTTTTTATGTGGAAGTACATTAAGGGGTAAAGAAGCTTTCTGCAGGCTTTGAAAATTGTTTCTACTGATACTATTTGTTTTTAAGAATTAATATATTGTCACGACCTCCAACAAAATAAATTCAAGGTGCTCAGAGATTACTTGTAATGATAAATATACAGTCTTTACTACGAGCCAGATCAGGATAAGAAACTTTGGGTAACCTTTCATAAAGAACTGCATTTAATTCAATTAGTTTCCTTTTAGTCCCCTAATAGCGCTATTCCAGCTTATGCCAACCATACAGAACAATACCTCAAATAATATCAATTATGATTACTTATTTCTGTTTCGTTTTATAAAACATGCTGCCAGCATACCGACCTAACCTTAAGTTAACTTGGAAAGGTACCACTATCATTTTTGTACATGACGTCACGCAAGTTTTGCTCATGATTTTGAATGGATGATACTACTCGAAAGATAGAAATATATCCTGTAAGAGATAGAATAGTCTTTCGGAAGTTACGTGTATCAAAAATTTAACATATGAAAACACCTTTATTTCGCTGTTGTAGCTACTTATATTTTATCTTATGAATTTTGCATGTTACTTAGTGTATATAAGCCTTCATAAATAAAAATTAACTGACATATACGACTAACAACAATTTAGCAAACACAGCCAAAGAGGCAAATACTAGAATACACTAAGCAGGTAAAAACTAATTGCGATAAGTAACCAAAACGGTAAACAATGTTGCGCGTAGCCTAGTTGTAAGACGACCAGTAACGGCTGACCTATTGTTGTATAACCATGGGCGGGAATTTTAACCCCGAGGAGCAACGCGGCTAGCAATTCGCCTATTGTGCACCCATGTGATTTTAGTTCACTCGACCGGGTTCTACTTGAACAACAAAGGCCATAATCCGCTCGAGCGGTAATTTTCCTAACTTGGGTTCGTCAAGCTGAGCATCCTCAAGGTGAACTTGTCTTTCCCTACAGACTACCGAGCAGTCGACAAGAAGGAGTTTGCTCTCCCATACTTTCTAAATGAAGGGGACTTTACTAGATCCATCCGATGCATGTATTTATTCAGTGCCAAGTGTCAACCACCTGGATAAATCCAGAGAGATTTGCAGTGTCTCAAACCGTCTACACCGTTCCAGTAGGACCAGTGATTGGCGGCGAGTTCGGATTTAACAAAGGTGTTAATACTGCCAACGACTGGCCTTGGTGCGCGCATTAAGTGATGACGAAGGTGGTTCCTTATAGTTGCGTACGGATATTCACTGCGATTATGTCTGCACTCCTCAAAATGTGAACTTTTTACAACGTAATAATAATAATCAAGATAATAAAAGTAACAATAAAAATAAATATAATAATAATAATAATTAAAATAAGATAATAATAATAATAATTAAAATAAGATAATAATAATAATGGCTTAATAATAAATTGATATAAAGGCTTTGTAATTATATTTTAATAATTTGATTTTTGTTTGAAAGTAATGTCATACATTCACAATTCGCTCGTCAAATATCAGTCACTTGTCAACATAACTTTCAAGAATGTAAATAGAGCCATTCTATGTTTAGTGGAATATTGTGAGGAATAATATACTATATCTTTGTAATTATAGGGTAAATAGTTTCACCTATGTAAATATTGCTTTAACGAAGTATTAGCAAAAAAATACCAACACCACAAACCAATATCCTAAAAAATTAACTAAAACCATCGTTACATTAAGCTACCCTAATATTCATCTTGAGGGCAAAATGTTTTATATGTGCATGAATTATACCTTCGCTCAAAAAAATTACGTCTTCGTTGAGAATATTTAACGTTTTCTCTTTTGTTTGTTTTTTGAACTTTTTTTGCAGCGCACAATATTGTGTGTTTTATTATTCGAATTGTCTGTGGTATATGCGCATGGAAGCGCGATGAGAATTATTCCGACGTCAAAATATAATGAAGTGTCAGTGATATTGATGCAAATTTTGGTGGAGAATTCCTCGCACATCTGGCCCTTCAATTTCCATAAACAGCAGCAACGGGAACGACAGGCACATACGCCTCGAAATATGCGACGTATGTGTGTGTATGTTTATATACAACGGATACTGGAGTAGTAGGTACATCTATTAGAACGTACAGGGCGTCTTGTTCTTAATGGTTTTACAGAATATCATAGAAAAGTAACAAGCATAAAAAATCTGATAGAGTGTTCCGAGATCTATTTCCACGATAATAACAAGGAGTTATATCTCTACTACTTGTACTATCGGTAAATCCTAATAACCGGATGTTGCCTACTTCAGAAAACTGTTATATCTCGGTTGATACAACGTTAAATATGAATTTAAATACATAGTTTCGTTTATTTGTTATTCTACAGTACAACATAGTAATAATAAAAGATTGATTTTTTAAAAGGATTCAACAGGTTTCAATCCTCGTTACTTTGATACAATGGGAGAGCTGGCGCCTGCGTGCTTCAACTGTCATATTTGCAAAGTCCGCAATTTCTAGCAAAAAATTCAATTGTCAGTTCGTATTTAGGTGGGCTAGAGCTGTTTACAGAGCTTTTAATAATTTTTGTCACTATTTTCCACGATTTCAAATGTGATTTAATCAACAGACTTTACTTGATTTTTCGATATAATTCACCAAGAGCTATGTCTAGGTGGTTTACCGAATTCTGTGAGCGTACCATTCTCACGGATAAATTTTCTGAAGATCGTCAATTGACATCTGTTGCTACCACTTATATATATCGATGCTATGCCTGCAATAATTGAGGGGAATCAGCATGCAACATACCTGGATATTAGAACGTTCTTGCGAATCAAAATAAAAGAAATACATGCGACTTTGCATATACGAGGGGAGGTCCAGAAGTTTGTGGAATGAAAGGGTTTTAAATAAAATAAAACAATCAATCTATTTTTCCTTTTCAATATAATCACCTTTAAGCACAATACATTTACTAGATCCATGAATTAATTTTTCTAAACCATCATAAGAATATTTTTTATCTTTCGCCAAAATTGCCTCCTTTACATCATTGTCGTTGGAAAACTTTCTTCCACGTAAGTCATTTTTTAAATTGGGGAACAAATAAAAATCACTAGGTGCCTGGTCTGGACTGTAGGGTGGATGGACTATTGATTGAAAGCCATGCTTGGGCAGAGTAGCCATTGCAACTTTGCTCTTGTGAACCGTCGCATTGTCTTGCAATTTTCCTCGACGTTCTTCCTTGATGGCCTCCTTTAATTTTTCTAATATCGGTGCGTAATATTCTCCGGTTATGCTCCTACCTTTTTCTTTGTAATCAATCAATAATATCCCCTCACAATCCCAAAAAACAGTAGCCATCAACTTTCCAGCCGATTCTGACACTTTGAATTTCTTTGGCGGTGGTGTTCCCTTTTTATGCCATTGCATGGACTCCTGTTTGGACTCAGGCTCAAAGTGATGAACCCATGTTTCATCTCCGGTAACAATCCGCTCCAAAATCTGTGCAGGTTTGTCTCCACACAGCTCCAAATATTGTTTGGACGCACAGACGCGTTGCTGTTTCTGCAGCGGCGTGAGCATTCTCGGTACCCATCTTGCAATGACTTTTGTCATACCCAGGTGGTCATGTAGGATACGCAAAATAGTGGTATCTGATACTCCAACTAATGCAGATAATTGTCTTTTCTTCAAACAGGCATCTTGCAGTAGAAATGTTTGCGCTTTTTCGACGATGTCTGATGTGGTGGCCTCAACTGGCCATCCTGAGCGGGAGTCGTCTTAAAAAGACCATGCCATTTATAAATCATTGATTTACTAGGGCACTGTTCTCCATAAACGATTTCCATTTCATTCAATATGGTTTGAGCGTTCTCTCCTTGATTTGTAAGGAACTTTATCACTGCACGGTGTTCAATTTCCTCCATAGTTTCAGTTTTCTCCGGGATCGACTTCTTTAGCAGGCAACTATTCGTAAACGACTGACGCTATAGGGCAGCAACTTAACTTATGTACTAACGATGAGTGGCCAATCAGAATGACACCTAGCGAGCGCCCGTATCCCCACTCGATCCCTTCCATTCCACGAACTTCTGGACCTCCCCTCGTACATTTGAACGTATGGATGTTTTATAGTCGTTGGATCTCACACATCCTAACAGAAACTCAAAAACAAAACCGTGTCAAACAAATGTTCCAGATATTCTGCCGAGTTGATTGAAATTTAGTCTACAATTTTCTTACCGGTGATGAAAGTTATCTGTAGTAACCTACGAACCTAAAAGTAACCAATAGGTCACCGTTTACGTATTTTAAGGGAAGCCAAAATTAAGAAAACTCGTTCGTCCACGCAGTGCTGCAAGTCAAATGGTAGCGGTTTTTTTTTGTCGATTTTACAGAACATTGGAAATACTAGGTTAATGATTTATTGTCTTTATTCATTTAATTTATATATATATTCCCAAACACTAAAAACAAACTCCGATGTAAGCGATTTTGAACGCTTAAGGTAGCTGTTGAAGGATTCTGAAGTGTGGTGCAAACATACGGAAACAAATATTGATGTCATAGGCGAATGCTTCGTAAAACCATAAAGCCATATCCTAAATTTGCAGTTGAAATTTGAGTTTTCTTGTATCGCACCTCAATGAACGTAAGTATGGCAAAATTCAGTTTTAAGGTGCAATGATAATATGAATTCTGTAAGTGACAGGTATAATATGAGGGAAAGTCAGGAAGTAGATCACAAAAAGCTATTATAAAAATAATTAGAGAAATAGGCCAAAGGCCAGTTTTATTTTTCAACAAATTCTCCATCTACATTGGTACATTTATCCCATCGCTTTACCAATGCACCAATGCCTGCTGTACAAAAGTGTTTGGACTGTCGTCTGAACCACGTGCATGCCTCTTGTTGAACATCGTTATCACATATGAAATATATGCCGCCAAGACGCCATTTGAGTGGACCAACAGATGATAGTCACCAGGGGCTAAGTCGGGACTGTAAGCCGTATGTCCAATAAGTTTCTATTCTAGCTCTGCAATTCTTGCTTGAGTAAAGTGGACCTGGCATTATGGTGATGCAGAAATATTCCTCTTTTCAGTAGACCTGGACATTCTCGTCGGAATACACCTCGAAACAAACAAAACTCTACACTCTGTACACTGTAATTCAGCAGTCACGTTGTCATTTCTATTCTGGAAATGGGCTAGAAGCACTCCTTGAGAATGCCAGAGCACGGTAAACATAATCTTATCAGCCGATGGCACAACCTTCAATTTCCTTGTTGACGATGAAGAAGGATGTTTCCATTGCATTGAACCACGCTTTGTTTCGGGTTGGTAGTCGTGCATCCATGACTCATTACTAGTAACAATCCTATTAAGAATGTCCTCCCATTCCTCTGCGTATCGAGAGAGGTGTTACAAGGATAAGCCCATTCGAATCAATCTGTTTTCCTCGGTCAGTTGTCTAGGTACCAACCGTGAGCAAACTTTTCAAAAATTCATACGATCCTGCACCAGTTCATAGGCAAAACTATGAGAATACCCTATTACAGTCGCTATACTATCTATTATTACCCGCCTATCAGTTCGGATCATTTTTTACTTTTGTGTTTCTGTTAGTGTATATTTCACTTTTAAGTAAGATAAATATGCCAAAAACTTGATAGAAATACCGGAAATTCAAATTTAAATGCATTAAATTCAGATATATAGTATATAGCGAAAATCTCACATATTATTCGTTTAGTTCAGGTTAACTCAGTTCAACGTTTCTTACATAGGCACATAGGTTTCAGACTTAAGCTAGTTCATTTACTTTTATGGGCAATGAATCTAGAATACCTTATTTTGTTGCAATAAATGTATTAAAAGGTGCTGAAAATTAATGAACACTAGTTCTAAAAGGAGGTCATCCTCCCGTCCGAAAATAAATGTTGCAGTGTATGTTCACGTTTAAGGTAGTTCATTATTCTAGTCACTCTTGCATCTAATTTTCATTCAGTGCTGTAAAATCTTCTTCTTTGTGATTATCCGACGAAGCATTAGCTTGTATCGATTAAACGTATTTCGGAAAGTACGTTAATCAGCACAAAGTTCTACTACGGTGAGCAATACCAAACAAAATAGTAACAGTACGTTATTGAACCAGCAAAGTCAGCTTCTACAGAAAAGGTGGTATTTTTAGAGGAGGCGTATTTGAAACACAACGGAATTACGTAATTAAGCTACGAAGCTTATTCCGAAATTTATGAAAAGCATATAAGTAGGGAGTTATACTGCGCGTCCAAGAAGGTCGTTTCATTATTTCACCGCAAAGAACAACTTTATGATTAAAACTATCCTCCAAAGGTTCCTGTAATTGTATGTTATAATAATAGTGATGATTCTTCTTCAAAATGAACAGATGATTTGCCTATGCCGGTTGCTAAGTTAGGTCGTGCCTGGCACTTTTTACAACGAATTTGTTCGAAACGAATAAGTATGCAGTACAATATGGAAGTAGAATTAGGAGAACGATCAGGATTTGTATTACACTATTCAATAAGGACAAGAGTCAAAATTTCGTTGTTCCGATTTTTGTGCTCAGAATCGAGAAATTTATTTTTCTTCAGATCTCCATCCTCTTAAGCTGATCAAGTGCCCAGGCAACATTTCTCTCGCCACTCGATACAAACAAACTTATCATAGGCATTCAATATCATAGATCATGAGCTGCTATTAGCTAAGCTGGAATATGATGGCTTCTGTCCATCACTTTTAGAGTTAGTAAGATCGTATCTGGCAAAGCGCATATGCAGATGATTTCGAAATAAACAGGTCAATTAATTCGATCGATGAGTGTACATCAGTCAATTACTAAAACATAATAAAGTATCTTTGAATATTAAATAGTATCAAGTTGTATCGTACACCAAATCCAATAACCCTATTCATTACGATTATGTTAATGGAGATAGTTATTACCGAAACATCTATAGTAAAGAATATTGATATTTTTCTTGAAAACCATATATCATTTGCTGAACATATAAATATAATGTACCTTTCTGCTTCGAAAGAACTTGGAGGAGTTGTAATACGATGTTGTTATAACTTCCAAAATAGTGGTGCAATAAAAATATTATACTATTAATTAGTTAGGACTCGTTTATAGTATACATACGAGGGGAGGCCCTGAAGTTCGTGGAATGGAGGGGCTGGAGTGGGAATAGGGGCACTCGCTAGGTGTCATTCTGATTGGCGAGACTCATCATTAGTATATAAGTTAAGTTGCAGCCCTATAGCGTCAGTCGTTTACGAATAGTTGCCTGCTAAACAAGTCAATCCGGAAGAAGACTGAAACTGTCGAGGAAATTGAACACCGTGCTGTGATAAAGTTCCTTACAAAGCAAGGAAAGAACGCTCAAACCATATTGAATGGAATGGAAACCGTTTATGGGGAACAGTGCCCTAGTAAATCAATGATTTATAAGTGGTATGGTCTTTTTAAACATGGTCGGGAGTCGATTGAAGACGACCCCCGCTCAGGACGGCCAGTTGAGGCCACCACATCAGACATCGTCGAAAAAGTGCAAAAATTTCTACTGCAAGATGCCTGTTTGAAGAAAAAACAATTATCTGCATTAGTTGGAGTATCAGATACCACCATTTTGCGTATCCTACATGACCACCTGGACAAAAGTCATTGCAAGATGGGTACCGAGAATGCTCGTGCCGCTGCAGAAACAGCTGATGGCTACTGTTTTTTTTGGGATTGTGAGGGGATATTATTGATTAATTACAAAGAAAATGGTAGGAGCATAACCGGAGAATATTACGCAGCGATATTAGAAAAATTAAAGAAGGCCATCAAGGAAAAACGTCGAGGAAAATTGCAAGACAATGCGCCGGTTCACAAGGGCAAAGTTGCAATGACTGCTCTGCACAAGCATGGCTTTCAATCAATAGTCCATCCACCCTACAGTCCAGATCTGGCACCTAGTGATTTTTATTTGTTCCCCAATTTAAAAAAAGACTTACGTGGAAGACAGTTTTCCAACGACAATGACGTAAAGGAGGCAATTTTGGCCCATTTTGAGGCGAAAGATAAAAAATATTTTTATGAACGTTTAGAAAAATTAATTCATAGATCTAATAAATGTATTGTGCTTAAGGTTGATTATATTGAAAAGGAGAAATAGATTTATTGTTTTATTTTATTTAAAACACTTTCATTCCACGAACTTCTAGACCTCCCTTCGTATATAGTACAGTTTCCATACATATAACAGACAATTGTACGAATTCAGAGAAGGTTTTTAAAATATCTGTTTCAAAACTTCGGGAGTACATCAGACAGAATAACTGATTCTACTGCTTTGTTATCTCTACATAACATCGAAAGTTTATCTGTTAGAAGGGATCAATACAGCGCAAGTTTCTTGTTGAATGTATTACATAACATGCTTAACAATCCGATTTGTTGACATACTTCGATCTTCACGTACTATGTGAAGCAACTCTTAGAGTTCCGAACAAATGTACTGTTTAAATTCCCTGTATGACGTATGATCAGAAACTTTAATAACTAATTCGGCGATTTTTCTTTTCTGGAATGATTTTTTATGTTATAATGAGTTTACACTTTATGTAGCAAGAAAACATTCATATGCATATCTTTTTACTTATTTTAAGTTAATTTCTTCTTTTATTTCATTTATTAGTGAATACAAATATACTTTTAGATCATTTTTGAAGGCAATATGTATGGATGCGTTACGGAAGTCCCTTCATTGAACCTGATGATTAGTCTCGGCAAAGTGGGGCAAGTTTTCAGTGCAGTGCGGAAGACAAAGTGGAGGGGCCGAGCGGCCGTATCAAGGCGAGTGTTCAGTAACGTTTATGTACTCGCATCATTTATGATCGTGACCTTCATGAGTGAGCATAGGCGATGCGGACGCAGTAATGTTTACACACAAAATAATGATGAAAAATATATTATAAAACGTGCTGAAGCAATTTGTGTTTTAAGAAGTTTCCACGAAATCATAAACAGGGTCTATTAAATATCCGAATCATTAAATACGTTTCCACGCTTGTTTTACTCAAATGAGTACGGCGCGCCTAATAAATATTTTTTTAATGATGAAAACGACCGTTCCACATCGAGTAATGTTATATTTGCAAATTTAAAATAATCCTTGGGACAACGTACTGGATCTTTCGACGCACCTTCACAAATTTGTCTTAGTACGAGAAAATCTGAATCCTTGTCAATAACACTTCATTTTTTTCGCCTGCCACCGTACATAGGTGTGAGTGAACATTATTACAATTTGAACAGAAGCCACAGACGACATTGAGATCGAATCATTCTGTAATTTTTCAATTCCCTCCGATAATCCGTAGTAGTTCTCGCGAATACTTTCTAACTCACATTTTTCGTAACTATCTTGACAAACATCAAGACGCACAATTAGTTCTTTTGAAGCACTCCAGGCGCAGACCCACCCAATAAAAACCAAAATAAATCATCTATCATGAGCTGAAAAAAATTGTCAGGTCAAAATTAAACATTTTTCGCCGTGGAATCTGGATCTATGTTAAAAAAAGGATGCCCCTTACTTCTCTTGAAAATTCAAGTAGTGAGTGAGAATAGTTCTATAAAACACTAAACATTGTTATTCCTCGTTTCAACCATCAATTTGAAATAGCAGAAACGATATACGACAGAAAATCTAAACTGATGCGAAAATGCATTGGAAAACAGTTACACAGGATTATATATAACTGCCAAAATTCTAGAATTGATCCCAGCTATTACTGAAACAGTAATTATCTTCTGCAAATACAAATGACTCATTACTAAACCAGTGTTTTTGAAGCACATTATTATTAGCAAAAAAGCGACTATTTAGCTTCCATGAAAATGGTTTGAAACAAAATTAACGTCATATACGAACTAGACTTGGGCGTATTACCATTAAAATGTAATCAATATTGAACGCTGCATTCACGTTTTACAAATGCGTAGCGTTTGAGTTATTAAATTACGCTTATACGGATTTTTCGGATATAATTTACAATACGGACATCTGCAATGCTGCAACGAATAAATAGATTACCGTTGTTCATATCAAATATATTGCAATGTTATTTGGAGAATCAACAAGATTATGATGTGTAAATAAGATAATAGTTGCAGCATTAGTTTTGATATAACAGATACGTATAATTATTCGACGAGAAACTAAAATCAGAATAGTAAGCGTAATTAAAGCTATGTGGTGAAGAACAGTATATTTATGGCTTTATTTATTGCAGGAAGGTTTTGAATTCGTGATGTGTCCAAAACGAATTTTCTTTAGTTCGATAATGTTTCTATTATATTAACTTCAACTAAGTAATCACTTTTATAATTAAAAGTTAATTACTCAACAAATGATATTAAATTTGCGAAATTTTAATAGATAATATCAGAAGACAAAGAAATTAAATAATAACTAAAAAGAAAACTCTAAGAGTTAATCCCTATATTATAATCCGACTATAAGAGGCGAGAAAAGGACAACCTTGGGTACTCTCGTCATTAGTTAATATATACAACGCAATTATATCAATGCTTTACACTTTCAAATTAGTTAATATTTATAATCACAATCCAACTTGAAGCTTACCGTAAATTATAGTTTGAAAATCACTTACTATATGTACAACCTACGCAAATTAAAACTTTCTTTACCAATATCGCCACTCCCACGTAATAACTTCTAAGCTGTAATAAACTAAAACTTTCTTCCCCTGCTTTCAAGGATACCGAACTTGAAACTAATCGAAAGTTACCTACCATTTATAACAACAAATTACGATAAGAAATTGTGAAAACAGTGATAATTTATAGACGAGTTTAAGCTATTTTTATGTTGTTTTCCTCAAAGTTTCAAGAAATAATTCGTACATAATATACACACTGGAGAATTTATAAAGAACACGTATATTTAAATTTTATAATTCCATTTCTATTTACTGTAACAGTTCAAGTTGAATTAATGAAAATTGGTTTACTATGTCCTCTAATATATATATATATATATTAGAGGACATATATTTCGATATATATATATATGTATAAAACTAATAATCCACCACCTGGATTGCCAAAGCTTCGTAATTGGTTAATATTGTATTAGATCCTGCGATGACTGTTTCTTTAAAGGTCTTTCTTGTTCAACACAATTTTATTACTTTGTTTTTATTATTATTTATTTATTTATTTATTCTCTTGGCGGATTTATCTTTATTTTGGTTTATACTTTTGTAATTGCTGGATTGTTCACAGGTACATACTAGGTTACCGAGTGTAACCACTAACACAGTTAACAATGAGAGTCCACGTACTCTTGATACTCTGCGTTCCGAATAAATTATTAATTTGTGTGGGATTGCTGCGATACCACGTTATACAACCACACAGTCCTTGCAATCGTTGTGTTGGATTGTTGTTTGTATGTTATAGAATATTTATGTCGCTTCCAAAAAGCTCTGACAAATTTCTCATCCTATTCTCTTCTTTTGAATTATTGACGTTATTAGATGTATAACCGGCAGATTTAATTTGCACTTATCCACGCGTATTTAAGGAGTATTTGTCAAATCTGACTAAACTATTAAATTTCGCGTCCTATTTAACCACTAATATGGTAGAACTGTAATACCTGAAGATATGTTTTCTAACACCATGTATTTACCTGCACAGTCTTGTACTGGGTTTTATTAAATAGTTGTCACATAACAACTAGACGCATGGGTTCGTAATATATCTATTAAATTCAGAACGTATTAGATTTTTTTAACAAAAGTGATGAAGAATATATTCTTCCTCATTATCTGCGATTATCTTCCAGTGATCTGGCCATTTCTAGAATCCAGTTCTGAGGGAATCCACTGGTTGGCAAGTGAAGAAGGCATCTGAATTTGTATGATTAGAGGAGAGATCGGAGGCCCAAAGGCAAATTATTCTAGCTTCGCATCAAGTGTATATTTAAGAATTAAAGTGGAAACATTGTTTTAAGACGCAAATGGTGTACTGTTTTCGACGAACACATGACGTTTCGTTTGATATTTGATATTTTCGGAAATATCAAAGTGTTCCGAGGACACAGTGAAACAATATCACAGATATTTTACTACAATAGAAGAATGGATGGTATTTGTTATTTGCCATTTTACGTTGATACGAAGCACTAATTTCAAATCTGTTACAAATGTATTTAAGATTAACAAAGTTGCAAAAAGGATTTTCACAATTTGAAGCACTAAAATAGGAATTAATAAGAAAATTAAAGGCCTATACATACAATATATAAGGGGGAATTATCTTTTTGTATAGTTTTTTGATATACGAAAATAATAATTTTCTTAACTAAGTATTTGTAGCACAACTATATGTAATAAAGTCTAAGTATCTATGTACGTAGTTACCTATCTTTATTCTAGCGAATTCTTCCAAAAACCAAGCCATTTGAACTTTAATATTATTGTGGAGTGGTGAGAGAAGGAGAAGAGTGGAAGGTATGGTAATAGAAGGTACTAAGCTTTCCTAATTCGGAAGTACCAGGGATGCCCCCAGAGCCCAGTAAAGGACATACTTTAGACGATGAAATGAAATTCGATGTATTGATTGATATAAAAGGGAACTCACACATACAAACCTGTAAAATAAGTTATTGTCTATTATGATATTCGTAAAACATCCGCATCAAATTTTAAAGGAGTGCTAATCAACTTATTGAAGAACTCAACATTAATATTCTTGGTCCCTGATTGGAATTTTGTAACCTATAACTGCATATATATCTATATATATGCGGACATCACATTTTTCCATACAAAGCAAAACGTTCTTCTTAAATGGGATAAACAATAAACAGAATTGTCAACACTAAAATAAAGATAATATCCACATTCCTTGTATATAACACAGCATACCGTACTTAAACTAAGGTAATATGAAACAGAGATGATTTTATGTATCAAACAATGAATCGTATAGGATACACACAATTCTGTGAATTCCTAATAAAATCCTTGCTGTAAATCCGGAGGTAAACAGCTCAGATGAGTAAAACGTCTGTAAAGAATAAACTTGTAAAATAAAGGAAGACTTGTTTTACAGCAGCACTTCTTCTTCTATATTCCCCATACTCGTTTACGCTGTCTTAATTTTTGAGATGCAGTTTAACTCAGAATCCGTAAATTGTTAGGTGTACTTTAATTATAAATTACCTGCATCGCTGAGAACTTAAGAAGATTTCGTTGAGTTGAACATTCTAGTATTATACGCTGCATCTTCTGCAAGCATTTCCATTAAGCCGTATAGTGTGGAATTTTAAAATGAGTAGGAAATAAAACTTTCTTTAGTTAAGAACCACTCAGTTTACTTGAAACAGTTCCATTCATTACTACGTCAGATAAATAATATATGCTTGTTATCAATCTAACGTGCCTTGGCTTAAATCGTAAGTAATAACATATCAGTATCATATGGATTTACTTATATTCGAAGTAATTTACCGATACTTTCATATCAATAGGATTAAAAAGTAAACTGGAGACTTGCAAATGATGCAAATTGACCTTAAAAGCTAATTTCTATGAAATGGAGTCAATTATTTGTTTAATAAGGTTTCTCCGATTCTATAGCTAATTTCTATATGTTACACCTCAATAAATTTCTTAGAACTTTTGTTTGGATCTATCAACAAATTGAGAAACAAGGATTGGAATAATATTAAATAATTAATGTGTTTGGTAAATAATAACAAATTACTATATTGTAACTCTATTTACAAAAAAAAAAGAATACATGAATACAAATGTAAGGAGAAGTATATGGAATCTCAAAGTATTCTAGTAAAACAATTGCTATATTGGCCTTCCTAAAATGAGAAAAGAAATATAAACATATCTCTTCTTAATTGAATGAGTAATTGTGGATAAAACAATTTCAAGTTTTTAAAGAGCAAATAAATACATTTACGGAATTTTTGAGAAAAGAACACCATTACCAATATTTTAAACCACAAACGTGTGAATATAATCTATTTTCATGACGCAAACATTTATAATATCCCAATTAAAATGTATTGAATAAATAATGGAGAAAAATTTGGTGAAATATGTATAAATGACTATCGCATATACTTGAAGAGTAAAATAACTATAGCAGGAAACATTCGTTACTCGATTGTTAAAATAAAATACACTCTATAAGGAGCACAGTTTTTATTCCTCTATGCTTATTCGTAAGGAAAAATAACAACATCCCAAGTGAATATGCTTATTCGTCTTCTGCATTCAGAGGAGGTGAGATTATATTACGAAATGGCTCTGCTGGCAAATATCTTCTAGACTGTAGACGATAAGAGAATTCATTGCTTTGTTGGAAACTTACTGCAGGGGTGATGATAAACCTACGGAGATACGACAAGGGCCATGTGACACGAATAATGAGTACGTACTAGATTATTATCAGTTAAAACGGTTTTGTGACTGATAGATACATACGTAGAACTAGACGGATGTTATTTATGAATCAGAAAAGTATATAACGCAAGGATAATCGTAATAGAAATTATATTAATACTATGTTTCCTAAGAAAGTAAAATGGAGTACTGTGTATTATATGTTATGACAAAAAGATTTTGTAAATGCCGATAAACTTTAATTTCGTGATATCCATTACTTAAAAATGCTGCAATTGAATTCAGAGAGTTTTAAGCTGTAAAGCTATCAAATTGTACTTCAGTAATTTGATATCTAGTATAACCAAATTGATTTCAGAAATGTTATTCACACATTATTTCTATTCTATAAGTCCTATTCCTCTTAATATCTACAAATTACTTGTTTAAATTTCGAAGCATGTAACCCGTTAATGTTAATTTTTAGTTCCTGGTAACCACCAACGCTTCCGTACCTACTTATCCATGCCTGGTTGTTAGACAACTCAATATACACGGATGGCTCACCAGGAGTTTTTAGTTAGTTATTCTTTATAGCAATAATTTTATGTCTTGGTGATAATGATCACTAAAATTTCGGAATGTTATTTGAAAGTTCCATGTAAATATTTGCAACAAATATCTACATTAGTTTTCAATACAAGCAATATAACTTTGTATTAGTGATGGTAAAAGATTTTCAGCCATTGTTACTGCGGGAACCTATTGTAATAGTAATAAAGCAGATGGTGAACTATAGTGATTTTATGACCGAAGAATACTTTATCACTACTTTTTCAGTAGCAACAATTAGGAAATTAAATTGGTATAAAGAGTTAAAACTAATAAAATAACGACGTTAAAGGACTAATAATATTAGTTTCAATTGCAAAATCTCCAACTGTTTTCATGAATCATTAAATTTTTGCTTCGATGCAAGTCCCGTAGATAGCTGCTTGCTTGGAAACTTCATTTTCATATATGTCTTCAATAAATTAGTTCCTTCTTACTAAATTTCTGGAAATCTGGAAATTTATGAATAATTTCCTGGAACACCTAAGAATATTATCGAATGGGACAACTTTTTATTCAAAGGTTGACTCATTTTAATGGTCCTTTGAAATAGTACATTTTGGCATTTAATTTTTTGAAATTTATAGAATTGTTTTATTTTTGTTTGTTTTTGTTTTAGGCTTAAATATCTACTACTTAAACACACTCTAACCACCTTATTTTTGTTTTCAAGGTTATCTAAGTATTCAAATATATTTTTGCAGAAAAAAAATCAATCCAACAATTGTTCAAAATATTATCCATTTATCGCTAAACAATGGTATATAGCTGTCGTTCAAAAACATCTTTTTGACTTCCGTGACAGGTTACAGTAATCCCCTGGCGAGGTTCTTCTAAATTTTGAGGTTGTCAAATCAGGCGATCTAGGTGGCCATCCTATAGGTCCTTTTAATCGTATTTATTTATCTCTACAAAATACATTTATCATATAAATGCCCCAAAATGTTTACGGAGTCGGAATAAAACGTGTATGTACAGTAATGCGTTATGTCGTTTTCTAAAATTAGTTTCAATACGATTTTATTCAAATTTTTGTAAATAATGCATAATAAGGTAATCAGAACAGGTGGTCTGGATAATGCGTCATAAATTTTAGTCAAACTATCTTATAACACCTAATAGAATGCCTAGAAAATAACACCAAGATGAGAAAACTCTGTAAATACAGCTTCCCCATGGTATTAGTGAAATCAATTCACGAGAAAGACATGTGAGACATCAAATGCTAACACACGGACATGTGTCTGCCTACTCGGCGTCATCAGCGTGGTTTCGAGCAGTTTCATGCTAACGGATGTAATTCTCTCGCTGCTTCTATCGCCATGCTTAACCCTACGATACAAATAAATATTTCTGGCGCTAAATAGTGCCAAAAGAAAGAAACATTTTTCCGCAAACTCAAACAGCGGAAAGAAGCGGGTACAGTTTTCGACCCTTCTCTCCAGCAATACTTAAGATTGCTAGTCCCGAGAGGGCATTGTACCAAGTGGTTGTGCATAGGGAAACTGCACATGCGAATGATTTCTCAAGGCTTACCATGACGCTTCTTTTCGCTGTCTGGGAACGTATAAATGAAACGTTTTATCTCTTTAAGATCGGAATTTTTTATGCAATAGAACTAAAATTGGTCTGTGAACAAAACTGAGGATGACAAAGAATTTAAAAGTCAGCGCGTTTTTTCTAAAACCTCCACTGCTTAAAAAGTAGAAAGAGAAGGTGGCGATGCCTTGGAACCCCTCCGCAGAATACACGTATATGCGTTTCATTTAACACTAGCAGTAAGTCCTCCATAATCATAGTTTCACGAGGTAAATGAGAATTATGTATTGAACTCCCTCATCAATCAGCAAGAATTAAAACATCACGTTTAGGGAAGATGATATTAATCATTTCGCGTACACATCTGTGCATGCAAATATCAATTGGTGTGCACTTCCAGCTGTATCCAATTCCGCAAGTAGATCAACTGCATGTACTACAATTGAAACTGGCAGGAGAAAATCAATTAATCTCCTATCAACTCTTAGTAAGATAAATGTGCTACAATCCATCTGAATTAATTAATTCAAACATTCCCTTCTCGGAGTATCACTCCAGACTTTAGCCCCAAACGGTGAATATAACTAAGCGCAATTATAAATGACTTTGTTGCTGTTGCTTGCATGAAGTATTATCAGCGGCGTTTCTCCAAACTGTACGTGGATAAATGAATAAAGTTGCGTTATGAAATAATAATAGTAATCTGCGAATGTGCAATTATAAACTACTGATTATCGAACGTGTAATAATTTTGTATCAGGAAAAGGATATTTTGACAGCAAAGCAATTTGCGCATCTAGTAAGACAAAGACATCTTATATTCACTTAACATATTCCTTACACTTCGAAGCCCCTGTAAATTTCTATGTAGCTTTCAGATAAAAATTAATAGGGAGAGGTTTATAAATCTTACGTAATAAATTTATTTAAATTAATTAATGTACTAAACTTGTTGCTAAAAAGTGTATGTATACATATATAATAAAACTTCCAACCAATATCAATTCATGAATAATAAGAGAAAAGTGTACTTACTATAAAGAAAAGAACTATCTATGGGTTTCTAGCAGATGTACCTGTTGAATCTAACGATGGTAGTCGTAACTTTATAATTTTAGAAATTATTACTTCATACAAAAAATGTATATAGCCTAAGCTATTGTAGTTAATACAAGAAATAACTTCTAGAACCAAGCGCTAAATTCCAGTCGTTTGCTTCATCACCACTAATAGTAGTAATTAAAGTTGGTTGTAGAAACTAATAGCAACAACAATAATACGCATTTGTTACACTTATACGCTCTCATGCATAGCGGTTGTTGACAAGTTTTCACTAGAATACATTACTTTATCTTACGTAATTTTGACATATGTTTATATATCGGTTAAGTGATACTTCAAAACGAAACATAGCTGCTGCAGCTTCTGCATGGTCCGGCAAAAATACCTACTATATTTAGAGACGGCACTATACGAATTATAGGGGAGATATAGCTGCCGAGGTGCTATAAATCGATAGCGGTGTACGTGCCATTTTCAGGACATTCTCCAAAACATTCCCTCTGGTACTATTTTGATTTCGTCTGAGGAAGCCCATTTCTACTTGTCAGGTACTGTAAATAAGTAAAATATCCGCTACTGAGCAGGAAAGAATCCTCAAAAACTTACACCAGCAACCACTCCTCAACCCTCGCGCAACAGTTTGGCGCACTGTTGCTATATTTGCTGCTACTGTCAAATGATCGAGACCTTCTTCCGACCCAAGTTAAACCTATTTGTAGGAGACTACGAAGAGAGAGAAGTCTTGTTTCAACAAGATTGAGTCACAGCTTGCATTTCTCTAGCAATTTGGAGAGGGTTATTTCCTGGACGTCTTCTCTCTCTACGAAGAGACATCGCCTGGCCCCCAACATCACCCAATCTATCACCTTGTGATTTTTTTCCTTGCGGATACTTAAAGGTGCAAGTGTACAAGCATCATCCGACAACTCTGCAAGCACTAAAGAAGGCAATCACCCATTCCGAAAATGACACGAAGGACGATGGTCAGCTTTCGTGAGGAAGCCATTCACCGGACATAATTTTTAAAACCAATGGCATAGTATTTGTTGTTCACAAATAAACGTATATTTTTGTACATTTCTTTGTTTGTTTGTAACTGGCTTTTGAAATACGGGAGGTGTTTTTGTCAGGCCCTGTATTTGGTAGTGTGCACTTTGTCGAAAATAGAGCACCAAGGCTGGGAAAGGAAAATATTTTGAGTAATAATCAGTATGTAAAAAGTAAAGCGCATTCATCTCAACATATTATTTTTTTATTTTCAAGAAGTAATTCCTTTTTCAACAGGAGAAAAAAATTTAGTTGCTACTTCAACTTCTTTACATTAATTAATATATTTTTGTCTCTCTATTTCGGAAAGTAGTGATGCCAGTAATCGATATTTTAAGCAAAATATGAAATGTTTTAGGTCTCATCTTCTCTCTTGTATGCTTAGTGGATTGTGAAATTGTTTAGTATCGAAGTAATAAAAAGTTTATAAAATCTATTTTGATAAAATATATATGTAGAATCGGAAAACTAACCAGTAGTCGACATGCAACGTAGTTGAGAATTCGGATGCTTCACGTTTGCATATATGCATATATGTATGCATGTAAAACGTGTAGCGTTCTTCCCACAGAAAGCTATGGTTTTTGATCCTGCACCGAGAAGGACTAGTTTTTTATAAATAAATAAACTTTAAACTGTGTGTCATATTTGTCAATATACACCGAGTTTAGGAATTTATGATTTAGAGAAATTGAATGCGCATATAAAAAAAAAAGAATACGAACACGTCCAATTCGTTAATTTTTTTATTATCTAGGCTTTCCAACTTGATTTTTTTGTACTGTTTTATAAGTTTTACTAACTCTATATTTTTAAGTTTTACCTTTTTGTTATGAATATGAATATATGAAGTTAATATAAAATGCATTGGTACGAGAGGCATGTAAATACAGAGAATAAAATACAACAGTTATATAACCCTTGACACGCTAAACACTCGTTAGATGGAAACGAATTATCGTAGGTTAAATAAAACACGATGTATATCATAATATTGTTTTATTTTATTATTTATTTATGTCATTATTATAATGTTAATTATATTAAATATTCACGAAAAAACGTACACACACATAAATATAGGACAGTAGTTATAATTGGTTTCTGTTGTGTTGTTTTTTATTTTATTTTATCATGTTTTAACAATAAGACTAAAGACGTAACAAGATAGAAAGAGCGTGTCTTTGAACTTCGCGGGCTCAGGGCGAAATTCAAAATCTACACGCGGGGCGCCACTGGGCTAACGAACAGGCAGTGGCTTTATTTCATGGACACCTGTTCGTCTGCCTGACAGCAGTCATTAGCACCATAGTTTTCGTTGCAAAGAGTTATCGAAAGTCATAGAGTGGGCCCCGCGGGCTCATGGAAGACTTCCGCTGGAGACCTTGCCAAGGCAAAATGTAATATCTACATGTTTAATTTATTCATTTAATTAAATTTACTTTATAAATTGGTCGCTTAGTGAATGCGGCCAGAGAGACTCCAGTGGTATATTGATAATTTTAATTTTTTGGTGTCTATGCTATCTAAATTATCTCATTCATCCCAACGTTAAGATAATATTGAATATTACCGTAATAATCTTAAGAATATGTATGTATGTATGTACAAGAAATTGCTATTACTTTACTTATGTATATATATAGTATGTTGTATATGTATAACATCGAGGAGATAAAAACACTTAATAGGATCTCAATCTTTTAGATAAAATTACTTATACGATAAATTCCAGAATGAAAGCGTTATGTTATCACAGTGGTAGTCATTGCTCCATATTATTATTATTTATAGAGTATAGTATTACAAGTCACTCATGTGGTTACGGAAATCTTCGAGGCTTCGGATCGTCTCAAAAATGGAAACCGCTATTTACATTATATACAAAGTCGTCAGCGTTGGAACGCGTATACATCTATACAAATTCAATAACTTCAGTATCAGTATTCAATATTTCACATCTAAAAATGGCATTCAATACTCTGTCTATATATTTTTTTACAATATTAAATGCTTTGTACAAAATCATTAATAAAACATTAATAATATACATTCGATTATATAGAAACCATATTAGATATATAACCTGATTTAACCATTCAAATTTAAAGGAAGTGGAAAGTAAAATGGAAAAGTACTCTAACTTAGCATTTAAAAAATGTTAAATAAATAATCTACATACAGTCTCTCTACCATTCCAATCGAAAATGATATCCTTTTTGTTGAATAAGATTAACAATAAGAATATTTACAAGTTTGATATTCTGGTGTTTATACGGTTTCTACATAATCTAAATGCATATGTTACCGTCTATCTAATTTCATAGCTATTATTTAGGCGTTTACATATAGCGCAAACATAACGATACCGTTTTATTTTACAACACTAAACCTTAACAAAGAGCAAGCCTCCTAAAGTATACATAATCAAACTACACGAGCAAAATACACATTTACGAATACACATATAATGGCACTATGAATCTGTTTAATTGCTTAAGTCCACCTACATATATCACTCATAAATTACACGAGTTTCAAGTGCATACATTGAAACAGCATAAATTAAGGCAACTCGATTCAATAAATCAATTCAAATTATACAAAGTTAATTAAATGGAGTAGTGTGTAATGTGGTTAGTGGCAACGGCAGTGAAAAAAGTACTAATATTTAGAGTTCGATAAACTTCCGCTCGAAATTGGAAATCTAATACAAAATAAATGGAAAACGCACAGGATATGTTCCAATATTTTGATTAAATCCCTTGCAATAAATCAATCTATAATGGTAACAATCAGGCAACTCATTTCTAAAATATTTACGCGATTCTAGTAGCCAGGCGCCAGAGTAATGTAAAATGTATAGAAGCATTTTTTAGGATTTACCCATTGAACAGGTGATCTTTCGAAATGGGAAATTCGAACTAGGATAATTATCTTGTCAGTATTATTATCAGTAAAGTAATAGAATTAGTAGTACTACTAGTTAAGTTAAAGCATTTACTAAGTCTGTAAACCTGAAAATGAAGCAGGTATTGCCAATAAAGAAAAATAGATCACTCACTGTACTTACTTTTGATTTCATTTAAATTTATCTCTTGCCCTTCCTTTCTGATGACATAAGTTTTGTATATTTATTGAAGTATTGTGTAAAGGTTATAAAACAAATGTAAAAAAGAAAACTGTGCCTAATACCAACAGTAAATATAGCCAACTATGGCATATAGGAACAAGGAAATATATATATATATATTTATATACCGGTCATAGACGAATTACATACTGATGCATATTATTTATAGGTTTCAAGGAAGGAGATATGTTCTCGCGGTTATGAAATCGTTTGAAATCAAAATGCATTTATTCCTTCTACACAGTTGAAGGAATTTATTTTAACAAGAGAATTTATCTAGCTGACTTTCTTTCTTAGTAGAAAAGTGCCAAAATTAATTTTAAAGATTTGTTTTGATATGTAGATAGGTACTTCTTTTCATTACTTTATCTTACAGATTTCCTATTTCAAAAATGAAGTTGCCTGTGTTCAGTACACATACAGGTTAGTAAATTTTAAAACAGCAACAATCTTACAAATACGTGTAACAGAATTCCACTATCACAGAGTTATAGAGAATCCAACTTGTTTAGTTTATAAATCTCTGAAATACAGTAAGTATTACTACGTCATTCTTTGAATATTCTATTCATCTGATAGGCTTATAATTTATTATTTTACAAACGTAGTTAAAAACCTCAAAGTTTCCCAGTAACTATTGTTTACTTAGGATATTAGAAATTAAGGGTTCTCTTTTTACCTATAAAAGAAGTTGTATTGCGTGTTTACGATTCCGTATCTAAAGATCTCTAATCTCATATATATTAAGATATTCATATATGTATGCATTTTATTTCTATTAATGTATGTACATTTCAGAGTATGTAGTAATATGTTGTATTTCTGTTTAGTTATAGGAAAAATAAAGTATACAGATGCGATTTTTAAATTCCATGCGTTATATACGTTTGTGGTTCATTGGAAATTGGAAGCATATACATTTTTCAAGATACTATTGTAATTTATTCAAAAAGGAACTAGGACAAACTGTTGATCTATAAATTAATCATCAATTATTTTTCGGACTTGAAAATTGAATCCATAAAGTTTTCATTTGCTTTATCTTCTTTATCTTTGTAAAAATTAGTCACTATTAGCGTTCTGTTAAGTTTGATAGACGCTCTTTTCATTATTACACCATTTATAAAAAGTTATATACTATTCCAAAATTAGATATATGACCTGAGATATTTGATTATTTTTTTTAAATAGTAGTCATTTCGTGAATAATTAAAGACAGAATCACCTTAATAGTTGAAATTTCAGCATGTTATTCAACAGATTCTTAGTACTCCTAAGGGATATAGACAAGCTAAAATTTAGCTCTGATGAAACTTTGTAGTCTCTAATGCAACAATAGAATATATTTCTTTAGAGGGTGTTTCATACCTTCACACAATTTTGAATGGATGACAGAACCGGTCAAATAAAACTTTTTCTATAAGAAAGTATTTACATAACGTGCATAAAAATCGCATTTAAAGGACTATCCACAAAATTGCACGGGACCTGTCCGCGGTGTTATATCATCGTGCCACAAGTAGGTCGCTGGGAGCGTGCTTTGTTTTTCAATTTATATTGTTCTAGCCTTAAATACTTTAGATGTTTATCGTAATTACCTCAATTTTTTGTATTCTAGATATTACTTGTCCATTGTACTTCGTATGTAGTTGTTTTTGTTTGTATACTATCAGTCGATATTTATTTGTGGGAACTAATTTTTAGTTTACGTTGGGGGAAATAACGTGCAAGATTCACTAACCAAATTAAGATAGTATTCTTTGGAAATTTGATCTGTCAAAATATTATCCTACTCCAATGATTACATTTAAAATTCCTGAAAAATATCAGTCACGGTAGGATTTGGACCTACGACCTCTGTGTTACCATCCAGTCTCGTGGAGCAGTTAGTAGCACAATGCGTCGCTCACGCAGGGGTCGTAGGATCAAATCCTACCGTGACTGATATTTTTTCAGGAATTTAAAAACGTTGGTTAAATGCAAAGAAATCGTAATTTTATAATTACATTTGGTGCATTTACTTGCGTTATTATTTCTTAGCGGTTACATTATCGCCTTCAGTATTCCACTACTTATTTCTCCTGTTATTTGTGCGTTTTATATATCGTCATCCAATTTATACACCGTTAATTTTCATTTGAAATAGTTAATCACAATAATGCATTGCATATTGTACCTGTCAGTAGGAGGATGGATGATGTTCAAGCTCATGTGGAAGTGAGAAAAGTTAGCACAGTTAGTACTATATTGTCGAGACTGGCGTTGATTGATAATTCGACATATATTTACTCATTTGGCAAGCTTATTCTTTATGCAAGCTTAAAGAATTTGCAATAAATTGGAAAGAAGTAATTTTGTAACCACTACGACACTTGTGGAAACTTTCAGAATTAGTATCTGCTTGGCAAGTGCGATATCCATTAAAAATTATGATATGAAGATGTGAAGCACAGTGAATATTTTCTAAAATTCCATTTCTTTTTGGAATAACGTCAATGTTGTTGGACATTGGCCGAACAGCAATAGTCGACGGTAACCCATTTCTGGCAGATAATCTTTATTAAAATTTGAAACATGCAGGTTTCTGCTGTCCAATACAAAACTTTAATCCTCATATTAACAAAGGGGAACAACAAATTTTTCCACATAAGTTTTAATGATGACCAATTTCGTAGATATGTATAAAAATCAAGACTATGCGGTTAAATTACTCAGTGCCAAAGAGCCAGTGTTGCTGTCACTTTCACACGGAAGTGTTTCGGAAGCCTATGCGCAACTTTTGTAAACTTATGGTATGTTTATCCGTTACCGTGGAAATCTCATTTTATGGAAGATGTAATGAAACTAAATGCAAATCTAAGTTTTCATATTCATTTTGTGAAAATTGCTAATGATCATGGTAACACGTATGTGGAGGTATTTGAAAATCCGCAAAAATGCCCAATAAGAAAGAAATTTATAACGTGCAGTACTTTGAACAAATACTGGACTTGCTTGATCAAAATGAAATACAATCAAATTTACATTCCTTCTCTGATGAATTAACAGTTGTTTTACGACAAGGTAAACTATTAGAATTGTTGATTCATAGTTAGCATTCACAAAAAATAAATGTTTGAGTAGATACCATTGGTTGCAGTTGGTGCAATTTTGAAAACTGTTAATAATGAAAGTGAAATATATAAAATAACTTAGAAACAAAATGCTTTCTGATTTGGTAGCCATGTAACCAAACGGTTTATACTTTTACCAGTAGAGTGTAGTTTTAATACTATGAAGCATCGACAGTGTCTAAACTCATCGAATGGCCTGCAAAATCTCTAGATCCTGAACAAATGGAATTATTTTCCTTTTTCTGGAGTTATTCAGTACTTAAATAAGCTATTTAAAGAAAAAAAAAATAGAAGAAAACGGTTCAGAAAGTATTCGAAGGGTGCTTCATTTTGGAATGTGTTAATATACGCAAGTAAATTTAACTTATTAATATAGAAATTTGTATTATCGTCCGTTTTAGCCATTTAATAAAGGAGAAGGCTACTTCTCAACACGATCGAAGTTCGCATACATCCGGCGGGAGGTGTTGCAATCACAGCTTAAGACGCTTCGCTTAACGTGAGGAGTTGGCTAGACATTAACGTGTTATTTTAGTATTCTGAGAGTATTTGTGCTAATGAAATATTTACGCACATCATTGCGTTCATATTCTAATTTTCACGGTATCTTATCTAAATTGGTATTGTACGACAATAGTTAGAAACTGCTACAAGTAGTAGATGGTATTGTTTTCCTGACAAACAGAAACGGGTAACTCTAATTACTAGTTACACATTTTGATGGGTAATTCTACAATGTGGCGCTACACAATTTTGCTTGCCAGGCAAACAAAGCTCTGTTAATAGTCAAAGTAATGCGAAAAACATGGATTGTAACTTCAACGTTTACATGTATGTACATACATATCAGTCTTGGGGAAGAGGAGATCTAATAATAATAAGATCGTCTCACTAATCGGTGGTTTTGTTGATCAAGCAGCTGTACATTTAACCAATGTTTTCGTTGGTGTCCCGACATCGTTTTACTAATATGGAATTTTAACATAATTTATATGAATTAAATCTGTTAGTTTCTCAATAAACTTGACATTCAGTGCACCAACTCTTGCATATCATCATACAGATACTCAGCCAAGGGATTTACCAGAAAGAATTTAGCGGTACCGGATGCTACTGAAAGGATGATGTCACTAAGCCAACAACTACCATTAAATTTGCAAGACATTGTTTCCAACATAAAAGAGGCTTTATTTATTACAAATAGAATAATTATAGACCTGGAATTCACGACCCACGTTATTTATTTTTTAGTTTTTGATACCATGACGCACTTACTTCAAAATAGTATAAGTATTTCTGTTTTTCTCAAGGTAAAGATGCAAAAGTGAATGTTTTTATTGTGCAGTTAGCAGTCTTTCCACCAACTGTAGTTCAGTTTCCATTACACGTCATTTAAGAAGTCGCTATACACGTTGCTATAATAAACACGTTCAGCAACTATTGGAAAATTTCAAACTCCCGAATTGGGACTAATCTTGGAGTTTCTTGAAAACAAATACATTCTAAAATTGGTGCAATTGCTTTTAAGTCCAAATTAAATAACACACTAGCTCTTACACATGTAAAGCCATTTTGGAAGAAAACATTTAAAAGCCATCTTTGTGTCAACCAAATATGTGCCACAAATTGGTGCCGTATAAGTACGTGGTGGTGCATAATATACTGATCTGTGGTCATATGTAAATGTGGTACTGGGATTAGAGAATAAAGGAAAAAGTTGAACGAACCCGTATATTATATAATTCTTATTACATAACGAATTGATCTGGGAAGTAAATGCAACTATTAATAAGTGAATATAAAGAACAATTATACCTGCATCCTGACAACTAATTAAACCACGAAATAAAGAACAGTTGATAAGAAAAATACTGAAAAAAGGAATAAAGCCATTCTACATTCTCATAAGTTTAAGAGCATCTTGGGAAATCTGCATTACGGCATTTGTAACAAGAAAAGCGATTTTTCTAAATGTAATCTAGCTATTACAATCACAACACCTCAATCCAATAGAGATATTGTGGAACAAGCTATACAGAAAAATAAAGTGAAAGTATGCCGAAGTTGTGCCAAACTGTAATAAAGTTCAGAGGTGCATCTTTTTGATGAAACTATTATTTAGCTGTGCGTATCATAACTTACATATTTTTTTATAATTTCCTCGTACACGCGATTTTTTTCATTAAAAGTATATGGTATTCGTTTTAATTAAGTCTGAATATATGTTTCTTAAGATGGTCTTAAACTTATTCATGGCAGTATATATGTTTTGTTAAATTGAATATAGATCTTTATAATTTTGCTAAGTTTGGCTTTAGTTAAACAGGAAAAAGTGATAACATTTACACAATTCTAATAATTCACAGCATTTCCGAAACTCGCAATGAATAGCGAAATTCCACGGCGTGTGACAACACTACCAGTTACCGAAGATAATTCTGCAACCATTTTCTTGAAAATCACATACATAAGAATTAAGAAGCAATTGAAGAAGTACTATGTTACAGTTTGGACTTGCGGCAAGTGTAAATTAAGCAGGAACAAACAATTCTTGTTGAATTTGTAATAAATAAGAGAAATAGTGTGGCTATACTTGTCAATAGTTAAATTTTGGCCCAATTTAAACTATTTCTAAATATAGAATTTTCTGTTGATTCTTTGAATATTGGTGTTAACGTAGTGGAACCACTTTTTAATAGACTCAAAGGGAAACAATCGATTCTTGTCTGACTCACCCTGACTTTATTCTAGAGCAACCGCTAAGTAGTAGCAAATGTTTGATTTATTTTTCAACAATAAATGTATTAAAATTAAATTAAATTAATGTTTCTACGGTGTGACCATCGATTTTCAAAAATGTTCAAAAACATCAAATCAGGCTTAGACTTTTTGCGGACGGCACTGGCTCTGGGAAATACAAAAGAGAGAAACCATGTATCACCTTATGAACTCATACGTCTCTTGCGAAGTACGTTACTCCTACAGAAATTTTATATTCGCCTGTATTATGCACCGCATATTTGGATATATGATACGCTAACAAAGACAAAGCTTTATTTGGACGTCTTTAGGTGCTCTATCAAAATAAACAGCTAACCGTTTACTTTTAGGCTAAATAAAATACAAACAAAATGTCAATATATATATATATATATATATATATATATATAAATCAGGATCTTTACTGAATAAGTATAAATCTTTTATAAAATCGATATTTGATTTTTGCAACTTTTTCTTATTTCCTATTAATTTATATGTAACCCACACTCTCACACGTATGCACAGAGAGATGTATATCTGCTTTCGTCGTCATATTCATTTGAATACACCATTCTTTTCCTTTGATACCACCAAGATAGTTGTAAATCTGTACACGCACCTATACTTATAGTGCAAATAAGAGAAGTACCAATAATATTTTTGACATTCGTTTATTGCCGATCAATTACATTTTTTTTTTAATGATACAATCTATATTCGAGGGTGATCATGTCATTAGGTGACTGACCGTACCACATGTTGCTTATTGTGAAGTAATGATTGATCCCAGCTAGTGATAAACAAAATAATAAAATCGTGTGATATCAAAATGATCTATATTATCAGTTGCTGTTACATGTTTAGATTATTTCATGCAAATAAGCAATTCACAAATATTGCGGTAAACTCCACTCACACAAATTTATTAATTATGCGGAACGCAGCGTTTCGAGAGCACGTGGGCTCTCATTGTCAATCTGTGAATTGTACATCCACACAGTCCTTGCAATCGTCATTTCAAATAAGCAATAATTGTTTGTTTGTAAGACCAGTTAAAACATTAGGAAATGATATGCATAAACATAGCGAATATTATATAGTCTGACCATTTAAAAACTTTTCACTTTAATTTTCTGGAAATCTGGAAATTTAGGAAAAATTGCTTTTTATGTAAAAGTTGACCCACCCGCTTTAACCCCCTGTTCCCTGGAGCAACTCCGTTGAAAATTTTGAATGGAATGGGGTATCGAGTAGTACCTCATTTTAATGGTGTTTTGAAATAGTACATTTTGGTGTACTGTTGCGTAAAAAGTTGTCCCCTCGATAATATTTCTTACGTGTTCCAGGAAATTTTTCACTAATTTCCAGACTTCCAGAAATTTGCGCCCTGTATGATTACTAATTGTAATGTATGGTTAAGGAGACGGATGAGGAATACCTATATGTATCAATAATTCTTATAACCTTCTAATAAGGAACAATTAATGAGAAGCAGAGAATTTCGGTCATCCAATATCGATTCCTTCTCATGAAACCCTTTTCTCGGAGAAGCTAAAATCACTGTTTTACGTAGTCCTATAAGATCTGCAAATTATACAAGTTTAATTAATAATCTGGGACAACCTTCATATTTACAATACGTGATCATTCTCACAGTAGAGTTTTATTTTTCAAATTTTTAATCGATTTTGATTCATGTTGGCATATTCTTATTGATATGCTGTATACAATTTTAAAAACTCTTTGCATCATGACGTAGAGTCAAAATTGAAGGAATCAAATTGTTCTAAACACTATTATATTTAGAGACAAGATTTTTTGGTGAAGTAAAATTTTGTGATCTGAAGTAAATTAAGGAGTTTAAGCGTCAATCTCCCAATTGCATAACAGTTAAAGTAAAATTAATAACGTAAATTTGAAATCTTGACTTCACCGTGCTTCCTTGTTAGATCTTTCTTATTCATAGGGATACAATATAGCTGCACGCGGCCATAATTCTCTTGAGTGTTCGATTAAGCGTACGCAAAATGTCTAAGCCTATACATATATGTGTACTATAAAGTTGTTAATCAAAAATACTTGAACTTATATTTTGAACAATTCCGACTCAAAAAGCTAATATATTTTCAAACCAGTTCAAATATGATATGGTCCCAATTTCCTGTGATTAATCATTTCATTTAATATCGGTAGCGCATATTCGCAACTGCAAATATTCTGTATGTTGGTGTGTAGATTGTCAAACTAATGTCTATAAAGGGCGCTAGGTGCGCTGCGATATTGCGCGGTCCTTATACGACGACTCACGCATTCATAGCAGCACACATAGGCTAAACATCACTTGAATAATATCCTCCTGAACGCTCTTCGGAAATCCTTGTTGAAAATCGTATAGATGACCGGATTGAGGGCCGAATTCATATAGCCTAACCAGAACGCGGTCGAGAATGCGAATCCCGGTATATGGAGCACCAGACGGAGTATGTACATGAAGAAGAAAGGTAACCAGCAGGCTATAAACGATCCCATAATGAGTCCTAATATTAACGTTGCGCGTTTCTCTTTTTTTCGAGCGATCCGTTTCTTTTCCCGTTCGGGATCTCTGGGTTTCTGAATGCGCGGCACCACTTGCTCGATGATAGGTTCACAACTACTGCCGCCGCCCGTTTGACCACTTTGATCGCCGGCCCGACGACCTTTCGCAGTCCTTTTACCGAATATTGGCTTACAGAAACGTAATTTTAACGGCTTAACGACGGTACAACGCGAAACTACACCCGAATCCGAACTGCTCGGATCGAATTCGCTTACCATGTCCATGTCGATACCGACGGAAGGTTGGCGGGCGCGAGCCAGCGCGGCCGCCTGCTGTTGAAGCTCTCCGTTAACGGAAAGCGTCGATCCTCGGAACGCGCACTGCGATAATGGATTTCGCACCACTTGCGGTCCCGAATACACCTGAAACAAATTTCGGGCCTTAAATCAAATTTCAATATCCACTAAATTTACTTGCAACACGTGATTTAGTACTTTCGTTCCTGTTTTTGCTTGTACCAGCGTTAGGGAGAAATTTTACGGAGAATGACGTAAATAATTTCAGTCCTCTAGACGAATTTACAATATTTTGTGAAATTCATTAATTATCTTACGCAATAATATAGAAAAATTATATATAATGCGGTGGAAAATTTCAGATTCTTTTCTTGAGGAGTGGGTTTTTTGCTTTTAAATTTTTGTCTGTTTTAAATTTAAATGTATATAATATTAAATAATTTAAAATATAAGGTTCTGAACAAACAAAATGTATATATATATATATATATATATATATGTTTATAGCGCCTTTTAACACAATTTTTTTAATATTTACCTAAAACAATTCCTCTCTAGCTAAATTTTCAACGATAAAATGAGAGCAAAAGAACAGTGAATTTGGAAAATTGTACTGTATCGTATTTTAGATATTCTGGTCTTGGGCTTCCACCAATGTATCCGAAACTCCAAATTATTGCGAAAATATCAGCTGGGATACTTTTAACTTGAAATAACTTTGAAAAGTTTCAAAAACTATAATGGATTCGAAAAATAACGATTTGCTCTAGAGAGACAACTCCAACATCATGTGACATTTACACAATCTTTACTTTATATTAAGTCGTGTCCGGAGATACACTTACTATATGCAGTTTGTTTACCTACAAGCCACACAGTAAACACACTGTTTATGGAATAAAGTTATGTGCTAGTAAAAGCTGCCAGGCGTGCCATCCATCCGATGTACGAGAAATTTTGAGTGCAGAACATTATATACGTCTTTTAGAAATAAATTTGGAAGAAATCATAATTAAACACTAAAATATGTTTACGAAAAATGATATAGATAGTTAACGATATGGAGTTTACGTCTCCACTGCACATGTTGTTTAAGGGACTCTTTTTTTCTTTCAACTTTAAATTTGTAAATTATATGTCAATAATGAACTAAAGTAGATACCTGTAATATTTAATACATAGAAATAGAACTGTATATATTATATATATATAAAGAAGAGATAGTCCTAACGGTACTTTGCCTCCAACAACAATAATAACAAAATAAAGACGCGATACAATACGACGACGAGAAATATTAAATATAGAAGTATAAGAAAAGTTTAGAAAAACATTGATATTTTAAATATTTAAAAGTTAATAATACATATCATTGCAATATATATGACTAACTACTTAATTTTCATAATTCTATTAAGACGAACCAGATGTTTGCGATTACCAAATGGTATTTTTGAAAAGATTATCACAATAAACCTTTGGAGGCTATAATTTTTAACGATATATATATATATATATACGTTTTCGCGGGTAAAGGATGTCCCTCGGGTTTTGTCCCGCGTTCGGCGTTGGTTCTTAAAAGAACTATGTACGTCCCGACGTTTCGATATAATCGCATACATCTTCTTCTTGAGTCAGCAGTTGACCTCAGGATGTATATATACACATATATATTGAACAAGAAATACACAGATGTTACGCTAACATTTTAATCTCTCTAATTACAAAGCAGAGCAAATTTTGTCGTCCTTTTGAACAAAATTTAGTTTAACGATATAGAAAATACAAATTACAATTAATATAATCTATTATGACCGATAGTTCTCTGTCGTTGTTTGGTAAGATTTTCGATTCCACCTCTGTACAACTTTTAGGAGTGAAGAACTCGTGGCATATTCCTTCTGGCTGCTCATGTTGGCAAAATATACCTAGCGATATATAGACATTGTTTCGACTTGGCTTCTAACTTCAGTTACATTGTCTGCCATAATTATGCGTTATATATCTCCGTTTGTCAAAAAACGACGATGAACGTATCACACCAATAAGCGACGAAGAAGTCAGAGAAGCAGTTAGCAAACTAAAACTAGGAAAGGCGGCCGGGGAGGATCGAATCACAGCTGAAATGATAAAATATATGGGAGACAAAGGTAACGAAAAATACTTGACCTCTTAAACAACATTGTAATAAAAAAAGAAATACCTAAGGAATGGAATATGGGAATAATTATGCCCATATACAAAAAGGGAGACTCTAAAGAATGCTCAAACTATAGAGGAATAACATTAACTAGCATCCCAGGAAAATTATTGACAAGAATACTAGAAAAAAGACTCCGAGAGAAACTGGAAGCAACACTAGAAGATACTCAACATGGATTTAGAAAAGGAAGAAGCACCCAGGACTTAATATTTGTAATCAGACAATTAGGAGAAAAACTAATAGGTGATGGAAAGGAAATACATATATGTTTTATAGATCTTAAAAAAGCTTTTGATAGGGTAAGAAGAGAAGATGTATGGCAGAGCTCGGAAAGGAGAGGTTTAGAGAAAGGAATGATAGAGATGATTAAGGCATTGTATAAAAGCAATAAGAATAAGGTGAGAACTTCCAATGCAGAATCAGCTGAATTCGAATCGCAAATTGGATTAAAACAGGGATGCGTATTGAGCCCATTGTTATTCTCTATATTAAAAGACGACGCTGTTAAAAAGCTAAACAAAAAGGAAAAACTATGAAAGTATGAAATTGGAAAATGAATGCAATTAACGTACAGGAACTAATGTTTGTAGATGATATGGTACTGATAGCACACTCCGAAGAGACATTACAGCAAAACTTGAAGATATACCAACAAGAACTAACAAAGATAAACATGGAGATAAACACGAGGAAAACAAACACAATGATAATAGCAGCAGAAGAAAGAAAACATAGCATCAAAATCGGGGAAAAAGCATTGGAACAAGTTAAAAGTTACAACTGCTTAGGAACATTCATTGAAGACAATGGGAGAATAGAGAAATAAATGAGAGGATGGGGAAATCTGCAAACATATATAACATATTGAGAAATTCGTTTCTGGATAAAAAAGAAGTACCAAAAAAAATAAAGACAGAGGTGTATAAAAGAGTGGTCAGACCAACATTAACATATGGTAGTGAGTCATGGATAACCACGAATAGAATCAAAAGCAGAGTTACGGCCATGTAAATGAGATTCCTAAGAAGAATAGAAGGAGTAACTAGAAGAGACAGAATTAGAAACACGACAATCACAAATAATCTGGGTATCAAACCAGTAGAAGTGATCATAGAAGAGAGACAACTGGGATGGCTTGGACATCTACACAGAATGGAAGAAGATCGAATCACAAAGAGGATAGTTGAAGCCAAAACAGAGAGCAAAAACAGAATAGGTAGACCCCGACATTGGAAAAGAGAAGTATAGGATGGGTTGAAGCCAAACAACTGGCTCAGAACAGGAACCTGTGGAAGATAAAAATAAGAAATAAATAGTCCGACACCGCAAGGTATAAAGGACATAGGATTAAAATATATATATATATATATATATATCTCCGTTTGTACCAAATTAATACAGTACGTTAAAAAAATACATTTGGTAATCGGAAACATCTGGTTCGTCTTAATATAATTATGAAAGTTAAGTTAAGTTGGAAATATGTAAGACAAATTTTTATGGTTTTTACGCCTATCTAGCTTTAACATATTGTATTAATTTGGTACCAGTGGAGCTATATAACGCACAGTTATGGCAAACAATGTAACTGAAGCTAGAAGCGAAGTCGAAACAGCCGACTTATTATATTCTGTCAAAATTCTATCGAAAGTTAGTTTTACGATAGAAAAGGGATCCTGCTAGATAACGCAACGATATATCCAGAGGTACTCTTTCAAACAAATTCAATCGTCTGTGTTAAGTGCACAATTGTACCTTGTTACTGTTCTTTTTCACGACGCTGTGTATTTTTGCGAATGGTTTCACATCCTTGTGCTTTTTAAGGTCTGTTACGGACGAGCACATGCGTTACACGCTCTTTTCGTTGCTTGGTTGTGAAACGAGATAGAAGTCTCGAGGTTAGAATTCTAGTAAATCCTACAGGTTGATTTGGGAATCTGACCATATGCTTCGTTGAAATGTTTCTTAATGTTAGATTTGAATAATTTATTAAGCTCCTAAATTATCTAATTTAGCAGCCAGCAAATTCATAATATATTTAACATCTATTTATTTGATCCTGAAACTCGAACAGGGTCCTTTTCAGGAAGTTACCAATATTTTCACACTAAATTTTTGAGAATAGAGAATTTTTATCACAAGTATCTAGAGACAATTTCTCCCGGAAAATTTCAACTTTCTTTTAAGAGTTACTTCCTACCTAACAGCCACCATCTTAGCCACCTTAGTCAACGTGGTGCAAATCAACTACGAGGCATAGCTGACCTCTACCAAGTAGTTTAATTGAACACATTTTTATTTTCTACTCCTTAATTTTTGTTACTGTTTCCTCTGGAACATTAAACAGTCTTTTCATGATTTTTTTTAATATTAAAAAGATAAAGTTAAAGAAGTTTTTCCTTTTAATAACTGTTTATAAAAAAATGTTTACAATTGATTTTGTTAGTTAACTTAATTTTAGTATTTTGAATTAACAGTTATATCCCTTCTTTGTAACCGGACCATATGCATATCGTTTGGGGTAGTAAAAATCTGTAATTGGGTATTTACTAAATTTCTTTTTTTATCGTAATTGTTTTTTTCTCTTTTATGTGGTCTTCAAACTTTGGTTATTGCATATAAAAGTATTAGCTAAACGCCCTCGTAAGTTCCTTTTCTTCCTTGATTATTAGGCGAGGTGGTGCTTTTAATTTAAATATAGCTTTCCTAAACCAAGTTACTGAGCTAGCTGGACAACCTCAAGAAAGTAACTAAGCTGTGCTCACCAATGTTAACGTGGCATTACTTTCAAATTAAAGTTGGTGTTAGAACACACTTTTATATATTCATTTACCAGATCTTCAGCGTTTTTTTCTTTACGTAACGCACCTATAGAAAGGTGACACTTAAAGGGGCAATATATATTTTTTTTCCGTTCTATAAGATGGAAAGCGCACTTACTTACGTACTTTTAATTATTAAAAACTTTATATCGACATAAAGCAAGACAAGCAAGAAATTATCAGACCTAGTATGAAAGGATGCCCCAGACCCTTATCAAAATACCTTGGTATTTTGATAAGTTGATAAGTTTGATACGTTTCAAAACACCGATTTGCTGGAAGCATTTTTCATTCAAACAGCTAATACAAAAATCATAACATTTCACTTCATTTTTGTTGCTTTCTATAACTCGCCTTCAATGATGTTTCCCTTTTCATCAACGAAAAGTTGGGGGTAGACAATTCATTGATAAAGAAATTTCTACAAGACATCAGATAATGAAATTCTAAATAAGTACTTTTATCTGGAAAATGTCACTGTGCTTACTTAAAATTTCTTTCGTCAGTAAGTTCCCTCGCATTATAGCAAATCTTTGCATATTTGTACAAGTATACTCAAATTCGGAGAAATCTATGGACTCTAATCTTCAGTATAGTTTTCTATGTTCTTACTGTTGTATATTCATTGCGTTTATATGGGATCATAATAATCGCGTAGACAAAGAGAACAGTAAATTATACGAGTTTTCTGTAATATATACAGATTGGGATTCAGATGCAACTTTTTCTTTATTTCCCGACTTTGAATATAGAATATTGTATTGTAACACATGGGCTGAAAAGTCCCGGGCCTAACACATAGATGAGGCTAGTTTAATTGCAGTCACCTTTCTCTCAATTAGTACTAACCTTCAAAAACAGCTGTTAAAATTTCATGATATTCTATTCATTAGTTTATGAGTTATTGTGCTAAGAGTCACGCTACTTTTGTTAATTTCAAAACAATGGATCAAAAACAATTTCGTGTTTTAATTTTACACTGCTTCTTGATGGGAAAAAATACCGTTCAAGCGAAGCAATGGCTTGAAAAGTGTTATGGGGACTCCGCTCCATCAGAAACAATAATAAAACGTTGGTTTGCTGACTTCAAACGTGATCGTAGAGACACCGATGATGCAGAACGCAGTGGACGTCAAAATGAGGCGGTAACACCAGAAAACATAAAAAAAATCCACAAAATCGTTTTGAATGATCGAAAAGTGAAGTTGCGTGAGTTAGCTGACATCGTAAAGATATCAAAAGAACGTATTGGCTTTATATTGCGTGAGCATTTGACTATGAGAAAGCTCTGTTCAAAGTGGGTGCCGCGTTTACTCACTGTTGACCAAAAACAAGAACGTGTTGATGATTCTGAGCAGTGTTTGGCGATGTTTAAACGTAACAAACCGGAATTATTGCGTCGATATGTGACAATGGATGAAACATGGATCCATCACTTCACTCCGGAATCAAAACGATCGTCATCTGAGTAGACAGCAACTGGTGAACCTCGTCCAAAGCGCTCGGAAGCACAACAATCGGCTGGAAAGGTTATGGCCTCGGTATTTTGGGATGTGCATGGTGTAATATTCATCAACTATTTTGAGAAAGGAAATACCATCAACAGTGAATATTATATAGCGTTATTGGAGCGTTTGAAGGCCGAAATTGTAAAGAAACGACCGCATATGGCAAAGAAAAAAATGTTGTTTCATCAAGACAACGCACCGTGTCACAAGTCAATCAAAACAATGGCAAAACTACATGAATTGAACTTCGAATTGCTCCCACATCCACCGTATTCGCCAGATTTGGCTCCCAGCGACTACTGACTGTTCGCAGACCTCAAAAAAATGCTCGCCGGTAAGAAATTTCGCACGAATGAAGAGGTTATCGCTGAAACTGAGGCCTATTTTGAGGCGAAAGATAAATCGTTCTACAAAAGTTGTATTGAAATGTTAGAGCGGCGCTGGAATGATTGCGTTGCTTTTGATGGAAATTACGTTGATGAATAAAGCTAATTTTGAACCAAAAAAATCGTGTTTTCTTTGTTAGGCCCGGGACTTTTCAGCCTATGTGTTTAACTACACTTCCGCTTGACCGTACCTTGTGGTTTCTTTTTCTGGAGATGTCATTGGAAGCAATACACAATTGCACCTTTTTTGAAACGTTTACCTGTAAAATTTCCTGTAGCAGATCTTCATGTTGATATTGTTGTACAGCAAAAAAGAGATTTAAGCACTAGTTTTACTTCATGCACTATGATAGCTTTTCGAGCAATACTACAATTGTTAAATAATTGTTTTTCTAATATTTTCCTGTTACAACGTTCTCTCCATTTTTTTTAATTACAAAACATCCATTAATGTTGTCTACTATTGCTAATTTCAATGTTTTACGTAATTTCTTTAATTCGGGCAGTCTTAACTATGATATGCTTCAGTAATTCAAAAAAAATCAAGTATTAATTTAGACTCATATAACCAATGTTTTTACACGGATATCTTACGTGTATTCAACGAACTCAATCTCGAAATAGTTCTATTCATCAAACGGATATTGATGTGAGAGTTCTTTTATGAAAAACTTTGCCGAGCTTGCCAAGATTTGGAATATCTTTCTTCGTCTCACGTGTAGGCACCAGTTGTCATTGTTGTACGCTTACATAGGTATGCAGCTTGCAATTGTTGAAATGTACATGCGTTAACTTAGAAGTAGCGAGCGGGTTTTGCAGAATTTTTGCGCATTTGGCTGAGTAGTCGAAGATAAATTAAATCTAAATGATGTTTCACTAAGAGTGCTGCATTTTGTTTCTATAGTAAAACGCGGACATTATGATCAATTTAATAGCATTATTGATAAAACACATAATTCAGGTGAGTTCCATGAAAGTACTTATAAGAATGAACTTGTTGAGTCCAATTTCTCATGCATAAATAAGGCAGAATATAAGCAGACCTGTTTCATGTTTTAAACCATGTAGTGTCGCTAGGTTGTTGTCGTACACTAACGACTTAACACAACCCCACAGAAAGACGTGTATGGATGTTAAATCGCACTGGCAAGGGAGATAATTGACTGGTGCATTTCGAAAAATAATTGCTTCGCCAAAATTTTCTTGGAGTAAGTGAATTGTTTGATAGGCAATGTGACAAATGTAATCATCTTGTTGAAGTCTCATGTCGCTCAAGTCGGGAGCATGGATGCTCCCGGCTTGGAACGCAGGTTAAAAATATCTGGTTGGCATTGAGTGATATTGAATTCACAGTATTCACTATAATGAAGGTAGCAGCATTGTTAAAAGAAAGCAAGACCCAACAACTCCTACAGCATCAAATGTACGCATGAAACACTGTCGCTTTTGGGCAAAATTTGAACCTTGTACCCCTTTTTGAGCAAACTAGAAGTGCAATGCTACAACTGATATAAATGTTTGAACAATTATTTCTTAAATGGCGATACACATTCCAAAAAGATGAAGTCCCACGGAGCAGCATTTTTACTTAGAACGAAGATGTATTTCTGTATCTGTTTACAAATAATTAGATAGTCTATCATTTTTCAATTAATAAATGAGAAGCGCTTCCGCTGAGTTCGTTTAGTATTTATTTCACGGAAATATCTAAAAGGCAAGTACAAGGAGAATGAAAAGGAAAACAAAAGAGAAACAAGCACAAAGAAACAAATTATGTAATCCCTAATCGCTCCATATGTGTCCCTTGAGATGCATTACGTTAACTTGGGTAATTTCTGTGTTTGTCAGTACTAATTTCAGGAAATTGATGGTACACTTTATCCTTAAGCTTATTCTTAAATATTTATACCACGATGTTGCTTCTGCCTCTAATTTTATAAAATGCAGAAGGATAAGTATGTAGAGCTTGTTTCAATTTATAGTAATCTTAAACGCATTATGGATTTATTGTGTTATTTTAAAACTTAGCTAATTAATATTAATCCGTGAATTTTCCAAATTTCAAAATTTTATTATCAGTATTAGTAGGTAAAAATTTCGTTATTATATGCTTATGCAGTGTTACAAAATGTATCAATTTTCCCTGACAATTCGGCACAGAGCCTATTTATCATCTAAAAACTATTTCGTTTGATACCATTATATATAATATGAAACTACCTAACCCACCCGTGCTTTAACACACGACATAATTTCACGTCTTAGAGTCCATCGCAACGACTTTATTTGACACAAACATGACACAGGTCAACGGGAAAAGGAAGTATCTATAGGAAAGAAACAAGAAACACGCAGATGTTATGCTAACATTTTAATCTCTCCAATTACAAAACAGAGCAAATGTTTTGTCGTTCTTTTGAACAAAATTTCGTTTAACGATATAGAAATTACAAATTACGATTAATATTCAAAATATAATCTATTATGACCGATAGTTCTCGGTCATTGTTTGGTAAGATTTTCGATTCCACCCCTATACAACTCTTACGAGTCAAGAACTCGTCGCATATTTCTTCTGGCTGCACATGTAGGCAAAATACACCTGGCGAGAACGACTGCCTTAGGAAGGTGATAATCTGATGGTGCCAAGTCCACACTGTAAACTCCAGCCTTTCAAGAGAAGTTGTCTGAGTTGCATGCTGTTCGGCATTACCTTGATACAGCACGATTTCTGTTGAGTAATGCACCGTATCCTTCCATTACAGCTACACATATCAAGCTCAGCTGCGCGCTTTTCGTAGTTTAATGCTTTACCTTCTGATACTAATTCAAAGTAAATAACCTCTGTACTTCCACCAAAACACAGGATCTCCTTCAATTCAAAGAATTTGAGCTTTTGCGATTTATCTAGATTACGAAAATAGATACACCTTTCGTCACACGTCACAGTTAGTTAGTTGAAATGGAGATCAGAACGGATTAGAAAGAAATTGATTACCGATTTGCGCTTGTCACTCTGCCTTTTTCTACAGTTAAGTCATGAAACGAAAAAGAGAAAAAGAGAAAAAGAGAAGCCAAACTGGTCTGAAGTCTTAGAAGAAGAAACTTCTTGGTCGAGGATCTGTTTCACTATTCCTGAATTTTTTATACCAGCTATGCATATACCGATCTGAAATAACGTCTTGACCTTCAACTTCACGAGGTATATAAACTTCGTTTAACTCTGGTTAACGCAAATTTCCCAAAATCTCTTTATTTGTATTGGGCACTTTTGGTCCACAAAAAGTGTACAATGTATCTATAAAATCCTAAGATAACCCAGTTACACACTTACAACACTGGTGTTTAATACTCATTAATAATGGCAGTTACTTTGACAGTTTTATAAGCCCAAAGTCTATCAATCTAAAGAACAAAATAAACCTTCGCTGTATCCTGTTATATCTCAGAAGCGATTAAACAACTTTGCTATTATTCGTTCTTAAAACTTATATATGAGTTGCACAATACACAGATTTCTTCATTCCTGCATCAGGTTGTGGAATGTCAGTATGGAGATACTAATGTGCTGGGATCTCCATCACAAACGAGCAAGATATTGACCATGGCCAAATTTTAAGTTGTGATTTAGCCAAATTTCAGGCTACCGGTAATTTGAATGAAGCCTTGTTGTGTCAGTCTATCAGCATTGTACTACTGTCAACGGTGGTTCCAGATCGTAATAATGCCTTTGGTTAACGAATCTACCGCTTCATTAGACGGTAAGTTTGAGTGATCGTTAATGCGGTAAAAGAGTATTCTATTACCACTTTTATTTCAAACCAATGGATTCAACCGTTTTAGCGTGGATAGCTGACAAAACACTCTTCGAATTCGAACATAAAAAAAGGTCTACAACGTCAATTATTCTGTACACCCGTCACGACTCTCATAATAGCTTAATAGCATAATAGCACTTCAATTGGAAGAATTAGTAAATGCGAATCAAGTTAGAATATCGTTCTTTATTCATTTGCTGTATAAAATGTATCTATTTGAGCTTTAAAGAATGTGTGGAATTTCATTTGCTTAAATATAAGATAGTTCGGTTTGCTCCTAGTAAATGAAGTGATCCAACGTTAAAAATTCAAAGCCTTACAGTATTTTAACCTTACTACAAGGGTGTTCCAACTACTTTAAGAAGGAATGGGGCCGAAGGTATAGCTATTATCGACGATGGCAAAATATGAAATTGAAAAGGATGAAAACATGGAGTCGTGGATACAAAGCTAATTAAGTGTCTATAGTGTCGACAATACTTTGACGGAAGTGGATGAATTATCTTATTCAATGACTATTAAGAAAGTTTCAAGTCTTACTAATATAGTGAAGTGGGTCAGTAGAAAAATTTTGTATTTTGGTATCTCAGAAAGAAGAAAGAGTCGTAGAGAAATGTGACATTAAGGGATGCCTATAAAATTCCACAAATATTACATTCTTTGCATTGTAAATGGAGTAGCTACGGTTGATAGTGATTAAGAAATTTCATTTAAAAAAGCGTGCTTTTTCGTAATTATTTAGTTACGTTAATGACAATTTTGATCATTTCGTCCTCTTTTTGGTTCAAAACACAATATCCTACATACTAGGTTTCCTGGAAAAATGGTATGTTTATATTAAACGAAATACCCTATTGCTTCTTTAGAAAACATAGTTGGTAGATCCATGAAAGAATTATTTAGTTTAAATGTTTACACACGTAGCTATATAATTTTCAGGTGTACATTATTGCTGGTTGACGGTACAAAAATTTGTTCGGCTTCATCCCCTGTCAACAATTTTAATAGACGGGTCAAGTTCGAAAAGTAGGTTCCGAAAAAAATAAGGCCGGAATATATTTTGAAAAAAAAATCATTACGTTGTTTAGTAAACAACTATTTTTCCATGTAGTTGCCATAATTGTTCAAATATCTGTCATAGTATGGTCCCGTCTTATGTATTCCCTCTTCATATATCGATGCCGCCTGTGATGTGAACCATGTTGTAACGACTTCTTTCATCTTGCCACCATTAACTTGCTGACCAGAAAGGATTTCTGGCCAGCAATTTAGAAGCCAAGGAGGTTTAAGGAGTAAATCGACCTCCTCAACAACAATCTCTAGGCATAAGGTCCGGATGATCAAATTCGTTCCATCCAAAGTTCTCTTCGAATTGTTTTGCTACGCTTGTAATTCGTGAGGCCGCTTTTCTATGAATGAAAACAACACCTTGTACAATGCAGTTTGTTACATGCTTCTCGGGAAAAATTATATGTTACAACATAATTGACATCCAAGGCGGTTTTTTTCTGTGGTAAAAGGGATACAGAAAATGGTACGATGCTAAGTTAAATACCGAAATGAGATGATAACTACATGGAAAATGCATTTCGGAATTTATTAAGAATAATTTTACGACAGAATTTAAAAAAGTGAAAACGACTTGATCGAGCTATATCCTTGGAATCATTTAACAGAATAATCAATAATTTTATTCCATAATTCGTTCCAGCACTATTCAAGTGTATCCAAACATATAGCAGTTAATACGGATTTTTATAATCCAATTTGTATGTTGTTTATTTGCATTACGCATATAGGACGTCTATTTCATAAAATATTACATGCTTTATTGTTTTCTCCTCCGCTTACTAACGAATAACGTCATAAAAATGTTTTGAGACAAAAGACAAAGAAAAGCGTTCATTAAAATTCTGAATCATAGAAAATTTGGTTTCCATTTTCGTGGTATATAAACTTGAAAGCTGTTTAAGAAGCCGTGAATAAAATTTTATTGGGTTTTGCCGACATCGGATGAATAGAATTTAGGGCGGTCGGCCCCATGCACTTCTGAAAGAGTAGAGATAAGAAAAAAGGGATGTTTAGATGGAGGTTATTTCAGTTGAAGACTCTGAAAGGTGTAATTTGACCCTTCCTTTTATTAAAGTAAATCGAGCGTCTTATGTTACAAATAAATTTTAAATTGTATCGCTAGTTCTTAACTTCGTGGTAGTCATTTCAATGCTAGTCTTCGTCTTCTTACTTAACATATCTCGTGATAATTGTGATAATATGCGTGGAAATGGAAATACCCGCTTTGAGGTGTAAAGTACCTTTTATATTTTGACGGCATTTTTCCCTAGCTGTACAAAATTGGTTACTATTTTACCTTAAATAATACCCTAATATTACCAGCTGCGGTAAAAAATCTGAGGTAATTATTCTACTTTGGTGTAAAGTTTTATATATTTTTTACATTAAATAAAGAATGTGACCAATTAAACAGTTTACCTAATATATTATCAAATTGTATATATATATATACGAGTATAAATATATATATCGCTATTTTATATATCATACTAATAACGATAATAATAATAGTAGTGTATTGTGGAGAATCATATTTGGAGTCTCTATTTTCAACAAATACAAACTTCCTCGCTAAACCTATAGAGGATTTGCGCTTACCTATAAGTTTGTGTTCAGTGCACTGATGGTTTGCACTGTATATGTATGTACGTGCCTGTCTACTGAGATTCACATCCGTGAGAGAAAACGTTCTTTATTTAAATCGATACCCAATTTTTCTCAAATTCTACATCAATCATTTTATTTCGTCAAATACTTTTCAGTAAAGATTACAATTTTCCAAAAATAAAAATCTTGGTTTGACCTTCCTATGGTATATTTCATTGAACCGTTGTTTCCTCCGAAAACTGTACCTGCCTAAATGTCCGCTTAGCTATTGTTTTGCAAGTTAGACTTCTTCTCATTTCTCTTATGATTTCCATTTTTAAAGCTTAAACAGGCAACTTTCTTTAACAATTCGTTATATTAGTTTAGACCGGTACATATTGCGGTATCTGCGTGTATTGTAACAGAATAGTTTCTTAATTAATTTTCCAGTTTTACAACGTTTAATAACTTAATCTAATTATTCTTTCCAAAATATCTTTAATTATAAGAAGTAACTAATTTATTATGAACATAAAGAACACTTGTAGATATTTGCTTTCAAATGCGCCGTTTTTTAAATTGGATTTTAAGTGGAAGTGTAAAAAGATTTCAAATAAGGATAACGCAAACATCACAACAGTTGCGTTTCTATTAAAACGACGGCAGCTGATAATTTCGAATTACATTCTGCGAAGAGATGGTAAATGTATAACAAAATAAAGCAGAAGATATATTTATACCATGTCCAATATTTCTGTAGATCACCAAAAACAGCTGAAAAAGCGCATGCTTTTGCCTAGCACCGTTTTTTACTATTGTAGTTACTAATAGATTAGAAGGAAATTTATGGTACATTTGACCTATAAAATGCAAAACATTACCAATCGTTTCCAAGATTACACATACATATAAAGTTCTGTAGTTAACGATCGTGTGATTAGGAGTTGGCATACAGAACTGGGAAGCCATTATCGTTTATAGTGATTGGTTTCTGTTTCGACTTACACCGAAGATACGGCGCTATATAAATCCGAAGCTGATGTAAAAATTAATTGCCCATAAAAATATCTACTTTGTAAGAGCCGATAAAGCCACTTCCAAGAAGATTCTAAACTCGATAGAATTGGATGTCCAATATAGCTTAATTTAAAGCTGTAAGGTGTTTTAAATCTGGACGAAGTTCGCCATATAATTTAAGTAACTCGATATGCACTGGGCGTAAGTTTTATTGCGTTAAGGCTAATGAAAAAGTGCTTTGGCTGAAGTTATTATTGCACACATTTAGAAGGTTTTGGCACCTTCCTTTCCTTCTGAAAAATGTCCTTTTATCGTGCATATTCGAAAACCTCTGGATTTCACATTGTTAATAAAAATACTGATACAAAAGATTAAAACTTTCAAATCACAATAAGAGTATCTTACATCAGTAGTGGATTTTAACAACTTTTTAATGCATCAACACAAATGTGAGGTATCTGGATCTAGCAAGAGGCGCGAGGACGACCGCAACTAAGTACAATACTACCAAGATACACAGCTAAATAATTTCTTATTTCAACCCCTTCGTATACCATCTGAACTTTCGTCAAAGCTTTTGACTTGATCAGAGATAATTATGACAGTTAAACATACAACAGCGAAGTAGAAATATTTTCAGATGAAGCATTTGGTTATTAAGATATAGAACTCAGAACCTTGTACAAAACCACCATTCAACGATTTTTATTTCGGGCATCGGATTGGAAAAATGCCTGACACAATTCAATTTCTCACAAACCTGAAGATCTACACTGCCGTCTATGTTGAGAACATCTAGAAACGGTAAAACATATATAGTGATATGTTTTACCATCAGCCATCCGCAATATAAATTTTGCAAGAAGAAATATCTGCCACTTTATAATCCAGAGTACACGCATCTTAAGCTAATAAATATTAAAATTTATTAAAAGCTTCGAACTATTCTAACCTCATCTTATAGATCGCAGTCACTGCAGGTAACAATAGTAATAGTACTAATACGGATACTTTCGTATTTAAGGGAAGAATGTGAATTGCAACCTACGGTTTATATTTAATTGTGTACTGCTTAATGTTGATTGCAAGATCAGAAGTTTAAGCTAGTTAATAGCTAATTTCTGACCAATTTGAAGATTTCTACGAGCTCTTACTCAAAAGCAAGGGAAAACAAAATAAAATGAACACCTGTGGCGAATAGACAATAGTATTCCCATCCACATGTTCTGAAGAACTTATCAGCTTGAAGTTGTAAACGTTTATTAGTTCTAATAATAGTGATGCTTGAGGCTCAAAAATTAATAACAACTGTTGATAAATACATATTGGGGTCACAATATTTTGTCAGGAAATGGGTATAATGAAACGTTAACACAGAAACGAAATAGAATCATTGAACAATTTATAATAAAATTGAACTTAGGGCTGCATAAAAATCAAGCCAAATTATCTAAACAACAATCACAAGCTTCTACAACTAAGATTAGACTACTGAAAGTCTAGCAAGTAAAATCTCGGCTATAGTAGTATCACATTAATTGATAATCAGTGTACGCATGGAGAAATATTTACAGAGGTTGGAGCAAAATAGTGCTTGTAAATGTGTCCGTATTTTGGGGTTGTTATTTTGTTTGGGTTATTACACTTGTTTACTGGAAATCCAAATGCGTAAGAAATGATGGAACAAATGGTAGGAAGTGATTAGTAAAATCATAACGGATCGAAGCCGGCTGTGGACAGCTTGAAAAGCAGAAAATGGCATAGTTCTGTTAGAATTAGCATCTTAATCACCAGATGCTAACCCATGCGAGAACGAGTGGGTCTACACGAAGACCGAGCTTAAAAAAGTAGACGCTATGAAGCAATTTCCTTTCCAGAGTCGAACAATTTGGCGCATCTTAAGTCAACAATATGTCCAAAAATACTAAAAGCGATTGGACGCATTCGATAGGTAACTGCATAATTGCTATTAACGCGTACATACGTCCACGAAGTAAATAAATAAATTATTGCAGTACACACTGATTAGTAAAAATCGGCTACAGCTCTTGTGTTCGAGCCGCGTTAAGCTCAGGGAGGGCTACTGCATTTTAGGGTGTATGCAGCCTCTTTGAAAGAACTTTAAATGTCTGTATATGCTTTTCCAACTGTTTTACTTCGTGCAAGGTAAGTCAGCGATTGTCTACGTGCTGAGGTATATTCGTCCTTTAAAATGAGTGTTTAATATGTTTTTCCAGTTATTGAGTTCACTCGGTTAACATAGGTTTATATTAGAAGGTTTCAATAAATTGCATGAAAAATAAAATAGAGCGCATATAGCAACTTCTATTTTTTTCTTTCAATGCTTTCACTATTCTTTAGTTTATGATAAAATATTGTATTTCCAAACAATGTAATATATTGTTGGCGACTATTTCTTCTGTATTGCTATTGAAATAGGGAGAACATAATAAAAGAGAGGAGAATCAGGATGTTATAATATATATATACATATACATACAAGGACGACCTGAAATGTTTCCGTAATCGACAAGAAAAACGCGGTATTGGTGTGGTTTTTATTTTTATTTCTCGATGTGCTCCACTCTCTTCAAACTAGCCATCTCATCAAATCTCTTTCCTTCCAGTGATTTTTCTGTTTTCGGAATAGAAAAAAGTCGCTAGGAGCTAGGTCCGGTGAATACAAAGGATAAGAACACAACTCATTCAATTTGAACACGACGTGATGAATGCTGAGAATAACGGTGCATTGCCGTGGTATAAAAGTACTTTTTCCGCTGTAAACGAGGACGTTTCTCCTTTAATACTGCAACGAATCTGGTCAATGAATCACTGTAGTGTTGCCCCGTGATCGTCCTTCCCTTCTGCAGCTAGTCGATGAAGATCACACCTTGAGAATCCCAAAAAATTATCGCCGTGACCTTTCCAGTCGATGGAACGGTCTTTGCTTTCTTCGGAACTGATTCGCCCGAAAAAGTCCACTGTTTCGATTATTCCATGGTCTCATCCATGGTTACGAAACGCATGAAGAAATCCCTTGGTTTGCGTTGGATCCTGGCTAGATACTCCTCCGGGCCCCTGATTTCGGTTTTGTTCCGGTGTTAGCAAACGCGGTACCCATCGCGCCGAAAGCTTTTCCATACCCAAAATTTCGACGATTAACACGATATCATGAATCTTGTCGACCATTTCATCGTTGGTAGCGGTTTTTGGGCGTCCATTGCGTGGTTCTTCACTTATGCTTATGCGGCCACGTTTGAATTCGCTCAGCCAGAAACTGATGGTCGAGAATGGTGGAGTACATCCGCCATGAACCTCTAGCAAAATATTTCGAATTTCCGTGGCTGTTTCCCCAGCCATCCAGAAGTGTTTTATCACTGTACGAAATTCAATGGCCTACACGAAACACACTCTTAAACAACGACTATTGACCGTAGACGTTTGAAAAAGGTTGCCCTTGTCGACCAATTGATCCACTTCAACCTCGCGCCATCTCTACCCGATTCTGGAAATATTTTAGGTCACCCTCGTATATATTTCATTAAAACATATATATATATATATATACTAGTTCTGGTTATTAGTAGTTCATCTCCGATCTCTAGCTGAACGAGAGCTTCCAGAAGCAGATAAGTAGATGTCGTCGAAACGTCGACCTAGTCGAAAAGAAACGAAACAACAGCAGACGCATCCGGAGCCCGGGAATATTATTCCATATATATATGTACATACATACATGTTTTTACAGGCCCAGACAGCTTTCGTTGATTGTAGGAGGCACCGGTCAGTCATAAGCTATTGTTATGCCAGCGCCCAGAGAGCGTATTAAACTATTCGTTTTCAACGTTTGCCATGAAGTGGAAAAGAATAGAAAATTTCAACTTTGAGAAGCAGCGGTTGAATCCTTGGCCCCGAGACTGGTAACCAAGCGAGCTAGGTGCAGATCTACTAGGCCCAGCAATCTCAAATCTAATACTTGGTACATAAGAATACAGGAACTTGAAAATGTACAGTACTAAAAATAGCAGGATTAAAGTCATAAGTAGTTTAAGAAATAAAGTACTAAGTCAGCATTTAAGATATAAGTCGATATAATGCTACAAAGTAAAATCTTAGTTGTATAGATATGTATATGATGGTACGATGCATCAAGTTACGTGTATGGTGCTACACCTTTACGACTTTCTCCGAGTTTTATTCATGAAGCTTTTATATTGAAGACTATCCAAAAGTTGTTTTATTTATGCTTGAATATAAAAGTTACGAGTGAATAAATAGACTTCTGTTATTTTAAGCTCTCATATTTATAATATTTGTAGGATGTATTCCTGTAAAGATGTATGACAGGGCGATACATGCATTTGTACATTTGGCGGTAGCGCACGGCATTTGAAATGTACCGTTTTGATCAAATACATCCATTTTTGCACTGACATAACGCAGATCTTCTCAATATATTTTCGTTATATTCTGGGGCATTAGCATCTAGAAGAATCGGAAAACGTCTGACGCATGACTTTTCAACTGCGAGAATATATTCAGACGGATGAAAGGAATGATTTTCATCTCACATCTTAGTTGCTCTCAGTCCACCAACATATACAGCTCTGTACAAAAATGTACTATTCATAGTACACATATAAAAATGTTATCACCTATATTTTTTGAGCACCGTTGGTATTTATAGCGCTAAAAAACACATCCGTCTGGTAGTTTCACATTTCATGTAAATAAATGTGTAGCGAAATGAAATGTAAAAGTTCACTACCGCTATAAAAATGTTTGCATCAACTCTCTGGTTATAGAAGTAAGAAGAAAAATGTTCGAAACGTCTTTTTTGTGGTAATTGTCGAGCCAATTAGAGTTATATCCTTGCATTTAGATTGTCTTTAGTTTACACGTACAAACAAATACAAATAGAATACGAAAAAGAGAGCAAATCGGGGAAGCACGTGAATGTATTAGTTTTATAATTAATTTAAGTTCGTAAGGGCAGTGTTGTATATGAGAGTACAGTATCGTGCATAGTCTCTACGGGCTCGTTGATTAAAGGTAATCCCATATATAACAAACAAATTTAATGGATTCGAAACATATAAAAGAAATTACTCAACCCATTTCTTAGTTAAACTAATTCGCAGCTACTGTCTGTAGATTGTAAGTTTTTGTCGCCACCTATTTTTGATAAGAATCAGAATAAGGTCAAGACGCCGTTTCCAAACATCTGGGAGGTTTCTAAAGATTGGACACCAGTCTTTAAAAATTTTCTGAAGAAGCTGACAGCATCATCAGCGAAACGTCAAGCAAAACTGTAAATACACGACAAAACCCGAAAAACATTTCTACTGTGGACGACGGTCGTGAAAGCCTACACTCAACTTTCATAAAGATGTTGGCGATGACAGGTTATAGAGGAGATACCACTGCAGCACCACTCCCTTGTTCGTAGAATTCTCCATTCCATAGGAAGTAGATCGAAGTAAGGCAAAGCCTCTCCAAATTTATCAGATCCGGCTGTAGTCTTTTTGGTATTAGTTGTTACCTTGATGATCTCCAGTGTTTCTTCCACTGGTACATTGGTGAAGAGTGATTTGATGTTGAAAGATAGCAGTAAATCTTCCTTTGTTATTTCGTATTGTAGTATCTCGATGAAATGTTCGTAGTTCTTCACAAAGCTTTTGGTGTTCCCAGAGTATTGTGCTAGTTGTTTTGTGACATATTTGGCTAATCCGTAGGTAGGTGAGCCATATGTACTAACGATCAGTCTGAGAGGGTTGCCAGGTTTGTGTATCTTTGTCAGTCCGTACAGTCTTGGTAGTGGGCTCTGTGATGGTAATATTCTTCTTTGTTCTTCCTTTGGGATTGATGATTCCTTGATAACGTCTCTGGTTTGTTTTTCTACCTTCGTGATTGGGTCCTTGTTTAGTTTCTTGTAGTAGTCCGTATCCAGCAGCATTTGTATCTTCATGTTGTAATCATGACGAGCCATCACTACTGTTGTGTTGCCTTTATCAGTTCGTACGACGATTAGATTCTGATTCCGACGTATATCCTCAAGTATTTTCCTCTCTTCCTTAGTGATATTCCTCGCTGGCGGTTTAGCTTTCTGGAGGATACGGCAGGTTTTATGTCGTATTTCTTCTGCTTCTTCGGCTGGCAGTCTTCGGATAACGCAAGGCAACGTCACGCGTCATCTCAACTCACTGGAGGAAACATGCTATGCAAAGGCGATTGGAAGGTTCGCCCATAGGTGTGACAAAAGTAACTTGTGGTAATAAATTTATTTTATTACTTACACTAGTCTTGTTTTTATGAGCTATCGGAGGTTGAAAAAACAACCCTCGTACTTTTAAGCCGAGAGACTTCAAATACTTAAGTCCTATATTAGTCTAACTATATTGAAGTTGTTGATCGAAAAATTAAATTAAGTACAGACGTTCTATTAAAGAAACGGATGACGTCATAGCTAAAAAAACGAGTGACCTATCAAGCGTTTATAAACGTTACTAAGTATCTTAAAACCTATAGAACATGTATATGAAAATTTCGAAAGATATAGTCAATCGAAGGATAAAAATTTCACTTCCATATGCGTGAGTATTGCAGAATGTGACTCCGCCCACCGTCTATGAAAGTTTATGTTTAAAGTCAGTAAAGCTTTAAAAGGTTCAGTAATTCTTCACAGCATTTTTATGGCAGGTCGTTCCAGATTATATATATTTAATTTTAGATAATGCATTCTCGCTATAAAAAAACGTGAAAGTTACGAACATTATCTGGTTCAAAATTACCATAAAATTTTACAAGAAATCTCCTACAAGAAAAATATTAGAAACGGATATTCGAAACGTATTACGCGAATTTTACATCTACATCACCAGAGAAATACAGACCTTGAGCGTATCTTTGGCTTCACTGGGTTCTGTCAGAACTTCTCCTGCATCACTCGTTGAAATATCGGACGCCAAATCACAGGTGACAGTAGGAATGGTAATAGGTCTGGGATGAGACTCTATGGTGGCGATCTGTCTCTGACTATCCCGCGGTGACGTGTTGCTGTTGCGATCAACGGAGCCTCCTGCTGACGTATCCCCGCCGTTCTTCTTGTTACCTTCCAGCGTCGTAAAACTCGTTACCGCGTCTTGGTGTTGCCGTCGAGGTGGTTTTCGAATACCTCTCCTGGCTCTCGCTTTCGCCGCGAAATATATTCTTATGTACACGAATACCATTATACAGGAAGGGATGTAAAACGAACCCAGGGCGGAATATAGTACGTAACCGACTTCCTCGCTTAGCTGTAATAAAAGGAGAAAAAAAACAGAATTAGGACTACACGTGAATATTACATGAGTGGGAACAATAAGTAGAAAAAAATTGAATGGGGAAGTGATCTTGTGAGCTAAAATGTTGAATTTCCTTTGTACTAAAATCGGTTCATCGGTGTAATTTATTAAAGTTAAACTAGTAGAACTTAATTCAATTCTATATACAGTGTGTCCAAGAAAAAACGAATTAAGTTTACAAGAATCATTGTTTTCTTAAAAGTAGAAACACGTACGTAAACTACAGATCAAAGTGAGATAACATGAAAAAAATTATCTCCGTACTGCTGCAACACCGAGACACAGAAATAGCAACTGTAGAATTGCTAAATTATGTTAGGAGTTGACCGATACCTCACCTAAATATTTCTTTAATTTTCGTGTCGATGACGTACAAAATGTTAATTTATTTTCGATAAAATGAGTATGAGCTATTTATTTAACAGAGAAATATTCATATACAACTTTCAATCAGCAGTTAAAAATTTCCTTATGTAAGATTTCCTTGCGTGAGGTTTACAGGAACAGTCTCGCTAAAGATTCTAGCAGTAATCGGCCATCATTTAGGTATCCCATCTTCTTTGGTACCTTTTCGCCATAATTCTGATGTCTTTGTGAAAACTTTCGCATTGTTTCTCACTAACATCAGCTAAGTTTTCTAGAAAACAATCTAAGTGGCTGTGAAGATAATAAATCTCGATGCTCATGTTACATCCGAGAATGTGATAGTTAGAAAGCATCTATTCTACTAATAAATAACGGTAAAATTTATTACTCATTTGTAATAAATTTTACCATGGTATATCTCAAAAACTAGAGCTCGTGGGAAGAATTGCCAGTTTTGGAAGCAGCACATATCAATACCCTAAATCAGTTCAGGCACTATAACAAGAAATTTATTTTGTTGGGCAATGTAATGTTTAAGACTACTATAATAAAAGTATGAGTAAAATTGGAATTCACTGTTTTGAATTATTTGTTTTCAATAGTTTTAAGAAATCGCGAATATAACACTACCAAGATGATCTATTCCATTGAACAATGTTTTAATATCGCGTCCTCTTTTAAAAATTGTCCGCAAAATATAAAATAGAACTTATTGCAAACCAATTAAAATGATGGTGGTCCTATTAGGTGCCCCGCGTGGAACATACACAGAATGTAAGATAATTCCTTCCTAGAGTACATTTAATAATTCATCCGTACAATATACAACCACACCATGAGTTTAAGGAAGAAGACTGTAATTCTCTCAAATTGCAACAGAACGAATCATAAGAAAATTAGAATCTTCTTTATCGCATATGTATTTTAGATAAGTACTCATTTTTCTGTTAATTCGGGTAATTGCAGATGCCATAGTGACAGAAATCGTTTACCTAATTGGATTCGTCGTGATTTAAAGGAAATTCGTCAGCATCTATCATCCACATCACAAACGAAATGAAATTGAGCCTTTTCTAAAACGTAGAATCACTTGCGATGAAGAATGGATAGTTTATCATAACGTCAAACGAAAGCGGTTATGATCTAAAGAAACTAAACCAACGGAAATATGGAATGCTGAAATGCGTCAAAACAATTTAGTGGGATTACAAAGGCAGTGTATGTTTTGAGTAGCTTCCTAGGGACCAAACGATCAACTCAGATGTGTTTTGTAGCTAATTGGGCAAATTAAACTCTGTAATTCAAGAAAAATGGCCACAGTTGATAAATCGTCAAAGTGTTGTATTCCACCATGACAACGCTAGGCCACCCACATCATTGTCTACTCGCCAAAAACTATTGATGCTTGGACTTGGAACCATTGGGTTATGATTTGTTTAGAGCCTTACAAAATTTCTTGAATCTAACATCATAGATACATATATGCTAAAATCCACAGGGAAGTAATATGAATAAAAAATACGAAGGAAGATTAGAAAGCTAATGAGGAATAATTCAATTAAACTTGTCCGTAGTAATATCGCAAATGTCAGAGATTTGACCCAGAATTACATCTGGGAACAAGAATATCGCATTTATTTAATAACCATGTACAAACAACTTCATTATATAAAAGGGATAATAAAAAATTTAATACACAGACAATCGTATAGGGAAGTAAGATTAAATTTATCCAGAAGTGTGCAACATTCGATATACCTTTCAGGGTAAAGAACCTTTATTAAGAAAATATAAGAATTTTCTCCGAATAGACACAGTGGTGGTCGCATATGTTGTACAAGTGGGATACAAGATTAAAAGAGCGTACTCCAAACGTGAACGAACAAAAGGTAGAAAAGAGAAATCAGGGGCTTCAGTCCGCGCAATTTCCTAAAATTCCGCTTAGTAGAATCATAAATGTTGTACGATTTGGACACCACATGCGATACATGATCAGACAATAACAAAGACTGATCAAAGAGAATCCTATGCTCTTTGAATGAGATAAATTGGGGTAGATATTCGGCAATGTGATGCGGAAAATAAACAGGTTGTTGGCGTTTAGTAAAAGTCATAGTACAATACTCCTTCTTGTTCACAGACAATCTAAGGTCACACCCACGACCTCCTTCATGCAATTTAATTGCATAGTTATCTAGAATTCCTACTGCTTTTATTTGCCTTCCAATTTCCAAAATAATCGAAACGCGCTTAGATGGTTAACGAAGTGCAGAAGAAAGAATCCGTTAAAGGTAGAAGGTGTAATATCAATAGCAGTGTAAATTCACATGGTGTCCATGTCACAGCCGGCGTATAAAATCTAAGCAGACATTAATCGTCTCCCTTACTACGGGAAGGAACATTTCTTTAACAGCCTCCCCTCCCCCTCCTCTCCATAGAAGATAAGATGATTAACTCTAATCGCGAAGCTAAATTTTCGGGAGGAACATTTGAAAAAGCCAACGCGGAACTCCAGCGCTGGAAAGAAAAACGCTATATGTAATTTTAACAAATATAGAAGCACACCCAAGAAGTACTGGGTAATTGTAATTCGCATCCTTATAAGATTCTTCGGTAGAAACTGGGGCCCACAGCCTTACTTATAATACTTATAATCACCTCCAGCGCATTGGTATAGCGACAAAAAACTACTCAAGAGACAGTAGCTTCAGCAAGTCCAGTGGCTTGCATATCTCAACATTATAGGTGTAGTACGTATTGGCTCCACAGCACTTCTAGAACTCACAGGAGGTTATAATGAGTGGTCTTATACTTAACAACCAGAAAATCTTAGAAGAAACTTGCAAATTCTCAGAAAGGCTAATAAAAACAATCCAATTGCGGTTGTTACGGATGTAAGTAATCCTGATGCTATATAACTTTGATCAGCTGTGTAAAGTGATCATAAAACAGCGTATTAAGTGAATATCTGAAGGACGTCAACACGAAAGAGAACCTCTAGCGAGTCGGGACTGGAGTAGACATCAGTGTTTCTGGAGCTGGATGTGTTCGGTTTTTACTTGATGTATGTCCTTCATCTTTAAAGGAATAAAACAAATCTAATTTCCACGGACACAGATGCCAATAATAATACACAATGACTATTGATGCTGATGAAATGAGCGTGCTTGCCTTTATGCGCTTCACGATGTTGTGAAGGTAAATCAGCACTGGGTCTCTTCGTCGGATCATATTTAAAACCATAGGAATATTCAAGATCTATTAATAATTGATGAATAATAACAGCAAATAGTTATTGATTGTTTAACGATTCGCAAGAAACTAGCTACAAAAATACACGTAAAACAGCAAAACTAAAGTAGTTTAAGTATTTTATCCGAAAAATGATATTTATGGCTTGCTTTCCTTTCATAACAATTCTAGAATTGGTTACAGAACCGAATCCGCATTTGAAATAGTATATGAATCTCGATTTATTATGACCCTTTCTATGAGTAGTGCAAGTGGGTACAATGTGACAATTTGTTTAAATAACTTGTATATGGTTTAGTTTCATGTCTACTTTAACTTAGATTGAAATCTACCATTGCATGTATTGATTTTTAAATCGGCTACTTATCTTTATTACAGTTCTTTCAAAGTTCTTCTACCGATCAAATTTGAGATATGCTAATAACGGTAGTATTGCATTAGAAACACAAGATACTTTATTGACACATAATTTGCTTTATTATGGACTGTGACTAAGTTAGTATGGCATCAACTTTTATTGCCTTCCTAGCTGCTGCAAAAAATCGAGTTCTGAATAAGCAATACGAAAATGTATAATAATGGTACGATCAGAATAATGTCATTATATAGCCTATTTACTGTCCTAAGTATAGTCGGTATACATACGTCGCCTTTTGACGTTTTTAAGGGAAGAGTATGGTAAATTATTTGTAATGCGTCCTTTGTTATTCGTACGTAGTATAATTTTATTACTATTACATTCCATTATTGACATTAATTCCGACGTGACGGCAATATGGCGCGTACTTCTTTATAACGTTGCTGTATTTAGAAAACTCATTATGAATATTACTAGAAACGCGAAGTGCCTAACTGTGTTAGTTCATAATCTGTAGTATTGTAGAAAAAAGTGAGTTGTAAAGTATATTATTTGCATATTTCTGAATTAATAGTAAATTTTTAATATAGCTCTCGTTAAACTATAAAATTAACACCTAATTTAATTTATTAATAAGGCAAAGTAAAATGGCGGCATATTGCGGTGTATAGTTCTCTTTTTTGTACAATAATTTAAAAAATATACACTGAAACCTCCGTTTCCGGAAGAAATCTATTTTGTCGCAAAAATTATTCTCGTAAAGAAAGGGATACATATTCAAGTTGTACGTACAAATTTACCTGCACAAAGTTATTAGCCGAAGAATATTGTTTCATCTGCAAGAAGGATTTTTGTGTAAACAATGTTATGCGTAAAGAACTGTTACTACTTCAGTTTTTCGTCTCTCCTTGACACGGTTATTGGGATAACAATCGAATTTGTTATCCCTTTGGAAACAGTTCCAATTGTGATGGTCGTAGCCTATAGTAATGAACATTGAGTACCATGTGGTCATGAAATTTTTAACAAAAGAAGGGCTTAATCACATAAAACAATTTTTAGACGGTGTTTAAGGTGATTAATCTCCTTCGCATTCGACTGTAAAAAAAGTGGGTAAAATGTTTCCGTTTGGGGCAAAAATCCCTAAAAGATGCTGACCAATTGAAGTGATAACGCCTCAACAAATTTCAATTTTTGAAGATTTAGTACTAGAAAGTCGCCGTTTGAAAGTGAAGAAATTAGCATTGAAAACAAATATATCCGAAACAAGTATTCGCCGAATTCTCCATGACCATTTGGGTATGTATAAAACCAGTGCAAGATGGGTACCGCGACTTCTGGTCCAACGTGAACGTCGAGTCGAATGTGCGCGGTCCTTACTACGACCCAGAAAGGTAAACGTCATTCAATCAACGAAAAAGGTGATGGCCACAATATTCTGGGATTATGAGGACATTTTGCTAGTTGACTTTAAAGAACGGAATTCAACTGTGAACGGCACATATTATGCGTCTTTATTACATAAATTAAGGGACAGCATTCGGGCAAAGGGTGTGTAATTATTTCACCCTAGGTGGAACATTTTGACGGAAAAACTTCGGATTATTTTTACAAAGGTATCAAATTATTAATTAATTGTTGAAATAAATGTATAGGAATTAGGGGAGATTAAATTGAAAAATAAAATTTCTTATACTATTCGATATCAGGCCGAGCATTTATGGCGCCTACCTCGTAAATAAGGACACTACAATTCTTGCTACTTTTGGATAAAAAATTAAATAAAATAAATTAATATTTTGTAGGACATCCTTTTGCTTTTATTGCCGCAGCACATCTTCGAGGTATAAACTTTATTATTGCTTAACAACGCGCTGGAAGAATGTTTCTCCATATGCTCTACAACTGAGTATAGTAAAGTTCTTTCAAATTAAAAACCTTTTTATTCCGCAAACCAAGTTTCGCGTTATTCCGCAAATGCTCTATCGGGTTTAAGTCGGGGCTACTCGATGGCCATTCAATAACATCGACTGCATTGTCCGCAAACTACTTTTTTACCAACTTGGAAGTATGCTTATGGTCATTGTTCTGAACATACTTCTAAATTACCGGTAAATGTTCTTCCGCATATGGAAGCACGATGTCCTCCATAATATTTTTGTAAACATGCTGGTCTATTACACCGTTAATGAGGTGAAGAAGACTAACAGTTCGCCACGACATACACTCCTAAACCTTTACGTTGCCACCAGCTCCTTTTACAACGGTTGTGAAATATTTGGGATTCAATTGTCTTTTTTCAATCTCCGCACATACCATACATTAAATTTACTTTCATCACTGAAAAGTACAAATTTCCGTTGCTGTTCTGTTCAAAGTTAATGCTCTTGTACAAACTTTATTTGGTGTAATAGATTACGCTTGTAAGCTAGCGCTTTTCGCCTTGCTATTCGTCCATGCAAACCGGTTTCAGCTAAACGTCTTCGAACTGTTCGTGGAGTTATGTTAGTTGAACTGACTGCAAGATCTTTATTAGTATCGACAGCTCTCATGAATGGATTAGATTTTGCGCACCTTACTATTCTTCTATCCACCTCCTCAGACGTTTTCCTGGGATATGTCGGTAAAGAAAGAGTTTTATTTGTACCGTGCCGTTTAAAATACATAATTGTGTTATGCACTAAAGGTTTGGAAACATTCAACTCATTTTCAATACCTCGAATACTTCGATTTTGCTGATATAAATCATTTTGCGTTGAACGGAGGAGCAATGTTTGCTTCTTCCCGTATTTAATCGCACAAATGCAATAAATATAAGTAGATTCGTATTATTGGTGCTTACTTGTAATAATAGTATGACTTTTTGGAGAAAACAAATGTTATTGCACACAAAACTCACCACTGTTCTTTTACCTGTTCTACCGTATCCGCGACTGTATATATATGATGAATTATATTTTTTTCTTGTAATTTTCAACGTTACATTTTTTTAAGAAAAATTGTTGGTTCCGGTAAGATTTGAATCTACGTTTCTCGTTCTCTGGACGAGCGCCATAACCATTAAACTACGGAGACTCGTAGGAACAAATTAATAATGCCAAATAATAATTAAATTAATATTAGGTTTGCGTTGTTTTTGTAATAATACATTATAATTTTTCTTGTAATTAGCAACGTTAACGTTTGAAATGTGAAACTTTTGGTTTTTCCCGTTTTCCAGACCAGTTATATAATCGCCTGACTACGAAATTTTAATATTAATAGCGTTTATTGCTCAACAGTCAATATAAACCATATTAAAGATAATAGAAATAATAGAGATATATAACAAAAATAAAATTAATGTATTACCAAAAAATTAAACAGAAGAACATAAAAAATAACAGTACATAAATTAAACAAAACTAAACCGAATCCGTATTTGCATACAATAATTACCCAAGTGAGTAGTTTAACACATCGCAGTTTGAGGCTATCCGATTGTACTCATTGCTCACACGTGTGACGGGGGACCTAAAGCTTATATTTCGCTAATGTTTCGCGTGGCCGCTCGGGGGCCCAAGAAAGATAACCTGCTCGGTAGATGGATGGGGTCGATCTTGTTATGCGATAACTTGCATAGAAAGGAAAGACAAGCGTTGCTACGTCTTGATCCCAAGGTGGTCAAAGTGAAGGTATTTAATAATGTATTACACGGGAAACCTCGATATGGGTAGGTATTATTTATTTTATACCATAGGTTTTTAAGAAAACGCGATTGCATATTTTCTATTGCTATTTTGTATACATAATAGTATTGACGCCGTATTATCGCTGCATATTCGAGTTCAGCATGCATAGAGGAAAAAAATAATACTTCAAGTAAAGAAATGCTCGTAAACATTGTTGTGTTTCGCAAAATAAAGCCCATACTTCTTGTTGCAAAAGAAACAATTTCTGTTGCATGATCAGTAAAGGCAAGAAGTTCATCAAATACTACGCCAAGGTTTCTAATTTTAGTGCAACGTAAAAATACTTCAGTATCAATGAAATAACCGAATAGAATTGGACATTCTTTTCTAGAAAAGGTAGGTACTTTACATTTAGCCAGATTCACAGGGAAACACTAATACTAAATTGTGCTGAAGTAATTGAAGTAATACTTGCATAAGTTTTAATATCATCACGATCTCGCAATCAGATCTGAAATGTCCGAATGTTGACAAATAGAAACCGCAAGGGAACCCAGATTCGAACCTTGTGGTACGCCGGATGTAATGGCTCTGGTAACAGAACAAAAGTCGTTATGGGACACATAAAATCTGCAGTGGGTGAAGTAAAAATCAAATAAATATACAAACGACTCAACAAAATCAAAGCTATATAACTTCTGCAATAGATGTAGTAATGTTTGTAAATATATCATTATATTCCAGCAAAAGCAATATAAATAATGCCAACTTGTAAGCATTGAGTCCAAATCCCGCTAAAGGCGAAAAGTTTTGTCCATATTATTTATGTCATCGTTAATATGGTTGCTGTTCTAATTAATAATAAGTGAGTACAAGAATTTAGCTTGCAAAGTAGATAACTTAATGGTAGGAATTGATTAGAACTCAGTAGAGTAAAGTTAAGAATATTAATTCATTTGTAGAAACTGTGGAGTACCTGGTTGATTTGTTGAAGCTAAACAACATAGGGAAAGTAAAGCTCGCGGAATATATGTGATTAACCAGTTTATGCAAGTTTAAAAATTACTCTCAAATAGACAAAAATAATTCGAATACGTGGAAGTTAGTTATTTTTATAGTACTGAGATCGCTGTATGGGTCAATGACTTTTTATGTGTTTAATTAGTTCATATTTGTTTCGGGAGGGAAGAGTACTGAGACAGTTTTTTTTTTTTTCGTGGTAGGCTATATGACTGTTTATACTGTACTTGATTTGATCTTTTTGAAAATGTACTTCCTAAAGAATTAATCTGGGAGTTACCTAAAAAATGTTTATGTAGGTCTACGCCTCTAGCACGGTTAACACGCCGAGTCACCGTAACCTTCTGCCAAAGAGGTTTCGCCTCTACCGTGGTTTACACGTCGAGTTACCGAACCACTTTGGTTTCCCCTATTTCTCCTGAAGAAGCTTCTGTCGAGATCCCACTTTTCTCTTTGTTCTCTTTCTTTTCTCTCGCCCTCCCCTATTTCTGTCTTTATTTCTTTCTCTTACTCTTTTCACCTTTTTTTCTATATCACGCCCCCCTTTCACTCTTCTTCATTTTATCTCCTTTTTCTTTGTATTTCTTTCTCCTATTACTCTTATTTAATTTCTATATTATTTCCTCATGACACAGTCCAATTCCGGAAGTAGTTCGTTTAGTAATGTTTATGTAAGTCTGCACTTAATCACTCATGATACATCCCACATCTTATTTAGTTACAGATTTATCGATTACACATAAATATGCAAAGACATAGTACAATTACGTGGAATAAATTAAGCGTAGCTATCGTTAATTACTCATGGAGGTAAAATATTCAATTCGAAACAGTTTCATACTAAATGAAGTCAGAATTGGAATACTATAGAAACTAACGATTCAAGACGCACGATTTGTTGCTAGTAGCAATTTCCGAAACAGATCATTGGCGAAACAAAAGTAGCCGAAAGTACGAGCTGATCAATAGTTTCAGCTAGAATGGGAGAAGATAGTAATTAGTAACTAGTCAAGCGTTCAAAGCAATACTGCAGCAAAGAACGGAATGAAGAGAAGAAAACAGATAAAACGATTGTCGAAAATTACGGTCCAACTGTTCCATCCTCCGTAAATAAATTCAATGGTCGATCTACTCTAATCGAGGGAAAGATATTACGGCGAATGTTGCATACAATTCAATTCGGAACGTCCCACCGTAACGCGGGGCTTAGAGACGACAAGAAGTATTGGACGGTTTAGCTTCCTCTGTGGGGATTCGAATAAATAATGACGATAATATCGCGATCAATCATTGGATGCAAAATTATTTGAATTGTTTCCGGGTATGTATTATTCGCAAATAGTCAGAATTTAATATACACTTAATTACAGGAGTTTACATATCGTTGAAAGACAAACAAAAGCTAAGTAAGAAAAAGGCGTATCTATTTTTCCGCTAATAAATAAGTGTATGTAACGTTTTTCTTTGCATTCGACGCAAAAATGGTATCTAGAAAAATGTCAGCAATAAGAAGAAACAGATACATGCATACAAAGTTGATGATACAATAACAACGGAAGAAAAGGAACTAACCAATCATGATTAAGAAGTTTGGTTTCGTTTGTGATTGATAAGTGTCTAAGAAATATTAGTTTAGTCGTAAATTATGCAGCATGATCGAAGTAATATAATAGTGAACCATTATCAGTAAATGTCAATATTAATTTCGAGCTTGTGACACTTTATAATTACAACACCCTGAGTTAATGCACGTACGCAATTCATTCTTTAATAATATTGCTTTGTCAGTCCATGACCTATTTGGTAATTATTATCTTTTCCCTCATTGGCGAGCTAACATAATTTGTAGTTATAAACAATATTGGCGCAATATGTTAGTGACCCTCGAAACTGGTTATCTATAGATAGATATATAACAGGTACACGTGTCTAGGTAGTAATCAACAGTAAGTATTATAAGGCCGTTTTATAGCGGTTACCTGGAAAAGTTTGCAGAAAGGAGGAAGAGTTGTATCAAGACAACTAATGGTTCCTTCTCCACGAATCTATTCCTAGGCCAGTAACAATTCTCGATGATTCAAATAATATGTCGACGTTCACTTCACGATATTAGTTTTTCTCAGAAGGGTAAATGATATTCTCCTTAATCCCAGGATGCTACACGCATTAGTGGAAAGGCGATGAATATAATTTAGGCGTAGTTTTCATTTATTTATGTATATTTAGTCTTAATAAATACTACTTTTCCAAACTGCCTGTATCCAAAACTGTTGTCGCATAATAAAGAACCGCTACCAGTCTTTTGTTTACCTAGTTGTTAGACAACTTAGCATGCACACCATACCTGACATGACATTAGCAAGTTCTTGCTTTCGTGCTGTTATCATCACGGAAGAAAGAAATATTGCTTGTAGTGTCATCCTTGCATCAGATGTTTATGACTCATCTTCTTCTGTTAATTAAGTGAAATGGACTTGATAAGTATATCAAAATACTGAATTTATTGCAAGGAAACTAATCTAGAGCAGACAGCATATTTTGTTAACTCATTGCTAAGAAGCTAACAAAACCAGATATAGTTCAATGATACTTCGTCTCCCTCGATAAATTAATTAATAGGACACTGTAAGCGACATCTGAGGAAAAATAAATAAGATAAGTACAAACTGCAACAAAATCATTGAAAGAAATTGTGACATTTTATACAAAAAGTAGGCCATATTACAATTTCCTTTGGTAATCGGGTTCCAGGTTCCTATAATCACAAAATGCGTCGTGTAAACTGCCACCGTACTCTTGCAAATTTACTTACAAACTAACTATGGTTGTATTTGATTCAAGAAATTGGAAATATTTAGATATGCTTTCATAATAGTTCTAAAAACACCTTAGCAATGGAGTTTTTACAGAATTGGTCATTAATAAGAATTCGGTGGTAAAAAATCTTTACAAATTACTTAAATGGGCGTTTAAAATAGTATCATTTCTGTGTTGATCTTCTGGAATTTTTTAATTAAGATAAATCTTTTTAATATAATCAATGTTGTTAAGGACTTAACATTGTTTTTTATATTTTATAAATTTTTTTACTACTATGTATTTTATCTTCTTTGCAACCGTATGGGTTACCATTATTATTTTCATTTTAGAATATTACTTTATTTTCATTTTTTATTTTTATTTATTTTGCTCTCTTATATCCAATTTTATTTTAATATGTATGTGCATTACGCATTGTATATGTATGCAAGCCAGCCATTCGCATTACGCTAGCTAAAACTGCCTAATTAGAAATCATTCAGTGCAATGTCGTCGAATAAGTAATGGGAGTTTCTTAAAATTTAAGTTACACAAGCATAGGCAGTCATCTCCCGCGCGACGGTCGAGGTATTAGCGGTCGTGTACTCTCGGTCACCTTTCGTACCTCGTCGTAACGTGTACAGTAACGTCGTCGTAAGATTATTAGAGATTTCTAAGATTTTCTAGTTTTGGCGGGAATCGTCGAGGACGTTGTCTATACATTTACTTCTGGCGGGAGTTATTTAGTAACGTCGTCGAATCGCATGTATAGATTTTTTTAATAAGTATAAATTCTCGATTTTCTATCATCGTACGTCGAGGCTACTGTGTCCATTGTCGTCTATACATATTTTTAGTCTTCAGTTAAGTTTGTGTCGGAAATTATTTTGGTAAGATTGTCGGCGCGCATGTATAGACCTCCTCTACAAGTACGATCACTCCGCTTCTTGCTGACGGTCGTTGCGGCTGCAGCGCCCGTTGTCTTTTGTACGTTTGTTCGGTCCTTGTCGTATCGGGACTTAGAAATTTTTCATTTAGTTGCTCGTCGTAGCGGACGAGTGTCACGGACCAGTTTTCTTATGTAATGTCGGCATCATCGCTCCGTTTTACTTGTCGGTGCGCAGTTCGCACATTTGCTGGTTACTGGATTTTTCCTTCTTTGGGGCGCAGTAGTAGAGAGCTAAAGATTGCACATAGCGTAATATTTCAAACGAGAACGCCTGGGTAGCTGTGACATTACTTTTGTATTGAGATCGGCTATTATCGCTACTGTCGCCCTCGACCAGGCGTTCAAGCTCTAAGAGATAGGGTGGGTTCCCCTATAAATGTGAATATAACGAACGTATTTGGTTTAAGTACAAATACATGCCAATAATACAGGGCCAAGTCCCTTAGGCAAATTTAAGACAAGGAAAGTATATTAGGCTCCCGGAAAGGGACATATAAATAAGCATAGCACCGAGGTGCGCTTATAAATTTAAGAAATAAATAGGGTTGGCCTCTATAAAAAGGTAGTGGTGCATGCAAACAGATAGAGGCATTAGTACATGCCTCTAACAAAGCTTCAGCGGAAGCATATATGAGTTTAACCTTTTAAACAGAATTAAGACATGGCTTTGCAACGTACATGCTGAGGCATTACTTTATGTTGCTACCAATGAAAATACATATACAAAGGCTAATGTACATTACATGTATAAGAGAGCTCGAATAACTGCAATTATTGCAAATATATATATCTTACGTACATCGTACATGTACATAGGCAAGAGTGGAAACCGTGTACACATTTTATTTTTAAATATATTTTTTTTGCGCATGCGCATTGAGTTTCACTGTACAACCTTTCCTCTAGTAAATAAGCGAACATACTCTACAAGTAAGTATTGGTCAAGTAATTTAGGAATTTACGAGCAGGCTACAGCGGCGCTGTTCTTCAAACCAGAAGAACGTACCAAATGTAATTACATATTCAATCAACACCAAGCAGTCCTTAAAAATAAATATTATTTTTTCTGATATTAGCTTGCTAATATTTATTTAAGAAGGTGATGAAGAATTAGTGATATTTTCTTTTTAAAACAAGGTATGTGTGTATGTAGGTAAGAAATTATATGGGCATAGAAATTTTGCTCAGTGAATATTTTCTTGTGTATGAGAGTGAAAATTATGTAAGTTACTCTTACTAAAATGCAACAACTTTATGCTGCTCTTTGGAAGGGATCTGAACTATTTTGCTGCGAAGGTACGTAACTAAAAATTTCTTTATACCTAAAGTTAAAGTACAAACGCATTGCATGTATATGAATCAATACGATTTCAAGGGAACGCCCGTGATAGCACCTAGTAAAACCAACATACGTTGATATCCATATTTATTGAAGCCTCATTTTATTACTCTCTGTAAAATATACATAAGCATTTATTTATTCGATTTACAGCATATCGGAAAGCAAAATAGACCTCACACGGGAAGCAGTGAATTCATTTTATGGAGGCGCATATATAACACATTTTTGCGGTTGCGTTAAAATTTTACGATTTGCGTTTGGATCAACCACTACAAATAAAAAAAAACATTCATTTTTGTATAAAATTACACGGCACATTTTTATAGCTTAATATAAAATTGCGTGCCTTGAAGTGATAGCGTTTATTTGATTTTGTTTACAAAAGTATATGCGTATAAAAATTATATATAATCAAAGGACTCTACTTCGAAAATATCTCTTATAGAGACGTCGTTTTTAAAACGATATAAAAAATAAACCGACTGAGACGTTATTTGCGATGTTACTGTTTTAGTGATCAAACGCTTACCTGACAGAGTACAATAAAATTAACAAGTCAAATGAAAGAACGCGAGAGGCAATATAATGGTATTATAAGCTATCCCAGCTTGTGATAATCGCATGAGCCTTAAGGTGTAGGAAAGTATGTGTAAGGTGTTCCATGGCCTTGCTACTGCAGCCCCTCGTCGTAAAGGGTGAAGCGCCGTTAATTATTTTCCCAACGGCGAATGGTGACTCGAGAGTATGCCGAACACGCCCGAAAAGTACCGCCACTATATTCGCCGGACTATGATTTCGAAGGCACGACATCTGAGTTGCCAAATTCAAGTGCTGGTTTTCTTACCACTGGACCACCGAGACGTTTATAATAACAACAATAACAGTATAATAGAAGCTTACTAACTGTACAACCAACAATACATAGAGCAATACTAGCGAACGCGAAGACAATATGCAAACAGTACATTTGAGAAGGTTAATGTGCCTCAGTACAAGGCTGCACTTTAGGTGAAAACATGAGATTTGGAGTTGTTTAAATGTCCTTAAATCACAAAACTCGAACACTGTGGCACTGGTACACTGAAACACTTCAATATCCCTAACCGGAACATTTCACTAAAAACTAGAAGCACATTTCGACAGCTAACCTAGCATCTTCAACAATAATACTGACCTAACTTCAGCTGTCAAAACGTCTGTCCAATTTTTAGTGAAGTCTTGTAGTTAGCAAGGTATTAAAGTATTCAGCGACTAAATGTCGTTGTCTGGATCAAATAATACTTATTTTTAGGAATTATATTCATATGTAATTCAATTTTGCGACCACATTGATCGGAGATCAATCAGAATTACTTTCACCTTTGTATGTCTACAATTCGATTCCCATTGGCTAGGAAACAAGACGAATGATTTGAAGTTTCATACAGCCTTAAAGTGTCTTAATTATTAATAATATCAGTTGATCAAATTTTGCTAGTTTCGCGTAATTGCAATAGCGCACAAATATGTGACAAACCATAATGCGTTTACTTATAAGGAAATAATAAAGGGAAATACCATGTTATACAAAACTGAATATTTGAAGTACAGCTTTATTTCACTGAATAGTCGTTGTTTGTCTTCAAGTTCGGGGCCTTCAAAATTGCTTCAGAATCTGAAGACGAAGCAACCATGTTTACAAAGCAAATCATTGGAACAGTTTCAGCGCAAATAATTTATTTTGTAAATTTGTATTCGCGAAGCAGGCCATAATGAGCTTATCAAACGTCTTATTTAGTAGCACTAGGAGTGGACAGTGGCTCAAAATCTCGATCTGGTCAATGTTATAATAGACTCGAAGGAGCAAACAAATTAGAAACTATTTCGTTTTCAAATGACACGGTATTGACGGATTTGACAATTTTTTCTTTTCTCCCATACGAATAGGTTAGGTCAGTTAAAGACAATATGCTACTTTGTAAATTGATAGATTACAATGAAATGTGTAGTAGAATTAAAAGAAATTATATTGCAGATGTAATGGACGCATTTATCTTTTCACATATGCATTTGCTACAAGAAAGATGACAAAAAATATGGAGAACGTTTTGTTTGAAGCTGTAAAAATGGTAGATTATATTAAAAGTCGACCTTCATTAAGAATTAAATTGAATTTAAATGATGAACATTTATTACTTTCAGCTTACTTGAGTGGCCTAGATCGTAATCACTTGAGTGTAAGTTTGTAAGGGTAACAAAAAAATGTTTTACTAATAGCAGACAAAGCACATGCTTTTATAAAGAACAACACTTGGTTATATGCCTTGATGAAGGAAATTTGTATGCGCTTTATTTAATTTCCACTTACATTCACAAAAGCATGAATTCAGATGATGCTTTTCTTGATCGCGTTTGATACGCCATGGGTACACATTTGCATGAACTGAAAACTCTGCTACTAGATGTATATTTCAAAAGAATATCTGAATATCTATGGTTGCTTGTGAAGTGTTTCTTGTACTATAAACAGATATAGTCCTACCGTTCATATTAAATGATAACGTGTTATAATAAGCTATATAATTAATATCTAAACGCAATTCGCTGTTGCAAATATCCTTGAATGAAATTGTATTGACAGGGCGATGTAATATATTGCGCACTGCAACAACGTGTAATTGAATTATTACCAAAAAATAGGAAATTAACATAAATGCCGTCAATAATTAAATTTAAATTTTATTGCTACGGGGATAAATTTATTGTAGTAAGGGTTAAAATCGGAAAATTAAACATTAGTGCGGCATATTTATTACTCCAGGATGGTATTCAATTTGGTCATTTGATTGTTATGGATTTGCAAACGAAGTGAGAACGATTGGTCGGATTCCCATTCACGCGTAAAGCCGCAATTGTTGTTGATGCTATAACGGTCTCTCTAAAAATATTAGTTCGCCCGTATACATGTGCAAATAACGCTTGTTCAACCGTTAATCCAAAACGCTAGAAGGACGTGGGCCATTTGCGCCTATTTATATTTGTTTTGCTAAAGAAGGTGCTGAGGACTGAAAATTAGTACTCCCCCTGCAATAAATTTACAAAATCTGTATCTCTAACTTTCACAGAGTTTATAGTAGCACATTAGAGTATCAGTACATAGAGCGCTTGTAAGAGTATTACATATTTTCCTTATTACGCTACATAAGTTAGTGTATGAAAAAGCTAATTGAGTAACGAGTGGAACAGCTAACTACTATATTATTATTCGATAAGCAGAATTTATTATTTTGTAGTTGTTTTATGACTTTAAATTCATTGTCTTTTTATTTCTCTCATATAACACATGGGCTGAAAAGTCCCGGGCCTAACAAAGAAAACACGGTTTTTTTGGTTCAAAATTAGCTTTATTCATCAACGTAATCTCCATCAAGAGCAACGCAATCATTCCAGCGCCGCTCTAACATTTCAATACCACTTTTGTAGAACGATTTATCTTTTGCCTCAAAATAGGCCCCAAATTTCTTACCGGCGAGCATTTTTCTGAGGTCTGCGAACAGCCAGTAGGCGCTGGGAGCCAAATCTGGCGAATACGGTGGATACGGGAGCAATTCGAAGATCAATTCATGTAGTTTTGCCATTGTTTTGATTGACTTGTGACACGGTGCGTTGTCTTGATGAAACAAATTTTTGTTCTTTGCCATATGCGGTCGTTTCTTTGCAATTTCGGCCTTCAAACGCTCCAATAACGCTATATAATATTCACTGTTGATGGTATTTCCTTTCTCAAGATAGTCGATGAATATTACACCACGCACATCCCAAAATACCGAGGCCATAACCTTTTCAGCCGATTGTTGTGCTTTCGGGCGCTTTGGACGAGGTTCACTAGTTGCTGTCCACTCAGATGACGATCGTTTTGATTCCGGAGTGAAGTGATGGATTCATGTTTCATCCATTGTCACATATTGACGCAAAAATTCCGGTTTGTTATGTTTAAACATGGCCAAACACTGCTCAGAATCATCAACATGTTCTTGTTTTTGGTCAACGCGGCACCCACTTTGAACAGAGCTTTCTCGTAGTCAAATGCTCATGCAATATAAAGCCAATACGTTCTTTTGATATCTTTACGATGTTAGCTAACTCACGCAACTTCACTTTTCGATTACTCAAAACGATTTTGTGGATTTTTTTGATGTTTTCTGGTATTACCGCCTCATTTGGACGTCCACTGCGTTCTGCATCATCGGTGTCTCTACGACCACGTTTGAAGTCAGCAAACCAACGTTTTATTGTTGTTTCTGATGGAGCGGAGTCCCCATAACACTTTTCAAGCCATTGCTTCGCTTGAACGGTTTTTTTCCCATCAAGAAGCAGTGTAAAATTAAAACACGAAATTGTTTTTGATCCATTGTTTTGAAAAGTAACAAAAGTAGCGTGACTCTTAGCACAATAACTCACAAACTAATGAATAGAATATCATGAAATTTTAACAGCTGTCTTTTGAAGGTTAGTACTAACTGAGAGAAAAGTGACTGCAATAAAACTAGTGTCATCTATGTGTTAGGCCCGGGACTTTTCAGCCCATGTGTTACATTAATTTACTTACAGCACTAGGTATATACCGGCGCAATTTTGCAAATAGCTAAAAATAATATTGCAGTTTGTATTTTCAGGTGCATGTAAGTTATAATTTTTCCAGGCAACATGTGTACTTATACATGCAGATAGGAAACACCAAACAGCACAAAGGTAAAGTTGCAGCATTGAAGTTAGTACTCCAGTAACTTGCCATAAATATAAACTTTTACATAAGTATTTCTTTCTCTGATAGATTTGCGCATTCTTTTTGAAAGTTGTATACGGTAAATGTAATAGGAAAAGAGGACTGTTTTCTTCAACCTCCGTTCGTGCCTGTAAACAGCCACGCGGGCGGTGGAAGACGGGGATGCCTAGAAGGTGACTGCGCATCTACCTCACTATAATATCTGCCACTTGCAACGTCATTACGCTGCTTTCAGCTGAGGTGCAGGCACGTAAACATCGCTGCTGCAATTGATTCTCGCGCCAAGTGCGAGTTGCGTAGTGCAACTCGATTCGTTCATTCGGAAGAAAATAGAGCAGCTGAAATTCATTGAAAAATGAGCCGAGTGTACGGCGCAGGCGTAATAATAACTCATGGCCGGCCGATGTCCCATGAAATTGGGGAAAACTGTAGGGGGAGGAAAAGCATGAATTATTATTACTAGTCTCGGCAAGGTGGGGCAAGTTACAGGGCAATGCGGAGAACAACGTGGAGGGGCTGAGCGGCAATGTCAAGGCGAGTGTTCTGTAACGTTTATGATCCTCCATGATTATAGGCGATGCGGACGCAGAAATGCTTACACACAAAATACTGATAAAGAATATATATATAAAGTGCTGAAGCACGAAATCACAAACTAGATGGCATCCATTAAATATTAGAATCATTAAATATGTTTCCACGTTTATTTCAGTCAAGTGAGTACGGCGTACGGATTAAATATTTTTTAATAATGGAGACGACAGTTCCACATTGCGTGATGTTATATTTGCAAATTCAAAGTAATCCTTGTGGCAACTGAATGGATCTTTAGACGCACCTTCACAAAGTTGTGTGAGTATGAGAAAATCTCAATCCTTGTCAATAACATAGTATGTATAGTATGTATAGTATGTATAGTATGTATAGTATGTATAGTATGTATAGTATGTATAGCATGTATAGTATGTATAGTATGTATAGTATGTATAGTATGTATAGTATGTATAGTATGTATAGCATGTATAGTATGTATAGTATGTATAGTATGTATAGTATGTATAGTATGTATAGTATGTATAGTATGTATAGTATGTATAGTATGTATAGTATATATAGTATGTATAGTATGTATAGTATGTATAGTATGTATAGTATGTATAGTATGTATAGTATGTATAGTATGTATAGTATGTATAGTATGTATAGTATGTATAGTATGTATAGTATGTATAGTATGTATAGTATGTATAGTATGTATAGTATGTATAGTATGTATAGTATGTATAGTATGTATAGTATGTATAGTATGTATAGTATGTATAGTATGTATAGTATGTATAGTATGTATAGTATGTATAGTATGTATAGTATGTATAGTATGTATAGTATGTATAGTATGTATAGTATGTATAGTATGTATAGTATGTATAGTATGTATAGTATGTATAGTATGTATAGTATGTATAGTATGTATAGTATGTATAGTATGTATAGTATGTATAGTATGTATAGTATGTATAGTATGTATAGTATGTATAGTATGTATTATGGTGCCATTCACAATTTTAACAGAATCCACAAACGGCGTCGAATCATTTTGTAGTTTTTCAATTCCCTTCGCTAGTCCAGTGGTAGTTCTTGCGAATACTTTCTAAATCACATTTTAGCTGACTATCTTGAAACATTTTCTGGCTTTTTTTTGATAGCTGGCGTGTCTCGGATCGAATTGTAAAACTACCTTCCTTACGTTATCAAAATGTTCGCAGTAGTAAAACGCAGCCTTTAACCATGTTCTCCAAGTCGTAGTAATCGGATGTAGTGGTTCAGGCACATTGGCACACAGTTCGTAAAATCTTTTTGTACGCTTTGAGGACTTTCGTAATACTGCCTTCATATGAGCTATTAAAGCATTTACTCGTGGACAACAATTGCAAAACATGGATTTTGCACGTTACATGTGTAATAGATTTCTACTTTCTTCTTTAAGAGAAGGAAAGCATGTTGGCGGCACCGTCACTCACAAACATTAAAAGTTGGGTTGTTGAAACGTGAAATTTGTTCAATGTCCCCAACGCCACTTTTAAAATTTCATCGTTAGTACATTTTGCAACTCTTTTGGAAGTAAGTAAGATAGGGGATGGCGGTTCAAACTCACATTCATCTCAGAATGTTTTTGCCGATCAGTTGTTTAGTCCACACATAACTAGAATTTTTTATCTTTCAATTCTGCTTTAATTCTTCTTTCAACATAGTCACGAACAGGTGGCATAAAGTTTCTTAACGATGTCTGACCTCTTAACGTATAATCGAAATATTTACTCCAGAAGGAGACAAATGTCTGTTGGTCTAGTAAAGTGAACGGTACACTACATAGAATAAAACAAACACCTATATCAAATATTAAGTTATCGCTGTATCGTTTATCACGGGTTACAGGACTGTTTTTATACTTTGCAGGTGGCATTCACGCTTCCTGCTGGAGGAGCACGTCAAACAGTCGCACTTTACGCATTTAATTCACGGCACTGAAACTTGCCGAAACTAATTATTACTACAATTAAAACTTTATGGCGGATGTTGTGCGCGAATGATGTAGGAAGTTTAAAGAATGCCGAGACGATGTTTACGATGAAGGGGACAAGGATACAAGTCTGTCGCATCAGAAGACATAGAAGACAACAAAATGGTTGGAGAAAAACGAAGGTTTACCATCAGTGAGTTGAGGATGGAATTTTCTGAGGTATAAAGTTCAACTGTATACACAATTGTAACAGAACTCCTACGTTACACTGGCGGCAACATTCTATGCAGAAAGGATTGGAAGGCTCGTCCATAGATATGACGTCTCCATGGTAATTACGTAAAAAAGTAATCTTGTTTGTACATAACCTTAGGTAATAAATTCATTTTGTTATTTACACTTTTGTTGTTTTTATGAGCTATTGGATCTTGGAAAAAAGAACAGCCCTCGTATATGTTTCAAATCGTCCAAAGGAATATGCAGTTATTAAAAATATTCGTGTAACAATTTTCTTCGCTTATATGAATTAGCTAACTTTTCAATACATTTTGTCTCTTTGATGTGTCTTGGCAATTTTTAATCAATGACACACAATAAAATTGTATAAAATTCGGAGCGGAAGCAGTTTGTTATTCTACTTATAAAAATATCAGCTTAGTGATAGAAGGCTGAATCCTTAAATTTACAGGACAATAATGGTAATGTTACCAAAATAAAAAGGAACGTTTGAATATTACTTAACATTTAATAGGATATTTATGTTATATCCTATACATAGATGTGCGCTAGAATTATTTTTGCATTGGTACCACTGGAATTAACTAACCTACTACGAAAATTATTGTTTTGTTTAGTAAATAGGGGCAGGGATTTACACACACATGTCGTTTATTTAACTTTACGTTTGGGTACCTATTTGCGCACCACCTTAATGGTTTTTAACCATTTAATTCTTAAGCCACTTAATCAACCGCCATATCAAAGAGATGAAATTTGCGCAGTTGACGTGAACGTTGACGGAAATTTAAGGTGATCGTAAATTAAATGGTCCATTCACTCGCTGTTCATTTATTCTCCGGGTATTGCGTAATGTCCATTGTGAAAGTTCAAACGATCCGCGTTAATTTGTCAAGTCGAGGGCGAAACGAGATCGGCTCGAAAAAAGTACCTCGATAAACCTTAACTTCTTCTGGAAACTTTCCACTAGCGTTGTTGTCCTTTCAGTGTTTTTTGCTTTTTTTATTATGTACTACAAATATCAGCAAAATTCGTTTCGCCTTTTAATTAAATTTTAGAGGAAATATATGTAATTATTAAAGAGTTTGGCAGCGTACTGAAACAACTTCTTTAGAACTTGACAATTTTGAAGACTGAAGTTTGCCGTTGTTATGTTTTTCTTGGGCAGTGTCGTTGTTAATTAAGTTTCAAGTGCGGTAACCGCTTGCGTAATTTTCTAAATTACAGCTATATAGTGTATTACATTGGCGAATATTAAAGTGTATACGACTGTACTTTATAGTTTAGTACAGCTTTTATGGTACCTACATACGTAATACGCTTTTTAATATAATTTACGGGTATGCGAAAGCTACGGCTGGATATTTAATAGAACGGGAATTTGTAATCTGTGCAATTAAAAAGTATATCCCATCATTTTCTAGGAAAGAAGAACCGTATTGGCTTCCGTAGTAATTGCATCAAGAGAGATTTATTAAATAGAATAGGCAACGTATTACTTAGGCAGCAATGCTCGTGTTGAATAATCATTTTAATTACTGCAAGAATTGTAAGAGAATATAATTTTCTGGATTTACAAAAAGATTTTAGTTGGATTTTGCAGTATAACAGCATATTCGAGTACAGAAGGTATTACACATGCAGCATCAGTAACGTATGTAGTGTGAATAGCTTCTGAGTTATTTTGCGATATGGTATATGCGTATAAAGTTTATCCATTTTTATCACTTAATAATAATAATAATAATAATAATCCTTTATTGCCCAACAGCCCAAGGGCCAATTACAGGACAAATTACAATACAATTCTTATTTAAAATAAAATAACTAAAATCGTGTTGCCTACAATAATAACTGAAAATGTATATAATAATGAAACAAAAAAAAAAGAAAGACTCACAAAAATGGCTCCAGATCCCGTTTGTTTGCGTTCCTCACCATGTGACTGAGAGGTGCCTTAAGCAAAATGTTGGTATTAGCTCTAGGTACTTGAAATGTATTATAGTAGCGAGTATGATGAGTAGGTAGGGTAAAGTTTATTTGCGCTAGAAGGGCTGGCGAGTCGACAGTATTTTTCAGGATCCTGCAAAGAAACTCCACACTGTTACGCTCACGGCGGTCAGCAAGAGATAGAAAACCATGCTCAACAAGTAAGCTATAATACTCGATACCTCTTGCAGGATACACGTTGTCCATTCGAAAGGAGAGATATTTTAGAAATTTCTTTTGAACGCGTTCGATCATAAGCTCTTGGTGTAAATAACGGGGATACCAAACAATAGAGGCGTATTCAAGCTTAGAACGAACGTAGGCATAATATAAACGTTTCATTACACCTAAGTCTGAGAAATGCCTGCAAGAACGCATGACAAAACCGAGAGTTTTGGAAGCAGATGAACACATGGACGAAATATGTTCCGTAAATGACAGTCTATCATCAAACAAAACACCAAGATCCAAAGTTTTGATATTGCGTGGTATGGCTGCATCATTAATTTGGTAGTTATAGTATAAAGTAGTGTGAGTGTTATTGTAGGAAACCACAGTACACTTGTTGATGTTCAGAGGGAGATAATTGACCTTGCTCCAAGTATTAATGCGAAGAAGATTGTCTTGTAAATGTTTACAATCGAAAATGCTACCAACAGTATTAAATATCTTTACGTCATCTGCGTATGCTAAGACGTGACACGTAAACAGAGATAGTAAATCATTTATATAAAAATTGAAGAGAAGTGGTCCAAGATTTGAACCTTGAGGAACACCTGATGTTGGAGAAAACGGCGTAGAGGAATAACCATTGTAGCAGACATAACACTTCCTTCCAGTAAGGTAAGACTCAATCAACGTCAGAAACCCACACCAAAACCAAATTTGTCCATTTTTGTAGTAGCATCTCGTGGTTAATGCAGTCGAAAGCTTTAGAAAAATCTACGTAAATAACATCCACCTGCTTTCGCTTATCAAGCGCTTCACTAAGATATTGGCCAATGCATGCTAAATTAGTGATCGTCGACCTACCTGCAACAAAACCGTGCTGATGCTCAGATATGAAAGGAGTTATGCAGGTAGATATTTCTTTGTAAAGCAAATGTTCAAATACCTTAGCGAAATTGGGCAGTATACTTATAGGCCTATAATCAGCAATGTTAGATCGGTTTTCTTTCTTAAATACGGGGGTAATTCTGCTAATTTTCCAAACCTTTGGAAAAGTTGACGTGCTTATCGCTAGGTGGAATATAGTTGACAGTGGATAGGACAGAACAGGAGCACAATCACGTACAAAGAAGCTCGGTAATCCATCATCTCCAGTTGTCATATTAGATTTAAGTCTCCTGATACTGTTCCCCACATCCAATTCAGAGAAGGCATGAACACAAAAATTATTATAATTGAGAAAAGAGTTGAAAGATACATTTTGAACACTAGGTTTATACACACTCGCAAAGACACTGGAAAAGGCATCCACGATTTCGTTTGGCTGGGTAAATTCTCTGCCGTCATACTTACTGCCGTCACTTACGTTGACCACAGTAAAGCAGAAGCTACGTAAAGAGTAACGGAGATTCTTACTAAACAAGTGCGTGATGAAGAATATCACTACTGAATTTGTACCTGGAATGGAATATACAGTATCATTCATAAATTTGATCGTACTATATAAAATAACAAAATAAATTAGATAGATAATGTTTACGAGAAATTGATTAAAGAAATAAACTTTACTCATTAACTTAAAATGTTTTATTGACAAAATACGAGGTCGACCTGAAATGTTTCCGGAATCCCGAAACTCCGGAAACAAGAAAAACACGGCATTGGTGTGGTTTTTATTTTTCGATGTAGTCTCCTCGAAGATCAATACACCTTTTCAAACGGTGCTGCAGTCCCATCAACCCGTCGGGAAAGTAGGATGTTTCCAGGTCTGCAAAATAGCCATTTGTAGCGGCGATGACCTCCTCATTTGAGGCAAATATCTTTCCTCCCAGTGATTCTTTCAGGTTTGAGAATAGGAAAAAGTCACTGAGGGCTAGGTCTGGTGAATATGGAGGATGACAGACTAATTAGTAGCGCAATTCATTCAATTTGGACACGACGATGCGTGATGAATGAGCCGGTGCATTGTCGTGGTGAAAAAGCACGTTTTTACGCTGCAAATGCTGAAAATGATGAAGTACATCCACCATGAACCTCTAGCAAAATATTTCGAATTTCCGTGGCCGTTTTCCCAGTAATCCAGAAGTGTTTTATCACTGGACGAAATTCGATTTTATCGATTTTTACGAAACCGCCTGACTTGCTACACAAAACACACTCTTAAGCAACAACTATTGGCAGTAGAAGTCTGAAGTTTTGACAGTTGCTACAATAAAGGTTGCCCTTGCCGACCAATGAATCCACTTCAACTTTCGTGTGCCATCTCTTGCCGATTCAGGAAACATTTGAGGTCGCCCTCATAGTACATTCTAATAAAATAGAATTCTGTAATGTTTCTTTCCCTTTTGCTTTAATAATTATGTTACAAATACGTAGCATTGAGAACTAACCGCTCCACATACTATTCGTCCATAGTATTCCACACTTCCTGCAGTGCATTCCAGAACGTGTCTTTGCCGCAATTGGCCGTAGTCGGAGACCTCACGATCCAAGTGATCCCATAAGAGCTGGGGAGACAATGAAGTTGTAATTAGAGCTCTCTAGCAGGCACTCGAATAAGGACAGTACTCCTTCAGAACATTTGCCTTGAACATTTTGGAGTCGTTATCCTGCTGATAAATGAACCGTCCTCAATTAATTCACATCCAGTTGGTACCGCCTCGTTTTCTAGGATTGTCAAGGACACATCATTTGTTAATCTTTCATATATTTTAAATACACTCGTTTAACATTCTTTCTCCGGGGTGATGGCGAATAAACGTGTGGTGTTTACTTCCAAATAATTTGAATTTCGATTCGTCCGTCCATAACACATTTTCTTAACCAGTAGCAGTTTGCATGAGCTTTTGCCCAGTTTAGAAGTTTCCGTTTATGTATAGAACTTAACCGTGTTTCTTCATTGCAGTACGATCCCTCTGATCCGTTGTTATTAGTCTCAGTGTGTCTCTGCCTGATGGACGTTGTAAATTGAACTTTGCCTTAATTTGCGGTGCAGTAATGCGGAGATTTCTTACAGAAATCAGTCGGATGTATTGGCCGTCTCATTTCGCCGTTGATCTGAACCTTCCACTCCACTTTCTACTGTGAGGCCTACCAGTCTCCTCCTTTCTTTTAATGTACTACGCACACAACACACATTTAATTGCTGAGCACCAATGCTTCAGGGACATTAAGACCAATATTAGGTAAGTTAAATAAGGATTTAGGTCGATTTTGCTCTTGAGATCTACGGAACCAATATTAAATAATTCTAGTGAGCATTTATGTTTTAAACCTTATATCGGACAATTACCTTGTTGTTGTTACTTATTTCTATTAATTCCAACATTCCAATATTTCTTGCGGTTGTATAAAACTGCTCAGAGTAAGGAGTCATACTCTAATTTGGAGCACATAAAAGTGAAAACTAAGGAATAGTCGTTGCACCTTAGAATGGAGCGTAATAGAAATAATAACATCCAAAGGTTGGTGCATAAATGTCAAATCCATGTTCTGTAAAGATCATTTTAGAGTAGGAAACGATACTCAGCGCTTCCATAGAGTCTCCACTAGACAAAGAAAATCCGGCTAGATAATATATGAACCGTTAACTCGTGATTAATATATCATAAGCAGAACATATCAATACCATGAGTAGCCGTATTTAACAGCATTATGCTAGGTATTGTTTTCTAGGCATTTTTTCGATGTTTTTACAACATATCTGGTTTATTTTGCATCCTGGAAGATACTAATTGTCATATACAACTCTAACGGTGAACAACAACATATAGCAGCTCAGTTAGTTATGTAAGTTGTTAATAAATATTGAGAAAACATCCGTGAACTACTCTCCTAAAAAACTCCACTGGTTACTGTAAAGCAATAGAATAACACAATATGGTACAATAATAGGTCATAAAATAAACAATTATTGTTTTATTTGTACACGACACCCCTTCCTGTTTCCTAGTATAATTCTCTACTACAAGTAATACCAGTTAGAGTTGTGTAATATACAACGGCATGTTAGAGAAACCTAAAAAATATCAATCAATCAAGTAAGCAATGCTCATTCGAGTGAGAGTTATGTCGGTATATTAAAGACATGCCTGTCTGTTGTTTTCAAGTATGAAATTCGATTTCCCTTACATTGCTCGGAGTATTTCACTCGATTTCGCACAGCTCATATTGAGGAATTGTGATTGTGTGCTTTTGTCGGCAAGAAAATTCAGCAAGGAAACTTTTTGCTCGATTAATCGGTATAGTTTCTCGATAAGGAGGAACTATTTTCGCAAACAGCACCTATCTGAAAGTTCTAACATAAATCCGTGCGTAAAACTGTATAAAGATGAGATTCAGTATATCAAGCAACCCATCCTTTTTTTACTCACGTGGATAGGAATAGATACCCCTACATATCTTTCATAAAATCTCTGAAATTTCAAAAATAATATATGTACATTTATTCCAGATACAATAATTTCTACTCAATAAAACCATTTAAAATTTTAACCGACTTTAAAGTTATTCATAAAACACGCAAAATATTAAATCAATTACAGTACTACTGACGCAAAATTACCAGTTAACGATTGGTGTCTCGTAAAGCTTAACTTTAGGACCAATTTTACCTATTTTTTCTACCAATGAGTTGGATTTATTACTCAGCAATGTACACAGACGATGCTTCCTTGTTTGAATTTATTTGTGCATAACTACTTGTAATATTTAAATAAAACATTTCAAAGCGGACAAAACATTTATGACGTACTAAACTTTTGTAATGCAATGAAACAGTTAATAAATTTCTGTGTTTAACTTTCAGTAAATGTTCAATTTCGAAAATAAGTTAACCTCTAACCAACATTCACAAACTATGAACCCAAAATCAATAATATACAGGGTGATTTCTGTTAAGGATTTAACATTGTTTATATATTTTCCTTTAAGAATTTAAATTTTTTAAGGAAATGTATTTTATTTTATGCACTTCTTTACTAATTTATATATTTTATATGCCTTTATGTTATTTGCAACTCTATGTGTTAGCATTAATATTATTTTATTTTTATAATTTATTTTTCTCTCTGCAAAATATATAGAATTTTATTTTATAATATGTATGCACATTATGCATTATATGTATATGTATGCATTCAGCTATTCGCAGTACTCGTACAAGTGATTAATATTGGTTCCATTAAGTACAACTTCGTCGTACGAATTTCGGCAGTTTTTAATATTCAATGTTTTCAAGTAATAGCGCTCGTTGCCTCTCGGCCGCTTTCGTTCCTCGTCGGTTTTCGTATAGTGGCGACCTTAATTGTAACGTCGTCCTACGAACATCGGTATTTTTCAATATTTTCAAGTATAGGCAGATCTCTTCGGTTCTCGTATAATGACAATCTTTATTGTAATGTCATTACTACATGATTACCAGGTACGATTTCTCGGCTTTCTATTAGCGGTCGCCAAGGTTTCGGTGTCCGTTGTCGTTTATACATACATTTGGCCTTCTGTTGAGATTATGGCAGCAATCATTTTTGTAATATCGTCGGAACACATGTATCCTTAAGAAGTACAATCTCTCCACTCCTAGTTGACGGTCGCCGAGGCTGCAGCGATTGTTGTTGTATACGCTTGTTCTGTCCTGCGTTATTAGAGGACTTAGAAATTTCTTCATTTAGTTGGCATTCGATGCGGACGAGTTTCGCGGACCAAATTTCCATATTTCAAGTCAATTTCAACTCTGCCGTTTTCCTTGTCGGTGCACTCTTCGCACATTTATTGGTTACTGGCCTTTTCCCTTCAATAAGAGGGCAGTAGCAAAGAGCTAGAGAACACATATCATTTCCATTACAACGCCTGGGTAGCTGTGATATTATATCCTCCCGTTTTGAGATCAGCTGTTATCGCTACTGCCTACCTCAACTAGGTGTAAGAGATAGGGTTGAGTTCTCCTATAAATGTACAAATAACGAAAGTGTTTGGATCGAGTTCAAACACAAGTCAATGAAACAAGCTCAAGTCACTTAGACAAATTCAAGGCAAACAAAAAGTATTTGGCCTCTGCAAAGAGATATATAAATAAGCACAGCACTTGTTATCAAAATAACAATTAAATGGGATTGGCTTCGCTATTCAAAGGTAGTGGTGCATGCATTCATATATAGGCATTATTACATGCCTTTAACAAAGCGTCTGCGGAAGCCTATAAGATTATGAGCATTGACAACGTACACGCTGCAACGGTACCTGATATAACAAAAACTAAGGGCGAAAGCATACATATACACATGTTAATGTACATCACATGTATAAGAAAGCTCGAGTAACTGTAATTATTGTGCGTATTATATATCTTACGTACATAGTAACTATATATAGGGTAGAGTGGAAACCGTGAATAGATTTTATATTCTAAATATATTTTGCTGCGCATGCGCACTAAGTTTCATTGTAAAACCTTAAATCTACCAAATAAGAGAGCATTTTGTAAAAGTAAGTATTGGTCAAGAATTTTAAGAATTTACGATCAGGCTACTGCAGGACTGTTCTTCAAAACATGAGAACGTAACAATTCACAATGATGCTGGGTTTAGATGTAGGTAACAATTAAACCACTGCTTCAAGTTTTCGCAAACGGTCATATCTAAGAATATTTTTAATTTCATGGTGCGCTCAATTAAACCGGAAACGGATATGAATTTTCTTATTTCAAGTAGCGCCCTTTACATACGATAAATTCTTTAGATTGTTGTTTTGCAGATAGGCAACGATATTACGTAGCGTAACTCTAAAGTGTGTTGTATATTATATTAAATAATATTAGTATTGTTTATTTTTTTATACCACTTCATGTGTAAATGTTCTTCAACTTTATCGCATAAAATTAGACATTATAGTATACAACTATAATGCGGGTACATACCCATAACATACAAGTGTTAATGGTTTCCTTAGTTTCAAGTTGCAATACAGAACCAATAAAACAAACGTTTCAATTTCCTGTCAATCGCACACCCTAATGGAAAGATTTATCATAAATTTCAAATATCCAACTGACAGAATGAATTACATCAACCAGTTCAGTATCTATTCGGACGGTACCCTTTTCTCAATAATATGAATTTGAGTTATCCTCGGTGACAAGGGTTATTTCTGAAATGTAGATAATTCGCTGCACTGGCAGTTAAATTATTATGGAGCATGTTCCATGTCGAAAAGTAGTCGCGACTTAAGGTACGCGTTGAAATATCATTCGATTGGATTAGACTGTCTATGAATCGGATGTCGTACGTAACGTAGTACTTTTCAACGTAGTAATTTATCCCTACTAGTGTTAAAACCGCACGCGATCTTGTTAAAGAAGGTGACTGCTGCCAATTTGCTTCTTCGGCATGAACTCTTTATTTTCCTGAATTTTGTAGATTTTGAAATATCGAAACTGACGTTTAATATGTACTAGATTTAAAAAAAAATGGAAAAACAACTTTTGCATTTCATTTATTCTTATTCAGTATTATTCTATAGGGATATTACAAAATTGAAGGGCATATTATGAGGTCTCATTTTGCTAGATATCTGGATTTCAAGTGAGCTTTAATAAAACTTTATATCCTAAGTGTTATGTGACTTAAACTACCCCTCATAGATGCAATCCCGTTACAAGAGTGTTTGTGAACATACAGCTGCTCCTTTGCTAACAACTTGAGGTTATAATATTCTAATGATTGTAAATAACTTGGAACTTCTAACTTTCGTGGACTATTTAGTCAGACCCATCCGGAAATTTGGTTTAAAAAAAATGAGATGCAAAACGTTTGTACGATCACTCAAAATCTTTCACGTATTCTTGTTGTTGATTACTTTACCCCCCGAGAGCAACTTCTTTGAAAATCTTAAATGGAAGGGGATATCGAATAACACCTCATTTTTATAGTTTTCGTATAACCGTTACAATTTTAATGTTTTTTTTAAACACTACATACTGGGGTTTAGTTTTTTGAAATTGTTGGATTTGTTTTCGAAATTTTTTAATTTGATTTGTTTTATATTTCTAATTGGTCAATCTATTTTAGGAATATCGGAACAAAAACCAATATTAAAAACTTATAAATTTCATTTATACATTTTCGACAAGATGAAGCTCTTCCTCACTATGTTCTTCCAGTACGGTAATGGTTACACAATGTATTTCGAAATAAATGGAGAGGACGAAGAGTTCCTCTAGAATGGCTAGACCGTGCATTTACCCCTCAACCCCAAAATTTTTAAGAACTTCCTAAGGGGATTACTGCAGCCTATCATGGAAATCTTTTTCAACTACTGGTACAATACAAGAAGCAGAGAAAGTAAGCGTTTAACCGAGGGTAGCGTTGACTTGATATTTCGGTAAATACATATTCAGCGAGCACCTGATTCCTATTGCATGCACAGACATACGACCTTGCACTATTTTAATTGCTCCTTGGTTTTAATGTAGATCAACCAGTGACTGTAAAACTTTATGGTAATCTAATCGTACGTGAGCCCTCTGTAACTATAAAAAAAACTCGTGTAAACTTCTTTTTCAAAACGATTTTCTATTTAGCAAATAGCCTCATTCATTTAAAATAATAAATACTTATACACTTTCTATATAAAATCCTTAACTGTAAATTCAAATTACAGAATATTTTTGCAGAAGTCATACATGAAAGAGCGATAGCAAATAAACGATCGAAACTCCAAGTGTTCTACTGATGAATTTTAAACCATGCAGAAGTTAATTTAGGTCATGGAGCATGTGGACCCATAAGTATCCAAAGTGGTCAAGTGTAGTATTTACCCAGTAAATGTATCTGGTAAATATGTTTGAGTGGTACTTCGAATACATATCTAGGTATAAATTTAAATAACATGGTAGTAACAAACTCCGAGTTCCCTACAATCTCTTGCATTCTCATTGATACAAGTCGCACATATTTACATACAGATTATTACACATCCATTAAATGGTTATATATGTTACATATGGGGAACAGCCTGCAATCACTAGGGGCCAGATCCGGCGAATATGGCGGGTGCTCTACTAATTTAATGCTTGCTTGGTGTATAACAGCCATAACAATAGCATGGAACAGCACGCTGTGCCTTAACTTTCATCGGTGTTTCTTTTCAATAACGTCTCGCAATTTAGAAATCAATTGAATTTTTAACTTTGGAAATAGCCAAAAATCGCAGTGGGCCAAGCCAGGAAAGGAGCGAGGTTGATCTAATTTAGTAATCGCTTTCTAGCCAAAAAGTCTGGAACAGACAACACGCTGTAACGTGGTCCACTGCCATGTAAATGATCCATTTGTCAGGTAACAATTCAGGAGCTTTCTTTAAACACAATTAGGTAATCTCTGCAGTACCTCCCTCTGCAGGAAATAGCATTGTTGAATAACTGTTTGTTCCTGTTGTATAAATTATTGGTGGGCTATGCTCTTGTGGACGGAAAAATACACCAGCAAGACTTTAAACTGTGGATCCGACATGCAACATGCGTGCCTCTTTAGGACGTAGTGAACCTAGGAATTTTCACTCCATGCTCTGGCGTTTTATTTCTAAGACATATTGAATGCACCAATTTTTATCACGCGTAATAACTATCGTAAGCAGGTATATCAAATCTGCGCTGCTTCTGTTCATCCGTCAGGATTCGAGGTACAACCTTACTAGAAATCCTTCTCGTATCTAATTCTTAAGTTAAAATCGTTTGTCGTTGTGTTTTAGATTATATCTCGTACTCAGGTAATATTAATGTTTGCCATTGTTGTGTTTGGCTGTTCGCATCCATCAAGTTCCGTTTCATGTTTGAGTCTCCTCAAACAACGATGTTACTTGCAACGATTGTAACTTTTCAGTAGTGCATTTTATTATTTTCACACATATTTAATATTAATCTAAATTCCGGTGCTCTAAATTTCAATCGTTCTCTATTACTTCAGAGTATACACAAGCAGATATGCATCACCTTCGCCGTGGCTAATTTGAAATTTATGCACGTATTAGTTTAAACATGCTGGACACGAAAGCTCACGTGATTTCAATAGAATTACCTTACGGGTGATACCATGCGGATATTCCGGGTATTACATTGTCACACCTCGTACATCAAGAACCTGAACAAAAATGAGTTAAGTATACACCACATTTACTCGTAATAATAATACACAGTAATTTTTTTAATACTTACTAATTTTTTGTGTTCCTTCAATTTGGTATTTTACAAAGAATTTGCTTTATTATTATTGTTAGACCAATAAAACAAAGAGTTGTACACACTTATTAAAGAAAGAGCAAGAAATTGAGAATTTGTTGTTTTGTAATTTGAATTCGGCGCTCAGAACAAAATTATTGAACATTCTCGGTTCACTTTAATATATCTTCGTAAATTATATATAATCCAAGTAGTCTCCGAGGCCATTTTGTTCTCTCTCCCTTTCCATCTCCAACTATAATCTCGCAAGTGATTTGTAAGTGCTGACGCTGCCCGATTTATGTAGGTTTTTGTAATTTGCTACCCGTTCGTTCTATTTGCTTTTAATTTGCGTCGGGAATATCCTTATGTGGAGGTACGTGTGTGCGTTATTGCTTCGCAACAAAGCCGGAAACGTTCAGTAATTTCGACGAGCGAACGAGAAAAAAGTGCAAATTAAAAATATAAATTGTGTAAGCAATTTTCTGCATGTGACAAGTTGTACGTTAATGTGTTTTGTAATTATTTGGCTTTAATTAAAGCACGCAATTACCGTAAAATGTTTTAATTTTCGCAATACGGAAGGAGTAAATTACGCGTATAAGTGTAAATGGAAGAATTGTAGTACTTTCATTTTTTATACTGACTATGAAAGATAGGTATAATTAAGCAATTTATCTTTGAATGCCGTAGCTTTCCTCATGTATGCATTATAACCAGTTCGTTCAAAAGAATTTGATTTTAAGCGGAAGAGCAGACCAATGAGCAATGACGTGTAACAATAATTTATAAAAATCATCTATTCTTCTCCAACTGCAGCATCAAACCTGTTTGGATAACATTTTTTTCGTAGATGTACCTTGGGATCGGTGCAGTTCCGCATTTTGAACGTAAATAGGAGTAAGAAATAATACTAAACGTGATATGATCAGATAATGAACAACATCTTGAATTTCAAAATTTACATGTTCTCAGTTTGTTTACATCTTGTCTGTGTTACTATTATCTGAGTGCAAGGTGTTTCAGTATTCATTCCGATTATATAGTTTTCGTATGATTTTCGGAAGCAACATTTTAACGTAAAATTTCTCGTAAAACTGGGGAAAACTTTCAACGAAACGTTTCAGTTTCTGAAGCAAGCCTACGGGGGTACGATCTCGGTCATACGCCTTATTACGACTGCTCTACACCATTCAAAAGTGATTGTGAATTAATTAAGGATAACGCTCGGGAAGATCTCCACTTTCAAACTTGATTCCTCCGCTTAGAAAATCAAGGACTTGATACGTTCTAACCATTATCTGACTGTCAGAGAAGGTTAGCATTTCAATACCGCTATGTCAGGATATTTTGAACAAAAAATTGAATCTGCGTCGAATTATAGCAAAGTTTGTTCCTCGTCTAATGACTGACCAGCAGAAAGAAAGTTGAGTAGGTATTTGCGGCTACTTTCTGAGCAAACTAATAAGGACCACTCAGTCATGTGAAAGATCAGAGCCGGAGAACGCTGAGCTTATAGCTACAACAATGAGTCAAAAGTACAATCATTACAATAGAGTGGCAAAGGATCTCTATACCCAAAAAATATTCGTAAATCTAGCTCTCTGCCAAGGTGATACTGTCGTTTTTTCAATTTTAATGGAATTGCGCATTTTGAAAAATTAATCGTGAATAGTGTAAGTGCAATGCAATGGTTATGTGAAAAAGTAACAGGAGGCTTTTAGGACCGAATTCTGAATTTGTACTGCGGCTGGAGTCTTCAGGACGAAGTTGTCGGTTCGCTGGTCGTCAACTTCGTCCTGAAGATGACAGCCGCGTTTGGCGAAACATCGACATACACCTTCTCAAGACCACAGCCTACCAGCCTGAAAATATGTACTGCCAGTTATGTGAAAAAATTCACCAAAATGGACGAAGGTTGCAGTGAAACAACTCCTAATTTTTTCACTATGACAATGCGCGCGCCCATTTTGCTGTCAGTTCATCAGTTTTGTGCCAAAAATCACATAAGTGGATTAGCTTACCCTTCTTACTAGGCAGACTTGTCTTCCTGGGATTTTTTTCTTATTCCCGAAATTGAAATCGGTGCTGAAATGACACCATCCTAAGAGTATCGATGACATTAAATCAAGTACATCATAGATATTGAAGGACATGTCAGATAATACCATTACGGGATCTAACTTAAATTTAGCGCCTGCTTTTTACAATGAATAATTTCTTTCTATTTGAGAAACTGCCTAGATAAGGTGGGTTAAGATATTACAGGTGTCCAAGCCTTTCAGTAGGAAAAGCTTTCCTGATACACCATCAATTAAATCCACGAGAATGGCAGGAAGCATGAGAAGCAGTTTCGAATATTTACAGTTTTAAGACATGTGAATAAGATGTTAATAATTCGTTATTATCTTTACTATCCAGTACAATTAATCTACATGTATGTATTATGTTTTAGGTAAGATTATAGAAGCTATTACTAAAGCAATATCAACAATTATCCTTTCAGGCATTGCAAACGGAGCATGTAATGTCCGTAGCAAAACGTTGCTTTTTGTCTCCTGAAATGTACATCGAGAAACTGTCTGAAAACTACAGTTTGTAGTCCATTTCTTTGGACACAATTTCAGACACAAGAATTTTGTATTATTTTTTGCTTCTCTTTCTTTTTTGTATTTATAACTCAAATTGTTAATTACACATGAAGTTCTTACATTTTATGTATTATCCTGTTAATTAGTTTATTTATAGGCAATAAAGGCTATTGTTACGAGGCCTATTTTTTTAAGTAAGTAACGTATTAGTACTAGCTCAGGATTCTACTAAGGATGATCAAGTTGTTCTCAATCGTATGGCGTAACGAAACCTTGGGTTCCATAAACCACGCGTGAAAGAGCATCGTCCTAAAGTAAACAGGTACCTGTACTGAGCACGTCGCGCTTTTTGCTTTGTATTACACGATGCCGTTTATTTAAGGACTCATAATTTATGTTACTGATTTGACTGCTACTCCGAGTCGGGAGACCCGCAAACAAAATGCAGTACACATTACTTTTCTGGCTGAAAATGTTTGTTTGAATTGTGTTGATGATGTCTAATGCTTTCATTCCACTAATTACTGTTTTGATAACAGCGTAATGTAACCAATTCAAGATTCATCACTAGAGACATTTTTGCTTAAGAAACTGATTGTTTTCGAACCAGTACTTCCTAAGGAAAGTTGATGCAGTGACCGCTTTTATTCAATTAACTCAAAATTTTTACAACTCAGAGTGAGCGCAATTTCTGATACTGTATACATTATATTGCAGTTACTTGGAGAATACTTCCAGAAACTTGAGGAAACTCATTAGATAGTATTGAAATTGTACAGCGTCTGCACACAGAGGAGTGTTTTCTTGCATTAAGGAAATATATTTTCTCGCAAAAATCTGTCTCTATTCAAGTAAATAGTTTTTCTTTCAAGACTAAACAAATATTTAATATAATAAAATAATATTCTTGAAATGATACTTGCATCAAATATGTTCTTGGGGTTAGAAAATCAAACAAATGCAAGACGGGAAAATGCTTTTTTGTAGTAAATCATTTAAGTTAAGAAAATGTTAATGAAATTATAGTTTTAATATTATATATAGTTTAACACAGAAGTTATTATCTCCACTATTGGCTTAGTGGTAGTCAGGTGGAATACGAAAATCGAGAATAAGAATATGTCAATCGAGTTCGATCCTCGATATGATAGTTCCACTAAAAATAAAATTTAGGCAACACGTCCAGCACAGACAAATCATCGTACGTGTATAGATTTAATCTAGCAAATATACCAGCCCTTCTCGGGCTATACCCTGAAGACTGCCGAAACGGCGGACATAAGTGGGATGATTCACAAACAATAAAGTAAAATAGCCCAAACAAAGAGATTTTTTTGAATCAAGTTAACGAAGTTCTTAAGCAAAGAAATACTATTGTTTGTTGATTTGAAATAGTAGTTCTATTGTGGATAACTGAAACGATTATTTTTTTGAATGAAGGCGGACAGTCTTGATACAAGCATCGTCCACTACATCTTTCATCATGCGCGTTTATACGGCCATTTTTAAACGTTCCAACCCATTTTCTTAACACTTCAGCAATTAATACCTCTTCCTCCATGCACTTCACTAATCTGCCGATGAATTTCAGCTACTTCCATACTTGTTGCATTTAAAAAATGAGATTTCCAATGGTCTGAGAATGCTTCCGTAATGACGCCTGCGGCTGCTCGAACAATTAAGACAATTAGCGCACATCCGTGAAACGCCAACTGGAGCAGCCATATTTTAAAATTGTACTTACTTTAAAAATGCGCCCCATATTATAATTAAAGGGATTATAAGCTGTACTTATCAAATTTTCTTATCATATGCCCAAGAACTAAACACAAATGTGGATTAAAGCGAATAGGTAGAAGTTCCACATTTAGTAGAATGAATCAATAAACGGTGCATTGCAAACGATCGGATGTTAAACTTGCGCAATTAATTAAATGTACGTATTGATAGAAGGATAATTTGAAGAAATTCAAAAAAAAAAACATAGTTTTCAACGTAGTACATTTGTTATTTACGAAAAGACGCTTATTGGTTTGAAACAGCATATATATGTTCACATGGAGTAAAAGAATACTGTAGATGATACACCAATCATCTCAAATGTAGTTTCAGTAATGCAAAGTTTTTAAAACAGATTCCTATGTTATTCACGCCTACACCGATTACAAGAAACAATTTTGTCTATATGCAAACACGACTTGTTTATGTCACTTGCAAAATGTTGCAGGCTTCTATGCAATTAATCAAAAAAGCTTGATAGGTTTCGGTAACAAATCTGCATGTTTATTACGTATACATACAAACAAATTTGCAATAGATTTTCACTGGTAGTTGATATAAATTCCCATATTACATTAAAGCTCGCATTAGCTATGTAATTGATAATTTATACGGATGAGTGTATTCTGTTTACGCCAGATACAATAGAGAAATGTATTTCGTTGTCATCCGGCGATGGCTTGCTCCGCGTCGTACAAATAACAATTCAATAGAAGCAGAATATGTCAACCGTAGGAACATTACGACCATAAAATGGGAAGTATATTTCATTTAATGTTTGTACTTTCTTTCCTTAGTGACATAAAACAACAAAATGAACCACCGATATTTTTAGATAATGTTGTAATACTTTTTTCGGAGTACATTACGTCCGAACTTCTGCGCTCTAAGATAAGCAAGCGCTTAATTTTTAACGCATCGCTTGCTTCGAATTAATCTAAAAACCGATATTAAAGCACTCGATTACCTTCCGATACAGGCCCGACCATTAAGGGATGCAAGTTTATTTTGAGCCAATGCTAGAGGACACAAATAATGGGTCGCAAAAGTTGATTAAACATTGCGTTACTAGTCTCCTGCTTCTAGATGTATTGTACGGGTGTCCTACGTCATAACCGCAGCCTTTTATTTTGGTTACTTTGGCTGGTGAATTTTTTTTATTCTAGATAACCATAACCACGCATCAGAATCGCAACAGTTTCAGCTATACATATTGTGAATTCAGTAGATAGTCTTGCAAAGAGTTTGAAGTCCAGAAGTGAAATAAAAATTTACCATACCGTACTTACTCATTTAAGTTAATAGAATGTACACTTATGTATATCCTTCAAAATGTTGATTTAATTTCAATAAAAGTTCAGTGTTAGTAAGATTGTTGATACTAGATTCGGGGGATTTTGAAATATTGGGTTCTTTGAAGTTGTAGTTAATTATTTGGTCCAGTCAAAAACTGCGCAGTTACTTACACTTTTTTTAATGAATAACAATTTCACGGTTTTCAGTAAGATTTGAACCTACAGCTCCAGTTCGCTAGACTGGTGTGTATCCATTTATACCACGGAGACATGATGATGTAATAGTGGCTGCAGATATACCGGTGATATTTAAGCCGACACGAGCTTTTAATGTTAATGTCAACTTGAGTTACCAATTAAATTATTAGGATAATTTTCGTTAATTCTTCAGTGATAATTCAATTTCCTTATTATTACCAACGTTGAAATTAATTGGATTAGATTTTTGCGAAATTTTTAGCGTTTAGCGATCTAGCGAATTGGGGTTGTAGATTCATATCCTACCGGGAACCGTGAAATTTTTATTCATTAAAAATCTAATCCAATTAAATTGAACCTTGGTAATAACAAGAAAATTGGATCATCATTGAAAAGCCAGCGGAAGTTATTGTAATAATTTACTTACTCTTTATATTCCAATATTTTCAATATCCATACGTAATTTTTAATATTCGTACGTAAATAGGTTAAAATTCAGGTTTTAACGAAAAGCTTGCTTTCATAACCTGAACCCTTAACTTGCTGTGAATAAATGTTGCAAAAACGTTAAACTCGTAATATTGTGTTTGCCATACTTTCAATTAGGAGGCGAATATTCCTAAGATGTTCATGCAACACATAGTTTACTTGTATTACTATACCTTCCCTACGTTATTTACATGACAATTGTTATTACTAGTAATATGTAACTAGTAAAGTATCTTTTTCGTCAAAAGCTAAATTTTGGCTTAACTACGAAGTGTAGTGAAAAATACAAGGATTTCATTTACTTTGGGAATGGAAACACCGATTCCAGAGCAACTATCATGAAAGGAATACGTTGTGGAAATCGTACGTTGTTAATGTGTGTTAATGCTGCCATTCAGTTTCATGCTTCAACTTGATTTTCATCTTTGATAAGGAAGAAAGGTCGTCAGAGGTCAAGTCGAGCAAGTATGCTAGATACGGGACAATAGTCACGTTGTTCCTTAGAAACTGCATTAACCTTTTGACTCGAAGGAGCGAATTCTTCATCAATAATGCCGTCACCGCCGAAAAACTGATCAGCAAGGATTTATTGTTGGTTTTGACTTCACAGGCTTCCTCTAGTCGAAATGTCGGTGGTCTCTTCCATTGTGGCGTTTCCGGAATCGATAAGAAAAGTCTCGATGTTGTCTCCTCGAAGATCAATACACTTTCTCAAACAGTGATTAAGTCTCTTCAAGCCGTCGGAAAAGTAGAATGTTTTGAGGTCTGCCAAATAGCCATCTGTAGCGGCGATGACCTCCTCATTTGCGGTAAATCTCTTATCTTCCAGTAATTTTTTCAGGTTTGGAAATAGTCGCTAGGGGCTAAGTCCGGGGAATATGGAGGATGAGAGACAAATCGTATGTAGACAAACCCCTGGAATTTAATTACCACACCTCGTATGTGCCTATATTTGCATTGAACAATATATATTTCCTAAATTTGCAAGAGATTACTTTCTATGCTATTTAGGCAGAACTAACTCATTTAAGAAACCTTGTATTGCAGATATTTTGATTTACTCTGTACATTTAATTCCAGTCACATGGTAATAAGCAGTCTTCAAGCATGAGATCGGGTCTTTGGGAGTATCAATAAATTTTGAGAGGAACCTTTCTCGTGAATTCACAACACTATCTTAATCAATTCCCTTCCCCTAATCCGAAACAATTTGCGCCAGGTATTTCAATCCCAATCCAATTTTATACGAAGTCCAGGACAAAAGGTTTTACAACCTTCTTTCCGAGAAACAACTTAACATTTCTTTTGCGTCGGGATTTTGCAACGATATTTATTTAAAGAGGAATCAGATTTCTTCGCCTGCTATATAAACAGAGAGGTTTGCTGAATAAACATTCACGGAATGAACATAGCAACTGGAAAAGCATGTTCGACAAAAATATCGCCTCAAATAAAACGACTATGACGAAAACTCTCAGCGAAATTAAATAGCTTACGAAAGATGGAAATGTTTAATTAAACGCCAGTAGCGGCTGCAACCAATAAACGATTTATTAAACTGATAAAAGTGGTATATCGAAGTAAATTCGTTGCTGTTTCAAACTTTTTAAACTGACAAGCACTACCTACCGCATTGCAATATACGAGGGCCATTCGAAAAGTAAAGAACGTTTTTCTTTTCTAAAATTTTTATTAGATGCAATTAAACGAACCGGTATTTTACATAAAATTAGATAGTCAAGTTACATTTCTGCGTAATTACCTTTAAAATTTAGGCACTTGTCGTGCCGTTTTATCAGCTTTTATATGGCTTTTGCATACTCAGTTACCATCAAGTTGTTGAACTACTGATTAACGGCTTCTTCAAGTTCATAATCACTTCTGTAGCGTTGTCCATTTAAATCTTTGGGGAATAAGTGAAAATCACTTGGGGATAAGTTCAGACTGTGTGGCGGATGTTGAAACAGCTCTCACCGAAGCTTCTGAAGCAAGTCCTGTGTCACTCCCACTAAATACGGACGTGCATTATCGTGAAGGAGGTTTACTCCACTTCTTACCATTTCGCGCCGCTTGTTTTGAATAGGGCGGCGAAGTTGTTGAAGCATCTGACAGTGTGGTCTCACCTTTAGGATTTGCTTTCCTTATTTCGGGTTCGTTGGGGATTGCGGATGATCCCAATGCATTGATTGACGCTATGTTTCTGGCGTGAAATGTGATATCCAAGTCTTATCATCAGCGACATTGTGATTCAAAACTTGATCACCATCCTTATCATAGCGACTGAGAAATATCAATGCACCAGCCATTCGTTTGGTTCTATGTTCGTCTGACAAAATTCGAGGAACCCAGCTGGAACACACTTTATTATAGTCCAGTTCTACACCAACAATGCTGTACAATACAGTTCTTGACATATCTGGAAGGATTAAGTGGACATTATGAAGCACTTATCTCCTTGCATTTTTGTTTCAATTCGTTCATCAGTCACCATTGAGGTCTGCCATTAAACATGAAATACCACTTTCAAACTGACGCTTCTTTCATCACACAACGGTAAACTTCAGTTATATGTCTATAAATTTGGATGGATCGGACTTTTTGCTCGCTTGAAAAGCGGATAATACTGTGCACCCCACATTCGTTAAGGATTGTTAATTTTATCACACATTTTAAAATCGCACTGCTGAGCAGTAATCAAGTGTATTGAATCGTAGCTGCTGCCAAACGGAAGTGGATGAGTACCAAGGTCAGTGATGGGTTGGCGGTGGCGGTGGGGCACACGGCCGCGTATGAAAGAAAATTTTCTTTACTTTCCGAATGGCCCTCGTATATTAATCAATAAATTGATTAGATTGGAGTGGTCAAAGAGAATGTCGCTCTAACTGGTTAAATTTTTAGAGACTGGAGCGAAGAAAAAGAAATAGATGCCAAATGTCAGAACTGTGAGAACCTTTTCTTCTCTGCATAATAAGCGTTACTAAGTAGAGCTCTTCTTTTGCTACGCCGATTATTTAATTTATCAAAGAACATCAAGATAAGCTCACGGTTTATTCGTTTTAAATTTTGATATGAGACCTCAATTCCTTTAATTACGCTGCCGACAGGCAATAATAGTTTCGCACTTTATGGCTAGCATGTTTTCTAATTCCAGGCTATCAAAATGAATTACACAACATTAAAATGTCATAAAAAGCACTACTATGCCAAATTTACTACATTAGCTAATGAAATTTCTTTATAATGACCGGATTGTTAAACTTTAACTGCCTTCGCTGTAAAATGTTTGGCCTATTTAAATTGAATTTTATATCGGTGTGCCAATATTTGCTTTTGATTCAATCTCTCTATCTTCAAAAAAAAATTTCCGTTTCTGAGGATTTTAGTAAAATTTGGGGTACATTATGGTCATCATAAATTTCTTTCTCAACATAGATTCAATATTTTTATTGTATTTGTTTTAGGTGGGCAAGCACGTTACCAACATACGAGGGAATTTCATTAAATAAGTTACAGACTACTGTAGGGAAAGTGTCAGCATAATCCAGTTTTATGATACACTTGAGTATCATAAAACTGGACATTTGCACGTACGTAGATAGTGTTGAAATGGCGACCGTACTGTTCAAGTGAAGCATGCTGTTGTGCGTTTTTTCTGGGCGAACGGACTTCTGCAAAAAATATCCAGAAAGAAATGTCTCCTGTTTACGGCAAAAAGTCCAGCCTGCACTTGCATAAGCCTCGATAGACTTTATTTTCGATAGAAAGCATATGATTTCTCTTCAGTTCTTTATGTTGCCTTGGTTATTAATAACATGTTGTAATTTTGTCAGCAGATAAAATCTCGTTGGGGTTAGATAGTAGTTCATTAATAACTTTGCGTTCTGCTTTGGTGATGATTGGTATTAATTTCTTACGTTTTGGTTTTTCATCGTTACTTCAACTCCCAAGACCTTATCTGCCACTGGTATTTTTGTCGAATTTCTTGTCTCTGCTAAGTACGTTAACAGTATCTACTTCGATATTGAAGAAATATTTATTCTTATTGGTGTCGCACATTCTGTTTCCTATCTTCTAGAGTTACTGTTTCAATCCCCGTTTACTGTATTGACAGCAATTTTAACTTGAATATTTTTCAAAGTCCTTCTAGGCTCTATAAAAGGGGACGAGATATATATTAAATTACCATTTGTATTAGTAATGATAAAATTACGATTTCTTTGCATTTAACCAACGTTCTCAAATTCCTGAAAAAAACCTCAACCACAGTAGGATTTGAACCCACCACCTCTGCGCTACCGCCGCATTGTACTATCGACAGCACCACGAGACTGAATATGAGCTCAAATTACCTTTAATATCTAGATATGACAAATTCAAATCGTACCGTGACTATCTATTCAGGAATTTAAAAACGTTGGTTGAATCCAGAGAAATCATATTTTTATCATCATTAATCCCAATGGCAGTTTCATATTAACATTAATATTAATTTAACTGGTAAGAACCTGTCTTTAATAATATGATGTCTGCTGAGATATTACGATATATCCACAGGCAATGTGGCATCAAGTTATTAATAGTTATTTGAACTCACATTCGGTTTCGTAGTGCAGTTGGTAGTACAATGCGCCAGTAACGCAGAGGTCGTGAGTTCAAATCCTACCGTTAGTGACATTTTTTCTAAAAAGTTTGGTTAAATTCAAGGAAATCATGATTTTATCAGGGGGTAAGATGATCTACTTGCATGCGGCAGAATTTTATATTAATTTATATATTTTGTCGTGATTATACTGCCTGCACTACCATAATAGGTACCTGAATATAGAACCTTATTTTTCTTTCTTTCCGTGCGTAAGACTACGCACCTATCTAATATTCGGTGTGTTAGAGTTTCAGATTTGGAAGATAGTACCTAATGTTACTTTAGGGATATCATGTAGCCGATAAAAAGACATACACTACAGCTGAATGCGCATACTATTTATGGTAAATTATTTATTAATTATGTTACATGCTTCCTAATATTAGCATGTGTTTCCTTACAGTTTGCTTATTATTACATTTTTATTTATTTACGACAACAAAAAATGTTAAATTGTTGAAACTAATTATTACCTAACTCTTTGAATACCATTTTCAGGCAGTCTTTGTATAAATTACCAGTTGTTGTGATAAATTGGGCTATTAATTATAAATAGCACAGCTGCAAAACAGTTCGTTTTTACTAAAACTTGGATGAAAAAGTGGAATTTATTGTGAACTATAGCTGAAGTTGCATCCGAAAGTGAATGAATTTTTCTAGATGTAATATCAAAATTACAAAAGGAAATTAATCAATTTTAAGCTGAAGATATCTGAGTCGAAATAATCACGTTCTGTAAACTGATTAATGTTGTAATAGGTGTTAGATCAGCAACTGTAAAAATCTATAGTACTAGTAGATACATATATATATACAGTAACTCTAATTGTATTATAGTAAAAATTTGAGTACGCTATATTCAACACAGAGTCACCATTAACAAGATAATAATGTGCATTTCAAGATTACAGGAAATTAAGCACTTAGGTTATAAAGTATTTAAAATAGGTTTGATATCGATTAAATACTAACACTTGATATTGGAAAATACAATAGAACACAAAAAGTGTTATTAATGCATGTTGCCGGTTGTAGTCTTTTAACGTATTGCAATTATAAAATCTAGTTCGTTCCGTAGGCATTTCCCGTAGAGCTGGACCTACCACAGCAATCTGATTAACTACCAAAGCTCCAGTACTGCAGGGAAGCAACTAAATTATTTCCGTCAGAGATAACCGCATTTACTGGCCATTTCTAGCTTGGAATTTAGTGCGAAAGGGTAGTTCGTGTGGTAATGCGCATAATATGCAAAGCAAATTGTTGCAAACATGTTGGGGCTAAATCGAAATAATTGGAACCATGTATATTTCAGTGCTAATAACGAGAGCATGTAACGGCATGAATATTATAATTTTATGCGCTTCATTCAAGAAACTTGTAGTTAAAAAGAATATAATTTACAAATAACGACTGAATTAGTCTGCCGTTTGGATTATTAAGGTATCGGAAAAATATGTTTCATTGAAGTGCTTATTTAAGTAAATGAATGTACTGTAGTTAAACGTCCTGCATCTGGTTCGCTAGCAAACATTTATTCAGATATAGAAAATTGACCACATTAGGAAAAAATAGGTTGAAACGGGTACTATTCATATAATTTTCCAATCTTCAAAAGGAAGAAATCTTTCATTTATTTAGTTAATGAATTATAGTAAAATCCTAATTCAAATAAACTTTAATTTTATTGCAACATAATCAATATTTTATACTACTATCAACTACTGTTCTCTAATAAAAATCATTCTTGATGTTCAAAATCTGTGGTTTTTAAATTTTATAGGTGTACACTATTCGCCATAAGTGTTTCAAATAGCCGCGGTGTATTAACTAGAAATGAAGAAATAATAGCTTTCCTTAAGTGTGCATCGTTGCACCCCAGTAAGCTACAAGTGCACCGTGCACTGATAAAGTTTGGGAACCGGTGACGTAGACATTAGGCTGACATGAGACATAATACGAAAAGAAGTGAATACCATGCCCATATTTGCGAAAACTAAAATCAGTTTCAATTCAAAGAAAATAGATAGTTCAAAAAGAGCGAAGAAACATTTTTATGTACCTATTATTATTATATTTTAGCAATGCATTTTCTTCACGAATTGCTCTTTTTTGTGCAGCTCATTGAGTCTGCTGACTTTCTTGTCATCAATTAAAAATTAGAATACAATTTGTTGATTAACGTCTGACTTATCTATATTTATATTGGATACTGTGTTATTTCTGTGTTACATGGGGAGTAGTATTGCATCGTTACACCCTTTGTTTTCTTTTTTAATTTAATGTTCCCTCTTCACATAGCAATTATGTAATTTAACCACGAACTGTGACCATCAAAGGGTCCTATATATTAATGTACTAATTTACTACTATCTAAACCGTAGGCAGTAACGGTTCTTTTATATCTTAAAGAAGAATTGATGTTCTGTATGTTGTCATAACATGGTTATAACCAGATATAACTGATCGTAAGATGCGTGGTTATAATTTAGCCGTGGCGGTAGCTAGGGAGTTAAGATTAGAAGTTATATCTGAAGTGCTGATAAGCATCAACGTTGTTTCACATCAATATTATATGAAACTACTCTGTGTATCTAATGCCCAAATGCAACTACATTATTCCAATGTTGCAAATAAACTTTTAATTAATGTAGAATTAAAGGATACTTTCAATTAATATTCTAAATTGTTCTAACATTCCTTTATACAGTTACATTATTCACGGTAACCTAAATAAAATATAGCAAAACATACTACTCAGTGTTATCGCAAATCGAAGTTATTAGTTTTTTTTACTTTATATTTCTTAATGGAATAAAAATTATATTTTGTATTACTTCATGCAGTTAATAACATTTTCACATTGTATTATATATAACGTAAGTTACATCTCAAAAAGGAACGTTAAAATGACGTTGTTTAGGTAATGATTAGCAATATCTACACGCTCTTTGTATCATCACAAATTTTGTCTCATTTCGCTGATGGCACTGCAGTTTAAGAATCTTCTATACCGATGAAAGGCAAATTTATATTGTGTAGATATGGTTTACTTAAGGTTTAGATATGAGATATAGAAGTGTCTTTTAATAAGAGATATTTCCTATATGTTTATAGTACAACGTTGTGTGGAGGCCGAATTCTTGTCTATCAGGTATACGCATAAGTTTTCCTCGGTTTAACTAAGAGATGGCACCAGTGAAAAATACGTATGTGTTAATTTGATACATACGTCATTTTGTTTGTCCAACACACACCCAAATTGAATCCGCCAAAAACTAACGTCATTGCTTTATCGTGCAATGATCATGTCGAGTTTTGTGCCCGAAAAGGAACATTTGCGGGATGCATTACTTTTATTATTTAATCAAAAACTAAAGGCTGTTGAAAGTTATCGTTTGCTGGTAGAAACATATGCTGTACGCGCTACATCGATTAGAACCTGTGAGATGTGGTTTCGGTAATTCAAAATTCGTGATATCAATGTGAAAGACAGTTAGGGCTTTTGTAGACCACAAAAAATCCGCAGACGAGCAATTGCAGGAATTATTAGCAGAAGCACTACATATTTCACAAGAAACAATCAGCAGATGTTTACCAGCAATGGGAAGATGAATAAGCTCTGTAAATGGGTCCTACACGATTTGAATGAACGTCAAATAGAAAATCGCAAAGTAATTTGTGAAATGCTGCTTCATCGCCATAAGAAGGAAAGCTAAATCCGAAGCGAAAAAGATCGTGGCTTCCAATTGGTGAAGCCGGTCCTTAAATATCATGGCCAAGTTGCTTCGGCAAGAAGGCCATGCCTGGTGGGACCGGAGTGGTATTGCGTGTTATGAACTCTTAAGACCCGGCGACACTGTTAATACACAATGCACTCGCCAACAAATGATTAATTTAAACCATGCACAGCAGAACGAGTGAGAGCCACCTTGAAATCGCTTGGATGAACATCTTTCCACACCCGCCGTACTCCACGGACCTAGCGCCATGACACTATCACTACTTCGCATCAATGGGGCACGTCCCCGCAGAGCAGCACTTTAACAATTTCGAGGAAGTTTGAAAATGGGTCGACGGATGATTTGCCGCAAAAGGAAAACAGTTTTTCTGGCATGCTATCCATAAATTACCTGAAAGATGGGTGAAATGTGTAGTAGCCGATGGCCAACATTTTGAGTAGAAAAGAATAATTTCCCTTGAAAATTACATGTTTCCTATTAGCAAAAAAACGGAGAAAACTTATGCGTACACCTGGTATTTCATAGGAGTAGTAGCAAGTTATTCAGCATTAGCAAGTACAATAGGAATGTTTATATTTACGTATAACGCTGCCTTTTCAAGTTGACATCAAAGGATTTTTGAGGTTTATACAATGGACGTTAAAGTTATATTTAAAAATAAAAAGCCATCACTTACGTTGATTTTGAACGATTTTCTAAGGTTGTACGACAAGTTGTTTTTCATGTCTGGGAATGATACGCACGGTGTATAGAAGCTCCGCAAAAGATCCAAAAATGACTTTGCTTCTGAGTCAAAGTTACTTTTCATGTTTGTTTTGCGGAACATTCATATGTTTGTTAAGCATTACTTGTAGATGTTATTTAACGTTTGGTAAACTACGTTTCTTTATGAAAAACGTAGTTTCAACTCTTTGGTTCCCATTTTGGCCAGTCTCTATATAATTTAGAATTTCCTTCTTTCTTTCTTTCTTCCTTTCTACGATATCATTATATTTTGTTTAATTTGTGTATTATTTGCACTAACACTTATTGCTCTGTCCGCATTAAACAGCGAAGATGTGTTATGATAATATCACATCACAGATGTGTTTATGGCCTAAATTAATGTGGAGACTAACTGAATAATTTTCCTAGAAACTGTTCTTATTTGTTGAAAAATGTTACATGAATTTTAATGAAGCCATATACAAATTAATGGTTCTAGAATTAAGTACCGTATAAGACATGTAACGGTCTACGTCGTATAACGAGTTAAATTTTGAAAACGGGAAGCTCATCGTCTGTAATACGAATTTCACATCATACTAAATTAGTAAATGAGAAAACAAATAATCTTAAATATCGCTTTTATTCCCACAACAATCTGAAGGTTGCATGGAGAATAAAAGTGTATAGTTGGCTACAGCATCAATAAAAATTGTTCTAACTGACGCAAATGCAAAATCATAGTACTAAGTGTATTTGTGTATATTAACTTAAAATATATCGTTGCAGTAATAAAGAGACTGCAGATGAGGATTGACTTTGCCAACTTGCAAGCACCGTGCATTACTAGAACATGGATTTCTACTCAAATATTCTAACGGGTTTTCATATATGAAACCGGTAAAATGGTATTATGGCCGAAAAATGATGGCGAAAATGGAACGAAATACACGAGCTTTCAATATCTATAACGTCCTTTAAAGGTATAATAATGTAGAATCAATGTATATACATATAAGAAACACACTTTTCTTTGTATAAAACTCCGTAAAAGGTTGGTTATTACCATGAAATTTGGGACATTTTCTGTATAGAATTTCGGTTTCGTTCGTAACAAACGTCTTCCGTTAATATTAGTCTTAAAGGTTGCTTATGCCATTTAGTGACATACCTGCTATTAGTACTGTCAACATGGTGTCATTAGTAACACTTAATCTTCAGCTTTTATTCATAATACTTAATGCAGTAGCAGTAGTAATATGAAATTACAACAGATGTGGTTTCAATATACATCTAATGAGCCATGGCATTTCCTTTGTGTATTCTAGATACGTGAAACTATTCTAGTGCTTAGCAAATATTACTGCAATATAGCATATTCACGATTATTGCCGAAGCTTTGTAAATAGACAGTTTCCAAAGTGGGAGGTACGCACACATTTTGGAAAACGTGACGAACTTATAGGTGACAATTCTGCAAATGTGTAGACTTCTATGCAATTAGCCAATACAGAATTTAGCCTTTTGTTCCCTTTGGAAGACAGATACCATTAAGAACTACACTGTCACTAAAGCGTATAAATACGTGATGATATTATTTTCTATATAGGGTGTGTCGCGACATGCTTATGCTAAACCAATATGAAAGAGCAACAACGGTTGCGATTTTGAATATCTGAAGTAGTAGCTTCGAGTTATGTTTCTCGGATTTAAAATTTTAAACTAGCAACACCTTTATTTCAAATGGGGCATTTATTATTAATATGTACTCCCGATAGACCTTTTAATCAATTTAACTAATACTCACTGACTCTAAAATTAGACGGCTTCAGTTAAATATTTGTAAATAATTTCATAGGTGCAGGGTATTGCAATTCACGCTAGTTTAAAATTTAGAAATTTGGTTTTAGAAAATAATCGGCAATAAACGCGCTATTATAAAATTGTATCCCACCACTTCTAAATTGTTACAATTTGCCCAGTTTCCTTGAAATGTACGTTTAAAATTAGGGCTAGTGAATATCTACTTCCGTATAACTAAATGTTATAGTTTTGGAGTTATAAAGCAAAAATATTTCCTCTCTCAAAATTTAATAACTAAAAATTCATCAATCACGTTAAAGTAATGCAATTAAGTACTGGTATTATTATATATTTTTCCACTGTCGCTACATCTTTGATAGTGCCTTTCAGCATATATTGAAAACCGTAATAATTGCGTGTATTTGTACTCATACATAATAGCCATTATACCTTATAAAATATACAGTTTAAGTAATCTTAGGTTTAATCAGGGACGACTGTGGTGAAAATGATATTGCTGATATGCATCATATGTTAACGTAAACAAGCTGTAGCATTCAATGCAGAAATTTAGACGGAGCTCTATTAAAAAAAGTTACAACGCATTAGAACTGATGAAATTTGAGTTAATTTGAACGTTAATAAAGCATGTACCGTACAGTGCAGAAGAAATCAAAGTACTGCTGCATTGGTTCATCAACTCTGAATACAAAAATGTAAAAATATGCGGATGTCGCTTTAAAAAATACAACTTTAGAGTGGTAGTTGTTTACGAAACATCTTATATACCATCCAATGACATGGGAAATACTTTGCCAGACAATTGGCGCATCGTGTATGTAGATATGATCAAAAAGCTTCTGCGTTAATCAATTTCCAATTCATCTTTATCTAGGTGCTCTTCGCATTTACCAAAATATTAATACTCTGAAAATTAAGCCATCCGTTTCTCCAACTGGCGTAATTTGAAGTAATCTATTAAGGTGTAAACTCCTAAAAGATTTAAAAATGCAAATTTTGGTCGTATATCTTGTAATCTGAAGAGATTAGATATTTAAACTTCAAAAAGTGCTTTATAATAAATGAAGGCAGTAAAACTTTCTTCACGAGCTTCCGTTAGCGTTATACTAAAGGCTAGGACACCGTTAAATGATCGAATACACGAAGGTGATACAAGAAAAAATTTCGAGAATCAGACAAAATTGTGAATGACTTGAGTCGGTTTTCTATCGATTTTGTCGTATACCTATGCGTAACTAGCTGATCTAAATATAGAACGTTGTAATTTTAGAATAACAAATACTAACAACACGGGATCGCATCAATTACGTCTCAGCGGCACGTTAAATTTAGTAATCGCACCCTTTTCTGTTGCTATAAATTTAATATTTTCCATAGGGTTCGCAGAGAGGGCCTTTAATTCTAAAACTTTACGAGCATATATATAGCATTCCGTTGTTAACAATTGCCGCAAATTGGAAGCCGGCACCATAATTCGCGTTAATGTCGTAAACGTGAAGCTTCGTACTGTATCTTTTCTTTCAGATAGATACATTGACTTTATTTACTGTTAGGGTATGTATTAATAGAAACTGTTTTCAATGTCAAACATTAATGTAAATTACGTGTTTCTTTACGTTTATTGGCTGGATACGGATTAGTTCTGCATCTTACAATGTAAACGAACTACTTCCGGAATTGGCCCGTGTCATGATGAGATAATATAGAAATGAAATAAGAGTAAGAGGAAAGAAATGAAAAGAAAGAAAAAGAGATAAAATGAAGGGGGTGAAAACGAAAGAAAGGTGAAAAAAAAGTAAAAGAAGGCAAAAGAGGCCGAAAATTGGGAGGGAGGGGAGAAAGAAAGAAAAAGAAAAAAGAACAAAAGGGAAAGGTGGAATCTCGACGTTTCGCCTCCGTCGTAGGAGGCTTCTTCAGGAGGTGATTTACACGTCGAGTTACCGTGCCACTTTGGTTTCCCCTGCTTCTCCTGAAGAAGCCTCCTACGACGAAGGCGATATGTCGGAATCCCACCTATCTCTTTTGTTCTTTTTCTTTTTCCTTCTTTCTCCGGCCCCCCCCCCCCCCTTCTCTCTTTCCTACTCTTACTCTTTTCACCTTCCTTTTTTTTCACGCCACCACTTTTTTCATTCTTCTTCTTTTTATCCCTTTTTCTTTCTTTTTATTTCTTTCTCCTCTTACTCTTACTTCATTTCTATATTATCCCATCATGACACAGTCCAATTCCGGAAGTAGTTCATTTATTACTAACTCTGGCCGTGGAAGCCTATGTATTCATTTCATCTTACAATCTCTTTGCGGTATTCACATTTCACAGTTTTTTAAATAGTTTAACCAACTAATTAACTAAGATTGTATTTGCCCACGTACCTTGCCGATCTTTTTGTTGTTAATTTATTATACCCTCAACATGCATCTAGAACTTCGACAAATTACAGGTGATATGTACATTAATTTAGACCACCTTCATGTCATTATATACGTAATTTACAATTTTAATGATTAGAATGGCTTACTTTGGATTCTTAATTATAATCGCAATATCAAAAATATTTAATGGAGGTATATCTTCCAGTTTCTTAATATCAATATTTCTTACCTAATTAATTCCTCAGAACTTCTATAACAAATTTTATGGTTTGCAGAAGGAACATCTTTATAAAATGACACCCAGAGATAAGGGATATTAGTAGAAAATGGTAACATAATAACATGAAATCACAATAGCGTTTTATGCCCTCTACCTTAAGAAAGTAAGTTAAAATCCGTAATGCAGTATACATTATACACCATATCTAGAGATAGAGTTGTCAATATTGGATTATGAATAGCATTAACCCATCCTTTAAATCTATCCAAATTTATTTTTGGATTATGCAAAAACTACCGCGCTGATGCAGGGAATGAAGGAATATTAGAAGAGATGACGGCTTCTCCAGAGTCCGAATCTTGATCCGAAAGAGGATCTGTAGAACGCACAGGGGAGACGAATTAGAAGAGAGTGTCCAATGTCCAAAACCCATCTCTTAACGGTATTGCAGAGGGAGTGGAACAATATTTCTCAAGATACACTGTGAAAATTGGTAGAAAGGATACCACGAATTGTGAGAGCAGTTCTTAAATCTGGAGGTGGATTTTTCGATGAGGAGGAAGCATAACTTACTTTATGTTTTCTAATGTTTATCATTCCCTTTTCTTTTATGTACACATGTGCAATAAATCGTAGATGAATAAATATATTTTAGAGTTACGTTGTTTAATGTTTGAAACAAGCGTCAAATTTTGTATGAAATGGAAAGTGCTCATACTATTATGAGCAGTAGTGTATATAAAATCCTAGCTAGTTTTAAAACTGCCAATATGTGAACGCGTGTTTTTATTTTACTCCTCCGAACTGAAAAATAGGGTGTAACATCTATCATATACACTATTAGTATTATAACTTTATTAGCATTTTTTAAAACTTTTTTGCTTTGTAACTGAAATATTATTATCCCAAACCATTTTAATACGTAAAGCAAAAATTGCAAAGAATAACATATTTTCAGATATTTCCTACTTATCGGTTGCTACATTATATTACATTGAGAACTTATTCTCCAGATTTATTTTCGTTAATATACCACAACAATTTCTTTCCCGAAAAAAAAAAGAAGGGATACGTTAAAGAGTGGAAGTAATACTTTGTGAAGAAAATGAGATTAGATTGAAAAGAATTCCGACGGACATCGAGAAAATATTTTCGAAGTAAGAAAAACCAACGACAGAAGATCAACAAATATAAATGAAAGAGGAGGTGAATCTGTTGTAATCAATGCCTCCAACGGCTGCAATTGTTCAATTCGTGCGAAAATAACTTTCAGGAGATTTCGATATAATTACGACAGCTAAGCTGTCGTTGCCGCGCATCGGCAGGTACTTTGGTATTGGATTGAGTAAAGGTGCCGACCACCTTGATCCTTCATTCTCTACTAACACGAATTCAATAGCGGCAGATCGTATCCGTCGCGCTACCATTTTCTACAACGGAGTTTCCATTGCTCGATGCCCTCGCTACTCTTGTAAATAACTCGTGGATAACGGATATATTTTATAATAAAACGATATCGGATGGCCTATGTTTATGGGATTTACGTCGTATCAGTAAAACTGAAATTATCTTTTTCTGATGGTTTTCTCTCTATACATACATATATACATACTGTAGCTCTTCCTCTCTTTAGAAAACATTTAATAAGACAGGCATGACAGTAACAACACCCCATGTCGCTGAAAATCCCATTTTGATCAAGATAAGTGTAATGGAGTAGACAGATGCAGGAAAGCTAACCTTAAAAAGGAACGTAAAATAATTATGGTCTTTCTCGTGGAAAAATAATATCCACATAACCGAAGCTTCAACTTTATGTTAGATGGACTTGCGAACCTTTTATTAAAAAAGTAATATTTTCCACACAGAAAATCCTACATGTATCGTTTTGATACGTGCCTTATGTATGACATTCTCTTAGCTGTTTTAATATAAGATACGGCTAGAGTTATACAGAAAACTATTTCTCTGAAAATGCTGTATATATATGTTTTAAAATAGATACAGCACATAGCCCTAGGCAAGAATCTGGACACTGTGCTGGGCAGTATATAGTACGAGATCCATTACTGCACTAAATATTGAGTTGAAATGTTAATAAGTTTAAAATATCTAAATGTATTTCTAAAAGGCGGACTCCTGCTTTACTCTTTCTTTTCTTCTGCAATGTATTAAAATATGATCGTCTCTAATTCCACGTTCCTTTTTCTGTTTGATCTCTGTCAACCCCAGGAGTGTTAGTTTACTGCCCTTTCCCTCCTATAAATTCTTCCTTCCCATTTGATACTTGTATAATTCCAACAACTTTTCGGAATGTTGTATTTTTGGCTCTTTTCCCGGTATGTATCACTTCTCCTTATTAACATTCCTTGTTCTGTTAAGCGTCCCCGTATTATTTGTAGTATGCTTCTTTCTCTTGGAGTTGTAGCTCTAATATTTTCCCCCTAGGCCTTATTTCCTAAACAGCCAGCTTGTTTAACATACTGATACTCTACCATTGCTTTTTTCCTTTTACTTTTTCTAATTGCTCTATACTCACATCTGTCTCTTTTGCATCCTCTTTCATTTCCTTATTATCGTGAATATTTGTGTTTGATGCCCTTCATTCCATTGCTCTACCTTTTACATTTATAACATATCATACGTCCATCATTTCATTACTTCTCATCCCTAACTCGCGCACCATACCCATTAATAAGTCTTTACGTCTTCCATAAGTTTTTTCTGGGAGAATTTAAAATCTTCCTGTGTAAAGAATATCAATTCGTTGTATTTTTCATACTGTATACACGCTGTAACCTTGAATTTCGATATTTGTTACAACGGGTTTGTGATCTCGGTCTAGTTCAGGTCCTCAGATTTGTAACTACAATATCTCCTAAAACTGAGGAAAAGGAGATAATGGAGAGATGGAAACGGTACTTTGAGCAACTTACAAAAATAAAATAAGATAGATATATATGAGAAAAGGACCAAATGGTAAACAATGACTCTATCACACCAATAAATGATGAAGATGTCAGAGGAGTGATTAGAAAACTAAAACTAGTAAAAGTGTCTAGGGAGGACAGAAGCACTGCTGAAATTATAAAATATATGGTAGACAAAGATAACAAAGAATTGCTTGACCTCTTAAACAATAAAATTAGACAAAAAGAAGTACCAAAGGAATGAAATATAGGAATAATTATGTTCATATACAAAAAAAGGGACACAAAAGAATGCTCAATTACAGAGGAATAACATTGACAAGCATCCCAGGAAAAATATTTACAAGAATATTGGAAAATAGACTTAGGAAGAAACTGGAAACAAGATTAGAAGATACACAACATGAATCTAGAACAGGAAGAAGCACCCAGGACTTAATGGAATGAAACAACTAGAAGGAAAACTAGCAGGGAAGAAAAGGAAATACATATGTGTTTTATAGATCTCAAAAGAGCTTTTAATGGGGCCTGAAAAGAAAAGGGCTAGAGAGAGGAATGATAGAGGTGATTAAGGCATGATATAAAAATAACAAGAATAAACTGAAAACCTCCAACTGAGAATCATCTGAATTCGAAACAAAAATTGGGTAAAAGCGGGGTTGGCTATTAATTAAGTCCATTGTTATTCTCCATATGAATAGATGACACTACTAAAAAAGCCAAACAAGATGGAAAAATAAGAAACTCGAAAATGAACGCAATTAATGTACAACAACTAATGTCTACGGATTATATGGTATTGATAACAGATTCAGAACAGACATTGCAGCAAAACTGGAAGATATACCAAGAAGAACTGATAAAGATAAACATGGAGATAAACACGATGAAAACAAACAGAATGATAATAGCGGAGGAAGAGAAAGAGAATCGAAGGAATAACCTTGGAACGAGTTAAAAGATACAATTACCTAGAAACAATCACTGAAGATAACGGGAGAGAAAGAAATGGACGGGGGACTAGGGAAATCCGCAAAAATATATAATACAAACAATCCATCACCACTGCAAGTACATGTAATGCAACCTAGTTATCGAACGTATTGTCACCTTTCTCTATATGTACTCCTGCTACACTTACCTTCAGTTTTGAAGATGAAATCGTCCAAATATTGATATATTTCAGTAGGCACACCTCAGCGGATAAGTATTTTCAGGAATACCCTTACAAAGACTTGTGATGGTGGACTCACTGAACAGATTGTCCAAAACCTCTTGGTAGTAAGATAGTCGGAATCTAGCATTCTGCGTGGATGTTATTTTGTGTTGACGGATTTGCTGATTAGGTTGTTTCAAACATCATGCCAGTAATATTCACGGGACCTCTCATTGTCCAACACCTTTATGTAGTGGTGGTGGACTTACCGATTAGGTCATCCCGAATATGTCGACAGCAATACGGGTGAAACCTCCCATTGCCCGAGGACGTAAGGTTGAAATTGAACATTTTGTCCTTTTACGAGTAGAATTATTATAATAACAAACATAATAATAAATAAAATAATAAATATATTTCTGACGAATAAAATGTTAAGCTCTCAATATATTCTGTGAAGTACTTCAAAGAAGGTACACGACGATGTACTTTATACGCACGGAATAAAAATACCACTATTGATCTGAAGGCTGTTATGCAGAAACATGAATCTAATAAAGAGTCGTGATAGGTGTTTAGGAGCTGGCAGTCATCACTTTGAATATAAAAGAAAATAATCAATTAGTTTAGAATTGCTTTAGATCACTCAATACATCAAAAAATTAGGGTATGATATACTCATTTAGGAAATCTCAAACTTTCTTGATATTTCATTAATAATTTTGACGAGATATTCGTCATTTGCGGTTGTGACTGAGTAAAGGATGTAGAAGTATTTAAATTGGTCTCACCCAAATTTGTAGAAAAGTCCATGAAAAAACGAATCAGTTTGCTTGAATAAGAAGTGTTGAAAAACACAGACGAGGTCCTCATGTTAGTTACACGATATTACAGTTTTAACTGTTGTATCAGGATGAGGCTTTAAATGTTTGAAGGTAAACAGCCGCACTATTATCATATTTACGCAATAAAGAATTTGGACATAACTTCGTGATATTAATGGGAATTGTAGGTACATAATTTAAAATTATAAAAATTGTTACTCTTTATAGCCATGCACGTTAATTCCGAACGTTTTATAGTCTGTAGAATACGCCTCATACTTGTTCAAATTCAGCAATTTATTACCAGCTTTTAGTTCAAAACGGGCAGCTATTTATAATGGCTTCTAGTTCTATGTATATATTATACAATGTTCGCTTGCGGTTAATGTTGAATCCCGAACCAGAGATTTTGCAACTGACCCGTGCGTATAAAGTACTCGCTCGTCAACGCATTTCAGTAGTAACAAACTGTGCATATTGTTTTCCATAACAAAAGGGTATTTATTGATTAACCATTCTGGAATATAAATTGCTAGCTAAAGAGCTTGCTGATTACTTCTCAAAAATATTTCCAATTTCATTGGAATAGGGATTGCCCTGGTTCGTTCTTGCAAAAACTTTCCATATATATTTCCTTCGCTATCGATTTTATCCATTTGGAACAAATGCTTTCCTCGTAGCGCTTCTTGTATTAGCTTCCTTTTATCAAGACATCATATTTTTTTATTCTAAAATGTCCTTTGATATGAAAAGCGAAATACTGAGTAGGAGATACATTTCTTTGCGTTAGATATAAATTTACCGAATCGATAAGAAAGTGTTTTTAGACGCAACAAAGAAAACCCATTCGTCTTGTTATTCCATGTTGTAACAGTATCCTTTGCTTTAACTATTTGAAAAGGAAATAGGATACCATAAACCATTACAGAGAAAACATCTGCAAGTAGAGGAATGCAATTGTACTTCCTGGAAAATATCCACTATAATGCGTACCAGAAAAGTATCCCAGTGTGTAGGTTAGAATAATGTGTTATTAGAGAGATACAAAGAGAGATACAAAAATTTACACTAACAATAACGTGAGACAAATTAAACATTAAGTATTTTGTTTACTCTACACGGGCTATCCCAGATATTAATTTTAGTAAGAGAATCTTGCTTATTCAACAAGATACTTGTTCGGTTGAAGTATAGGAATTGTCCCTTAGCAGTAAAGCTCGTTAACTTCGGAAGTGATATTGAAAAAAGGATAATGTTAAATTCTCTTTTATCGTAGTCATTTCTTTATCGTAATTACCAGGTGTATGCGTAATTTTTTTCAGAGTTTAACTAAAAAATTGGTGCCAGCGAAAAGTACGCAGCGAATTAATTTAGCAGGTACGCCATTTTGCTTGTCTGACATTGAAACTACAAATACACACAAGTTGAGTCCGTCAAAAACTAGAGTCTTTGCTTGATCGTTCAGTGATCATGTCGAGCTTTCTGCTTGAAAAAGAACATTTGTGGCGCGCATTACTTTTCTAACGTAATCAAACGAAAAAGGCTGTTGAAAGTCACCATTTGCTGGTAGAAACATATGGTGAACAGGCTCCATCGATTAGATCGTGTAAGACATGGCTTCGAGAATTTAAAAATGATGATTCCAATGTGAAAGACAGTGAACGCTTTTGTGGACCACAAAAGTCCGAAGACGAGCAATTGCAGGTGTTATTGGATGATGCCCCAACTCAATCTCAATGGCAATTTGCATAGGCGTGTTACAAGAAGCAATCACCAGACCCCTACGAGAGATAAACTCGGTAAATTAGTCCCACACGATGTGAGTGACCGTCAAATAGAAAATCGCAAAGTTGCTTCAACGCCACGAAAGGAAAACATTTTTGTATCGAATTGTGACGAGTAAGAAAAAAATGGATTTATTTTGGAAACGCGAAGCGGAAAAGATCGTGGCTTTCACCTGGCGAAGCCGCTACTTCAACATCAAGGCCAAATCGCTTCGACAAAAAGACCATGCTCTGTGTCTGGTGGGACCAGAACGGTATTGTGTATTATGAACTCTTGAATCCCGGCGAAACCATTAATACGCAACGCTATTGCCAACAAATGATTAATTTAAACCACGCATTAATCGAAATACGACCGATAATTTTGTTATGCGACAATGCGCCGCCTCACACAGTAAAACCAGTGCAAGACACGTCGAAATCTCTTGGATGTGATATTCTTCCGCACCCGCCGTGCTTCCCAGACCTGGCGCCCTCTGACTATCATCTCTTCGCATCAAAGGGGCATGCACTTTCAGAACAACAATTTCGAGGAAATAGGAAAATGGCTCGAGGAATGGTTTACTACAAAAGGCAAGCAGTTTTTCTGGCATGGTATCCATAAATTACCCGAAAGATGGGTTAAATATGTGGAAGGCGATAGCCAATATTTTGAATAAAAAGAAATTAATTTCTTTGAAAATTATTATTATTAAAAAAAAAACGGAAAAAGCTTATGGATACACCTGATAATACGCAGATAATGTTTAATTGAACTTCCTTCAGACACTTCCTAATATCTTAGTATAATGTTTCTGGCAATATACTATAATAACATAGTAACAATAGTATAATGGTTCTGGTGGAATGGCTCAATACAAAAAAAAAATAAAGAAAATGTTGCTAAACTGATTCTGTTAGTCAATTGCGACTTACGCAGTATTGTCACAACTGTATTATATATACCGTCTTATGAAATGCTAAAAAATGCTACAGCAACTATGTTACGAGGGCGTCAAATATTTCCATATTTTCGCACTGTGTATGACATATAATATATAAGCTCCGAAACTGGCCATGGCAAGAATCATTGAAATAAGAAATCGGAATATTCTTCAATTATTCTATAGAAAATGTCCTTGCACATTTTACGGCGATTCGACAACAATTCAAATGCGTGTTGTAGCTGATTTTGTAAAATATATGCATCGGATTATCGTCAGAATCTCACTTGCTAGTTCACTATGTATTAAATGTAATACTTATGTGTTAGAATGTAACGTTTCCACAAAGAGTTCAACTACTTTGCGTCATGCTAAGCTATTTATATACAATTCTAGGTGGTGCTAGATAGACAAATTCCTATTATTTTGACTAACGATGTAAATATCTATAGTTCTACATTAAACTTTGTCCGACTACAAGTAGCATTGCACTGACGCAATTCAATTCTTAAATTATGGATATTATTTAATCTTGTACTGAATGTGTTGGTGTTTCGTGTAGCATATTCATCTAATGAATTTTTGAATAAAGATCTTGAAAAAGGTATTAGAAGCACTTTTTAATCTGCGAGTTGTAAATGCCTCAATCCGCACATAGCTATTAACTTACGGTAATACAAGTAACCACATAATACATCATTAGCAAACAACAGTCTTTTTGTCTCGACTAGTTCTTTTGTTCAGGACGCCCCGCTTTCAGAAGCAAACCCCATCGCAGCTTTTCGAGAACTTACTCGACCGAAATGCAAACTTTAAATCCTAAGATTGGCGGCTAGGGACCTAACCACCTTTGTCGTCGTCTCCTTAAATCATTTAGGCAGTGTTCGAGTTCTGTAGCAGATGTTGGTTTAGAACGTCTGGTAGGAAACTATACATTGGGATTATATAACTTTCAAAATCTATCAAATGAGGAAATGATGAAAAGATATATAGTTTCAGAAATTGACATTTAATTGATATCATGTTTACAGTACCGATTTTAATATGCGTTAGAATCTTAATTCAACACAAAGATTGAGATGCGGCTTTAGCGTTCTTCTATACCGCTGTGCAATTATTAAGGGCAATGTTCTGTGTATGGGCTAAAATTGTTAAATATAAATTGCTCGTGAATTACGTTACGACAGACGCCGTAAATAGGTGCCATTTAATGTAATATAGCAAAGAAGCAAAGCCATAAAGAAGTTGTTCGAAAGCTCTAGCGCAATTTGATAGAATACCAATTGGTATGTAATTGTAAATACCAGCTCGGTCACCTCAGACGTGCGGTTGAGCAAATTAAAAATTTTCCCTAGAGATTCGTATAAAACTAAGGTCCAGCCAAGAACAAGGAAATTAAGTCATGTCCACAAATCGTAGTTACTTTAGGCTTCTTTTAAGCGACGAAGAACTTCATCTTCAGTAAAGTGTTCAATACTATAGGAAAAGGAATTAGAGCACGAAGACGGTTCACTAAAAACGTTTTGTGGAATACACTGGCGAAAACTTAAACAATGTCAGTTTATCAACGTTTACAACGTTCAAATGCCAATACCGCGGAGTTCTAGAGAACGATCTCTTAGAGTTCGCGAATTTTCAAAAATCTTTAGAATTGCCAGCTGTAGTTCCCGCAATATTCACTTCTTGTAAGCTACCTTACTTTGAGTCTGATGTAGGGACCGTACCCGTGTAAACTTTTTGCAGTAATAAAGTTTCAATTCCAGATCTTTCTCTAATGCATGGACTGAAACATGGGGGTCATGTCCATTGGGAACTTCAATATATTGGTACGAAAATTTGTATTGGATTTTACCATTGATTGTCAAATGAAGATAAAGGACGATCCTACAAGCAAAATATTATTGTACAATGATAAGGAATCAGCTCTTGGGAAACTAAATTATAAGTTGCTCTTAGTATCTACAATTACATTTAGTGCGGGATAACCTATAGGTTCCGGTGCAAATGGAATAGTGTACTGGCTAACGGTAATAGTGTAAAGTAAAATTTTAAGGGCGCTGTTGTATTGTTTAAGATCTAATGTTAACAAGATGTAATGAAGTGGAAGTATTTTACATTGTTAAGAACTTGATACTTCTACTGAATTATATTATATAAATCTATTTGTATTATACTTGTCCATGCGCCCATATGTTTACAACAAAATTAAAATACATATATCAAATTATATTTACTATATACATATAAAATGGGGTACATATTCAAAAACTTTATCAGTGAGATGATGAAAGACAAGACACGTGTTCATCGGGCACAACCTGTAAAATGTTCGACTGTGGCAATTTCATCGTACTAAACGTCCATTTGTGTTCGACATTTCGTCGGATATATGAATGAACCGATTATATTGTCTAAATAATCGAGACAACCAGCTATGTCACCATAATATCGCCGCAACTCCGAACGCATGAGGTATCGATAGTTCGTAGCAGTGGGCATTTGGGAGTAGTTGCCCGTCGAAGTGAACGACTATCCTATCCGACGGTGATATGCGATTGCTGTCGGCCAACTGTTTTCGCTGTCGGTGCATACGGCGAGCAAATCCGGGCTAATGTCATCTGTGCGTCTTTATAAGAACAGTAGCAAGAAGTAATAGACATTGAGATAATGTAGTAAATACGTCCGATAACAAAAGCGACTGAATAGTCGTACGTTGCATTCGCCTATTTTACTGTTACTCTGGGCAAAGGATTAGGCCTCAACGGATAAGGTTTGGCACTTCATCAGGAAAAGTGTCATGCACATGCGTAGTTTTAAGTATCCTTACAAAAAACTTGCTCAGAAGTAAGGCTGCCACAAAATGATAGAGTTTGTTTCCTATAAAGTCATTACGAATATAAACGCACCATGTGCGCTTACAGAAACTTTTGTGGAAGAGAGACTAATTCGTAGCGAAACAAATTCAATTAGGACACGACGATACGGGATGAATGAGCTGGTGCATTATCGTGGTCGACAACCACCTTTTTCCGCTATAAATGAAGCCGTTTCTCCTTCAATAAATCGATGTAGCATTACCCCGTGATCGTCCTTCCCTTCTGCAGATAGTAAATGAGGATCATGTCTTGGAAATCCCAAAAAAAATGACCGCCATGACCTTACCGGCCTTTGCTTTCTTCGCAGCTGATTAGTTTGGAAAAGGCCACTGCTTCGACTGTTCCTTAGGCTCCGGTATGTAGTGGTATGAAGATATCCCTTGCATTGTGTTGGATACTGGCCAGACACTTCTTCAAAACGGTCAGCCGATTTCGTTTTTGCGCCTATGTAAGCAAACGCGGTACTCATCACGCCTTAAGCCTTTTCACATCCAAAATCTCTTTCAGCTACAATCGGCGATCGGCTAACACGACTTGATGAATCTTGTGACCATTTCATCATTAGTAGTGGATTTTGGGCGTCCACGGCGTGGTTCGTCAGTTGTGCTTGTGCGACCACGTTTGAACGTTTGAACTCGCTCACCTAGAAGATGGTCGAAAATGATGGACTACGTTCGCCGTGAACCTCTAGAAAAGTATTTCGAATTTCTGTGGCCGTTTTCCATCCAGAAGTGTTTTATCACTGCACGAAATTCAATTTCATCCATTTTTGAGGAACCGCCTGTGACTTGCTACACACTTGCAACAACTATTGATAGTAGACGTCTGAAATTTTGATATTTGCCATAAAAAAGGTTGCCCTTGCCGACCATTGGAAACATTTCAGGTCGCCCTCGTAATTACAGATGTATAATGTGGGTAGATGATTGGCATTTGTACTAAACGAACTTTAAATCTTAGACTGCATATGTACGTATGTACATCGGAATTACTGCATACCCTCGGACACGTTTTTGCATACACCGTTTTTAGATTTATGTATAAAGGAAAGGAGTTCCATTTCATGCACACAAATACACAGTGCGTCCAATAAGTTTTGTGACTGGACTTGGGGGAAATCATTAAAATAAGAAACTAAGTATCTTTCATTTCTTTATTCAAAATATCCCCCTCCAGTTTCAATACTTACTACCGCCAAGGTGTGCGGAATAAATTTCGCACAGATCTTTGTTTTGCGAAAGTCAGAATGATTGGCATCGTGTTTGTGCTGATTTTTAATTTTTTATCCCTCATTTTCAACATTGCCATTTTCAATAAAACTATGTACTTTTTCGACCATTTCCGATGTCCGACTTGAAATTGGTCTTCCTTCGCGATTATCGTCTTCTAACCTTGCTCTGCCTGCCAATGTGTGACAAAAAAGATTTGCTATACTCAAAGAATTACTGCTGTACAGTTACTGCATCAACTTGAATGTTTCTAACGCACTTTTACCAAATTTTGCCTGAAATTTAATAACTGTTCTTTGTTCCGTGTTAGTATTTCAACATCGATAGTTGTTTTCGGAGAACTGTCATAACTTTGCTATTTATCGACAGATTGAAGTTGTATAAAATTGGTATTATCAGAAAGAGGGATGTCGCAGGTGTCAGATGTCGTCCTGAACACGTAGATGGCACTACTATTTACTTCGTTTGTCGCACGGTGTGTGTATTGTATTTCATTTACAAAGCTACTAAACACGCGAATAGCCAAGTACCTCATAATTTTTAAGAAAGATTTAATCATAAGGGGGTGTTCCGAGCAGGCGACCAACGGCATCTATTCTTGAGATCAAGAGAACAGCAGCAGTAGTGAATATTTGAAAGGTATTGTTATACAATATTCTAATGTAAATCGTGTTGGCCAATACAAGATGCATGATGCCAATTCAGATTGCAGATGTAGCTGTTTTGCGTCTTTGAAAACGTTATATGCTTAAGTATTTCGTGTTAAAAAGTTATCGTCACATATCGCTTTTGAACGTTAGCGTAGATATCTCTAGTTTTGTCCTGTAATAGGGATTGTCAAAACGTATTACCTTTGGATGTTAAATAACAACGCTGTACACTTTCCAATACTGGTAATATTTTTATTATTATTGTCGTACACCACTTTCACTTAAACAATTACTTAACAATGTACATTTAAAATATAAGTTCGATAGTTTCCTATTACTCTAGTGTTGGCATGTATATACAATTATTATAAAAGTTGCAGTGTATATAACTTGATTTATACTTCTGTTACTTCAAATACTGCGGCATTTCACGTGCTTTTGGTGTGTTTCTAAAAGTCGCAAACGAGGTACTAACATTAATGCGAACATGTTTACAAACCTCTATTATAATCTTAAAAATTCTGTATCAGTTTCATAAGAGAATCCGGAGGTATGAAAAGAACTGTATTACAGTTAGATCATCGAATATAAAACTTCCACACGTGCACTGTCATATGCATTTCCTTGAATACACTGAGGGTCCGCACTTGATTCATTGGGTTTTAAAATTTAGCGTATTTTTATGTTTCGGCTCTTTTCATCTGGGACCTTTAGGATGCGCTGCTTGCTGCTCATTAGATATTTGGGATCCTACTTTACTTCCCTTATATCTAAGGTCCATATCTCTATTATTGCTTTATTCCCCCGATTCCCCAGTTTAAGCTGAGGCCTTCTTTATAAAAAAGGGGCGCCTTTCTCAATGCAGAGAAAGAGAACTGTGGATGATATTTCCTTAAGCTATTTTCATATTCATATAATACTAATGTAGAGCTTACTGCAATGCTAAAATATTGCTCTATTACGTAAAATAGGCTAAGGATATGCTTTAGATACATTTCCTAATGGATAGCTTTAAAATTAACATTAAGGTTTGGTAAGAACCTTGACTAGCTTTGTTGTTTTGCCTAAAATGCAGATTTGGGGGTGAAATCAGAGTTTCACCTTATTTCCTATATTCCTGTTTGCAAAAATTTGACGTAATATTACTATGTGTGTATTGTATAATAGAAACGGACTAAAATTAATGCGATTGACGCTAAAAGGGCATGGTGACCATGTACCACCCCTACATATAAGAAGAAGTATATGTAATTTTGTGGTGACTGTATTCACTTGGGCACTCGAAACGGACCTATGGATTTTTATCCTAGCACTTTCACTGACACCACAAAGTAGCCACAAGTAGGCAGCATACATACATCGACCTTTATTTCTAATCCAAATAAGCTAATTATAGAAATATTTTTGATGTTCGTTTATTGCTGTTCAATTGCATTTTTTTAATTACACAATCAATATCACGCGACTGATCATATGATCGTGTAACTGATTGTGCCATACGTCTAGTTAATTAATTAACAATAATTAATTCATAAATTACAAAATGGTGTACATAAACCCGTTGAATATTACACAATTATTAATTGTAATACATGACTATGGGAAATAGGTGTAAGTTCCGTGTAGGAAAAAGCATAAACTTCACAATATCATAAAAAACATAACAGATCAATGTATAAAAGAAACTCCTTTAACAACAAACAAGGGATTAGAATATTTGAATAATGGAAGAGGAAGAGGATACATTACGGAAAGGTATTAAAGAAATGATACCATTTTTTGCATGTTAATCTACACATATGTTAATAGTTAATGGATTTATATCTGTCCAAATAGTAAACTCGCAGTGGCAACATGAGCAGTTCTCTTATTTACTATTTAAATAGACGAATATTACAAGGAATCCTTTTGTAATGTTAATGAACATGAATAGTAAGCATTGATTACATCAAGTTTAGTTTACATCTGCAAACATTTGAATATCGATAACTTTCATAAACATCTAATGGGAAATAATTATCGAAAACCCAAGGAAGCTTCGATTTTCAAATATTGATGTCATCTCGCAAAACGGTTTTCTTTTTTGGTAGAAACGGAAACTGATATTTTATGAGTTCTCATGAGGTCTAAAAACCGCCCATATTAAGATGACTCACAGAGAAATAGATTCCTTTGACCTTCCTTAAAAGCAAGGATAAGTAACTTTTTACATTTTCTGTTACTCGACCTTATACCCCCGTTTCTACAGTTCATTAGCAACGCGGTTTCCTGAAGTTAACAGCTCGCTTCGTATTGTATTTCTGAATGAAATTGTATGCCGCTATAGTCCATGCACGATTTACAAAATACATAGTACGACGTTCTAATACAGACTGCAATTAGAGTTTGAGATTCGATGAATCGAATATATGCCGTCTCTCTAACAATTAACCTGTCGAACTGCTGGTGTTCGGTTGGGGGCGCTTCAATTAATCTTGTTTCTGTTTCGGGTTGTAAATTAAATCAAATCGAATAATTCCATACAATGGGTGAAGTTAAATCAATCAAATTACGATGTTTACGGCAATTATGATCTCTCTATAAGCATTCACATAAACGTCACGACCAAGTTGTTCAGGTTGTAGATATGTGTGGGTACATATGAGGAAAAGGGAAAATATAGAGGATTCGAATATAAAGTAAGGTTAATTGGTTACCGCGGAAGTTAGTCGTAGAAATAACTGCAGACACGTGTTTTTGGCTACTTGGCCTTCTTCAGAGCAATATAGACAAGGAGAAAAATGAAGTCAAAGAAGAAATTAAATGAAAATCACACTATTTCCGGCCAAAAGTGCAAATTAATTGTTGTTTTTCATCTTGCTCTTCGACTACACTGGTTAACGAGGACCTAGTAACCCGAAAGACGTGTCCTCAGTTGCGAAATGGGGTGTTGCATATGCAAAGAATAAGACATTGTATACATACAGGTGTACGCCTCTTTGGTTTGTATTTTTGCAGAGAATAAAATAGCCCACAAAATGTGGGCTAATGAGAGCCAATTGGGATTATAATGAATACGGAATACGTATTATTCAGTGACGAATTCAGATTTACTCATACCTTGTAGACACTTAGTACGCATATTCGGATTTGACATGAATCTAGAACGTGCAACAAGCTACAATTTGTGGGTATGTAATGGTATTATGAGGGATAAGTACCAGAGTGGTGTGAGCTCCAGTACTTACCTCGCCTGATCTTTCTCTCAAGCTAAAGATATTTATATACGTAATCCTGCAACCCACTGTTGTTGCGAGACTTCATTTAGGTCGTGTTAAGAAACACACATCGCTGTGAAATGCTTCCGAAATCCGCAAGAGATGGCGCACGAAGATTGGTCAGCAAGGGCAACCTTTTTCATGCCATCTGTCAAAATTTCAGACGTCTACTGTGAATATTTGTTGTTTAACACTTCTAGATAGCTGGGAAATCGGCCACGGAAAATCGAATTATTTTGTTAGAGGTTCATGGCGAACGTACTCCATCATTTTCGACCATCAGCGAGTGTGCGAATTCAAATGTGGCCGCATAAGCACAAGTGAAGAACCCAAAAATCGCTACCTACGATGAAATGGTTCAGAAGATTCATAATGTCGTATCAGTCGATCACCGATTGAAGCTAGAAGAAATAGCTGAGACAACAGGCATCTCAGAAGCGCGCGTTGGGTATATCCTGCCTGAAATTTGGGATATGAAAAAGCTTTCGGCGCGATGGGTCCGCGAAATTGCATGAGCGTTTCCTTATGTTTGGCCAGGATCCAACGCAATCCAAGGGACTTCTTCATACGTTTCGTAACACTGGATGACTCTTGAATCCACAACTACATACCGGAGACCAAGAAACAGTTGAAGTGGTGGAGTTCTCCGGGCGAATCGGTTCCGAAAAGAGGAAAGACCGTTCCAACAGTCGCAAAGCTCATTGCGACCAGTTATTGGAATAACCCAAGGTGGATCCTCATCGACTATCTGCGCAAGGGAAGAATGATCACGGGGAAATACTACAATGATTTATTGACCCGATTCAATGCAGTATTGAAGGAGAAACGGCCTCATCTGCAGCGGAAAAAGGTGCTTTTCCACCACGACAATGCACCGGCTCATTGATCTCGCATTGTCATGTCCAAGTTGAATGAGTTGCGCTACGAATTAGTCTTTCATCCCCCATATTCACCGGATCTAGCCTCGAGCGATTTTCTACTATTCCCACACCTGAAAAAATCACTGGGAGGAAAGAGACCTGCTTCAAATGAGGACGTCATCGCCGCTACAGATGGCTATTTTACAGACCTCGAAACATCCTACTCTTCCGACGGGCTGAAAAGACTTTCAAGTCGCCCTCCGATGTATATACTATGCAATTATGAATGAAACAAATATTTGTAATTTGACTACGGCTCCTACATGTATCAAAGATGTTACAACAACTGCTCCAGTGCGTGCAGGGTGTCTATCAGTTTAGCTTTATTTTTGTAAGATAAAAGGATATTTGAAATTAAACGTCTTACATACTAAATGGGAATTTAGCATTTTAGGCAAGCTGTTGCAGACTAAAAATTCCAGAGTTGTCAAAAATTAAAATATCCTCAAATATGTATATTATGTTTCTATAAAAGAACTAAGCTGGATGTCTTTCAGTTCTACTAGGTAAGAACATAGAGCATCAAGTACTTTTTGCTTAAGCTAACCCAAACTCAAACATAATTTTTTTCTTAACTATTAATCCTCCAAATTTACGAATCACCACATCAGTCCTTAATGGGCACTAGCTCAAAGGATATTTTAAATTCACACTGAATCTACTAGTAACGCTAATTTTGTAAAGTATATCCATACCATTCAATATGTCCTTGGGAATTTGGAATGGTTTCGTTTATTTCTCCGTTCCAATCTCGAACAATTCATCTTTTCAATTCTTTGCGAGGCGAAGCGTAGAAAGGCCAACAACAAACAAATCCCTTATTAAGGCTCATTTCGACTTTGATTAATTAACTTCGAAATTATATTTATTGAACTGCCGCTCCGCAGTTTCATTCGTGACCATCGCTTCAAACAATAATTCGAAAAAATTAAATTATGGTTAAATTCCTCTGTCAACACTTAAGCAGAATGAAATTAATTATAATGAAGCGCTATATAAACAAATCGGTTTTATCTGCTTTAAACTAATCTAATTACTATTATTAACGTAGTGAGATATTTTAGAAGTTACAGATGCTGTTTAAAAAATTTAGTTTGTAAAGTAGAATATCCGGTGTTGGTGTTCGTTTATATGGAAAAGAAACTTAGTTGTGAAGAAATCAGTCTAATCAATTTAATTTTAGTAATCATTTAATCAACCTTCCGCATTATCATTCACAAGGTCGTAGAATTAATAGTTAGTTAAAGATATAGTCCTAGGTTACGAACCTTCGTTTTTATTAGGTTTTCTTGGTAATCGTACAAGTAAAACTAATTACTACAGAAATCAGATTTTCATACCCTTAATGTTACAGTTCGCATTTGTTTACTAATTGGCTATCTAGCAAGAGCTGGGACAAAAAACGGAGGGACAGTCCTGGTATACAGCTAGATTAAAGGTAAATTTGTATTTGTTTAACAAGATAGACCAAAGGTACAGTCTTGAAAGAATTCATAGAAAGAGAATCCAAAAAGAGGAAACCAGCTCGAAAACGACTTAAAACATCAAGCTGTAGTGAAGGTGATGAACCTATACTCTCTGTACCTCATACTCTAATGACAGGTTATCCTCATTCAATCAAGAAAATCAAAATATTATAGAACAATGTTTTGTGATTGTAAAGTTTGCAATAGGAAATAAGTCATCTGCTACGTAGGAACATCCATAAGGATAGAAAAACATTATTTTCAAGCCAAGCTTCTACTCAAGAAATGTGTTTCACCTTACTCCGCGCTTGCTGATATTGAAACCCATAACATTGTAGAGAATGCTTTAGTCCATCATATTTCAAGTGGAGCTGATTGAGAGTGTACAAAAGAGTGACATTATTATATCCCAAGTCTCTTTTATTGGGTTCATCTCACTCGATGCGGGAGACTTTTACCATAAAACAAATTGTTCCAACATGAATGTTAGATTCCTAGATATATGTATAATACCGTTACTAACCATCGATTATTAGTAACCAACAATCTTTCTGCAACCATTTATACTGGAAATTATAAAAATTAAAACGTAAAAGATGTTCCAACTCGTCCGTACTTGATGCCTGGCGTTGGCATCCGCTCGAATTGCTGCGTCAGCAATAAACAATAGCGGTGATTTGATACGATGTTGCGCCACAGATGTGTTTATAACGTATTCGCTATAATCACGCCCGAAGTTCTCAAAAAGCGGATTTTATGTAAAAAGGTAACGTTATTGTGCAATATTATGCATTAGAGTACGTAAGCAACACTAACGCGTCATCATTAACTTGATATTAAACAGTACAAAGAGTATTTACATTTTAGGGGCGTCCAATAAACGCTTTCCCAATAATAAGTATGTCTCATTTTTGTAGTTTTCTCAGGTTTTAATATTACTCTGTGTTCACCTACATTTTCCATAGGAATAGATATGTGATGGCATTAAACATATCTAGACTTTTATCTTCATTTATTGTCACACTTTCTACTTAACAGATTATTCTAAGAAAAACTGCTTGCATATATGTACGTTGTATTGTGTGGAAAGAGCCATTGTTCATAAATTCTCACTCGGTTAGTGTATGTCTTCATGCATCCATGTTAAGATAAAACAGAACTTTCTTTTATAAAGTCTAGCTCAAATGCAATATGGTATAAAAAAACGGAAATAAAAATACAATTTGGTTACAATAGATATTTGTGTGAGACAAATACAGCAAATGACCCTGCTAAGTTTAAAAAGAGTAATGCTGTTAGGTATTTCAATAAACATTTCTAGTATCCGGCGCATCCACCAAATATCTATGTTACTTGTTTTATTGAAAGCGAATATATTAGAGTATCAGTATAAAATTAAAAACATTACACAACGTATGTGGATGATGTTTATTTCCATGTAGTACCCGAATTGTACGTAGTAAGTTCATTGTATCTCAAACTCACCACACGTATACTGCAAAATTCTTCAAGCAGATCGGTTTGTCAGTTTGTAGGAACAAACGGTACACACACGTCAATTAAGGTAGAGTGTAATAACGAAAAGAACTCTAATAAATACGTCGAAACTGCAGCACTCGTTTTAGTTGACAGTTCCCTACTTCAAATATTTTGTGCTACAAAAAAAAATTACTTTCAAGCAGTTAGAGTACCTAAAACAATCACTGTAGATAATGGGATAACGTTTTCAAAATTCTAGATTAGTCACCCATTTTATTTAAACATAATGTTATGTATATTGTTATCCCTATCAGATATCTTTGTTGTAATCCTTGTGAAACAGCTATTAAAGAATTGGTGCGATATTTAAGAATACCATGCGTTAGTTCACATGAGTTGTTATATTCCGATTATAGAGGAAATAATCATTTCAATTCACACATCAGCTTATGAAAAAGTCGTTATTGCTTTCTAGATTATAATTCTTGAAGACCGTGGGACATTGATAAACGATATTGCGCAGAACACGAGAACAATTGCATTGTTTGTTTGTTTGTGGCTTATGGGGATATTTTTAACCTCGTATGAGCTACCCTAATTCAAAAGAAAGATTACATAAAGTCATATACAATAAAGTAAATAAATAAGTTGTAATTTATACGATGTTTTTGTACTTAAAAAACACAATTACGGTGTTTGAGAAATATAATTGAAAAGAAATTCCTATTTCCCTATGAATGTCCTTAGAGAAATTCTCTACTATAAGACTTACCTTTTATATTACTCGATCGCACACTTTATTAGGTTTATAACCAATGTAGATCCAACTTCCCTTTATCATTTCTAAACGCACATGTACATATTACATTTAAATCAACCATTCATGAACACATCGCTGACCCGTATAGGGTTACAGCGCAATGATATGTTGTTCGGGAGTATTGTTATATTATATTTGGATAATTAAATTTTTATAGATTTACGTCCAATTTATTGTATTGAAAACATTCATTAAAGCATAACACATGGGCTGAAAAGTCCCGGGCCTAACACATAGATGACGCTAGTTTTATTGCAGTCACTTTTTTCTCAGTTAGTACTAACCTTCAAAAGACAACTGTTAAAATTTCATGATATTCTATTCATTAGTTTGTGAGTTATTGTGCTAAGAGTCACGCTACTTTTGTTACTTTTCAAAACAATGGATCAAAAACAATTTCGTGTTTTAATTTTACACTGCTTCTTGATGGGAAAAAATACCGTTCAAGCGTAGCAATGGCCTAAAAAGTGTTATGGGGACTCCGTTCCATCAGAAACAACAATAAAACGTTGATTTGCTGACTTCAAACGTGGTCCTAGAGACACCGATGATGCAGAACGCAGTGGACGTCCAAATGAGGCGGTAACACCAGAAAACGTCAAAAATATCAACAAAATCGTTTTGAATGATCGAAAAGTGAAGTTGCGTGAGTTAGCTGACATCGTAACGATATCAAGAAAACGTATTGGCTTTATATTGCATGAGCATTCGACTATGAGAAAGCTCTGTTCAAAGTGGGTGCCGCGTTTGCTCACTGTTGACCAAAAACAAGAACGTGTTGATGATTCTGAGCAGTGTTTGGCCATATTTAAACGTAACAAACCGGAATTTTGGCGTAGATATGTGACAATGGGTGAAACATGGATCCATCACTTCACTCCGGAATCAAAACGATCGTCATCTGAGTGGACAGCAACTGGTGAACCTCGTCCAAAGCGCCCGAAAGCACCACAATCGGCTGGAAAGGTTATGACCTCGGTATTTTGGAATGTGCGTGGTGTAATATTCATCGACTATCTTGAGAAAGGAAATACCATCAACAGTGAATATTATATAGCGTTATTGGAGCGTTTGAAGGCCGAAATTGCAAAGAAACGACCGCATATGGCAAAGAAAAGAAGTTGTTTCATCAAGACAACGCACCGTGTCACAAGTCAATCAAAACATCCACCGTATTCGCCAGATTTGGCTCCCAGCGACTACTGGCTGTTCGCAGACCTAAAAAAAATGCTCGCCGGTAAGAAATTTCGCACGAATGAAGAGGTTATCGCTGAAACTGAGGCCTATTTTGAGGCAAAAGATAAATTGTTCTACAAAAATTGTATTGAAATGTTAGAGCGGTGCTGGAATGATTGCGTTGCTCTTGATGGAGATTACGTTGATGAATAAAGCTAATTTTGAACCAAAAAAAAGTGTTTTCTTTGTTAGGCCCGGGACTTTTCAGCCCACCTGTTATACTACTAACAATTCGTTGGCGTAATAATTGCTTTAAATTATAACACTACTTTAGAGAGGAAGTTCGGTAAAAATAATATGGCGGTAATAATGTACGAGAGAACTTTAATTTTACTTACACTAACTTGCCAAAATTACACGTAGACATATGGGTCGACTTTAGTCGGTACTCTCAATGACTCATTGTTAACAAAATGTATAACATAAACAAAACTTCAACATTCGACAAATTTTTTTGCAATTATGAAGGGAATTTTTCCAATTTTGAGCAATAAGGAAGAAAATTATCAGTGGTAAATGAAAATTTCAAAACTCATGTACACACAAAATTATACACAATACAATTTTATAATGGTGGTGGTAATCTGTCGAGATTTGGAAGTACAAAAGTAAACGACGTAACGTTTTTAATACAGAAACGTGGATGGTATTATATTGGTAACCCTGTCGGTTTGTTGGAAACAAGATAAAAAGACAATATTTGAATATTTGATATATTTCTTTGTTGTGAAACTTCAATTTCAACTAATTGGAAAGTTTGAGAGAAAATTGAGTTTATCAATATTAAAGAAATAATATCAAAAATAAAAATTAACAAATTAGTAAGTAGTTCCGGAGACAGTTTTTATAAATTCATCCAATAAACAGGAAAATCTGAAGTAATAAATTTAAATTATATAGTAATAGGGGGGATGATATTAACCTATAAGCAGCAAATATATCAGATTTGTGTAGCAATTACCAGCAGACTTTCGTCTATCCAAACTAACATTATGGAAATATTAATGTGTAACTATTATCTACGGTTTTAGTGATGAAAGGATATCCCATACCTCTAAAATTTCTAGAAGCAACAGCAGGAATCACCCGTATGTGACCTCAAACACTTTTCAACTTTTAGCAAAGCTCGTAATGACGCGACAGCTATCAATTCCAAGCCATTATGCAAATTACTGTCGTAAATATTGCTTTATATTGCTTTGTACGGTGTTTTCAATCTCTTATATTTGACGATTATTACTCTTCAACTTTACGGATCGTGTATAGTACTTACGACATTAATGCAGTCCTTTATAGAGGCTTCGGAAAACGAATGCATTTGAAGTAATTCCATCCATCGCATAAACAGCTTTTGCGACACCCTTATTTTCACAGAAACTAGCAAACCCGTATAAAAACCATCTATAATGGATATATGAAAACTCATTTTATGTGGCGCATATACTATGGATTCTAACTAAAATGTAAGCGCAAGTGCTTTTAATTAAACAAATATACCTGTGGATTACTGTGTTTATTGTGATCGGAAACAGTTAATTAAAATGTGTAGGTTACTAGCACATGTCATTTACTTTTTCCCTTAATATCCACATCAACGTTTTTATAGCTGCAATTTATTTTTAGCTAAACTCTCAAATTTAGTGGAAAATTATAGTAATTCAATGCGTTCTCTAAAGTCTATCAATTCTTTAAATTCCTTTGTACCATAATAATTTTTTGGTAATTCAAACTTCCTTGGTATTTCTAACAATAATTTTTTTTGTGAAAATTTGTCTAAAAATTTTTACGATGTCCGGTAGGTTTTGGAACTTCAGTTCCTATTTCAAATCCTTCAGTTTCAAATCCTACCGGAAAGCATGAACATTTTTAATTAAATTCTCGCAAACTGATTAAATTAAATTTAGCCTTGGCAATATCAAGGACGTTTGTATTATCATTTTAAACCAACGGAAGTTACTACTAAAATATTTAAAAAATAATTTCTTTGTAGTTCTGCGCAGCATGTTTGTCAGGATACTGTACTGCAGTTCGGATATTGTAGACATCATATAACATCGCACTGCCGCTCTATGAACGTGTGGCCCATGCTAAACAATGCTTAATCTGTAATGTAAATTTCGGTATTGCCAGTTACTTAAAATAATGTTATTTTGACGATTTTTCCAATTACGAAATGAAACACAAGTGTGAGTATTGCTTGTGCAGATCGTTTTTCACTTAATTTCTTCTTTTTATTTAAACTGATTACCTTGTTTTTGATTCAACTGATGTTTACAAATTAAACTATTAGTAAACTGTTTCACTGAAATTTGCGATAGAGAGCTTTTTCATTATAATTGCCTTTGTAGATGAGTTATGTGAAAATGATGTAATTCTATAATGTATCAATATAATAATAAAGGAATGCAGTAGAATATTTTATTTTCATTTATTCCTCACTTATGCCACTAACTCAATGAAAAAAATAAATAAGTAAGTTCTATAATATTAAATTTGTATTTTTCAAATTCGTGAATATAAATTATGCACGCGAATTTTGTTCCCTGTACCTTCCCTACCCCGCAACGACCATATCCTAAAGTATGAATCGCTGCCTGCATTATACACAGTGACGTATAGTTAATGTAATAGTATTAACAAGGTGTTCAAATTTATCGTGGCACTATTACTAACTTTGTTATCATTGTCCGGAAGATGCTGGTTAAATTATCGATAGCACAATGTTTCTATCTCAAGTCCAATGTCTGCGAGGTGGATAGTATAGACGCGCGCATGTTGAGCATCTGCATACCTCCACCCGCGGATTATATGACCCGTCTTTTCAACCACTGCGTTGACACGTCGGAATGTGACTTCTTGGAAATCGTCTCTTATTAGGCCTATTCCTAAGTTAGCTACTGTAGATGAGATGAAAGATTTGCGGCTTATTAGTATTTTGCCTGCCCTCTCGAAAATATTTGAACGTTGCGTTAATGACTAATTGCGTTAATTCGTCGACAGCACCAACATTTTGCCTGCTATCTGTCTGGTTTACGACTAAGCCACAGTTGAACTACGACGTTGTGACATGTTGTGGATGATATGCTCGAGGCCACCGACAACGGGGACATCACAGCAAGTTGTATTAGATAATCGCATTTCCGAAAAGATGAATATATCTTGCGGTTTGCCACAAGGAGCCATCTTAAGCCCACTTTTGTTTTCCATCTGTACTAGTAACCTTCCCAACGTCGTAAAGTATTCTAAATATCACTTATATGCAAATGACACCCAACTTTATTGTTTCCATCAGCCCCTTCAAGCTCACTGACACTCTGAAATGGATAAATGAAGATCTGCGCAATCTAACAGTGTAGTGTGGCCACCAACAATTAGCACTCAACGTTGACAAAACACAACTTATTATTTTTGGTCTAGGAAATTGCACGGTCTTCGCCCAGTCTTGACGTATATATTGGGAACTGCAAGATTGCTATCTAAGAGCGTATGAAGACCTTAGGTTAATATATCGATTCTTCTCTCCACTTTCATCAGAATAACTCACAGATCATTGGGAAGGCCAGGAGGTAGAACGCCGTATACCTCCGTATATGGAAATCTAGTATTTTTAATTATTGTCACTTATTTCGTCTGCTATTTTTTTTAGTATTGCCAATGAATTCTATTGTATTATAATACTATAAACAATTGACTTAACTTTAACGATTGGAGTAGATGGTAGAAATAGACTTTCTCCCCTCAAACGCTTACTAAGGAAAGTATATGATTTAATTGCTTGCACTGGCCAACGCACATTTTGGTGCCTCGGATTTTTTAAGTGTAATTAAGCAATTTTCGGGTGCCTAAACAGATTTGTTCTATCAGATCCAGTTTTCGAAATTCATTCTTTCTGCCGTATTTAGGAAAAAATGTTTCATGTACGTAACTATTAACGGAAACACTAAAAATGGTAGGAGGTATTTATTTACAAGAAAAAAATGCGTATACAACTTTCAATCATCAGTTAAAAATTTGCTTTTATTATATTTGCTTTGGGTGAGATTTACCGGAATAGTGTTGCTGAAGATTTCAGCAGTAATCGGGGATCATATATGTATCCCGTCTTCCTTGGCATCTTTCCTCCATAATGCTGATGTCGTGAAATTTTTCCCTCTGTTTCTCACTAACAACACCTAAGTTTTCTGGAAAGCGATCTAAGCGGCTGTGAAGGTAATGAATCTTGATGCTCATGTTATATGTGAGCATGTGAAAGTTAGAAAGCATATGTTCTACTAATAAATAATGGTGAAATTTATTACCTATGAGTAATAAATTTCACGGTGATGTATCTCGGAAACGAGAGCTACTAGGAAGAAATGCCAGTTATTTTTGGACAGCACAACAAGAAATACCCTAAATCGGTTCGTATTTTATAGGCACCAGGACAAAAAATTATTTTGTTGGGTAGTGTTATGTAAATTAGAGAAAAAAATTAACATTCCAATTTTGACGATGTAATTTACCAAGATCCAGTCATTTTCAAGGTACAACTACTTCAAATATAGACTATATTTATTTTCCTGACTCTCAGACTACATTGCATATATACTTGGTGAAAATAAAATATTTCGTACCACTTACTACGTGGTTGTGAGTATTCTATATAGTTCTTGTTTCCCTGTTAATAATTGATTGCTAAATTTAAATCATTTTACGGTGCGCGTCTGAGTTTGGTTTGCTTTGCGATTTAACGCTAAGATAGATCTAATTGAGCAGAGCTAACTAATGTCGTAAATACAAAATTTCTATACGACTAAAGAGGAATATTTGGAAAATATTGGAGGATGTCCTAACAGCACCTTGCCTCCAACAAGAAAGGAATCAGGATATTAAATAAACCAAGTAGGAAATAAAATATAAGGTAAGAAAATGTTCATACAATATTAGAACTCTCGTACCCTAAACGCACTATTATTTTCGATAGTTCAAAACCATGTAATTATCCTTATAACGTAATTAGTTCATACAACACTTATGAATTTGCAGATCGGTTACATGCTATTTAACTGTGAGAGCTTGTAGAAATAGATGTTTATAAACCTAAGTAAATTTTATCGTATCCTAGTTATCATGTAGAGTATGCGCGAATACATTAGTATACGAATACCGAAGACGGGCATTTGCTTAATTTAGAAGTTGGTGCGAATATGATGAAGGTGAGCACTTATTGAAGTAGTTTGAAGCAGTAAACTTGAGATGTCTTAACTTTACGCTTAACTACGTGTTTCAGTTTAATTTCGATTGGTATAATTTAACAAGTTGGAGAATTTAACAGCACCTACTGCCAATAGTAAGAGGATACGTCTAACTTGTATCAGCTGCAAAACTAGATTTGTTATGTATTTAGAACGGGAAATTCCTTAATCTGGTCGTATCAATATTGTTGTTTAGTTTAAATAACAATTGTGTGTTGGTATACCGTGCGTTTAACATAAAATACGTCTTTTTCATTATTAATGTTATGCTATCAGAAAAATCCTGATATCGTGGGAATTATCTTTTGAAGTAAAAACTAGACTTGCTTCTTATCTCCATCAGACCTATACCATGAATTTCAAATAAAAAGGGGCCAGTGGGACCGGATGTTTCTTTGTTCTGTCATATTACATTTTCCTAATTAATAAAATGGTTTTCTGAAAAGCAAGCACAAAAAAATTCTCCATAAAAGGACTTGTAACTGACGAAAGCACTTGTAATAGGATAAAGGAGAAATATGAAAAACCTTTTATTTGTTGGGTTTTCCAACTTCTCATGTGAAATCTTTCACATAAATATTCATGGGTATATATAAAAAAGAATTAAGTTAGGATTATTTTTTACAAAATTTTTAGAAAGCACTAATGATGTTAGAGACGGTAGCTGGTATAATTAGAATGTAGGATACAGCGGTAAGTTATATTACAAACGAAATGCTGTTCACTTCTTGTTTAAGAAAATCATTTTACAGAAATGATAATAATCGCCCTAATTTCAGTTATTTAGTACTTTATTATACGTCGTGATGACATAATCTAGTTACATCCAATATTTACACTCCTTTGTTTGTAATTACCCTGCGACGTAGTAAGTTAAATACTTAAATAGTAATTGTGCTTCGCCACGAAAGTCACCGAACTAAAAACTTAAAAAGAAGATGAAACTTTGTGAGTAAATAGTCCGCCTCAGGATATACTCAGAACTAATTCTCCTATCGGCAGAAGAACGTTTTAAAGCGATCAACATCCACCAAACTCCAAACTTGAGTGACCTTGCGGTTTAGCGAATATTGTCGTAACAAAGGCAGCTAAAATATTAATCTCATATATCAAAGTGCTTTGATTTGTAATACCCCTTAGCGTTTCATATTTACCTTATATCATTTCCTCGTACTTTAAATTATAGAATATATTCTTACAATCGCGATCATATAGTCCAAATGAAGGTTTAAAGTACGAAACCCAGTCAAGTTATGTTTAAAACGAATGCGGTTATATCAATAAGGTATCAATAAATTAGTTTATTTGCTCTAAATTGTTTCAGAATGCAAGTATCACTTAATTACAGCAGGTAGAATCCAATGAGAAAGAGAATTTTGAAACGACGTTTTTCATAAACATAACCAATCGTTAGGTAATATCTACAAATAACGTTCGACAAATACATGAACGACGTCAAACGTAACTTCGTACAAAACGCTGTATAGTCGTTCAAAATCAATGTAGGAGAAACGTCACTTAATACTTATCATTGCAAAAACGTGCGTTTAAAATTAGCATGAATGAATTAATTATTTTTAAATTTAACTTTAACACTCACTTGTGCGTAAATGTCGGAAACCGTTGGGGCCAACATGAAAAAGCAATGCTATGTATAAACATAACTATCCTCTTGTTCTTGCTAATGTTGAATAAACATACGAATAAGCATATAAATAGGCAAACAGCATCTAACAGAGTCGCAATGTTATAGGAAGTACAAAACACTAGTACAATATGGACATTACATCGATTCTAAATTTTAGATATCTGAAATCAATTCTCCCTAATAAGATAAAGATTTTAAGTTTCAATAGAACATGCTTTTTCGAAGCAAAGCATCGAAATATTCATTGACTTATAATGTATACATTTGGGTATTATGTATGAAACAAAATATCTTGTAAACGAACGCCATGGCTTTACTGGCACATACGCACTTGCAACAAAATTTGCAATAACACTATTGTATACATGTGGCGATATTTCATTGATAGCGCGTCTAATTTCAGCCTTCAATGCTTCGATGGTCGCGGGCATGTTGGCATAAATCTGTGACTTAAGATAACCCCACAGCCAGAAGTCCAAAGGTGTTAAATCGCAAGATCGTGGCGGTCAATTCTGACCAGCAAACCGACCAGAAGCAAACTCGTGCAAGTTAATGTTTCACGGGTGGTATGACATGTGGCAGTGTCCTGCTGAAACTACATGTCGTCCAGAGGAATATTTTCCAATTGAAGCACAAAGAACTGCGTTATCATAGCGCGTTAATGTTCCCCATTCATCATCACTGCCATCCCTGCATCTTCCAAGAAATATGGTCCAATTATTCCTCGAGATCACAATGACACTGACTGAACAGTTGGTTGAGTAGGGGGGAGCGGGGCTCGTAAGAGTGTTCAGGTGTAAAGCTCTCGTCCTATATAAACTCGGCAGTCAGCGACACACGTCAGAAGGTTTTCGCCTCTAGCATGATTTACACGTCGAGTTACCGTGACCTTTTGCTAAAGTGGTTTTGCCTCTAACGTGGTTTACACGTCGAGTTACCGTGCTACTTTGGTTCCCCTGCTTTTTCCACTGAAGAAGCCTCCTACGGCGGAGGCGACACGTCTCGCCTTTCTTCCTTCTTTCACCCTTTCTTTCTTTTTATTTTTTTCACTTTTTTCTTCTTACCCTTATGTAATTTTCTCTTATACCTTATGATGACACATTCCAATTCCGAAAACAGTTCGTTTACTACTCTGGTCGTGGCCTATAAATTATATATATATATATACAAATACAAAGCCTACGTATTCATATAAACAGCCGAACATCGACAGAGATCACGAACTGTGAGTGAACTGCATATGGTTTATAACGTTGTCGCAACAGCGCACTCCCGTTGGCCTGGACGTCCAAAATCGCACCAGACAAACACACAGCACCCTATCTAGCTAACATTTTTCTTCTAACTAAATAGAAATAAATTGAAACAAACAGAGAATTTGTTGTTGCATTGGTTTTCAGCAATCCATGCCTCTAGGTTCGTAAGGATATCGGTAAATTTAAATGAAATGGTTGTTGAATATATGGAAAACTACTTCTTGGTACGTACTTTGAAGCTTGATGAATTTTTATACCGTTTTTGAAAACTAAAATTACTTTGGATAAGGAAATTGACGTTGCTATTCTGTTAAGTCCCCAGTGTTACCGAGGCGATGTCTCATCCACGGAATACTAGATTTGTTTACCTGGTTGGGTATGGGGTAAATAGCATATACTTTTGATGGAGTGAAATATTTATAAACAAAACTGCCAGTCGCGTCATTCTTTCCACATACGAGAATTTAGAAAATTGTTTGTGTTTTTCAAGATAATACATTTTAGATAAAACGTGGATATAGGTACAGCATTTAGTGATCATTTTCAAGAAATAAGACCTCAACATCAAAATCAAATATCAACAAATACTTTTTGTGAGACGAATGTGATCAACATATATGAAATAGTGTCCGAAAAGGGACCGCTTCGAGTAGGCCGACATTTCGAAGAGATCTCTCACGTCTTCTTCCGGACGCTCTTGTTCATCTAGCGATCGGAGATGAACTAACGATTTTGCTTTTATCACTTCATTCTCCTCATTACGGAAGAATTAATTATTACTCTAAAGGAAAATAACATTCAAATACTTTTTATCTGGAAATAATACTTTTCTTAATTTGAAAATAATTCTTTTCCTGTAATATACTCTCTTGTTTATCGGCCAGCGATAATAATTTGCTTTTGTTGTTTTCTTTGTGATTTTTAGTATCTGTTCCTTCTGAGTTTCGTTATAGCGTCGTAATACAACTAGAAACAATATTTTCTTCTCTGTCTCTCTCATTAACTGAAAAGATTTTTGTTTTGTTTCTTTTTATGTTGCACAGAGCAGATGCCCTCCATAAATTCTATACAAAAGAGTTGAAAAACGCTATCGTAAATTATATCATTTTACAACCTAACCTTTTTCGACGATATAAGCTAAATTGAACCCTTCAGTAGCGAACCGTCGGCGATAGGTACAAACGTGTTGGCACATTAAACCGCCGCATCGTCAATCTCTAACTTTAAAATACAGAAAAACGCAACAAATTGCCTGAGATAAGTCTGGTGTACCGTGGAATATTATTGAAAGCCTAAGTCAAAAATCAGAAAGAATATCACATGTTCGGCAAGGAACGATTGCGATGTACGCCCCAGAAGAGAAAGTGGTACTTACGATAGGGGAAGAATTGGGAATAGTGCGAAAGTAATCGAGATAAACGGTCGACGAATGCGAGCAGAAGCGAAAAAGCCCCCAACGCGTATGAGGCCACGCAGAGAGAAAACAATCTGGAACAAATGTGACGCATGAACTAAGGCACCAGAAGCGGAATGCGAACGGGAAATTGGAGAATTATTCAACTGCCGGGGAGTTATTAATTGTTACGGGAAACAGTTTTCCTAATACCAGCCTACCACCAAAAGTGCCTCCCTGCAAGAAATCGATCGTTATATCGGCGGTATAATTTATATTATTCATAAATTCCTTTATTATTTTGTTTTGCTGTAGGCAGAAATTACATTAGCAAATATTTACAACCCGTGTAAGTCTAATGGCTACATATCAACTAACTTTGTTAACGAAGAATATTCAGCAGATAGTAATGGTGTTCCTAATATTATATATCGGCCATATTCAACGTGAAGTTAGTTCAAATGTTATATACGAAGGTTATCCAGAAAGCAAAGGTTTCTTTCTCAGATATTTATTAATTGAGAGAATGAAGCAAAATTTATTACATACGTGTTATAATTTCTACATCTCTTCATTACATGGTCTCCGCTCAAATTCAAATGGTGATAACATTTTTCAAGTTTTTCTATACCTGCCAGGTGTATGCACAAGTTTGTTCCGTTCTTTTACTAAAAAGAAACACGTAATTTTCAAGGGAAATTAATTATTTTTATTTAAAATATTGGTCATCGGTTTTTACACATTCCACCTATCCTTCAGATAATTTGTGAACACCCTGCCAGAAAAACTACTTGCCTCTTGCGGAAAACCATTTGTCGAGCCATTTTCTAACTTCCTCGAAATTGCTGAAGTGGTGCTCTGTGAGCGCTCATTGATGCTGAGAGGTTCTGCTGGGTGAGACGGCGCAATGTCGTGTAACAAAATCACATTGCCAAGTCTTCTGGCTCATTCCGCTCGTCTTTCGATTAGTGCGTGATTTAAATTAATCGTTGGTTGATGACAGCGTTGTGTATTAACGGTTTAGCCGGGCTTCAAGAATTCATAATGCACAATACCGCTCTGGTCCAACTAGACACACAGCACGGTCTTTTTGCCGAAGCGATTTGGTGTTGGTGTTGAAAGATCGGCTTCGCCAGGTGAAAGCCACTACTTTTTTCGTTTCAGGTTTTCAAAATAAATCAATTTTTCGTCACCCGTTACAATTCCATACAAAAATGATTTTCTTTCGTAGCGTTGAAGGAGGATTTCACAGGTGACTGCGATTTTCGATCTGATGTTCATTCAAATCGTGCGGGACCCATTTAACGAGTTTATTGATCTTGCCCGTTGCTCGCAAATGTCTACTGATTGTTTCTGGTGACACATGTAATGTTTCTGCTAATTGCCGTTGAGTTTGAATTTGGTCATCATCCAATAACTCCTCGTTTTCGCATTTTTGTAAAGCGCTCACTGTGTGTCGCATTGAAATTGCCACCTTTATATTGTCGAAGCCATGTCTCACATGTTCTAATTAATGCAGCGTGTTCACCATATGTTTATATCAACAAACGATTACTTTCAAAAACCGTTTTCTTGTGATTAAATAAGAAAAGTAATGCGTGCCGCAAAAGTTTTTTTTCAGGCACAAAACTGGACATGATCACTGAACGATTAAGCAAAGACGCTAGTTTTTGGGGGACTCAGGTTGTGTATGTTTGTAGTTTAAATGTCAGATAAACAAAATGACGAATGCATCAAATTAATACACTGCGTACTTTTCGCTGGCGTCATCGCTTAGTTAAACCAGAAAAAAACTTACAGATGGCATGTTGTGCTCTATTGGTAGTATTAGTACTATTTAAAGTGATACATGAATGTATACCTTTACTTATTTAGAAAGATCGAATTTAGATATAGTGCAAGGTCTCACTATATATTATGGTGTATACCATATAGTTTATGTGTATGGGAAAAATAAAAAGACAGGATATTAGTACACACTCTTTAGAGTGAAAATGGATATGAGGAATGTCAGGCTGATAAGTCCAGTATTAGGTTACTGAAACATGGTCTTATGGTTTTAAGTGTAATTAGAACAGGAAGCAATGCATTCCTGGAACGTATAAAAGATCACTCCTTATCGAAGTTTAGCTGCTTCATGAAGAAAATTCCATACTTAAATCTTTTTGTTGTTATTCAAATTTCTCTTAAGAACTCTGCAGAAGCAAAGCATGCTTAGAATAAGCAAAAATTTGAACAATCGTTCAATAAGTTTATTTATAGGATTAGAAGAGTCGAAAATTTACCTGGCGCTTATACGGTAGAACGAACTCAGAGAAATTTATCTTTTTCAATTTATAACCATCATCAAATCCCATATTGGGCGAATTCACTTTTATAATAAAGATACATAGTCAGACGAAGATAGATTCAATAGTCTGTTAAGAAATAATCCTTCTTAAGTGGATCCTGATAACGCATGATAAAACTTGCTAAAGTAGCCAAACCATCTCACTTTCCTGTTCAAAGCGAAACAACATATCATTCCAAGACACTTGACGACGCTTATGATGGATAATTTACCCATTACAAGCTATCGGACAAAAGGAAGAAGACGATTCTTGCCGTGATATTATTTGGGCTATTTCCATCGTTACAACTTACGTAGTATGACGCTTCGACAGTGTGTCTAGTCTGAAGACAGCAGTAGACACACTGCCGAAACGTAGGACTGTGTAAGTTCCACAAATGATAAAAATAGCACAAACAGCAACTCTAATAAAAAAAATACTACAACATAATCATCCAAACAATGACTCTATCATCCATCGTCAACAATTTTACATCAAATCTTTCTGTGTTGGTACTATTTCCGAATTTGAGAATTTGAAATGAAATGTCATATCTCTCTCAAGGAAAGGAGCTTAAAACTTGTCAGTGGTTGTACGTTCATTACTGCAGGACAAGATACCGCCGCACAATTCAAATAATTGAAGCAGTTCTCAGTTCGTGAAGGTAATTGTTTAAGTTCACGTTTAATAAAAGTTGTTATAAATAGATATTAAACATTTGTGACAGTTTCCACAGACGACTGATTTCAGTAAACTTCTAAGCTTAGAAATGTACGGGTTTTTGTTGTGTTGATAACGGTCAATATTTGATACTGCATTAATGTTATAAAAATAATGCTGATCGTGGACCATTTTACCAAATTTATTGGACAAAAAGTACAATGCTGTAGCTTGCTTAAAATGTAATATATCATTTGCTTCTATTAGTATTGGTGGCACAATTAAATGCAATAGATGATGTGCTTATACTGCTATGAACCTGAAAGTTATACTGTTTTAAAAAAGTATCATAGTAGATTAAATAAAATTCAGTTCAAAGACCAGTTTAACTCCATAAAGATTGCGTTAGTAGATACCGAGTGATTATTTTCTTTATAAAAGGGGATTATTTCACTATCCCTTACATTTTCTGAAAAGAATGCAAGAAGACATCTGCGTCTAGTCCAGCTAATTTAGGTCATTTGTCTGACTGGTATGTGTCTGATAACAATTATAACATAAAATATATTGCTCATTACTAATTATTTATTGCGGTATCTGATAAGAGATCGATAAGTCACAGTTTGTATGTTCTTATTACAGCATGTGGATATTTGATGTTTTTTCATTTGAAAGTTTCAGATTTACGTCCTTCTTCAAACGATCGATCTAAGAACGTAGCAATTCGCAATACATTTTGAGGAAATGCCTTAAACTGAATATGACCTTAGTAGTCACTGACTAAAGAATACATTAAAGTAGACAGTCAAGTGGCAAGTAAGGCTTCTTTTACTGGGAATAGAAGTTATTTGGAGACATTAGTTTTCTTTATTTTGTCGTTCATGTGTGAAGATTTACAAGTTTAACACTCGCCCATCCTTAAATTCGAATTTTCGTTTTATAATTAAGCGTAAAAGATTTATATTGATTAAAGAATTATCCCTTAGCGAACGTGAAAACTATCTCCATAGAACTACAATTCCCTCCTGCAAAAGAACCAATAAATCTAAATAGAATTCCACAATGAACTTGCATAGGTAAACACGGTTTCAGAACTTTCGAATTGTATTTTAGAGTTTAACTTACAGGTGTCATTGCGGAAACCGACAAGGGTAGCTTGCTCTGTGCCAACCATAAATTTCCCGATAATCGCTCTTAGATTCCTCGCATTCTTTGATTTTCTTCTAGGATTTAATCCTCGAGATGAATTCACCTGTTGTAACCAATTTCGTTTAATAGTTTCCGTTTGGCTGAGATTAAAGGAATAACGTACATAACCTTTTCCAAACTTCTAAGATTATATTTTCTATTAAACGAAGGATATATTTTTAGATTGGATAAGAACATCTTAGAAATTGCCTTATTGTGTTCTTTTGACTCTAAAATGAAAGTTATTTTGGAGGAAATTGTAATTGATAATATTTCATACTTTATAAGTCTTTTATAATTTCGCGAGATTAAAAAACTTTGACCGTATTAAACATTTTGCTAGTAAAATGATTGAAAGTATGGTGAAATATATCACCTCAACTCACATTGATGGTTGTAAAGTAGAAAATCCTAACGTGTCTTATTATACGATAATCATTGCGTAACGAAACCGCGACTGAGTCTTTTGTCGTTGATATATACGAACAACTATAATACTAGCGTCGAATGAAAAATAAAACATGTTGAACGTAGATAAAGTGAGGTCAAGTTTGTGTAAGAAATATGCTCATCAAATCTGAGAGCTTTAAAGCTTAAGAATTGCTAACAGGACAACAAGCCCTTGGGATGTACTTACGTCTCTAACTAGTCTGGAATTGAGAAGCTGTACTTTAAAGTAATCCCCAACGTCTTGCTTATGAGAGATGACTCTAAAATAGATATGTTAAACGTGACGTATACATAATCCGCCATATAATTAACGACTGGTACTAAGCACGATCCTCAAACAAATACGGCATCGGTGTAGATGGCACTGTCTAATTACGCCTGCATTATACATTTCGTGTACAGACGTTCGTTGGTGTTGTTTGGGTTCAAGCAGTCCGATCGTTAAAGCCGATATTTATCGAACAACTGCTAGCTCGTAATTTTCGGTAAATATCTTCGAGTTTAATCTCTCGAATTACGATGTTTGTATGCTGATGCATTTGTTTTGTGATGATTGATCTATGTGTTTGCAAATTATTGGGAAGGGATTACGCTAATGGTACTCTTGTATTTAATGATAATTCAACTTGTATTCTTGAGGTGAAGGCCCATAAAGAAAACAAATTTAATCCAATTGTTCAAGCATTTCACGGATGCTTAATAGCAGAACATTTCCCTTTTGAAGAATTAACAAAATGTAGGAGAAAGACAACCTACTCTGTAATATAGATATATGATTCAGCGAAAGATGAATTTCACTATCTGATGCAATTATGGTACGCAATGCATCTCCTAGTTTGTATTACAACAAATTACAGGCATAGTTTGTACAATTTTTTTTTAAAGAATCTGTACAAAAAAGCTGTGTTTTTTCCAAGTTGACTAGTCAAAAGATTATTTTTGATTAGTCAGTTGAAATGCTACAGCTCAATTCTAATACATATTGTAGTACTTTCTAAAGAATACGTAGACCTATTACTAATTACTCTAGGAGTACCTGCTAGAAACGTTAAGTTGGCATTGCTAGTCATATAATACTATGCAGAAAGAACTTTTGTGTTGGTTCTGATATTTTCGTGATTGTAATCTCTTACACCGCCCAACAAAATTGTCGCGGTGTCTGTAAAATACGAACTGATTTAGGGCATTTCGACGGGGGGGATGAGAAAATTTGATCCCTCTAAAACATCCAGCAGAGAGGCATATGTATCATCAAAGTTTTCGATAGCACAGCATTTAACTCCACTCTTACCAGAAAAAGAAAAACTAAATTTTTATCTAGATACTTTGATTTTAATATATTTAAAGCTGTTATAACACGTCAGGTACAAACATACCAGGAGTTGAATGAAAACAGCTGAGGAAATTCGACGACCTGTACACAAATAAACACGCAAATTTTAATAAGACATCAGATTCAAGACAATATAACGTAGCTGGTAATGACAACAATAGAAGACCTCAATATAATCAACATTTCCAGAAACCAACGCATCATAGTAACCATGCTCATATTAATAGACCAGTCCATTGAGGCGCAATAAAAGATATAACAATGAATGTAAGCAAACGCAGGCAGAAACGGTAATATCCCTTCACACGTTTCAAAACCAACGCATTTAGAAGGCAATGATGTCATCAAGAAGAGAACTGCTTACCATGAAGATTTGAACGCTATACAACTAGTCGAAGCGGACGTACACTGCGACCCATCGACAAATGAGCATTTTTTACAGTAAATAATCAAGATTCTAGTCATACTTATACTCTAAAACGTTTCGGAAATTATGAGCGTCCGATGGAACTCTTTCGTGTAGGTAATAAACCCGTAGAAAACAAGAATATACCTGAAATTTTACCATTTTTAAATGTCACTATCGAAAATATAACATTAAAAGCATTAATACATACAGGTTCAGAACTTACCTTACCGTCAATTGTAATCACTTAATCCTAGTGTTTAGACCATGAATATTATAAAGCAGCAAACATGGGTCATGAATAAAGTCATGATAATCAATTACCTATAATACTATTGACTCGCAAGGTAAGGACGTTTGCCTGGCATTAAGAATGTATCTATTACTATACAGTTTCAAAGAGATATAAGACCTTTTAAGTAGGCATGTAACGTATTTGGTAAATCGTAATCGATGCATAATCCAAAATTCCTCTTCTTCAGTAGAAAGACTAAAAATCGGAAAATTAAAATTCAGTTTTAAAAGGCATTATAATATCGAACATTAAAACATTACATTTACTGAAATTAAAACTAGGGTTCTAATATATACTCTCTAATAAAGAGCAAAAAAGCTGTACCTTAAATTGTTTGTTAAAAGTATTTCAAAAACGAATTAAGTTCCATTTTCCTTTCGTAAAGTCCTTTCAATTTCCTTTCTTTTATAATACTTGAACTAACAACGGCCAGACCTCTTTAACTACTTCTGTTATTTTTCCTTCGCTCCACGACCTCTCTACAATTTTCTTTTCCCTTTTACCTAATTTCCGTTTGTTTTTTCTTAAATTAATTTCTGAATGTTTTACTCCTCTCTATCCTTTATTAAATACCATCAAAACGAAGTGTTCTACGCTAGTGCAATGATTGTTCTTATTTAATTTTTTAAATTAAACTAATTACATTTTTTCATTATTGCAGTTCGGTATGTCCTAGAACAGAAAATTAAGAAGTCCTCGTTCATTACCAAATAAACTAAATTAAACATTACTAATTCTGTAACAAACTAGAAATAGGATAATGTAAATTTGCATGTGATATGGTTGTCATCATTTTAGGCGAGTAATTTAGCAAAATGTATGCATATTACCTGAGAAAGAAACTGAAACTTTAAACTGGGATACCCATATAATGCGCAACTATATCTTTGAAAACTTAAACACCCACAGCTAAAAGTAAAAAAAAATAATGCCCAGAAATAGCAAGGAAATTGCCAGAACAAGAATTACTGATGCTGTAAGTTATTATATTAATTACTATGCAGATAGAAGTACGTCCAATGGCCAAAATGCTAATAAGAAAACTCCGAAGCTATATCTGTTGAAGACTTGTGATTTTATGTTATAGAATGCTTAAAAAAGTATTTACGTCATTATTTTTTCGGATGTTTATGTATTAAAACTGTTGCAATAATTCATGTAATTCATTTGACGTGTCAGGGAAGCACTTGCGATATAAGTTTGTTGGAATCATGAACAACGCGCTTGTACTATCCGCAAGATCAATTTATTCAACTATACCACCAGAACTTTATCGGAAGGAACTTAGACGTTCCACAATAATAGAGACTGATTTTAGTCGACCCAGATGCACGGTTTATGTACGTTGACTTCTCGATCAAACGCAACATAAGCCGATATTTCGCGCAATACATGGTTCGTGGTTATAATATACCGACAAAATTTGGCTAGCTGTAAAGGGTGCATTCCATAGAATTATACGTAAAATAAAGAGTCTTTTAAACCCTTGGTTCACGGGTCCTACCTACTTGAAGAAGCTAAATGAAATCACTGACCGGCATGACACTGCATAGCTAGCGTCTATAGAAGGTTACATCGTTAAGTTTCGATGTAAACTGCTAATCACAATGGCATCGATCGAAGCATTGAATTGCCTATGCCATGCATTGGAAAAGCAAGCTAGCGTCAGTCGATAAAATCCCTCTTGAAGATTCAATTCAACTGCTTACTGCAACATTCGAAGGGAAGGAGCATGCATATTGCTCATTTTTGCTGTGAAGAGAATCCTCTAAAAGTACCCGACACGGAAACTGAACAATTTCGCGATACAGAAAGTTTAACAAATTCACCCCCATTTAACTGACACAAAATACTATCAGTCTGTTTAGGATTGTGACACATAGAACAGAAAGACCTACGACTACATATTACAGTGCTATCTTATACGTGGTCTCCCGAATTTTGTTTTGCAGTAATACGCAGCGTCCGCATTTGCTAATTCCTTCAACAAAAAACTTATAACGTTCCTTATTCAATATACTTCGCACATCAGCAATTAAAGAAGCAGATGACATCTTTGGAAAAAAAAGACGTAGGAACCACGACTGTTAGAAATCATCATTCCTGATGATTATAACTTAGCACCACACATAGGGCTGGCTCTTCTATACAAAGGCATAGAAGAGCCAGCCCTATTGAATTATTATTTTGATAATCGCAGATCAGTGCTGTGCTTATTTATATGTCCCTTTCCGGAAGGAAGTTGTACATAGTGGTTCTAATATAGGCACTTGTAGTATAAGTATGGTGAATGGTTAAATAAATAAATAAAATTATATATATTTTGCAAAGAGAGAAAAATAAATGACAAAAAAAATGAAAATAAAATGCATTACCTCAGAAAAGTAAAATTCTTACAGAAAAGTACATAAACAATGTAAACTCCTTAACAGTAAGCAAATCCGAGAATGAAGGTTTTAAAAGATACTGGTGTTCGTTTTACGCATAGTTCTTCCGTCAAGAGATTCAGCAATGCTAGTTGATAATGTTTGCTTTTTTCCTTCCTTTTTAGTCGGTATTTGTAATAAAAAGTTCAAAGTATAATCTGCAAAGACCATCAGGATTTTGGTTAAATTTGCTATGTGTTGTCTACATTCATCCGAATTTATTGGTTCTCTGTGTTGTGCCTCTGCTTATGTAGTTGTATTTTTGTGGCAACCCTAGTATATTAATATGTTTGGTTTTAAATTCCATTTTTAGTGTTTTCTTTTAAACCCTACATCGAAAACTGCTCACTTTGAATCCCAACGAGCACATTACTATACTGATCACTTTCTTCTTGTAGTAGAACAGGAGAACCATTGATAAGATCAGAAGTACTAACAATTTTCTTCGTTTAGATTTTTAGGCTACGCCTTACTTTTTTGAAACATGCTGGTAGTATATTAACATTTAATACGCCTGCATTTTGTTTATCAGCACTACAAGCCCTTTTTAGAAAATCATCTGTAATATAATGATAGTTATAGAGCAAAAAAAGAGACTTCTTCAAAGTAAAGTTCTGTATTTGTTCTTTTCTGATATAAATCAAAATTATGAAATATTGTGGTTACCTATTAATAGATAATTTGTTATAATCTCTGTGAGTTCTGGTGTATTAGTTATGTAGACAGTTATATTTCAAGCAAATGCTACAGACAGTGGAATTGGATTCTAATCTTACTATTATAAAATCTGCATTGAATATGCCATTCTAATTCTCTCATTAACAGCAGTGAAATTAAATAACTTTCAAATATTTCTTTCATCATAAACGTATTCTATTCTCGTCAATGAACGTAAGTTTACAATTATTTGCCAAAGTACAAAAATTTCTACTTCACCTCACTGCTCACACGAATTTTCGTGTTTGCCGTATGAGGCGTGAATAAAACATGACTTCCCAACTTCACTTCGGAGCAACATATTGTGATACATACATTTGTATCGAGGAAATGTCAAAGTTTAACGAAGAATTTTTAATTGCTAAAGGCAAACTCACAAAATCGATACAACCGGAAAATATTTACTTTTCGTTGCCTACGAAAATAAGCAGTTTGATTAAACTGCATCTACCAATTTTAAAAGATAAAAAAAAATTGAGATTGTAATTAATGCAAAGTAGAATTGAAGCATTACTAGCTGTAGAACCAACGACCGATGCGGACATCGATTAAAAGATCGTAAAGCAGATATTATAAAATTGACTGTCAGAACTCGCAATAAATTTTCCAGTTAAATATAACCTCGAATTAAAATATCCTTTCAGGTTAAGTCATAAATTATAAGCTGGTGTTTAAATTTTGTATAGCTATACGAAGCAGATAAGGATTTCCAAATCTATTTGTTCTGTATATTTATTTTTGTCACAATATCAGCAGCTTTCGTTTACATATATATCTACATGCCTATCATTTCGGAATAGCAAATCTGACACATGTGACCGCGTGTTTGTTCCTCTTTGTAAGACCTTCTCCTACTGATATTTGCACAGTATGGCGTACATTAATAACTGCAGCACTGATACAACAGCACAGTGGCTGACAACAGAAAGGCGAATCCTAAAAAAATGTAAACTGAATTAATTATAAAGCACGTTATACATACATATATACATTTTACTATATAGTGTTAGTCAGAGAGAGAAGACGAATAAATAGCATATGATGGCTCCAATGGCATACAGCCTAAAACTCTTAATACAAGCGTGTCTATAAAAAAAACACATTTGGAAACTAAGTATACATACAAACCATCTCTGGCACTATACATTTTTTTATCTTTAATTCACAGGTATAGCAGTAAACTCCACTCACACAAATTTATTAATTATGCGGAACGCGGCGTTTCGAGAGCACGTGGGCTCTCATTGTCAACCGTGTTACCGACCCTACATCGACAGTAACACGGTAACACGGTTGGCAATGAGAGCCCACGTGCTCTCGAAACGCTGCGTTCCGCATAATTAATAAATTTGTGTGAGTGGAGTTTACTGCTATACCTGTGAATTGTACATCCACACAGTCCTTGCAATCGTCATTTGCTTATCTTTCATTTTGGTTTAACAGTAGTTACTGAAACAAATTTTGTCTTTTCTGCTTAGTGAAGTATTGGTCCTAAAAAGAAGGACTGTTTTACGGGACAGAAGTTAATATTTCTTATACTGTATATCAAAAGGGTTGCTATGATTGCCGAACAAAGAGGAGCAAAGTTAAAAAAAAAAGCAAACATGTTGAAGAACGATTTAGGGAAGGGATTGGTACGATAGCTAATGAGCCACGACAAGGAAGTGGAAATATTAAAGCCGATATACTGCTGGAAGGTTTCTTCAAATACTTCTTGGGGAACTGACAAGCTAATTTCAAGATTTTCTGTTATTTTCGAAACATTAGGAAGTGCGAAAGCTGTTGATTGTAATAAATTTGGAGAATACGCTTATAACAACGCAAAATTATATGTCGATAAAAATAGTTAGTATCATATGCTTGCCTATGTATATTTTATCGCAATTCACGGAGATTTAATTACATGTTTTGTAGTTTTATCGATAAGCTGGATATCAGAGGACGCTCAAGAAGCTAGAAATATAAATATAGATTATATAACTCTCGCAAATATTCCCAGGTAGCTAGCAATGAAAATAATGGTAGTAATAATTTATTAGTCCAGGGACAAAATCACTCACAAGATTGTACTCATGTTGGTACGAGCGCTACAAACAACAATGAAAGCACGGGATGCATGAGAATACACCTGCAACGCGCTGGAAGATGTGAGACTGTATTCGCCGGTTATTATAAATACGATCCACGTATAGGGAGAAGTCAGTCGTGGTCCAATATAGTTAATATTTCGTTATTCGTATTTAGTTTTAGTTTTAAAATTAATTAATTGTGACCCGATAAGAACGTAACGATATAATTATTCCGAACACATTGTTTAAATTTAGCAATGACCAAACAGTTATGCTCATCCGGTTGAAGAAAAAGACTGGAGTCCTAACATAACACGTATATACATACTGCTATCAAAAACTACCTGAAAGAATATTTACTTTTAAAAATAAACAAAATAAAAAAAATTAACTCTACATTTTTAAAATAAGTAAAAGGACTTATACCTGCATAAATGATTTCTTGATACCTAATATATAAGTTCATATAAAATCATTCCAAAAGAGAAAAGTCGTTGTGTAGGTTACTAAAGTTTCGTTTTATACGTGACACAGGTGATTTGAGTAATATATCAGTCCTTAGCCTCGGAATTTTAAGAATTACGTCACAATGTGTGTTACAAATACGTACGTGAACATCTACGTATGCCAACAAGTCAGGACTATCAACCTTATTATGTAATAAGTTCAACAAGATCACCATCTTAATTCCTTCTATCAGGTAAAGCTTCGAAGTTACGTAAGGATAACAAAGCAGTATAATCAGTACCTCTGGATAAACTCCAGAAGTCATAAAACACAAATATTTAAAAGCCTTTTCTGAATTGGCTCTGAATACGGAAACCATACTATAGATGCGTATTCTAAACGACCCCTGATTGAAGAATAATATAATATTTTTACTGTAGTAGCATTTTGCAAGCTATGACCATATCAAGTTCCAAGCTCAAGTACTTTCAAAACAGAAAGGTACATTGTGTTTATACGTTCCGCAAATGATAGAGGGCTGTCCAACAGAACGCCAAGATCCTTTCCCATAGATGTTCGGGTAATAACTAGATCTACAATCATTGATATATGATATAATCTAACACGTTTTAATATATAAAGATACTTTGTTTCCGTTATACCAATCATTAATCTGTAATAATTGACTTTGCACAGATATAAAGTCAACAATCGAGTTAATCGACCTGTATATTTTTAAATTATCTACATATGTAAAGTAGTTGTTGACGAGGTCTGAAAGAAAGTTATTTAACTATATATCAAAAAACAAGGGGTCCAAGTTAGATCCTTAAGGAATAACAAAAGGAATGGAAGGATAGTCATTGTAAAAAATATATGCTGTATAGTTCGCCACATACGACCTCATTAACGCCAAAAGTGATGGACAGTGGCCAATACATTTCAGATGCTATGAATATTTTCGTATATACTTCTAATCCGTGTCTGTGATCTAAAAAACCTTTAGTTAATAAAATTGAATTAGATTTAACTTAGTAATTTGTTGATATCAAATTATCGTTGATTGCTTTATTGATATATACAATTATCAAAAAATTGTATCCTGTTTTGTATGTCTTAATATATACTTTGTTCTCTTATTATTTAGAATTTCACATTTTTACTTGCTTCAAAGAAACTGCTGTCGTATTAGCAGCATTAATATTGTAGGATTTTAATTTAAATTTGCTACCAGAGATTACTTGCTGAACAAAACTTTTCAATAAAGCGTTCAAATGTTTTTGGTCAGGAGAACACCATTTGCTTGCTGCACCATGCTTTGACTATATTCTCACTGAAGGTTCAATACCATTTTAGATAAAACAGTGGGACGAAATTAATCCCAAAGGAGTATTTTCATTCATGTTTGGTTGGTTTTCTACTACAGTTGAAATCTAGGAAAACTCAGTTTCCCTTGTCCGGTGCCTCTCAAGAATATATTTTTCTATAGACCTTAATACTTTCAATTTCGCACGCAATCATTTGAGTATAGAATATTTACATATAAATCGCATTATTCTTTTCTATATATTTCCACTGGTAAATTCAGATATTTACTCGTGTATATCTACTTTAAAAATAATTGTATTGCGGATATAAAATTGAAACAATGAACGCTCATCATAGTTCAACCGGAGATTGATAACATTTCGCTTCCATTTGAAGTACACATAAATCCAATTGAAGGCGAGCCATTAACTTTTAATTACGTTTGCGGAGATTGACGCGCTTGTTTCAATAACAAGTTTTATTTCCCCACGGAAATGCCGTCGACAAAAGCTTCCAACCAACTTACAACATTTATTCAAATGCGCGGTAAAACTTACCGCCGCTCAAATCAAATACAGAATTTTAAAATGCGAGTAAACGTCGCAAACAAGAAAATCGTGGAAACTGGTTTATTTGGATATCTTTATAGACGAACGTGTTTTGTAAAAAAAGAAGAGATTCTGTGTTGTACTGGAAGATACTGAATTTAATAAGTAGGTTCACGAAAAGTTCTTCTCTGTATATCTTATATAAGATTAGAAAAATGGAAAATTCTTACGAGGCCAACCACAAAATATCTTTAAAGGAATAGATGAAAGTTATGAATATTAACTGCTTCCACTGTTCTATAATTTTTATTTTAAAGTGTAATACCGGAGAAAGTATTAAATAAGTCACAAACTGCTGTGGGAATGCTGAAAATAGCAGTGAAGTACTTTCCTATCAGCCACTATGTATCAGCGCAATCCAGCTTTATGACACTCAAGTGACAGTTGCCATGCGTGTACGCAGGCAGTTCTAAAATGACGACCGTGCTCGAAGAGTGTATTGTGCCACAGCAGCGTGCTGTTGTACGTTCTTTCTGGACAAACGGACTTCCTACAAAAGATATATATAGGTAAGGAAATGTCTCCTATTTATGGTGAAAAGTGTTTGTCGCCTAAAATGGTGTATAACTGGATTGAGGAATCCTTTCAAGCGTGCTCGCAAATTGTCGACGATCAGCGAAGTGAGCCTTCGTTGAGATTGCAATAGATGCAACACTTCGACGGGTGGGACAGATGATCCGAACTGAATCGTACTCTAGAGTTTTGTTGCTACTTCGAGATACAATTCGACGAAACCGTCCAGACCTACTGACGAGAGAAATATCGCTGCATCGCAATAGTGCCAGGCCATATTCGGCCCAGTTGACCCAGGCGGGAATTGCAGAATTAAGATGGAAACTTCTTGAACATCTGGCTTACAATCCCGATCGAGTCCCAAGCGACTATCACCAGCAAACATTTCGGAAGTGATAACGATGCTGAACAAGAGGTAAGGACATGGTTCAGATGGTAACCCAAACACTTTTATGCAGTAGGCATTGATAAAGCGAAGGGATAAGTGTATTAATGTAGATGGAGGCTTTGTTGAAAAACAAAACTTGTCCTCTGGCTAACTATTGCCCTAATTACTTTTACAATAGCTTTCTGTTGCCTACTTACCGACTTTCCCTCGTAACACATGGGCTGAAAAGTTTCGGGCCTAACATACAGATGACGCTAGTTTTATTGCAGTCACCTTTCTCTGAGTTAGTACTAACCTTCAAAAGGCAGCTGTTAAAATTTCATGATATTCTATTCATTAGATTGTGAGTTATTGTGCTAAGAGTCACGCTACTTTTGTTATTTTCAAAACAATGGATCAAAAACAATTTCGTGTTGATGGAAAAAAATACCGTTCAAGCGAAGCAATGGCTTGAAAAGTGTTATGGGGACTCCGGTCCATCAGAAACAACAGTAAAACGTTAGTTTGCTGACTTCAAACGTGGTCGTAGAGACACCGATGATGCAGAACGCAGTGGACGACCAAATGAGGCGGTAACACCAGAAAACAAAAAAAATCCACAAAATCGTTTTGAATGATCGAAAAGTGAAGTTGCGTGAGTTAGCTGACATCGTAAAGATATCAAAAGAACGTATTGGCTTTATATTGCATGAGCATTTGATTATGAGAAAGCTCTGTTCAGAGTGGGTGCCGCGTTTGCTCACTGTTGACCAAACACAAGAACGTGTTGATGATTCTGAGCAGTGTTTGACCATGTTTAAACGTAACAAACCGGAATTTTTGCGTCGATATGTGACAATGGATGAAACATGGATCCATCACTTCACTCCGGAATCAAAACGATCGTCATCTGAGTGGACAGCAACTGGTGAACCTCGTCCAAAGCGCCCGAAACACAACAATCGGCTGGAAAGGTTATGGCCTCGGTATTTTGGGTTGTGCTGGGTGTAATATTCATCGTATATCTTGAGAACGCAAATCCCAACAACATTTATTATTTTGTAGCGTTATTGGAGCGTTTGAAGGCCGAAATTGCAAAGAAACGACCGCATATGGCAAAGAAACAAATTTTGTTTCATCAAGACAACGGTGCGTTGTCACAAGTTAATCAAAACAATGGCAAAACTACATGAATTGAACTTCGAATTGCTCCCACATCCACCGTATTCGCCAGATTTGGCTCCCAGCGACTACTGGCTGTTCGCAGACCTCAAAAAAATGCTCGCCGGTAAAAAATGTGGCACGAATGAAGAGGTTATCGCTGAAACTGAGGCCTATTTTGAGGCAAAAGATAAGTCGTTCTACAAAAGTGGTGCTGAAACGTTAGAGCGGCGCTGGAATGATTGTTAGGCCCGGGACTTTTCAGCCCATGTGTTAATATACTAGGAAGAAGGGAATTCTTGACCTCAAAATGTTGAAATATCAAAATAAGGTAATCGAGGTACGATAGCCACTAGTACCATCGTAAATAACCAATAAGTAACAGGTTGTATGTAGTAATATATAAAATATTCCGAAACACTTACCCTTCTCAGGCTACTCCAACGATGAAATAGGATACGCCACTGTCTAGATATCCTTTCTCATCATTCTTCGTCATAAAGACAGGCGGACGTAAACTCTAGCATAATAAGCTTGCCATATTTCTCAGCTTAATTCTACCACCCGAATGTTATATGACCCACTCTCTTACCGCGAGCAATTTCACTCAAGAAGACATACAACATCACATCATCCCAAAGATTTTGCAATCTGTAAGTCTTTGCCCTATATAAAAGGTATGACTGATAAGATAAGCAAACTACATACTCTAAAAGATAACATACAAAAACCTTTAACCCCTTTCCAATCTATTACCGTTAGTCAAAGATAGAACTTCTTCATAATCAAAGTGCATACCGGATCTGAAAGTGCATACCGCACTCCCAACGTATCACTGGAGATCCTGCTGGAAGATGTGGCCGTTCTTCTGCTAATCGTCGCTAATACTGTGTTAAAGTTACAACATTTTCTGTTTATCTAGAAGCACGTCGCAGTCAATACGAATCAAAATCTGAGCAAGGAACCACTTTTTACCCAGAATTATCGCCCCATATAGTCTTTAGAAACTCTTATCATCCGATATCCGGCCGTTGAGGTTAACTAAGCCATTCCATGATGAGGGTCCCTGACACTCTCAAGATAAACTCGTGAGTTAGCGGAGATTTAAATCAGCATCAAGGAATTGGTGTCGTCATACCTAAATGAAAACATTTTCTCGGTCAGACAGTGGGGACATATTAGATTTGATACTCGATATGTATTTTTATTTACACTTGTGATACACCAAGACATACGGTGGTAGAATTATCCATTTATGAGTGTGGGCCAGAGGTCTTCTAGTGTTGTCGTTGATTATGAGGTATTTATAGTCATTGCATTGATTTGTTGACAGACTGATTGTTGTAAACTTCAACTCAACGTTTCTAAATATGTTACGGTAAAATTCACACCCCGTTAGGTTTTTCTTTGACGGGGATGGCAGTAGAATCGACTGGACGGGGTTCTTAGAAGCTTGAAATTAGCCGCAGTACTTTGAGCCGGAAACAAGAAGATCTCCGCCTTTCTATACAAGCTCCAATTAATACAGAAACTAAAGCCAATAGTCTGTCGAACTCTGCTAAATTAGTGTACCGGATTCAAAAGAAGTATCAATTTTATTAACAAACTGATTGTGGGGGACAAAGCGCATTTCCAAAATACCGGATTTTAGCGAACTGAAAATCCCTGAATAATGCTGTATACGCTATTGTTAAGACTAAAGAAAACGAATTACATTACGGTCTAATTATTTAACTATCTCTATATAAATTAAACCAGAAAACTTTGTTAAAAGTTTCATAGTACAGTAATTCTTTCTAGAGAAAACGAAAGAATCAGAGAAGAATTGATTCCTTACTACTCTTCGGCTCCAATAACGAAACAATTGGAAACGTTACTGTAAACAAGCTGAAAATAAAAAAAAGGTCGGGATGTTAACCTCATTTAATTAAAAGCCCATCTCTTAAATCCCAAAATATTACAGTATTATATGCAGCATCGGTGAATACTTCTAGTAAATTTCAGTACTCATCAATTATTTAAGATTACATATATTTTGCGGGTTTCGTTTCATCCTTACCAAATGTAACAGGAACATCTCGAAACGGGAGAAGACATTATGTACGTGAGTTGCCATCAATCACATAAATCTTTCAGAAAGGAATACCTAGCACCTTCTGATCTAAGTAACAATTGTTAACAACATTTGCAAACGAGTGAGGAAAACTGCGGCAGAGCCTCAACCTTGAGACACAACACTCCAACTATTCAAACGGAAACTCTAAAACTAATAGCTAGTTGCGCTGGGTGTTAGTAGTCGTTCAAGGATGTTATCTAATAATTTACTGCACTTTGCAATATTTAATTTGCAACGCCAACAAAACTCAACCCTTAATTCCAAATTTCGTACAACTTTAATAGTTTGCACATATTCGTGCGCGTTTTCATCAAACCAAGTTAATTTCGTGTAATTTTCTCTTTGTTTTTTCTTCTACGCTAATCTAAAGTTAAATTGAAGAGACCCGGCGGTTCCAGAAAATTAACAGCGGGCATTTAATAAATAATATTAGGAAGGATTAACGCCTAATGTAACACATGCCACGGTAGCATATAACCTCTGTTACCACCGTCGCTGCTAAGGCACTGCTGCTGCGTCGAGTTTTTACCCTAGTTTCGGTATAATTTGTCGACGACCATATCGCCGGTGACTAATTTTATTACATTAAGATAAAGTAGGGAATCTCCTAATGGCACCATCTAGTAAATTGCAAACATTTGTCTGTTGGGAAATAGAGACTACTGCGGTCTGTTCATCCGCTCAGACTTGCGGTTATTGTAACGGCCGCGGCGGCGATAAACTTCTGAGTTACCTTGCGGCTCGTCGGGGTGTCTTGGCGACCGCCTACCTTTTCTGATGCTACTAGTTTTTATTTGCTCTTTTAATTCTATCTTCTTGGTGGCGAATTAATAGAAGTGTCGGCACAAATAATTACTAAATTCCTACGAGACGAACTAATCATTGAATTAAGTTTCTCGTTTCTTCTTTTTTGGTTGTTCTTCTAAAATACATTATTTAACAATAACCGAAATCAGAAATGGTTCAAAGTACTAGAACAGCATAACGCTAATTATCTTTATTTCTATCAGTTTTATGCACGCAATGTTTCGAATAGTGTTTAACATCGCCTTTCAATAGTGTTTTTCACAAAATTAATGTTTTTGTGAGACACTATCGGATGTAAGATCTAGAGTGGATAATGAAATAAATGTTATGTTATTGTTGAGCTAGTTGTTGAAGCATGTGCACTGAAATAAAAGCGAAAACAACTTAGTAAGTCAACCATTGTAATTTTCAAGCAATTAATTCGACAAAGAGCAAGACCATAACCATGACATTCATATCATCGACATAAAGAGAGAAAAAAGTCAGACTGATCATTACAAACGACTCAAATATAATGAGGAAGCTTATTTACAACCACGTTCGACGAGGTCACAAAGATGTTATTTATGTTCGTAGATATTCTTTTTGTTATATTAATCACAACAATGCAGTGAATATAGCTTCCCTTGTTATAAAACTATATTAGCAAGATCATAATGCCTTACACATGGTTAAATGGTTAAACAACAGTCAAGTATTAGAGACCTTCTCGAGAGTTTTAGATAATTCTGGTAATATGCATTTTACCAGAATTATCCATTATTATTAGTACCTGTAGTTTCCTAAAATGTGGGCGATTTCCCTTTTATGTCTAGACACTATTTTAAAAATTTCAAATTCCCTCTTAATAATAATATTTTTGTGCTCATGTTCCAGTAGTTCTGGTGAAAATTTTAAGAGGATACACCATAGTGGACCAGAGAGTTGTCTGAGCTGAAGGCGGCGACCAGAGAACCATGTAACAAGGATAAAAAATCATAGGACGAATATAAAGCATCCCTGACGAGATGCAATCGCGCCTTAAGGAAGGAGAAACGAGATTCGTGGAGAAAGTTCTGTAAGGAACTCGAGGAAGCTCCTGAATGTTCCAGAATTCGCAAAATGTTCTTGCGAAGGAGGGACCAAGCAAGATTGAGACCGTAAGCAAGCCAAACGGCGCAAAAGCCACGACAGAGATGCAAGTACTCGAGGTGCACTTTCCCGGCTGCGAGATCATTCAAACCCATTTCGGGGGTTAAGTAGATTGGTACCTTGTACGGAGGCGAAACGTCTTTTTCTTTTTCGTTTTTCCTTCTTTTCTTTCCTTTTTTCTTTTTCTTTCTTTCTTTCCTCTTTTTCTTTCTGCCTCCCTACTCTCTTTTCTTCTCTTACTCCTTATTTCCCCCTTTTCTTCCTTTCAACCCCCCTGTTCTCACTTTTTCCTTTCTTCTTATTTCTTTTCCTCTTACTCATATTACAGTTTTATATATCTCTTCATGACACGGTCCAATTCCGGAAGTATTTCGCTTATAACATCAATGATGTTTTTAAAAAGCTATATAGAATGTAACAGTAGCTAGATGGGGATTGTAGAAAATACTTTACGGAACCCATTCTATCTGGACACAGTGTTACTTGAGGTCCTGCTAGCTAAAGAAAAGTTTTGCAGGTGTCCCTTGAATAAAAGACAGAAGAGTTAGCTTTCGATTTTGTGTGGTTTGTTGCTTGTTCTCATGGTAATACATTTCTTTTTCAAATAGCACTATTTGCTGCGTTATTGCCTGCGTTACACCTACACTCATACATCAAATGTACTTAGATAACGTCTTTCAAGCTCTATTAACATTACATATGAAACATGTTCATTGTTAAAACACAGCATATGGTCTGTGTCCTTTGTAAATATGATATCCTGTAGCAATATGTTTAGGCTAATTACTGTAATGTTTAATGTACTAACTATAGGTACGAGTACGTGCGGAGCAGCAGTCGACAGCTTATTTTAATGAAAGAGTTGCAGTAAATCTGTGTAGTCTGTTCACAGAAATGTGAGAGATCTAAAAACTTGATATACAGGATGTCCTAAATAATGTGCTCACCAGTAGGATATCGTGAACCGTAAAAGACAAAAAGTTGATCAAGGGAGATAAGTTGAACGGTATGCTATAGAAGAAAACTAAAAGTTAGTAATTAATATTTTATCGACCAGTAAAATATACCGAGACCGTAATTTGTCGTTATAAAAGAGATTACGAGGCAGAATTTTGTTGTACTAAATATAAATAGTAGATTTTGGTTATATATCAGAAATAGCGTAATATCCCGATTAGAAAATAGGGAAGTACTTGGCGGATAAAGCGTATTTACACTCTGCAAAATGCGGTCAAGCTTGCTCTTTTTGGATGTTATAAAAACATTAATCCTTATGTTTTCTCCGTATACATTCACCTAATTTGCACAATGTCAATTGATTGATTTAATATTGATGGAATATAAGTTGCGTTTGTTTCAAAATGTTCACATTTTCGTGAACCTTTCCATGGTATTTATTTGCAAGGTCGGTTGGGTGAATATGAATATTGATGAAGTAAAATATGAATAGAGTAGATAACTGCTGGTTTTCGAGAATATTTGTACAAAGAAAATAGTGCTGAATCAAATGAGACTTTGCATAGTCGCAGAGAATATTTCGAAGAAGGATGATGAAAATTATTTCGTGAATATGTTCTATTGTATAGAACATGTACATATATTTTACAAGTGAAGGATATACGGATATCCCTTCTCAGTATATCTTAATATTTAAAAATATTTGATGAGTACTGAAACAGCCACAAAATAATATGCGCTATTTGTTCAGTCACCAACTCCGTAAAATAAGAAATGAGAACTGGCACGACTATGCGTACATAAGAAAAAACGGGCCTACGTATCACTCCTTGAAGTATACTTGAGTATGCCCAGCATAGAGGATGGGACAGATTCTATTAATACGTCGTGAAAGCAATCAGTTAAGTGCAATGAAACTGAGGACGCTCCAGAAACGAATAGTCAAATGTTTTAGAAACGTCCAGGAAAACTAAAGCAATAACTCGCCATCATCAATACCATGAATGTTTGAAACATTACTGCAATATTCTTTGATTCCCGATTGAAAACGAGAGAAGGGATTATTCTAATTCACTAATAGTCCAAACTGGCATTCAGTACGTTTATTTGTGGTGATGTATTTGAAAAAAACAGACATTTGTTTTGTATGATAGATTAAATGAATACATCCTCATTTCACGATGCTTGTTAATTAATATAACTTTATAAAACTCATTTTATGTTTTTATATTCCTATCTGACTTCTTCAGCTTTGAAATAATGTCGTTAAGTCTACGTATTTAAGTGTTGGATGAGAAGCTATTGGTTTATTTTTCCACCTATATGGTCTAGCCTTCTTATGAACGACTACGACTGGGACCATACAAAAAGCAAAAATAATTTTATATTGAATTCCCTACTGCATATATTCAACTAACTGAAAAACGATAGATTGAGGTTTGATCGTAACGAGGCCCAAGAAATGTATACTTATATTTTTATTTCGCACATGGCATAACTCGCTCGTCGGTCTATGTCTCCCGCGGGCGTGATACTGGGTTTCTCTTTAAGCCAGTAGGTGTTTCAAGCGTAATTTATAGTTTCCAGCGCAAAGGACTCACCCTCTTCCGCATCAGCTAATATGCATGTTTTCGTGAGCATGAAATTTGAATATATACTCCCATAAAACGACAGAATTTTCTTTTAAAGAGAATTAATTTCATAAACTTCCATCTTTACAAAATATGTACACGTGCTGTAATGTTTTGGGACAGTTTTAATTCTGTTGGCAAAGTAACGATATTATAAAAAGTATAAAAGTAGTGTTGGTGAAAATGTAATGCTAATAGTCTGTTATACTTTCCAAAGTATGTTCAACCAAAATTACCTTGTGGCATATATACAGAGTGTCCATGAAATAAAATAGAAAAGTATGAAAAATGGAAAAATCTAATTTTATTGGATTTAAATTCAAAATAAAAAAATTGATAAATATATTTAAAATTAAAACTTGTTTATTATTCACAACCGAAATATTCGTACATAAGTATGTTATTAAACCCTTAGTATGCCGTTTGTAAAATAGATAGTGTTATCTTGTAGTTTTTATAATATCTTGCTGTGTTATTGCAGTGTATTATCTATACACATTCTGCATCCATAGCCGAACACATATACAATTCCCTAGGGTTTCTTTTAATTCTGACGTTCGTGTGGTAATTCACTGAATTTTTGTTTTGGATTTATGTTCTATGTAAATACACCTTTTCATTTTCCCTACCTTTTTATTTTATTTCAAAGATACCCTGTATTACGAAGGGGTAACTTGACTAAAATGATTAATTTTATAAAAATACCTAGACATACGTAAGCGGGAGCATATGTTATAACTTTTGTGTTGTTATACGCATCACCAATCATCGAATTTCAATCGGTTATTTGTTGATTTTCTCAAAAGAAACCTACTTTTTGTGTATTTTTTATTTTCGACGCTATTTTCGAAATTCAAAAGGAGATTTTGGAAATTTAATTTTAGATTTGAAATAGAAATATTTACGAATCAAATTTTTACATATAGAGAGTGTATTCAATAATCAGGCTTGTTTGTTACTGCTGACATCAAAATAGAAGAGCGTTTCTCTGATCTTCTTCAAGGTATTGACAAAGGTCTGCAAGATATGTAATTAGTATGACATATTTTGGGGAAAGATTTATCCCAAGTTAAATTTTTTCCAGTATATTAATACCTTAGCCTTATGTACCTTTTCGGTCTTGATTTCTTCTATTAGACTCGCCGAATTAACTATATACATTTCAGTCATCAAATGATTGTGTTTTCAATGTTATTAAATCTTTAGATCTCTTGGTTTTGATTGAAATAATTCGTTTTCATTGCCCAGATTTGCTGCCTTATCTCACACATTTGGTTAACGCTTCTTTATCGATGAGCATATTGTCCACATCTTGTCAGCTATTGATGTCTTTGCACAGTCAATCCGAATTTCGCAAGGATTACAGCAGCGAAACGATTTCACCTTTCATATTTGTTAATACATGAGCATACTGTCTCACTTTTTGTCAGCTAATGATGTTTTTCCACACTCAATCTGAATTTCGAGAGGATTACAGCTGCGAAACGACTCCACCTTGTATGGTACGTGTTCATATTTGCGTGTAGTAATTGTGTAAATAAAGGTAAGTAAAATATGTAATACAGGGTAGTAGAAGCTGTATATGGCCGCGCTACAGGTATGTGTAGGCTGTAGTTAAAAATGTCGAATATCTAAAGAGATCTTTTCATCCATGCTTATCGATTCGGGGTAGTACGTAAATTGGAGCCCGTGTCGTAATTAACGTAACGAAAAGAGTACAGTTATATTTACAATTTATGCCCGGTACCAAAAAGCGACGCGTTCGAGTCAAAAAAAGTAATCGATAATATTTGTCTTAGTTTATATGTGAATTTCATCCAGATTGTTTCTCTTCCCTTGTTCAAAGACACCATCTCATAACATAACAGCATCGCATCTTGCCATAAACCCCTTACAGGATGCGCGCCATTACTCTCAAAAGAAATAAATTTCAGGAATTTGCGTTTTATCTATTCTATGCGTTTTAGAAACACAGGGAACACTAAATCCATTTTGCTTATAACAAGGTGCAGTGGGTTCAGTGGAAGTATTTCGTTGAAGTATTTTGAAATGCGCATTATAAATCTTAGCAACATGTAAACTTCAGTGGAAACTCGAGCCTTATGTAGCGTGAATGTAATGCTATAGTCACATACTACTCACAGATACCAAAGCTTTATCCAGTTCTACGGTTTAAAACATTACCATTTACATAACAATATGAGGTTTCAGATAAGTCGGAACAGATGTGTGTGACTACGTAACAGTTACCTGTGTTGAAGTCTGACCCGCCAAAATCGATACAAATTTCATGATATTTATAGGAACTTCTGGAACCTCAGACAAAGCTAAAAGCTGTTATTATTATTGATGGGTATAGACACTAACGCCCGTAACATTTGCACGGACTGTGTCGCTGTATAATTCACAAGTACCGCAGTAAACTCCACTCCGCTCACACTCGCGACTCAATCGATAACATAGTTGATAATGGGAGTCCACGTGCTTTTGAAACGCTGCGTTCCGAATTATTATTGATGTATGTGGAGTGGAGTTTACTGTGATACGTGTGAACCTAGCGCCTGTGTTCACTATGAACTAAGATATCTATTGGAGCAATGCAATCAGTAATCTTAAAATAGCTATACATCTTTGAGAAGCCTTAGTACTAGTCTAGGATTCTTATCCTTTAGTTCAGAAAATGTTGCATACTCTCTTTTGAAGAATTGGTGTTGGAAATGATTGATGGCAGCACATATACATAATCGGTGTTTGTCGTTTCTTGATATTCCTGACATAGATGACAAGCTTAATATTCAGTTCGTGTAAATTGTATTTCGGGGCGACAAGTGCTGCCTGTAGTCTGGGGACCCCTTAGCTGACAAATAGCATTGATCTTGTGTACTCGGCGAGGGCGAAATAAATCTCTTCCCACGATTTTGTCCAGAAATGTTTTCTCAGCGCGAAACCTTCTTAGGTTCCTTCCATTTCTTAAGTACATGTTTTAGGCCTTTTTCTATAGATTGGAATACGGTTCTGACTCAACGGAAGGCATTCTCATTGCTTTTCTGATCAAATTATTACGCTTAGAGTAGTAAATTTAATAATTTGAGACAAAAAAATATCAATCAACTTAAAGGGAATGGAAAAAAGAAAAGGTGATTATTTGGGCAGTTCTCCTCGACTGATCTTATTTTCTTTGGACCTTCTGGTCAAAATGGAGCTGGTAATGGAAGCTTGACAAAGTGTCCACGGTTTGAGAGTATAATAAAGAACTTTGCAGAAAGGGCGGTATCGTCAGGGTAATATTACGTCATATCTTTTTACGAACGCAATGACAACGTCAAAGACATAGAAAGAAAAGGTGATAAGTTAGTAACAGATGAAACCTTGTATATATTAAAGCAATACTGGAATGAATAAGAAAAAGCACTGTAAATAAAGGTAAGTAAAATATGTAATACAGGGTAGTAGAAGCTGTATATGGCCGCGCTACATGTATGTGTAGGCTGTAAAATGTGTTAAAAATGTCGAATATCTAAAAAGATCTTTTCATCCATGCTTATCGATTCGGGGTAGTACGTAAATTGGAGCCCGGTACCAAAAAACGACGCGTTCGAATCAAAAGAAGTAATCGATAATATTTGTCTTAGTTTATATGTGAATTTCATGCAGATCGTTTCTCTTCCCTTGTTCAAAGACACCATCTCATAACATAACAGCATCGCATCTTGCCATAAACCCCTTACAGGATACGCGCCATTACTCTCAAAAGAAATAAATTTCTGGAATTTGCGTTTTATCTATTCTATGAGTTTTAGAAACACAGAGAACACTAAATCCATTTTGCTTATAACAAGGTGCAGTGGGTTCAGTGGAAGTATTTCGTTGAAGTATTTTGAAATGCGCATTATAAATCTTAGCAACATGTAAACTTCAGTGGAAACTCGAGCCTTATGTAGCGTGAATGTAATGCTATAGTCACATACTACTCACAGACACCAAAGCTTTATCCAGTTATACGGTTTAAAACATTACCATTTACATAACAAGATGAGGTTTCAGATAAGTCGGAACAGATGTGTGTGACTACGTAACAGTTACCTTTGTTGAAGTCTGACCCGCCAAAATCGATACAAATTTCATGATATTTATAGGAACTTCTGGAACCTCAGACAAAGCTAAAAGCTGTTATTATTATTGATGGGTATAGACACTAACGCCCGTAACATTTGCACGGACTGTGTCGCTGTATAATTCACAAGTACCGCAGTAAACTCCACTCCGCTCACACTCGCGACTCAATCGATAACATAGTTGATAATGGGAGTCCACGTGCTCTTGAAACGCTGCGTTCCGAATTATTATTGATGTATGTGGAGTGGAGTTTACTGTGATACGTGTGAACCTAGCGCCTGTGTTCACTATGAACTAAGATATCTATTGGAGCAATGCAATCAGTAATCTTAAAATAGCTATACATCTTTGAGAAGCCTTAGTACTAGTCTAGGATTCTTATCCTTTAGTTCAGAAAATGTTGCATACTCTCTTTTGAAGAATTGGTGTTGGAAATGATTGATGGCAGCACATATACATAATCGGTGTTTGTCGTTTCTTGATATTCCTGACATAGATGACAAGCTTAATATTCAGTTCGTGTAAATTGTATTTCGGGGCGACAAGTGCTGCCTGTAGTCTGGGGACCCCTTAGCTGACAAATAGCATTGATCTTGTGTACTCGGCGAGGGCGAAATAAATCTCTTCCCACGATTTTGTCCAGAAATGTTTTCTCAGCGCGAAACCTTCTTAGGTTCCTTCCATTTCTTAAGTACATGTTTTAGGCCTTTTTCTATAGATTGGAATACGGTTCTGACTCAACGGAAGGCATTCTCATTGCTTTTCTGATCAAATTATTACGCTTAGAGTAGTAAATTTAATAATTTGAGACAAAAAAATATCAATCAACTTAAAGGGAATGGAAAAAAGAAAAGGTGATTATTTGGGCAGTTCTCCTCGACTGATCTTATTTTCTTTGGACCTTCTGGTCAAAATGGAGCTGGTAATGGAAGCTTGACAAAGTGTCCACGGTTTGAGAGTATAATAAAGAACTTTGCAGAAAGGGCGGTATCGTCAGGGTAATATTACGTCATATCTTTTTACGAACGCAATGACAACGTCAAAGACATAGAAAGAAAAGGTGATAAGTTAGTAACAGATGAAACCTTGTATATATTAAAGCAATACTGGAATGAATAAGAAAAAGCACTGTAGCTGCTTCGTTCCAGGGCATCGATGACGTGTTAATAACGAAATGCGGCTCTTCCAATAATATCAATCAGAATTTGATAATACAGCAGTTGTTAAACACAAAGAAAATTAATTCTGAACAACAGCTGGTAGTTTAATACCGAAATTTAAAGGAACAATTACACAAATTCTTAACCAATTTACTGTTTCGTTACTGTATGAAAGCCAACGTGAAAATAAAGCGAGCGACACATGCAAGCAAGTTTTTGCAAAACAAAAAAGAATATGGGATTCGTATCGCTCGGAATCGAGTGAAAAGAATATAACAAAATGAAATCGTGCACGTAACAAGGTTCTTTTATTTACCAGAAAGTACGCGCCTTTTCACCACTGCAGTACGTTTCTCTAGCTATTTAGAAGGAAGACCGGAGACATTTCATCAAATCAATAACGTTGAAAAAAAAAACACTAGAATTGGTACAGTATTAAGCAAAATTCCGACTTTTATCGTTTGACCTCTAGTTACTACGACAGGTGATGTATACTGCGCCAAGATTTCCTAAGAGTATACGTGGACGATTACAGACATTGAGGATCGACCGTAAAGTAGTTTATTGTCAATTACAAGGTTGGGAGAATCAATACCGCTATAAAACAGCAGTAGCAAAAGTCTGTAAAATTTCATTCTTGTTTATACTTCTTATTGAGTGAGTAAAGTTATTAACAAAGAAAGAACTAAACCAGTTGCGTTTTCTTACCATGTTCACAAGCTGTGCGATCAGCTGAGTCAATTACGTCAATTTTGATCAGCTCTCTAGAGCCCCAACATTTCTGATTTCTGTAATTTAGATCATAGATATAATAATTGTAATGTCCGACATAATTTTACAGCGCGGTCATATTGCAACCTGAAAGGGCGCACATTAAAGTAACGCAACAGCTAGAAGGATTAAAGCTAATAATAGCCTTACTTAAGAAACGGCATTTGTCTATCCCATATAATGGTAGATAATAATTATTTCACCTATTGTATTTAACTACACGAGTTACGTGGAACCAAAACGGATAATAATTAAACTAAATATTTCGAAGTAGTAAGTATGTTTAGTTACCTTTTGTGTTAAAAATAGCTTTCGAATCTTACGTTTGTATGCGAGCAAAGTGTTAACGTTTGTAGTTTTCGTGTTTATTATATTACGCTACCGTTGCAGATGCTACGTAAGAGCTGGCAGGTACTCTTACTTCAATCCAATTTGATTGCATAATACCACTTTTGGATTTCTAGGAGCATATCTGAATTTCTATAAATTGAAATTAACTTACATTACATTGCATAATATACAAATAGCTGATATGGTTATGACGTATGTACCTATGACATGTAGCAGATCTTGATTATTTAAAAATATCATTCATACGAATATTCGGAATATTGGTTTAAAGGAAAATCTTTAAATGAAAAGATCACCTCAACAGAATAGAATTTAAATAGACAGATTTTAAAAGCTTCAGCTCTTTCCTGCCAACCAATGAAATACCATTTTTCTTTCTTCGGTAACATCCTTTTTTTCTGTCTACAAAATGCATTACTAGTGTGGGACGACTCTGTATAAGTATACGGCGAATTAATAATATGTGACAATTGTACACCATCTTAGTTATTTGTATGAAAAGTGCCGTTTTGCGTACAACAATGACTTGTTTCAAAATCGAAAAGTGAGAGAACACGATAATAATGCATGCAGAGACAGAAAAAAGCATATTGTATGCAACTACTCTAACTCTAAAAGACTTAACCTTTATAAGCATGTGTTAGTATTGAGAGATAACATTTGAAACTTTCTTTCAATTCTCTTTCTGTCCCAAAAAACTAAGGAAAAGAACAAGTCTCAGTGGCTGTTCAAAATTTTACACTAAAGGCAAACGTCTAAGCGAGTTGTAATCTTAAATAAACTACTAATATGTATCCGTATCTGTTTTACAAGTGATTTCAAATACTTCATTGTCACACCTTCGCCACGAAACTTCACTACTGGATGCATATTCCGATAGCTAAGCTACCACTACTCGGTAGTAATACGGAACTAAACTAAAGCTAAAACACACTATACAAGTATACACGAATACGTTTTTTAAGAGTGAAGATTGGAGTTTAGGAGTGCCAAATCCAAATTCATTAAAGTATTTTATTGCAAGTTTCCATGCGTTTACCACAATTTAGATCATCTATTTACTATTTACATCCTTAATTAATTTTATATGATCAACGTTATCATTTTTTTCAAGCATAAGTAAGGCTACACTAGATTTATTAAGCTTTCTGAATTTAACACGAGTCATGACTGTTTGTATCCAGGTTTAATTGATCTGGATAATATATACTTGATCACAATTTTATGTGATATTTTGAAATTTCTGGTTTTACCATGTTGTATACTTCGTTTTTAGGATTTATTAAAATGCACTTGACGAAAAGGTACGATCAACTTGAAAAGTGTTGTTGATTTGGAATAAATTTCATTTCGTCCCAAATCTTAGGAAATAAATTAATAGAACAACTTTCTCACGATCTACTTAGTTATCCAACAAACCTTTCACTAAATATTCGAAAGCTAGTCGACCGGGATGCTAGGTAGAAGTGAACTTGCATTAAATATGACTAAAATTGCGCTATCAGTAAGCTTAATGAACCTGTATGCATTTCTAGCTACCAAATCAGGTACTTGCACTGGTAGACAACAATGTAGAAGGCAACTAAGTCGGAGGTAATGAGTCCCATAGTGTCTTCTGTATCATGATGTAAGCATTGTAGTCCAGGTAATATGAGGTTGGATAGTGTTAGTCTATGTAACTAATCACTATCACTACCTTCCAAGAACAGTTTTTGTAATTATTCTCGATAGAGGACTTTTGGTAAACTCTAAATGAGGACTAGGCACCAAAGTGGTTTTGATTCGATTGAAGTAATTCTTATCTAAGATGACCACTGTATCACCTTTGTCTGATATTAAATAAAAACAGGTGTTTCTGTTTTTGCCTGCAGCGTTGGCAATATTCCATTGTTTATTTTCTAAACCTTGAATGTCACAAATAGTACGAATAGTTGTCTGTATGTCCTCATCAACAGTATCATAAGAATAATATTGAATTTCTTCAACCGGAGGCTTATTAAGCATCAGATTGTATTTCAAACCTTTGCTTGAATACTAGAAATGTTTTTTGACAAACGTTTAAAGTAACCTATTAAGAGATTTATTAGCATACATTATTCACTTCGCCCATAGTTCTGACTAACCTTGCATATGATTACTTAGGCTCTATACCATTTCGATGAGTACGTGCGGAAGCGTTTGATCTCTATTCCGGCGGTGGCCGAGAAGTTGGTTGATAGTAATTTAGTAGTTGAATTAATAGTTTAAATTGCTATTGATCTTAGCTTATCATAATGATAATGATTTGGTTCCTATTTGTAGTGTTTGATCTCTATAATAAGATATAATATAAATTCTATAATTAAGAGGATCCGGCAAGATACGAACTTGCGACTCCTGTTCGCCCGATAGGTAGGTTGGTCATTTAAACCACCGTTTCATAAGGAATTATCTATATCTCGCAATGCTAGCAGGAATATCACAGTATCTGGGTAGTAAGAATATGGAATGCCAAGTGCATATTTTTGAGTAGATTCACTAATACATACAATTTCTATTGGTTCCAAAGGATAAATTCGATTTCCTCGCTTTTTACCAAAAACTAATTAACTAACTAAAGAAACCGAAATTATCCTTCGAAACCAACGGAATTTGTAAGTTAGTTGATTTAATTAGAATATAATACTTTCTAAGAGCTTTGAGTTCTATTACAAAGTGAAAAGGTTTAAAGTAAAAAGAGCTTTTGAGTACAAAAATTTTGAAACAAACATGTTCATTGTGCATTATAATTTTACTATCTGTTAATTTCTTCATTTACTCGGTGTAATAAAATAACTGGATTGTTTGAATAATTCTACTTGACATTTCCATTGCAATAATCCAGAAATATTTTATGAAACGAATGAAAAATTACGATTTTCAGTAACTTCCCAATAAATTTCATACTAAATACAAATTCGTACGGGTGAATTTACAATACAGCACTTTACGTTTCATAGTACATACATCTTCTTCCGTATAATCTGTATGAACTTATATCAATATACCTACATTGTTCCACATCTTACTATTTTACGATCGATACATTATTGGGAGTCGACACTTTTGTCCTCAAAGTAACGATAAAATAAAATAGATATTGAACGCAATAAATTACTTTTCAGCTTAAACAATTCCGGTCGGCAACGAATATTGAAGTTCGCTATGGATGGTACGCCCGCTTCAACGTTCGCTATTCACTTACCAGACTTTATCGACCAACTAGTTAAGCGATAAAAATGCATAGGTGGTCTCTAGCGCATTTCTCTGCGAAGGATAGATTAATACCAGGAAAGTCGAAAGAAGAGCATTCCTTTTCTCCAGTAAATTTTAATTAAGTTTACACTAGATAGTAGAAGAACCTTGCAGGAAAGATAACTCCTACGTTCCCTAATAAAAACAAATGTGAATAATAACCATACTACAGTGCCAAATAATTCTTTACAATGTTGTAGTTGCAGAACCTAGAGCATAGAGCAATCTCTGTTACATTGTAGTACACGGTAATTCGCTATAAAATTTAAAGTGCACACGCTATGGTGAACAGGTAAGATTACTAGTCGTACACTCTCGGTGGTGAGGAGTATAAGATGAATTCCGTGCACAGACGGATTTTACTTAACAAACATTTTACAAAATCAATATTAAGCCAACCAATATTTCCTATTATAAAAATTTAAAAATTGATAAAGCGTAAGTTATAATTTCCTTTTGTCTAAGTCCATTCAAATTTTATTACCGCATTTGACCAAATACCCACCCGCGGACACATAACACATGGGCTGAAAAGTCCCGGGCCTAACACATAGATGACGCTAGCTTTATTGCAGTCACCTTTCTCTCAGTTAGTACTAACCTTCAAAAAACAGCTGTTAAAATTTGAACACAATTGAACATAAATATTTGGATAAGAGTTTCAAGATATAGTACTATTTGAAATGGAAAATGGAGGATGTTACAGGGTTTATCGACGATATGTTATGAAACACTAAAACATTCTGGATATTCTGGAAAAACATTCAAGGTATTCCACCTAAAACAAGACAAGATATTTAAGAAATTTTCACACAATTATTGTAACAATTTAGGCGAACACGTTCGACAGATTGTGCTAATTAACATTGTACGTGTCTTGTTTTAGTATTTGCATCTCAATTTAGGAATTTTGGAAATTCAGTAATATACGTACTTGTAATGCAAACGAAGTAGAATTACAATCACGCATATACAACATCATTCTTGTGAATTAGCTGTTGATGAGCGGCCGCCATAATGCGGTTACTCTACCGCAAGATGCGGGCTATTAGCATTAAATCCAATAATTGGGGTGTATTAAAATTATTTTCATTAAAACAAGATATATGTAAGCGCATATTTGTGAAACTTTATTAAATTGCTATAATAATAAACATTATAACACATGGGCTGAAAAGTCCCGGGCCTAACACATACATGACGCTAGTTTTATTGCATGTCACCTTTCTCTCAGTTAATACTAACTTTCAAAAGACAGCTGTTAAAATTTCATGATATTCTATTCATTAGTTTCTGAGTTATTGTGCTAAGAGTCACGCTACTTTTGTTATTTTCAAAACAATGGATCAAAAACAATTTCGTGTTTTAATTTTACACTGCTTCTTGATGGGAAAAAATACCGTTCAAGCGAAGCAATGGCTTGAAAAGTGTTATGGGGACTCCGCTCCATCAGAAACAACAATAAAACGTTGTTGTGCTGACTTCAAACGTGGTCGTTGAGATACCGATGATGCAGAACGCAGTGGACGTTCAAATGAGACGGTAACACCAGAAAACATCAAAAAAATCCACAAAATCGTTTTGAATGATCGAAAAGTGAAGTTGCGTGAGTTAGCTGACATCGTAAAGATATCAAAAGAACGTATTGGCTTTATATTGCATAAGCATTTGACTATGAGAAAGCTCTGTTCACAGTGGGTGCCGCTTTTGCTCACTGTTGATCAAAAACAAGAACGTGTTGATGATTCTGAGCAGTGTTTGGCCATGTTTAAACGTAACAAACCGGAATTTTCGCGTCAATATGTTACAATGGACGAAACATGGATCCATCACTTCACTCCGGAATCAAACCGATCATCATCTGAGTGGACAGCAACTGGTGAACCTCGTCCAAAGCGTCCAAAAGCACAACAATCGGCTGGAAAGGTTATGGCGTCGGTATTTTGGGATGTGCCTGGTGTAGTATTCATCGACTATCTTGAGAAAGGAAATACTATCAATAGTGAATTTTATATAGCGTTATGGGAGCTTTTGACGGCCTAAATTGCAAAGAAACGACCGCATATGGCAAAGAAAGAAATTTTGTTTCATCAAAACAACGCACCGTGTCACAAGTCAATCAAAACTACATGAATTGAACTTCGAATTGCTCCTACATCCACCGTATTCGCCAGATTTGGCTCCCAGCGACTACTGGCTGTTCGCAGACCTCAAAAAAATGCTCGCACGAATGAAGAGGTTATCGCTGAAACTGAGGCCTATTTTGAGGCAAAAGATAAATTGGTCTACAAAAGTGGTATTGAAGTGTTAGAGCGGCGCTGGAATGACTGCGTTGCTCTTGGTGGAGATTACGTTGATGAATAAAGCTAATTTTGAACCAAAAAAATCGTGTTTTCTTTGTTAGGCCCGGAACTTTTCAGCCCATGTACATTGAATGTAGTACTCCTTTGATTTAGGATTGAACTGATTCTCCACAAAACAAACGAAATAGTATCCCATCTGAGGAACTATTCAATTTTAGATTCACTTTCTTTAAATAAGGATTTTTAATTCACTTTTCTCTACTTTTTTCTTCTATTTGATTTCTTAATTTTCTTTATCTTCTTGTTTCTCAACTAGACGCATATTTGGTGTGTCCGTATAAATAATTGATTTGCACTTTTCGCAAAAAAGTAAAAAGGGGAAAAAATAAATTAAATAATGCCAATAATCTGTAGTCCTCTTTATAAAAGGTGGCAATGTTTTTGATGTACTTGGCGAGGATGAATTGATTGCTTTCGCATAACATTGACCAGAAATATTTCGCCAGTATTGCACGTGTTAATGTTCCTCTCATTTCTGGACTTCGCGTTTTAGGTAGGCTCCGGTTTAATAAGAGGTATGCTTGTTGCTTCTTTAGCCATTGGTCGTCTAATTTCTCTCGATCGCTTGGTGAATGCTAATCCTCTCTTGTTTAATTCCCATTTTTTACTGACGTAACTTCTAGATATAAAATACAATAAGAATGTGTAAATGTTTCTATGAGTGGGACAGGTATTGTATACGAAATGAGCTTTGACCGCGTAATGGAATTCTGCAAAATACATGTTAAAAGATTTGCCATTTACAGATTGAAAAGAAATTGAAGCTGAATCACCATCAAACAAGTTAGATGTAGTATGTTAGCATTTGCTGAAGCGGTTCGGTTAATACATATTTTTTGAATTTCTCTTGTATCGCTGTGGTAAATTGTAGGATTTACTAAGCAAAATATTTCGCTAAACTGATGATTAAGTTACGTTAACCATTTTTTTAAAGAAATTGCTCGCAGGCCCTAATTTATATCATCCATACTATTTAGTAGCCTCTCCATGACTCACAACACAAGTACTTCAACGACTTTTCAAGATGTTCTTAGAGTATTTCCAAACAAGTAAATATTCACTTAAGAGGTCAAGGATAAATTATTTACTTACATCGAAATTTTTGCTAGTTAAATTACAGCTGTTCTAATAATGACTCAGAGACCAACCAAACGATTCATACTTGCCAGCAATATTTTGTCAGTTGAGATACAAGTATAAAACAAACTAATCAGGAAAATAGATGAAATCTATTAAAATTAAAAGACAATTCTGGTTATATTTCTAATTTTCCTGCATAAACTTAATACTAGTTAAATAGTTAGTTAGAAAGTTAGTGGGAGTAAGTTGATAGTCTATTTGTAACAATAGTTATTTTCGTTGGGGGCATTTGTGGTGATAATTGAATCCATAGTTTCCGAAATAGAATTCCCGCGTAATACCACATCTTTCTCCTTATTAATCACCGAAATCGACGTCCCGTTTTTGCTATCGAAACTTGAATTACGTTGGCGCGCCATTATAAATTGATTTTTGTTAGGTAATTCGTCAAGGTTGCATTCGGACACACAATGCGGACATTAAATTAATTAAATGGTTTTTAACCGAACCGAAAGCATACGGTAGCCTACTCTGTTGATTTATGAAAGTGACGTTGATTTATTACTTGAGACAACTTAACAGCGTTCTATTTGAAACAAACAAAAATCCCCACAACGCGCAAGTAACAAATATAATAATATTTAATCGTTCTCCTGGTTTATTGTTTGTGAAAATTTTACATCAGTACTTCATGGATATCAGTGATTTAGATGCATAAATTTTCGTTAGCTAAAGAAGTCTGCTAGCAGTTGTTCCACTGTACATAATTTCTACCTTTTGTATGCTCATTTAAGTATAAAAATAAAATAAAACTGTAAAAGAACAAAAGTTCATTTTTGGTGGATGCGCTGGGAAAGTTTTTCTGCGGACTCTGTAGATAAGTGAAACATATTTCATATGGTACACACGTGTGTTGTAATTTTCAGTACAGTAATATTCCATACAACCAAAATGGCTGTTAAAGTTTTCTCCCTATCGCATCTTTCAAGAAGCGAACATATACGGGCTAGACGAGAAAATGGAGGCATTGTATAATAGTGCCTCCGAAGCACAGTTTAAAGATGGAGTATTGCACATACAAACAAAACGAACGAAAAGGAGATGAAAAATGAACTCGAATGTGAGTATTATACATATTTCAGACCATATTCTGCAAAACATTGGCCGTTATAATGAAACTTCATTATTACCACTCTTGTATCGTGCGGTTAACGTTGTTAAACAAATATTAGCTTTAGTATAACGCTACAACGAAATTGACATTCGGGTTCAGCATACGTTTATACATACATGGCAAAATTAAATTCTTCTATTCATGCCGTAAGTGGAATAAAAGCTATTTTCCAAAATGTGTGCTTTTCTAAATACACAAGTTGCGCTCACTATACTATTAATATTATGTGAGACGTAAAATCGTATAATTTAAAATTTTTCGGAAGTGAGACTCAAATATTTTTTTAATATTCATCTAAAATAAACATGTTAGTATTTAGAAAAACATTAACTGATAATGTATGTACATATGTACAATAGATCACATCTTCAACCTTTCATATGAGGCCTGTAAATACAAATTAGGTAGATTTTGAGTTGTGCATGAAATGTTACCCTGAAATAAATACTTGGTCTAATAAAATAACCATATAGGTTCAAATCTTAATATTTATAGCAGAAATTGTATCTTAAAATTATCGCTTGGTTGTAAAACTCGGTATTTCCTCCTTGCCATTAGATGCAAAACTCGGTTTTTGCACCTGCTTAATGATAGCTGGATTTGATTCATGTGATATAGTAGGTTATATACATGTTACGTTATTTTGCGTGTATGGTGATTGCTGTAAAGTAGTGATATTTGATGTACTTCAGAAAGTAGTTTGGTAAATACGTATCACTTTGTGCAATGGATAAAACTACACCTACAAAAAGTTATACCAAGTGATAAAGGGAAGGGAAGGAAGAAACTTCGCAGCCCACATAATTACAAGCGAATCAAACTCAAAAAGCTACGGGCACATTATTCAAAGTTCTCTGCTGTCCCGAAGAGTAATTGTGCTATTTTTTGAATTTTCGATACAAACCTGAACAACTTGCAGAGCATCTGACCTGACATACTAGGAAGCAATGCCTACCTTATTACTGCTCCACATTAAACATGAGAGGCGTTCTGAAATTTCATTCCATATCGTGGAAGACAAGATTAAGTAAGATATTTTTCTCTTAAGAGAATACACCTAAAAGAACCAATCATCCAGTTCGTAACGGTTGTCGAGTTCCGCCGTAATACTAGGTTTTTTGTCTCTAACGTTTCGCGAACAACCGCGGTTCGTGTTTTCAAAGGTACCTTTGTAATAAATGAATACATATTTTTGGCAATCTTACGTGACACTAATTTCTATATCAATAGCTTATAGTATTTAGATGAATTTTCATGAAGTTAATTCTGAAAAATACTAAACTGTTGCAAAAAGTGCTTTAATGTGTAAGTCTTAATACTCCTATGACTGCTACAAACTGATTTGATACAGATCTATTTATTTCGTCACAACGCAAAATTTTTCTGAATGCGGCTGTCAATGGCTGCCATGAATAAATCCAATTAGATGTAATGCTTCCATTAGGCACAATCAAATCAAAATCATCTAAAAATACGAACTAGCCTATTGCATTCTTTGGGTATCCACCGACTGTGGATTGTAGTTTATCTTATTCAGGATGTACAACCGCAAGAGTAATATGCCTCTATACATACTTGGATGTCTGCCAGCAGTTAACATGCTGCAACTTCGTTGGTGTGTATAAATTCTGCTTAGTTTTCAGATATTCAATGTTTTTGTCCCCTTAATAACGAATAAGAACTAACTTCGGCACTTCTAACATATAGCATCAAGTAAAGGAGTTTTTGCCCTATATCTATACATAATAGCGTGATTATGCATGTTTTGCAACAATATGTTAAATAGAAGACACCAATTGTACGCAACAGTAATTAGACTGATAGTGACCCATATTAAAAATGGAAATTGATCTATAATAATACTTATTGCAACTTAATATAATATAATAATAATAATAATAATAATAATAATATTTAATGCCCAACAGATACAAATATCCAATTACAAGGCAATGTTAAATAATGTACACATGCAAATATAAATAACATAAAATTAAAGTATGTCAAATTAGAAAACTTAGTAACTAGTTGCTTTAATTTAAATTAAAAAAAAAAATAGTTTAGCAGTGGTTAGCAAAAAGAGAGAACGGAAAAAGTATTCAACTAAGTGTAACGCACTATGGTCTACATACCGTCAAAAGGGACGGTAAAGTGCAGGTATGTATATCCAACTCGGCAAACTCCATAGAGTTGAAATTGCTACACAATCTGTGTATTGGGGACCTGATGGCGATGTTTGTTCTAGGTGCGAAACAGTAAAATGTATTTGTTTGCCTAGATCCTGAACGTGGTACAATGAAGTTGATTTTACTCAACAACTCAGGGACATCAAGACCATTATGAAGTAAAGTAAATAGGAATTTACACTCAGCCTGTTTTCGACGTAGTTCTAATGAATCAATATTAAATGCCTCTAGCAGAGCACTGTGGCTAAATCCTTGTATCGGGTAAGTATTACATTTTTTAAAGTACAAGAACTTCAAACATCTTCTCTGAATCTGCTCTAGAAGATGTATCTGATAGATGTACATATATAATAAATATATAAAAAAATGTAAATATATAAATAATACATAATAATAATACTTTATCTTCCCAACAGAAAAAATAAATCTTCAATTAGAAGGAAAATATAATAAAATGAATGTACAAACCAGTTACCAGAATCAACACAAAACTAACCAATATAAAAAAGGCTGATCGAATTGCAATATATTTATAGTTAAATTACAAAATATTATAACTATCCACACCCACATTCAAAGTGCTTCAATATAACTAAAAAAAAAAAGATTCACTGCTTGTTAAAAAATGAGGTAGGAATAAAGAAAAAATAATTTCTGCTAAGTATAGGGTATATGCGGTTCACATAATGTCAAAAAAGATAGTAAGCAGCAGATATGTATATCTAGTTCATCAGTATCCACAGAGTAGAAGCTATTACAAATTCTGTATATTGGGGATCTGACAATGTTCGTTCTAGGTGCCTGGCAAGAAAATAAGTTTGTTTGTCTGGAACCTAGACGTCGCGCAATAAAATTAATTTGACTCAACAATTCACAGACATCAAGGCCATTATTAAGTAAACTAAATAAGAATTTGCTCTCAGATTCTTTTCTACGTATTTCTAAGGAATTAATGTTAAACGTCACCAGTAGAGTATTGTGACTAAATCATTGTATCGAGTAAATATTAAATTTTTTAGTAAGTATAAGAACTTGAAACACCTTCTTTGAATCACTTCCAGAAGATGTATCTGATATATACTTGGTCACCTGTATATATATATATATAGGTATATATATATATATATATATATATATATATATATATATATATAGGTGACCAAACCAAGGACGCATACTCGAATCTAGACCGAACAAAAGCAAAATAAAGATGAAGAATGACTGTTATAGAAGAAAAGGGTCGTGTAACACGTACGATCAAACCCAACACACTCAGCATCGATGCACAAATATACCAACTATACAAAGAGCAAGAGATCAGATGAGGCAAAAGGCAGGCGAAAGAAGGTTATCAAAATACTGTGTTTAATTGACCAGTGGTGCAATAAGGATCAAGACATCAAAAATGCTTTTTTGAGAAATGTATATACTTGCAAGAGTTCCCAAAGATGGAGATGATTTATTGAAGGACTTAAGACTTTTGTACGTTGGGCTATTCTCTGATAAAGTTAAATGATGTTCAGGTTACCAATAAATGCTTTTATTTCGACTTGCGTCAATACGTGAAGCGTTTTCAATAAGAAATTGATGTACATGTTGCCTTAGCCGGTAGTGCTGGTATAAGGGGAAGTGTTTCTCTGGGCTATTGCCACATGGCAAAGAAAATGGCATCGATTTATAATGCGTTGAACAGTTTAATCGTTGTAATTGTCCAGTCTGCCGTATTGGGAAGTTATTATCCGTAACTCATCGTATTTGTGTTTTACTTACTCTATGTTGCTTCTTACAACAAAGATATAAAGTTCAATTAAGCTTAATATCACCTGATATTGCTATATCTGCACCTTGCACTAGACCCAGTCACCCAATATCTGTTTGTCCATAATATTAAGTATTATGATATTTTACGACTATACAGGCACAGACTTTTTAACGATTTTCTTCCAGTACGGATACAACATGTACATATTACCTACTACCCGTCATAAGAAACATGGATGTCTCGCCGCGGTTTATAAATGTTTAAAAAGTTGTACGGTCAAGTTATGTCAGTATTCCATAGCGGAATGTTGTATAGTAACTTTTCCTCTCATACGAATATTTATTTGACGAAAAAATCTTTCATACATCTGCGTACAAATAGTATTCGCGCTTTTGCTTTTGTATACATTTTTTTTGTATTACAAGGTATCGTGAATCGGATTCTTCAAGCATAGGAACTTACAGCTTTCAAAATATCACCGCAGACAAATAACGAAATTCGCTTAAGTTTTTGTGGCTTTTGAGATCCATTAATTATAAGAAAGTTCCGACAGTAAGTAGCTTCGTACGGCTACAGGCGCATTTTTCTTGTACATAATATAATTCTAATTGCAGAGAAGAACCATCCGGACATCTAGTGATTGCTTTTAAGCAGCTTTGACACTTGACCACATTGTCTGATATTTTAGTTATCTTATTTCATCCGGATTATCTATTTCTTTTAATAAGCAGAGTGATATAAATAAAATGCAATGTTTTGAACATAGCAACAGGAATTAACAAAGATTCCTCAAAAAAAAAAGAGAGCAAAGGATGTACACATATGTTTAGAAAATATGACAATATATAATATCGCACATATAGTTATATAACAAACAAGAAACAAGTATGAACAGACACATATGCAGATACATACATAAAATAAAGGAAGTTATAATTTGCTGTCTAAACTAGAAACTTATCGCAGGTAATTGATTCTTTGAAATTCCCTCGAACAGGATCGTAATATTTTCGTATTAGATACGACTCTAAAAAAGAATTATTTTGAATAGTGTTAACCCCTGTAGTTACATTCAATAGTTTATCATAGATAGCCTTCTTATGCGAAAACACACTTCAGCATTACGAGAAATATCTTGGTAGAGCAGTAAATCAAGTAAAGTAGTGTAACTTTCTATTCGTAAACTTCAATTCGACGCCGAATGCTTAACATGTTCAAATATGCAAATCGGTTGTATTCGTTTTTCTTGCACCTGTGAATTTCATACACTTAAAGTCACGACTACCTGTTTATTTTAATTTAACTTTCTACTATGTAGTTTTAGCAAATCTAATTTAGCATACGAAATGTTAGAATGAAGCGTATTTCAGAGCTAGTCCCAGAAATGCAAATTTTTACAGTTTCTCATCAGAAAATTTCTAACTCGCTCGGAACTCTGTACAGAATTGGGTGCGATGAAACTGGGTTAACAATCTTTAATAGCACGGTTTGCTCAATATCGAACTCCCGCAAACAATTTCGAATTTCATGCAAACACTGCACACCGTCGTATACTCGTACGGATTCGTTATATATTGGTAAATTATTTGTGTCGTTTTTAGCATACATTTACATTTCATTAAAGGGTATCTTATTTGCTGCAGCGCTAAAACAGTGAATCGCTTTTTAGAAGCAAGTTGACTTTCGTAGAGAATACCTCGAAAAACAATAAAGTATTTAAGAACTATCTACTCTTTAAAAAACAACCCTCGTACAAGTATTTAGAAATTTAAACTAGAGTCGAGAGAAATAAAGCAAGTATTATCTGTGAATTTCAAATCCCTTGCTGCCTATAAAGCTTTGTTGGCCATTGACGAACATAGTAAATGAAAAAGAAAATGGCACGTAGGATTCATTTTACGTGTAACTGTACATTCGTGTTATTAGAGTGTAGATGTACTAGATTAAATAAGTCAGGAATAACCTTCTAATCGTAGGGATATGCAGGAACACTGGCAGGCATTATTTGTTGTCTTTCTTAGACTCAATATTGTATTTATGCCTCTATCAACTTTCTGAAAAGTTCATTTGACCACGTGACAGCAATTAATACCTTCATACTTTTCGTCTACTGTCAATAGTTGTTGTTTAAGAGTGTGTTTTGTGTAGCACGCCAGGCGGTTTCGCAAAAATGGATAAAATCGAATTTCGTTTAGTTATAAAACACTCTCCATCATCCTCAACAATCAACACAAGTGACGAACCACTCAGTGGACACTCAAAAAGCTCTATGAACGATGCAGTTGTCGACGAGATGCATGCTGTCGTATTAGCCGATCACCGATTACAGCTGAAAGAGGTAGCAGAGATAACAAGCATCTCACAAGAACGCGTTGGCCATATCCTACATGAAATTTTGGGTATGAAAAAGCTTTCGGCGCGATAGTTACCGCATTTGCTCACACCGGAGCAAAAACGAAATCTGGTGACCATTTCGGGTTGGTCAGGGTTCAACGCAATCCAAGGGATTTCTTCATGCGTTTCGTAACCATGAATGAGATTTTAGTCCAGCACTACATATTGGAGACCAAGAAATAGTCAAAGCAGTGGACTTTTTCGGACGAATCGGCTCTGAAGAAAGCAAAGACTGTTCCATCGGACGGAAAGGTCAAGGCGGCCATTTCTTGGGATTCCCAAAGTGTGATCCCCATCGACTATCTGCAGAAGGGAAGGACGATCGTGAAGCAATACTACAGGGATTTATTAACCTGATTCGATGCAGTGTTGAAGCAGAAACGACCTCGTTTGTAGCGGAAGAAAGTGCTCTTCCACCACGACAATGCACCGGCTCATTCATCCCTTATCATCGTGTCCAAATTGAATGAGTTGCACTACGAATTAGTCTCTCGTCCTCCATATTCACCGAACCTAGCCCCCAGCGACTTTTTCCTATTCCCAAATCTGAAAAAAATCACTGGGAGGAAAGAGATTTGGCTCAAATGAGGAGGTTATGGCGCCTACAGATGGCTATTTTGCAGACCTCGAAATATCCTATTTTTCAGACGGCTTAAATAGACTGGAGCACCGTTTGAGAAAGTGTATTGACCTTCGAGGAGACTACATCGAAAAATATAAATAAAAAATCACACCAATACCGTGTTTTTCTTGTCGATTCCGGAAACATTTCAGGTCGCCCTCGTATAGTCAAACGAAAAATATAATTATAAAATCTTTCTAATAGTTACAATACTTTTTTGTATTTGCCATATTTTTTGGGTATTTATTAAAACGTTAACTACAAAAATTAATAGGTATTCGCAATATAGACTTTTAACTTACATAATTCAAAATAATGTGCTTCGTTCATGTGCATCAGTAGTTGCACCACACGCTTGCAGAGAAGCCCACAAGAAAATTGCAAATAATGTCTGACGAAGTATGGCAATTATTCTTAAGATAATAAGAATGTAACGCGAAAGTTTCTACCGTAATAACTACCTACATGCGAGTGCCTTTATTCCCGTTATTGTAGGTTCAATACTAACTTTGTTACTGAAATTGACTTTACGACTACTTGCCGAGTACATTACTACCGAAGTTTATTTAAACTTTTGTTTAATATATAGCCTCGAAAAGATTACACTCGAAGCTTACGTACTTCCTCCTATATGTAATCTTGGTAGTCTTACACGTAGATCACATAGTGTACCAATTATAAAGTTACAATATATTGGCTACAATTTTATTTCATGACGTAAATTTACTTGCCTACGAAATAATGCTTTGAAGGGATATTGTAAGAAATTGCTGCGCTGAATCGTGAACTTTGATGTATTTCGGAACTATTTTATTACTAAGTTCGAACTGAAAGTTTTCTTGGTGGAAGCGAAAAAGCTAGAAAAATGACGTGAAAATATGTTGCTGGATGTTTCTGCATAGAAAATTTAAACACATTGTAAGTGAGGTCCTGATCTATTCTCCGCTCACTTTTGAATGATAGAAACCAATATTAGAAAAGTACGTTCGCTTTTACCCTTTCTGTACTAACCTTAATTGCATCTCGGGTGTCATTTGACGTTATGCCAAGGTCTTTATCCTAAATGTAATAATTTGTATACTTACGTAGTTCGACGTTTCGGTAGTTCTTCTGCTGTCGTCTTGAGCGTAGCTGTGAGAAGGGCTGCTACTTGCCATATTAATCATACGTTCGATAATGTTTTACATGACGTATTTCATCAACAAACAATGCAAATAATTCAAACAGCAACTCTAATTATTATGAGAATCCATCGTCAACGATATCACGTTAAAATTTTGCAAGCTACTATGTCCTTTTTGTAGTAAAATATGCTGAATAAACTAAATTTATTTCTGTGCTACAATGAAGTCTTTCTGGAAGAGCACTTATAGTTCGACTATGCCCAGTCTTTCCCTGTTGACAATTCATCACATTTGCTTGAGCCTTTAGTTGCTGTTGTTGCTCTACATCTATACATTTTAACAATAATCACTTTGGTAACGTGATATTCATTTTTTATATGATTTTTAAGAAGTATTTTCTGCGAAATACCTTTAAATATATCTCATAACATATAGCTACTTGCCACATTTCTAACATAACAATAACTATATTACAGATCTGATGTGGTTTGCATTTGCTGAGTGACATATAGCATCTAAATAAAATTGTACTACGAGGGCGACCTGAAATTTTTCCGGAATCGATAAGAAAAACACGGTATTAGCGTGGTTTTTTAATTTCCTTCTTTCGATGTAGTCCCCTCGAAGATCAATACACTTTTTTAAATGGTGCTCCAGTCTCTTCAAGTCGTCGGAAAAGAAGGATGTTTCGCGGTCTGCAATGTAACAACTTGTAGCGGCGATAATCTCCTTCTTTGGGGCAAATCTCTTTCATTCCAGTGATTTCAGGTTAGGGAACAGGAAAAAGTCGCTGGGGGCTTGGTCCGGCGAATATGGAAGACGAGAGACTAATTCGTAGTGCAATATTATTCCATTTGGATACGACGATGCGGGATGAATAGCCGGTGCATTGTCGTTGTGGACGAGCACCTTTTTCCGCTGCAAATGAGGTCGCTTTCATTAAATACTGCATCGAGTCGGGTCAACAAATCGCTGTAGTATTGCCCGTGATCGTCCTTCTCTTCTGGAGATAGTCGATGAGGATCACACCTTGGGAATACCAAGAAATGGTCGCCATGATCTTTCCGGCCGTTGGAACGGTTTTTGCTTTCTTCGGGGCCAATTCGCCCGCTATATAGCGGTGGTTCCAAGTCTCATCCGCGGTTACAAAGCGTACAAAGAAATCCGTTGGATTGCGTTGGATCCTGGCGAGACACTCCTCCAAAACGGTCCGAATTAGAATTAGAATTTTGCTCCGGTGTGAGCAAACGCGGTAGCCATCATGCCGAAAGCTTTTTAATACCTAAAATTTGGTGTAGGATATGGTCAACGTGCTGTTCTGAGATGTCTGTTATCTATGCTATCTCTTCCAGCTTTAATCGGCGATCGGCTAACAGGACATCAAGGATCTTGTCGACTATATCATCATTGGTAGCGGTTTTTGGGCATTCACTGCATGGTCCGTCATTTGCGCTTGTGCGGCCACGTTTGAACTCGCTCACCCAGAAGCTGGTGGTCGAAAATGATGGAGTACATCCGCCATGAACCTCTAACAAAATATTTGGAATTTCCGTAGCCGTTTTCAAAGTCACCCAAAAGTGTTTTATCACTGTACGAAATTCGATTCTATTCATTTTTGCGAAACCGCCTGGCTTGCTACACAGAGCACACTATTAAACAACATATTGACAGTAGACGTCTGAAATTTTGATAGTTGCCACAAAAAGGGTTGCCTTTGTCGACCAATGAATCCGCTTCAAACTTAGTGCTCCATCTCTTGCCGATTCCGGAAACATTTCAGGTCGCCCTCTTAAACCGGTAAATATTTAACCACCTTCTATGCAGTAAGTAGAATCTTAATGTCCCCCTTTGCATTTGTTAGTCACAAGTCTCCAATATTTTTACTAAGTAATCAGCAATGCTGTTCCAAATGTGGAGATAGCAATAGATGTTCATTTATATTAGTAAATATTAGTACAGAGGTTAGCTCGTTTTAATTTCGTCCACGATGCAATATTTACTATGCAGTTTTAATAAATAGGAACTACTGCAGTTTACGTAGTCGTAGGTCCAGTTACAGCTTCAATGAAATACATCGTGTCTGTAAGAGCACGCAGCGCAGATATATCGCAAACGTTGTTTGCGGAAATGTACGTATCTCAACGAACATGACAACGCAACATTTGAATACGGGATGTAAATATTGCGGTTATAAATCGAGTATCTCTATGTTTAGGAACGGTAAGATATTACGTGGTTTACACGAGAAACTTTGCCAGATTCACACCCTTTTGGAACCAATAAATCGTTTCCGATTGTTGCTCCAGATCGAAAAGTTAAGTTGTATACGAACAGATAATTGCAAATTAGTGGGAGACTATGAAAGTCTATAGTAGTTTGGATTTTAAAATAATTACCTCTAATAAGGAAACGATTCTTTTTTTTTGCTTTTACTATTCATAACTTTGAAGGGATTTGAAACTAGTTTATCCTTATTATGGCATATTTACTGTACAATACACTTGATATCATGCTTTAATACATTAGCTTCTCCAGGAGGCTTTAATGTCATTTAGCTCATTTCTTTCAAATTGTGTATTTATTTCAGCTTATTCAATTTGGCGATTTTGTTATCTGGATACCTTGAAACACAATGTGCCACAATAACCAGGGCGGGCTATATGCGTGTATGAGTATCAGGAATATATTTAACTATACAAGCGTGCACAATACATCTGTGTGTGTACACTACCGTTCAAAAGTTTTGAACCAGCAACGGATTTTACAAAAAGTCACGGGTTTTTAACAATTTTGTTGTAATTATTAATGAATTTACACAACTTAAGTGATTGGCGTCAAATAAAAGTAAATTACTTCAAACATAATAATATTTAGACATTATTTAGCTCGCAAATTGAGTTTAGTCGATATGACTTCCTTTAGCTTTGATAACCGCTGCACAAATTTTAAGCTTTCTTCGAAACAATTCTTCGTGGCAGTTCGGGACAATTTCTTGCTGTGCGTTCTGTAAATATTCGCATAGGTATTGGATGTTCTGAGGTTGTCGCTGTCTAGCCCATAAACAGATCAAACGCATCTCACAAGAACTCTATGTGGAATAAATCCTGACTTTGAGGAGGTCAAACCATCAATTTTAGTTAATTTCTTGCTGCTTTCTTCTCTAAAACGTTTTTACAGATTCGAGTAATATGTTTGGTGTCATTCCACTGCTGGAACGCAAACGGCTCGCTAACAAGACGGCTTCCACACGGAACACCATGATTTTGCTAAATATCAAAGTACTTTTCGTTCCGTATTGTACCACTAATTTTCATCAAATCATCCGTAGTTGGTCCATCAAGCAGCCCTCATTAGCCCTTTCTCCTGAACGTGGACGAACAAAAATATCAGTTGCTTAGCAAATAATTGATATTTGGAATTCACGGTCCATAAGGTTGCGTTCGAGTTATCCAGTGACCAGTTTTCATGCTCTCCTGCCCATATAATCGTTTCTCTTTACGCACACGTTTTAAAAACGTTCTTTTTTGCGACCCATATATTCCCCTAAACCTGCTGCCAATAATCGCCTTTTGACAGTGGTCACAGAAACATTTGTTCGTCGTTGTACATTAACGCGCGTTGCCATATCCGGTGCTGTTAGACGTTGATGTCGTTTCGAAATCGTTACTATAAATCTATTGGTATTCTATCAAAATTTTGTTCTATCTCTCTTCTCCAGGCTAATGTGTACTGCACGCCTTTCCTTCGTCGCGAAGAGTCCAAACATTACTAAGCTGTTATATAAACAACTGTCTGCGTTTTGAAATTTTTGCGTTCGGTATCTTATAAAATTGTTACAATCGCGCATTGATTTCGAAAAACTAATTCCGCACAGCAGAGCGACACTAAGGATTGTTACCTTTAGCATATGCACTAAACGATTACCGAAATAGCACTAAACCGTTTGACGGAAAGTACTTGATAAAGGTACCCTTCCCCATCGCCTTCAAGCAATAGTAGTATTCTTGGAAAGGAGCAATAAAATGTACTCTGGTGAAATTTGTACCAAAATGTTTGAACTTTATGGATGATGTTAACAATTTTATATTTGTATACAATAATTTAAAATAGGGACTAACGATTTCACGATATGTGTATCAGTTGTATTGCTTTAGAGAAGTTTCACAGTGCTTCCAAACTTGTGGACGGTACTGTATGTACTCTACTCAGACAAATTTCTTTTAAGATTTATACCCGTATTCTAACGAAATAGTAAAACCAAAACAAATTCATAGGAATTTTATTTATAAATGCCAGGAATTATTTTTCATATTTTCGATATTAAAATTTTTATTATTATTTGAGAGACAAGTACCAACATTTTCCGGCCTAACATTGATACAGGTATCGCGGTAGGCTAAAACTTTACCAATATCCTTGCTTAAGTTTCATTAACCTAGAAAATAATTAAAATTTCCTATATTTGTCGCGCGTTAATTACGATATCAGAAGTCAGGAAGATCGTAAAGAATATTACTATAATATTAATAATAATTCGTTGCTGTAGAATGTCTTTCTCGTTAAACCAGGAAACATCGACTGGTTCGAGTGTGCGGAGAAAATTGACGATAACAATGAATATGTACTCCCATCTTCAAAAAGGCTTACAAATACGAAATTTAATTGTCTAACTTTAAAGAAAATATTATGGGTTAAAAGAAATGATGCTCTTCGGTTCTCGGGTTTTCTACCGTATTGATAGTTTACAATACCTGGGGTTGCGATCATCATGTAACCTGCTTCAGAACCAATTCCGTAAGTCTTTACTTCACTTCTGAAGAAGATCACGACATAATACGATTTTAAAGGCGGCATGTTTTGATTTTGACTTTTTAAAAATGAAATACCTGCTTTCAAATTAATAATAGTTCGTCAGATCTAATTTAGGCTCCAATCTCAGGTAGAAATAATGTAATAGCATAATTATATTTTAGAAAGAGGAAGTAAAAACTTTCTCACTTGGTGCAAGCTTTATAGCGGTAAAACCTTGAATGGAGTGTGCTTATAAAATATTGTAAAAATACCCTTACCATCAATCAATTTGCTGTAGCAAACTAACAATGTATCTATTGTTACCAATTTGTAACAAAAGCTACCATAGTGCATATACAAATATGCGTTAATATGCGTTTGAGCTTAATTGAACCTACAAAACTTTTAATACAAACATACTACAATATTAGCTGCCTATGTGATAACCTCGTTGATAAATAATTTTATTGGTGTACTGAAGTCTAAACTTCGGGTGTTGAAACGAAGCACCTGTGTATTGATATGCCATCGAATTCATCTAATTAGGGACTTTAGGCTTCGTTAAATGTATAATTGCAAGGTTTCAAGATAGGCGTGGTAGATTGGAGTAATCGATTGATTGTATATAAATATTATATTAATTTATATTAGCTGCAGTTTATATTTAGCAATGCTTTTTTCTGAGAAAGAGATGATAAATATGATCTATCAGCTTAGTGCGAGAGATAAGAATTGCTTACTTGCTACTTGAATGTATAAAGAAAAGTATCGATAAAGACGAACCAGATAAAATGTTCGTTAGGAAGCTAATGGAAAGACTTGAGGCAAGTCCGGCGACACAAGCAAGAGAGTCGAAGCAAGACGGTATGGAAAGAAGAAAATAAGTTTGCGATAGTCGCAAATCGCAAGGATTATCGAAAATCCCCGCGCTACAAATTATTATAGCAAGTCCTTCGAAACCTTTTTCTAAGTATGTACTAAGTATTTACGACATGATAGACATTTTGAACATATCCTAACACTAATACTTGTTAGTTGTGTTCGTTGTTTTAATTTCCGTCGTTTTGACGGAACATAATAATTATCTTTTTCAATGGGTAAAAATTATTTGCAAGAGAAAATTTGTAAGTATATATATACATACTGGAAGCCATAGCTCTTGCCTGCAGTAACTGATAAAGTTAAACAGCCTATATGGACCACATCTTTTTACAAAAGTGGTTTCACGAGGGGTGTCTCTTAAGTTTAGCATACTGGCACATAGAGGGTGCCACTAATCGAACGTCAGAACTAAAAGTTGGCCTCCGTCTTTAGTTAACCTAGCTAGAATAAACTGTTAAAGTTGACAGGTTAATTGCATAATTGAATTAAGCCGAGATCATTTTCGCACCGAATTTTTTTTATAATTTTTGAAAATAATTATCTCAACAAGAATGCTTCCTGGAGTTGGTTTCTGTTTTCGGCAATGAGGCACCATATTAGTCAACAAGTCCTCGTTAGTATTGGGAATTCAAACGTGGTCAGACAAGTCTAAACGACAATCCAAGGGCAGGTGCACCAAGAATGGCAGTTACTCGGGAAAATGTCGATGCTGCGCGTGAGATCATCAGCGAAGATCGAAATGCAACATATGACATTTGCGGCATCATTGGAGATTTCAAAATGTTGCAAAATGTTTTTTTGAACTTTTAACGAAACAAAACGTCGAATTATTTCACCATCCTCCGTATAGTCTGAACTTAGACCAAAGCTTAACAATAGCAAAACATTAAAACATACACTAAGATCTTACTTTAATTCTTTAAAGACACAGTAATGGTGCGTTTATGTAAACGTAATGGAAATATTCCTTGCTAAGTGTCTGAAATCGTCCTTTAGATAAGAATGAAACATGTTGATGATTCAACAACCATAAGAAAAGAAAATACGATTGTGTATACCTTTTTAACTAAAGGTCTTTGACCGTATGTCGAACATCATTTAGTTCCTCACCCTACAGTGAAGGGAGTCAAACAACAAGTGAGAGCAGCACTAGCTCTGAAAGTGTTTAATAACTAACCCATCAACATTCCGTGAGATACATTAATTAGCAACAGAATCCCGGACAGAAACATGAATTACTATATGAGAATTTTGATTTCTATAGCATGGACGATAATTTGCTCTACTGCAGCAACATTATTGGGCGCTTTCGGAATACGTCATTATCACAGTTCCCGGAGACTATTCGTAGATGTGTCAAAGACCAGCCTGCAAATAAGTTATGGTGTTTATGTGAAGGAAAATTATGAAAACCTATGGAACAAGTTCTTAGTACCTTCCTAACGATGAGCACGACAAACGCTTCCACCAAGATCTTTTAATAGAAAACGCTACCTGTTGTGTATGCAGGTTATTCCTGGACATTAAGAAAGAAGTTTCCGGATGTTGTTTATAAGAGACAATGTGATATTTTGTCACACTTTTGATTGGAAGAATTTGTAATAGCTATTGAAGTATGTTATAAACAGAAAATCTTTTGATTAAAATCCAAACGAAGTTAGAACTAACTTGATCACCGATGTTTTATTAATATATGTAATTGTTCCTATGTTTTCTATTGCAATTGCTGTCATTTTATAGCAACATCTAAAGTTAAATTTGTTGGCCAGCGATATTTCAGAAAATGGTCACTTAATGTGCACGACATACATAATGGAAGTTAAAGGTGTTGTTACTATACATTTAATACAAATAATTTGATTGTTTTGCCTTTATAAATTCTTGTACATATACCAATTCATCCTTATAAAAAAATCGAATGTAAACTGCAGCCAACATGAATTATCATGACATTTCTAAAAAACTCTAGCGGCTACATAAATGTAGTTCGACCATATTGTAAAGAAATAGGGAGAATAGCAGGATAATCAATGCGTTTGTGTGAGTATGCGTATAGCTCAAACACAATTACTGTAGGTATATTTATTAATACAATCATATTAATATTCAACACTATTAACATTTATGTTAGAGAAAAAGAATTTAGAATGCATTCAAGCTGACGAAATTTGACGGAGCACGTAGTTTGGTGAATATAGATGAAGATAGATCTGTAGGAAATCAAATCTTAGTAAATTGCATAATAACGGCAACAGCACATGCTATAGGACAAATAGGTGTATGATTGTAGAACCCACAGTCCTGGAATACAAATATGGAAAAATAAGCAGAGTAGATCATTTATTAGATTGAAATGGGACTAGCTTAAGCAACTTCGTGTAGACCTAGATATAATTTTAGTAAGTGGATCTCATGGACACCGCATAAAATTTATGCTAAATTTCTATTATATCGCTAACGGCATAAAAAATATTTAACTTTGCCGAACAATTGATGCACTCTGTATGTTAGTCTACTTTTTTTAAAAAGCTAGTTTCTAATAAACTGATTTTTGATAGTAATTTTATTGTGTAACAGATATGATGTTATACATTAATTCAGTACGTCGTATGTGTAATATTTAATTATGCATTCATCCCTCAATAAATATGCTTATTTTTGGCACAATTTCCTAACAATTTCAAATTTAATGTTGTACACGATGTGCATACAAAATATGACGTGCATAAATCGTAATCTTTCGCTGTTCTAAATCCTATTTCTTGCTTGTTGTCTAAATGATAGACTGCAGTCGCATTTTAGATATTTTGGCTTGTTCGCCAAATTATATCATACACATAATTAAGTATGTAGGTGTATACGTTTTTCGAAACGGGATTCAAATTGTTAAATATATATTGATTCTCACACTTACCCCTTACGAATAAAGTAGCTTGTCTTTGTGCGATATTACCTGCAACAGAAAATAGATAAACTTTAGTTAATAACAGAGAATGCCCTAGGATTACACGATCAGTGGCACGTAGTGTCTTTAGGTTAATATGAACGTGAGTTACGTAGTACTTTAGAATTGGGCTTTATAACTTAAAACGATATATTTAACAATTATTTGACTACGAAAAATCGACATTATCAAGGATCCAAGCATTTGTTAACGTCAATGTCAAGCTGAATGACAACATGATTGCCAAAGTCAACGTCAGTGTCACCGCTAAAGCCAACAAAAATGTCAACGTCAACGTCGTCATCATCCATGCCGAGCTTGTTGTTAACGCAAATGACAACGTCGCTACTAACTTTAATATCAACATCATTGCCAAAGCCTATTCTAAGACCGGAGGCAATATCAATGACAACATCAATTCAATATCAACGACAACATCAACGACAGTGTCAACGTCACTGTGAACGTCAACGTCAGTGTCAACGTCAACGTCAACGTCAACGTCAACGTCAACGTCAACGTCAACGTCAACGTCAACGTCAACGTCAACGTCAACGTCAACGTCAACGTCAACGTCAACGTCAACGTCAACGTCAACGTCAACGTCAACGTCAACGTCAACGCCAACGCCAACGTCAACGTCAACGTCAACTTTAACGTCAACGTCAATATCAACGTCAATATCAACGCCAACGTCAATCGCCAACGCCAACGCCAACGTCAATCGCCAATCGCCAACGTCAACGCCAACGCCACCGCCAACGTCAACGCCAACGTCAACGCCAACGTCAATCGCCAACGCCAATCGCCAACGTCAATCGTCAACGTCAACGTCAACGCCAACGTCAACGCCAACGCCAACGCCAATCGCCAATCGCCAACGTCAACGTCAACGCCAATCGCCAATCGCCAACGTCAATCGCCAACGTCAACGCCAATCGTCAATCGCCAACGCCAACGCCAATCGCCAACGCTCGCCAACGCCAATCGCCAACGTCACCGCCAACGTCAACGCCAACGCCAATCGCCAACGCCAACGTCAACGCCAACGCCAACGTCACCGCCAATCGCCAACGCCACGCCAACGTCAACGCCAATCGCCAACGCCAATCGTCGCCAACGCCAACGCCAACGCCAACGCCAACGCCAACGCCAATCGTCAACGTCAACGCCACCGCCAACGCCAATCGTCAACGTCAACGTCAACGTCAATCGCCAACGCCAACGTCAACGTCAACGTCAACGTCAACGTCAACGTCAACGTCAACGCCAATCGCCAACGCCACGTCAACGTCAACGTCAACGTCAACGCCAACGTCAATCGCCAACGCCAACGCCAATCGCCAACGTCAACGTCAACGTCAACGTCAACGTCAACGTCAATCGCCAACGTCAACGCCAATCGCCAATCGCCAACGTCAACGTCAACGTCAACGTCAATCGCCAATCGCCAACGTCAACGTCAACGTCAACGTCATCGTCAACGTCAACGTCAACGTCAACGTCAACGTCAACGTCAACGTCAACGTCAACGTCAACGTCAACGTCAACGTCAACGTCAACGTCAACGTCAACGTCAACGTCAACGTCAACGTCAACGTCAACGTCAACGTCAACGTGGCTAATAAGATGCTGCTTTACACAGCTATTCATGGTACTGGCGGGATGATTCACGAGAAAAGCAATGTCAGGGGAGAAATATCTTTTTCATATGTGTTACACAGACACATTCAACATTGGATGTTAATAGGAAAATTAGTTTATCATTTATCCTGCGTAACGGTGTGGCGCACCGTCTCAAGATATTGAGTTAACGGACCGGAAGGGTACTTTTCAAGAAGGCACCTTCGAATTTAGAAAATATTTGTAGATTTTATAATTTCTTAGCTCGTTGATTGCTCACATTCCTCTAATCAACTCCTGATATTTTTATAATGCATAATTTACACTTTATTTACCTCAGGATAGTATTTGTTAACAGCTTCTCTTGTATGCTTTCGTGTACTAGCTTCAATTGAAGGGTAAATGGTCTAGATACACTTTCGGTACGATTTATTGAAAGCGTTCCAAATACCATTGGGTTGGCCCCAGCTGATTAGCATGTGCTTCAGCGAATGCGATCACTTTGACCAACTAATTTATATCCCCGTACATTGTAATGCAAATCGAGTTTCGTAATGAGGCCGACATTTAATGCATCACTTTTAAATTATTTCCGTGCACTTCGTAAATACTGATTTATTTCGCCGGCTGGTAAATAAGTAGAACGTTACGTGTTCGTTAGTAACAGCACCCAAAGGTAACAAATACTGAACTTAATAATGTAAACGAGGCTAATACCTGAACGTTATTTATTAACAGGAACCGGAATTATTAACTCGAGGTTTGGCAATTAACTGCGACTATAAATTAACTGCACCATCGATTGTGGTGAAATATCGAAACTCCAATATCAGATTGCAGGATAAATTAAAGGCATATCCAATTTAGTCATAACGAAGTGCCTTAGAAATATTTCCTTATTGTAAATTAACAGAGATTCGGTATAGCTTTTTTAAGTATTCAAGCCAGAAGTGACAATTTTGATAGTAGTAAACTAACATATAAAAAATCTATTTTGTTTTGTTTTTTAATAGTGGTGGAAAGAAAAGGTGTTACAACAGTTTGCAATTAAGCTGTACTCACCACCTCATTTTTCTACCTCAATAAAATAATACATTATTATTATATTATATATATATATACATATATAATCCAATAACCTATGTACCATATAAATGGTGTCGTGAATAAAATAAAATAAAGATATAAATATTAATAACAGTATTAGTTATATGATACAGATAAATTATACGGAAGGATAAAACATAATAAACCACTAAGGCTTAACCATGAACTTTACAAATGGATGTAGGACATAAAATAGAACTATGTGAATTTCTCTCGCATAAAAACGTAAATTTTAAAAACTAATACTATATCCGCTATGGCGCTAAGGCTTATAGTATTTAATTTAAGTTGCGAAATGAGGTTCAAATATTCGGCAATTCTATTTTATAAATTTACTTAGCGAACGTAATACGTGCATGTAATTAACCTTTAGCCACCCTTAATAGAAGGAATGGTAAAGGTACTATCTATCCACCGTACATAAACCAGTTTTGTTGTCTAAAAGTCTGAAAATGGTACTTATTTTAATAGTTTTATACGTTTACCGGGTGCCCTACGCTGTAGATATAGCCCCCTATCTTTTATCTATTTTACTATTTGAGTGAAATTTAAAACCTACTACCAGGACCATACGTGCAACTTCTTAATCCATTTAGCAACCTTCTATCGCTTTTAGTGTTTCTGAGAGCGCTATCAAATTCAATACCATAAATCAAAAATTATATATATTACATTTATAATTTTATAATAATACTGCTACTAATGGTATCGGTGGAATCATTCAACGGAAAGACAATTCGAGGAGACAAGAAACGTTAACACACGGACATGTTTCTGCTTACCTGGGAGTTTTGCTAAACATATTACAATTCCATCTCGGTTACTATCACCATATCTAAACTTACAGTTCAAGCATACTTGGCGCTATCTAGTGCCATACATTTCAGGCATTTTCGATGTGTTTCTTAATACATCATGATAAGCCCGAGGGTCATTCACATGTGCAGTTATCCTGCGCACTGTTTTGTACGCGCCTTCTCTGGTTTACCAGTCCATAAGCTGCTCAGGGAAAGAGTTAGCAAACTGTACCCGCTTGTTTCGCTGTGTTTGATCCGGCAGACCAGTGTAGCACTAGATAGTGCCAAGCATACTTACCTGAAAATCAAAGCATCGCTTGAAACCACGCTAATGACACCGAGTAGGGAGAAATATGTCCATGTGTTAGCGTTCTTTGTCTCCTCACATTGTTTTTCCCATGAATAATTCCAATAATACCATGAGCAACTGTACTTAGCAACATCATTATGTTAGATATTGGTTTCGAAACATTTTGAGTGTATCCTATATATGTATATTATTGCTTTTTTTGGATTCTACGTAAATACCGAACAGAGCTTTCCATATATTTTAGTTACTAAAGATACCAAAAATTTGAGCTTTTACTTCTCGTTCTAAGGTTTGAAAAATTGATCCACACTATACTTCCATTGACATAAGAAGATTTTTATCTACGTTCTTTAATTTTATATTGTATAAAGTTTTATTATTTATTCTATTACTGGTTACCTAGTACTTGCGTGCATCATTTACATATTATTAAAATAGTCATGAATTATCAGTACCTACATGTTAAAATATGGTTATGTATCTTTTACGTATACAGCGCAGTCGTATATTGTGAAACAAAATTTGTGATTAGTAGTTAGTCCTTTCAGAAAAATTGTTCGGTGACGTCAATTTAATTTGAAGATACCATCTGCCACATGCAATAAAACTGCTCCTTCCATAATGACATTATCAATTTTCTTAAATGGAATTCCTCGTGCTCTTAATCACCTAAATGTAAAGAAAAACACTGTCGCTCTTGAAAGTTTACTCTAACAAACTTGTTTTTTACAAGAACGTCATCCATGTTGTATAAAAAGTAAATATCTTAGTGACTGTAACGATACCAAACCCTTTACACACGTACCATATTATTGTTTTTAAATATAAATTTAGGAGACCATAAGTGGATTAATATTTTTAATTTAATTTTTTTAATGTAATTTGGGAAAGTATCCTTAGTGGAATGAAGATGTGCAAAAACAGAAATATTTAATACCGCATTTTTAGTTTCACGTAGTATATGATGCAGTACTGGGGATTGCTCTTATAGTGATTTTAATCATAGTGTAACTTAAAAACTACATAGAGATTATATAAGATAGAGCGTGATTCCGTTGATAGAGTTTCTACTTTTAGTAATACAAAAGAATCTACAAACGTCGCAAGTGTCACATACAGTGAAAACAGAAAATCACTTAGCAAAGCAGGTAAAAGAAATTTACTTAAAAAGTTATAATTAAGGAGTTTATTAACAATTCTAAGAAAGTTCGCGATGTAAAATTTAGTTATCAGGTCGCGGTGAAATGTACTGCAGAAACCACAAAAAAGACAAAACAGCAAAGTTGATGTGCTGTGAAACCCTCGAGGGAAATATAAAACTTTGGACGATAACTTGGTACAGCATTAAAACTATACCGGTTCCTCGGGGAAATTGTTAAGTCGTTATTAAATCTGTATCTTCATTTCGCACAGGACACAATTACGTGTATATCATAACCACTAATTCAACTCTCCGCTGACTGGATTTAATTTTGGTATTAGTTGTTTAGTTCGAATTCGTCTAATGCGTTAGGGAATCCCTTCAATTTCCATCTTACCGCAATTGCCCTCCGGTTTTCGCTTTATTCGGCGAAAATTTATTTTCTAGCACCATAAGGAATTAGAACTTGAACTGCTGCTAACGGTATTAAAAAGAGCTTCTTTTTGACAAAATCTTCCAGAAAGTGAATGGATGTAAGTTGTTACAAGAATAAGAAGTATTCGTCCTTTGTACGAGTAAAATGAGACCAGTTCAGTTACGAATTCTTGTGCAGTAGATGCAGTATCTGTCTTGGATTATTCTACAGGAGATCCTTTTTCCTGTAACCAATAATATAATCATATTGTTATTTGTAGCATCTGTATAAAGTAGTTGATGCTAAGAACAAATCCATCCATTTCTTGTTGATACGGGTTATCGTTAAACATGTTTATAATAATTTGAGCTGACAGCATGATCAGCGAAACGTGAAGTAACATAGTGAAAACACGACAAAACCCACATACTTTTATGCAGCAGGCATTGGGGCATTGATAATACGACGTGATAAGTGTATTCATGTAGATGGAGACTGTTGAAAAATAAAACTTGTTTTTGGCTAACTATTTCTCTAATTATTTTTATAATAGTTTTCTGTGGCCTACTTACTGACTTTCCCTCGTACTTCCTACGGTATTCACCTCTTGCTTTGAAGTGAGGAAAATCACGAAAAGGCCGTCAAATACACAGGCAAAATGCTGAAGTTCACAGTACTGATAGCCCTGATATTAGGTCCCACACATTCGGTATTGAAAAATTATTATAAACATGTTTAACGATAACTCGTATCAACAAGAAAAGGATGGTTTCTAAAGACTGTCAGTCTTTAGAAACCTTCCTAAGAAGCTGACAGCATGATCAGCGAAACGTCAAGCAAAACTGTACATACACGACAAAACCCGAAAAACATTTCTACTATGGGCGACGGTCGTGAAAGCTTACACTCAACTAACGTGGATATCTCTTATAAACCACCGTTACCACCTTTGAAATGTTTGCCGCTGAGATGTTTTTTTGAGTGGGCCAAGCAGATGATAGTTGCTTGAGGGAAAGTCGGAACTGCAAGTATGTTCAAGAAATTCCCAACCTAATTCTGCAATTAACGTATGGGTTAACTGGGCCGAATGCGGCCTGGCATTATTGTGATGCAGCAATATTCCGCTCATCAGTAGATCTGGACGTTTTTGTCGAATTGCATCCCGAAGCAACAACAAAACTTTACGCCATGGAAATGTTCAAGGAGTACTCCTTGAGAATCCCAGACCACGACAAGCATAATGTTACCAGGTGAGGGCACAACTTTGAATTTCTTTGTTGCCGGTGAAAGATGTTTCCATTGCATTGAAAAATGTTAAGCATGTCCTTCCTCTTCCCCTGCGTACTGAGAGTGATGTTGAATCGACAAACCCATTTGAATTCATCTGTATTCCTCGGCTAGTTATCTAGGTCACCGTGACCAAACTTTTCGAAAATTCAAACGCTCATTATATATCCTGCTAGCGTCAATGTGTTGTCTCCATTTTCTTACCAATGTGTAATAATATATTCCTATTTATTCTATATATTCCCAAGCTTATGAATTGCCATTTCGCTAGAGCAGTCCTCATGTATGTAGGCTGAACCGGATAACCTTCCCAATGTGGTATAGTAAACACAAATTCTGTTCAATTATATAAATAATTTCTTGGTGTTAACTATTTTTGTTTTCATGAAATTCCATCTGTTTCAAAAGTAATAGAGGTTGGCGCAATGGGTAATGGCGGTATTCGAAATGCGACTGTTGGAATATCTTTAAAGTGGTTGTAGAATAGTGTAGTAAATGGCCTAAATGAATCCCTATGAAATGCAGTTTAGTATCCATCGAAGCTGGAACTTTCATTGACTTACTTAACCCAAATGTTTTAAATAATGTAATAATGTGTGACGTGGCGCATTTCCACATATCGAGATCTCTAAGTAGGAACACCTTGCGGCACGTTTTTTAAATTTCGTTTCGAGCTACAAATTCTCCTGTTTTCATTCTGTTTGATTAGCATAGGGCCATATGTATTATAGCAAATTCTTACTATTGTATACTTAATCATTTTAGGTTTATTAGTTCTGGTAATATATTTTCGATTTAGTTGTAAGTCCGTAGGGCGGTTTTGTAACTTGTGTATGCATGATAACATATATCATGACTTATCCATATACGAGTATCTAGATACAAGGTTTAGCAATTTAACTACTGAAGATGTGTATAAGGTGTATATGAAATGTACATACATTTAATACAAACATTGACATTTTGTGAGAAACAGAATGTTAGTTATTTTTACTGCATACGAACATGTATTGCTATCACCTATTTTCGACAAAGGTTCTAGAGTGCTAGTAAGGTTTCTTAAAATCCCGAAACTATTCTAGTCTTACTAAGGATACTGTAACAATAGATCCAATAGGTTACAGTAACTACAGGTGCTAGTGCCTAGAGCCATTAATAGTATATAATAATCATAAGTAATAATCCGGAAACAATAATGATAGTTTCATGATATAAACTAACCTCAGAAAGAGTTAGTTTGATATTGAATTCCTTTGTGTTGTATAATTATGTACGTTTTTTTGGCTTCTTTTCTTTGTCTACCACGTATTCTCTCAATTATAAACCGTTTGCACTAGCACAATGTTAATTACTAGCAAGCATGAATACGTGAAATAAGTAGAACGGCTCGTTCTAACCCTCAACAAATTGCACAATTGCGTGCTGCACGGCTTGTTGCCTCTAATCAGCCATTTCCGCTTTATATTATTTTATACGGTCAAATGTATAGGTTAGAACGTTGTTATTCTCTCAGTAGTTTAGATCGTGATAAAGAATAGAATCATGAAAATAAAAGCGTATTATTGAATACCGTGTTATATCTGCGTTACCGACTTTATCACCTCCACAAGAAGTATCTTCTTAGCGCTTTGGAGAAAAAGCAACCATAATTTCGAAACCGGTAAATAAAAAGCTTTCAAATAAATTTTACTTCTGCTGGTCCATTCCAATAGAAACACTCGTCGTAACTTGTATTATTTTCAGTTGCATTAGTTGTCAATTTGACAAAGTGTTCGTTCAGATATATAGTAGACAGGAACTTCTTCTATTGCAATTAGAATTGATTTAAAATGCTTTTTACTATACAACACAAATCATTCATGGTTTAATCTTATTTTCGAAACGGAGGTAAGGTTGACGGACAATGGCAGTATTCTCTTGAGGAAGAATTTAAAAATAAGTTTCTCAACTGTCTATCTTTTATTACGATAGCTTTCGGCACACACCTAAATATTGCATTTAGGTTTTCAGGGTAACAGAGAGTGCTAAAGTAGTGGGCCCAAATAACGCACAGAAGAGCAAGTTGACAAGGTAAGAGGAATTATAAATGATACACCCGGAACTACGAGTATTATCACGATGAGAATTTTGATAAAGGACTTACGTTTATTTCCCTATCGCATGACCTCTTATCACCATATTCAATGGTTTTTAAATAATTTGATAATAACCTTCTTTTCTGAAAAGTCATGGTATTATCTGAATCGATATGTTAACTCACAAAATATGAGGATGTGGACTACTGAGAAACCACGTGATTTTTATATTGAAACCTCACTTTGTCCACAGAAAATTGGTGTATAGTATGTGATATGTGTAGTGGAAGGAGAATTATTGACCCTATTTTTTTTTAACCGTACATTAGCAAGATAAAAGTATCGACAAGAACTTATTATGCTATTTATCGAACAGTTTAATGAAGAAAAAATAACACAGGGTTACTTTCAACAGGACAGAGCTAGAGTAAATACATTAAGCGATCGTCAATGAGTATGTTATAGCAATTTTATCAAAATCCTAAATTTAAACAGTGAACATAAATTTCCACCAAGATCTTGTGTTATTACTCCCCTGTGATTTGTTTTTATGGCCTTTATTAAAGAACTCAATTCATCGAGTACAGATCTTGCAGACCTTCAAATCAGAATTGCTGAAAGAACTAACGAAATTGACGATACGATCCTACAAAATGTTTTCTCGTCTATTAAAAGAAGATGTGAGAATTTTCTCGAACATGGTAGAGGTCACTTTCAAGAATCTTTATAAAATTTATAAAATCTTACTAGATTGTTGTAGATAAACATATTTTATTCAGTTAAAAATTTTCGTATTAAGGGTTTTAGTAACAAGCTAAGACATAATTATAATTTCAAACGCTACTTTGAGGTAAAATTTATTTGAACGCATGTTACACATTATTAGTTGTATACAACGTGTATTTTATAACGAGAGTACTTTTGTATTAAGGAATTGAATCTGATAGTACTACATGGTGAATCGGTAAACGAATTAAATGTAGAATTGAGCTCTTTCAACAATTTATATTGCCATTATAATAACTAGCTGTCAAGTTTGGCTCCGAAGTGGTGTTAGGGTGCTATAGAGGGTTGCGAAACATCACAGCGTTACATTGAGATGAGTGCTAAACCACTCGCAGATCAAAGGAAACGAAATAGCTGACTTGCTAGCAGGAGATGCTAGTAGACGGCCATTCCCAGCTCCTGAACCCACGTGCTGGAGTAACTATTGCACTATAAAGATTAGATTAGAAAAATTACGTGCGGAAGAGTTTTAATAAAATGCAATAGATGTGATGGTTTCACAGAAGGTATTTTCTTCTCGTCTAGGACGTCTTTGCAGTTAGATGTTAGGCGTTTCGGACTTTCAGCCTCCGCCCCACAAAACTTCAGTCACTATTCTGTTTCAGACGTACCCTTCTCATCTGTTTCCCAAGGTGACAATGCGTCGTAAGAAAACCTGTGAGGTAGGCTGTTTATACTTAGTTCTAGCATGGTCTTTGCTCTTTGTTCATTGAAGTTTCCACTGAATACCTTGCACCTCAGACCGGGAAGATTCTCCGACGGAAATGCTCTGAGTTTCTCTTCCCTGTTTTTGGGTTCTTTTTCATAGGTACGCATCCTTACGCCACACAACGGCTCCGGTCTCACAAACGAAATTGTGGCGGCCTTTTTTGCTAATAGGTTAGCTTTCTCGTTGCCGCTGATTCCACCACAATACAATCACCCCGCCCATGGAAAGAATAATAACTAGAGTTCAGATTTTTATGCACAAAAAATGTTACGAATGAATATATCGCGTTTTTCTAAAAAACATACCGAAAATATGCTTTTTATTCAGAGAGCTATACACATATTTTTAATCCGCTTAGCTCTTTGGAATTCAAGGAAAACGGGAGTAGTACAACTTTAAATGCGATAAGTATATATTTGCAAATAAAAACAACTACAGAATAATAACAACAGTAATAGCAATAATAAATACAATAAATGAAACTAATCCCTAACCGCGAGCCCATTAGGTGTTGAACTTGTAATTGTTCAGAAAGAAGGGGTACATTTGGAGGTTTGCCATTGTAAATATCTTTTTATGTTTGTAATTATAGAATTAATTAATAGAATCTAGTATCCAATTCCTCCGGTCACTCTACTCATTGTATGCGTTAAACAAGTAATCTGGATAAGATTTTGCTTTGGCTATATATATTGAGCTTAAAACAAATATATTTAGAAATACCATATGCCTAGTATTTACGGAACGAAAGTCCTGTACACACAAAATAATATGAGCTAATACCTACAATTTATGTTGTTCCTCACAAGGATGAGGAGGTTAATTTCCATTCTTAATTATTTCTGTGTATTCCATTTTGCTGTTACCAACACTTTTCATAATAGTAACAATATTTATTATCCAATATATCATAAAAATCCAATGACAGGGTAATTATAATATGTATGTGCAATATAAATCTAATCAAATTAAATATTTTCTTCAAAACAGTATTGTTTTATGGACATTAAATGTACATACATAGGGGGGGAGGTCCAGAAGTTCGTGGAGTGAAAGGGTTTTAAATAAAATGAAAGAATAAATATCTTTTTCCTTTTCAATATAATCACCCTTAAGCACAATACATTTATTAGATCTATGAATTAATTTTTCTAAACCATCATAAAAATATTTTTTATATTTCCCCTCAAAATGGGCTAAAGTTGCCTCCTTTACCTCATTGTCGTCGGAAAACTTTCTTCCACGTAAGTCTTTTTTTAAATTGGGGAACAAATAAAAATCACTACGTGCCAGGTCTGGCCTGTAGGGTGGATGGACTATTGATTGAAAGCCATGCTTGTGCAGAGCAGCCATTGCGACTTTGCTCTTGTGAACCGGCGCATTGTCTTGCAAGAGCAACACATCCTTGGTCAATTTTCCTCGACGTTTTTCCTTGATGGCATCCTTTAATTTTTCTAATATCGCTGCGTAATATTCTCCGGTTATGCTCCTGTTTCACAGACGCGCTGCTATTTCTGCAGCGGCGTAAGCATTCTCGGTACCCATCTTGTACTGACTTTTGTAATACCCAGGTGGTCATGTAGGATACGCAAAATGGTGGTATCTGATACTGATAATTGTTATTTCTTCAAACGGGCATCTTGCAGTACAACAATGCATTCTCCCTTGCAATACAATTATATTAAAGCAAACTATAAATAAGAAAAATAAATTCAATGGAAGGCAAGTTTACAAATACGGTAAATACTGGAGAAGAACAGAGGTCGCAAAAATTCCTTTACAATACCTACTAAAATTTGCATAATATTACAGAAATATATATCGCTTTTAAAAAAATTCTAAGTACTCAGAATTACGGTGGGAGGTTCTTGATCATCCGGCTTACAGTCCCGACCTAGCCCCATGTGACTATCATCTGTTTGGTCCGCTCAAGAAGTATTTTCGCGGCAAATATTTCGAAGGTGATAACGATGTTCACAGGCACGTGGTTCACACGGAAACCTAAACACTTTTATGCAGCATGCATTGGAGCATTGATAAAGCGATGGGATAGGTGTATTAATATAGATGAAGACTTTGTCGACAAATAAAACCTGTTTTTGGCTAACTGTTTTTTAATTATTTTAATAATAGCTTTTTGCGACCTACTTGATGACTCTCCCTCGTATATATATCTATCTCTTGTTTAAGTTAATTAGATTAATTTACAAATAGTCAAATGAACGAATAGGTTATTTAAGCATATTGTCTTTATGTTTCAGTTCAATAGCTGTTGGATGAAGGCATATTAATAATAATAATTTAAATTTTAGTGCGGCCAAAAACCAAGGCAGAAGTTTTCTTTGACTATAGTTAAATAAGGTCCTGGAACACACTGAGACACTGGCAGTGAAGTATGTAAGATGAAGAAATGAAATATTGCGTTCCAGTGCTAGTACATAGTTGCTCATCCGCTTACATTAATGAGGTTGAATAGATTTCAATTAGAATCATAGTGACGCAACTTATTGTTTCCATAAGTTTATAACGAAAATCCTTAAATACAAAATTTAATATAATACTAAATAACATATCCCTTGAATTAATTATATCGTAAACAAATTTACGGATTCAGTTTAACTAATTTAAGATGACAGTGGTGAGAGGGTCTGCATCTGACTGTTTTCGATTTCAGCCCGTATTAATGTAATGGCAGTATATTTTTAGGCGGTTCCGGTATCCTCCCGTTTCACCATTCACCGTTCGAAAAATAATTATTGGTGCTCACCCTTCAGAGTGAGGAGATGAAATAACAAAGGACTATACATACACTATAAGGTTCCTCTTGTTATGGACACAAATATCTCGATACACTTTACGCCACAGAAATTAATCATTTATACAGAACACACCGATTCAATAATTCACTCACTAAAACACTATGTATTGAATATATGATTAACATGTATGGCGCGAAGTGTATCGAGATGCTAGCATCTATTATAGTGCCCCTTTTTCCTTGCAATTACAGAAAGAAAAATATGCGTAATATCAGCGCATTTTGCAAAGTACTTTGTAATTACCTTTTCTCATAATTCGTTTTAATTTTTTTTTATATCAGCAGCTTGTTATGACGTGAATACAATCGCGGATTTCTGTCGTTACGAGTACATTGCAAACAAAAATTAACAATGTAAATATACAAAGTAATCAGATTAATCTTCATTTGTCATGCAAGGGAAAGAGTTATTTATAAATTTAGATTTTTTCGTAATAGGTTTTAGACTTTCCCTGTTGAGCAATTTAAAGTAAATGCCTTCGAAATTGCTTTAATTGTACGTCTAAATAGAAATGCGAGAACGAAATTTTCATTTAGCGAAAGTCCTCCGACAAGATCTATCGTTTTCGTGTCATTTGCATGCAAACATCGCTAAAGTGTTCGCTTTTTAAGACATGGTATTTCTGGTACGCTGTAAATTAATTTCGAGACGAATATAGCAGTTTCGCAATGAATTCGTTTGATAAAATTTTGTTTCGTGCATTGACATTGAAATATTAACAGTTACCAGTATTATTTATGCATCAACAAATATCGTTCCTTATTAGCGCGAAACAAACTTAAATATATTCGCTTAACTTACTATACCTTTTGCAAACATGCGCAAAATGATTACTTGCAAAACAATGGTATAAGAATAGCAGAAATACACTGAAGTTATTGCTAAACTTAAAACTACACAGTACTTAATGGAACTTTGGGAACTATGGAAAAGTTTTCTAATTTAAACTCGTTTGTGTAGCAGACGAATTCCAAACAATATGTGCACTTCTTCTCTAGTTCTGCGAAATGTAAGGGAACTAATACTAATCTTAATTTACGAATTAATAATTAGTAATGAGGACAGGTTTGAGACGGAAGAGAAGAATGATAACTAAATCCAAATTTACTAAAGCTCCATATAAATACCTAACCGTATGATTAATATAAAATTTCAATTTTGGTGTCTCAAAGTGTTCCTATCATTTACATCCAACTTTACATATTTTTATGTGTGACTATAATCTCATGGTAAGGTAAGTTTCCCTTTCAACTAATTTTGGAGTCTCCGAAACACTCATTGTTCACATGTATAAATTTCACCGTTAAATAATTAGTAGAACAGATCCTTTCTAAGTTTCACACGCTCCGATGTAACATGAGTACCAAGATTCATTACCTTCACAGCCAATTAGCTCGTTTTCCAGATAACTTAGGTGGTTTTAGTGAAGAACGGGGGGAAAGATTTCACAAAGACATCAGAATTATGGAGGAAAGGTACCAAGCATCTTCCTTGATACCTATATGATGGCCAATTACTGCTGGAATCTTCAGCGAGACTGTTTCGGTAAACCTCACGCAAGGAAATCTTATAAAAGGAAATTTTTAACTGATGATTGAAAGTTGTATATGCATTTCTTCTTGTCAAATAAATACCCCCTACCCAGTTTTTTGTATTTCAGTTAACAGTTATCAAGTAGTAATATTTAAAAAGTTACGTACATAACAAATAAATAAATAGGTCAGAAACGGTGAATTTCCAAAACTACATCTGATGGAACAAATCTGACGGCATTTTTGGATTCGGGACTTCAAAGCTACTTTACTTTTACACTTAAAAATTCCGAGTGACCAAAATGTGGGTTGTCCAGAGTTATTGTTCCTAAATGAAATAAAACAAAATCCGCCATGTACTTCGTACAAGAAAGTTTCTTTGTGTGTATGCTCTTCCGACTGTTATCAAAAAGGAAAAGAAAGTCATTGACGAAATATCGCTGATAATGTGTTTGCCGATTAAGCTCTTTTAAATTGGCATTATGCGAAGCCTAGAGGCATTATTCTTGCTTCATACATATTCGATTTCGTTTGGATATTAAGCAAAAACCTAGTAATGGAAAAGTAGACATAATAATGCTGCTAAATACAGCTTATTCATGATGTTAAAAATGATATGAAGGAAGGTAATTTAAAATTAAGGGGTTCGAGGTTATAGCTTTTTACTGCCTGTGTAACGGATTGATTTACAATTTAAGCTCTTGAAATAACTGAATATATGGTTTGTACGGTAATACACAAGGATGTAAAATTCTTTATTTTTGTTTAGATGCCGTTGTTATTTTAAAAGAAATGCTCATTATTTGTTGATGTAGTATTCTATAATCTCATCATGATGATAACCTACCTCTAGTCGTATTGTACTTTGGTAAATTCTTTGGTTTAATTTTAATTTCAAATGGCGTTGCTAACGCACGGAAATAATATAATTGTAATGAAACGTACAACCCCAAATAAATTGCGAAAGTTTAATGCGGAAGTCGTCTACAAATTTTTTCATTAGACGACCAAGATAAAGTGCTTACTCAAGAAAACTTTAAATTGCCTGTGAAGGGTATAAAGTTATATGAGTTTATTTCTGCTCCGACCTTGACATGTCCTAGGCAAAAAGTTTAATGTTCTATCTTCGATAAACTTCACAGTGCCTAAATGAGGTGAGTGAAATATGTATGTAGTTTTATGAGGTCCCAGAAAATACAAGACGAGTTTTTATTAGAAGTTGGGGTATATATCGATCCGTTTCTTACTTTTTTAAAAGCGAGCACATGATAATAATCTTATTTTGTCTTGTATGCTGAAAAATTTAAAATACATTTAAGGATTTCCAAAAGACTCAGTACGGAATACGGGTGTATATTTCCGAATGTTGATAGTTTATTTGAGATAGTTTGTTTAGATACTAAACAGATTAAACAAACTGTTGTATGTTTATTTAACCTGGATAAAATTTGACCAAGTGCCAACTAGTATTTAACAGGGTTAGTATTTCATTAGACGATACATACCTTAACAATTAAAATTCTGTTTATTTAGTAAAATAAATATAGTGTACTAAAGAAACGGAATGTGTAATGAATACTAACATTTATAGAGCCTGTGCTTATGGAATTAAAAGTTATTTATATACTTAATCTGAAGAACTTTTCCAAATACAAATGGTAGCAAAAGCAATACATACGTGGGTTTCTTTTTCAACCACCCTTCGTCCCTATAGTGAGTCACGCGAGCGGTGGGAGACAGGCATGCCCAGAAGGTGACAGCGCATCTTCCCCATTGTAATATCTGTCACTTGCAACATTATTACTACATTTTTAGCTGAATTAATGGTATGTAAACATGGCTACTGCAATTGTTTCTCCCGCCAACTACTAGTTGCGTAGTGTCATTCGATTTCTTGAAGCAGCCGTTTATTGTCAGACTTTAGAGCGATTACGAAGAACCGTTCAAAACAAAAGAAGAGACATGCTGATTTCTGCTTTTCGTTCACGGCAATTCACACTACTGCGGCAACCCAACGACTTTGTAAGCAATTGTTTGCGACGGGAAGTTTTTGAGCACCCGACTTAGCATCAAGTGACTTTCATCTCTTAGTGAATTGAAAAAGTTGCTAGGAGGGCAGAGCTTGCAGAGCATAGAGAAAATTCAAAACAACATCACGGAACATTCTATGCAGATGGTACTGGAAGTGAATAGGTATGACAAGTGCATAAACGTTCATGATAATTATGTAGAAAAGTAACCATGTTTGTACATAACATAAAAGTTAATTTAGTAAGAACCATTCCTTACTTACTAAAAGGCAGTAACTTTTCAAGTTCATTTGTAGCATCCATCTAATCAATGATTGCATCAGGTAACGGCAAACGTTTTCGTGAATGAAGTTTCAATGAATTTTTAATTTCCAGCGAGAATGAACTCTTCAAAGTTCTAATTTGAATTGGTGGCGTGACCTACTGCACGAATTATACGACTCTTGTTTGTCTGTTATAATGGAATCCAAGCATAATTAGTATCGCTATCTATAATAGGTGAATGATATCCACGTACTGGTACGCATCCCTCCAACTAGTTATGGCCTCATTTCTAATATTAAACATTTATCTACTGCAAAGATTTACAGTATTTATTACTGAGGATCTTTCAGGAAAGAGAAAATAAGTGAGAGTTTGCTTCTTACTTTTGAGAAATTATAAAAATACCACATAATAACTCATGCAATAATCCATTCTCCGGAGGACACAATGTACAAAGACTTAGCATTGTGCGTCTTTTCAAAAGAAAACACAGCAACTCTAAAACAGTGATCCAATACTTTCAGTACTGCAACCTCCCACAATATAGAAAACATTACGCGTCGAGGCCCTCTAGCAAAGCAATTAAAACAGCTGTTGTAGGCAATTTTCCCGGTAAAATGTAGTTAAAATTTATACTTTAATAATAATACTTTAACGATATTCTATGATTACAATAGAATACATCAACTTTTATTCCAAATTTGCTATCACAATAGCACGGTTTTGCACACTGTTGCATTTGGGCTGGCCGGGTTTCTTTCTTTAAAACTGTTTGATAAAATTACTGTAACTTGTACACCGTCCTACCAGTTACATAAATTCGGTTTCGTACGAAGATTTGCACAACCAACATGCTTCACATAAATCTTATTATATTTGAATTGGCCTCAACTCTTTCTCAACAGTCATTCCCACATTGTATGCATTCGATATATAACCCTCTGCACAGTTCTCTAAAAATTTTATCAACGTTAATATTTGAGGTTGCCCATCGCAAGTCGTTTTATACACACCAGTGATATGGATTCCATACACAAAATGCATATTAGGTCTTTTATTTCTTTTCTAGACGTGCCGGCAATGCACATTGCGGAAATCTAGGTTAAATAGGATAATTTAATGTATGGATATGATTTGTTTGTCACTTCGTATTGATATTAGGAGCTGGTGATGCAACTCGCCTTTGTGGTAGAGTCAATTGTAGCAACCATGCTTACATGCCTGTAACTCAGCCGAAAATGGGCAAATAGCAGATATTGTTTTGGGAGAGATGCGCAGTCACCTTCTAGGCACCTCCGATTCCCACCACCAACGTGATTGTATACAGACACAAACGGAGGTTGAAAAGGAAACACCCCTCGTATATTGTGACATATGTTCATTCTATCTTATTATTATTATTTAGTCCAACTTTCACTGATATATAGTCAGTAACTTACAGACAAATGTAATACACATTTATACACAACTTCTTTGTTAGCAAATTGCACCAGCTTCTCTAACATAAAGTCATTCTACGACAAGGTTGTCCGTTTATTACTTGCCCCAAACGTAAACCGTAGGTACTCGCTGCCTTTCTTTTATTAAGATAAAAAGGTTTCTATGACAAAGAAACATTTATCACATAAGTATAAAAGAAAGCCACTCTGTCTTTGTTCCCCACATCACCGTTCTGTGCGAGATGATAATGGGTAATACGGTATTGATTTTTCCCGCTTTACAATATTCTTTTTGTTGTTTCCATTCTCAAAAAGCACTGCGAGCATGAAACCATGTAACAGTATCCCTTGCCGATATAGCCACACAACTGCGTTAAGTTACTTTTTAGATGATTTGAAATGGATGGTATTAGGAATGCTCTTGGTACGAAAGTAAAAAGCACTGCTTAAAGTCGGCCTGATATAAACTGGATAGATGCGATATATCGGATACGCAGATCATTCCAGATGTTAACTAGGGAGTTCCAACATATCCTATTAGCATAATAATTGGAGCTGAGTCACAGAAATAGAGGCGGCAAACATTAGAAATTATCTAAGGGTCTTTTGTTTCTTTAGCGATTAGTCTGTTTTATAGCTTCTTACCATCAGCAATTATTCACGAATAACTTCTATTATAAATACACAGATTTACAGTTCAAATCAAAACAAAACTAAATAGATTGTAATTACGACGATAAGAAAATAAAAAGAAGGTTGCTTATCTAGGTCTTAGAATAATTAGAAAATAGATATATGACCGAGTATCATAGGTAACTTCAATCACTACAATTGTATATCTTCTATCATTCACTGCTCAAAAGCATGTGGGTAAAATTATAACGTCATGTCTTCTAGTCATCTTTTTCTCCCTTTTTAAAATATTGAAAATATAGACATCATGGATACAGCCGAGCGTCAAAATTTTCAACTAATAGAAAACATGTAAAATGAGAATGCATTCTTTTGTTTGCATGCCATGCTACAATACTTACCATTAGTTAGCTAATCGTTGGTAGACGAGTTATTGGATATATTTTGCATTATTATGAGAAAAATGAAACGTTCTTTTTCGTCTTTGCTGGCCTCGGTACTGGAGTACCACTATATAACTTGAACCCATTCAATTTAGAAAACATTACTACGTTGAAAATTCTAGATAGATACGATGAAAGATGTTGGTGTACTCCGTACCACAAAAATTGATTAGATCACCGTATATCCAGATATTCATTCATTCAACTGTATGCTGAGGAGTGCGCTGATACTTTCTATGCCTGGTATACTATCCCAGACTCTCTACAATCAATGATGATAGTGATGTTGATGAAAATAAATTAGAGAAAATCGGCATTATTACCTCTGATTTCCTTAGTTAGTCTAATCTTTGATTAACTTCTCCGACTAATAAGAAACTAAGTAACATTGATAACCTTAAAGTGTCAATAAAATTAACGAAGTTTATTTACATAAAAGCGATTAATGGAGCAGTGTAAGTTTTAATCAAACGTTTTACCAACGTGTAAATGTTAACGTTATTCTTGTTTTACATATTCTTATAAAAATGATCTCGCTGGAACTACATTTAGTTGGAAAAGCTATTATATTTATTTTGCTTAAAATAACAGTGGTTTGAAATATTTCTTGAACAGAAGTAGATAATTATGAAAAGTAAATTCTATAAAATAGAGCACGAAACCTGGTTATTTTCTTGCTTACTTAGCATAAAATATTTTAATACGCTCGTTGTATGTGCGAACTTTTTCCGATCTAAATTACTTCCCTAATCCGGTATGTACGCAAACCTAATGAAATATTAAGCCATAAAACTGCTGTTAGGTGAAATTTTGTATTAAAGCCAATTAGTTTATTGCTGTGAATGCTTTCTTATGGTTTAAAGACATAATTTGTAAAGGTAAGGCAAAATTTAAGTAATTAACGTTTTCATATGCGCTAGGATGTTTCCTAGACGTATAGCTAATTTTAGTTTTGGTTTTTATCTATTATCATAGGATCAAATAGTATATGCTCATTTAGTTAAAAATTACATAAGAATATTGTAATTTACTTAAAAGGAAGTTTTATTTAGCGCTTCTTGTTTAATGCTGTTTCTATATTAGACTTTTGAAAGCCTTCCTATATTATATATTTCGAAATGATGTAAATTTTTAACTCCGAGAAATGGTCTTATTTTATATAGTAGGCTGTAGAAAGTATAAATCCTTTCAAGGTCATGGCTTTTTTCATTCCATATAAATTACTGCGTTGGATAGGGATAACAAATGCCGTCTACTTATCATAATTAAATCGGGAGAGGTCAGAGCTAGCGCTCCGTCGAGTTTAAAGATATATGTACACTAAATCTACATTTTGTAAATTTGTCGTTTGTTACGTGTTACAAAGGAAGTCTTTCAAGAGTTCGTCGCTGATTTAAATAAATATTGTGTAGTGGAAATGAAAGCGTGGAACTACAAAAAGTTTATGTGCAAATTTTACTATTAAAGAGGTGTAATAGCAGGAAATACATTTTATTATGAGCCAATCTGCCTTTTAAACGTATTTTATTTAGTTTTAAAATAGTATCCCAGTAATAAATTGTAACTAAGGAAATTTACATTTAAACTATGTAACAGTACCAATATGCTAGGAGTTGGTTGGTCGAAAAATAGCTTTCTTTCGATTTATAAAGAAAATATCGTTTTTATTACCAATGCAAATCTATTGATAAAAGTAGGCTTCTATTTTCTTCGCAAAAGTGTGTGATTCCCATATGTAGAAATACAACGATACGTCTAAACAGCTCTCAAAAAGTGAAGAACTGAAGAATTTTATAAGTCAAAGTAAGCGACAAAATCAAACTTGTTACAATTACCATGTATGAAAGTACAACTATTAGTAAATGTAAGTCTGGTTTTCCAATTAATTCGGGGTGTTTCTATCATTAAATAAATGCGATATTGTAACAGGTCAATGAGTAAAAGATTTAGATCTACTCTACCGCTAGATCTTTGGGATTGTTGACGTGGGTGTAGTGCATTCGGGATACATATATATAAGTTACCAACCAAAACTAAAATGTTGCCATATAGTTGTTGAAATTTCAATAGGAATAAATTAAATAAAATTTAAAAAAAATGAATTGCTACGAATTACATCTAAGGTTTCGTGAAAGTTTATGGGAGGTTATGTTTACTTGAAGATGATAAACCAATTTAGAACGCATGCCATTAGTCATAACAAGACGATGGTGAGTAGCCCATGTATATCCTGAATTTGTTGTTATTTATTTAGATTTTCGTTATATAAATAATTACACTAGTGCTCATTCCACTATTCATCATTTATACGCTCACTTAAATAATACAAAAATAAAATAAAACTGCAAAACAACGAAAGTTGATTTTTGGTGGATGCGCCGGGAAAAGTTTTCTTCGGGAAATAAGTGAAACATATTTTGTATGAAACACACGTTTGTTGTAATTTTCAATGTAGTAATACTCCATATAACTAAAACATTTGAATAACATTTAGTCATTTACGACTAATACCGCACGGAAATTTAGATGGCGATGACATTAATTTCATTTTGCATCTATCAAAATAGTGAATATTATAATCTTTTCTATTTAATCAACTGGCTGTTTTAGTTTTTGCTTATACATCAAACATAAATAGAGCAACATAAATCGAACTTGATTAGTAAAATAACGTCTCGTAATAAGATGTGTCAATGTAAGCTTGATCGTTTGATTGGTGTTCAGCATAGTATAAAGGAGCATAGGAGAGAACTCAACAGTATGTGCACCCTTGCTAAACTTATTGTAATGATAGATAAAAATACTGAAACTAACAACTTGCTTGGCTTCATTAAACACACGTGAAATTTGTTAAGAGACAATTCAAATGGTAGTATTCAAGAAAATACTAGTTAGTGAATTGACCAAGACCCATACGTTACAAGTATTTTCAATTTAGGCTGCTAAATGGATGTGTAGTTTCTTTAAAGAGACAATCAGCAAAAGTATGTTTGAAAATGCTGACTTGTACATTGGAACATTGTCTTGGACTAAGGAAATACTTTATGTCAAAAAGCTGCAAAAACTAATAGTTTTTTCTTTAGGATCTGTAAAGTTAAACCCGTTGAAAAGTCCGAGACTCTTGATCTACTCGTTTCTCCATTCTGGATTATAACTACGATACCTTGATTTATTTCTGATGAGAAATCGCTTGATAGGTAAGTTTGGTTTGTATTCCTAAAACCCTAAAGGTTGTTGACATACCTTTATATAAATCCGTATTTGAAACAACAAAAGAATGTTCATCCTGTATTTTGAGAACCGTGGGTTCTGAAGCACTTAATAAACACTATTTTTAACAGCAGCTGAAATCATTGTAATCAAGTATCTTTCGACGTTCGGGAATTGTAAACTACAGGCAATGGAAAATTGAACTAAAATCGAAAGCTGGCCAGCACTGCAATATAGAAAGGGTTCCACGTTTGATTTAATTTTTATCATTTGTTCTCGAATGACCATATAAAATAGTCCATGAAAATGTGGACATGCTTGTATATATGTACCTTGTCAATCACTAGTAGGCATCTGGATATAACAGCTAAATTTTTAATTAACACCTTATCATATAATATGCACCGTTTACAATTAATTCATACACGATCATTAGCGATATTCAAATTCAAAGTAACTAATCGATTAGTAATTCTCTCATGATACTAAAGAATAGCTAATTATGATCATAATGTGTAACTGATTCAAAGAACATTGTTTTAAGTTAAATTGTAAGCAATAAATGAAGTGTGCCCTCAATACTTATTTCTCTTCGCTGAACTCCATAATACAAGCGTATAATGACGTTCTTGGTGTAATTGATAAATGACGTTCCGCTATTATTAGCAATCGCTTTACCGCTATGAATGAAGTAAAAGGTATATAAAAGCTGCCTCCGTCAATGAGACGAAAATGAAGAGGGAAAAGGCAACCACCAAGCTACAATCCGTATCAAAGTACGGCAACTTCATTCTTTGAAGTTTTTTTTCTCGCAGGCTTCTATCAAATTTATTCAGCTATATAATCACTACCAAGAACGTAGTATATTCACCGTAGTACCTTCCCGTCGACAGATGTAAAATTTCCAGTTTATATAAAAACAACTCGGTTTATATAAAACCAAATCGGACAAAAAATATTGTATAATATAAAGTAAAAGAATATAGCTACCAATTATAGTATATTTATAATAAAAAAAATTAAATCAAAATGCATTAAAAAATAAAGAGACCACTTACAAATGGAAGGATATTAAGTATGGGCATATCTAGCGCATCAAAAACGCATAATATAAACAAACTTAAAAGTTGAAAAGATTGCTTGAGCATATGAAAAAAATACAGAAACCATTTTACGCTTTATTTACCAATATTAATACATGCTTATAGTTTTTTAAAAATATAAACCATTCTATGCAGATACATGTGTAGTAAGTAACTAACTACACAATAATGCACAAGAACAAAGAATTTCTAGAAAATAACACCGACTTAAGAAAGCGCTGTGAATACAGCTTTCTAATGGTATTAGTGAAATCAATTCACGAGAAAGAAGAGACATAAAACGCTAATACGCGGACTTGTTTCCGCCTACCCGGCGTCATCAGCGTGGTTTCGAGCAGTTTTATGCTAAACACATGTAATTATCTTGCTGCTTCTATCGCCATACTTAACCCTACGATACAAATGAATATTCCTGGCGCTAACTAGTGCCAAAAGAAAGAAACATTTGTCCGCAAAGTCAGACAGCGAAAAGAAGCGGGAACAGTTTTTGGTAAGCCTTGAGAAATCATTCACATGTGCAGTTTCCCTATGCACTGCCCTCTGGTGCGAAAACGCCCTCTCGAGACTAGCAATCTTGAGCGTTGCTCGAGAGATGGGTGGGAAGTGCCTGTAAAGAAGCGAAGTCTATTTCGCCACTATATTTTAAATTTAATGGCCAAGAAAGTGGCTGATATTTCAAAAAAGGGTTGTATGTGTAAAGAGGATATTTTGTGTTGTAGCTTTTTTAGAATAGATTTTTTAAGTATTTTATACAAACATTTGTGATATTTATTTGTATCAACTGATAAAAGCACTTTTGGCATCATGAATTAGTTTATGTCTTATTTAGTCAAGTTGAAAATGTTAACGGGATACTCGTGCATGTAGGTTGCGATCTTAACAGAATAAGAAGTTGTGGAAAGGTTGCTATTTGTATTTAACATGATCTCCATTGTTAGAACGTGAAGATCCAAGACATTATGTTCTTAATAGTTTATCGAAGTAAGACTGTCAGATATCACAACTTAAGTTTGGAATTTCGAGTACATCGGTACGCATTAATTCGCAAAGTAAACGCTATCCATATAATCAATCAGTAGACCAAATTAATTCAAGTACGAAAGCCATCAGAACAATTTAGACGAAGCTCGGCGGCGCAGTGGGAAATTATAATAAGATGAAGTCTATTCTAACAGATCAACCCAATTTAAAATTTGACATGACATTATTAGTTTGCGTATCAGCTTAGACAGTGCGCTGTAATTATACAAGGAGATGTAGCATTGCATTACCGTGTCTGAAAACATCGCCATATCCGCGTTATATGCACGATTAGGTAGCAAAAGAGTAGGTTACTACGCTGGTATGTGTTTATCATGCTTAATTACTATGTAAATTCTACAGATTAGAGAGGCATAGTCGTCGAAACTTGATAAACAGCACGATAATGTATATGTAATTAAGCAATGCGCAAGAAATGTTCCATCTACACATACGTATTCGTAAGGTGTTTTAGATTTTGGTTCCATGCGAATACCTATACGTTCACACGGTATTGAAAAAAGGCTAAAAGTATTTTACTCACCAAATGATAAGTGTGCTGCTGTGTAGATAGCGACAGTTTTTAATGAGACAGAAACTGCAACATCTAAGTGTTTTGGCAGAAATATCAGGCCAAGGAAATTCAAATGGAATAAATGATTAAAGTGTTAAAACCATATACACTAAGTTATGAGAATACGTCTCAACGAGCCTAACTTATTAATCCAAGGAAAAATTTAGACATTTTTTGCTGTTGAGTATGGTTTCAGTCTGATCAGAAACTTCAGAAAGGAGTAGCAGATAAAGTAAACGTTTAACGTTACCTTACTGCAACAAATTGTAGAGAATCATTTTCCCCTTCATTCTCGGAAGCAGATCAACAAAATGGGGCCGTTGGTTTAGGGACAGAACGTCTAAAGGAGATTTTCCACCAATGTCGGAAGATTTTCCACCAACGTCACACGAAGTCGAACCCAAGGGAAGGGAACCGATTCGCATAAAAAACAGATCGCTTAGCTCCAAATCGCGCCTCGTGTCGGCGTCTCAGGACTACGACCCCCGGATTCCCTGGATGTACCCTCGACCACGGTCACTCGTCGTGGGCCGCCAAGACTGATAGTAGAGCATCCAGCCTGCTAATCAGCACCCAGAGATGGAACCCTCATGCTTCGTCGGAGATGCAGATTCACTCAGCCGAAGGTGCATTGAATAGCTGGAAGCACGGGTAATTGGCATCCAAACGAAGTGGAGACAACATTTCCACCCCGTCAAAAACACAATTCACTCGAGTCGTAGGTGGATCGAGTAGCTGGAAGCTTAAGTGAGTTATTTCAAGATAGGGAACTGCGTTAAAAGAAAATTCGCTCGAGCCGAAGGTGGATTGAGTAGCTGGACGCTCAAGCGAATTCCATGATTTCCAGATGGAGAAATTAAAGGAAGGAATTTCTGGTACTTCGTACTTACCAATTGTCCATCGTTCAAACCGCGACTACCTCCAGAAGAAGATGCATTAACTCACCCCGCTTCATCGTGCCCTTTATATAGCCCCTCAGCTGTCGTGCGTAGAAAGAGGGCACCAGCTGCGCGCGTCAGTTGACCATCACTGTCAGTGTTCTGCGGGTTCTGTGTTGCTTCTTGTAGCCTATCTGTTGGGATATACTTTAAAACGGTTCTCCAAGACGGTGGTAGGCGTTGCGCGGCGTCCTGCTTGTTGAGATTGTTCTTCCCTATGTCTATAGCTTCTCGAATAATCCTTGTTAGAGGGTGCTCGCTCGTGCTTATTGTTATTGCTTTTTCTAAGTCGATTTAGTGTGCAGTCATCAGTACCTGTTGCGCTATAGTTAAGGTTGACTGTTTTGCTCGTACCCATAGTTTGTGTCCTTCTCTTGTGACTCTTATTTTCCTGTTTGATTGGCCCATAAAATAAAGGTTGCAGTTCCTGCAGGGTATCTCATATACTCCCTGAGTTTCCACTGGTATTCTATCCTTGGGAATATTCAGAATTTGTCCAATTTTTCTGTCGGTGGAAAATATGCTTTGGATTTGGTATTTCCATAATAACCTACCTATTTTGTCCATTATACCTTTTATCTAAGGAAGATACGCTTTGATTACATAAATAGTAGTGTCCATTACCTTTCTTTTCGCATGGAAGGTTCTGTTTATGGTGTTGGTGGTGAAACCGTTGGTTTACCGTACATGTTTGATCTTGCTGCTTTCGGTTCGAATGTGATCAACGTCAGCTAAGATCTTGACAGTAGGATTTTCGTAACTGTGCGCGATGGTGGTGTGATTACGCATTGAGGTAGCGGTTGGTATGAGTTTCCTTTCGGTATACTATATGTCCTAAGGTGCAATCCTGTTTCTTGATTACTAAAACGTCCAGAAATAGTAATTGGCTTCGGTTTCCAATTTCCATGGTGAACTTGATCTTTGGATCATCCACATACACATAACTTAGGTTTGTATTTGGCGGCGACCAGGGCCCTTCCGTGAAAATATTGGCTATATGTCACAGCATTTATGAATTTTTAAACACAGATATTCAATCTGTACAGGTTTCTTTCAAAAGTTTTACAAATATCTACTTTGGGTATTCTTTAATAACTAGTTATTAAACAATTTTTCTTGTTAAAAAAAATATATATATATATACATTGTCTAGTACATTTGTTTCTTGTTTATTAATTCTATATAAATGAGCGTGAACAATATTAATATCTTGCTAATTTAACTCACTTTTTTATAACAACAATAGTAAAGATGACAATAGTAATCAGTTAAGTACACTGACATAAATCTCATCAATCCGTTTTAGTTAGTACCATACATAAGCAAAAGGTAAAAAAAATAGAATTGTATTAAACCAGTTGTGTGCTCTTTAGGCGAGTTATATTTAATAGGTTTCCTTTACCTAAAATTCACACTGCGGATTAGCGGGGTCAGCCAGGGTATTCCTTTCATGCTTATCTATGCAAATGAGTTCTAAAGTGCCCGGTTGTTAGCGCAATCGCATGTAACGCCAAACTTTACAGAGTGACACCTTCTAGAATAAAATTATACAGGAATCTATTAATTTAATGTGAAATGTATGTACGCTTTGAGGAAACTTGTAACAATAATAATACGTTTACTCTAGGGTAGGTAGCGATTGTTTGAAGTTTGCATGTATATATATGCGAACGAAGTTTTATACCTTCAAGGGGTCCTCGAACATAAATATTTACTTTTGTTGTTATTACATTGACGCTGGCAATTTTAGATCAGAAGAAAAATCATAGCCAATAACTGAGAAACTAAATTAAAAAGAATGGACTAGATACATATTTTAATATATAGGAGAGACGTTCAATAATTAACGAAATAAATCGCTCTGGACAAAAGCCATTTTATCCAATGACAGTAAAACTTACATTATTTTTCAATGTAAGCTTTAGGTACTTGCTCCATCGCTTTGACGGTTTTCTAAATATCGTAGTAAAAAATGCTTGACCCAATCGACGGAGTCACCTGTGCACAGCTTTCGTTGTCTTCAAATTCGGCGCAGGGTAAAAGCTCTTTGAGGGGATCGAATGGCTGAAAATCAGACGGTGCAAGGTTAGGACTATAAGGTGGATGCGGCAACATCATCCAATCCAAATTTTCGATAACCTTTCGCGTTTCCTAGCCAGTGTGGGTGTTATCGTGCAACAGAATGAGACCATGGTGTTTTCTCCTAAACACTCGCTGTTCACAGTAGTTGTTCTTTCAAATACAAATTGGGTCTTGAGAGTCTAAGAAGACTATCCACAGCACTTTAGTGATAGACGCGTGAAAACATTTTTCCGTTCAAGATTAGTGCTGAACGGAACGACCTTTCCGGCCGATGGAACGGTCTTTGGTCTCTTCGGAGTCGATTCGCCCGGAAAAGTCCATTGCTTCGACTGTTCCTTGGTCTTCGGTACATAGTGGTGGATCCAAATCTTATTCACGGTTACGAAACGCATGAAGGAATTCCTTGGATTGCGTTGGATCCTGGCCGGGCGCTCGTCCGAAACGGTCTCCTGATTTCGTGTTTGCTCCGGTGTGAGCAAACGCGGTACTCATAGTGCCGAAAGCGCTTTTATACCCAAAATTTCGTGTAGGATATGGCCAGCGGGTTCTTCTGAGATGCTTGTTGTCTCTGTTACCTCTTTCAGCTTCAAACGGTGATCGGCTAATGCGACATCACGAATCTCGTCGACCATTCCATCGTTGGTAGAGGTTTTTGGGTGTCCACTGCGTGGTTCGTCACTTGTGCTTATGCGGCCACATTTGAACTCGCTCAGCCAGAAGCTGATGGTCAAAAATGATGTAGTACATCCGTCATGAACGTCTAGCAAAATATTTCCGTTTTCTCTGCCATCCAGAAGTGTTTTACTGTACGAAATTCGATTTTATCCATTTTTGCGAAACCGCCTGACTTGCTACACAAAGCACACTTTAAACAACAACTATTAACGGTAGACGTCTGAAAATTTGGCAGTTGGCATAAAAAAGTTTCCTTTGCCGACGAATGAATCCACTTCAACCTTCGTACGCGATATCTTGCCGATTCCGGATACATTCAGGTTGCCATCGTAGATATAATATGTGTTATAGAAGCATATACATTTATTTACTATTTGCACGAGAAGATGACCGCAAAAATTGGTTGACAGCTTATCATATTAGTGTGTATTTGTTTGATATAAATACGTGCGTGAAAGTTATATATTGATATGGTAGTAAATAAATTGGCTTGAAAACATATAACATCAAATAATTTGTTTTGTCTAAAATTACATAAAGCAAATCTGAAAATAAAACTGTTGTTATTTATATATATATATATATGTACGTATTGTACATCTAATACCTGGGTATATATATTCAATTTCCTAGTTATGGTTCTTTTTTCAAATTGATTTATTTTGTGGCATCTTTAATATATACGCACAAATTGTATATAACCTCTTGTATTTTTTGAGCAAATAAAAATTTTCGAATTTGAAAGAAATATGAGGGGTGGGATTCTGGGAAACTATTATCGCTATTCTTTAGTACTAGTAAAACAGTTAAATATTTATCTTAACTTCCTTTTGACATATCTTATAGTTTTTGAGGTATTAAGGCAAATAGCGAGGCGTAGTGTTGCCGCTAGAGCACTCCAGCTCCCGAAAGTGGACGATTTAGCAGCTAAGAAAGTTATCGTTGTTCTTATACTACATCAGTCTATAAGTCCACCAACTTTTGTTTAAATCGGTGAGATACATTTGCCTGCGTTCCTTTGTAAGCGATATTGGTAAATAATTCACTACACCTATTAGAAGCAAATACTATTAGACATCTGTTGCTAGTAAATTCAAGTTTGCTTCACAATATAAATAAACGCCATCTAGAACAAAATAGATGGTAACCGCTGAAACAAAATACTAAACAAACAGTAACTTCTATGTTTGCTTTTCGTAAGGTGCTTCATTAGCAAATTTAATATAATTACTTTCGCAGTATATCTAACCTTAATGAGAAGGCAGAGTGAAATTACATTTTTAAAACTAATTAATTTAAGTTTATTATGTTACCAACAAAGTATTAGTAATTCATTAATAAATTTATGACTTGGAGAAAAATTATCTTCATGTGAAACATTGAAATATTGGCTCTATACTTTTCAAACTGTCCATTCTAAATAACAGAACACATACTCGTACTTTTGCATTAGCCAACATCCAAAATCTTAAACTTAAATGGAAATTGAAAAAAACCGGGTTTTCATTTAAACTTTACGTGAATGGGTACCGTTCTACTAATTGGGAAATTGGTTCGATTCTATTGTACGAGCTTTAGTCGAATGAGTATATAGGGGAGTTCATTTAGCCCACGTAATTAACTCTTCCATATATAGATTCCTACAGTGGTCCCGAGGAAGATAACCAAGGCGACCTTTCTAATTAAATATACATGCCCGTAATATGAGCTTGTAAGGAATTCATTCACCAATTAAACGTTTTAATAATATTACAATCAAATTAACGTCTCGATACACGCCTTTCACTTCGTTACCAAAATTACCAGGGCTCTGAATAGTTAATAGGGAAATAAGAAACAATAAAAGACAATTGCAGGATTGTATGCTGTGGCGGTTTGTAATTAAAGCCGGACTATTGCATGAAGCAGTGATTTTATAATTTGCTTCTTACGTGCTCGACAAAGGATTTATAATCCAACAGCTACTCAATTTTAAAAGGGCACAACACGCTTTAGTTATCAACGGGGTTGCAGACATCGAAATTGTAGTTGCGTGAGGTGAATAATGAATTACCGCATTAATTAAGACAAAACAGATTAAATTTAGCGAATAAATTGGTTTCGTTCTGGATACGAGTGTGCAGTTATTTAATTTTTTTCTTTACAGCGAGGGAACGTATTTTTGGATCCAAACGTACAACTAGAGATAATTTAATTAACGAATTAGATTTGCAAATGTACACAGAGATTGTTTTGCGTAGCACATATTTCCTTATCAAGAATATGTAAATGATTACAAAATTCACAGTAGGTACCTTTTAAAGTAAATCAATGTGCTCGATCATTATATAGAGCGTAACTAACTAGTAATGCATGAGCTGCTTGAATTTGTCAGCAAAGCAGAGATTCCCAACATTATAGGAAATTGTTATACTGGGATAAAAGTGATTTTAGGAGAAAGAGAGAAATGTCAAAAAGTAGACTAACATCGAAAACTTAACTTCTGTTTGACTAGATTTGTATGTTGATGGCGCGTAATTTCCCATTTAGTTTAAATACAGTCCCACCATGAAGTTATAAAGTCAAACATTGAAAACATTGAAACATTGAAGATGTATGTATTATCTACAGGAAAAAACGGAAGCAGTATAAAATCCCAATCACAAAGATGTGTGGTGATATGCAAACGAAGCCATGGATTACAAAAAAATCGGTTAATTTGCGGTTATTAATGTTACAGAACGAATACTGGAAGTTCCTGGATTATCACATTCGTTCTTGTTAACTGGTAAACGACTTCGAACATTATCTAACATAATAATACTGCTAAAGACAGCTACTCATAGTATTGGTGAAATCATTCACAAGATAATGTGAAGAGGGAAAGAACGCTAACACACGGACATGTTTCTGCCTATCCGGCGTCATCAACGCGGTTTCAAGCAATCTTTTGCTCAACACAAGCAATTCCCACTCTGCTACTATTACCATACCTATACTTACAGGTCAAGTAAGTGTTCGTAGCGCTAACTAGTGCCAAAAGAATAATACCCTCGTCTGCCGATTCAAACACAGCGTATGCATTATGTTAAATATTGTTTTCTAGGCACTTTAGATGCTGTTTTAATACGTCACGGTAAGCTTGAGAAATCATTCACACACGCAGTTACTCTATGCACTTTTGGCGGGCGCACTCCCTGGCTTAGCAATCCATATGTTGCTCGGGAAAAAGGTTGCGAAACATTTTTTTTGCTGTGTTTGAATCGGAAGACGCGTGATAGTATCAGAGGAGGACTCGAAACCATGCTGATGATTCCGTGTAGGCAGAAACATGTTCATGTGTAAGAGTTTTCTGTCTCTTCACACATTGTTTTTCTCGTGAATGATTTCCCCAATACCATGAGTAACTGTGTTTAGCAGCATTATTATGTTAGGTATTGTTTTCTAGGCTTGCGAGATGTATTTTTAGGACTTGGAATATATATCGGCAAATAAATTACGAGGGTGGTGCTAAGTGCATCAGAAAAAATTCACCTCTCAGGAAACCAAGTGTAAATGTCTGTGACTGATGCGACTATGCGGTTTGTAGTGTGTCTTCAAAGAGGGTGTGGTAACGTATTAAACACTACAAGCAAGCGATATACTCTATATCTTGTAGCTGAACAAACTCAAAAATGTTATCCAAGTGTAAGCAAAATAATATCATCTACTTAAACAATATTTCTCAAATCCCCTAAACACATTTTAAAGTTTCACAAGCAGTGACGTTCCTCAAACTACACACCTGACTCCTATTCCCTGGAGAACATGGTGAAAGACAGGACTTGTTTATCTGGAGCATTTCCAGAAAATAAGGTTTGTAGTTCTGTAGTTATGATTTGATCCTAAATGGACAGTTGCTATTAAGGAAAGTTAAGCGATATTTCAGGATCCTCAGGTTGAAGCGGGTTTACAAATTATTCACGGTAATTACAAAGGAATAGTCGAGGTAATAGAAAAAATGTAACATCGTTTATTCTCGTTAGTGGAGTCATTGCAACTAGCATGATGTGCACGTAAAAAATAGTAGTGTTATAGCAAAGTTTGGATATTACTGGATGTCGAGCGGCCGTTTTCTTCGAACAGGATCTCTTTTTCACCACGCGAACATCGTTTCCTGAAGGAACTGTGGAGGTATACCTAATACTCCATACGTCTAACCGAGTTGAATCAACTGCTAATGCTGTTTAAAAGGGGAAGCATTTCATAATGTATTTAATTTAGGTGCTTATTATTATTTCCCTACTTAGCATTAGTTATCTTATTTTGTTTGAATAATCACGAAGCCGCGAAGTTAATGCTTTTGGTTTATAATTATGGTAAACAGAACTAATGATAATTTACGTTCTATGATAATAGCATTTGTTATATACAGATTAATAAGAATATAGCAGTGTATTTCCTTTTTTTAATGCTAGCTTCTCAAACAATAGTGAAAGCTTTCGATGCAAGATTCTGTAAGCAACAGAATGTTGCTGTCTTGCACTTTGACGTACACAATATCACCACTCATTGTTCTACAAAATCCAATGTTGAAGGATCTCCTGATCGACAGTATAAAACTCCTTCATTGTACCTCCCTTTCTTAAAACCTGTAACGAATCTTTCTAGATCAGGCCAAACATTCTAAAACAAACTACAATCCACAAAAGGAATATTAATGAAATGCTGCATCAGGAAGTATGTAGCAAATACCTAATATACAGAAATAAACCCTAGCATTCGAGCCCACAATTTTGCATCTTCTATAGCGTCAAATAACTGATATTTTATTTAGCAGTAACATAGTTTCGGTTTAGACTTAATAATTAAAATGATACAGCACTTGCGTTATAACTTCATTTCAAAATTTTGAAAGCATAAGATTGCTCACTGAATGACATTTTCGGGAAAATAATTGCATAACTTTTGCATCTTTTTGCATAATTTTGTAGGTATAATCGTAGCGAATACGCTGTAAACACATTTGTGACCCGACATTATCATATCATATCACTGACGCCAGGGTCAGCCGTTATTGATCGTGTGTGGTTAGTCATGGTCACCGTATTATTCGCGAGTTTCTATTTCTACTGTTGTAAATTTATTTTAATTATTTACCGTAATGCAAATAATTTGTGCATTAGCGTATATTTATTTCATTGGGTTTCCTAAGTTGTGTACCGTTTATATTATGGCGTGGGTTTTATTTGTAGACACTCATGTATATTTAATTCAAGGCGAAGATAAGACACAAGATTCTCAACCTTACTTTGAAATAATCTCGAGGCTAGATGAAGCTTGCAATCTCCATGGCCACATACAACACCTTATACTCCATATATATCCTTATCAGGAAAGTTTTCTAGGTATCAAATTCAGATTCTAATGAAACTTGGTGGAAATGTATCGCATACTAAAGTATAAGTATAGCATTTTGTTATCTATCGACACTCACCTTGAAGGCGAGGAACACTGCCGCATTCTCGGGTTTTTCAATGAGGCAGTGAAATAAAGAAAAATAGAAGGAAAGAATGCATGTAAGACTTGTATCATATCTAAGAGCTTTTTTAGAATACGTGATTAACGCATTGTAAAGAGAAACCTCGGACGATTTGGTCTGGTCTAACGTATAGGTTCTTTGACTTAAAAATTTTAAGATGTATTATATATTTTTTTTATACTATAGGAAAATGAACAACTTAGCGGCTTACAAAATATATTGCTAAAGTATATAACGATATATCTCTTTTTACCAAATCATATTAGTACAAAAATGTATGCACATACGGCGGTTTTTCGGTTTTTTTGTATCTGCATTGAACTGAATAATTTGGAAATACGATGTTCTGGATACCTGGTAAAATACTATACAAGCCACCGTTTGAAATTTAGTGGCAAACAATATTTTCCTTGAGGATTAGACCTTTCCAAATAATTAAATACTTATAATTTTATAATAGAGATTTCAATCCATCCCCAGTACACCATATTTATTTGCCTGATCGTTAGGCTACACAACAAAAACTGTTAATAATTTGGAGTAATACAGGTAACACTGTCAGTCATAACATTCTTTGTATATTTAGGAGAATATAAAATATAATACATGTTTTCAAATAAATAATACGTCTCTTATAGTAAACTGTTCTATAACGTGCGCTTGACTTTAGCATGGTTTTTGTCTTTGAACTAGCTTTGAAAGTTCTAACATCGGCAACAGACAATTTTTATACCAATTGGTTCATTAACATTTACTTGTTGATGGGCGGAAAAAAAGTCTTATAGTATTAGTTTCTTAGACAGATAATTGTCCAGAATCGTTGAAAGAAAATGTTTCTCATGAAAGAAAACAATAGCTACTATTCAACCATTTGTTGTTTATGGATGTCGTATACGGAAGGGATATGTTGACGATTTTCTGAACTGATTCTTGTTAGTAACTATGAAGTTAATCTATAAAAGAATAATGTCATTAAACTACAATCAGTTGTTATCGTCTGAATATACTAAAGCTAGCGAATAAGCGTTTGTGCATGCCTCGTACAGAAACGATTATACAGATAACTCACCAGAACCGCCTCAGCACCCCATTAACTTTGTTTTCACAAACGAAGATTTTCACTGCGATACCTTCCCACTCATCGTTACTCCTGGTATAATAACTCTTATTTTAACTACTTTTGTACAGTTTCATTACAATCAATAAACGCGTAGACTGTACAACAGGAACTTCAATGATTCGCCTTTCAAATTAATTACGTTTGTACTTTGTGAAGTGATACATCATTAAAGTTTATTACATCTAAATATTTATTTACTTTCGCAAGGTATCGTAATTTAAGTGCTTTTCCAAACCATCAATTCAATTTGATTGTGCAGTCAAATCATAACGTGATTATTGTTTTGGCCCAAAAAATATTATTGAAGAAAGAGATAATTATTTACAAAATATAGCTGCATATGTTATTAAAATTTGTTCACTCTCCATAAGAATGGAACATTTACTTAAAGTATCTTTTTCGCATTGGTACAAGAACATCAACGCATAAAACCACGACTTGAACGTATCACGTATATGTGTATACATGGCGCAGTCTCAAAGAATCTTAAATGCCGCGCAACTTTTGCATTTATCGGCCCCATCTATCCCAGTTCAGTGCTTATACTAAAGAAACCGAAAATCCGTTAACTTTCGACGTATTTATTTATTAAAGTGAGTTTCCACAGATGAAAAGTTTGCTATATGCATACCCTAGTACGCTTTACATTTATTCCAAATTTCATAAAAATCCGAGCGAGACCGTAGAATAACAAACACTATAGAAAATGATTAGATCGATGCAATCCAACAAGTCCACTGATACCATCTGCAGTGGATTGTGCTTCGCCTGTTGCAAAAATTAAACTTTACTAAATTTGAAAAGTATCGTGAATATCTTCACCGTCAGCCATTTCCTTCAAATCCTCAACAGTCCTCGTTTAATCGTCACATAAGAAAATATGCAAATGAAAACATAGTTCGGAAGTTCCTGTCATATCGATAGATTCGTATAATTTTAATAACAAGAACAAGTGAATTACATTTTTAATTCTTTTAATATCGTAATAAATAGTTGGTGCTTCTTAATACACTCAGCGAAATTTCTACGGTTCCTTATATAATCCTGTAGTTCCTCTATAAACATTTAGCAATGATATAAGTTGAGATTTACCCACTGTTAAAATATATATATATATATATATATATATATATATATATATATATTTATAATAATACCCTTTTACCCATTGGGTGTCGGGTTACAAAACAAAAATAAATTGTTATAAAGAAGTAAGATCTTCAAACCGAGCCATAGTTAGGAATATAGGATAATCTCATCAGCAATTTTATAAAGTTGAGCAATTCCTACGGCAGAAATCGTGCTAAGGGGAGTAATCGAAAGCTAATTCGAAGGCAAGGCTTATCGATATTTCGGTTAGTCTCTTCTGGTAACATAGCCGCGCAACGAACGAAATATAATTTACATTTATCAGTAACAAACAGACGTGTACAACAAATTTTACCCGGTGGGTGATTAGAAAAGGTTTCAAAACCACACTTAAAACAGACACATAAACAGAGAAGACTGAAATGCAAGATTATATGGGATGGGATCATCCGTGGCACAACGTTACAATTTCTGACGAGGAGAAATTTGATTTGGTAGGACCTGATGGTTTCAAATATTATTGACACGATTTCCCCAAGAATGCTGAAGTTGTGATGAGCCGAAATTTTAGTGACTGCAGTGTAATAGTTTTGGGCGGCTTTCACCTATAATAATAAAACCCCTGCATGTTTTATGGACGAATAAATTCTAACTCCTGTATACAATTTCTGGAAATGGTTCTGATCGATTTTGGTGAACAAGCAATGGTGTAGCAGCTATGCATAATTCCAGATAAACAAAGGAGTGATTTAATCAAAAGGATATCAATTTATTTACTAGCTTGATCTGAACCCTATCGAAATTCTTTGAGGAATATTGGAAAGGGTGTTGTATACCAATAATAAACAATATGATAGCATCCAAGAACTAAAATTTGCAATAAGGAGGTGTTGTAATGATATTTTTATTTCAACATATACCAAACTGATAGACAGTATGAAGACTCGGATGTTTGAAGTTATTTTATGTAGAAAATCTAACACTCACCACTAAAAAGAAAAAATTATAAATTTTCTTATTGTTATTCTCTCTTGCATGTTTCATAGTCCAACATTAACTTCGATGCATAATTTGCCGAAGACAAGAATATCAAATATTCTGTTAAAAAATTCATATGAAACTACAGAAACTTCGTTGAGTGTAGCAGATATGATCCGAAGTTTATTTTTGACATTTGGAAACAACAGATCCTCAACTTGGAGAAATATTTTTCTTATTATCTTTCAATCTACAAGATTTTTTGTGCCTTCGAGCGTATCATAAACTTATCTAGCTCATATATCAATCTGCCTTGTAGCTTCTTGCGAGATTATTAATACCTGACTTGGTACAATTAGAAAGTTTTATTGTGCACCAACTATTTTCATTCTTAGACTGTAGTACTCCTCTAAAGCCTGGTAAATAAGGCTGTGACGGTTCCTGTAAACTCAGTGTACATACTAAAGTAGGCACAACGGGATTCTCTTTCCAATCTGTGATCTTACCTATAGTTAACCATACTCCTTTGATTTCTTACTGTGGATTTAATATTTCTCTCAATTCTTACCTACATGGACGGTAAATGCCTTTGTAGCGTTCTTAGATTTCAGGTAGGACTGTATTTTTCCAAAAACTAAAAAATAGAACTTGCATAATCTTTACAAACGGTATATTATACGCACTGAATGTAAAGATTAAAATTTACTTAGAGTTTACGGTATCTTCCGGGTTCTTTTTAATTTGTGTGTTGCATTATTTTTCGAATAGATTTTGACGTACCGCAGACATTTTCATTTCATTCGTTCTGAATTATAAGTAAGCTGATAAACAACCGCACACAACAGTAGTTGTTTATATATGGGTGAAAATGAATCCAGAGATTTGTCGGTCTTGGTTTATCGAACCACCCTCCTTGATAGTCAATGTTGGCCACACAAACATGGGTTACTCTATATATAAGTGATGAACTAATATATTCTATATAATGAAAGCAACGGGATAGATAATTTAACTGATTTGCAGCTCTATCTATATTTATCTATATCCCTGTTTGCATCCAGCGCCATTATGTTTTGAGAAAGTTCAAAACTAGCCCGAATACAAAACGTAGAACAAATCAGTCATTAAACACAGAACTTTGGCCTAAATTTTACAAAAATTATGACGATAAAGATATTGAATATTAGAGCGTGTCAAATTCAGTTTCGCATTGTCTAATTATAAACACGATACGTGTAGAATATTAATTCCGCGCTTTTATACCACGAAAATGGTACCTCCAAGGCATGAAGAAAATCATCTATAAAGCGAATTATCCTATATATTAAACATCACGGTAATTCATTTTAATTCACCTCCACTGATCTCCGCTCGAGTATCGATTAAGTCATTAGTCGGGTTTTTCATTGGGGTAATATAATTTTAGTAGATTCTCTAAAAAATACATGAAATTTATGGATGCTGAGAATTCTTGTGGAAATCGACACTAAATTATTGCGAAATTTGAATTTTTACTACCTACAGTATACGAGGTCAACTGGAAATGTTTCCGAAATCGGCAAGAGATGGCGCACGAAAGTTGAAGTGGATTCATTGGTCGGCAAGAGCAACCCTTTTATGGCAACTTTCAAGATTTCAGACATCTACTGTTAATAGTTATGGTGTAAGAGTTTGTTTTGTGTAGCAAGTCAGGCGGTTTCGCAAAAATTGATAAAATCGAATTTTGTGTAGTAATAGAACACATCTGGATGGCTAGCAAAACGGCCACAAAAATTCGAAATATTCTGCTAGCGGTTTATGGTCGATGCACTCCATCATTTTCGGTCATCAGCTTCTGGGTGAGCGGGTTCAAATGTGGCCGCACAAGCACGAGTAACGAACCACACAGTGGACGCCCAAGAACCGCTACCAACGATGAAATGGCCGACAAGATTCATGAGGTGTTAGTCGATCGCCGATTGAAGTTGAAAGAGATAGCAAAGACAACAGGCATCTCGGAAGAACATATCCTACACGAAATTTTGGGTATGAAAAAGCTTTCGGCGCGATAAGTGTCGCATTTGCTTCCATCGGAACAAAAACGAAATCAGGTGACCGTTTTAGAGGAGTGTTTTGCCGGGATCCAACGCAATCCAAGGGATTTCTTCATGTGTTTCGTAACCGTGGATGAGACTTGGATCCACCACTACATATCGGAGACCAAGGAACAGTCGAAGCAACAGACTTTGCCGGGCGAATCGGTTCCGAAGAAAGCAAAGACCGTTCCATCAGCCGGAAAGATTATGGCGACCGTTTTTTGGGATTCCCAAGATGTGATCGTCCTCGACTATCTACAGAAGGGCAGGACGAACACGGAGCAATACTACAGCGATTTATTAACCCGATTCATTTGCAGCGGAAGAAAGTGTTTTTCCGCCACGACAATGCACCGGCTCATTCATTTCGCATTGTGGTGTCCAAATTGAATGAATTGTGCTATGAATTAGTCCCTCATCCTCCATATTCACCGGACTTAACCCCAGCGACTTTTACCTATTCCCAAACCTGAAAAAGATTACTGGGAGGAAAAAGATTTGCCTCAAACGAAAAGGTCATCAACGCTACAGATAGCTATTTTGCAGATCATGAAGCATTCTACTTTTTCGACGGCTTGAAGAGACTAGGGCGCCGTTCAAAGAATTGTATTGGTCTTCGAGGAGACTACATCGCAAAATAAAAATAAGAAACCACACCAATACCGTGTTTTTTTGTCGATTCTAGAAACATTTCAGGTCGCCTTCGTAACCATGACATAAACAATCAAGAAGACGCTCTGTTACATTCTCCTTTATTTATAATGTTATTACCAGGTATGTGTGGCCATTACAATAATTTCCTAACTATAGTTATAATAATAAATGTTAAGTGTTAGAACTACTGCCACATTTGAAAGTTCAGTTTCTTCTCTAATGACCCCGTTTGCTCAACCATGGCTTAAAGTAATTTAACCTTACAGCTATATTGTGGACAGCAATTTATTTAATATATTGTTATAGTTTACATTACCGCTGTTCTAGCTAGAACAGGAATAACGACACCTAAATGGAAAGCGTGCATGTCGTTTCCGAATGTCTTCTTATCGCGAGAACCAGCATTTTTATATATTCCTGGAGATAAGTGTCCTGGAAACCATTATAGTCGCCTTATCTAATACAGGGAATATAATATTTGGAAAGTAGATACCACATGCTACAATTATTGTTGAATGCGGAAAAATTCGATTCTCGCAGTGGAACTTATAATTTAAATTTCTAAAACTACTTGTTGGTCTATTATCACACGCGGTTGAACTTCTTAAAGAGAGAAGAAATTCGAGATGTTGCGAAGGAGCGAAAACTACTGTACTTTAAAAAGTAATATAATAAAAGTCAGTGTTGAAAGTACTTCAATATAAAGCACTATGAAACAGACGATATACACTTCATCTTAGAAAATACAAAATTATATTTGTTTCTAACATATTTGAAGTTTCTTCTACACCGCAATATCCTTACGTTTACGTTTAGAGTAGTGTCTGGGCCGTCAACGAGAATAGATTGTTGTCGAATACTATGTGCAACAGTAACACCGAGAATTTATCAGATATAAAGCTAAGTTTGGATTGACAAGTTCTCAGTATACTTGGGAGTATTCCTAAAACAATTTTTGAAAACTATATCCATAGATAAATACATGTTTAGAATAAGAAATATTTCGGTGTGATGTTGGTTCTATCCATGATTACTAATAAATATTTTCAAAATACTCCGTGAAAGCGGCAAAAGCAACAGCAATTATATTTTTGTTTTGAGATATAAAGTAGGAGACATTATTCATACTTCGCAAAATGGATGTGGGCAATCCATGGTGGAGTTTCTCTTTGATTTTGACAGAGCCAAGTACAGTTTTACAATCGTTTGATGAAATGTTTAACTTCGCAATAGAAATAAATGTCACAAGACTGAACCCTTGAGAGTAATAGATGTAAAAAAATTGCGTCTGTTGCTATTAATAAATATTTCATGGTAAATTCTATTGAAAATTAACTTTAGGTGCAGATTAACCTGCGTTGACTCCCTTATTTCCCTTATAATGTCTAAAACAATTACAGGAGCAAAACCCGAACATGAGATAAAAACGGCACTATAACAGCAGGAAGCTGTTCTATCTATACACTGTTACACTTTGTACACTGTATGCGCCTTCATGTATAAATTTTATTCGCTTTTCGGTAAACTTTAAAGGGGGGATAATATGTTCTAAATTCTGTACTTTGCAAACGTTCAACAATAAAGTCAATATCTGCGGTAGTTACGTTGTCTCCAAGAAAGTAAAATATCTTCGCGCTAAATATTTTCTAATTTTATTTCAAATGTTTTCCTTTTTCGATTGAATACGCTGATACTTGGAAATCCATATTGAACATAGGTGAAGAAGCAAACCACAATTTTACTAATATTTCCTTTAATATGACATGCTTCGCTATCAGATGTTCTGCTTACTATTGAACAACACGTTATTTATACACTAATTAAGGATAATGTGTGCATATTAGATTCCGAAACTAAATATTTAAAAATAAACTTACTCTAGTCTCTAAAGATAAATAAACTGAAATATTCAGATGTATACTAATAACTCACCATTGTTATATGTACACATTATTCTTAATCAGTGTAACTGAGGGGAATTTAGGGTTTAAGTATAAATAACGTGTTGTTCAGTAGTAGGCAGAACATCTGATGAAGCTGGAGTGATAGCGAAACACGTCACATTAAACTGCTATAGATATATTTGAAATATGTATTAGTAAAAATACAGTTGCAAATGGTCATTTGTATGAAGTTTAGCAAGTTCTTCCTGCTCTGGTGGTTTTTCTATACATCTCAGTCACGTACACGATCGTCTGAATGCATCAAATTTATTGCTTTCGTCGAATATTTCACTTATTTGTCGCATATTTACCACCTGTCACCTACCTCACATCACATGTATGGCACCCTATTAGTGAAATTCCGTAATATTTTTGAGCAGAGTTGCTACAGTATGTTTCACGCCATTTTGCACCATGGACTTGCCTAGTCGCACCCTCCTCGTAATGTTTATTCCTCGCTGCAGACAAGTTATATTTACTAATAAATTATGAATGACATTTGTGCATGTAAATACATCATTCGATAGATAGAAGACGCGATCGCAGGTATTGAGGAATCAACATTTTATTTTTTATCTATGTTAGTACGTTTATGTTTTCTGTTTATACATGTATGTGCATATTCACAACTAAAAGGTAGAGATATACAATGTCAAGGTTTAATATTAAAAGTTACATCATCCGAGCAAAGACCAAAATTGGTCAGCACTACCGCAATACAATCTATAATATTGCCCAAGCCGACCAGCAAAATGTTCAGCTGCGACAATCTCGTTATGGAACAGTTCAATTGTGTCCCGATGGTTAGTCGGAGAAACAGGTGCTACAAACTTTCGAGACGATGAAGTACCGAAAGTTAGGGAATTTATGCGTTAAGTTACAGTTATTTGTCGAGATGAACAACCATCTTATCCGATGACAAAGCGCGTTTGCTGTCACACAAAACCTAGTTGGTTTCGTTGCATCTTCAGGGGGCAGTAACAACGACCAATATAGAGTAGAGGGATCTAGCATATTCCGATTTTGAAAATATGTGAATAGTCGTCAGTTGCGTATATTTAGAGTAGTAATTCACTATCTGGTTGTTATCATCTCGGCTAGGGGTTTAGGCTCCGGTAGATAGAATTTGGTCCTAATAAAAAAAATGTACTTGCGGAAATTTCGGATGTAATTTTTGATACACAAGGCAGCTAACTGCTCCGTCATCGCGCTAGGAGCGCAGGATTTGAGTTTTAAATTGAATGCGTGTGGTGCCATTGAGAACTAACAAATATATCATAAAGAAAAATTAACAAAATTATCTGACTGCTAGTAATTGCATGTAATAAGAAGTATTAACTGTAAATTTTCTAATTACCTTTAAATATGCACAAAGACCTTGCTAGAGTATTCATTTCAGTCTCAATGTATGATACTGACATGTATCTCTTTATACCAGATGCTCACGTTATTAACCAGTATTCTACCTAACAAACGGGATTTGTTTATTCTAAAACATAAAAGAAACACAATTCACATTTTAACCATATAACTATTTGTAGGACCTAGAGCCGCAGCCGAATAATAAAAGAGCGAACCATATTTATTTGTGTTTGCTTTTTAATACGGTGCCTGTTGTTCTACATTGAATTAATATGAGTTATACCTAATGCGTAGTATGATAAGCATATCTACGCAAGTCTGTGCCTGTAGGTAGCTGTCTAGTTTTAAGCTGCCCCACATAAATTTGTCATGCAGTAAATGCATGTGCGAAAATGTAAATTGCATATCACTAATTTAATTTTATAGCGTATTTGACGAAATACCTGGGAATTTCCGCGAACCGGTTGTGTATGTCAAAGCTCCACTGCAGTATGTGCAATCACATCCAACTAAGTGCATCTTTGCATTATTGACATTCGTTTGCATATGCATATGCAAGTGCATTTCTGCGTATATGTATTGTGGTGTAAGTTTCAGGTTTAATTTAATCCGATGTGTGGATTCTCTGTTTTTAATAATTTCAAATATGTAAAATAGGTTTTTCGAAAAAGAAATTCCTGTACAAAGTACGTATATTGCTGATACTGTAATGATTTTTACATGTTTTTTCGAAATCGAAAATAGATGCCCACTTCAATCACCGACTAGCTATTTAATTTGTTTTTTTTTAAATTTTGTAGATTTATTAACTTAAATAGCTTTACTACTCGTACACGAATATAGCAACCCCACATTAATACTTGAAAATCACACTTACAACAAAGAATGCTGACGCAGCTGTATTAAAATTATTTAAAAATCCCTGCATACATATGGTTCCTGTAGTACCGAATGTGAGGGGAAATTACTGAGTGGTCTACTCATGGGCTGTTATTTGCCTATGCGTTGTAACAGCAGTACCACAGCTGGCGGCACTAAACCCAGATGTATAAAGTTCTGTCTGTTGCAGAATAATACAATCTTTTTTTAATAAACCATTTTTATTGTAATATGGGTCGAGGAAAAGATTGTTTATCGGAAAAAGAGCAACTTTACTCGATCTCCTTGATAGAGAGAGAGAAAAGCTACAAGTTTATACAAGAGACTCTTGTTCTGCGAAGATGATTGTAAACGCTAGAGTTCCTTACAGTTCGTAAAAAAGTAAAAGAAAATTGTGGTGAAAAAAGGAAAACTAGCACTAGAGAATACAGGAACATTCGCCTTGCAAAGAAGACACCATTCGTAAGTTCGATTGCAATTAAAAATGAGTTAAAACCTTCTATATGCACCTCTTCTATTACGTGAAGATTCTTTTAAGCAAAGTTGCGTTCAAGAAGGCTTGGAAAGGTACCTTTATTAAATAAAAGGCAAATACAGACTAGATTATCGTTTGCTCATGACATTCACAATGGGACGAAAAGAGTGGTGTAATGTACTTTTTAATTTAATTCTAGTGTATATCAACAACACATAAAGAAAGATCACCGTCGACAGCATTTCAAACCCTGTACACCAAGAAGACAGTTAAATTTGGAGGTTCTAGTATCACCCTGCGAGGGTGTCTTTCATTGAATAGCGTAGCCTCTTTACATAAGATAGAGAGTATAATGAATTCTGATGTCAACATATTACAAACTGTGCTTCTGCCATACGCAGAAGAGGAAATGTCACTAAGGTGGTTGTATATGCAAGGTAGCGATCCGACATATGTATGTTTCTCGTAAAGCGAAAACATGCTTTCGACGTAATAACGTTGACATTTTAAGTTGTCTGTTGTAATCGCCGGACTTAGACCCAATTGAAGATTTATGAATGGAGTTGAAAAGGGCTGCATTTTCTGCTAAGCCGCAAAGTATTGACAAGGATATGCCAAGCTGAAAGGCAACAAATTTCAATAGAGATATGTAGGCAACTAATAAACTCGCTGCCCCACAGGTGTCAGGAGGTGATAAAGAGGTCAAGCAACAAAATATTAAGTTTTTCAGTCCAATTACTTAAGTAATATTAGTAGTTCAATATACTCGAATTTTTTTTTATTCATGCACAGACTGTACGTACACATATTTTCTTGATTACCTTTGTTCTTTAAATATTCCTTGCCTTTAGACGCTGCACGTTTAAAGTTCTCATTGTTCGTTGATTAATAAGACTTCAGTCAGCAGCTTGCTATCGTTGAAGTTGGTTTATTTAATTTTAAAACTGGGAGAAAATTTCCTACATTGCAATTTTGCGTCGTTCTTTACAAAGTGCCGGTCGCTTCCAAGGCGACCTAGTAATCAACATTTACTAAGTTTGTTTGTCTAGTTGTGACAACATTACTTACAAACGTGGAAGGCTTGATACAAATTTATCAGTCATACCGCCCTCTCCCGTAGTTACGAGAATTTTGAAACTAATTTTTGTAGCTACGTAGATAATAAATTACAAATAATAAACCGATTGTTGCAATTTTATGACACTTTCAGACGTAATATATGGATTTCTACTTCAGAAAAGGAAATAATTAGATGAATATTGAAGCACCCTAATATTTCTTGTTCAATAATAAAGAATTAGAAACATTGAACTAAAGAAAATTGAAAATAAATAAGAGGTAATAAAATTATTAAACTATCAATATTAATACTAATATTACTTACTAAACTACCGTTGGTATTAATAATGATAAAATTACAATTTCCTTGCAATTATCCAACGTAATTAAATTATTAAAAAAATATTAGTCCCCGAGGGGCTCGAACCCGCAAATCTTCTTCGTTTTTTTCTGATATTTTTTCAGTTATTCAATTACGTTGGGTAATTGTAAGGAAATTGTAGTTTTATCATTACTAATGCCAACGGTGGTTTAGTATTATTATTAGTAGTAATATTGACATTAAGATTAGCATTAATATTGGCATTAGTTTAACAGTTACGCACTTGTCGTATTAATAATATAGTGTCTGTGAGATATTATGATATATCTACTGACATCGTGACATCTAGAGGGATTGAAAGCAACTTGAACTTAGTGGTCTCGTAATGTAATGGTAGCACAGTATGCCAGAAATGTAAAGATTGTGGGTTAGAGTCCCTCCAAGATATTTTTTCGGTAATTTAATTACGTTGGATAATTACAAGGAAATTCCAATTTTATCAATAAAATTATTCTCTTAGTTATGAGTCAAACGTATAAAGAATCAAAATACCATTATTTAATAAACTTATGTACCGTTGAAAGAACCGCGAAAGGGGAAAGGAATACTTGAAAGTTCGTGCGCTTTTTTCTGATACATGTATACGTTTCCAGAGGATGGATTCCGATGCAATATCATGCAGAAAAAAGCGCTCAATTTTACACAAAAAGAACAAACAGAATTTGTTAGAAATACATTTCTTGCGGAAATATATTCCGATCACAGCACAACAAATTCAATACACACATTTGTAACAGTGAAAGCTTTTCCATCGATACTAAGAAATCTCTTCAATTCACATAATAAAAGTTCCACGCGCCCGTGGAATTTCAACTACAGTTGGATGACAGTATCTCTTGGGTCCGTTAGATCATTGAGGGATATAAAATATTTAAATTGGATAACTAAACGCGTATAGGAGAATCTTCGAAATGGTCACGCATCTTTTTTTAATTACCGTAACCAGTAATCGACATTTGTTTTTCGAAAGTTTAATTATACTGCGATGGTGTTATATCAATTCCCTTTCTATCATCTTAATTGGGCATTGCGAATTATCTAATAGTAATTAATACACCGCCTGCTCTTAACCCCCGTTAACCCTTACACGACTAATTATCTAGTCCTATAGAGAGCTTTGTTATGCTAACAGGGAAATTGTTTCATAATATTCAAATACAGAATTTTGAAAGTCTTGGCTAAATGATCTCAATTTTAACGAAGAACTAATAATTATCAGTAAATTAGGACATATCAAGGAGAAGGCATCACCGTTTTTTATTTTTAATACCACAGGGAAAACCAAGCCAAGTACATTAGGGTGTGCTACAGTAATCTACGGGAAACATTTTTCGTTATAGGAAAGTTATTGCTGCTAGAACAACCTCATCAAATTAAAGCCTAATTAAAGAATAATTTGAACATTACTATTCAATTATGGGAGTGCTTAAGGCGTGTGATCAAAAAAGAAAAGCGAAAAAATATGTTAATAGACATAATCTACAATTGAGGTTATATGGTTTTCAGTTTTATTTTGTATTTAATATTTCTTTGCATTCGAAACTTTCTGGTATTACAAAGTCTTGCTGTTGAGCGCAGATAAGTAAGTGAATGTCGTCAATGTTATAAAGGCAAATATGAAGATAGATCCAAAATATTACAACGTAACATGAAAAATAAAAGAAAAAGCGAACGATAGTTTATAAATATAGTAGCTACTAATGAGATTTTCTTTTGTTGAATGTAAAAATTATATTTGGCCATAAAGAAATCACAAAACCGTCAGGCCATATCCGATTAGCTGTTGCAAATTTGATATGTCTGTGCGGTACAGAAATTGCAAGACCAAGAAGCGGTACGAATTTGTTGGTCAAACTTCGAAGAAACCCATAACTATTCAAACGCAGTAACTGCAAAAGAGTTCTTCGTAAACTGCGAAATATGTGAAGGACAGTAACTGCCTTTAATATCAAAGTAAGAAGAAAACAAAAGATTAGCACAGTTTAATTTTATTCTTATTAAGCCTCTTAGCACTGATTCCCGTAGATGGCTGATGTCCTTTTGAAGTATGGTGCCCCAAGTAACCTGCAATTCATGCCGGAGAGCCTTCAGCATATGCGGAGGATTTGCTAACTTCCTCAGCTTTCTTCCTGCAATGTCTGACAGGTATTCGATTGGAGAAAGGTCGAGAGATATGAATGGTCATGGTGAGATATTGACGTGAGTCGATTTAGAGAAGTTCTTGCTACGTGGCAACGAGCACAATCCTGTTGGAAAAGCGGGTGTTAGAGCTATTAAAGATATGGAAGAGTATGTGGTTCCATCGCCTCACTAACCCAACACTAGGCGTTCATGGTGCCTCGGATGAATAGCAACAGAGATTTCTTCCCACGTGCTGTAGGATCCCATACCGTAATTCCCACAAGTCGCTGCACACATTTTTCGAAAGAAAATTGAATATCGCAACATTCCCCACGTCTTTGTTTGACATCCATTAGGCCAACATGCGGCTCTATGCAAAATTGGGATTTATTACTAAATACTACCTTCTATCACCCTATGTTATATCTTATTCTCATCTAAGCGGTTTGAAGGACCACAGGACAACCTTCGCTAATTAACCATAGATCAGAAATTGATCTAGTAGTGAAGTATCGGTCTTCAGTTAAGGTAATTTCTCTGAACGAAAAACCGTCTTCGTGCAAGCCAACAATCCGACCCCTCTCGAATTCGCTCAACCGGTAGTAATTTCCAAGTTATCGCAGTCTAGGCATAATCAAACCCTCAAAATACGTTGAATAAAAGTATCAGTTGATATTAGTATCGGAGAAGACTGCAAAAAATGTTAGATAGTTATACGTTTTTGCCAAGTTTGGCCAAGAATTCTCTTGAATTGAGTACAACTGCAATCGTTCAAGACAGCTTACGGTAGTTCAAAGCAGGTTAGGGTATTAGGAAATAAGAGCTACTTATATGTGCTTATCCACTATTGACATATAGATGCTGACGAAGATGCTTAATACAGTAAAGAATTACCATAGAGTTAAAATTGCTCCTCTTAATGATTCACTTAACTTGGAGATACGCATGTGGTCTGGAGCATTACCTCTTTACAGCTACTAAAGTAATATTTGCGTAAAATAGTTCTTCTTCTGGTTTCCACGTTTGGATCTGTCATTTATAGTGGCTTGTATATCGCATTTTTGCAAATCTGGAAAACTGTAATAAATTTCTCTCCTATACCATTCATCAACCTTGTCAGAGACGTTTCAATGTGCGTTTCAGTGATCCCGATCAAGATAATATAGTACTTTTCAGTTTTCTTGACATCTTCGAATTGCAACAGAGTCTTGTGATTGGGTATAAAATATATAATAATTTAATAGTGCGCATTGTAACGATACTGCTTCAAACCTGGTACTTCATCTAGTAACCATAGATTCAAATAGTAGCACAATTACCGAATCTCTTCAGGGATTTGAGATAAGTTTCTGCCTGAATATTTTGAAGACCATCAGATTTAAAATACCCACTGCAGCATTTATTACGCTGTTTCTGTTAGTATCTGTTGCTTCATTCAAGCTTATCCATATTTTCCCATTTTTTTAAATAATATTTCGTATGATATTTGTAATTTCGTGCGTTGAGAACGTTATCGCAGTTGGCGTTTCTCCACAAACTGGTAGTAAATTGTGGGAAACACTACCGACGCCATCATTTAATACTAGCAAAACTATTAAAAACTCATCAAAGTATCTTTTAATACTTCCAGTTTCACTAGCAAATCTACGCAAATGACGAGGGGTTGTCTTCACCACGTACATGAGAGAATTGCATCTAAGTAATTTCCACTGTTTTTGGACTATAAACTCATAGAGTTTTATTTAAATCTGCGAGTAACACTTATGTTAGTGGTGTTCCCTTGCAGGTGCTAATTTTATATTGTGAGCATCGAAACGCTTCGAGATATTTTAAGTTAAGGAAAAAATAACTGATGTATGTTCTTCTGTAATTGTAGACTAGATTACATGTTATAGTTTCTAGTCCCACTAAAAGCATTGCTATGTCACGTTAGGATAGTTCAAATTTCAATTCCGCGCTTCACCTTCGATCCTCATTTAATATGTATCTGTTGATGATAGCTTGTTAATTTTAATTAGTTAATCGTGTAGCCTAGTCGAATTTCAATCGCGTATGTAACTGCATACCGGTTATGGTATGTGCTTACGTTTACGAGAATATATTTTAATTAATTTTCATTTCTGAGCTCAACCTTTCCCCTTTACTAGCGAGAAAGCTGGAAAACGGTAAGCTAGTAAGGCCATTTTCACAGAAGCTAAATAATATATGTTAATCTTGATTAAGGAGATATCACCTTAATAGCAATAGAAGTTTGAAACTTCCTGAGTGCTCGAAAACCGGTAACTTTCGTTGATAGTTTAACGACTTCCCCGTCACCTAAGTTTTCAGTATCTTATACAAATGTGAACTGATCATTCCGTCTTATTTCGCCCGACGCGACCTCAATTAGAATTTATACGGTTCTTTGCGTTCTAACGGTTTTATTTAAAAAAAATCTAACTAGAAGTTTTTAAAAAATACGTACGACGTTTCAGCGAGACTTTCTGAAGTAATATATATCCGATTTTAAACTAGATGAAGTTTTATTAGGAACCTTGCCAGGTTATTCGTTTCCAAAGGTCTCTCCGTGCTTGTCGTTGTTCCCATCCATTGTAGTTTATATATCAATACACAGTTTCGGCATTCTTTTCTTTTTCCAATGGTTTAGAAAGTGGTAGCATTGTTTTATCAAACACTTTGTTTCTGTATCCTACCATTCATAAGCTTAAGATCACTTTGAGAAACCTGTATCCTCAATTATCAGTTGAATAACAGTTTTTGAAACGTTTACTTCATTTAAAAGTTTTAATATAATTTTAACGTTGTTGTAGCTGTTATGTAATATTTTTAATGTAAATTTTAACGACCTTTCTATTGCCAATATTGCATTCAGGAAGGGATAACATAACCCCGAAATGCGTCGCAAGCAAAATAAAGTTATACATAGTAACCAGAATAGATTATTTACCTGATTGAAAATTGCCAACACAAAGAAAAACAAATACTAATTGATGATTTATTTCAAATATAATGTAATGACTTTTTGATTCGTTACGGAGACTAATTATTACAGCACGTTTTTCGATATCCAACAATTTACTTTTGTATATACAGTGCCAATAAACTCAACAGAATTACAAACGACAATGGTTAAAATATTGTAATAAGTATTTATATTAATTTTGTGTTTCTATTTTCTATATATAACACATTGATATATTTATTCGCTTTTAATGCATCCCAAATGTTAACATTTTCCATTTGCTGATGCATTGAAATTATTCTTCTTTTAAACCATACGCTAAGTAAAATTTGTATTTCCTTTTTCCAAATGCAGTTGGAATAAATCCCCAACGTTGGGCTAATTGGCACACGCTTAGCTGTTTGCGGTGCATACACAGAGAAATCAATACTTCGATCAATTGTGACTTCCGATTGTAATGCACAATCGGAAGTCACAAAAGAAAATTGTCAATGGTATTCAAATGAGAGAACTCTCTCAAGAGATCCGGTAGTACTCAGTGAAAATTTAACTTTACCTTTTCCTTCGCCATCAAGATAAGTCAATTTAATATAATAAATAAATTTCCTGTTAATCAGTTTTGTTTTTGTTTATTACTTAGTGTCTGAGTTGTATCTGCTCCTTTAATTGTTCTCTCAACGGCTCCTGCAGTTGTAGTCCGCTAATCCGAGTTCCGGTAGTGAAAATTGATGGTTTCTGAAAAGGAATGAGAGAATTTTCGAAAAAAAAACATTTACTTTTTAAAAAGATACAAGAATTGCTGAAATTTTAGTTAGAAATAGAAGAATTACTACAAGAACATCATGCAATGAGCACCATTTTCAACGCATTGTTCAAGAGTCTAGATAAAGCTGGTTACCACTCTCTCCAACATTGGGTGAGGTACAACACACATTTCTTTCTGAAAAACATCTTTCAGTTGATTGGGGTTGCGAGACTTATACATGTAAACTTTAGCTTTTAGGTAACCCCCACAGAAAATGACTCAGGATGGATGGTCCGGAGAATGAGAACCGACCAAATCACGTTATCTCGACTAGAGATTAGCTTCTAGGGGGATAATATTCTTCTTTTCCCCCATTGATTCCCATGAAGTGTCACTGTAGCCCATTATTTGAACCAAATTTGTCTTGGGTTTATATTGTGATAGTATTAATCAGTAAAGAAGAAATATCTACGGTGGCGATATACCCCTCAAGAAAAAACAGGCCTAGCTCTCCGAATTTAACCATTCCAGCGCAAACTGTAACTTTCTCATAATAAAACAGTTGTTGCTACAACTCTCAACAACATCTGAAGTTCTAACGATTCACACTTCCGTTAAGGTAGCTGTGCACCTTATCGGAAAACGTCACTGTGAACTCTACAAAAGTACCTTCTTTATCAGAATGGTACTACTTCATTTCCTATAGGACTACAATTTTGTAGAGGCGGTGGAAACTCCTATGTATTCAGTCATACAACCTAAAAGCTTGAACATGTTAGAACGTAGAGCGATGGGGAGTTTATTTTATTGTATTACGCATAGGTTTAATGTTTCTTGGGATTCTGACAGTTTGAACAAATTCACTCCTCGCCCTTGGCATACCTGAGGATATAGTACGAAAGTTTTGCATCCACAACAGTATTGTCCGCCTAGTAACTCTTCCGCGGACAGGAACATTGAAATTTTGGCATAATAAAACAATATAGATTTATTTTTTGCGAAAATATGAGATTATTAATCAATGTTGTGACCTGCTATGAACGAAAATTTAAGTATGTATTGTTTCTTATATTAACGCCATCCACAAAATATTAACACCCAAATGATATATGAATATATGATTGCACTAAAACAACAACTTTAGGAAAAACGCAATCGACGAAAGTTTGAAGATTAGCATTGTGTGATTAGTCGTGCCAAAGACCACTGAAGTCTGGACACATTACATTCACTCAAAGCGAAACCAAGATTGTCGGCAGTATATTGGGTTAGCTTGATCAAATTGGTAGTAGTTGAACGTTAACTAATAAATTCATGCTGGTGAATAGCAAGGTGAGGTTTAACGCTATTGTAAAGTTTGTCTTAAATAAGTTGCTCGAAAATGTTAGCATAGTTAGATAGAATACCAACTGGCGTATGGTTATAAATATTAGCTCAGTCAATTTTTTTGAAACTGGCAATTAGCTGGAACTAATTTTTCCAAAGTGTTCACAAAGTAGATATGGCGAAATTATGCGAAAAAGTTCACATAAAATTTAGGAAAAAACTAGTTAGCAAGACGTACCTGCAAACCATGGTAGATTTAAGTTTTTTTGTTTAAAGCACAAAGAACTTGACTTGGAGTAAAATCTGCAATACTAAAACAATAAGAATTAAAATTTGAGCACAACTGAACATAAATATTTAGATAAGAGTTTCACGAATATAGTACTATTTGAATTGGAAAATGGAAGATGTTAGAGGATCTATCGACGATGCGTTATCAAATATTACATTCTGGATATTCTGGAAAAATATTCAAAGTATTCCACCTAAAACAAGACAAGATATTTAAGAAATTTTCACACAATTATTGTAACAATTTAGGTGAATATGTTCGACAGATTGTATTTGTTTTGTACTAAACAACTTAATTAACATCGTACGTGTCTTGGTTTAGTATTTGCATTTCAATTTAGGAATTTTGGAAATTCAGTAATACACGTAATTGTAATGCAAACGAAGTAGAATTACAATCACGCATATACAATATCATTCTTGTGAATTAGCTGTTGATGAGCGGCCGCCAAAATGCGGTTACACTACTGCAAGATGCGGGCTATTAGCATTAAATCGATTTTTTGGAGTGTATTAACGTTATTTTCATCAAAACAAGATATATGTAAGCGCATATAATGAAACTTTGTTAAGCAATATCTTGTAAATTGCTATAATAAACATTATATTAGGGTATATTAAGGAATAGTATACTATCACTCATAAGTTTAAGATTTGAGAAATTTGTATTAAGATTTAACTAAACATCTTAATGCAAGAAGTGAATATATTTGTTGAAATTTACAACACGAAAACAGAATAGATTATATTGCAAGAAGTACATAAGTAAACTGTACACTCACTGCCAAATGGTGGTTCAGTTAAAATATCTCTACCTTTGTGTTTTAATTACAGTTTGAAGGAGCTTTGGCATTACCTTTATTATCTTAATATTTCTATGTTCTTACTGACTTGTGTATCTGATAGTTTTAAGTACTCATGGTTTTGTTTTGTCCACTTTTACATTTATATTGAGTTATTTTATTTAGCTCAATGTTACTATTTTGGCAGGATTGCTGCACGAAACCGGTCGCTATAATTTTAAATAAATTGTGATATTGTGAGACATTGTCCCGTATTTATTTTCACCGCATATCATTCTCATGTTAATTCCAATCCATTCAGTGTAGAGATACACTCATAAATATTTTATTGGACTGGAACTCCGTTTGAGTTACCTTTCTATTAAGTTCGTTCCACAATTTGTGTATATGATTCAAGTTTGGATGATTTTTGCAGAATTTTGTAATGCGTTTGCGATCGTTATCGTGCTAAGTAAACCAATTCCTGACAAATGATAAATTAGAGGGAATTATATGTTGCTCTAAAGTTCCTTCGTAATGGTGTTTTTCTCAATGTACCTTCAATTCCCACCAAATTTCTAACTCCATTCACCGTATTTGACAAATTGCATTATAGCTTACGGTAAGATCTTTCTTTAGAAGTCCTTGAAACAAAAATCCACGGTTCATTACCAAAACTTTTCAATTTGTACTCGCCGCTTCAAAGAATATTTGACACAACAATGTTCAGCTTCAATTAATGGTTATTATTCAAAGGCCCCGTGAGCGCTGACCATGAATATTTCTTGATACTTCGCTATACGTTTCAATTGTTAAATGAGCAACGCTTTTGTAAACTTTTTGTTTATTTGAAATGCCACGTCCGTTTCAAGAAACAAGTAGATACGCAGATGTAATTCAGAGATATGCCTTCGTTAGCTTAAACTGAAACACAAGTGGACGCTTTCGTTAAAATTTTGAGTGTATTTACGCTAGAAAAGGATCTTAAAAATGCGATGCATATACAGTTTCTGCAATCTCGGAAATGTTATTCTGTAATAGATTAAAACCGTAATCATACTGACATGGTAATGACTTGTTAATGCTTTCTTATTTTCCAATAGGTAGTCTTAAACTTAAGTGTTAGTGCACATATATATCTTTAGAAAATGCTGGTGTCCCAAACTACCATGGTAAAATATTACAGTTGCTGCGTAGATTTATCACACATTATTTTAGGTATTTTTAAGGCATTTATAGAGCTTTCTTCATCAGTTCCTCTATCGGGCACTTATTTCGTACAGTTTGTAAACATGAAATACGTCAAAGAAGAAAAAACTTTAATTGATCGACTAATTTCGCTTAAAAATTCTCTGATGTAAAATGGCTTTTCTATGTAATTCACTTTTTAACTTAAATTTTTTAGATAAGTTTTTAAAATTTTCTTTGTGTAATCAGAAGGAAGATAATCAAACAATTTTCGAGTTTGTATATTTGTACGCCGGTGGGTTTTGATGAAAATAGCTACTTTTTTTTAAGTGTATATAACCTTTTTGTCAATTCGTCATTAAATCGTTTACTTTCGTAAATTTCATTAACCATGTTAGCACTGCGTTTTCGATGAGCTTTGCCGTAACAGGTATTACAGCTATTGGTTTATAATTTTCAGTTGTTTTCATCGCCTGCTTTAAAAGTCGGTTTGATTATTGTGTTTGTGTTGGGAATATACCAGTCCCGAATTTTAAAAAGAGCATTTATCAGAAATATTTACCCTTCTTTTTCTTTCTGTCGTGTTTATTCAGTAATAACAAGCAATTTTTCTTTGGATTTCCCTGCAGGTTCAATTTAACCTAGCTTTCTTTCGTTTCATTTGTAATAGTCTCAGTTACTAATAATCATAACATATTGAATAGCCGGCGGTACAAGTTCCTTAACTCCTGCATTTAGCGCAACCCGAATGGTTGTATGCAAGTTTGCCAATCACTCAGTTGTAACAACTGAAGCAATGCTGCATATGTACATTGATTAATAAACGGTAAACCAATCTACCTATGATGTGGTGATTGTGTATCATGTTATTGTGACAAAGCTTTTATTACATGGCCTTCTAGAATTATTTTAGTAGAAATATAGTTAGTTATATAGTATAACTTAATATTGTTAACATTTCGACTGCATTAATACGTGCGAGATTATGTCGTAGAAATTAGAAGAAGATCGCGGTTTAGCTGATAATAAATTTTGTTAGAACTTTAGGTATATAACATTGACATGCATCCTAAAAAAGGATAGTTTCTTCGAAGGAAGGTCATTTTGTGAGAAGAAGGCAGCAAACTGCAATTCACTTTGCCACGTTATGGAAACGTTAAGTTAATATCGAAATATAGATCTTTATTTAAATAGAACGTGTAGTACCCTGTATACTAAGGCCGTTTTTTCTCAACCTCCAATAGCTTATAAAAACAAACCAAGTGTAAATAACAAAATGAATTTATTAACAAAAGTTATGTGCCAACGTGGCTACTTTTCTACAAAATCACCATGAAGATTAATGCATTTGGAGTAACACGAGAATAGATATACCAGGTTTTTTTGTAATCGGCAAAGTATCACCTTATCAATACAGATCGAGAAATAGTTAAGCTGATTTTAGTGGAAGAATTGAATATGGGGAACGCTGCTGTGATCCTTGGCTCTCGGATTTTGACGGATAAACAGAAATAGTGCAGGCTTGATATGAAGCCTAATCTTTCATCGAATACTTTCTTCGGAGACTTATTACGAATGATGCAACTTAATACTTCCAGCATAATCTAAAAAGCACAACGTGATAGCATGCTGCCTAATACCCGAGTTCATGTGTTCTACAAAGGCATACATGTCACAGTATCAGCTTAATGCCCTGCTGGTGCGTTTCGTCAATCACAAAAAATTAGTTATGACAAGCAGGCAACCAACAATACTATTTAGGTACTGAAGAGATTACGAGATCCTCTTTGAAGAAAGAAGTAGATGTTTGACCTGATGAATAGATCAATGATTACGTCGCAGTCTGTGGTAAGTTTCTGGTCAAAAAGAGCGATTATTCCATTAGATCATTTTGCCTATTTACTCGACTTGGGTATTTGTGGTTTTTATCTATTTCCAAAATTAAAAAGTGATATCAAACAGAATGTTAGGCGGCCGTTCAACAGTATTCCGAAAAATGAGTTCCAAGCGCGCTTCCAGAAATAGAAACACTGCTTAAGTAAGTGTATACGTACACAATGAAAGTTCTTTGAAGGTGTAGTAATCGTTAGTGTACAATTCTAGATGCATGTCTTCTAAAGATGCACTCCGGGAAGTAAATCGTTACATTTCACACGACACCATATGATAGAAGATAACGATGATCAAGTGTAAATACGCAGTTTGTGAATCTGAAGTTCAAAGGTAAGTGCAGTTAATTTTAATGCCATCACAAGAAGCAAATAAAGTCGATGCTAAGCAATCAAACATATGGGATTCGAAAATTACGTGCATCGTTTTGCGTCAAACTGATGTTTAATAATCGAGAATATGGAATACTACTGGTTTAAATTGATATCGACGTTTAATGCTAAGCTATTAGCCTTCAACGGAGTAGTACAAATTGGATGCGACGTATTCCCTTACCAATCTACAGTTTAAATGAAGCAAAGGAAGCTAGCACTAGCTTCTAGTGGAAAACGATTTTTTAACGAGACGGAAAATCACCCAATTACACACGCTGAAATAAAATTCATAAACGTTCATTTCGCTGCATTCATTTACCTGAATATTTACTACTTTTCTACAATTTCTTTTCCAGATACAATCGTATATTTTTAGAAACGGCATGACGTAAGAATGCGGAAATATCCGTTCGACTAACGAACTGAAGGACCGAAATAAAATTATTCGGCCACCGAGAAAATAAGTAATTGCTTGAGGTTAAGGGAAGGATCATTTATTTGTTGGCCTTGTGTCAAGACGTAGCCTTAATTGAGGAGATGCGGGTTGACGTTGAAAAATTGTTTAATTTTTTTCGATAGTTCTCAAGAACAAACGCGGAAAATTAGAAATATTTTCGCCGTAAATTTAAGTCTTGTCATATTTCACTCGTGAAATTTGACGTGAAGGGCTGAAATATAACTTTTAGTTTTTATTCGCTTTAAGGCTTCTGAAAATCGTCAGGATAATGTTAAAAGGTAGAATACAACAATAATTTTGATAGAAAATCGTTCTGTAGATTAATGACTTCTAAAATAATGATTTTTTGATAGTAGTCGATCCACGTATCTAATTTAATAATAATGGGAATAATAATAATAATAATAATTTCTCGAGTTCATAGTTACTGTGGTATACCTGAAGACTGGATACTGTTAGACTGGTTAGAAATATTGCACATATAAGTAACATGTCATTGCGGATTTTTGACCATTTGGAGCTTTCCCTTTTTATTCGTTTCTCAAAATGTTCCACTTTCGAGCTTTCAGTTTATGGAAGGTTTATGGAGGTGAATATGCTTTTGAATCCCCGTTTCGTGCGTCAATTTTATATTTTACAATAAATATGGAAAAGTAAAAACAAAAATTGACAAGGTTTCCTAATTCAGCAGTTGAATTTAAAATTAAAAGAAATGTACGATAACCCTTGAAGACATATGCACAATATTTATACATATCAGAAAATAGCACATGTATTGAAAAATGAAAATATGTTTTTGACTCTATGTAAGTAACATTTATCTAGTCTGTGTATTATACAATACATAATTGAAATAAAAATTAAATTTATATATAATTTTACTATATTTTTTAGCTTGTCCAATGCGTCACTAGGATTTTCTCCATTTTGAATTAGGTCACTTACAAATATTTTTAACCTCCTACCTAATTCACAGTACTTTCCTGCTCTTTTAGGGATATTTATGCACAATGAATTTTGCAGTAAAACACTGTTACGATAGTGAATTTCTTTCTGAAGGATTTCCATGCATTCAAATGTACTGCAATGTACTTTTCCGATCTTTCTGTTGAGTCCGTTATGCCATCCTTCTATAGAATTTGTAGTCCGACGATGTTCTTCATCGCTAATCCATATTCGGCGAAAATTGTTGATACATGGGTCTCCAAAATAACTGTTAAATTTAACAATGGTTTCATCGGTAGGAGAATTTTCCATCTATAACATTTTCTTCTGGCAGATGAGCTAATGTAGCGCACCTCTTTATATGATCCCTTATTTCCTCGTTTGCCTTATACAACTTTGTTAGACATAAATCTTGCACTAAACGGCAAAGAGTTTGATAAAAATGAAATGATATGTTTGATAACTGTAGTCGGTAGAAATTCTTCCAAAGCACTAATTGCGGCAGCTTCAAAATCAAAAATACCTTTTTTTGTAAAGAAATTCTTGATGCTCTTTTTTAATAAAAAGAAAGATCGTTGATACGTCGTCCCTTTTTTGTCGGGTAGCAGGGCATATGCAGCCGGAATAATGTTTGCTCTTTCTTCTGTACTACCAATATCCACGTGAATTGTACATAATTGCAAAACAGTAAACGACAACTTTTAAAACGCCAATTGAATAAGAAGCAATAACCTTCTGCTATTAAATTATCTCCATCTATCATATCTTCTTAATCCCTTGACGAGTTCAATAATTTTCTCTTAACAGAGGCTTTTACTGGTTTACTGTTACCTCTAAATTTTGCGAAATGGGATTCAAGAACAAGAAATATAGTTTACGCGCTCGAAACGGGACTATTTCAGGTAACATTCTGAGGCCTAAAAAGGGAATGTACGAAACGGGAAGTAACGTTAATGCTTGTGTAATGAGGAATTGTAATTAGTATCATTGTTCTTGTACAACAGAAATAATTACTTCTAAGAACAAGACAAGCAGTTCGTTCTGAATAGCAAAAGTAGGCTAGTAAAAATGATTAGCTGATATTTAGGGCGTACTCTAAGGGAATTAGTCTGAGCTGAGAAAGATACTATGCAATATTCAGAGTCAAAACGTTAAAGATATTAATAATACGGGAACCAAAATGGAGCTTCTAAAGGATACAGAAATCAAAATGTTAAATCAAGCTCTTGGCAAAAGAAATTGTCGGAGTTATGGAACACAATTTCTAATTTTTCTGGGTAGATACTAAATTTGATATATTGTTTGTCCGTAAGCTCTCTTACGAAGAATGCTAAATATTGCATTAAATAGCGTTAACATCCTCAACCGCTTAGTAATTTGTTCATCAATCGTCCTTTGCAAACATTATCGAAAGTACTGAATTCCCCTTTCACCCCAAATCTCATTTGGCCGCCGAAAATTTCATTCCGTTGTTTACAAAACTAGCAGAGCGTTTTAATCCAAACTCAGCTCAAAGGAATATGGTACGAAATGTTTACAGTACTACCAAACCAATATGTTACGATGAAAAGTTGCGAATTTGTTACTGATAGAATATATTTCGAAACCGTAGCTAGGACGTTCGTAGCCAATAGCAAAATTCATATAGTCGCGAAAGCGACTAGCGCGGAGCTACAACACGAATCGTGACCTCGGTAATCGATAAAATTTCCCGCTGTGTTGCCGTACAACATCCTCTGCGCTATGCGTAGATCGTAAATGCTAAGAGCGATCGTATAGGCATATCGAATGGTATATACATACATGTACATCCGGTAATGCGTGAAATGTCGCAGGAAGTATAAAACTAAGTATTTTTACAAGAAAGAGTAGTTGTGCTATTACAGAAGAAAGACTTTGTTCAATCGCCTACGATATTCCATTTAGCGATATGTAATATAACTGCATATCGTTTACAGCAAGTTTTGCGCGAAATAAACATAGCATTAAACACTGTAAGATGAATACTTTTATGCAATAATGCCAATAAAGCGTTGAACAAGTCAATACAAATACATGTAAATGGAATAAATATAATCAACAAGGTCACATTGCATAAACATTAACAATTATTTACAACATTGATTAATATTGTTGTCGACATATAAAATTAAAATTTATTTAGAAAAATTCTGCAACCAAATAGAGGTATTTTCTGAAGACATGCACACAGTTGTCACTTGAACTCGTTGACTTTATAACGATTCAGTTCGTGCGGTATGTGATTGTACATTTTAACAATCTGAGTCGTGACACTTTTAAAACTAACGTCTTACTTGTTTGTGGAGGCAATAGGTGTCCTTCCTTGATACCGCGGGTGTTCCGCTTCATCTCTTGGTTTTTTAAAAAGTTCATAGTTTTCAAGCACAAAAATCACAAGCAAGGTAAGTATTTTATATTCTTTAAATAGGTCTTTGCACGGTATTTAGGATACATCCCAAAACCACTTCGAACGCAGGATTTCTGTAATCTAAAAATTCTGTCAGCGTCCACCGATGCACCCCAATATATAATACCATAGCAAAATTTGTATACATAGACATAATAGGTATAAAGGCCAGTATGGATGTTGCATGGGAAAAATGTTGCACAAAATTAGGATGCTATTATGACAGATATGGAAACGATTAAGCTAATATGGAAACGTTAGTAGAGAATAATAAGACACTGGAACTTAGAACATCATTTTATCGGCTTTCTACATTAACTAACTTTTATCCAATTTGCTTGTTTATTCATTTATTGGTGGTTTTTATAGTCCTTCATTAAGCTGTCTGTCTTTTGTTTTAGTATTCGCAATGCATTCTTCCAACATGATGCAAATTTGGCATTTAGTACTAGACTCTTTATAATCCTTCCCACATATCCAATATTCCCTACATATTTTCCTTAAGCAATTTTCTCGCAATTAGTTACTGTACGGATACCATCAAAAGACAACCCAAAGAACAGGAAAAATCATCAACTATTATTGGAACCATGTGCCTGTTATACATCGAAGTATTTACTCACAATATTGAAAAAAGAACTATACAAACACAACATCAAAGCAATCTTCAATGTTTCTAACCAAAGTGGAACGATTGTGCAACAGAAGACGTACGACTATATATAAACTCTCGATGATGACAAACCAGTGACTTCACTTTTGAAGACGATTATTAATTTTGAAAATACACCTAACAGGTGGTTGCCATGAATGACCTCTATGTATACATGAGGAGAAATACATAGTCTAGAAGTCGATGCATGTAAATATGTGGTGTAATTTGTACTCTGTTAGTTCTCCTACGAGATGTTTCATCTAATATTACTCTACACCTGCAAAAGATTCACTGTAAAATCAAACATTGAGTGCCTATTTTACACCAAAACTAATCAAACAAGTAGAATTCATTTTAACACGATTCAGCGTCGCGGTTAACCACATATGGTATAGACCTTTCCCCTCTTCCTAGATATTGTGATGGTAACTCTGAGGCAATTTGGGCGAATATACATATATACGGCTAATTAAACAGCAAATTCTTAACACAATCCCTGATCAGCTAAACAAATTAAAGTCAATATATCAAACTGAGAATTTTTGGAAGCTTTACTTAAGCTTTGCATGTATGATTTACTTACATGCGCACCAGTTTTTCAGTTTTCCCTGGATCTTCAGTGAATCAAACAATTTAGAAATAGGATGCTCTGAATACGTGGTAAAACGCTTCCTGGGACATCCTTTGAAGTTCAGAAACAGTTTGTACTTTGAGAATTATATCTCATCGAACAGAGTGCACGACATCGTTATAAAGTATAAAAATATACCAGATATCCCATTTAAGATAACAAAGTGTGATACCGAAAACGGAATTAGTTTATAAATGATAAAAATAGACGAGCTTTTTGCTATAACGCTAGCGGTTGCCATCCAAAGACTGGCATAGGGAAGAAGGATAATATAGGACGTCGCTGTATGTTAGATATGGATCTATTTCTCATATGGATTTCCTTGTCATCCTTATCAAGCAGTTGTTATTATGCAAATATAGTTTCCTTAAAAGGCATACACGCATGTCTGTTTAAATCCTCAAAAGATCTACTTAAAAGCTTTATTTGCTGTTATGTGGTTTATTATACTGCTACCCACATCTAGACGAACACTTGGCTAGGCGATAAGAGTTAACGCGCTACTATCTGTCGGTTAATATTCCACTCCTATGTCAAACTGAAGCACCTATTAACCTTTACAGCGACACATTTGGAAAAAGGAATTCGTATAACTCGTTTGAAATAATCGCCACGTGAGATTTTTGCGACATTTCTCGAATAATATACTGCACACAGAGTCGTACATTAATACTTACAGCGCACATACGTTGCAGATAGCACCACGCATTACTGAGATTACTCTTTGTTTTTACAAACATCATAAATACCAAACGGTGGCGCAGCGGTCGGATGAAATGCTTTCTAGCAAAACTGTTGATATTATTACTACTAGCTAACGATCGTTTAGGTTACATTACTGTTTGTAGCATTGCTGTGATTTCACTTTGCTACGTACCCAAATGGATGAATTTAGCGGAAATTCTAAATATTTCCGTCCAACTTTAATAATCACGAACGATACAAAGTCGAATACGTCTTGCGTTGCATACAGATGAAATAAGTAAATCTGTTGTCTGATACTCGAGGCCCTGCGGAAATCCGACGTGAAATGCTCCAGAACAATGCTGTTAGGAGTAAAGTTAATTTAATTGAAGTCGACACTATCTACTTGCTACAATTTCTAACAAATTCTATCACATACATATAAGCACTGAATATAAATACAAGGGCGATCTCTAATGTTTCCGGAATCGATAAGAAAAACATGGTAATGGTGTGGTTTCTCATTTTTATTTTTCGATGTAGTCTCCTCGAAGATCAATACACTTTCTCAAGCGGTGCTCCAGTCTTTTCAAGTCGTCGGAAAAATAGGATGTTTGGAGGTCTGCAAAATAACCATCTGTAGCGGCGTTGACCTCCTCATTTGAGGAAAATCTCTTTCCTCCCTGTGATTTTTTCAGATATGGGAATGGTAAAAGGTCGCTAGGGGCTAGGCCCGGTTATTATTGAGGATGAGAGACTAATGCGTAGCGCAACCTATTCAATTTGTACACAACGATGCGGGATTAATGGTCTTTGCTTTCTTCGGAGCCGATTCGCCCGTAAAAGTCCACTGCTTCGACTGTTACTTGGTGTCCGGTATGAAGTGCTGGATCCAAGTCTCATCAACTGTTACAAAAGGCATGAAGAAATCTTTTGGATTGCGTTGGATCCAGGCCAGGCGCTCCTCTGAAACGGTGACTCGATTTCGTTTTTGCTCCAATTTGAGGAAACGCGGTACTCATCCGGCCGAAAGCTTTTCCATAACCACAATTTCGTGTACGATATGGCCAACGCGTTCCTCAGAGATGCCTGTTGTCTCTGCTATCACTTTCAGCTTTAATAGACGATCGGCTAACACGATGTTATAAATCTTGGTAGCGTCGGTATCGGTTTTTGGGCGTCCACTACGTGGTTCGTCATCTGAGCTTGTGCGGCTACTTCGAACTCGCTCACTCAGAAGCTGAAGGTCGAAAGTGATGGGGTACATCCGCCATGAACCTTTAGCAAAATATTTCGAATTTCCGTGGCCGTTTTCCCGGCCATCTAGAAGTGTTTTATCGCTACACGAAATTCGATTTTATCCATTTTTGCAAAACCGCCTGACTTGCTACACAACTATTGACAGTAGACGTCTAAAATGTTGACAGGTGCCATAAAAAGAGGTTCTCCCTGCGGATTACTTCTTGCCGAATAAACCAACATATCAACCTTTCGAGGTACATAACGACAATCGTACATTGTTTTACGGCGAAAGATTAAATGATTTACGATGGTTGCCTTGTAAGTTTTGCACACCGACCTGGACAGTAGATTGCTTTTAAAAACTTTCTTGTTTTTCGAAATATTCTCCACGAAAATTAATAAACTTTTGCAAGTGCTCGAATTATCTCTGGAAATAGATATTCCACTTGTTTGTTGGTACAATTAAAATTGCGTTTTTGAAGGCATTGACTGCTCCCTCTGACAACTGGAGCCCTTGCCCACGATTTTCGGAAAGGTAAAGAAATTGTTGGGGCTTAGGTTCGGACTGTATGGCAGACGGTATAACAATTTGGCGTTTCATTGCGTTTGTTAACCGTCTTGCATCAATTGTCCTGCGTTCTATGTGCGAACTTTATTGTGTTAGCGGAGAATGTTTTCGTCATTGGGGTTGGTTTTTCGAAACTCAGCGATTAGTTGCGACAATCAAATGATTGTATACCAGTTGACAGTAATAAATCTTTGATTTTCAAATGTCGCGACCATCTTTTTGGAGACACTTCACAAATTGTTGTTTACCAATCGGCAGTAACAGTTCTTCTTGTTGAGTTTTCCGTTGTTTTCGAAAATTATAAAAAATATATTGCGCGAAAATGTTCCGGTTTAATTCCATTTTTCAATTAACTTGTCAACTTTAATGGTTAGTTGTAGCTATAATATTAGACGTATTGCACTGAAACTTTAGATTTAGGTTAGCTGAAGATGGAGGTTAATTTTTAGGTGTTTGACTAGTAGCACCCTGTATGTGCCGCTATTCATATAGCTTAGTCGGTAGAATTAAAGGGACAGACTGATGCAAGAAAATTAGTGGTTGTGGTGATTGACCTATTGCTGGATCAATAGATGGATTACACTAAATATAGTTGCTTCCTGTACAAGTGGAACAGACAAGATCACCAAATCCATTACATATTTTTTTATTGGCCGACCCAAGGACGAACAGTACCATTGCCAATCCAGTAAATTCAAAAAAAGAAGGTATTATTGCCATCACTTTACATCAAATTAGATATTGCTAAGCATTATGTAAAAGCAGTGGGTGAAAATGAAGAAGGATTTCTACATCTGAAAAACATATATCCGCGAAGTAAATGATTAAAGTAAAGAGATGAATCAAGTTTTTTTTCCAAAACATGACATATATAGCAATATGTCTCTTTTATGTGTGCTTATCAGTCCCAATGTAAGGACCTCAAGGCACGAACCGCCATTGGGAAATTAATTGGTAAAAGTAAAATTAATGTACTCAGATTTATAAAAACAAATATGCTACACAATCGTATTAACTAAGTTTTAAAAAAGTTGGTGTTCTTAGCCATCGTGAAGAAATTCAACATAGATTTTCAAACAGATTAAAATTAATACCTTTATTTCCTATATAACAGAACTTAATGATTGTAATCGTATGAGTACTTCAAAATTATAGTGTCCAAATCATTATTTCTTTTCTAACAAGAGTAGCATTTGTGGAAGTGAACGTACATATTTTTACCAAAATAATAACTAATATTTTTTTTTATTTGAACCGCTTATTGTATCTATTATTATGAAATAATATTCAGGTAAATTTGAAAACATGCGTTTCAGATAAAAAAGGAATGTCCAGGTTTATGAGAATAAGTCGATTTCAGGCAAATCGGCAGAACTTTGTTGCACACTTACATATATATACCAATGTGTTCGGTGAATCAAATGTAGAGCTCTTTTCCACTATCAAAGTAGAAGCCAGGATAGCTGTATATTTGCTTCTAAAAGTCTAATCTCGGCGACGGTATACACGTTTCCCAAAACGATATTTCATTTGCATAAGTAGTACGAATGTGCTGAGATTCAATTCTGTATATGGCGTATATTAGATATTTGCTTTTATCTAAGTCTTACACATGTTGGAAAGTACACTTTCGTCTACTGCGAAATACGAAAAGTATTCTAAATATAGTAAAACCTAAAAACTTGAAGTCTAATCAAATCCAGGTAGGTAATTGATCAAAAATTTATTTTGGTCAATTACCTACCCCAATTTTCATTCCATACATCATCCACAATTATTATGAAGTGTTTTATTTTAATAGGAATGGTCCAAATCAGTGTTATTAGTTAGTTAAAAGTTTTATTCCTTTATTATGCATCGAACCCAAATATTCGAAGGCCATCTTTAATTAGGAAAGTTTCAGAGATGTTAAGGTATTGGTTAAAAAGAAGCAGGTTTCTCGTTCACTGGATTTGCAATAACGTAAATTAAAGTCGGTTTGCCCTCATGAGATATAGCCGGTGTGCTTTGCAAACCTTCGAAAATACTGCTTCTGAAAATCATCGCCTAGCGTCGTTGGCGTTAAGAGATTAGTTTTCAACTATCTCTAATTAGGATTGGTTTATTTGGTGACGTAATTTCTTCAAGGAGTCCGCCATACAATAGAATTGTCTGAACTCTTACCGGTCTTATTCTGAAATACTACTTATTGCTGAACACCGAAAGCAACGTTTAAGTTGATACCGAGAAAAGCTGCTAAAATATCGTGTGGCGCAGGTTAGTGTTCAGCAACGGATCTAGATTGAACATGAGAACACTTTACGGCTGTCAGAGACTTGGAGAAAGCTATTTTCAATATTGTGTTGAAGAACGTGTTTATCAAATTGCTGAAGTTATAATATGAAGGCCTATTGCCCATGAAACTAGGTCCCATCTGGTGTCCGTTAGAGATACTACAATCAGATATTTCCTTCTTTATTAGTAGAGTGTAAAAGATGTATGTCGACATCACGAGTAGGGGATTGAACAATTAGGTGTACTTACCGCAGACCTTGAAAACTCCGAGATTTGAGGTAAAAGTAGTCTGTACTACGATACTACAAAAACAAATTGACCATTTACTGAAAAAGCATTCTGAAATCCCTGAATGTGTGTGAAAATAATCGGGGAGTGTAAAGTTATTATCTCTTATAACAACATAAACGGTTTTCCTTTCCTTTTTCCTTCAAATTGCTACCACCTAATACAAGTATCAATCAGTGTCCTATTAAATAATAATCAAGACGTGATAATCTTCATTAAATGTTGCAATTTCTTTTGCAAGCAGTATGTATCTGGAGCGTTAATAATCTTTTAAATAATTTCACAGAATATACTAGAACTTTAGTGCAGCAAGAAAAATACACATTGTTCGATTGTTCTTGGCATTGATCCCCTTGTCAACGTCTGCTCCCCATGCACACGTAGAGAAGCATTTGCTTATATCAACACTGTCCTCCTTCATTCAAGAAAATAATTGTTCTAGTTATCCACAATAGAATTACTGTTTCGTATCACTAGAAATATGTTCTCAACTTTTTTTCTCCGCTAAAGAGAATTATATATTCGTAACGAAACAATAGTATTTCTTTGCTGAAGAAATTCGTTAACTTAATTCAAGAGAATTTGAAAATATTTATTAGTTAGAATTGTTTGGGCTATTTTCTCCTTTATTTGTTTGTCTAACATTTCGGCAGTCTTTGGAGTATAGCGCCAGAAGAAGGGCTGAGTATATTTGCCAGATTAAATCCATACGTTCGATGATTTGTGTGTGTTTGATGTTTTTTGCCTATATATTTCTTTATTAGTGGAACTGTCGTATCGAGAATCGAACTCGATTTTCGTATTCCGTCAGACTTTACCACTAAGCCAATAGGGAAAATGGTAACTACTGTGTTAAACCTATATTTAAACTACAATTTCTTTAACATTTTCTTAACTTAAGACTAAATGATTTACTTCGAAAAACCATTCTTCTGTCTTGCATTTATTTGATTTTCCCCAAGAAAATATTTATTTGATACAAGTATAATTCCAAGAATATTATTTTGTTATATTAAATATTTTTGTAGTCTCGAAGAAAAAACTATTTACTTGAATAGAGACAGATTTTTTCGAGAAAATCTATTTTCTTCATGCAAGAAAGCACTTCTCTGTGTAGATTAAAAACAATGAAATTTTTGTTGTTGTATTATTAGCTGACTCTGACAATCTACTTCAATAATCATGCTAACAGCACGGAACGTATATTACAACATGCCGCTGTTGTAATTATTTATATAAAAGTTAATTGCTATTTGGCTGCTATTGACATGCAAATTTCATGATAGCTATCATTTTCGTGTAGTTAGCTGGCACAAATGCAATTCCTCCTTTATTAAAATTGAAATTTAGATTAGTCGTATGCTGCGGAGGTAAATTGAATTACTTAATGTACTTGTTAAGTGGAAGTAATTGACAATGCATTAACGAATTAATTGCATCAACAACTGGCATGTTTTATAAAAGCCTCGAAAAACAATATTGCGTGTTCGGTTTATGGTGGTATTCTCAAAAGCGCTAACTCAAACACGTGCGGACATCAATACAACGTACTACAAACTAAATATTCAGAAAGCATTATACGAGGATCATCCAAGAAGTAAACAACGTCTTTTTTCTCTCAAATAGTTGTTAACTGAGGGAATGAAATTTATTTTTTTGTACTTATTATGATATCCACGCTACTGTGCTACATAGTATTCGCTCAAGTTTAGCCACTTTATCGTTTTAGTTCACCATTATTTGGGAAGTGACTGCCGCCCAAAAAGTCATTCAGTTTAAGGATGGATAACAATCACTAGGTCAGAGAGCAAGTCACAGCATGTGAGCGCAGTTGAATATGGAGGTGACCATGAAAGCAGCTAACAATTTCCTCAGTCTAAAAGATTTGTTGGTCAGTAATCATTCCGCAACTAGAGGAGATTATTAATGATTAATTCAATAACTTGGTGGCACCAGAGTATGGAATAGAATAAACGTAGATTACATGGAGAAATAGTGCATAAGTCATAGTAAATGTACAAGAAATTTAGTTTTACTCTGCTAATTAATAAATATATGAGAAGAAATCTTCTTTTCTTTCTGAATCCGCGGAATAAATGCTCGGAATGAAGTACTTTACACATGCTGCTTCTTAGTATTTGATCGCTTAGGATTAATAGATTACTTATTCACATCCTGATTTAATACCATGCATCAACAAAAGCGGGAAGAAAAATATTTCAAGTAACTAGATTTTACTGAAACCGTAAGACTATTTTAAGGGGTACCCGTGCGGGGTTGTTTCTCTGTTTCAGCTATAGCTTCATTTAAAGCACACCAACAGCATTTATCACATTACTGTTAAAACACGTAGTAGTGCTAAAATTGAGTTTTTATACAATCTATTGGAGCTTGGAAGGCGTAAAGCGCAGGATGCTTAACGAGGCAGTGTTGTAATAATTAAACGCATTTCTTAAAAGTGTTTCTTTTTTGGCGAGTATTCTGATCCATCTAAAATTATGAGATGAACTTGTGGAGCATCTTGCATATGTATTTACACTTGCTAACTACTACAGTGAAATAGAAAGATAATGAAAGTTTCAATTTTTTCAAATCATTTTATTACAACTGACGCAATTGACAAGCATAAATGAAATAACAAAATTGAAACGTATTGCATATTTTAAGCAATTAAAACGTTATTCGTTTAATCCTTATGAAATTTGCAATTGAAATGTTACAAAGTAATAAAAGTAATTTAGCGTAGTTCATGCTTCAGTAGAATTGCAGTGATATAATTTCGCATAATAGACAATTGCGCCATTTATTTCGAAGTCCTGCTGTTTGAATGAATAATATTTCACGCGTACTTTTTTTCAGCTTATGACCAGTTTTTAAATGCGCGCGTTCCATTTAGCCTCATTCACTCGGAAGTAGTTGGAAACGAGCAAAGTTCTACTTCGGAAATTACTACCGTTTATTTGTTTAGCTGACAATTATCTACGCCTGTATTACCTCCAGAACTATGCTGCAAATGCGAGGATTTGCTGTTACGGCGATTGATTTTAAAATCTCTGGGTATCAGTGATTATATCTTTACTAGATTATTGCTCTGTTTGACGACTTTGCATATTTGGATAATACTTTGTTGAAAACTAACTCAGAAGCCCCAGTTATTGTTTATGTATTGAACAGAAGAATGTGTGTCGTAAAACATGAAACCTTTAAAGGGAAGATCTGGATGGAATGTATGTCGATTCTTGTAGCGTACCAACTATTGTTACTGGTGATTTCAATGTTGACACTGTATCTAATGATCAATACCTATCACTTGGAAAGTTGTAATTTATCTCAGTTACTGTATGACGCAACTACAGTTATGTACATTTCCAGCTCAATAATTGACGTAATATCTTCAGCAATTTTCGGTGTAGAACTGTATTGTTAAACATGTTACTTGCTCTAGGCACGAATTAAGACCTTTTACTAGCAAAATGTTTATTCCTCAGCCAATTCTGAATTTTACGGTATTCCCAATTGTTTTCCCATGGTGGAGCACTTTAACTCCGAAGAGCAACTCGGCCAATAACTCGCTTATTGTGCACCCATGTGATTTTAATATACTAGACCGAGTTCCATCTGAAAACAAAGTTCACAATTCACTCGAGAGAGAATTTACTTCACTTGGGTTCGTCAAACTAAGCATTCCCAAAGTGAACTTATCTTTCCACGCAGAATGCCAGGCAGTCGACAAGGAAGTGCACAGGGGTTTTCTCCGCTTTCTCTCACATTCTACATGAAGTAGAATTTGCCGCCCATGAGCGCGGTGACCTCAGATTTATCAAAAATCTTAATACTTTATTTCGTTAATTTAACCCTCTATACGCAGAGGGTTAGGTAAAGGTAATTCTACACGTCAGCACACATCAGTTGTTTCATTTCCTCTGATCCCCGAGTGGTTTAGCACCCATCCCAGTGTAATGCTGCGATGTTCTGCCAGCTGCTGCTACCTTCTATGGTACCTCAACACCACTTCGGAGTCAAACTTGACAGCTTGCAGTCTCTAAGGTCGGCTTGGCTGCCCGATACCATTTCCACCGTTTCAAAGTCATGCGTGTAGTCCATAGAGTTCTCTGCACATGTTTGGATGGCAATTACTTCTTCTTGGAAGATGGAAAGGAAGACCGCTAGGCCAACCGCCTCGCCATCCGGTTTTCCCTCTTTCCAAATTCCAAGACCTGTGGCTTTCGAAGTCTTCGAGGCGTCCGCAAACGAGTGTGCTTGATTTGCGTGCGCATGCCTTTACTGCCTCGCTGTTGGTAAATGGTATCTCCAGCAGTGCGGTACACAGGCCGAAGTTTGTCGGTCCTCGTCGTCAGCGGTGCTATCTGTTGGATGTAGTTAAAACTGCTAGTATGATCTGAGAACCTGCCAGAGAATCCCATACACTCTCTATACTGGACTCTATAGGCTCCTAGAGTAACTTCTGACCTCAGCTGTAGCTGCAGTGGCGGAAGTAATACCGAAGCGACGCATTTTTTTATTTTTAGTTTTATTTTGATAACCGTACAAAAAGCATCATATATTGAGAATATATTGGGAGCCTTTAACGTTAAACAATACAGTAGACTAAAACTATATATTCCACAGAAAGTATATATTCCAATCAGGCAATGAGTGCATCCCATTCTGTGGAATTTTGACTAACCTTCACAGATTAGTGATCACATCCAAATTAAGTTTACGATTTCACCACCAACTCTCTTACAAGTATTTCTTCACAAATAAAAGGCTGTGATTACACCAATTCTTGATACTAATTTATTAACAGCTCCCCGAAGCTACTTTTTCCATTTATGTAAAACTGGACGAACATTTATTAGAATCCAGCTATTATATTAATAGGCCTAAAATCAAATGTCAAAAAAAATGCCGGTGCAATAAGAATATTCGCACCCCCAAAATACATCTTTCGAAGCATAATTTACAGCTTTCCTCCTAGGGTGCACATATTCGTGGAATAAAAATTTCATCTTCCTAATGAATGGAACGCATTAAATAATCAACAATCCAAAAGAAAGGTTAACGTATAGTTGCTACCTAATTTCTGCTATTTTCTGGAACAATTCCTCGACGGCAAGGTTTCTTTCGATTTTATTTACTCAAAATATACAGATACATTAATCACTTATTTTAGATAGTATAATAAGTTAGTTGCGTTTTATTGCATTTTATAATATGGAATTGTTATCTACGTGACAGTGTTTGATGTCAGGATTTTATTATTAGTATTATTATTTTATTTATAATAATGGTAATAGATCAATGCCTTCGCATTCCCTGACAGCTTTCGTAAATTAGAAGGGGCGTCGGTTGGCTATTAGTTATTATTACGCCTGCGCCTGTGGTGCGTCCTAAAATATTTGTTCTTAGTATTCGCTGTGGGGTGAGGAAATCACTAGAAACCTCAACCTTGAGAAACTAGCTCGGCGTTCGAATCCACAACTCCGAGATTGATAGCCAACCGCACAAGCTACTGAGCTACCAACGTCACTAATTTTATTATTATACATGGTGTCCCTACTATATCCATCAGGATTTCCAAGTCGAAAAAGCGCAAAACCAGCATTTATATAATATCTGTCTTTCAATGAATCTGGTACGTTATTGGATGTATTCATGAAAATGTATTATCAGAACGTTACTTCTATGTCTCTGTCTATTCGAAGGAAAATTGCAAAATAGTTACATCAAATTTACTCTCTATTGTAGATAGATATTATCCTTCAATATGGCAAACGATCAACTGACACGTCCCTTGTGCCAATATTGTGAATTGGTCAAGTCCTCGATTATCAATATGATTCGATAAACCAATTTGCTGATTCTTTTCTTCATTCATTCTCGTTTTTCTCTCTTCATTATTATATGAATACTTTTCATTTCCTTCTCTATGTGTATTAACGAATACATTCGCTGTATAACTGTGTGTTGTTTTGTAAGTGAAGAAACCTGTTGGACGAAAGCGTATCATTACTATTATTAGAAAAGCTGTTTCGGCACGAACACTTATGTACTTCATTAAATTTTGTTCTTTATTAGAGCATGTATGTATGTATATTATATCACTATAAAACAAGCTTTCTCATAAAATTGCTCTAAAAACCATTCTTTTTTTTTCCCTCCATTTCTCCAATTCTCTAAAACGCCGGACGAATTGAGATTTAAATTTCCACCTTAAAATTTAAATCGGATATTCCTTTTATAACGCAGTATCTCTTCCTTTTCCTGGGAATGTAATTTTTCCCTTCACCATAGGAACGAGTCGACCATTTACATTTATTAGACTTAGTTTTTATTGCATTTTCATAGTTCATAAAATTTAATGCACGAACAAAGGAAGTCCATAAAACCTAAGCGGGAAACGTATCATACAAATACGGAGAAACTCTTGCACTAAAATATAAATACAGACATTAGAGTAATTGAAAATTTTTATACTATTATAAAATATCGGTAAATTTTTCATTCCCGATTTTTTTTACAAGAGAGTATAAGGAAGTCTGCATTATACTTAATGTAGTAAACTCAACTCGATTTGATGTTTGATAAGAACTGCGCTAACTAACCAAAGTAAATCTAGGCCATTGCTGTAAAATATCAGCACAATTTTTCTCTTCTGACTCTCTTTATAAAAGGGAGGAAGGAAGATTGTGTTATTACTTAATACAGTAAGCTGTATTTGATTTGATTTTTGGTAAGCATTGGGCTGATTAGCTAAAGTATGGTGTAGCTCACACATGCAGTTAAATTACTTTCTTAATTTTCGCTGTCTCCACGTTCCAGGGTGAACAGTTCACCTCTGATTGCTAGCCGAACGAGAGCATTCAAAAGAAGCTGAGTGAAATCTCATCGAAATATAGAATATTGTTTCGCATGCGGCGAGTATGAAAACATCCGTCCCAACATATACACCACCGCTCACAAAGGAATGGACACTGTAAATTTTAACAAAATATTTTTAAAACGAAGTACTTTTATTTATGTAATCATTCTATAAACATGTACACAACTTACTAATTAAAGAACTAAGTTAATAAATAACGAAATTGGAATATATTTGAAAATGCTGAAATAATTAGGTACAGTACAAACCATACCGGGTATAGATATTTTACGTAACATAAGGGTTAAAATTTTATGACACCATAAATGAAACCGGAATTCTAAGAATTCACCGAGATCCTGCAGAGATGGTATTTACCCCGTAAAGTATGTATAAGTAACATTAACAGTGAGTTTAATTTATCATTAGATACCGTTACGTGCAGCTCGATATTGTTACTTCTCTGTGCGAGTAACAATTTAATTTCTATGTAAATACGTCTCGCTTGTTGAAACACGACCGGCATTATTAATGCTGCAGCAAGAAGGATATTCTATATGGAATATTTCCGGGTGACTTAATGTAAAAAAATCTACAGTAAATTTAACTATTCCCCACTTCGAACAAACACATTGGTACATTTGCTAGCAAAAATCGTCCAAGACACCCTCGAGCAACATCTAGGGGCGACGATGAACGCATAATATTACTTAATAAGAGAAATAGACTACTAACCGCTCCTGAAATTACGGCGGAAACGAATTGGTCTAGAAACAGGAGGATACAGCAGATACAGGAAGATTAGCACAGTGAAACGTCGCTTAAAAGAAGCAAACTTTCACGGCCGTATCGCTACACGAAAACTGTTACTACGTCGTGGGAATAAACAAAAACGTCTCCAGTAGGCTAACACACACAAAGACTAGACAATAGAACAATGGAGAAAGGTACTATGGACTGATGAGTCCAAATATGAACTGAGTGGTCAAAACGCAGAACATTTGTCAGGTGCTCAAAAGATGAGAACATTTTTTTGGAGCGCATTGCACCAATAAGGAAAAGTGATTGTTGCATTCTTGTATGGGATTGTCTTTCATAAAGTAAAACAGAAGATTTTGCGAAAATTGATGAAATAATGAGGAAGGTAAATTATCGCAAGATATTAGAAGAAAACGCTCTACCATCCGAATTGCGCTTAATAGGGAACAATTTTGAGTTGCATGATAACGATCCGAAGCACACGTCGTTATTATGCAAACTACCTTACTGTTGCAGAGAATGAAGCAATATTAAAAATAATTATTTAGCCTCCCCAGAGTACGAATCTTAATCCGATAGAGCTGTAACGAATTAGAAGAGAATGTTCAACTTCCAGTACCCACCTCTGGACAGTATTACAGAGGGTGTAGAACAATATTCCTGAAGATGCACAGAGAAAATTGTAAAGAAGAATGCCACGAATTGTACGAGCAGTTATTAATTCAAGAGATGGATTTTTCGATTACGAAAACGTATAACATACTTTATGTTTTCTAATATTCTTTTCTGTACACATGTGCAACAAGTGCGTATATGAATAAATATTTTTCTTATAATTGTTTGCAAAGTCTTGAAGCAACCATCAAATTTTGCATGAAATAGGAAGTATCCGTACTATTATGAGCGGTAGTGTATGTGTATATTATCTCTTGAATACTCATAGCGTGTGACACGCAGAGTTCCAAGTATTGCTCTTACTGTCATAGCACTTAACGTCGCCAGATTTTTAATATAAGAGTTATTTGAAATGATAGGTTGGTACTGCGTGTGACTGTTATGTCGTTTTGACGGATTATATTAGAAAATGTACCTGAACCAACTTTGTATAAATTCAAATAAAATATACGAGAAGCAAGCGACGAAGACGAAAACATCAGTTTAAGTTTTTATTTTTTTATTGATACATAATTTGAAATTTATTCTATTTATTTAGAATTGTTGTTTGTGCTACTCCCATCGTTCAACTAAGATGGTTCCCTTCCTTCGCAAGTTTGATCATGGTCTTTTTGTATTTTTGCAAAACCTGTTTAATTCGGCCTTATACTGAATTCCTAACAGTTGACACGATATTATTGGCGATAGATGATAATTAGTTATTTTTGGGATGTTCCGATCTAAACAGAGTTTGGTGGCTCAGTACCTTGCGCACTTGGCCATCAGTCTCGGGATCCCGGATTCGAACCCCGGAGCTGTTTCTTAGTGTCGAGATTTTCTTACTCCATATCGAATGCTAAGAAAGAATATCTTAAAATGACGGAAATAACATAAACAACAACTCGTTATCATCCACCGGCAACAATATCACACCAAAATTATGTTTATTGCAAAGAAATAATTCCATTGACAGGTTATTCATTACCTAAAAGTATAAAAACAGGTGTATTTACAATGAGCGTCTTTACGATGAATTAAGTGGTTGTTTTCAAATGCCAGAAAACAATCTAACTTTTATGGTGTTTGATGGCCAAGTCGATGAAGAAAGTTCTAACGGCAAATGAATAAGAAATTCTTTTAGGTGATCTTATAGTTCATTTAGCTTAAAAATTGTGAGATAAAATAGTAAAATAAAACAAAATATTACGTCTTTAATTATGTAATTGATATAATTTTGCCAGTTATTTGAAGAAACACGGTTCTGTGCGAGAAAGATTTGTGTATGTCCATGCACAATTACACGACAATATTTCTGCTGAAATACTTATTTTCCACTTTCTCTAGAGTTGCAGGTGAATATTATCCTTATATTTTCTTTTCGAATGGAATACAAAATTTCAATGCCACATCCTAGCACCTCCCTGGTTTTTTAACTCTCCTGAAGACATTAATATTTTTCGCAACATACGTAAAAGCGTTGACAATCGTGTGTTTGTTTTTCACGCATTCTTTTCACCTTGGCGTTTTTGTATATTGGAAGTATTTAATTTTACAAGTGTGAATTATTCTTGTTTTACTTATATTAGACAACGCAATTAAAAGTTATAGCATTTCAAAAAGGAACTGGTTTACTCAAAAATACATGCAAATTAAGGGTGAAACACGAAACAATAAACACAAAGGAAATAAATCGACAAACGTCGAACCGAATTTGATAAGTAACAGAAACGATAAATAAAACAAATGTACTGTCCTAAATATACAGCGCGCCAGATAACTATGGTCCTAGTTCTAGGTAATTACATTGAAATACATATAAGCTAATAAAAGATTACTACACTCCATAAGACCTAATACTTCGAAAGATGGGTGATATTGTCTGTAGAACAGTATAACTAAACGTTGCAGAATCTATCCCATACTTTTGGGACACCAATGTACTATTATCATCATTAATCAATCCTATTAGGACGGAACAGTTCCTTGTTGAAATTTCAAGTGGTTTCCGAATCTCTGGCAAAAACAGTTTCATTGTCAATTCGCACAATAAATTGTTTGCGTTTCGCGTGGGAAAAAAAAAATTCGCCTGAGCTTGTGATCGACGCCGTGAAAGTAAATTTAAGTGACCCACACATACGATAACCCAAACTGTAGGACAAATTAATTTCAATATTATAAGTGAAGTTGAAAAAGAAGAACCAAAATAAAGTTATCATTGTAAGCATATTAACACATGGGCTGAAAAGTCCCGGGCCTAACAAAGAAAACACGGTTTTTTTGGTTCAAAATTAGCTTTATTCATCAACGTAATCTTAATCAAGAGCAACGCAATCATTCCAGCGTCGCTCTAACATTTCAATACCACTTTTGTAGAACGATTTATCTTTTGCCTCAAAATAGGCCTCAGTTTCAGCGATAACCTCTTCATTCGTGCGAAATTTCTTACCGGCGAGCATTTTTTTGAGGTCTGCGAACAGCCAGTAGTCGCTGGGAGCCAAATCTGGCGAATACGGTGGATGTGGGAGCAATTCGAAGTTCAATTCATGTAGTTTTGCCATTGTTTTGATTGACTTGTGACACGGTGCGTTGTCTTAATGAAACAAAATTTCTTTCTTTGCCATATGCGCTCGTTTCTTTGCAATTTCGGCCTTCAAACGCTTCAATAACGCTATATAATATTCACTGTTGATGGTATTTCCTTTCTCAAGATAGTCGATGAATATTACACCACGCACATACCAAAATAACGAGGCCATAACCTTTCCAGCCGATTGTTGTGCTTTCGGGCGCTTTGGACGAGGTTCACCAATTGCTGTCCACTCAGATGACGATCGTTTTGATTCCGGAGTGAAGTGATGGATCCATGTTTCATCCATTGTCACATATCGACGCAAAAATTCCGGTTTGTTACGTTTAAACATGTCCAAACACTGCTCAGAATCATCAGCACGTTCTTGTTTTTGGTCAACAGTGAGCAAACGCGGCACCCGCTTTGAACAGAGCTTTCTCATAGTCAAATGCTCATGCAATATAAAGCCAATACGTTCTTTTGATATCTTTACGATGTCAGCTAACTCACGCAACTTCACTTCTCTATGACTCAAAACGATTTTGTGGATTTTTTTGATGTTTTTTTGTGTTACCGCCTCATTTGACGTCCATTGCGTTCTGCATCATCGGTGTCTCTACAACCACGTTTGAAGTCAGCAAACCAACGTTTTATTGTTGTTTCTGATGGAGCGGAGTCCCCATAACACTTTTCAAGCCATTGCTTCGCTTGGACGGTATTTTTTCCCATTAAGAAACAGTGTAAAATTAAAACACGAAATTGTTATTGATCCATTGTTTTGAAAATAACAAAAGTAGCGTGACTCTTCGCACAATAACTCACAAACTAATGAATAGAATATCATGAAATTTTAACAGCTGTCTTTTGAAGGTTAGTACTAACTGAGAGAAAGGTGATTGCAATAAAACTAGCGTCATCTATGTGTTAGGCCCGGGACTTTTCAGCCCATGTGTTACAAGAACACATGCACTTATAAATAAAGTTGACATATTTATAAAAATATGCGCGCAGGTTTTCTCACCGCTGGCACAACACACTTACCTTACAGATACATAGAACAGTTTGGCGTACTTAAGAGGCATCGAAAAATAATATTTAATATTGAATTTTAGTAACGTCAATGTAAATCGCGATTTCCAATTCAACAAAACCAATTTTTCTCAAATGATTATTTTAAAATTTGCAAATCAACTCGACCGGTCTATTTAAACAAACTGAGTGTGGTGGCAGGTGACTCATTCCCTGTATCTTTTCTACTACATGTTTGCCAATTGAACAATAGGCAGTGGGATCGTTATCAAAAGCTGTTAAAGTAATATTGTCCTAAACTTAGATATCTAATTAAGGAACTGGACTTAGTTGAAGCAAGTTCTAACAATGTGCTGATAACTTATGTGTTTATTGTACGTAGTTTTTATACGAACAATATAGATTACTTACATCCCGTAGTGTGAGGTACTGAAAACTTAATATTACTTTATATTTATCTAATATGTTAACCTCACTATAGAATCTCAATGTAAACGTAAACGAAGGAATCAAACATGACACTTATTTTTAATGAATTAATTGCTGCTTCCTTACCGACTATTTAGTAAAAAAAGAATAGGGACCAAATATTTTTATGATTTTTTTTAAGCACACAATAAAATAGGATCTTCCAAAAATTCCAATCTAAATACTTTTATGTGTATGCGTTAAGAAATATTTTAATAAGCTTTACTTACTTAATTACCGCACCTAACAGGCAGCACTTTCCATTGGACGCTGTCTTACCTGAAAAGAAAGGAAGTTGCTCAGTTACGTAAGTGACAGGCGTGGAAATAAACATATTGGCAAAAAAGGTTATAAGCAAATTTGCAACAAGGTTTTTGTTTTGTTAACTAATATTTCTCTGTTACTTTTGTTTATATCAGTGGTTCTGCACCTTGGTAGAAAACAATTTCATACAATTCTGTCTAAACTGTTTAATAATTTGATTTGCTCTCATCTCGCCTAATATCCTTATAATTTTATTGTTAATGTATTTACTAATCCGCTAATTTCACTGTCATATTTGCTTACGACTGTAATTTGTTTTGGCTGAAAGTACGGCGGCGTCCTAGATAATATGATAGATGATAGTAAAGAGGAGATGTGATGGATGTGATCGCTAAAAAATTAGGCATTAATAACGAAGTTTCTTCTTGAGAGAATCTTGATTCCCGCAAGTTTTAACCTAAAACCTAAAGGATACTGATAGCAGTAATCAATAATATTTTTTAAAGAAGTTTAATTTATTATTTACACCGTAGATTTTAGTGTTTCTGATAGTTTCTAAACGTGTACAGACTATATAGGGCGCACTATTTGAAGTGAGACCATATGCGTTTCCTAGAATTTGCTTTTTTACAAAAGGAGTAAAGGGTACTTTTACCATAACCATCATTTGCATCAGCCCAAGTTTCAAAATCTTTTACAGTATCTACCTGCTTCTTTCTCTCAGAAAGATCCCATGTCTTATACTATATGTCGGGAACTAATGTTGGTAATAGTCTTCCAAATTTCCAGAGGTCCACCTATTTTCAATTTTAAAATTACTAACTATCTAAGAATCTTTGGACATGCTCTAACATTTTGCTTTACCCTATTGGAAGAAAGCCATCTCCTCTACTCAATATGATGAAATTACAAACTTATTCAAACAGTTATTGCACTAAATGAATTTGGTTTATGATAATTGATCCAAAACGATCTAATAGATATCCTAAAAGACTTACCTCTTGATTAATACATGGTAGTAGTCATAAGTACTTTTAAATCTAGAAATTGTATCGCACATCTGTTTGTAGGATAGCTCCAGATAAGTAACAACAATGGACTTAGAGTTCTAATGCAGGTAGAAAGCTTATCCTACATGTGTGCATAAATAAAATTTAGTAATGTTACTAATAGACATATTTGACAAAAAGGCAGGTACGAAAATCATATACCTAGTTTCTGAATAAGTTCTTTTCTGTTACTACAAAAGCATTTTAGAAAAGTGCATATAGACACGGCTTATTTAGTTGTTTATTGAAAATGTTCCTACACGGACAAATTTTGAAGTGCGCTGATAGAGTACGTTACTAACGTTATTAGAAGCGAAATGAGTAATTTAATTCCAGAACAAGTGACTGGAAGGTACTTTGATCGAAAATGGTCGATCTCAAACATATGCGACTAATTTGATGAATGTTAAGTCAAGTGCTCCTGGAACAGTAGCCAGATATAGAAAAACAGGAGGTTACATACGTAGACCGGTTCCAGGTCATTCACTCCCCAAGATGGTTTTTAAGATTACAAGCATTACGTAGGAGGTATGTAACTGCAAGGTAATTACAGATCGGATAGTATCTCAGACTTCCATGGCCGTTTGTCATAGTCGTAACGGTTGTCGGGTTCCACCGTGTCACTAGGTTTTTTGTCCCTGACATTTCGTGAAAACTGCGGTTCCCATTTTTGAAAATACTTTGTAGTTGTTCGCGAATCATCAGGGACAAAAAAAACCTAGTGACACGACGGAACCCGACAACCGTAACGACTATGAATTACAGATCGACTTGGCTAGAGTTAGAAATACTAGAATAAGTACCCAAGCCGCTCGTAAAAGGTTAAGTCAGATTAGAATAAGAGCCAGAGCAGAGTTTGCAGCTCCACGTCTTACGAATCATCGAGTTACCCGCCTGCGATTTGCTAGGAAGCATGACAATTGGGAAATTAATGATTAGGCCAACATTCTCCTCATAGGTGAATCAATGTTTAGTTTTTACAGCTTAGATAGACGTATACCAGTGTAAAGACGAGACGATGAGGGCTGTTCCCAGTATAGCATCAGATCTACGCCTAATTTTGGTTTGTAGAGACATCTCTTTAGCAGATCGTACAGACTTAGTATCAGTAAAAAAGGTACAATGAGACTGCCCACAGGAATGTAACAAATATTTTGCAAGGTCATGCAGTACCATACGCACCAGCAGTAGGCAACGAATTCTTACTAATGCACGATAGTCTCCGACCCCATGTAGCGATAATTGTCCGGGAATACCCTGATGAGATTGGTATCCCAGTGGTTGATTGGCCTGCTGTGAGTTCAGACATGAATCCTATCGATAATGCGTAGGACTATTTTTACAGATTGATACGGACCCAACATGTTGCCCCAGTAGCGCTACAGGATTATAAGATGCCCTTTGTGAGGAGTAGGCGAATTTAGGCCAAACTTATATACGGAGGTTAATTGAGTCCATGCCAAATGGGATGAAGGCGGTCATAAGAACCAGTGGTTGGAATATCGAGTATTAATTTTTTCCAAAGATTTCCAAAGATATAATTTCTTTTACCATATCTGCCTAACGAAAATTGCGAATATGAGTTTCTGTTTTCATTTGGTCATAGTAATTGTTCTTGGAGTATATTACAATATATTTAAAAGTTCCATTGGTTATAAAATCATTCTTGTGCTAGAAAACTGAATTATGCGATACTTTTTGCGGAGTGTACGTATCAGGTGTTTCTATTATCTTAAGTAAGTTCAATTCATGCTCGGTTATTGCTAGTCAAATCACCACCTTTGAATAAAAGGTGTTGTATGGCAGATCTGCCGTAGTATTCAACTATACGTTTGATTTTTTTTGTATCCAGTTAAATTTGACGTTTTCCATTACCTCAAAGACGCAATGCCCTTTGCTTTTGGCTCGAGTTACTTTTTGAATAAGGAATTGATGCAACTAGTTCAGAACCAAAGGTTTCAAGTCAGCTTTTAGTTACGACTATGACTCGTACTGTAATTGAAATCAAACTATAACAGGCGAGTGTTATCAACATTGTAACTGTAAAAACGTTGCTGTTGAGAGAGCACCGGTGTTACTCACTTACATACGTGTCAAATACTCCATGGTATTTACGTTTTGTATAGTGTACTCAACCTCCCCCGTCCCCATGCGCTTAATCTAGATCCCTTTTAAGATACGATTTGTATCGCTGAAGTAAATTGCATATATTTACTTGAGCAGCTTGCAAATGCTTGCCTTGAAATATTCGCGGAGCACTAATTAAATTTGATATACACCTGAGCGCAAATTATCCGCTCGCGGAGGCTGGATTATTATTTTTGCTCTAATTAAGAGCTTTCTTATCTGTGTTGAACAGCCTTTTATATTCCCTCGCAGAATTTACATAACAATACATATATGATCTCATAACTTGAAATAAGATACCTGTCAGAGCTTGTAAAAGCGCTTTGAAAAGCACAAAAGAAATACATATATAATCAGCAAGTATTAAACAAAAACTATTTTCTTCCAAAGCTGAGGTAAGTTATAAAGGAATAATAATTTATTTTAAAAAAGATGTCATTTATATAATTTCAGTAGTACCCTGCAAATGTGTTTGGATTTAGATTTTAGATTTTTACAACCCGGAAATAGATAAGAAATGTTTGTAATCAGAACAATATATAAGCAACACTTGATGTTTTGATAATCTTGTCGGGATTTTCTTCAGAAGTTAGGTGACGCGATTGTCGTAATCCGGCCTATATATACGGTTGTACATCCTTCGGTAAGTAACCGTTCCATTCTGCTGAAGCGTATAGATTGCTATTCGTTTGGGAGTGAAGAATGCTTTCCAAATACTTGGTAACTGTAGTCGGTCTTTTCTGTTGGTGTTGTACGATTCTTTTTTGTTTTTGGACAGCTTCTCTGTATTACCTTCTACCATAGCTTGGAAGATGAGCGTAGATCTAATAGAACTCTACACATATTCAACATACTTCACTTTCGACGGAGAATACTACGCACAAGTAAAGGAAGCAAAGATTTTCATGGAAGCATTGGAGGACATGGCATGGTATGGTATCGAGACGTCGGGGACACTTTCGTCATATGATCGCATGAATCTAAGACATCGGCGAAATTTCTGGAACACTTCGACATAGCACAACAAACAATTTACCATGAAACTTGAAGAAGGCGGCCCCTTGTCTTGTCTGAACGAAAGAAGAACAAAGAATACCAAACATAGGGACATCAAGTTTACCGAAAAACGATCAACGAGAATCGCTATCATAACGCGGATTACCAGCATCACCCAGCACAAAAGCGAGGAAACCTCAACACATCGGTGCATATAGCTAGGATGGTATCTTAATCTTGAGCATTGTTACTATATTAGTATTGATCCATTAATAATTCTTAAGGATGTTTAAGAAAATACATTAACAAGTATTTTTTTTAAGAACTCATTACCTAGAATAAGCGATCGCCTTTAATCCTTAAATGAAGAATTCTGCACAGATAGAAAGCAAAAACTTACATCACTTATTTGGAAGCCCAGTGACCAATACAGCATTTCATCCTGATTGATTTAACCTTGAAGTTATCAAAGATTTCCCTATTAAGGAACATGTTTAGAAAAAATCAGTTGTTCAGTAAATATTTGATAATTTTATAAGCCCCTTTGAAGTACATCCTTATTTTGTCTAAATTTTGTGTACGCGTTATGCAATGATATCAAGTATAAATGAAGTTATGCTTCAAAGAAAGGGAATTTTCAGAAAATGGCTTTGAAGTAAAAGCGAATTCTCTTAGTTAAATTATAATTTTCCCATATACGAACCCATTCGGGCCGTTGCTTAATGCATTATTAATGCGAATTAGTTTATGGAATTTCAGTATGATATTCTCTTGCAGTGTACGTTACATACATGTTCAAACATACATACCTGTAATAGTCGGGATGCTCTAAATATCGATTAAACATTTCCGCTTGGTGTTATAAATACATGGTGGAAGTTCTAGCGTTCACAATGCTAACCATTTACCTAGAAACATTTTCAATGGCAAAAAGTATTCGCTGAAGTTATTCCTCTTCCGCAGAAAGGAAACAGCGCAATCACCTATTGAAATACACTTAAGAAGGTACTTCCAGTGATAAACAAGTATAATCAATTTATCCAAACGGATGTAGCGCAACTGTTGCGTTATTCAGATACCTAGTGGCTCTAGTCAGTACTACAATCTGTACAAGCAAAGGGCCAAGAGAAAGCTTAGCTGTATTTCCTAGTTTATAAGCAGAAACAAATTAATAGATATCGGAGTTTATCACCGAGATTGAGACATAACGTAACAGTTTAAATCACGGCAGAGTATTCTTAGGAGATAAATCAATGTTTGCTCAACGTTAGTGTGAGAAATAAATTCTTGTGGTTTGTCCGTTATTGGCGTATTGCTACAAACACAGATCATTTCAATGATTAAGATATATAAATACTTGGGATAATATTTTGAATAATTTAAAGCTTCACACATATACGCAGAATGTTGGAAAAATAACGGACCTTTTTAAATCTAGAGAAAGTTACAAACGTCCGTTGAAATAATATGTAGTCTGAAAGCTGTATATCCCCTCTATAAAACGATACCGCGAGCATTAAAATCGATCAAGTGGTAAAGTTATAGTACTTAAACTGACAGTACTTTCTATTGTTCATTACAAACGTATGACGGAATAACAAGCTAATATTAAATTTTGTTTCAAACTCGGTAAAAGTTTTACAGAAACATTTGAATTAAGGAGACGACCGTTTGTCCCATACGCATGTGTTCGAGCGGTATAGTCGATTTCAGGATGGTCATGATGTTTTGGAAGACAATCCAAGGCCAGGCCGTCCAAGAAACAAAAACTGCGAGGAACCGATCAAAAAAATGCGTGAAATTATCGCATGCGATGCGAATTCGACTGTGAGATGGATAGCGAAGGAATTAAATACGACCAAAGACATGATTCACGAAAGTTTGATGAAAGATTTGAACAACCGGAAAGTCTGTGCTAGATTTGCTCCTCATGGTTTAACTGAGTACAAAAAAATAGCTCACGTTGAACATTGCCAATGATCGACGAAATCGCACATTTCTAGAATCGATTTAACTACTTTGAAGTACAATCCTCAAACAAAACTCCAAGGTGCTATGTGAAAGTCCCCATACTCTCCAAAATCAACAAAATTGCGTTTGCAGAAGTCCCGAGAGAAGACAGTGTTGATTTGTTTTTATGACTCTGTAAGTACTCTATATCGGGTTTTATTGCACAATAATGCACCATCACGCGGACTGTCGCTGCTCGCGAATTTTTGGCGAAGAAACAACCCTGTGTGTTACAACAGCCACCGTGTTTGCCAGACTTATCACCATGTGACTACTTCCTCTTCCCGAAACTAAAACTGCCCATGAAAGGAAGATTTTACGACAATGTTGTACAAGTCCAAGAAGTCATCGTGCAGTTCACTAGGTACTCAGCTTTTTTAAGTGAACTGCGTTAGCATCTCATGTGCTCCTTTTTTAAAATAATAGTCGAGAAAATTATATTGAATATAAACACCACTTTACACTACTTTGTTATTATTTTAGATTACGTTTATTGTGTTTCTTATAGGCTTCGTTACAAATACATCAAATCAAATTTAGGAACAACCAATGTCGAATAATACCTACTGCTATACCTGTGAATAATACCTACATCTAAAAAAATAACCAGCCAAAAATGAAAAGCATTTAATTGATCTCAAAGATAAATACTGTAAAAGCCAGAATTTATGTATTCAGAAAACACCCAAATGCTAAGGAAAATTTTTTAAGGCACCAGTTCAAATTTAACACCTTTTACGACGTTAAAAGTCTGAACGTTCTAAATTCTCGATGGTAGTTCTTCAAACGAGTCTCCGACAAGAATAACCGCATAATTTTCATTCCAACACATTTTTTAAGTTATAAGATTAGTTCTAGCGATTTTGGTTTACTACCGAGTATCGGAGACGTCGAACTAAAGCTGTATGGTTACAAATTTGTTGGAAAGTTACAGGCACACATTATTAATTATTGTTATAGCTGAAAGGGTATATCGGCTAACATTCACTCGTACTAGTCGATCAATACCACTACTATAGAGGCAATGTTGAATATGGTGTCTCCAAGATTATGTCTTAAGAGTGGTAATGCTAGGCACCGTTTAAAAATACGCCATTAAAAAATGTAAAGTATTCTGAATTGTATCAATATGCATGAAGTGCTGCCTTACTATATGTGTAAGATAGGGGTAACATTGATATACGTTTTTGGAAATTTCATTCGCATTATATATTAATGAATTGTCTTCCTTTAATAGAGAACTTGGGAAAAAAGGAACTTTACATAGCAATGTCAATGGAAATTATATCTTTCACACTGGGCTTAAGTTTCTCTTTAGTAGAGAGCCGAAATGAGACAACATTCTTAAAAGAATAAATTGAAAATTGAAAACCTTCTTTGCGAAAAATAGTATTTTTTGACGAAACACAGACATTTAGTAACCGTATTTTCAGAGAATCTCGGCAAGACTGCAGCGTAATGTAAGAAAAAAGATTTACACAGGAGTAACCTCTTGTGTACCAAATGCTTCGTTAATATTTGTGTATCCGTTAAAAGAAGAACTGGTAAACTGTCTTTAAAATGGTTATCCAAGAAGTTACTACCAATTTTCGATAATATTATTTTTCGTTTCTAGTACAATTACCTACATCATCTTCGTCGAAGAAAAATATATTCCGATATCTAAACAATGAAAATATACCTTACGATCCATAGTCTTTTAAACAAAAATTATTAAAATTAACTAAACAACATAATTCAAGTTAACGTTATAATGTTGATCACATATTATGGAGAAAATGAAAAGCTTCATCTACCTCCATATCACAGCGAATTTAATGCTATCAAAATAGGGTGGCCTCACGATCAAGCACGACAAACACATGGACAAGGATGGGTACGGAAATGAAAAAGTTGTCACTACCAGCAACAAAGTACTGGCTCCATGATAACAAGGAATCTGGACAAAGTGTCCAAAATATTATGAGAATTTGGTATGAGCGAGAAGATTTTTGGACATTATAACACCTGAACTAATTATTGCAGTGAATTTGCTCCAATAAATTTGATTCAAGTGATGATGCTGAATATTAAATTCAAGTATCTCTCCTTAAAATACTTCAGCCATTGCTTTATGTTACTTTTCTCACTACATTTAAAATTTTGGGTTATTGTTTTATTTTACTTTAAAAAGCATTGTATCGTATTAGTTGATTTGTTTTTATGTTTAAGGCCAACTCAGCAAAATATAAACTTACCTTTCCTTCTCTGTCAGTAACTAATAGTATTTAGGTATGTGAAAACATAAGAATGTTAACTTGACGCTTCTAGCGGTATGTTATGAAAGGAGGATTATAAAAAGAAGTTGCCGTTTATCTTATATTCTATTCCAGCATCCGTGATTATTTTGTATGGAACAAACTAACGCATCCTTAGTTGTGACATTCATTACCGCAATAGTAATGATTTTTAAAAACAATTGATGAAGTTTATTTCGAACACAAAAGTTATCTGCATAAAAAGTTTTGTTCAGCATTCTCAGATCGTGTATTATTTCATGTTTTAGATTATATCTATTCACAAATTACAAAACGAATAGGACAAGTTGCTTTGCTTTTCACTAGTTTAACTGTCAGTCGGAGATATTTTGTTTAAATACGAGATCCCTAGAACAGCGGGAAATAACGAGAGATAAGATATCGTGTCGGATATTAGGTTTTCTCATTGCGCTAGCACGCATGGTGAACCTACCAAGTAATAGGATCTTAACAATGTAATTATCACAATATCTATTTTGCAACTGTAGCACTAACAGTTATGTAGTCGCGATTAAGATGAATAATTGCAATTTTTGATCAGAATTTTTATCTAACAATTCAATTATTTGAAGGATTGAATGACATTGGGTGTTGGTATAACACTGCCAGTTATTACACAACCGATTCCATGTTTAATTCAATAATCATTCGCTTAACGCTTTCTGCAAACAGCTGTGTTTGATTTTCGTATTGTAAGCGTTTGAAGGTAAACGTCACTCTTAATTCACACAAATACTAAAGTAGAACATTCAACTTGTTTTTGGAATTAACAGACACTTTATTTATTTTTTTTTTTTTCGGAAAGAAGGGAACGAAACACTAATAACATCAGTCTAAGCAAGTACGTATTTCTTCGGATATAGCTATTGAAATATTAATAACCGTATCGTAACTTGCGGCATTCTTTGTTTCTATCACGTCAAAACTTACTACAAATCAAATAAATGTTGTCTGTTATTTACACAACCTTTAAAAAGCAATTTTGTAAATAATTAAGGTTTTATCATTATCTTGCCCTTCCATACTTTATACAGTTAATTTTTCCCCGCGAAGAAAGGTTATCTTTTAAAAGGAAAACTCTATTGTATTCATAATATATGCATACTGCATTATCATATGCCTTCTAAAGCAATCTTCGCTGCGTGCGTGCTCGAATCTCCCCCAGCAGTAACTTGCCGGCAGCGAAAGCTTATCCGCGACCACTAGCCAACGCTCCCCTCTCTAATCTTTTACCCTGTGGTATTTCCATACTAAGGGGAATCTATCAATTCCGCTCAACTGAGCAATCATCCAGAGAAGACAGTTCAAACATCTTGCTAAACTGATGTGCAAGTATACCAGTAACTACGCATTTTCTATTATAAACATCAGCTTCGATAAATTGCTATAAGTTCGTTTCTGGCTTTTGTACATGTTGGGAAGCGTTGTGTTGAATCAATATAACCGACTTTGTTAACTCGTATTTTGTGAGATATTTTGCAATGATTCCTTTTTGTAACTATCTATTCCCTTCAAAATACCTTGTTCATAGAGCTAGTAATCATTTATGTCTGAATAAGATTTGACGATATTCTTAGGATAATGTAACAAGCATGGTTTCAATACTAATAGCATTAACTTGAAAGCAAGAAGCGGTTTGTTTAATTTTTGGTCAATTAAATCAGATGCCAGAAATAATCATATAAATAATACTTATTTGTTAGAGAACTAGTACGTTCCAAATGTATTATACATACATATACAATAAGTGCAGAAGTATTAGAACGAACTCAAATCTCTTTTTATAAAAGTTTGCCGGCCAATTTAAAAATTCAGATTAAAGTAACAAACTGAAAGCTAATGCCTGACTATTTGGAACGATTTCAAGTCATGCAGCTCATAACTTATACCTTGTTTTACTGAGACCTACTGTAGCCTCAAATAGCAGCGATCTATTTCCCTATCTGTCACTAGGGGTCCACAATCCAGCTTTATGATACTGAAGTGAGAATTGCCGTGTGCGTACGCAGGCAGTGTTAAAATGGCGACCGTGCTCGAGGAGTGTACTATAGAAGAGCAGTGTGTAATTGTGCGTCTTTTCTGGACAAAAGGACTTCCTGTAAAAGATATCCATTAGGATATGTATCCTGTTTACGGTGAAAAATGTGTGTCGCGTAGCAGTGTATAACTAGGTTGGGCGCGAAAATTGTTGACAGCGAAGTGGCCGCCCCGTCCAGATTGCAACAGATGCAACGCTTCGACGGGTAGAAGAGATGATTCGAACTGTATCATACTGTAGAGCTTTGTTTGATGTAATTCGATGAAAACGTCCAGGCCTATTGACGAGAGGAATATTACTGCATCAGGATAGTGCCAGGCCGTATCCGGCCCAGATTACCCAGGCGAGAATTGCACAATTAGGGTGGGGACCTATTGAACACGGCTTACAGTCCCGACCTAGCTAATAGCAATAATAGCTTTTTGTAACCTATTTACTAATTTTTTCTCGTACATGATGCTTGGCTTTATTTTTTGGGAAGCAACATGACTTCTCAATTCTTGGAAGAACAATCTTCAGATACATAAATCGTTTGTTATAAACCATTTTTTTAACAATACCCAATTTGGCACGAAGAGATGGCAATAATACTTTATATACCAACACACTTTTGCCACGGCTCGCTCCAAAAGAGCTGAAAATACCTCATCGAAGCATCAAGCTATTTCAGGCTCTTCGGAGAACCATATCTACACGCACGAACACCCGCACTCTGTAGAGAGTATATACATATATACATATATATATATATATATATATATATATGTTTTCGTGGGAAAGGATGTCTTGTTATCGTCTCGGGTTTTATCCCGCGTTCGGCGTTGGTTCTTAAAAGAATCATGTACGCCCTGACGTTTCGATGGAATTGCATACATCTTAACTTACTTGTTAACCATTGAAATCTGAACGTGAAAAAATTAAATCCTTAGGTCACGATATCAGTATTTTTGAATTCATTTTGTCAAGTTCTAAAACATGAATTGAATCATTCAATCCTTCGCTGTGAATATTATTGATTGATAAGATCCTACACTGAAATGTAGATGTATATCTGCTCTTTCATGAATAGGTATAGTTCTGTTGTGTGGTATTAGTACAGCTGTTTTGAAGTACGGGTGGCCTGGCAAATTTCGTTTTTTTAGTGTCTCCTATTACATCCATTGATCAAAACAATAGCTTGCATTGTATTTAACAGGGTATGCAACTGGCATACCATTGGTATATTAAAATCCATAAATATTCGTTTACCACTAAACCAATTCAATATGTAGTTATAACATTTTGCACAACAAATATGAAAAATGTAAGTCATGTGTTCCTCAACATTTATTTCAAAACTAAAGTATCATTTTATCTATATTTTCCTTCCAGATTTATAGTTTCCTTCTAGATTTATAGTTTCCTTCCCTACCTTGGAGTTATGAACTCCACCTAAATATAATATAAACAAAATTGTGACATAAGTAACTAAGTTTTTTCTCTATTTCATTCAGGCCACTTTTTTTACTGCGCAAAAACAAAAACAAAACTATTTTTGTAAAAACTGGGTCGAGACTCTGAGGCCTACTTCAAACCCAGCATGAAAATTTATCCAATGACAAATCTCGACTTTATGAAATACTAACTGTACGAGATATGCAACAATGAGTATAAAGTTAAAATATGCAAGGTGTGGCTTCTAGAAAAATATACACTCCATGTCTGTATAGTAAAATTCCCCGTGTTAAACTTCACAGAACATAAAAGCAGATGTTCCGAGAACTTTAAGTAGTTAAAGTAAAATATTACGGAAACGTTGAATTTTTTGTTTTATACCAGAAATACTGAACGAATACCTTTACTTGCGACTCAGCTTTAAAAAGATCATTATTACCATGAATATTCAAAGCAAAAGTTCTTTAAAATTCTTCTACTTTGCGTTTAAATTACGTGAAAATTTGAAATGAAGGTGTATGGGTATTTTCTAATGTTAATTTTTTCATATTTTTATGGTAATTACTTTACTTGCTTGCTGGTTATGCGAGCGTGGCAAATAGATATCCAGCGTTAAGTTTACAATTTACGAGGAAGGGATGTCCGATATTCTCACGAAATAAACCGCACACAAAAAGAGAAATTGGCAAAAGCTTATCGCTTCATAACTTAGCTTTCCATGCATAATCTCCATTGGCCTGTAAATAATTGTTAGCCAGATATTTGATTAATAACAATAATATTTTTATTATAAATTAAATGGTTAATACAGAAAAAATGAAAAAATACAAACAGAAAATATGCTGCCAATTAGACCACTTTCAATAGACAAAGGAGGTTTCATGTTGTTAGTGATGATCCAAGAACAAAAGACGTCAAGACAAAAGGAAATCATACGTTACATAAGGAAAACGTTTATCATATTGCAATACTGCAAATATTTATATCTTGGAGAGTTGCTCATTCAATAAATTATTATCATCTTTATTTACATCTAAAAGCATTAAAGTCAGGCGTGAGTCCTACAGTCTGTATAAGTACGGTATTCCGTGGGGCATCAACCCCTTTTCGCCTCTAGTGTGTTTAACACGTCGAGTTATAGTGACAATAACATTTAATTTCAAAAGAAACATAAACACTGCTTAAGGCACAAGCATTTCAATTCTAGCTACTTTTTTAACTGCGTTGTAGGGGACTTAGCTTATTCATTTTTTTCATTCTCTATTGGTACAGGGAATCAAGGTCATCATAGTAACTTTTTAGGGTAAGTAAAATAAAGGTTATGTTTTTGCTGTGAGTAGCTCAATGCATTTCGTGAATTCTGAAGTTACTAGATTGCCAGAGATCACATACAGGTATTTCAGCCTGCATTTATACACTCACATCATTGCTTCTAAATACGCAGTATGCATTAAGTGTCCTTTATTGACAGTGTATGCATCATTGTCTATACTATCCCGATCACGTTGTAGCCAAGTGCGAGTGCGAATCAAGTATAAACCGGACTCTGGTTTGAAACATTTATTAATACAGCAGAAGAAAATTGAATACACCTCGTTTTTCTGTATAATCTTCTCCTTGATTCACAACCTTTTACTACCGCATCGGAAGTTTCTTAAATCCGTTATCATAGAATGAATGTGGTCGCGACTTCTTTGAGTGACCCAAACATGTGGTACTCTCACGATAACAGATCTGGGGGGCTGTAGGGCGGATGTTCCTATGAATTTTGTCCAAATTATTTTGGGTCAATGCAGCTGTGTCTGGCCGAACATTGTGTTAGGGCAGGATCGCACCTCGAATAGGCATCTCTCGCATTTTTCGTTAGTAGACTAGTTCCACTTCCGCAAGCAGTTGGCAGTAATAGATAGCATTAACTGTACGCTGTTCTTGGAGAAACTTACCGAGCAATATGCCTCTACAATCCCAAAAAACCATTGGAATAACTTTTCCAGCAGCAAGACGGGTCTTGGCTTTCCACGGTACTGCTTGTCCAGGTTTTCGCCACTCGATGCTTGACTGCTTAGACTGCAGGCTGTAATGGTACACCCACGTCTCTTCACAGGTGACAATGTGCCTCAACAAATCATCCTGTTCTGTTCGATATCCTGCCAAAAGTTTTTCACGCCGACAAGATGGTTCTTCCGTCAAGAGTCGAGGAACCTACTTTGCTGACACTTTTCGGTAGCCTAAATCATTTGAAATGATTGACTGGAAATTCCCGTATGATACTCCAACGTATGCAGCAATTTGCCATAGTGTAAGGTGGCGGTCACCTTCAATCAGCTCACGAATCGCACGAACATTCGCCTCACAGGTCCTCGTCCGCATGCAGCGCTCTCGTTTTCCATTGACTCTCGACCATAGGATAATTTTTTTTGTGCCGGTCGGAAACTTGGATCCTTGAAACCATTTTTTCAGTGAACAGTACAGTTAGTCGACGCAAAATTTCGGGAGGTTTTACGCCCTTTCGCGCCTAAAATTGAAAAATAATACGTTGCTCAACAGACGTGTTCACCATCTACTCTACCCTCTCGCCCCACCTATCACATATCAGAGAAAAGTCCGATTCATATTTGATTCGCTCTAGTGTTTCGCACACTGTAGGTAAGTTTGAAAATGCACGAAACTTTTAAGTAACTTTCTAACATATTATCTTGAACATTTCTTTCATATCGATTTCCTCCAGGAACAAAAATGTATTATATGTAAGCTGCAATAAATAACGTTTAGTTTTACCAAGATATCGATAGATTCTCTCTTTGTCAGAAGAATAGGGAAGCGCTTTACATGGTAATACCTACTGTATGTGTATGTACATTCTTTTACAATTCGAATTATATCTACATTATGATCGATTTTAGAGAACCCATTCTTTCGATGCATTCTGTTTTGCATATTTATGTAATATTGAATACAGACATATTCACACGTAAATAAATCTCGATGAATTTATTGTAAATCTTTGTATCATGAATCAATAAATTTTTTATACACCTATCAGGAAAATCAACCATATGTTAGTAAAAATTATACCTATGATGTATTTACGTATATAGGATATGTGTATATTTAAAAATACGCTTCCGAAAAATCAAACAGTCCGAACAAAGGAGCTGTTAAATTATTCATTACATATAATGATGAACGTAGTGATAAAATCGTAGGTGACACAATAAATTAAGTGTACACAGAATACCCTCTACAATTCGTACAAAACATTCGAAACTGGTCTATAGTGACTTGGAGGCAGCGAGCATTAATAAAACGATAAATATAGGCACTTGATGTAGGCAATACTCCCTATAACAATATCATTTTAAGAAAAGGTAACTGTGTGTCTTCCTCAGTTCCTTTTTGTTACCGTTGCATAAAAGAAACAAATGAATTACTTAATACAATGATAATAACATAAATTTGCTCTAAAATAGAGGGATTACATAAACTAAGAGATACTTTTACTGTATATTATACCAGTTGTAACTATTCCTCCGAGCGAACAAAGACGACAATTGGAAACAAATCCGATTTCACAGCGAAATAACACTACCACAGAAATTGTGTTTATAAAAGGAAAATAAGAACTTCAAATAAGGTAATTTTGAATGTAATAGCAGTTATGTTCCATGCAGTCGCGGATGATTTGTAACTTAATCATGCCTATTGTAGGGGTCATTAAATATTGTTAACTGGTATACAAGCTGCAACTTATTTTACATAAGCATATTTTCTTAATTTTAACCAGAATGAAAGGACTTTAAAGTTGGTTCCTTTTTGGTTAAATTGCAATGTAATTCAATATAAAACTAATTTTAAGAAATAACGAAAACTTATTTATTTTTCTCTCTGATACTGCTTGGTTCGCTCTTTTTTATTGGAATTTTGAAACCTTCAATTTTTGCAGATTTCTCTTGTATAACCATTTACCAGCATTAACTTCACAATTTAAAACAATATATTTATTTGAAACAGGGTCTACTAAGTTATGTGCTTAATGAGGATGCAAATTTCACTATCGTAATAACAGATACCTCGTTTCTCTGAATGTATGTGTTTATATTTAATTTCTCCAAAAACTTAGAAGTTTATTATCTCTAAAAAACACACACAGATTTTTTTAAATTCCCTTACGTGGAAAGAGTGACATGACCGGCAACTTTGTTCATAATCAATTTCATTCCATCAAGAGTACATACTGTGTAGCCCATTAACCGGGCACATAAGTCTAGTATACCATGGACGATGTGTTGCCCCTGTAACAACGACCACTTGACAGAATATTAACATCAATATGACTTATTCAAAATAGTCCGATGCATAATAATTCGATTTTATCTTCGAAAACAGCACAAAAAGTTTATTAAATTCTAAAGTGCGCACCAAGAAATAGTGTTCCAACTACGCAAAATCCAATCGATTAAAAGTTGCCGATATCGATAGCTGAAACCAGTGCGTCTGTGTGTAGGTACTAAGTACCATTTCGTACAAAAACTTAAACCAAGAACTCCTCAAAATTCTTTGATTCTGTCTATTTATTTATATTAGTTTTTGAAAAAGAAAATTATTAGCTAGATAGGGACTGATTTAGGCGGTTATACGAAGGTTTCATTTAAGCTTTAAGTTTTACGTATAGAACTGGAATAAAACAGTACAGCCTATAAAGAAATTGTTTTTCGAAGTATTCTCCACGAAGATTAATGTAGTTTTGCATGCGCTCGAACAAACTCTGGAAACAGTTATTCCACTCGTTTGTTGGTACAGTCAAAATTGGGCTTTTGAAGGCACCGATTGCTTCTTCTGACGACTGAAACCTTTGACCTTTGTAATCGTTGAGACTTAGGTCTAGACTGTACGGAGGATGGTCTAATAATTCGACGTTTTGTTACGTTAAAAATTGTCCTGCGTGCTGTGTGCGAGCTGGCATTGCGTTGGTGGAGGATGGTTCGTCGTTTGGGGTTGGTTTTTCGAAAGGCAGTGACGACTTGCGGCAAACAAATGGTTGTGTATCAATGGGGGGTAACAGTTCTTTGACGTTGCAGAGGAATTCTTGCTACATTACCTGCCTTCGAGACAAATGTGGCGACCATCTTTCTAGAGACACTACGAGAACTGATGACTTTTGTTGGTTTTCCTGTACCATGCAACACCCAGACAGACTACAACGGTTTATTTTCTGGCTCGTATGAGTAAATCTATGCTTTCTGTTCGTCGGTCAACAGATGCGGTATTCAACGGGAACCTATTTTTTACACGCAATCGTCCATGCAAAATTTATTGAATTGAGGTGATTGAAATCCCCAATGTTGCCCCAATCGTTCTATACGTCATGTATCGATCTTCGTGGATGATCTTGCGCAGAGCATCGACGTATTCTTGAGTGACTGCCGTTTTTGGTGCACTTGCACTTAGATCATCGTTAGGACTAATCTGTCGACATTTGATTTATTTATACCAAAAATTACTGACTGATGACTCTTCGAAGATTATAAAAAAATATTGCGCGAATAGGTTCTCGCTAACATTCCATTTTTGTCAATTTGATAACTCATTGTAGCTGCAACAGTACACGTATCGCGGTGAAACTTTGGATTTAGGTTAACTAAAGCTGGATGTTAATTTCTAGCACTGACATTTGATTAGTGGCACCCTTTATGTGCCAGTATGCAAAGCTCAAAGAACAGCCCTCATAATAAATTTTGCTAGAAAATGTATAATATTTGTTAGTATGTTTCTCATAAATCGTTAACTCCATAACCTATTCAGCAAAATAAATATCTACTACACACTAGCGCAGTAGATGAAAGAATATAAACTCGTCATTCTGTCTGAGGTTTGAGCGACATTAAGTTAATACCACCGACAATAAAGATCATGTTCGGATGGAAATTAGCGAATATTGTCTCTGTTATCGGATTCACTAATTTAAATCATCTCGTAAACTAATGTTCACCAAGTCAATAGTTTTCCTTATTTTCTGCCTTAAATGGTATAGATACGTTCCTTTCATTAACAAATCACGAAAATGTGCATTGACTCATTGACTTCTTTTTAGTTGCAACTCCTCCAATTAACAAGATTTATCGTGAAATAAATAAAGTAACGACAGTTAGCATGCACTTCCCGTTTTGAAACCGCAACCATTATTTGAAATTACAAACTGATCATAGTTCCCATAAGTCCTTACATAAACTCGGAAATAGTGGGGCCGGGCGAGTGAGCGTCTACTTATTTGTACTTGTAGAACATCCCCCAGAGTAGATTGGAAAACTCCCACTGCCTAGAATGCGGTCGCCACCTACATGGACATCGGATGTTTTAACAATACCGAAGGTAATCGTTTATTCCTATCCTTTCCCTACGACAATGCTTTTCAATTTATTTCACTCTAATGGACACATAATGGCAAAGCACATACATACATATTCTGTACGTATGTGTACAAAGGCATATATGAGCTATTTTTAACACTCATGATTCTATGAGCTTATACCTATACATTTTTAGGGTAAAATTGTTTGAAGAGGAAAGTGCCATATTAATAAACAGTAACAGTTTGTGTATCAACTGATGTCGCTGTTATTCAGTGTATTGTGAAAGAAGAAAAAAACAAAATTCAAAAATAAAGGGAAGTAGAGGTAAGTCACATGTAGTAGACTAATGAAATAAAACGCAAGACGATGACTTCATGTTTGCATATTTTTTTATTAAAACTTTTTCAGAACGTTGTACTATTAATTGAATCGACGCTAATCAAAGTTCAATACTGGATTAACCCGAAATCACAACTAAATCGCGACAATTGTCATCATTCAAAAGTATTGCATCCTATCTGACATGGCAACCGAATGTGGTTACATATAGAGTGACCCACTTGTCAGTAGTAAAGAGAATTTTATAGTGTAAGGGAAAACCAAATGTGAAAATTTGATGATTTTATGGCTATGGTGAATGTTAGCCAATTTTCTTATTTTCAGTGAAATATTCAGCATGTTGTCATTACTTTCGGGATAAAATCAATTTTAACAATATTTTGTGACATAACAACAAAATATGAAATCAATAACTGAGATACAACTAATGCTACAATTATACTAAAAGACTTTAAACCAATTAAATCTGTTTTGCAAGGTTATCAAGTACACAAAGAACTAGTCATGATGAAGAAGGAAAGAGGTATTTGCTCTCTGCTGGAAGCAATTCCTCAAATTCAAAATTATGAATCTGTGATTTAAAGAAAGGCGTTTACTGTTTTCAGCATAAAATTTTTACCCGTATAGCTGTATGTATGTACTTCTAACAAACAAATATTTGCTTAAAATTAACGGAACACTGCCCGCAAGTGTAGGTTATGATGTATGCACAACGGTGCAGGATACATGCACAGTTTAACGTTACACATGAGTTTAAGATTCACCTAAAACGTAATTAATACACCATTTTAAATTGGCGCGTGAAAAAACATCGGTGACTGCAGTAACGTAAATATTGAAACATATGACCTAGGTGACGTTGAAGAGTGTTACTATAGTACACATAAAATGACTTGTAATTAAATCTGTTTCAATTTGGTGACTGGTTTCAAAACAATAAATTGTGCCTTAACAAGGAAATCTTGAAGGTGCCATATACGTATGATGAAACGTATTTATTCAAGTTAAATAAAAGCTCAAAATTCGTAAGCTTACTTATCGATAGGAAGATGCATATTATGTGCTTAGAAATAGTTTTGGTCAATGTGCAATGCCCTTTTCCGTTTAAGGGATACTGCAGGTAAGTCTGTATATCTTATCAATATTCCCAATTTGAATATTTCGTCTTAAATATAGACCGCTGTTTCGGAGTGCATCTCCATTTAGTAAGACAACTTTTCTTTGACAAAAAATAATCGTCGGTAATACAGTGGCCGTGAGGAGATATGTTTCATGTAGATTATTATGTAGATCATAGGGTATCTTAACTTTGAGAAATATTTATATGTATAAGGCAATCAGGATAATTTTGTAACCCAAAAACCATTTCATGAGTGCAATACCATTAAAACTGCGTTTATAAATGACCGACGAGCGATTACATAATTCAATGGGAATAAACATATACAAGGCATTACTTATCAAACTAGGGTCTGTAAGAAATTCAGCAGTTTTTAAGAGTAACATTATAACGTTTTTCTAGATAAGATGTTCTAGACGTACGAGGAATATTTTGATTATAATGGAAGGGCTTAGTCAGTTCTTTTCTTTAAATCGTACGATGGGTTCGTCTTATTTGTTCTACATTGATGTACAGATGTCAGCTAGTCTTGTATGAAGTGGTACTAAAAGTTAATAAATCATTAGTATTATTATTGTATACATTGCACATTGAAACATTGATTAAATTAGAGATACTATAAGAAAGAAGAAATGAAAATGGATTTTAAAAGATAGTAATCCTATGTCAAAAGCGTACCGGAAAAGAATTCTGCACAAGAAAATGAAAAATATGTCCATGTTTTGAACTGATCAAAACGTACCACCCCTTGTTTCGTTTCTGTTGCCCAAACAATAGTCACTCAGTAGTTAAGCGTTACCTTTATTAAATCCACATTGAGTTAATTAACCATACACTAGTTACTATTTAATGAAGCAAATTCTTAATAAAGTAAATGTTTACCTTTGTTTGTATGCGTTACCCAAAATTGACTAACGGTTAATGAGTTAGCACCATTTCCTCCATTCAAAAATATATTACGAGCAGGACCTTTTACTTCCAAAGTTAAGGCTAACTAATAAACTAAGAATTTGCCCCCAAATTTTGTAGTAATACATGTTATAAATGGTTAGAACATTAGATACAGATTCTTATTGATATTATGGCTTCTTTTTTATAGTTTTTCAGTTATTTGAGATTTTACGATTTTTTATTTTTTTATTATCTTGCCTCTTTTTAAGATTAATTATGCAAATAGTTTCCAAACTACTAAGTGTAGAATATGGTAATTAAATTTATATGAGATTCAGCGTTTCTTGGCACTTTCTTAACGTCCCGATGAAGTTTTAATAAGCAAAGACAAAAAAGTTATTCCATTACATTAATGACCTATTACTTAGTAATTATACTAATGCGCCAAGTCGTTTAGGTTACAAACTAGTACTGTTACAAGATGTACCACACATAATGGTTTTGTTTTGTACGTCATTAAACAAAAACTTATGTGTCGCTAACAGCATATTTAATAGTTAAACTAACATCCATATTAATACTAATATTAATATGGATATCAACTCCAATAATAACAATAATATCATTAGCATATTTAGTAGGTTACTATTACAGTGGCCAGTGCAAAATTTACAATGTATAGGAGGTTTAACATTTCAATGTCTTTCTTAGTGTAACTACTATACTTTATTCCTCTGAGATTATTTGAAACTAAATAATCTCAAGAGGTATTGTTTGGTCAAATTCAAAAAACAATATTTTTATTTTATTATCATGTAGTTTTCTTAACACTGAATTTGGGATTTCGTATCAAAGCAAAAACAGATTTATGAACAATCTTACTACATGTGTAACTTTCAATTTCTTCTCTTTTTAAAATTGAAACGTACATATTGGATATATATTTTGACATGACGGTACGAGCTGTCAATTTTTAATGCTTTTAATTGATATTTGCGAACTATAACCGACTACCTAATTAAATGAGACCAAAGGCATGTAAGGAGTTCCTTACAAAACTAAAACTTGTGAGAGATTTAGCAGTTTTTATAAATAATATAAAAACCCTCTTCTAGGTAAGGTATTCTATACTTACGAGGAATGATTATAATAGAACGTGTGAAATAGTGCATGTAAGGTGAACAATATATGTTCCTGCGTGGCAACTATGACAGTTACTTTACATTTTAAAAGAAAAAATGTTAAGTAACAGTAGTCTCTATTTAGGTGATATGTAACTATGGAGCAACATATATATGAATTCGAGTCTGAAAATTCATTATATTTATTATCAACCCGAGTCGTTAATCAATGTACAAAATACAATGAAACGGATCCCATGAAGTAAAAAGTATAAACTGGGAAATGCACCTACATTTATGCAGACTGTCTCCCATTCTAACCGAAATAAAATTAATTTAATACTTAAAGCTGTAATATGTAATAATGTGTTAAAGATAAATGTCGGCACTCTGCCAAACCATGCAGTCTATCTACAGGGCTGCAGTCGCTGAATTTAAATGGATTTTTTTCTGGAAAACGAGTGAACATGGCTAGAGAAAAATTTTAACAAAATCAATTTAGAATACAGTGTAGGACCTGTAGAAAGTAATAAATAGAATAAGCCACTTTACGTAATAAACTTGTGTACTACTTCTTATAAGAGAAAATTGTACAGAGATACTTTTTGTCTGTATACCGTCTAAATACGGACTACCTTTAGTTCAAAGCTTTTCTCTGAAATCTAAAAAGAGCCAGCTACCAAAAGAAAAACCTACTTAAATAGAACACCTAGTATACGAATGAGAAACAGTTTGTTCTTGATGGTTATAAAGGGAATTAACGATTTTTAATAAATAAAATTTGAACACGAGAAAGCTTTCATGATTCCTTGACACTACTAAGAGTGGTACAAAAAAAAGGTAACTACGAATTGTAAATATTTTACTTAGTAGAAAAAATAGGTCCCTTTTATTAAGAAAAAATATTCACGACTAAGTTCGCCCAGTAAAACAAATGACGATCAACAAATTAGTTCAAAGGAAAAATTACTATAGTTCGAGATTCCACATCTGTTAGATCTCTACCCCGAGCTACTATCTATCCCTAATTTTTAGACAGTTTCCTATTTTTAGACTACGCACTTACAGAATTGATATTTTATGTTTTCTAGAGAATATAACCAACTTTGTTGATACCACACGAAAAATGTTCACAGTATTTGTTCGTGTTTACATGTAGATAATATAAATGCGCTGACACTTTATATGAGTAGTAAAAAGCATAGAACATTTAAGTAATCATTTGCTTTACTTAGTGGTTTTGGCTAATTTAAAGTATTGTGCTTATTAGAAGAAACACAGTTTTCAAAATAATTAGAAAATGCTCACAGCGCGGTGTAAGAAACCCAACGGAAACTTTACTTCCAACTTATAGTAAAATACAAATATATTATAAAGACACTATCCAGCGCAAGAAAAAACGAATCACCCAGTAAAAGTACACGTTTTTGAACCGAACTTTGTACAAATATTTACTGTCTAGATGATCATAAATGCTTAAGTGTTCGTCGACAAGATCATAACCTTTTAATAACGAGGCTCTGCTCCACAGAAACGAATACATTCTGTTAATCTCGTGGGCATGCTTCTAGTATGATGATCTATGGACTTCCATTTTGCTGCAATTTGTAGAGCATCATGTAACTATTATAATTTAATTGGAGGGTTAGGAAATAGTACCAAGTTTTCGACTTAATATGTACAAATGGAAAAAATGCAAGGAAGTCGACAACATTGTAGATGAGGCTCTGGGCGACCTAAAAGAACCGCCTAACGCAAAAATACGAGGCTAAAGTTAGTTGGCCTTAGGGATAGGCATAGTATCTTAAAGTCTGTGGAAAGTGTCTTTTAGCACATTTTAGGTGAATAGAAATACGTTTCATATATCGCCGTATTCAAATGTGTCTGCGATGTGATAGGTCAAAAGTTAGTACACTTTTTAACCCTCTAACGAAGTAACAACGATATGATGCCCTACAAATTGTCTGGACTGAGCTTCTACGGCAGCTAATTATTAGACTTTCCTTATAAATAGTACGAATTCTTCAATGAAAATTTAATGATTTATTATCTTCAACACTGGCTTTAAAAGTATATAATTCTAATTGGTGATTTGTTTGTTTGTCACATAGTATAGAAAACTCCCATCTAAAATGTTGCCCCCTGTATTTTTTTATGAATGTGCTGTAGTATGATGAAAAACAATTAATTTACGCTGTGGTGCACAGAAGTTTAAACTCAATACAGGATATGAAAGTTTCTATAAACTAAATCGAAGCATTATCAAATATTTTTAACCAATAATAACCTAATAAACAATAAAGGGATATCCAAGTATAAACTTCCTGCAGTTAACGTTTAATAACTTTTTCAATCACTTGAACATCATTAATTCTATAAATACTAAACGCGCTCAGGACGTGTGGTATAAGTTGAAATGTCTTAATGTCTATGTGCAATTAGCCAAAAATATCTTACGAATAATACGCCTAGTTATAAAAACAAGATTTTCTTCGCTTACGTAATTTTTTTTTAAGAGATATCGGTGTTTATATCTAGTAAGCATCCAGACGTACTTACGTATTGCGAGACCAGCAATAGCTGATGAATACCACTAAATGTCTTTCTTCTTTTCTTTGAAAATAAATATTTACTGTGGTGATCTGGAACGCACCTCTTCGCAATATATAGTGCTGAATGGCGAAACATTGCTCCACAACTTAACAAATATAGAAAAAGAAATACAATTTAGCGGACATAAATTCGTTCAAAATATAGATCCATCAGTGTTATTGTTTTAGGATCCCCGCACTAATTTTTATAAAGAAATGTCTATATGTACTACAAACGTCTAAGAATAAAAAAAGATAAGCGTCCAAAAGAACACAAGTTGAATTTTATTTAGATGCAGTCACCTTCTCGTATAACTTCTAGCTATCAGTAAGCCATGACACATTAGTAAGATGCGGAATTCTTCAGTTGTTAGTAACATAGCGTCCAACGTTACTTTATTTTTTTAGTATAAAGTTTTACAGCCGTGCTACCGACTAATGGTTTAGTTACTCTGCACTTATTCTAGATTATTCGGTTTCTAATTTATTCAAAATCGACTCATATAGAATTTATGAGGCCAACTATATATACAAGTGAAGAATGGAAGTAACGATGTTACTAATAATAATAAAATTTATTTGAAGAACAGTATACGTAGTATATTATAGTATATTCATTATATGTAAAAAAAATGAAAAGAACAACAATCAAATATTATACCGACCAAAGTGGTATTTTTGATAGAAAGAGCAATCACGGTTAGTGACAAAGTACAACACATGAGTACCTAGAAATAAGTTCTGCCAAAATTTATAAATTAATCGGTACTACAGCAATTAACTAGCATCAGATATTTCTGCACTTATTTTTAAATATATAAGATATATATACACTTTAAAACTGCAGGCAAATTATTACACAGGGCACAACAGCTGTAATACAGGCTGATATTATAAAGACTAGTATTACGCTATGAAGGTAATAAGTGGTTCTGGATTATGTTCAACATTGGTTTGACTAAAAGTATTATAATATTTTGAACAGAACAGGCTACTTTTAGGGTATAAGTATCATAGAATATTAATAATTTGTAGTGAAGTGTGGGCTTAGTGATTCAGTTAATTTTAATTTGAATATGATGCGCAGTGCCTTCCTTTGCATTAACCATATTCTATGTGCATGCGATGTAAACCCCCAGTATATTACGCCATACCGAATAAGAGACAAAAATAGTAAAATGTTTCAAGAACGTCAAAGGAATAAGTTTCTTTTAGATTTCTAAGTGGAGAACAAACAGATCCCAATCTGCGTGGCAAGCAATCAACATTATGATTCCACTTCAGATTATTATCAGTAGAGACCGGATTATATGCAAAATGCATATATTTTATTTTATTTATTTATTATATTTTACATCTATATGTAGATGTATTGCACTGATTAAAGTTAGTTAGCGTTAATTAACTTAACGATAAATAGACGTAAAATATAATAAATAAATAGAATAAAATATGTGCACCTTGGATATAATCCGATCTCCAATGATCAGTTACTAGACTCAAAAGTTTAGTAGAGTTAACAATAGTAACATTACGAAAACTAAAAATATTCGTAGCACTTCATCCAATATTTTAAAACAAGATATAGATAGCCTTACCATTATTAATTACAAGGCGATTATCTCCTGATTATTTACAAATCCTCTCGTGTACAAGACACGCAAATTAAAAAAGCTCAGCATAAGCTTGAGTATTTATCAAAACATGAATATCACGAGCGTAATCAGCGATATTGCAATGATTGAGGGAGTACTTAACGTTATCAATTAAATCATATAAATCATAAATACAGTTGGTCGCAAACAGAGCCTTGGGAAGCACCGATATCAATGTTCAACGCTTTAGAATAATAACAATCACAACGTACTCTCTTCACTCTACTCCACGAATAGGATGTGAAGCTATTATTAACAGGTCCCCTAACACCTATATTTTCTAATTTATATAATAAGTAGTCATGGTTAATACAATAAAATGCTTTGGACAAGTCGATAAGCAATCCTAATACAGGATTGTGATATCCAAAACTTCATTGATGTGGAAAGAAAATTAAAAGTGGCAGTATCAGTATTCTTACCTGTTCTGAAACCGTACTGAGAATCACTTCATAAATTATTTGTGGATAAGAATTTTATCAATTTCGTGTTCATTAAATGTTCATATATTTTAGAGAAGGCAGTTAATATATTTATCGGTCCATAATTGTCTAATAAGTTATTCAGATCGTGTTTACTATATACAGAATGCATGATGGAAGTTTTCAGTGTAGAAGGGAATACATCTGATTGAAGAGATATGTTTATCATAAATAAGGAAAGAAGATGATTAAAGGTCTTAAGAAACGAAAATAGTGAGGGGAATATTGGGACCAGATGTGTAAAACATTTGTGGGCGTTTAGAAGAAATAGAACCTATAACTCTAGCTACCTGTGGAAATGTTTATAAAGGCAACACAGGGGTATCTGTGGAATAATAAGGTCAGTAAAATAAGGAAAGAAATGGCGAAGCCACGCATATTTTAGAGATAATGAAATTACACAAACTGGAAAAAATTAAATAGAATTCAACAACAAACTGAAACAAAGAAACAATAGCACTTATAGAACAAACAAGATATTAGAAAACTAAGCAAGAAGCAGTGGTGTAATTGCTACGTCCGCAATGCGGAAAGCGGAAGGGGGACGGAATAGGGCCTGCAAAAACGCTTTCCTTAATTAAAACAAAAGCAACAACACATGTGAATCTTTTATTTTCGTGAATCTTACTGTAAATTCCAATTTCACTCCAATATCAAGCGTCACGTCTAAAGTTATTTCAAAATTATCCGCGAATAACACGAACTTTGAAAGTTGGCGTAACTTTTTTGTTTGTTTAATAGTTTGAGGTTAGTCATTCGATCATTTACAAAAAATATATCAGTATTTCTTCTGCTTCAATCAAAATAAGCATAAATAAAGGATATTGAATAACAAAGCAAACTATTGATTAAAACTTATTAATTCGTCTCAAGAAACTTAATGTGTATGCATCATAAGAGAAACAGTTATTTTGTTTACGCTATATAATTTTAGTAGTTGTCACAGTTGCAGGAGGATTAGTACACGTACGCCTATTTAAGAGGTAACAACGGCATGAATTATGTAAGGTTAGTGGGGCGATCCTCGAAGGATTGCTGTGGGCAGGCCTAAAAAAAAGGGTTACGCCGCAAGCAAGGAAAGTGGTAGTTTACCTCAAACCATGAATTAACAAACGCCTTCAGCACAAATTAAAATTTCAAGGGAGAATATCGGAATAAAAGGAAAGTAGTTAATACACTTTCTTAATAAAATATATTTATTTCACTCGATTCAAAAAAATAACCATTTACCAATTACATAAAACTGTGATCATATTTTCTGTTGGTGTTTTACGCTTCCACAGAAGTAAGTGATTACGTTAACGAATCATGGTGGTGAATGATTTAAAGATTTTATCCGAAAATAGGCTAATGAATTATCCATAGAAATAACCTTTTCTTTTGCACATCTACCTGTTATGATTTGTTATTTTGGTTGTACATTTTTACTTAGTGGATTATCATTTGCAAAAGCTAACGTGTAAAATACAACAGTGGTTTATTCTGCAATGAGTCAGTAGGTTTTTTAGGCGAAAATATTTCGATATATTTTGAGGCAACCTCCACTTATATCTCTATATTCTCAGTACTGTAACGTTTATGAATAGACATTTTTTTGCGAATTTGCGACACTGATAACATGAATATGAACTGGTTGATATTTTTCATTAGGAAACTACTAACATGTCATTTTTAAATCACAGGTTCGTATCATATGCGAAGGTGACACTAAAACTATACATTCTTAACACATGTGAAAAGATTTTGTATAAATTACAGCTTGAAATCCAAAACAAACAGATACCCAGGTATAACATAGGACAGTTTAAGTGTTTTCGTCCCTGTTGCTGTAGCAAAACCACATGCTAACAACAAATAGAAGTTTACATGAAAAGCTACGATCGTATTACCCTAGGAACAAACCCTACCAAATAGCTTGACAACCTCTAATTGCAAAAAGAGTAATTTAAGATAAATCAGTATAGGTTAAGAAAAGATAGAACAGTGGTAATATAGAAGATGCGACTTAAAGCTGCTGCAACTTTTTAGAACTCATTGGAGAAGTAACTCTAATGTGATCCGAAATAAACAAAAACCCAAATTGCAACCGTTAAATAAACCGGTTTAATGAACATAAATACCAAGACGCGCGCAGAATGACAAGTCTATGACATACCGTCCACCTTAAATCTTATTGGTTCAGCTTGCTATCTTGGTAACATTTTTAGATATTAGTAGTCCAATATTTACAATAGTGCTAATGATATTGTAAAAAATCTTAAAAGAATTCTAAAGATATAGACCCAAAAAATGTATTTTCTTTAAATTAATGATTCACAGCATCGAGTGCCGCCTGGGATGTAGTAGGAGTATTTTATAGCAGCATCTCACCCTTTACGACAAAGGAATGAAGTAAAAAAGTTATAGAATACTTTATTCATTCGATTTACGTATTTAGCGTATCTGCGATTATAAGCTTAAATAGCTTATGGACCCATCAGGCTGCTCACCTCGCAGTTACAAAAAAAAAGGAAAGTAAATAAACGAATCAAATATTATATCTCTTTTCCAAGACGAGAATTTTAATGCGGTATAAATCCAAAGTGAAATGAATACGTAGGCTTCACGGCCAAAGTCATACTCAGAAAATATACATACACCACCGCTAATAATAGAATAGACATTAAATTTTACCAACATATTTGAAAAAGAAGTATTTTCATTTGTGTAACAATTCTATAAGCATTTTAAGAAAGAAAAAATTAATAAATTTGTAAATCTAAAATCATGAACTTGTATCATTGTAAAATCGGAATCCTTTTCTGTAACACCATAGAACTTTTCTATTATGCAACCGCTTTCTTTGCAGCGACTATATTGTGGAGCAATGTATTTATTTGTTCCACTATGTGTACTGACTCCCCAACGATAGCACAGTATCTTCCAGTTTTTCTATTGCGTTAAGTAATCCTTTCTTATTCTTATTTAGTGGTTCTTAAATCTGTTTCGATGGAGCTTCGTCAGGATTGAGTTCTAGTATCACAGAGTTAATTTGTTGAAAATACTGTGAATAATAAAAAACCTCTTTTAACTATGTTCCCCATGGTATAAGTATCGGCTCTGACGGTCTCAGAATATCGGCGCGCGGTCTGTGAAATTCTCGAGTTCCTTTGGCAAAATTTGTTAGTATTTGTTTCTCAAATAACTTGTCCCACAAGATGTAAAGCATGAACTTTACACATCACATGTAAAAGTCCGTCATAATCTTCCTTAGGAGAATGGCCTACAGATCACATTGTCGCAGCACTATCACTCATAAACATCAACACTTGATTAGTTGAGTTAAAATTAGTTAAAGCTAAATTTTTGGTAGGGCATCCAGCATATAATAGAATTTCAAGCTTTCACTCCGGTTTTGCCACTCTTTATGATTTCCTCACATGCAGATGGTAGATAACCGTATAACGCTGTCCGAGATGGCAACTTTTATTTGGGATTGCATTTATTCTAGAAACGTCGAATTGATTCTATATTCGGTAGATGAAGTAGCAAACCTTAAATAAATAACATGAACAGTGGACAGCGTGCTACTTTTTTATTTGTGCGGCACTTTTCACATCATGCCAAGCACAACAACGGTTTATTACAAGTGTTACACATAATTCTACCACTATAAAATAAACCGGGAGATTCACAGATATACCTTTTCATTCCATTACCCTATGGTAATTACATATTTGTGAAGCGCAAAAGAACACAAGATTAAGACGATCAACTACCTCGGATCTAGGGCAGCAAGGAGCAAATACAAATGCAGATGTGCGTCGGTGATCGCCGTAAATATGTTCTCCGCCCGTTCCGCTTCTGCAATGTGGATGACGGTGTGTATTTACTACAAACCCAAGCAGCTGACAAGTGTGACCGGTCTACTAATTAGTGTAAATTACTTTTGACTGCAATATAAACAGGATAGTAGTGTTGATACGTGCGGTTGTAGGATTTAGTCCTTACAGCATAACCGTGCAATTATTTAGCTAGAGCTAACACATGGGCTGAAAAGTCCCGGGCCTAACAAAGAAAACACGGTTTTTTTGGTTCAAAATTAGCTTTATTCATCAACGTAATCTCCATCAAGAGCACCGCAATCATTCCAGTGCCGCTCTAACATTTCAATACCACGTTTGTAGAACGATTTATCTTTTGCCTCAAAATAGGCCTCAGTTTCAGCGATAACCTCTTCAATCGTGCGAAATTTCCTACCGGGAGAATTTTTTTGAGGTCTGCGAACAGCCAGTACTCGCTGGGAGCCAAATCTGGTGAATATGGTGGATGTGGGAGCAATTCGATGTTCAATTCATGTAGTTTTGCCATTGTTTTGATTGAATTGTGACACGGTGCGTTGTCTTGATGAAACAAAATTTTTTTCTTTGCCATATGCGGTTGTTTCTTTGCAATTTCGGCCTTCAAACGCTCCAATAACGTTATATAATATTCACTGTTGATGGTATTTCCTTTCTCAAGATAGTCGATGAATATTACACCACGCACATCCCAAAATACCGTGGCCATAACCTTTCCAGCCGATTGTTGTGCTTTCGGGCGCTTTGGACGAGGTTCACCAGTTGCTGTCCACTCAGATGACGATCGTTTTGATTCCAGAGTGAAGTGATGGATCCATGTTTCATCCATTGTCACATATCGACGCAAAAATTCCGGTTTGTTACGTTTAAACATGGCCAAACAACACGTTCTTGATTTTGGTCAAGAGTGAGCAAACGCGGCACCCACTTTGAACAGAGCTTTCTCATAGTCAAATGCTCACGCAATATAAAGCCAATACGTTCTTTTGATATCTTTACGATGTCAGCTAACTCACGTAACTTCACTTTTCGATCATTCAAAACGATTTTGTTGATTTTTTTGATGTTTTTCTGGTGTTACCGCCTCACTTGGACGTCCACTGCATTCTGCATCATCGGTGTCTCTACGACCACGTTTGAAGTCAGCAAACCAACGTTTTATTGTTGTTTCTGCTGGAGCCGAGTCCCCATAACACTTTTCAAGTCATTGCTTCGCTTGAACGGTGTTTTCTCCCATCAAGCAGCAGTGTAAAATTAAAACACGAAATTGTTTTTGATCCATTGTTTTGAAAATAACAAAAGCAGCGTGACTCTTAGCACAATAACTCACAAACTAATGAATAGAATATCATGAAATTTTAACAGCTGTCTTTTGAAGGTTGGTACTAACTGAGATAAAGGTGACTGCAATAAAACTAGCGCCATCTATGTGTTAGGTCCGGGACTTTTCATCCCATGTGTTACATGGTCTGATGATTACAGTGTAATCGTATCTTATTTTATTATAAAGAAGAAACTATTAGAGGAGATTAGAGGTCAATCTATTTTGATCTGCTGTAGAGATTCTACATTACATTTAGCGACTTGGCGATCTAGAGGTAAGAGGGCCTGCAGTTGAGTGTTGCATCGTTGTGTTATGCGTTCAAGTACCGCCCCCGTCGGTGTAAGGGCAATATATTGCTTCCGAGCCATCCTTCATCCTTTACCGGTGAAGAGGTGAAATAACAAAGCTATGAAATGCTTTACATGCACTATCCAGACACTAAAGCTTCTGCGGTTATGACAAGCTTATAAGTCCGTTGGCCCACTCACAGCATAGAAAGAAAAATGTCACTACACATGTAACTTCATATTCATGCGCATCAATCCAATATTTACAATCTTGTCTCACATCTGACTCAGGTATTATTCTAACAATAATCCTATTGAATATTGACTTTTTGGGCTGTCTTATGGAGAGATTCTTTCCTAATAATTCTACTACGACTCCCAATGAATAGAAAAGTTCAATTTGATTGATGATATTCAACCACGTTATCTGGAGAATGCACAACATAGAGAAAAAGATTGTTGCTTACCGAGCATTATTCTGCACCTAAATTTGATACAAAAAATGAATAGAACACATTGTATTCAAATCCTAACTTTCTATTAAATAAATCTATATTAGATAAGACATAGCTTATGGTGGAATTTGTTTGTGGAATGCTGTCTAGTACCACAACCGCCTTTCGCTCTTATCTTTTTCGTAACTCCACATTCTAAATCATGTGTGATGTGCGGTTCCAGCAAAAATACCGACCGTCGGATGTTCTGGTTACATTCTCAATTAAATCAGCACAAAACAAAGCGTGATGCATAAAACATTGTGAAGATAAATGTGACGGGATAAAAAATTTAAATCTGACTCAACCGAAAGCATAAAACCAGGTAGCGCAAAAGACCCCTTCCTTGATTAGCATCGGATAGAATAGCAAATGATTTTCTTTCCCTGGATACGAAAATATTTCACATTACTGTTGCATATATTGTGCGTACTTTATTTGCGACAGAACTTTCTGAATCATTCCCAATTTCCACAGAAATTCTGACGTATTAAAGCTTGAATTTTAACATATTTTTACTACAGCTTCCTATTATTCCGCAAAACCATCGTTATGCTGAATTTCAAATTTCCTACTACCGATTTTTGAAACCACAGACAGCTAAATTACGTGTTTTCCTGCGCCCAAGCAGAATTCGATTTTCTAATCTTCAGCTCGCAGACGTGTTTTCAAATTTTAATAACAGAAATTGTTTCGCAATGAAACGAATAAACTGGTTATATCGCAGGCTTCGGAGCGAATCTAGAACGTAAGATATTCCAGAATACATGTACATACATACATATTTTTACCCTTTCGAGGTATTCATATTTCACGTTAAAGGGATTAGTGTTGATAATATTTCCTTAAGGGAAATCTCAATAACTGTCTCTGGCAGCTAATATATTATATAAAATCCTAGCTTACGAAAATATGAAATTCAAAATGTGTAGTATAAATAAGTATAACCAGAGGTTAAACAAAGAACTTCGGTACAGTACTGTATAAGACCAGTGAATAAGTATAGACTGAAGCATAGCCATTTTGAATGTAGTGTGGCCGTAAGATTATTCCACCCCACGAATATTTTTCGATAGTAACGGAATATGCAACTGAAGTGGAGGAGAGCAACGCGAGTAGGACATTATTCGTAGTGATGATGTGAAGACGGTTGTGTTAATCTGTATACAATATATTAGTAAATTAATTTACTTAGTGTGTACTCAATTTCATCCATACATAAATAAGCTCCTGTATAAAGCGTAAATGGCTAACATGGTAATCTAAACCAGTAGTAATACTGGTAAAAAAATATTTCCTAGCAAAGGTCAAAAAGGAATTTAGCAAACAATTGCAGCAAATGCTCAAAGTGATCCCTCTCTATTTCAAAACATATCTGTTCTCGTCATTCCATGTTGTTAAATGGGTTAACGAAGACTTGGGGTATTATCGTTTCACAAACACTTTGAATTGCTTCAGTAAGTTCTTACACGGAGTGTTGTGTATTTTAAAAAACAATGTATTTCTGAGGTGCGAAGGAATAAAATAATGGAATGTAGCTAGATTAGGGGAACATGGAGAAAAATCTATTGCAGGATTGCTAAAAATTTAATGTAGGAGATTCATTGGTAGGAGTGTTTTATGAGCTATGGAGTTGTCTTGATAAAAATTAGTTAGTTCGTCATCATCCAATTGATTTAGAAAGTGGCGCAATAAGTTTTTACGATATCTCTCTGCCCTTGCCACTTCATAAAAAGGTAATAATAATTCTTCTCAGTGAAGCTGTCACTCAAATACTAACTATTTCAGCTAGAGTTTTCACTGGACTGAATATGCATTGACTACTTATTAATAGAACTATTAAGGTGAATCCAAGTTTCTTCTGAGAAGAAAATTTTGTGAAGAATGTTACCATCATTCATGTGATTTTCAAACCAACTGCAGCATTGCAATGTATCCGTGATCAATGCCCTTGACTTCTTGCGTAATACGAATTTTGTATGTTCATTTAATGAGATCTTTCCTAAGGACATGCTGACAAGTACCATATGACATACTGATTTTTCATTAAAGCTTTCTAATAAACTTTTTAAATGAGAGCGTAGTTTCTCTCTTAAGTCTACCACTGCCACGTACGCTACTTACTACACCAGTTTTACGAAATTTGGCGGAATGGCCAATAATTTATTCATAAAAATCGGGATTTGATACTACGAAATGTACGAGGGCCATTCGGAAAGTAAAGAACCTTTTGTTTTCACACGGTTGATTACTGCTTAGCAGTGTGACTTTAAAACGTGATGAACAGAGCGTCCGTGGACGGAAGACTGGCGGAATCGAAGCTAGAATTGAAACAAAAATCCAAGAAAATAGGCGTTTCACAGTTAGTAAACTGCACTCACTCTTCCCTGAAATTTCAAGAACTCTGTTGTACGGAATTGCTAGTCCAGATCTTGATATTTTGATTGATATTTTTCAGTTGTTATTACAAGGATGGTGAAAAAATTTTGAATCACAGTGTCACTAGTGATGAGACTCGGATATTACATTTTACACCAGAAACAAAACGCCAATCATTGCAATGGCACGACACCTTGGGCCAAACACAGATTTATAACTGGTTTGAAAGTTTTAAAAATTGCAGAACACCAGTTAACATCGATGAAGGTTCAGGAAAATTATCAAACCGCATCGCACTAGAATATGTTGGTGTTTGGAATGTAGTTGAGATTGATCGTAAGCAAATCATGCAAGGAATCAGTGACATTATGAAAACATGTCATGTTGTTGAGAGAATTGAGCATAACCGTTGCAGAAGCAAAGTTCGTACCACGTAGCTTGGGCCTCTAAGGTGAATTGAGAAATCAGCTTTGAACTGAATCAGTTTTTATTTGTCACAAGTGACGGGAGCTGGATTTATGGATATGATCCCGAAACCAAACAACAATCGTTACAATGGAGGACCTTATCTTCACCTAGACCAAAGAAAGCCCGTAAATCGAAATCAGCACCAAACCCTTACTGATTTGTTTTCTCGATATTGTCGGCTCTTCTATGTGAGGCGATTAATTGGAAACATGCTAAGGTGGTTAAGAGAGGATGAAAAGTTTGGAGAGATGGCACAAGAAGGACTGGATTTATCCACCATGATAACAACATATACTCCTTTCAGCTCACAGCAGTCTTTGCTGAAAAACTACATGGTTAATGCTCTTCATTCAGCATATTCGCCCAACAGGATTCCTCACGATTTGTTTCTCTTTACAAAGGTGAAAATCGGACTGAAGGGAAGATTGACGCTAAATCCTATATATCGATAATTCCGAGTTGGTAATCAAACTGTTTTTTTACTTCAATTGTAAAAAAGATATTGTTCCCTTTTCACGTCATGTCGAATAAAGTCCAACTTTTTGTGTCAGTATCCTAAATAATTAAATCATAGTGGAATTTAGTGTAGCAGGTTTTCTTATATTTAATAATAACGTTATAATCCAAACACCAAACGACATACATATACTTAAACAACACAATGTAACCAAATTTCGTACAGAATACATAAAAAGCATTCCTGTCTCTCATCTGCATTACAGTTGAATAACGATGCCACTAAATTTTAATGTCAAATTTGATGCTTACATGAATAACGTAGTAACAGCATTTGATATTCCGCTTAATATTTCAACGCACTAAGTGTCTGGCATCGGCAATTTGGCGTTATGCCCGAAAGTTTACTATCTGAAAATGTTATATTCTACAGTCATATCTCTTTCCGTTTCGATAGTAAATGCTAGTTTATTGGGCAGTTTTTTTTTAAACAATACCATCCAACTTTCCCCGCTGCTCATATCCGTTAAATGTAGCTGTACATACATATATATTAATGTGTACTGGATATTAGAGTATGAATCAAACTGATTTTTCTTGTCGTGATAGCGTTTTTGGTTATCATCAATCCATTGAGGTTTCTCTGTATTAGTTACAAACAATAAAATGCTGAAATATGGAGGAGGTAATCTAGAAAAACAAATACTAAAATTCTTCGGAAACATCACAACCGAGAAGAAAATACCAAATGAATGAAAAAGTAGTATAACGATACCAATTTTCAAGAAGGCGTAAGAACTAATCCTTTTGCAATTATCGCAGAATTACGCTTCTTAATAGGATGCTTAAAGCGTTTACAAAGACAATGGTAGAAGAAGTGTTTAAAACTGTACAGATCCGCGAAGAACAAGATTTCCGAAAAAATAGGTCCACTGTCCACTGTCCACGCAGTCTTCATTGTCAGATAAATAGCAGAAAAATCTTGCAAAGATTACTTCACTCCTTCAATCAATCACCAAAACAATTGAATATGGTCGTTAACACAGATAAAACCAAGTTATATTATATGCAAACTGGAGGTTGACCAAAGGGTAGTAGAATAAGTGAGTTAGTTTAAATATTTGGGAGCTAATATAGCAAGCTCGAGATGTCTAGTAAAGTTCAGACTGAAACAACGAAAGCATCCCGAATTTGAGGTTAAGGCTAAGAGATATCGTATGGAGAAACAAATATCATAAAATGGAAAGCTAGGCGACAGCGTACAAATCAGGAATAAGGCCCGTAACAAAGCACGCTGCTGAAACAAGACGGGATACTTCCAAGACACAACAAATGGTGGGAATAGTCGAAATGAAGGTAATAAGAAGCATTCATGGAAAAACACTAATTGACCGAATCAGAAAGGAAGACGATAACAAAGCAAAATACAACACGTGGGAAAATGGATAAGAAAACGAAAAAAATGCTGGAACAAACACATAAGCAGAATGGACAATGATAGACCGGTAAAAAGTTTTAAAATAAATAAAATAAGTTTTTCCTTCTTATTTTTGCAACACACGCGGTTGTTTATTGCAAATGTATAATGGAATATTTAACTTAACACGTGTACTATTATTCTGCTCTGATGATGTTATTAAGTTAAAAATTAACGACATATTAACAGCTTAATAAAAAAGTCTCTTTTGAACGACTATCTTTGTTCTCTGAGTGGAGTTAAAAATTATACTACTTCCTGTATTCAAAATAAATAAATCTCTCGGAAAAAGAAATCAGGACAGACCGCTAAAACGCTGGAAAGAATGCTGGACATCAACATCCGAATAGGCATAGAAAAACAACAGGCAATAGCCTACCTACTACCAGTAGAAACAAAGAACTTACAAACAAAAAAAAATAAAATTATATATCTGTAAATGTGCCTTCTGTAGGTTTACCAAACTGACGCAAATGAGAGTTTATTGCCACCCTTATCATTATTCCCCACACCGTTGTGAGGGGCGGCAGGAGGAGGATTGAACGACAAAGGAGAAAGTATACGCACAAGTGATACCTGGAAAATACTATTTACCCCTATGTACACATTTGCTACCTCCTCATCCTACTATCCGTAAAAAGTTAAGGTAACTACTAATGTATGAAAGTCTATGGATTCAATCTTAATAATTTTATCTAATTTCTTATAAAATCATCTTGTAACCTATAAACGTCAAATTTTACAAACCACTAAACTTCGACAGTTGCTTTTCACATTTTTACGAATTACGTTAAGTTGATAGTAAGTTAAGGTATATAAGTGAAATGGATACTCATTCTCAATGTTATTTTATATGCTTTATTAATACTTGAATTCGTAGTATTTTGCAGAATACATTCGACAAAACAATACAGATTTACGCATGATAATTACCAAAGCCTCACTATAATGCTGCAGTTTTTTCAGTATGCATTCTGTTCACATTGTTTAAATGAAAATAGAGGTGAGTAGGAAAAACTCACAAAAAATAGGTAGAGGACCCCAAAATGTTCTGAAAGGGATGTAGTAGAACGATAGAGGGTTATATATGCAATAAGCATATCTATAGTTATACCTAGTATACACTCGTTATACATTATTCTAGCTCGTGGTAATGAAAATCATCAAAGAAGTGGTGAAAGCAGAAATAGTCATTACAGTGCGCATATTTTATAAAAGGCTATAAAAGGCTTGCCGCAGATTGAACATAGAGGTAAGGCCCCTTTATCGTATTGTGAAAAAGCATATTTTACTGAATACATAAAATGGTTTGGTTTAGTGTCTATATAACCGCTTTTACTATGCCATGAATATAAGCATAAATTACTATATTTTAGGGTGGAGAGTTGATTATGAACCAGAGATTGCAATCTCATTATGTTACTCTGCTGGTATAAATCAATATCTGTATTACCGACTAAAGCTTGATCTGTAAACACGATCACGATAGCTTCCCATACGACAGCCGTATACATCCAGCGATTAAATCATTGCAGTTGTTTTTTTTTGAGAATTGCCAGAATATGTGTAGGTTTATCGGCAGGTGTGTATACCTGCAAGTTGGCGGGGCAGTGGCCACTTCAAGAGTCAAGTAGCAGAGTGGCATGCGTCTTATTCCTTATTTGCTGCAAAAACATATTCGTAACCATTTCCTAGATACTTCTGATGTTATATAAAATATTGTAGTTCGAAAATGTGAAAATCTTAGCACTACCCTGGAATAACTTTCACGAACTTGTTGGCTATGTGTGCTTCCAGTCTCAAGCAAAGCAAAGGAACGGTGAAGTACAGTATAACTGTGTGATGGTTGCAGATTTTTTAGCACATTTAGAGTGCGACCAGTTTAAAATTAAATCTGCTGTCAACTATAATCATAAATAGTATCTGCACCATACATTTCGATATACGATTTGACAGATACCATGAAATCTTTGGCAACGACCTATAATCTTACCGTGTTGAGCCTACGTGATCGTTCTGAAAATTTGGTTATCCTCCTAGGCATTAGTTTTCTTCGTTCAAAGTACAATACCCACTTGTGGGTTGCATTCCAAATTAACTTTAACATTGGCTTCTAATATTCAATGACGACTTACGTTTCAATTCACAGATGGTGCAAATTTGCACAAAACACATACTCTCCAATTTCTAATAACTTTTATTTGTGTGTTCCTCCTATATGTAAATATCTATCCTACCTATGCATATAATCACTTTTATTTGCAATTTGTGTAGCATGTGGATGGAAACATACCTAAATTCTAATTCGTTATCTGTGGTAAAACGAAAAGGTTTCCTAAACACTCGTTTAAATATATTCTTTATGTAACTTCACTTCACGGGGATCCCTTCTTGTTAGTTGTTTTTCAATATAGTTGTGTCTATAAGTACGAGTATTAGCAAACAGGTAATACTAGTATTAACATATACTATGCACTGTGCTGTCCACTACAAAATACTACGAGTTAACAACAGTTTATGCACATACTCTCCATACATAATAGGCATTGTTTATGACGTAATTGGCATTATTTGCATTTGCTATGATGCCATCGCAAAATGTATTCAATTGGAAAATTACGCGCGAAAATATATTACTTTTTAAAAAGAACAATTGTTCGTGATAAATTTTTACTTTCAAAATATTTTGCCACAGTGTATTATTGCGAACAAATGTATTTTTGGGAGATGTTTACAAATTCACGTATTCTTCTATTTATATAAGACATTAGAAGAATTAATTCAATTTATTACAGAACACGTATATGCTATTTTCGTTTCACTCCTAAAAGTGAATATGCAACATACAAAGTTATGAAAATTGTTTGTATTGATTTTATGCTATACAATTTACTTTTAATTTTATTTGGGGTGATAAGGGATGAGAGAGAGCAAGTATGTACCATATATACATATAGATTGTATTTACAAGGGATCATTTGTGCGTACATTTTGTTTCTCACTCCGCAAGAAGGCAGAGGATAGTGGCAGGGACAGTGAAAAATCTGCACTGGTTGGATAAACACATAGAAGGCGCATTTGGATATACGTATAGTTCTTTTTAATCGCAATAAGGGTGTAAATCGCAAATATCCGGGAATCCCATAAATTTCATGAGTAACTTTCATTCCGTAAACTAACATAGCTGAAACAAGGAGCGGTGTTATACAATATTCGATTCTACAAACCTGCCAACTATCAATCCGATCTTTGAAATCTTTTCCCGTGTTAGTAAAGTAGAAGATTCTAGATAAGTAGTTTCAAAATTAATTCTACAGAATTTTAATTTCGCGAAAAGCAAATCATGAATTCAAACTATATTTCACTTACTGAGGGTTGCCTAAATTGGAGGTGAACTGCATTTGAATGTCCGTCAATCGTTTGCGGCGTTGTGGTCCACATCGAAGGCCACTTTCAATTGTGTTTTCACCTAGACTGCTCGATTTCGTTTCCAAAATTCTGTAGTCTACCACTTATTTGGCCGAGATTATTATTTGTATCTATTTCTATTTACCTCTACAGCTACGTTTAAGGTTGGGATTTCCAGTGCCTTTCGACCTCTTGCTTGGGTCTCTGTCTGCTCTCACAAATTCCATAATTCATACCTTTGTACATATGTATTCCTATATCTTTACTTAGTATTTGTACGTATTTATTTCGTCTCGCTTCCTTTTCATATTCAGTTGTTACATCCCCACTTAACACTGATTTCACTACTTTATTTTTCAGCCTCTCCTATTACGTATGTAACAGTTAGAACTTATTTATCGTATAGGCTTAATCCTTTATTTTTCTTTTGTTTAGTTTTTTATGCCATCGAGTAACTAAACAGTCATCACTATGTTTGTCTTCGTTTTCCACTGCCATGTATGTTTATAATTTTTGTTGGTTAATCCTCTGACCGAAGTGTTTTTCCTATACGTTATATCGTTCTTCGTTTCGAAATTGCAAGGATATAGTTTGCTCTGAGTGCACTATATTTTTATTGTCTCTTCCCACAGTGTCTCCCAGATCAAAATTGAAGAGTGCCAAGATTAAATGGTTTTCCTTTGTTTAACATGAACTCCCCTGTCCGTACATTGGCACTCAAACTAAGCTGTTGGGTTCGTCGTGAACAGACATTGAGACTTGCCTCTCTTTGCCGAGACTGATTGTCACCTAGTCGTAACGGTTGTCGGGTTCCGCCGTGTCACTAGGTATTTGCCCCTGTCGTTTCGCGAACAATTGTGATTCGCATTTTCAAAGGTACTGTCATTATGCTTGAAAATCCGAAACGTCAGGGACAAAAAACCTAGCGACACGGCGGAACCCGACAACCGTTACGACTAAGTCTGGGATTATCACCTAGTTAAATTAAGAAATAACCAGTACACATGAAATAAGTACAGAAATTTTTGTCACTTCAGAAAAACAGTTTCGTTTGCTGGGATAAGTTAGAACATGTACAGTGGTACATACAAAAATACGAGAATAAAGAATTCATGTATGGTGTGAGTCACAGAGCAAATAAGCTATATCAAAGAAAAAGTTGAGAAAACAAATATGTACCCAGAATAACACCCACAATTTCGTGTTCTTATGTATTTTTATATTCTTCGAAGCTTGACGTTTCTACTCTACACTTCGCATGGAACTAATTCTCGCATGAACGCATCTAGTCATCTTGACTAGACATGCATTTTCTTCCATCCGAAACCGACCATGATATAACTACAGTTACTTTCCTGTACTTTTGTCTTCGGAAGCAATAAAATTTACGACGTTGCAAGAAAAAGACACGTCAAACCATTACGTTTAAAACGGCATTGAAAGAAGTTCTAAAAGTTCGTAAATAAAGGATGTTCCGATTTGAGATTACTTTTTAAGTTTACGGCCATTTTTTGTAGTAGAATGCTATATGTTATTTGACATATGACAAGTAGCAATATTGGGGTTAACCCTTTAGCGTCGGAATATCTTTATTTCGGTATATAAGTTAAATATTTATAAAATTTGTTTGCGTTGTATTTATCCTTCCATCCTTAAAATATAAGTGGTGTTCGCTTTAACAAGCTAGACATTAGAGAAGGAATAGTTTTATTTCCCCTTCTGAATTAAAATATATATTTTTAAGTATTTAAGCTAGTTATCTTATAGTATGCACATTTATTATAAATATTTACACTTCTGTTTTATAAGAAATACGAGAAAACAGTTTGTACAGAATCCTACTTCGCACTTAACGCATTCGGTGCGTATATTATTATAAGCAGTTGATACTTGTAGATCCGTGAAGTCACATACCTGGGAATCACGCTAGACTCCCGGGTAAACTGGGCGGCCCACATACACCGCGTGCTCGACCGCGGACGTAAGATGTTTGGAACCCTCTATTCGATGATGGCTGGAGGAGGGAAGCTACATCTCTCGCTTAAGGTTCGGATATACAAAACCGTCCTTAGACCCGCCATAACCTACGCATCCGCCGTGTGGGCAACCGCCTCGCCCATCAGAAAACTCGAAGCGTTCCAGAGCCGGGCACTGCGCAGCGCCCTCAACACACCCTGGTTCGTAAGGAACATCACCATCCACGAGGACACCGGAGTGGAGCCACTGATGGACTTCATCCGGAGGATAGCAGCCCGATTCTTCGAACGAGCGGTAGACCATTCCAACCCGCTCGTGTCGGAGTCCCAGGCGTACGGCCCTAGGATCCCTTGCAGATACGCCCGCCCACGGTCACTCGTCGTGGCCAACTCCGAGGATTAGCAGCCTAGAAGCGGAACCCCCGCGCTTCGTCGCAGGTGCGGCTTCTCTGAGCCGAAGGTGGATCGAGTAGCCTGACGCTCGGGTAGCCGTCACCCCGACGGAGCCGGGACTATGCTTCTACCCTGCCCCAGACACGCCAAACGTCGAGGGCAACCAGACCAACAGCAGGAAGCAACCAACCTGCTGACCTCCATCCGGAGATGGGACCCTCGTATTTCGTCGCAGGTGCGGTTTCCCGGTGCCGAAGGTGAACTGAGTAGCCGGAAGCCCGGGTCATTCGCATCCCGACGGGTACGAGACCCATTTCCACCCCGTCTAAGCCACGACTCACTCTAGCCGAAGGTGGATCGAGTAGCCGGAAGCTCGAGTGAGTTAAGACGGGGAAACGACGTCTGCCAAATGCGGCGAGGAAAATTCGCTCGGGCGAAAGGTGAACTGAGTAGCTAGACGTCCGAGCGAATTCCATTCAGATGGAGAAGTTGAGGGAAAAGATTCCCGGTACTTCGTACCCCCCATTCGATCTACGATCTACTTGTAGATCGACGTCTACTATACGCAGCTACTAAGCGTCCAATCCTGTTTACACGTACACTGAAGAATATTTAGTTGATAGGTTGTTAAACTTAGAAACAGAAAGCTGACCAGATTCAGAAGGCATCTCTGTAATTATACATTTATTTATTTGTATGGTTACTATTTCGTGATGGATATCTATCTGTGACACGTTCCGTCCAGTTTTAATCAATAGTAACCATGAATTGTGTGCTATAGCATCAATCATCCATGCAAATAATGACTACTACTGTTTTCAGCACGTATGTCTATTCTTTAATAGGAAATACTTTGATCCATCAAATATTCGGTGGGCTGCCGTACAGTAGCAGAAAATAAAAATATTGTTACATTTTAAGTGCACTTCGTCAAATGGATCTTTAGACACACATCATTGTTTGATTGCATAGACAAAGGTCGCTGATTAAACTAACTATCCTTATTTAATATCGTTATCGCGGAAGATACGTATGTCTGACAGAAATTACTATAATAAGCTACTGCCTTAGCCAATTGTGAGATTGGATTACCTTCTTGTTCTGTCAAGTTTTGTGCGTATTTCTTTGAGTATTATTTTTTCTTTCCGTTCTATTTTAACTTAATTTTTAATCTTTCCTCGATTTTGCCGAATAATTGTTCTTTTCAGAACATAGCAGTACGGATCCGAGTGGTAGTATGTAAGTTATAAAAATTCCGACAATTTACCAAATACAGATTATGTAACTTTATATAATAATGCCTGAGAAACGAACTCTGAATTCTCAAGCATAGGAACTGGTAAACATTTTGGATTATTTCGAAAGAGAAAATAAAATTGAGGGCTCATTTTACCTATAAACACTGTTTACGAGATATGTACTCTAATACTAACTGATAATGTTTACGCGGTCACGCAGAGAGTATTTCTCGTCAAGCTATTTATGCTATTAAGCAGAGAAAGATGTAAACTCCAGTTCTTTCTTCCCCTGTTAAGAAGGGACCTCGTGCTAAGCCAAAAAGGAAATATCTACGCGAGACATCGAAAATGGAAGCGAGAAATACTGCTTACGACATATATAAAGCAAGTAATAAATTACAATGACGGTAATACTGTTGTATTTGCTACAAAAGCTATTGTCTTAGGAAAGCATGTTACATTACAAACTTTGGAAGATGGGCTGCAGACCAAGGAAATTATAACGTTATCAAGACAATCCTTAGCCAGTTTGTTCAAAGATATTGGGTTTAAATTTCGCAAAGAAGATCACAGACGTGCTCTGATTGAGAGATATTACGTTAGATTGATGGAAAGTGTGTTTCTTAAAAAAGTATGTTGATAATTGACTATAAAGTTGTTCAAAACCAGTAGTGTTTTTCAACGAGACTTGGATTTACTCAAAGGGAAGTAAAGGAAAATCTTGGCAAGATGATTCTGTGAAAAGTGTTCGCAAGCCAGAGGGCTACGATGGTAAAAGTCTCATGGTCCTTCACACTGGAACTGAAAATGGGTTTATAGGTGATGGAAATTTAACCTTTGCCTTCAACAATAAAGCAGCTGGTTACCATGCATCGATGAATAGCAGGAAATTTGAACAATACGGGTGAATACTGGTATATCATTTATAGTATTTATCTTGCTATACTTTATTATTCATTAAACATGTATGCGTAAGCCATAAACTTTTTCTACTGCTACATCATGTAATGAGTTTTATTGTTTGAAACATGTTGGTCTTGTCTTAGTTTATTTAGAAACGCCATGAAAGTATGACAGCTTAATATCGTACCGAATCTGTAACAAGTAATATCTAAAACATAAACATCTTAAGATGTCAGTTTGTTTTATTTAGTCAGGAAAGTGTTTATTCTTGTAGCATACTGAAATTGGTGACAAATTACAAACATTAGACATAGAATTTAATTTGATATGTTTCCAATACAATAAATATTATGCAAAGGTTGCTATTATCAAACAAACAAAGTATGTGTTAGATTATTCCATAAATTATGTATATGGTACCTAACTTGAACTAGAAGTAAGGATTTGATTCATACGGATAAAGATTGATGACGTGCGTCTAACGGTCCATTTGACGAACAATAATTTGTGTATTCCATTGTAAATTTAGAAGCAACCTAAAATTGGAAAATCATTTAGAGATGTTGCTTACGGTAACACACAAGTCGGGTGTAGAATACTGTAAAGCTTCATAAGCGTTTAATTCAAATTCTACAATACTTTGTGCATTGTTTTGTGTGTCGATAATGGATTTTCTTTCCATATATAGTCTACAAATACTTAATTATATATTCCTTTTTGTCCATGTTAAATATTTTCATATCTTTATAAATACTCTTCTTCATGTAAACGGCGAAACATGAAACTAAAGCATTGTAGTAATTGTAAAGTGACTAGTGCTTTGCTATAACGGAATCAAGCTACTATTGCGCTTAGAAAAGGTCTCAATAAACAGAAATATTTACTTAGATCAATTTAACATCTGAGAATAATCTTTATCCAATATAAGTTGTTTTTCAATTTAATTCACCTCATACATTATTAGTAAGCGAAATCTGAAATAAAAGAAAAAGGAACGTTAGGACAAACGATGAGCTAGCTGTTGCTTGTTATATCAGTCAGTTGTATATATAGTAAAATCCACCCGAAAGTTCAATTTAATAGTGCATATTCACAAAATTGGATTGAAAATTCAATTAAGCTCACAGAAATTACGTGTTTCTAGTTTTCTATTCACAATACTGTCAAAAATCCTTGGGTGATATTCTCTGAACCTAATAATTACTACTGTAAATAGTAACCAATTTGTATCGATTGTTCAAGCATTATATCGTCCATGATTTTCTCTCCCCCTCTTAAGAAAATATACTACAACTCTTTGATTCATTAAAAGCGTAACATATAAAGAAAGCGCGATTTGATTTCTCATCAATATACGCATACAAATAGATACCTTTTCGAAAATCGGCAAAATAAAATTTCAAACAGTAATCATGTAATGAAAATGGTATATTTAAAAATAGTTACCGAGTACATATATAAATCCAATACCATTACTATAGAATGATTATCTAATCCATAAGCATTTCTGATTCAATTACTTAATGTGCCCCTAGAAAACAGTGTAGGACGTTTGTACATGTAATAACAATAGATGGAACTGTTTTATTGGTGTGTAACAAAATGAACGATTAGAGAAGGTGCGAACAGAAATTTCCAAATGAAATAGTAATGAGAACGGCATATAGGTATATTGGTAAAGAAGTAGATTCTTGGGACATTTTTCTTGTAGAACTAATTTTACTAAAAGCTTTACATAAAGCAATAATTAGAGGGAACAAAAGAAAATGTCAGGTCAAAATGCATTTTTTTAGTCACGCTATGTGTACATTTTACTGCACTAATAATTACCATAAGAGATTGGACAAGACCATTACTTTTTTGGATAGTACGTACTTTTACATCATAGTATCTATAAATTATAACATGTGATTAAGATTAGAAAGGAAATACGGTCAATCTAATTCAAACAACGACGTCGAGTAATCCAAGAAAATGGAGATAAGTTCTTTCTTTAATGTTAGAAGGAATTGCAATTTAATACGTATAACAGTGGTTCTTTTACGAAATTAAGTAAATTTTAATATCAAAAACTCACATAGAAATTGAATAGATTTGTTAATGCAGAGTACTTAGAAATGACACGTTGAGTCCATTGGTATCTATTACCAATACCTGAGTTTATTAGTACCAGTAGTGCTGTTCGATTTCCACTGCCATCTTCTACTTTATCGCAACTCATCTTCGTAGTGTCATTGTTATTTGTAATTACCTTTTTAATATTAGATTGAGTATACATTAAAGACACTTTTGACATACACACAATTATATTTTCTCTTAAAATATGTAAAAATATTCAATGCACAATTACGATAGTAGCGTTCATTGTATTTATGTATCGACGCTTTGATCCATGAGTACAAAGGGGATGATAATCCAGGTTTGCAAATATGTACTGTCCAAACCATTAACCACTATCTTCAAACTGGCACTGGCTACCGATGTGTTAAAGGAGACCGAGATTGTTTCTGTCCTTAAGAAAGGTGATGCCTAAGATGTTTCGCCATACCTCAATTATTTTTAATTTTTCATAAGCATTTGAGAACTTACTGTACGCTTTGATATGTCCTAGTGTAATATCTTACATGTCAACGTATCTGGATGACATCTTGTCTTAAAATTCTACAATCACCAACATTGTTACTATACCTCAATACCTTTGTGAAAGCATGGAGAGGAAAATTCCAATGGATGTAGTTCAGAGAGATGTTTTCGAAGCTTTTGTGTCCATTGATAGCGATATCTTACTTCGAAAGCTAAATCACTTTGGATTCTTACCTATGCAGTTGACGCTTGTGATTTCCCATTGGGATGACAGATCAAATTGTGTATTTTATAATGGATGTCGTGCCAACGATTTTTTATCGACTTCAGGTATTTATATCTTTATACATGGTTTATTTGAAATTATTACCTGCGCGATAAATAACACTGAAGACATTTTGCTCTCGCAACAGAATTTGCTTTTGCTGACAGAGTGGTGCAAAGCAAATGAAGTGCTAACCTAAGCAAGCGCTGTACTCTGACATCTTTCTAGAGGTCGTCGTCTATTCAGACGTCTTATCATGTTGGTGATTATTAACTTCCACAGGTGTTTTCGACACATTCGACACATATATGAGTTTCATGAGGCACATCGAACAATTGTGTTGGGTAGCTCAAAGACCCTTGGTTTCAGTTGTAGTGTTACCAACACTTTCTCGAACGAGCCTGCAAATATCTCCTTTCATTTGAAGTGTTATAGATATGAATAAAGAGATAAGAAGATATAAAAGAAAGATAAACAAACACTAGAAGGAATTGTTGGTTAAATGACGGAGTTCGGAATAAATGCAGTACCAAACGACAACTAACTATATGAAAGTGTGCTAAACAGTAGGATTTAGGATTAATCTTATTATACAAGAAGCAAAGAATGATTGTAACCTAACTACGTTTTACAGCAAATGGTAAAATGAAAGCTACATAGAACATCGCTCAAAATATTATGAGAAGCAAACCAAAAAACCAGTTATTTATGGAAACCTAATTCAATTATATTAATAAACCAAAGTAGAAATACTGAACGAAATCAATTCATTTTATATAAACAGAGCAAAAAAACAGCTGAACGATAATAATAGCAGTAGATATGTAGAATTTGATGACTTAGAAGCTAATGAAGCTTTTAATATTGTCTTTTCTTTAAAGAACATATCGGCTTTAGTTGCAGACGAATTACTTACAGAATTGCTGTAAAGTAACGCCGTTATACTACATTTACTAATAACATATGCATGTCATATCATCATTAGCTGCTTTCATTGCTACCTATTCACAAGAATGGACACCGAAAACTACTCACAGTTACAGACCAACAGAATCAATTTCTCTAGTCGTTAAAGTCAGTAAAAATCTGCTGTATTTTGATGAAAACACAAAACGCATGCGTTGGGGCTCGACGTTTCAATTAGCAATTTGTATGGCTAAAAGAACCGAAAAAATAACTAACTAATGGATTGTGTATTTTTAGATTTGTCTGAAGCAATATAAATTACAAGTCGTGATACACAGAGGCAGATTATATCATATAATTAAATTCTACTTAATCAATTACAGGCAAAATGTGAAAGTAACCCGTGAAAGCAAAAAGAGACCAACCATCACATTGACTGACAACACAACCAGGAGTACCTCAAGTATCCATAGTGGGTCCATTTCTATTTGTGCTATATAGAAATGATACTACACAAGTACTGAGTGATTTTAAATGTTTGAGGACAGTTTAAATTTTGCGCCTTGCTAAATTTTTGTCACGTTGGCGATTTGGTTTTGAATTCGTAACCAGTAGCGTAGCAAATAGATTTTGGATGGGTATTAAAATATTGACAACAGATCTTCAAAAAATCAATTTCATATTGATTTTCTAAGCAGAAAATTAATGTAAATGTGATAAAAAAATGGAATGAAATATAAACAGTAGCTCTAAGAAGAACAGATTACAAGTAAAAATGAAGCAAATAATAACGAATAAAATGAATATAAATAACGAATAATAAATAACGTGTCGCACAGGCAGTTGACAGGACCGATACTCACAATGGCCACTCTTAACATGTCAAATCCACCACGCGAAATTTAAACTGTCCTCAAACATATAAAATCACTGTGTAGTTTTATTAATACGTTTGATGATGATAATTCTGTAGCTACAACAGAACATTTAAATAAAGAAACTGTATATATGAAGAATGCTGAATTAGTGGCTTTCTGTAGAAATAGGTATAAACGAAATCTTAGAAAATATCACTCACTTTGCTCCAGGAAGTAAATGTTATGAATCTTATTTCAGTGACTCATGTAAATTGTTTAGGGCTACAGCTAAAACCCAAACTAAACTAGAAGTAACACATCAATATACTCTCGCTGTGTATAACGCGTATGGCTTCAGATTATTCTGCGGCATCACCTTTTGGGGAAACCCTGTAGACATAAATAGGGTATTTATGTATACAAGAAGCATCTTTAACTTAAAGAAAAAAGATACATGCGACATATGAAACAAACTAGGTGTGCCTGTACATCCGGGAGTGTAACAAACTTAATTTACGTACTCATCAAACTACTTCTGTGTAGTACAGTGACTCAGCTTGTGAAAATTTACAATATATATTCCGCAAAAATATAAAATCCTCGACATAAAAACTAATCAAGTGAGTTGTTAAGACAATACGAACAAATCATGTCTATAATACCCAGGGGCGTAACAAAACTGCGCTGCATATTCTCCAAACCACTTATACTCGCTTGCATAAAAGTGTGGTGATTCACATTTTAAAAATTTACAATTATATTCTACAAGCACATAAACTAGAAAAACTTTTAAGTACAATTAAAACAAACTCCGACAATCTTTTCTATAAGATTGTTGAATTCCTTGATACTGAACTTGTTACTTATTCCTGTTCCTGTTACGTATGTATTTCATGTTTTTAAAATAAAATGGAGTTATTATTACTACTGGTATCATTATTTGATTGGTAGTGATAGTGTCATTATCATTATGGAATATTTTCTGCATTTCGCGTGCGTGATTACATCGTTCCGAATATGAAGATAGACAGATGCATAACTCTTTCTACACTGATATAATACTTAGTCCTAAAAGAGAAGGATCTGCTTAAAGGGAACAATTTGAACTTACTACAGTTGTCAACCCAACACATTCTAAGAAATTTGCGATCCTTACTCTGTGGTTTATGAGTAGATATATGAAAATTAGAAATACAAACGTATGTAAAAAGCGTTTGTTATTGTAAATCAAACGCGTAGTATACCTTATATTTTACCTGAATTTTACGTAGATTCAAGTACGTATTCAAATGCTGATTGCATTGTTCGCTGGCATTTCATTTCCATTATATTCCAAAAATATATTTCGCCAAATCGATGTTATATGTTACATGCAAACTACATGGTTTGTACATGTAAATTTAGTAGTACTGCAGGAACGGTGTGCATAAACTGCGCGCATATTTTATGGAAATGTGTCTACATAGGAAATGCACTTTGAAATGATTTACATAAAAAATGGTTGTCACTATTTTTTAGAGTTTATTGTTAGAATACGTCGACGATATAGTCATAAAAGGATGTATACGGAAGAACCACATTTCTTGTTTAAATTATTTTTTATATTGGTTACGGTTACATCTGACAGTTAAACACAGAACAGAAACATCAAATTGCGATTCACATTTATTGAGTACACCGATTCAAATTATATTTTATCTTCACTATCGTATCTCATAAATTTTAAAGTATTATTATTATTAGCTACAACCACATTATCCATTTATGATTTACACAGCAATTTATTTGCATCGTTGTTGCTAAATATGTCAAAAATAACATGATGATTCAATCGTGACATAATTTAAGTAAGGTTTAATCGCCAAATGTAGTTGTAACCAAGCTAAGATATAATAAAAATAAACACCATCCTCTCGATTACATTGTTTTATGATCATATTGTACTTTTCTGTATTATTATATAAAATTGGAAGTGTAAACTTTGAAATGCAGTTTCTCAGTACGTATGCACTGTACCCAAAAGTTTTTCCCCGATTGAGTTAACATTTAGGAGACTTTGACCAATTTATTAATTTATTTGAATGTAAATTTATATCCAAGTGATATGACTAAGGGTTTTCGACGTGAAGCTTGAGAAAGGCCGGGACTCAATTTCAAGCCCTCATTGAGTATGCTGCTCAACATGTTATTAAAATATATCACTTTCTTCGTCTTCTAAAATATGTCTTTTAAAGATCAACATATCAATTTTTACATCCCTTTCTAAAATGTAAGTTTTCAAATTGTTTTCTTAACTTATCTAACAAATAGCAATAATAACAATAACAATGACAATCACAATGACAATCACAATGATAATCACAGTGACAATCACAATGACAATCACAATGGCAATCACAATGACAATCACAATGACAATCACAATGACAATCACAATGAAAATCACAATGACAATCACAATGACAATCACAATGGTAATTACAATGACAATCACAATGACAATCACAATGACAATCACAATCACAATCACAATCACAATCACAACGTCAATAACAATGACAATAACAATAACAATGACAATAACAATAACAATGACAATAACAATAACAATGACAATAACAATATCAATAACGGTAATAATCTGTTGAAATTGACGATGTTTCTGTGAAAAAGTTCATATTGTGTGGTTCATATTGATGATGGTCTACTTCACCAGATAGGTAGCATTCAGATTGCAACTTTATTTCTATTACACTACTTCACAGTTTTTGAAACGTTGTTTTGCTAGATATTCCGCAATACAAAAGTTTCAGCTGAAAATCTTTATACTTCTCAACTCAGAAGGTTTCATACAATAACTGCTTATCTTCACTTCCAAATGTCTCCAGTATAGTATTATGGACCCATTACCTTACATCATTTATGTATTCTTGTCCCTTCAATACAAATGGTACCTGGTCTATAACACTTTTGCCACTGAAAATGTGGGCGGAGCTGTGTTCGAATGATGCACCTGTTATATTAACAGTAAAAGAACTTCTGTTTTGCTTTTTAGTTAACTAGCTACACTTGCTTTTATCACTGACCTGTAGTTTGGATGTTGGTAATATGCGTGCAACGCCTGTACGAACCGCGTCTGTCCCCCTCGGAGGGAGGCGTCTGATTGCAACAAATAGACAAATCGGCCATTGGCCAACATATCCACTCGGACCCACTCAGGATTAGATTCGAAGATACAAAAGTTCTAACATCAACTAAGAACTACCATAGCCGATTAAACAAGGAAGTGATTGAAATGTACAAAACCCCCAGGACCCCAACAGAGACGACGGGCTTAAACTGAATCGAATATGGACAACGGCATTGCGCGCATCCGGTCACGCTATTGGCACATACGCGCAACGATTCAGTGGAGCGGCGCGTAGTGAAGGAGCATACTTAAAGCAATAATAACGTACATGAATCCAGTATCTTTGAAAATGCGAATCCCAGTTGTTTGCGAAACGTTGGGGACAAAAAACCTAGTGACACAGCTGAACCCAATAACTGTTACGACTATATATACTTCTAGTCTTATCAGAACGGGATAGATAGCGTTTATGAAAACTCAGATCTGAGGTTTACTTGTGATATACGTTAATATGATAGTGTACCACATACACTGAAATCGGCGGATTGGTTCAAAATGACATGTGGGAAGTCATTTATCGCTTACCCGTACTTTACTTAAGTAGGCTCATTTTTGTATAAATTGCAAAGCGTACATTGTTTTTTTCGTTTTACATATTTATTTACTATTTACTCGAATATTATAGCTAGTTTATTTTGTAATGATATGATTCCCTTTTTTTTATTTTCCTATTGTGTTCATGAAAAAGCGCTTTTTAAATCACCGATTCCAAACCTTTTAATAACTTGGAATTTAATTTTAAATTTTCGAAAGCGTTTTGTTACATATACTTAACTGAAACGATGCGGCTCATTTTATTCTAGCACATATTATAACGAGGAGTGTTAAGAATCTTATGCACCTCTTTAGAAATGTCGCCTATTCTATGGCACATACAATAATTTTACTTCAATACATCTGGCTTTAAGTACAAAATATTGCCACGACTTTCACCTTTAAAATATCGTCCCTTTGACAGCAACAGTGATATTTACTAGAAGGAGCGCGCACCAGAAAAGAAAAATCGATGAGATCTCGCCATGAATCACAGTAGATAATTCGAGTAGGTGTTTCAAATTTGTTGTCTATCCTATTATCTTCGGGACGTTTTCACCAAAACAAAAAAACGATACCTGGCGTCTTAGCGGACAACGATTTCTCGTGCGCGAACATTGTGGACACGGGAAAAAGGACGAATTCTAGACATAAAACTTATCTGGACTGACTCGGTTTTACGCCACGAATTGCGAACACAGGATCACGGGTAAATATATTTACAAAACATTCCTCGCTTCAGATTACAAGAATCCCCTTTGTGTCAGTTATAAAGCAAGACTACAAGCGCCCACATCGAAATGAGATTTCGTGTTTACTGACGTTTCGATGCTACAAATTATTGGCAGTAAACCGTAGATGTTCACTTCGTAATTTTGTGGAACTTTACCTACATCTTAGATTAAGGTCGTAGGATTGCTGCTGACAGACGGAAAACCCCGATTGTATCACGTTGTTTTGACATATTAGATGTACCAACTATTGTAGATTGTCTAAAAGAGTCATGTTTACAAACAAGGTTTGAAATGATTCTGTCGCAATTATTCAACTAATTCCACAGAAATACCTTAATTCGTACTTAATAATGTCGATACAGACACGATCTGTTGTGTTAAAGGAAGCATGAAAATTTTCGAACTTAATCTTTATTTTCAGGACAAATTTTTTGACAACAACTTTTTTAAAATCTTTACAAAGGACATTCTATTCATTCAGAAATAAGTTCAAGAGAACAAGTGATTACATACATATCTGCTTGCATAGAAAAGATACGGTATTAGACCTAACATTGTTTTAATTTCCGGTTTATTCGTGTTAAAGTATTTTAATATAAGTAGCTGCAACACTTATCCTCGGAGTATGTATTAAAAATTGAATTCGGAACTAGATCGTTCGGCCTTTATGCGATGTAAATCCATGATTTTATTTCCTTAAAAATCTGAATTAGCTTGACTTCCTGGAAAGCGACGCAACACATAAAAGTGTTTTTATAAAGGCTTTTACAATAAAGGCCGGTCGATGTTGAAATAAAACAAGCTGTATATGAGGTATTAATGGAATTCTTTATTTATTTTAAAGGCGTATGTATGCCATTATGTGTAGAATATAACAACGGTCAAATGTCCGCCGCGGCTTTTCACAGAGGCACTGATCTTAGTGATCCAATTTTCAATGACTCTCGCGTTGATCCGGCTGAATTGGCTTATTGGCATAGATCTGCGACTTCAAAAAACCCCACAAAAAAAGTCAACAGGGGTCAAATAGCATGACCTTGGTGGTCAATTCAAATTATCTCTGCGAGAGGTAATCATACCCTCAAACCATTCACGTAGAGTATCCAGCGTGGCGTCCGCTGTGTGGTATGTAGCGCCGTCCTGCTGGAATTACATGTCGTCCACGTCCATATCGTTCAATTTGGGCCAAATGAAATCGGTTCTATAGGGCTTTCCGGTGACTGAATAATAAATAACTGGTTAGACAAACGCCGCCAAAACAACATGGTCGCCACAGGCTACCAACATCGACCCGTACCAATTGCAAAATCCTATACAAAGTGAATGAGCATTCAATATCTAGTGATGTAATATTTGCGTAGGTAAAATGGTCGTTAAATTGACTTAATAAATAGACCATTACTACAAATATTTCTTAATCTGTCTATATCCGAATTTTTGCTTAATGCTATATGATACTTTTATAATATACGACCACCACTTTAGTCGTTTAAAGTACACAGCATTGTTTGTACCTTTAAGACACTGAAAAATCCACGTAACTACACTATTCAACAATTTTGTATCCTATTAAAGGCTATTATGATCAATCTATTAGAGTGATTATTAAGCGAGAATGTCTGAATATGTTCTTACACTCCATTGTATCTTAAGGATTCATCTCGTTAGACGAACGTTATTAGCGAATTGAATGGATAAATAATTAAGCTCGAGCTTTACGTCCGTATATATATATATATATATATATATATCATATTATATATATATATATATATATTATATATATATATATATTATATGTATATATATATATATATATATACGAGGGCGACTTGAAATGTTTCCAGAATCGGCAAGATATGGCGCACGAAGGTAGAAGTCGATTCATTGGTCGGCAAGTGCGTGTACTACAACGATAGTTATAATTAATGTAAAGTTGGTATAAAAGTGTTTGGCACGTACACACACTGCAGTTAGCAAAATCCATCTTCAAAGTTAACGTACATACTTCCTCCCACAGGGTTTATAGCATAATTTGAAGGGTCTCTCAACAGAGTCTATGCCATATTTTATGCGTTTTTCTCTTACAATGGCTTTCTTATCGACAGTGTACTACTGAGATAGATTGTTCTAATTACTAAAGTGTTTAAATTCTTGATTATACAAACAAATATCGTTCTTCTTATGAAACGAGAGTGCATGAAAGAATTTTGCAAGGTGTCGATCCTGATCTACTGAGAGATTATTCTAAGAACAATAAATTAGCGCTGACGGAGGAGAGTTTCCAGATAGCTTCGGAAAGCACATTGGAGCAATTTATTTTCTTCAAATCTGTTGTTAAACTTTTTGAACTTTCAACAAATACATTGGTATGTCATATATTGAGCAACGTTATGTTACTTGTCATTTTATTATTTATTATAGATAAAATGATTCTTTCGTATATCCCTGGTGTATTGCATTATTATCATCATGTTTATACTTATTGTACTCTCTTTTTTTAACTAATTTAAGTTTTTCATTATTCCAAACGTAGTTCGTTTAAAAAGTCTATAACGAAATTAGGTGTTATAAATAATACATTGTTTATATTCAACATATCACATGACAACATCACGTTGTTTTGGCCATTCATCTGGCAAAATAAAAGGTAGTGGTACAAGTTATACTAACGTGTCTGGATACACATATTTTTAATAACTACTTCTTGTTTTATAAAAAGAAACAAAAACAGTAGGGCACCAAGTAGTTCTCATAATGCAGATTTACTTAATCAAATTCTTGCAAAGCAATGCTGTAATAAAGAAAGCATGGCCGTATCAAAAAGAAAACGTATGATTGTAATTTCACTCAGACCGTAAAGCTCCCTTAACATCTTAAAGGTCTTTTTTATAGTTTACGCCGCTTTTACTTCCTCATTACAGCCAGCTTCAAGTGACTTACCCTTTGGTTCGCGAAATTACGGCGCCTTTGTGATGGAATGGTCCTTTTCAGAATACAGATTTCTTTCTAAAGAAATGTTCACCGCGGAGAATGTAATTTTTGCCATTATTAACGTAACAAAAAGGCGTCGGACTGCATTTTACGAACGCATTTATTATGAGAAATGTGATCATTTGTATTTTAACGAAACGACCGCTTATATATTAAAGCGACTTTAAAATGCCAAGATATTATACTTGGAGGTCAATTTCTTTATTTCCTTGTGACCTCTTTCGTTTAATGGACGGAGAAAGTATGAAAATAGTAATGTATTTAAATTATACATTATGTATTCGAGAACAGCATAAATGGCACAATACATTCGCTAATTATCATCATACATTGCAGTTTACAATGTTAGATATTTCATGTATTGTTCTGTAAATACTTTTTACGATAACAAATCATTATGCATCAGTGCGAAGTAAAATCTTTTTCCTTGTATCAGAAATGTCCTTCGCAAAATGTGTTTATATTTTTTCACATTAAACGAATATCATACATATTCATGCATTATCTATAACGTAAAATGTTGATATTAAAAGCATGTAGAAATATTTAGGTATTTCAATAATGATGGTTATGTACGGAAAATATAACGTCGTGATATAATTTAGGTATACCTTACGATTTTATTTTTGTTAATAACGCATTTTCATAGAAACTGAAAGCGATATAAACTATGTACACTTGTGTATTGTCCGTTTCGTAAATGATGTGTTATATTTAATATTCCTAGTTTACTTATATCTTTGAGCACATGTTTCCAAATATATATTTTCCTGTGTGTTATAGTTTCATATTAAATTAATCCTACTACAAGCTTGTAAAGGTCAGCTTAGGTATCTACTAATTAGAACGTTGACAAGAAGTTCCACATAACTGTATTGTAGTTATTTCGAAAAATTAAAGAAATTTTGCAAAACGTATAGAGATTTACGTAAACGTTTTGGGATATCAATTTGATACTAATGGCAGTGTATTATGACTAAAGAATTAAAATATAACTAGAAACCTATGAAATAGATTTAAGTATGAAAATCCCATTCAAAAGTAATACATTACGAAAATTACTACGGCCCAGAAATGAGGTCGACACATTTTTTATTTGAAGAGACCTACGTATGCCGTGCCCATTCTTATTCCCATTCTTTTCAAATAGGCAGTATGGCGAAGTTACGCAGAAAAAAAAGTTTCGTGCATGTGTTGTTGCCATTGTTACTTTCGGCAATTTCAAGCTGCCAAAACTTGATGCTGTTGACTTCAGAAGCTCGATATACTAACTATAAAGTATTTTGGTCCAAATAGGAGCGGATTTTGGATCGGATGGAAAATACAAATAATGAACTGATAAGTTTATTTTTACATTTAAGGATGCACAGAAAACAGACGGTACTTGTATCACCGAATAACAAATAAGTACTATATAATGCAAAACATAAATCTATTAACTTCAGACTTGCAGAAGTAGAATAGAAGATAAGTAAATCTTGAAAACTTTGGTACATTTCATCTGGATTATACCGCCACATTCCTATAATTTTATATACCTTTCCGAGTTTCCAATGGGAACACAGTGATCGAATAACTGTTACTGTAACGTTACAGTGCAGCAATATACGTTAGACGTTAAGAAACAACGATAATCTAATAACTATATTTTTATCGAACGCCGAAAAAATGTAAACTAAACGTACAATGGTAACCAATCGTTTCAATTGTCTTAGAAAATTACGTTGATCGCATGTTGCTCGGATTTAATATTGTTTTTAATTTTGTTGCGCATGGCAGCATGATATTGTAATATTGATCAATATCGCAATTTTATGCATTCCAAAATTGATGAATTTTTTTTTTTTAATAAGTAAAATAAAAGGTAAATTACAAACAAATCAGCTTTTTTAGCAGTTTATTATATTTATGTTGTGTACTTATGTGTTTTCCAGTTAAATTTGTTCTGGCACAACAAAAGTTTATCTCGCACTGAACTAATTATTCTGGTATCATCATGTATTATGTGGGGAAATTATTTTTTAAACTTGTATACATCCCCAGCAAACCAAAATTTTCTGGCAATTCTAGCACTAATACAACCTTCACTTGACTCATTACGGGTGAATAAATTATGGATGGTGTTCTACATACATGCGTCTGGGAAACACTGGGTTGCTGACATAGTTTGGCTGCTCTGATCGTTATTTACAAAGAGGCGGAGTGTAGAAAACTATAAATTATGCACTATGCTCCTTTGGAAACGAAAATGTGAATACATGTTTATAATGCAATCACCTGCTTTTAATGATGATGATGACTAATTAATCTCAGAGTCTTATGATATAAAATTTACGAATTCTGCCGTATTGTGGTTATTTGTATATAATGAAAATACGTAAGCTATTTTCTTTGCGCATTCATTAAATATATTTTTTTCTTCAGAACCAAGTTGCAAGTAACCGTCGATGAACTAACGGCAATTTAATTTTAAATTTGTTTTTCGGGAATAATGATAGCCTCACCTCTTGCCTATATTATCCTAGGTGGCACTTTTTCAAATTTTTAAAAAGATATTTAGGAAACGTATTAAAACAGGTATTGTAAACCGTATTAATGAATTTTATACTTGTATTTGTAATTTATCTCGCTGGAAACACACAAAAGCTTAAATTTATAAGGTGGAAATAATATAATGGGCAGGGACTGTATGTGATACTGAAGGTATATACATATGGACATATAACAAGTTAAACTAAAAGTACAAACACAAACCATAAATGAATCATTCTTTCTAAATTTGAGGTTAGTACGAATATAAAAATGTAGCATCTGAGATTATACTGCAAGTTGTTTAATTTAGTAAAGTAATTACATCGTATGAAGTTTTCCTATCTGTAGTATTTAATGATGTACAAAGTATGTATATACATGAACTTGAATTGACAATACAGCGTTGTTTGATTTCAACTTTTCTTGAGTACTAATGAGTATCATATTTCATAGGAATAAACTTCTTACGTACAGCATATCAGAGTACGGAGTTTTAGGTATTCATTCAAATTGCTGTGATAGAATCTTGTAAGAAATGATATCACAGAACGCATTACCCCATATTATTTCATATACATTGCAACAGTTGCAATTAGGAATGTACGAAGTATCCCATCAAAAAATCTGTACAATGCTCAAATATCTTGCAATAAACTGAGAAATTTACACAACGTTCCTAGCTTTCAGTCTGTATATTGCGCCATTAACTTATCACAGTGACAATTCATAAATTTTTATGCAATACTTTCATAATTTACGACCTAAATGGTAATTTTAGTTATTTAACACAGTAAAAAATGTAAATATTGTTTATTTACTATTAGTTAATTGAATTATTACTGAAATTCTCTTATTACAATTTTGAATGTAATGAAGCAACTCCTAGTATTTATTTAGAAATCGTTGAATACTTTTCTTTTCAATAATCATTCAAGGTGTTTTAAGCTCCATCACAAATCCCTCTTAACTCATTTTGAACATTTTTAGGTACACTTATGGTTTATGATTTTGTTCGCAGTGAAAAAATTTTCAGTGAGATTTTAGAAAAAATGTCCTCGTTTGATCCGTACTGGGTTTTTGCTACTATTGAGTATCCCAAGTAGCCCCAAAGCTATTGTACATTTGGTGGCCGTCGCTTTTTAGCTCTTTTGTCCTGTTTATCCCATAAAAGCTCAATCGGTGACAAGTCAAGACTGTTGTTTTTACCTTCTTGCGCGCTTCAGGTCGTTATCTTGTTGCAATATGAACACTTGACTGATAAAACGACTTCCAGGTGGCAACGCATGGTTTTTTGGGTGTTCAGACAGTCGTCTTCTCACATTTCTTTTACCAAATCTCTCGTTCGTATGTCAGCGGAAAAACCTGAAACAGACACTTTCGCACCTCCATATTTCACTAGCGGCGATGATCGAAAATTCTACGTCTAGACCAGAAAATTTCAAATTTTGACTCGTCGCTCCATAACATCGTGTTCTAATCGCCCAACGTCCAGTTTAAGCGTGCTTTTGCTGCAAAAATTTCTTTTTCCTTTCTTGATGTGTTTCAATACGGTTTTTCTTTAACGGAATATGTCTTTTCAAGCACGCCGCCAACAAGTGCTTTTTTACAATAGTAATGGATACCTACGTTCTTCGTTAGGTATTAAGGCGCTTTATGATATCTGCGGCCGTAAGTTGTCCGTGTACGAGATATGAAGTAAATATCCATAATGGAAAAGGACTTTGTATAGGTAAAATGTTTGTATAAAAACAAGCATCAAGTTAACTCTCACTAATATGAACAAATGGTTAGTACAAATATGTAGTCCCTATTTTGTTTTATTGACAGCATCCATATACTTAATGATATTTTCCTGTGATATACAGTCAAATAAAATATTGATTCCCTTATTTAGAGGTACAAGAAGAATAAACGTTAAAGCGAATCATATATTTCTTCCACATATACCAAAAAACAAAGTCTCCATTTCTTTAGTTAGAGGTACAACCAGAATAAACATTTAAATGAATAAAATCCATTTACAATATCTTTCCTATGACTTCCTTTGCTAAACTAAACGACTTCAATAATAAAAAGAATACTTATCTGCCGGCCCTGTCAAAGGAGCATACATTCCAAACCTAACTTCAACCTCTAGATACATATTTCCTTTACATGGTGCAATGCATTTATTGTCGACGCAGCCAGAGTAAAGAGATGGAAAAATATTCACAAAAGGAAAATAAAAATAGCTGACAATCTCTCAGCATTATGGACATGTCCTTGAAATAATTTAATATTTTGTAGTCTACGAGTACGTGAAAGTTTTCTGGGTACTTATATCGTGTAATAATTCACCGTGCCCCTTAAAAATCATTTAGACCTCGGGAGTCTGCAACCGAGTCCGTCGAGCGACGGCCCAGGAATTTTAATATCCACATTCCGGAGAGCGTATCGGTTCGAGTCCGGAAGAGCGTCAGAGAAAGATAGTGCCGGATAAAGAAAGAGGAGAGAGAGGAGTTTCGGATGGTGACGCGGTTCCCGACACTTCATTTACACGGAAAACTGGGCCGCCGATTCCCACACTATTCACGGGCTTTCAGTTTCCAACACTGCGTGTATGACTATGCTAAAACTATACGCTGTTAACTAGTTGGCCGAAAATGTTTAGTTTAAAACCATAACGACCGCTAATTAAACAACGTATGGTATTTTCTCTCCCTTGAATTATATATGCAATGACATGCACATAGTTTGGAGCTACTTTAGTCTATACGAAATACCGTCAGAACTTTACTAAAACATACTTTAAGCTAAATTGTAAAGTGAAGTAACACTCAAACACTGAGAGATAACTTTAATATTGTAGTACATAAACGTAGATTCTTACATTTCCTTCTGGAAATGCCTACAACTACTGCGAATTTATTAAACGCAACTATTAATAAAGAATTTTAGGCTTATGTTCCGCTTAGTAGGATTCGTTCTAGAGTGCGATCTTAAAGAATTTCCTCTTCCTATGCTTCTGAATGACAACTAACATCATTGAAGAAAACACGTAATTTTTTCTATAAATTAATTTTTAGTATTAACGATGTTCGGATGCAACGATTGTTGTATTTGTAGTTTATCGTATTTGACATTCATATTTCATTCATGTACCTTTTAATGTATCTAAGACGTCTGTTAAGGACTTAACATTGTTTTTTATATTTTATAAATTTTTTACTACTATGTATTTTATCTTCTTTGCATTATTATTTTCATTTAGAATATTATTTTATTTTCATTTTTATATTTATTTATTTTCATTCTTATATTTATTTATTTTGCTCTCTTATATCCAATTTTATTTTAATATGTATGTACATTACGCATTGTATATGTATGCAAGCCAGCCATTCGCATTACGCTAGCTAAAACTGCCTAATTAGAAATCATTCACTGCAACGTCGTCGGATATGTAATGGGAGTTTTCTTAAAATTTAAGGTACACAAGCATAGGCAGTCGTCTCCCGCGCGACGGTCGAGGTATTAGCGATCGTGCACTCTCGGTCACCTTTCGTGCCCCGTCGTAACGTGTACAGTAACGTCGTCGTAAGATTATTAGAGATTTCTAAGATTTTCTAGTTTTGGCGGGAATCATCGAGGACGTTGTCTATACATTTATTTCTGGCGGGAGTCATTTGGTAACGTCGTCGGATCGCATGTATAGATTTTTTTAATAAGTATAAATTCTCGATCTTCTATCATCGTACGTCGAGGCTACTGTGTCCATTGTCGTCTATACATATTTTTAGTCTTCAGTTAAGTTTGTGTCGGAAATTATTTTGGTGAGATTGTCGGCGCGCATGTACAGACCTCCTCTACAAGTACGATCACTCCGCTTCTTGCTGACGGTCGTTGCGGCCGCAGCGCCCGTTGTCTTTTGTACGTTTGTTCGGTCCTTGTCGTATCGGGACTTAGAAATTTTTCATTTAGTTGCTCGTCGTAGCGGACGAGTGTCACGGACCAGTTTTCTTATGTAATGTCGGCATCATCGCTCCGTTTTACTTGTCGGTGCGCAGTTCGCACATTTGCTGGTTACTGGATTTTTCCCTTCTTTGGGGCGCAGTAGTATAGAGCTAAAGATTGCACATAGCGTAATATTTCAAACGAGAACGCCTGGGTAGCTGTGACATTACTTTTGTATTGAGATCGGCTATTATCGCTACTGTCGCCCTCGACCAGGCGTTCAAGCTCTAAGAGATAGGGTGGGTTCCCCTATAAATGTGAATATAACGAACGTATTTGGTTCAAGTACAAATACATGCCAATAATACAGGGCCAAGTCCCTTAGGCAAATTTCAAACAAGGAAAGTATATTAGGCTCCCGGAAAGGGACATATAAATAAGCATAGCACCGAGGTGCGCTTATAAACTTAAGAAATAAATAGGGTTGGCTCCCCTATAAAAACGTAGTGGTGCATGCAAACAGATAGAGGCATTAGTACATGCCTCTAACAAAGCTTCAGCGGAAGCATATAAGAGTTTAACCTTTTAAACAGAATTAAGACATAGCGTTGCAACGTACATGCTGAGGCATTACTTTATGTTGCTACCAATGAAAATACATATACAAATGCTAATGTACATTACATGTATAAGAGAGCTCGAATAACTGCAATTATTGCAAATCTATATATCTTACGTACATCGTACATGTACATAGGCAAGAGTGGAAACCGTGTAACCATTTCATTTTTAAATATATTTTTTTTGCGCATGCGCATTGAGTTTCACTGTACAACCTCTCCTTTAGTAAATAAGCGAACATACTCTACAAGTAAGTATTGGTCAAGTAATTTAGGAAATTACGAGCAGGCTACAGCGGCGTTGTTCTTCAAACCAGGAGAACGTAACAACGTCTATCCCCCCAATTAAAGATCAAGCGAACTATTGAATGTTCATTATGTTCTTATTCATAATATCCTACTTTTAAATAAAAATTATAAAATTAATAATATAAATATCACAAATGAATGGTTTCCGGAATTGGACCGCGTATAAGGTATGTATAGGATATAAGAGAAAATGAACGAAGAGTAAGACGAAAAACAAAGAAATAAAAAGAAAGAAAGGAAAAAGCAGATTTTCGCCTCCAGCGTGGTTTCCAGGTTGAGTTACCGTGTCACTTAGGTCCCCCTTTGTTTTCTCCTGAAGAAACCTCCTACAACGGAGGCGAAATGTCGAGATCTCCTTTTTCTTCTTTTCCTTTTCTTTTTCTTACTTTTTTCTGTCCTCCTTCTCTATTTCCTTCTCTTAGTCTTTCTTTACCTTTTCTCATTTTTTTTATTTCTTTGTTTTTCCTCTTACTCTTATTTCATTTTCTGTTATACCTTATCATGGCATGGTATAATTCCGGATACAGTTTGTTTATTACTGACTTTGGCCGTGGAAGTCTACGTATATTCATATCACAAAAGTTTGAACAGATATTACAAAATAAAAATTTACGAATGCACCGCAAATAATACGTGTACTAATAATGTTTGTTATTTAAAACCCTATATATATTTCATGTAAAAGATTCGAACGTAAAAAGTGCGCCAACCATACTCGGTTTCCCGTATTATATTAGCTATTCACTTTTCTGTAAGTATTTGTACTACTGTATTCACACGGGGCCTCTTTTATCTTGGCCACTCTATACTTCATTGCCACTTTCCCGTGACTATTATGGCCCCCGACAAATTCTTAAATGTTTCCATAGCCCTAATTCGATGTGGTTACTACGTACCGCCTATCACTCCCAAGATAATTTACTATTACTTAATATTTTGTCTAAGTTGCCACTTTGTGAATCAAATTCTTTATGTTTAACGAGCACATCTTAATATGTACCCATTTCAGATGGAAAAATTTAGAACATGTGCTAGCAATTGATGTGAATAATTCACATTTGTATTATTTTCATTTTATTAAGTGAAGTACAACGTCATGTTTCACGTATATACGATAAATTTAATACGTATCTGCGGTAGTGAAAAATCACATTTTTTTAGCTCGAGTCTTACAAACAAACGACCATGCAAATAGTACTGACCGCTATAAGCATCTCAACCATTAACACATGTGCATGCCAAAGCAAAACGATTGCAGCTTGCCCGTGCCGAATGATTCATAGCCGATAGGGACAGCCGTCGGTTAGCGGCCTAGTAATTATGTAAAATACAGATTGAAGTAGTTCATTAAACACAACATAAAAGTGCTTCTGTGTTAAACTTTCATCCTAGAAGGGGCGATGTTTAAAATGCTTCCACTGTGATTCTTGTTAATTTATATCGTTTTCAAGTTAATTACTAGAAAAATTCGGCATAATTTTATGCAGTACAGAAGTAGCTAGCAACAACTTTAAATACCCTCAAGCCGCCTTTTAAAATATAGTTTAAAGTACATATTTAATATCAATGTGCGAGTACTTGGTACATGGTGGCACTTTTAATCCGACAACCACTAAGAAATATCGTTGACATGTACGAATATGCATGTTCTCATGTGCAGATGTATAAAACTTGACACTTAAAAATAGCCTCCTGCAGAGCACTTTAAACGTGTTGAAAACTACAACGGTGGGAATGTAAAATCGTAAAGATTTCTATCCAATGCATTCCATACACACATGCATATGTACATATGTACTTCGTAAATAGGTGTATGTAGAAGATCTCCATTATCACTCAATTATGCACAATGTATGTAAATCGCTGTAGGTTTTATAGTTCGAATAAACTACGAGTTTATTACTTTTCAATAATCAAAAATAGCTTGAAACGTATAAATATGATTATGTTTTACTCCATGAAATGCATTTTGAAATATAGCCGCTAATAATGATCCTTTCACACAAACTCGTGAATGTGTCTACATTAATAGGCGTATACGTGCAACATTTAACCGCTTTAAAACTGTAAATGCACACAAAGTTTTGATTTTTTACGTAGAAATGCGCTACTGCTCTATTAAAAATATTCATGTTGGACAAACTTAATAGACATAATATCGTTCTAGCGGATTCATTGACATTGTTGCCTTTTATAGGAGAATAAAATCCGTACTTTTTGGGTAAATTGGCTACGTCGGCTTATTACAGCATATACGCAAATGAAACTCACAACACTGATTAAAGCGCTATTTAAAAATACAATAAATGTTATATGTAACAATAATATGTGCATGTTAGTGCCACATTTTTATCAAATATTAATTTTCTCTAATACATTCTGTAATTAAACGTAAACAATCTGTTTCACGTCTTGAATACAGAAAGTGCTACAGTCACTTTTCTTTATGAAATATGGATTTTGCGATGAGCTCTAATTCCAAAGTAGAATCTTCATTTGGCTAATAATTATATATATAAGACTAAGTTTAACATCTATCTTTTCCCACATTTGAATTAAATTGTGTGTATGGCGTACACCATCACTATAAGATGTCGCCAAGGCTTGTTTCCATATTTTAAGCATCTTATCATTATCTTATTAATCTGTTCTGATGTGTGGATTATAAAACCATTTTGCTTTTGTTTAACTCTAACTGCATTAAGTTCACGGTGGTATACATAATATATTATAGAAATGCTCCCTTAGTAAGTTATCAACACTACAGATCTTAGTAAATGTGATAATTCATTTTTAGACATAGTACCTAAGCACTACATTATTTTCCGAAAACCATACTCCGATTTCAGTCTCCGTAGACTTGTTGGACATTTGCAAAATCTGTTCATAAGCTGAAAATGTTCTCAAGTACAGGACTTATGATCGTTTAAAGTTTTTGAAGAGATAAGTGTGTCAGTAATTAATGATCCAGACTATCTTTTAAATCTCTACCTTTTCGCTGGTCCAGTAGTTCGTGCTATTGGTCAAATTCTAAAAGAAACGATTTTGCAACAAGCTCAGAACCCACAAATCTTAAATATGCGGGCAGAAAGTTTTAGGATTTGTATCGTTGGATCCCTCATCTTAAGTGCCATTTTGTTTGGGAAAATTTATTCGAAGCTGTTCAAAAAAGTATGATGCTGACCTGTTTGTTTCCAACCTGATGGAACTTCTCATTATATTCAATCTGTTCGACAGTACCTAGGTGAGGCACCTGGTACATGAATTCTTGAGTAACCAGTTTATATTTAAAGAATAAAGTTCATACAACTCAATTAGTATCTTCAATTAAATTGGGACAATCCATTGTCAACGAATATCGTTAGACAACTAAAACACTTCAGAATGTGTGACGATATTTTGAGAACAACTTGTTTCATCGAATGAATGCTGGTGGCTGGTTGCGATCAATTCGCATTAATCTATCATGATATTTTCAGTTTTTTTAATAACATCAGCTGTAAAAACATGATATAACGTTTTTGTAAATCTTTAGTTTCAATAAGAATCTCTCCGTTTTACTTTCCACTGGTTAAGCCTTTGCACTCTTCGTTACTTAATTTATATAAACAAGAAGAAGTTTATTTCAAGCGTATGTGTAAAAAGGAACGTCTGTGCTAAGTGCGCAGGTAGCTTTTATACTTGAATAATGTGTATATATATTCTAAATTGAACGTAGAGTTTATGTCAGCACTAAGCCACTGTTCTTTGTGTAGTCTCTATTTTGAAGTTAGGAGGAAATGATGTGTTCCCACCTTATTACTTGCGCCGGTACGTGAATGCTTTATAATCACAAGGTGTTCTTGTTAAGGACACACTGAATTCGTTGCATTTGTTGCGATAGTGGTGCGAGCATAGAATCTTGCAGATCGTAAACGTTCGTATTTTAACATAAAATTTGAAATAGATGCATTCACTTTTAGAATTTGTAGTACAAAGCACTGACAAGACCACTAAAATCATGACGTAATGCTCATTCAAAGTAATTTTATGGCTGCATATACATATATGTACAACTCTTGATGTACGGAAAATTTAGATGGATCAGTATTATTTGGACGTACTTTTACTGTTACTGTTTACTTGTTGAAGTCCAGATTAACACAATGAATATTTCTCTCAATGCTGTGTAATAATTATAATAGCCACTATTATGGCATCGTGGTTGGAGAACAAAAAAGTACATAAAGATGAAATATGACTAGAGAGAAGTATACAGAAAAGGCCAAGTTCAGAAACTACTACCGTTGCACTTACTAATAAGAAATTAAATTATTGAAGTAAGATGCGTAAGGTATAAAGGCTGATGAATACAGAACGCTAGAATAGTTTGGAGAAAATGAAACTGTACTCACCTATAAATGTAAATGTGCTATATGCTATGCGACATGAAAATTCTAACAACAAGAACAGATACGAAATGGTACCGCAAAAGTTGGAGTGAGATACATTATGATGGTGAAAACTTATCGAAATTAAGGTGCTTAGTTGAAAAGTGAAAAAATTGAGTTAATAAAATAAAAATTTTATGAAATTTAGTTATTCGAATGTGAAAGCATCAAACTACTGAATAAACGGTGAGCTTCACCTGCCGCCAAAAACATGTAATTCAATAAAAAGAAACATCTTTAATATCAAAATCGAAGATATCGTTTCACTGGCAGCCTTGCCCGGTCCACACCAGGGAGCGTTGCTAAATATAAATAAACAAAAGAGTGTAAGTAAATCAATGCATTCTTCACGTGCACAAGCATTTCAAAATATGCTCATTAATAGACAAAAGCTAACAGTAGTGGGAGCGAGATGAAATGGAAATTTCAGTGCACGGATAAGTGACTATGGCTTTACATAAACCAAGTATGGTAATAGTTTTAAATAAGATCAACACACTAGAGATACTATTTGTTAGCGCTTATATACAAAGGGCAGCAATGACGCGTTTATACGTAAGTATATATTTTAAGTATGTGTAAATATTATACAAACCTGAATTGTGACCGAAAAATGTAGTAGTAAATCGCTTTAGTTTTGATAATTTTTTTAAAGTCAAATATTTAAAAATACTTTTAAAAAATTATAATGCAGACATGATTTTCGTTTCTAAACTCTGGTTCGCACACTCTGAACTCTAAAGTTTATTTATTTGCAGTTATAAAATAGCGGAACATTTTGGTTATGAAGTTAGTTCTTCTCTCAAATTATTTAAATATTTCAAATGTTCCGTTATTAATAAAACTCAACGTTGACAAACTTTTCGCAGCGGCCAAATTTCTTATTAATCATATCATTTCAAACATTGTTCACTGCGGTGATCTTAATGTTAGCGCTCTAGCCATCTCTTATTCACTTCAAAATATCATTAACAAACGCACCCTACTAATAGTTGTAGTACCGTAGTGGATTGCGTAATTACAAATGATAGAATAATATCATGTGATGTTACAGATGAAGACATTTCCCACCACTCTGTATAGATACTCAAATTTCGATTTGTACAAAATAGAACTACTGAATCTATTCAACAAAGAAATTATTTAAACAGCAATTACAATAAAGTGGTAGGATATATTTTATATAAGCGGCATTGTGAAAAAAAAACTAGAATTTCCTATCCAGCGTTATACATTATCGTGATATGGCGCTGCCTTTGATGAGCACTAAACTTAGCTGCAACAAAATTGCCAAGCCTTGATAATAGCTGGTATTGAAACGTAGTGTTAAACACTAAACGTGTTCAATATACAACAAAAGATTGGCTTCTTTGATAGGGAATATTATCCTGGTAGATCTGATAATTCACCCATACATGTATTGAAAAATAGTATTTTTTTCATATCGTCTCCATTAGTTCACTACATTATATTACATTCGGTGATAGTAAGCCGGATGAGCGGCTTAATCCATCACTCTACATTATCCAATGGAATCTATGGTCGTTGGTCAAGTAATACTAACGATCCTTGAGTATATCTAACCTTTTGGCGTAGCCTAGATATTTTGCTCATAAGTGACATAAAATCTGCTCAACCATTTCTTCCTTTTCCAAGTATAGACGACCTTCACTTTCTCGAGTGAGACTAATTCTATACGAGTGTGCCTACTCGAGCATGGCGTCTAAATATCGCAAAGCTAGAGTTTTGACAAAACTCTTATAACTCATATTATTAACGAATCCTTCACTGTTGTTCACATTGCGTGTTATGTCAAAGACCATTGGGAGGGCTATGCATGCATGAATTGTGCAATTTTTAAGTAAGCACGATGCAATCAATGCTCGTCGGCATATTTTTCGATTTGATCATTCTACTACAACAGGTTTAGTAGACATTCTAAATGAAGGTTATTTTATGATGGGCAGAGGAAATACCATTATACAAGGTGCCTCAACTTGCTACACCATGAGGAAATTGCATGTGATAACATCCTTTAAGATATGCAGAGCTTTTTTACTTTCCAAGCTTTCTAAATAGGGCATAATTAGGTGATGCAATATCAGGCAACAGAATATTTCTTGTTGTATTATCCGTAGCATGCTGGGCACAAGCGACTCCATCTGCATGCAGTTTAAAGTGTATGATGTACGTAACAACACATGGCGGTAAAACTCAGAGATAATCGTAGACGCGAAACTAGAAATAACATAGAGTTCCAAACAGTTAAACACCGGCCAACACTACACGAAGTAAATTTTGTTTATAAATGGATCATCTACAGCCGCCTGCCAAAAAACATAAAAGATATTATCAACTTGAGACTGTTTGTATGTGCCATAAAGTAGCTATTAACAAAAAAAGATATTATTCTATGATTAAGTACCTACAAGACAGATTTTCCTTTTTTTTTACTATAGGGTTCTTCTTCCTATTAGCTTGTGCTGTTGGTGATTTTATTTCTGTTACTAATTGTATGGATCCTGTTAAGTTTACAGAATATTGATTTTATTCTGTGTTAGGTTATTCTGTTATGCATTTTCCGATGATTTACATCATTTTGATCAAAAGATAAACAAGATTACTACTACTACTATTACTATAGTAATGTAGATTCATTTAAGTTCACTATAACGTGCCAGGGTATTATTAATAAACAACTGAACACTACATTTATTTAAACCAACATCATCCTGTATCAGAACCACGAATTCAGAACCTAGACCTTGCTATGCGTCAGAACGTGACATATAGGATCGAGTTAAATAAAAAAATTCTTTCATCGTCTCTCTATTCCACACATTCTACACATTTCGTACGTCTGTCAATTCGCAAAGTGGATATACGCGAATTATAAATGGATTTTTATGGAAATACCTCTTCACCGACGGTATAGTGGCGGCATTAAGAAACTTAAGAAGGAAAGGAACGGGAAATATAGCTAGTCAACTAAATTCTTTGTACTTCAGCGGACAGAATTACAATGGAGATCTTTCCGCTATCGATTGCCAAAATTCCTTCTATATTTGAAAGGTTTTCGCTTTTCGCTTTCATGCCTTCGCCAGAATAACCACAAAAAATACAATTCCAACATAAAGTGATGACGTATAAATGTGCAATTCGTGAAATTGTGCAAGTATTCGTTATTATTTGGTTTCTATTTATTTTCTTCGGATAATATTAGAGAAATTAGAATTACATATTTAGTATATACGTAAAAAAAAAGCGTATAAGAACAGCATCTCTGCCTTAAACTGCACGAAAGAATTGAAACCAACAGCAGAAGCAAGCAATATGAATATTCTAAATTCTTTAAAAGATCTGTAAATTGTCGAGATTGTCTTTAACATGGAAGATTCTTTAGTAGCCACAAGCAGCCATATCCAGACTATACGATGGATGTTCCAATTCTTGAAAGCTACGTTCGCGGATGGCAGCTTGTGAAACGGCGGCAGTATAGACGCGAGCATTGTCGTGCAATAATCACACAAGTTTTGCCAATTTTCGACGCCGTTTTGCGCGAATACTGTCCCTTAATTGATGCAATAAAAACGCATAATATGTGCCGTTCACACAGTCCTTTAAAGTTAATTAGCAAAATGCCCTCACAATCCCAGAATATTGTGGCCATCACATTTTTCGTTGATTAAACGAATTTCGCCTTTCTGGAACGAGGTTCGTTAGGTGGCCGCCATTCCATGAGCTTCCTTTTCGATAGAGGATCCTAAAACAGAACCATTGTTTCGTCTTCTGTAACAATGGACTCCAAAATCGGTTTTGGGTCGTCTCTGCGCATGCCTAAGAACGACCGCGCACATTTGACTCGACATTCGCGTTGGAGTGCAGAAAGAAGTCGCGGTACCCATCTTGCACTAATTTTATTCATACCCAAATTGTCATGGAGAATTTGGCGAATACTTGTTTATGATATGTTTGTTATCACTGCTAATTCCTTCACTTTTAGACGGCGATCTTCTAGCGTCAGCATATCACTTCAATTGGTCCACCCGACCGGTCAGCATATTCCAGGGAATCTTGCCCCAAACGGAAACATTTTGCCCACTATCTTTACAATGGAATACGAAGAAAATGGATCGCCGTGTCACTACTCAGTTTTCATTACTTCAGACATATTCATGCGCTAGTCACGTTGGTTGGCTATCTACTAATAAATACTATTCTTCGAACCGTCATATTTATAGCGTAGATCTCGCGTATGTGCATGCATGCCGTGACGGAGTTCGAACACGCTTGAACCTGTATAAGCCCGTCAGGTCGAGAATTGATGGCGTCTACCTTGTACATAAAGTAGGTGTTCGTCAGTTAGTATCTAGCAAAGTCGTGGAAGTGCTCCGATAAAACGTATTTTTCTTTCAATATTGAAATGTATATTCCACGAAACTTGTGAAAATAACGATTTCACATTGAAACTGGCTATAATGTTGGTGTTATTAATCCGTTGCCGTTTCAGGATATCTATAAAGATGTCCACATTCCTCACGTATGAGCCTATTTTATTCACTAATGGTTAAAGCTTGTCTGTTAGGTCTTTTGCGAGGTACTGGTCTACGGAGCTCGCGACAGGTCTTAAAGGAATACCTTGTTTGTGTATCTTCGGTAAGCCGTAGAGCTTGGGGCACCCAAGAAACTTTCCTCTTGTAGTAAGATTCTTCAATATATCCTCGTAGAATTGATTTTTGTTTTAATAGTTTTCACTTTATACGTAATCGGATCGCTTCTAAATCTTCTCGTGTTAAATTATGTTTTAAAGGTTTTGCGTTTCTGATGACGTCTGAAACTTATTGACAAATTACTTCAGCGCTGTTATCGTCATATATACATTTCTCATTCGATCCCACAAATGATGTTCTTTACTGGAATACGTGTTGGGGCGATAGCGAAATTGAAATGTTTCCTTACCTTCTTGAGTGCTGTGTCGTCTAAAGGTTGCGATGACAGGTTGTGAGCTACATGCAGTTCGCAGTTATTGTTAGCAAGATTTGATAGATGTTGAATTTTCATTAGTTTTTTTCGTACACGGGCGGTACCCTAATTTTAATCTAAAAATGCTTATAGGACGCCAAGATGGCGAAACGTCGAGATCCCATTTTTCTTTTTTGTTCTTTCTCAAAGACTAAACATCAACATGTATCTGACGCCTGCGTCAAGTGCATTTAGAAACGACAAAAAAACATACTGAGTGTATCATTTGTCAACTATACAAATTTTTCAAATTGGAATATCCCGCATCTTTTAAAGTAAAAGAAAGGCACCCTAGACTACGACTAAAATTTATTGGAACAATTTTAATCACATATAGAGCATTGTTACAATAAATCCCTTATACCATAGTGGTTCCAGGCACCAGTGCCTAGGCCCGTTCCAATAAATAATAACGAAAAACTAGTCAACCGACAGCTATATCACAATTCTTGTTCTAGCATTGGGGCAAACCTACCGCGTCGAAATTAAATTAGCTTTAAAGCGGTTAATAAACCTACATCATCATAAAAAAGCCTGTTAGCGGTTAAGATGTATGAATTTTTAATAGCGCAATTTAAAGGGTTTAAATATAATACCTTTCCGGTATGAGCTACTAGAAAGCACCTCTAAAAGAATGTGGCCGGAACTTGTGTATATTTCAAGCGAAGTCACAGATTAAAGAGAAACAAATTTCAAAAGATTTTGTAATTTACCTAAAAAGCATTACATCCTTAACGCAGTCGAATTTTTCGCGACGAATCCTTTAATCCATAACAGCACTAGAGGGATGAAAGTTGCTTCATCAATAATGTATATAAAAAACGCGAGACTGTCAACCCCACCGTATATTAAACTTGAAAATGTTATTTAGCTGGATGCGTTTATGCATAAATAAATAGTTATCATCAGCTTTACGAGAAAGAAATAGTAACATCTACATTAAACAGGGTCTTATTAATATTCACATAGCAACCGAATCGGGAAGATGAAAATTTACTTAAGGATAGCTATATAGGTAAATATTGCACGGTCATGTTAATTTATTAATTTAATTTTATTTATACGCATGGAAACATAATACAAACCGTAGCCCAACACTCCGTTACAATGTAAACAATAATATTTGTGGATGTGATTCCGGCGCTTACAGTAACGCACAGTAACGCCGTTGAAATAAATTGACGCCCACGATCAGTCTACAATCAATTCTCTATGCAAATTTAATTAAAGTAAAGTATTTACAGTCTAAAATAAAATGAATTAACAAACAAACGCGACAAGAAAGGGGAGAATCAGTATGCCGTCAAGAATAAACGAATAATACACGGTATTCATTTGCTTATTCCAGTTAATCCTATTAAGTACTTAATAGCATAAGATGTGTGTTTAAGGAATATATCTCGCGAACACCTTCGCCTGAATTGTCTCAAGTTTCACCAGGTATAGCAGCCGTCGTTACAAGATCTTTGTATTCTAAAAGGTATTATAATTCATACAAATTTTAACATTTGTGTAGTGTTACTCTTAAGAGAACTGCGCAGTCTGCAACAAAATTCTATTGAACAAAAACGATTGAAAAGAAAGAAACGAATTAAAAATACTTTTTCGAAATATAGAAATATTCAGTGAATATTTCTGTACTTCTAACGAAACGATGAAAATATTCTACACTATATCCAAAAGCGCCAATTTCAAGTGTAACAGTAGTTCTTCAGATTTCACGTTTGTCAACAGATTTCCAAATTGCCCTAAAGCAGGCGTAGGTACTATGATAAATAAATAAATTTTGCGAATGAATTTCTTTCATTCTAAAGACCGATGAAACGAAATTTTCTCGGGAGGGCGTACAACACAATAAATAAGTACTAGTGAGCAACTGTTAATTCGTACCTTACCCGACAACAAAATTTCCAACAACTATTAGGTTTTAGTGCATTTTGCGATGTAAAGTACAACCGACTTGCTAATTAAATTTACAATGATTTATATGAGGTCTAGACTGCGTGAAATATTTAAGAACTTCCTAACTAGAATTTAAGTACAGCTTAAATGTGGATGAAATGTGTAAATGTTGGTACCTGCTACATGGGGGTTCTACGCATTGCACCTGAGCATAGAATAACAGAAGAGACAAATTTGTCGGCTTCTTTGATATTTGTGTGGTATTATTTTTTGACCTTCAAGATTAAGTGAAGTTAGTTAGACGCTATATTGAAAATAACGGAATGGAAGGAAATTCAAACGACAAAATTGTAATTATAATTTATTCTGTTAATTTGCAAACAATACGCTTGAAAAAAGGGTTTGTAAGGTAAATAATACAACTATGCTTTTATTTTAATAACAATAATAACATTTAGAGAAAGTTAGATGCATACACTTGATTATAGAGTACGGAAGTTGATTACAGAGGTATTAAAAACAAATACATAGCAGTCATTGTGCTTCGAATCTTTGTTTCAATTTGTTGTCTGCACTTTGAATCGCTTACGATAACCATTGTCTTATAGAAAAATTGAGTGTTCAAACTATTTGTCTTTGTAAAACACTTGAAGGCCTTTTATGAAACCATAACGGCTAATTACACATCCTCAATTGTTAATCGAATTTCGCGTGATACAACTCATAATATTACTGGGTGATTGAAGTATGTTTAACGGATTTAACCTGTGCCGATATTTCCATATGGCGTCGTATCAGATCCACAGTTTATGATACGTCTGTTACTAATGAAGTCTGTGAAACATGGAATTTTAATGAAGATCGTTTGGCTTGTGTCTTTGTGTTCTTACTTTAATAATTTAATTCAGACTTTCAGTTATATTTATTTTTATAGATTCCAAATTCGATACAGGTTGTGTCACATTGCTTTTCTTATACGAAATGCTAAGTCCTCTTAATCACCGAGATATTTCGTTTTATTTATTCGTCTCTCGTTAATAACAGGACGTTAATAAAATATTTGTCGAAAACATACATTTTGGAACAGTTTCTTTACTACATGTCTGTATTAGTAAAGTTAACATATTAACCCCGAATAAATAATAAAACGATAGCTGAACATTATATTTAAACATTAGGATTAGTGTAAGGAAAACTGTAATGTATAGTGCAAATAAAGGAAGCTACTAAAATCTCGGTAGAAAATAAACAAAACGGTAGGGAGGCCTTTAAGCGAAAACTGAAATGAAATATGAGTAAGGTAAAATATAAGTGCAATAAATGTTGATCACTATTGGAAAAGTGTTTCGTATAAATACATAGTACTGATAACGTGCTACTATATGTACTATTATCCTAGAGACAGGATTTAAAAGAGCGAATAACAAATGCCTGATTCTAATAGCCTAAAGCTTTTCTAAACCCGACTACCCAAAAAAAGGAGAAATCAGTTGTCCAGTTGTCTAAAAGATATGTGGTGGTTTCACGTCCTTCATTCTACACAGTGGGATTGCATATGGTACTAACACTTTTCATTACATAACGTATATGTCAAAATACTGCTACTGCCATATTATATAGACATTGTTGCATTTTATTTACATTACTTTGTTTCGCTTACTATGAGTAACCTACCTATGTAAAGTAATACTTTATGAGATCATTTACATGATTAATTGGAAATGTCCTTTAGTTCAACACTATAAAAATCGCGCAAATAAGGCTGCACTTAATTAGTAAACATTAAATACACCCTTCAATTAATTACACATTAATCTGTTCGTTCATATAACGTTGATATAAACACGTTGCTGTTTATCAGTATTTCAATCGATCTAATTCAATATTCACTAAACATCTCCATATGACGTTACTGCGCAAAATTACGTTATTTTGGGGTTTCTCGTAAATCGGTATTTAAAGACACGTATTCCGTTTAAATGTTAATATTTTTTGCGACGTAGTAACTATTTATAATCCCAAATTACTATAAAAGGTCACAGGTATTTTAAGGTACTGTTCACGTACAGGAATATTCAACTAATAGATGTCGATTTTTTAAATGGCAACCTTTATTTATAGCTCTTTTGAAATACGTATGTACTTCATTTCTGAAATTAGGAGCAAAATGTAATTTACTTCCAACACTTAAAACCATTTGTTTAATAAAAATAAAATCTTTACTAACAGTGTTTGTGACTCTTTCGGAATGTATGGATAGTATTTATTTTTGTTTAGAGTATAGGAGGCTTCGTGACGACAAGAAGATATGTTTCACATAAACTAAAACACGCCTTTTTTATTTTTTGCTGTAGGATTTATATCATAATTTAAACTAACTGTCAAAATTCTTGAATATACACAAGGTGTTCCCTTTAAAAATATTAAAATTAGGATCATCAATCATATCAATTGTAGAACTTACAAGGAAAATTGGATAATGGTCGAAGAAGTAAAACTCAAATACTTTACAAAAATTTCGAATATATTTATCAGAATGTTACTATAACATGTTTCGCTATCACTGTTATAGTAACATTGTGATAAATATATTTGAAATTGTTGTAAAATATTTGAACTTTACTTCTTCGCCCATTATTCAATAGGGATTTCCAACAACTATCGGCCGACTCAATCGATAAAGTAAATTGAGCTTTTGAAATTGTCGTCTATAATGTAGTAACTATATTAGCAGAAAAAAACTAGCGTGGGTCTACTGAAGTTGCAAGATTCAGTTAATACTTCGCGAACATTTCCAGCTTAAATGGAGTATAAAGTAACAGTTGTCAAAGAACAATTTCATCGCTTGCGTACCGAACTAGTTCTCATTCAATTTACTTCTATCATTGATTAGTGTACGGATTGAAATTTGTTTACTTATTCCTTTGCTATACCAGTCTACCTAGCAATAAGTACCGAGGTTTTTGTTTGACGAAGCTCACGTACTGTGTACTAAGATTCATTTTATGGAAACAGAAACAATAACACATGGGCTGAAAAGTCCCGGGCATAACACATAGATGACGCTGGTTTTATTGCGGTCACCTCTCTCTCAGTTAGTACTAACCTTCAAAAGACAGCTGTTAAAATTTCATGATATTCTATTCTTTAGTTTGTGAGTTATTGTGCTAAGAGTCACGCTACTTTTGTTATTTTCAAAACAATGGATCAAAAACAATTTCGTGTTTTAATTTTACACTGCTTCTTGATGAGTAAAAAATACCGTTCAAGCGAAGCAATGGCCTGAAAAGTGTTATAGGGACTCTGCTCCATCTGAAACAACAATAAAACGTTGGTTTGCTGACTTCAAATGTGGTCTTAGAGACACTGATGATGCAGAACGCAGTGGACGTCCAAATGAGGCGGTAACACCAGAAAACATAAAAAAAATCCACAAAATCGTTTTGAATGATCGAAAATTGAAGTTGCGTGAGTTAGCTGACATCGTAAACATATTAAAAGAACGTATTGGCTTTATATTGCATGAGCATTTGACTATGAGAAAGCTCTGCTTAAAATGGGTGCCGCATTTGCTCACCGTTGACCAAAAACAAGAATGTGTTGATGATTCTGAGCAGTGTTTGGCCATCTTTAAACGTAACAAACCGGAATTTTTGCGTCGATATATGACAATGGATGAAACATGGATCCATCACTTCACTCCGGAATCAAAACGATCGTCATCTGAGTGGACAGCAACTGGTGAACCTCGTCCAAAGCGCTCGAAAGCACAACAATCGGCTGGAAAGGTTATGGTCTCGGTATTTTGGGATGTGCGTGGTGTAATATTCATCGACTATCTTGAGAAAGGAAATACCATCAACAGTGAATATTATATAGCGTTATTGGAGCTTTTGTAGGCCGAAATTGCAAAAAACGACCGCATATGGCAAAGAAAAAAAAATTGTTTCATCAAGACAACGCACTGTGTCACAAGTCAATCAAAACAATGGCAAAACTACATGAATTGAACTTCGAATTGCTCCCACATCCACCGTATTCGCCAGATTTGGCTCCCAGCTACTACTGGCTGTTCGCAGACCTAAAAAATGCTTGCCGGTAAGAAATTTCGCACGAATAAAGAGGTTATCGCTCAAACTGAGGCCTATTTTGAGGCAAAAGATAAATCGTTCTACAAAAGTGGTATTAAAATATTAGAGCGGCGCTGGAATGATTGCTTTGCTCGTGATGGAGATTACGTTGATGAGTAAAGCTAATTTTGAACCAAAAAACTGTGTTTTCTTTGTTAGGCCCGGAACTTTTCCGCCCATGTGTTACATAGCTTACGTTTGTGTTATTTTTGTTGATACTCAAATAATTGCTAGGAAATTCAGCCGTACACATTGACATACTACCTAATTTACTTCGGTTAAACATGGGTGAACTACATCTAAAAGAATGCCTAGAAAATAACACCAAGATAAGAAAAAACTGTAAATACAGCTTTCTCATGATATTAGTGATGACACCGGTTAGACAGAAACATGTCCGTGTGTTAGCGTTTTATGTCTCTTCACATGTCTTTCTCGCGAATTGATTTCACTAACACATTATGTAAACAAATTAGGTAAGCACCTTGTGCACACTATCCTGAACTAGCTTAAGATACGGTTACCTTAAGTTTGAGTATAAATAACGTTGTTGTTCAGTAGGAGTAGAATATCTCATGAAGCTACAGTGATAGCGAAACATGTTATAATAACATTGTGATAAATGTATTGGAAATTTTAGTAAAATATTTGTTCAAAGGAACCTTTGCCTCTTTTAAAATTTACCACGGTTTAATAAATATATGGGTTCTCTGACGCACTTAAATAAACCTGATATACATACATATGCTTAGTGAAGTAGGACATACTAATTAAAGCGCTAGTTCACCAACGCCGCACATTTTATTAATTAATCAGTAACACGGTAAACACATTGGCCTTTTCTATATCTTTGTAAATCCATACCACCCCTACTATCTTGTTCAAAGAATCCCATCTATTCTAATAGTAAATATTCTAGCCAAGTAAAAGTTCGAATTATATTTAAAGTCAACAATCGTTAATAGGATTTCGCTTCCTGTGTTTTTGTTAGTCGATTTCATGTTTGTGTCTACCAGTAAATACACAGGGATTATTAATATACATAACCCTTTCGGCATGGTTGATGTTCTTTTTGGGGCGTGAAATGGTGCGAATCACTTACATGTAAAACTGTCTATTTAAATCAGAGCTCGAGTTCGTAAAGGACATTATAGTTATTGGCGATTCAAGTGGAAGCTAACAAGACACCAGGGGTGACACATGTAAATAGGTTATCCTTTTTCACACTCAATTTAGTTACGTTTTTAAACTAAATGTATTTGGAGCAGCAGTATTAAACACGGGACGAAAGAAAAACGCGAATATTAAGTATACTTTGTTGGAAAGTTTGATATGACCCGAATTTATAAGAAATATCTTATTCGCAAGAGATGCTCCATTTTACAGCTATTTTTTAAATCTAGAACAGAACATACAAATTATTTCAAATGTAATCATATTTTCATATCAAATTCTAATAACCTAATCCGTTGGCTTAATTCCTTCTTATTTGTATCTTGTCAGCCTTTACATGAAAATCTGTGTGCAAAACTCCGAACAAAGTGGATTTTGGAATGATGAGTTGGTGTCATAGTAGAAAGATGTATTTCATCTCCTCTGTATAAATGCTTCCCCCAAAACTAAATTTTATCGTGTGGTGTGCGATATATTACTATCAATGAAAAAGTGTGGTTCAAGACAATTTTGTCTGCACACTCAAAACAGTTCGAAAATTGTTCGCCGCTTAATTCATTAAGAAGTAAAAAGGCACCTCATTCCCGTTTTGTATGATCCAACATTTAGATGTTCGTTTAGAGTAAACTAATTTTATTAGAGTATGATGCAACTCGCAGCATCACATCCAAATACACTGTTAAATAAACGATTTTAAGTAAACGTTTCGGAAGTTGACCATGATATATATAAATATACTGCCTAAAGTTTATCATTGTAACCGTGTGACACTAGTAATGTACATTTATGAAATATGATAATAATCTACATTACACTATTGGCCGCCAGCCATAGCCGGTGTGTGTGAACTGGCCGCTTCAAGCCGGTTCAGAGTGGAAGCGTAGGCAAATGCGTATAGTGAAGCAAATGAATTCACTAATGCACAGATTGTAAATGCGTTCATACACAGAAGCTGAAGGGACAGCGTTAGAACTGTCTTCTTGTCAAGGCGAGTGAAATGATATAACGCATTTAGTTGAAATGTTTAGGAAAAATCGAATTTCGAAGGCTGCGCTTCCAACTGCTGCAATACTAATACTATCGTTCGCTGAGTTATCCACAAACTTGAATTAAATGTTAAACTAAATGAAGTACGTGTGTACAGCATGAAGAAAGTTTGGGCATGTTATTCTAACTTACCCTCCTTATCATAAACAAAAGTAAAACAATTGTTTGAAATTAATTTTAACATATAACCCACATAGCAATTTAGTTCTCGCCCACAATTAAATTGACAATAATATACAGAAAATATTATTCATAAATGTTGCAATTATTGAGCACATAACCGTTTCTCAATTTTTATCACTTTATCTAGTTAGCTTACAATTTCAGTTGTTAGTCTAAAATAATGCTTGGTGCACTAAGAGACAGAAAACATTCACAATATATTCAAAATAAAACGATGTGTAAGCAAGACCCAAATGAGATTTTAATTTCTATAATCTCTTACGTAGATGGTTCCTTTAACTGGAATTGATTCAATTATTAGGCCAATACGCGCACTGAATAAGTCTAGAAAAGGTCTGTAAAAGGTAGCAGAGCTGACTATTGGTAAAAATATTGTTTTGAGGGTATCAGCAGTTTCAACTAATGCAATTCTCGCTTTGACCACTATACTTCCAATTACTGAACCGATAAAAATACAAAATGCCATTCTAACGATACAGAAAGTTCAGAATCGTTACTGCGAAAATAATAGAGACTGTGTTCCCTCAGCACCTTCTAGACCTTTGTTTCAATTCTTGTCACATAAAAGAAATATTATTTTTTCTTATTGTTAGAGATGCCAGTTTCTTCTTCGCATCAGGGTCGCCACCTCCGTTGCCTCGTAGTAATTTTGGGATGAACATCGTGCACTACTTGCAGTAATTTTATTAACGGCATTAAAGGATTAATAATTTAGTTATTGCCTCAACTAGTCCTACATAATTATTCAGTATAACTTGTAAATCTATTTCACACAGACTATAGACATAGAAATAGAGACTATTCTTTATAGCTGCAGCATTATCGATTCGAATTTTAAAATAACGGGTTTTGTTTACGTTTCACAATATGTAAGGATCGGCTGAGGTGATCCATAGATACCGAAATACTATTTGTAAAACTTTTGTGTACATTTGAGAGACTTACGAAACGCTACCCTCGTACTTGCTATAAATGTATGAGCCTCTAGATAATATTGTCCAATACTTTCTGCTAGAACATGTAATAATGCATGAATTCTACACGTAACAAGCAACAATCTACCGCATTATTTTTAAGAGAACTGGTTATACAAAGTGAACTCATAAAATAAGTCACAAATTGCTGTGCGAAAATTGAAAATAACACCGAGCTATTTCCCTATCTGCCACTATGTGTCAGTACAATCTAACTTTATGATACTCCAGCTATAGTTGCCAAGAAAGACATCCTGCTGTTGTTGGCTATTGACGGGAGGAATTTGCATCGATATAATACCAGGCCGCATTCGGCCCACTTGGCCCAAGCGAGAACTGCAGAATTAGGGTAGAAACTTCTTGAAAATTCGGCTCACAGTTCCCACCTAGCCTCAAGCGACTACCATCAGTGTGGCCCACTCAAAAAGCATCGCGGCGGCAAACATTTCAAAGTTGATAACTATGTTGAACAAGAGGCGGGCACGTGGTTCAAACGGCAACCCAAACACGTTTATGCTGCAGGCATTGGGGTATTGATAAAGCAATGGAGTAAGTGTATTAATGTACAAGGACCCGTGACAATATTGTAGTGCTCTATTTTAGTACACTCCTCACAAAAGAATTTGACGTAGACCATCTATAGGCCTGAGTTGAAGCGGAAACCATCAAGATCTTCATGGCTAATTCCAAACAATCATATCTGATTCCAAAAAATGGTTAAAGGTCACCAGAAGGTAGTTTAGTGCATATGTGAGAGCATAATTTTGTAACAGATTCCAATAATTAGCGTAGCTTTTCTCTAATTGATATTTGAAAGTCAAAATATGTGCCAAGTGTGTAGTTGTTCATGCCTTTGCTCTTTAATATTCTTAATTTTAAAACAACAAATGTATTAGTATGCTTAAGTTTAATTCTTAAAAACAAACAATGGAAGTAAAAATATATATGTATATTATACGCTGAAAAGCCTGAGGGGATATTGTGTATGTGTGTATTTACATAAGTATATAAGCCACCTTTACGCTTATTGATTATTCATAAAATATTACCGCAAATAAGATATTTTCATGTGTATATAGGCCAGTAGGGTTAACTTGCAATTACTTTTGTGGAAATAGCAAAGGGATAATAAACTTTTCCCAGCGATGTGTATGTGTAGGACCGTATGTGGAATTTAATTTATTTGCAAATCCTCAACCGTCTATTAAGCGCCTTGCGGTGGCATAGTTTTAAACAAAAGCAGGCAAACGGGTACCACATTAATTTTCAGCATATATTCTTTTTTGCGCCCAGGATGTTATGGCTAAAATTTGCATAAATTCTTTCACGGATATACCAGTACAGTGAACCACAGAAATGAACTTTAACCAGCAAATAAGTACTTTTATTGATGCGCAGTCTACAAAGAGATATGCCGAAGAATGCCGAGAAATTACGGCAGTGATAAATTATCAAAATCGTCAACGTTTCTTTGCTAAGAAATTTAATAGAATTTTATTACTCGCTTGAATTTATTAGGAAACCCTCTTTATACCAATTGGATTATGTATTCATTCCCTCACGTTGTTTGAAGACGTATTATTTGTCCCCGTAAGGCTAAGCGCTTAATCCACAAAGATTCCACAATCTCGCGTTATGTACGGCATCACAAAAACAGCTAGTAATTTTGGGGGAGCGTAGGTGGATTAAGTTATTTATGGCAAAGTAAGATTGTTTTTAATTCAAAATACAGGATTATTCCTTTTTCAATTACATAGCTATGTAGCTTATTATGAGAGAAAGCATTTGATTGTACAATTTTTCTTTAGTTACAGTACAATTTATTATTAGTTTACTTCGAGCTAGCGTTTTCTACATTATCTACTGACTTCTTTTCGTACTCTTCCATTATATCTATTTGTTAATGATCTGTATGTAAGGTATATTTGTTAATTTCGGCTTATTTAACTAAGCTTTTTATTTTATACCATCTAAAGCAACTTAGACGGTTAGTTTCCAGTTTCTTTTGAATTTGGAGCAAAGAAAATTGATAATATCATCCATCTTCCAAGGCTTTTTTGTGATAGATCACGTGATTGGTTTAAATTAAAATGATTTGAGATAAACATACATATTTGTATATGTATGCATGTGTGCATGCGATACTATATAGGTTTGTAACTGCGCATTGTTGATTCCGACTAAGTCGATGTTTCGATGAGACCTCATTCGTCTTCTTCTGGACCATTTCGTTCATTTAGAGATCAAAGATGATCGAGTAGATATTCAGCATATTCATATACAATATTCAATTCTTCCGGGAGTTGATCCGCGTAGAAGAACCTGAAGTAGACGTTTCGATGCACTTTTCTTTCATCTCTTTTGGAGTGAGTCTTATATGTATATATATTTATCCATTGTTAAGCACACTGAATATCTTTTTAAAATAATTTATATATATATATATATTATTGGAGCTAAGGAATTATAAAAAAAGAATCCAAATGTACCCTAAACAAATATTCAGCTGCTCTTATTACAATCTTCTAATTCAAATTATTATATAAGGTGTCCCAAAAGTCCTTTTCAAAACAGAAAGAATATAATAAAATAATGACCAAGTTCAATCAATGAATGTTCATTTTTGTTAAAATACAGGCTCCTATCCGTTGGACCCATATATGTTAATTTATAGACTTCTGATTTTTTCCTTTGCTTGCTTTGTTTTATTCTTTTTAAGAATTTTCCCGTTGACTTATTAGTTTATACATATTAACACTTCGTAGTTATTCGTTTCTTCCTTTATAGTAAAAATTCTAATTATACAGTTTGTTGACTACTAAACGAAATGTTTAAAATTAAACTTGAAATAAATATGTAGGCTTCCACGGCCAGAGTCAGTAATAAATGAAGTGTTTCCAGATAGAACCGTGTCATGATAAGTTATAACAGAAGAGTAAGTAAGGTAAAAGAAGGGTAAGAGAAGCAAAGAGAGAAGGGGACAGAAAAAAGAGAGAATAAGAAGAAAATTTTTCCAAGTCGATTGAAGGAGTAAACAACAAAATATTATTACCCGAAATTCTAGATTGATTGTGAGTATCGAGCAAATAATTCGACGTTCCCGCACATAATGTTTTGTAGTTACATGAAACCGCTCTAACAAATCCCCAAACTTAGCGAAAAACTAACGAAAAGAGTAGTTTTTTATTTCTCCTGAATTTTCTCTTAATCCTAATAAGAAATTACTTCCCTAACAAACTTCATCTACAGCTAGCGCATACTGTATGCGTTTAATATAATTTCGTCGGTTCAAAGCAAATATTTGCGCGAAAAGTTTGTTTTGTGAAGTAACGAGAAAGAGTAGTTAGTTGCTCACACAAGTGCATTGTCAAACAGGAAGCTGCACTGTAATAAAATTGTTAGTACACAGAGTGCTTGGTGGACCCGATGTAACGAGAGGTTCTGTTGAACAAGTCAAGATGAGAAATTCTATAATTTTCTTCTTTTCCTCTTGGCGGAGAATCTAATGTAAGAACCAGGAGTAAATATTTTCATACTCACAGAGTATGAAAATGATATTTTTAATTTAAGACGATAACTGAAAAATATGAATTGTTTCTCGTATTTTTCTCTTTTCCTATTTATTTCTTGTGTTTGTAATTGAATAGTTAGCTCCATGTAAAAGTTGGTTTGCAGGTAATGCTAAATGAGTTAACCAAACCCTGACCAAAAATGATGAAACAGTCTACACCATTGATAAATACTAATCTTGCTTATAATTACCAACGTTCTTCGGTCTCAATAGGATGGAAACCAACAAAAACCTCACATTAATTTAATTAATAAAAAATTAATTATTAATAATGTTGTATCTATTAGGATGTTGTGATATATTTACAGACTTACGACATCTAGCTATTAAAACTGATTTCTGCCTACAAGGTTCCGTGATCTAGTGGTAAGATGTTCGCCCGGAAAGCGAGAAAGCGTAAGTTCAAATCCAACCGAGACCTACATTTTTTCGGAAAATGTTAGTTACAATGGAAATTATGATATATCGTTATAAAAACCAACGAAAGCCTCACATTAATTTAATCTAAATCATTAGTTCCGAAAATGGGCGACATTAGCCTATTGGGGGCGCTAGAACAGTCTCGGGTACCGATAGTAGTCATGAGTTCAGTTAGATAGCAGTGAAAATAGAATATAAGAATCAATAGAAGTACAAAGAAGGAACGAAATATATCGCTTCGTTGTTAAAAATCTAAGTGAAACGGCAAAAAATCAATCGAGTGTTTCTGAATGCCAAAATTCATTGGTTATCAAAGAGAAGGCTTGCTTAGCACAGCCCTGTAATCTTTTTGATTCAGAACTTTTTCAGAAAACAAAAATGATAAGTTATGGGTTTAATTAATTTTAACAATAAGATTTATTTGATGAACTTGTTTAACGGAATTCCTCAAACTCGAATTTAATCAAAACAAAAGGAGTCTAGGATAAAACAAATTTAGCCGGTACTACTGTTTATAAACAATAGAAAAACATGATGAAGACTTACTTATCTCTTTTCGGCAATTGGAGATTATCCAATCATCTGTGATTTGAACGATGTCCTCAACTTGCATATTAACAGACGGGAAGTTGGAATCCTTTTTCAAGTATAAGTATGGGAGAATCAACAAGCTATAACCAATATGACTACTGGTAGCAACTGCTTGCCAAGATTTTTTGTACTTATTTTGCCGAAAGAATTAAGCCAAACAACCTCTGCATAGCTTTTCCACGCATGAAGAAGTTTCTGCCTACCCAGCATCATCAGCGTGATTTCAAGCGATTTTTTGCAATTTTCCTGCTATTATCACGATATCTAACCTTACAGCTGAAGTGAATACTCTTGGCGCTATCTAGAGCCACAAGAATTAATTTGTAAAATATTGTTCTATTAGTTCACAAATAAAAATTTCAATATCAAGTCTTTCCGTATTCGCCATCCTGGTCACTAAGTAATACAAATCTTCCACCTGCTTTCAACGTTGTAGGCCAACAGATCCTGTAGCTACCATTCATTAGAGGGCGTCTTATAATTTTAATGTAAGATTATTGCCATACCATTTCTTAAGCTTTTTATTTCAGTTAATAGTAATAACTCATGCCTTCGCTTTCTCCAAGGGCTTTGGCCAGTTAGAGGGGACATCTGCCGACCATGAGTTATTGGCATATCTGTGCCTGCAGCGTGTCTTAAGACAATAGTTCTCAGCGCTCGCAATGGAGTGAGGAAAATCACAGAAAACCTTAACCCTGAGAAACAACCCCGGAGTTCGAAAGGCAAACCAGCAAACCACTGAGTCATCGGCCCCATAATTATAGTTATATATATAGAAATGTTGAAATAATATTTTGTGGTTGCATGTATCTAATTCTAACTTTATACTTTTGGTTAGTTTTCATTCGATTTTGCTTTCAGTACTTCACTGAAGACATATTTTTTCAACGTTTTGTTAGGCCCAGTATGTGAAAATATACAATTCTTAATATGTATAGATTTAAATAATGTAGCGATAATGGTGTGCATATGCGGTAGGTGCCATAAATTGTCGGCCTGATATAGAAAGAAAAAATTTTGTAGTAATATAAGAAATTTTATTTTTTAATGTAATCTGCTCTAAGTTCTATACATTCATTACAACGATTAATTAATAATTCGATATCATAACACTGATCTGAACACAATCTAATTTTTTTCCTTCAAAATATTTTATAACAGCTGCTTGGAACTCACTGTCGTCCTTAAAACAACGTCCTCCAAGGTCTTTTCTTTATTAGAAAACAAATAAAAATCATACGGAGCGATAACTGGACTATACGGTGGATGTTCCAATTCTTGAAAGCCACATTCGCTGATGACAGCTCGTGAAACGGCGGCAGTATGGACAGAAGCATTGTAGTGCAATAATCGCACACCTTTTGCCAATTTTCCACGTTTTGTACGAATACTGTCTCTTAATTTATGCAATAAAGACGCATAATATGTGTTGTTCACAGTTGTATTGCGCTCCTTAAAGTCAATTAGCAAAATGCCTTCACAATCCCAGAATATTGTGGCCATCACCTTTCTCGTTGATTGAACGACTTTCGCCTTTCTGGGACGAGGTTCGTAAAACAGAACAATTGTTTCATCCCCTGTGGCAATGGACTCAAAAATTGGTTTTGGCTCATCTCTACACATGTTTAAAAACGACGGCGCACATTCGACTCAACGATCACGTTGGAGAACAGAGAGAAGTCGCAATACCCATCTTACACTAATTTTATTCATACCTAAATGGTTATGGAGAATTCGGCAAATACTTGTTTCGAATATGTTTGTTATCACTACTAATTTCTCCACTTTCAAACGGCGATCTTTTAGCACTAAATCTTCAGTAATTGAAATTTGTTGAGGCGTTATCACTTCAATTGGTTATACCGACCGTTCAGCATCTTCCAGGAATTCTTGCTCCAAACGGAAACATTTTGCCCACCTTTGTACAGTGGAATACGAGGGAAATGAATCACCGTAAACATCGTCTAAACATTGTTTTATGAGTATGATGTATACACTTATTTTGTCAAAAAATTAATGACCGCGCGGTAGTCAATTTTCAATACTTCAGACATTTTCATGCGCTGGTCACATTGGTTGGCTAGCTACTAAGAACTGCTATTCTTCGAACCGTCATATATATAGTGTGAACCTCGCGTAGGTGCATGCATGCCGTTGCGACGGAGTTTGAACATCCTTGAACCTGTATAAGCCTATCAGGCTGAGAATTTATAGCGCCTACTTCGTATAGCAAATAGAGCACACAGAAGCTGAGTTTTGAGAGTTTGCTATTTTGAAGGTAACAATTTTGTTCTCGCCATCCCATAACCTTTCACATTTAAATTGCACTTAGTACTTTATGCACAGAGAGATTTTAAATGACGATTTGGTTTTGAACTCCCTACCAGTAGCGCTTTAAATAGATTTTGTATGGCCGATAAGATATTGATAATAAATTTTCAAAAAACAATTTTTATATTAACTTTCTATACACAAAATTTTAAGTGGTGTTAAAAATGGAATAAAGTATAAATTACTTGTAATTCATTTGAGTCTTTTAAATTAAATACAATATATTCAAAATGAAACAATTCAAATAACATGTCATACAAGACGAGATGATGACAAAGGGCACTCTCGGCATGTGGAATACTCAAAAAGTTACGAAGAACGGCGAAAATTTAAATTATTATTATAATAGTCTTTTAAAATCACTGTGTACCATTACCTAACCTTAAGCGTTATGATATTCATTATTATTATGAGATTAAGTGTCACCTACACAATTTTATTTAATCGTTCAACTAAATTTGTATCGTAATTAAGTTTAGATTGTAAAACGTTAATAAATGAAAGCAAAGCTGGTTGATACGCGTACAGTAACGTTTATGAATTATTTTGTTTGACTAAAGATTCTTAATTTGATTCGCAGAAACAAAAATCGGTTTAATTGCACCTGAAGATAAAATAGACAAGGTCTCAGTAGCGTTTCATCACTTTCTGACGAGGACGACGCGGTTACGGTTTGGAAGCCAATGGCATATTTACTGAAAGTAACCTAAAATGTTGGTAAAGACTATTTAAATATAGGATCAATAATTTTTTTAATCTTTGAAGGTTTCTGCGTTCAAAGAAAACTTCCCCAGCTTTATTACAGAATTACGTCCTTCACCAACATCAAATTTAAACAAGTTCCCCAACATTTTATAGAAGATGTATTATAGTAAGTTTTTCGCCGAGATCACTAATTTAATTTCTGCCCGATTACGAATCGATAGCAAACTTTCGCCTTTGCTTTATATTCACAAAATTTAATTTACTTTATTATCGAACGTATCCGAATTTTAATTAAGACTCGAACTAAATTTCGTCGCTCACAACAGCTTCTAAACAATCTACAGCGACGCAGGATTTAAAATCATCTCATCGCGATTTCTATCACACTTTTCTATTGAATTAACCCTTTCCGTCTGATGGAAGAAGTTTTATCCTTTTTGTTTGCCAGAAAGTGGAAAGCATTTAGCGTAAACAAATGAGAATGAATAGCGATGTTTGCAAAAACAACACAGGGAAGACCCGTTTTATCTGCAGATGCAGGCAAATTTGATACCAGAGGCACAGTCACTCACACATACGCAGATGAATATATGTATACGGAATAACCGGGAGAAGAATTCACTAGTTTCCGGTTAATATATGCAGGGACACGGTCAGCGAATCCATTCGCGCAACGCTAAAAGAACAAAGACACAGCCCTATCCTGGTTAGCATAATCACATTACTTCAGAACATCAGCGCGCTCGCTTTAAAAAATTATCGCTCGCTTACTGTACGCCACAAACAAATTAAGAGCTCTTTTCTACTGAGGGTTCTCGACTTCAACGACAATAACTTACTTGAAATAGAGCATCTCACTTCCTGCACCGTATCAATTTTGCTACTCGCAAGGTGAGTAAGAGGCAAACTTTTGAAATACTCGATTTAAATAAAGTAATCTACCTGCCTATTACAAAAGATAACAAATATCACCCTACAATACAAAAGAGCGTACTTATAGAATAAATGTATTTGCTAAATTGGGTTGGCTGTTTGAAATACGCAGCTTCTAAGGATACATTTTAAGATCTAAAGTCGTTGAAGTGCTTTGATTGTATAGTTTAAATAAGGAAAAATATCTACTACGTTGTTCTTACTTTTAAATATGCGAGTTTGTACATATACAGTAAGAAATAACACAAAAATTTGGAAGTTTTGCTTTACATAGAATATAAATTGTACACATCCTTAGCTTAAAGCAGCAAATTTAGCAAATTCTATAAAAAAATTGAAAATTGGTGATTTTATATTCTTAACCTCTTTTTCTGAGTTAATTTTTCTATTCAGTTCATCATGTAACTTTATGAAGCTGATGGTCACACTCAATACGGCTTTTGAAAATCCTGAATATTTGCACATTTATTTTGTATTTGTTCCGTTCAATCTTATTTGGAAATATTTTTGAATTCGGAAACGTCAGAGTAATTAACAATAGCGACTAGAAAATGCTATTGTTTAAGACAGTCAATTATAAAATTTATACACAATACCTATAGTGACAATTTGTTTGAGTTGGGTTAAATGTTATCATTAGGTTTTAATGTTTAGTAGGCACAGAATGTACGAAGTAATAGCGCAGGGTATCATTTAGTATAACTAGCGAATAAAATGTGTTATTGTTTTAAAATTAGCAAAATAAATGTTTTCATATTTGTCTATATAAACTTTTATGTAGAGTTTCGTATTTATGCTAATCCGTTTAATTTTTTTTTTTCGCTAATAGGACAGCATTCTTCTGTTAGCCGTACATGTAACACATGGGCTGAAAAGTCCCGGGCCTAACACATAGATGACGCTAGTTTTATTGCAGTCACCTTTCCGTCAGTTAGTACTAATCTTCAAAAGACAACTGTTAAAATTTCATGATATTCTATTCATTAGTTTGTGAGTTATTGTGCTAAGAGTCACGCTACTTTTGTTATTTTCAAAACAATGGATCAAAAACAATTTCGTGTTTTAATTTCACACTGCTTCTTGATGAGTAAAAAATACCGTTCAAGCGAAGCAATGGCCTGAAAAGTGTTATAGGGACTCTGCTCCATCAGAAACAACAATAAAACGTTGGTTTGCTGAGACACCGATGATGCAGAACGCAGTGGACGTCCAAATGAGGCGGTAACACCAGAAAACATCAAAAGAATCCACAAAATCGTTTTGTATGATCGAAAAGTGAAGTTGCGTGAGTTAGCTGACATCGTAAAGATATCAAAAGAACGTATTGGCTTTATATTGCATGAGCATTTGACTACGAGAAAGCTCTGTTTAAAGTGGGTGCCGCGTTTGCTCACTGTTGACCAAAAACAAGAACGTGTTGATGATTCTGAGCAGTGTTTGGCCATGTTTATACTAACAAACCGGAATTTTTGCGTCGATATGTAACAATGGATGAAACATGGATCCATCACTTCACTCCGGAATCAAAACGATCGTCATCTGAGTGGACAGCAACTGGTGAACCTCGTCCAAAGCGCCCGAAAGCACAACAATCGGCTGGAAAGGTTATGGCCTCGGTATTTTGGGATGTGCGTGGTGTAATATTCATTCAAATTATCTTGAGAAAGGAAATACCATCAACAGTGAATATTATATAGCGTTATTGGAGCGTTTAAAGGCCGAAATTGCAAAGAAACGACCGCATATGGCAAAGAAAAAATTTTGTTTGTTTGTTTTTGAGGCAAAAGATTGAAATGTTAGAGTGGCGCTGGAATGATTTCGTTGCTCTTGATGGAGCTTACGTTGATGAATAAAGCTAATTTTGAACCAAAAAAACCGTGTTTTCTTTGTTAGGCCCGGGACTTTTCAGCCCATGTGTTATGTATATATACACATTTCGCTGATATTCTGTGTTAATGATCATAAAACTTCAAGCAAAACGCTTATGTGCAAGTGGCAGGTTACTAGAAGTATTAAAAGAGGTGGCTAAATTCGCTAAGATGTGGTCAGTAAACTCCAAGAATAAAAAATAAAACCGACATTATTAAACTACCGAAGAATGTCGATTTAAAACTAGTAACTGATAGGTGTCAAAAAGCAAAAATGGATGGACATGACAAAATAATATCTGTAATACTAGAATTCAAGGTCAAGTGCAATCAAAAACGATGGAAATAGCCCAAACAGCAGCTCTAATTATTATGAGAATCCACCGTCCACAGCATCACGTCAAGAAGTACAATAAAATTGTTCGAGGCTCGAGAAGACGGAAGTTCCGAGGCATATCGAAAAAACAGTCGATATGTGGATCACTTCAAAGCAAGAGGTTGACAAATACTGATTAGCAACATCAGAAAGACCTAGTAAAAGGAAGAGCTAGTGGAGTAATTTTGTAGCAGGTTCCTTAAAGAAAATTTTATTATTGGTGAGATCACCAATCATGGAGACCAAATCTTCTAATATAAGAACAGGTTTTGATACGCCTGAAGCGGTAAAGGCATCTCTAGTATGCCTAAAAGTGTAATAATAAGAACATAACAAATTAAAGCAATTATTAGAATCAACCTTAAATTTAGTTACAATTACCAAACTTTAGAACTCTTAATCAAAATTGAAGGGTTAGGGCGCATTCTTCTTGCACATCAAATTTATGTTTAACGGAGCACTTCATCATACATATGAAAAACTGAAATGAGGGTGAATATATTTCAGTTATATGAAATATATGTTTTTGTTTATATTTTTTTCTATATGTTGGGGTGTTTTAGTTTTATATAAGCGCATGTAGTTTGTTTATATTTACATATTTGATACACCAACCATTCCAAAACGAATTCATTCTGATATTTATATACTACATGTTATTCTACGTTCTTACAGTCTCTGACCACTTCTCTGTCGAGATTTCCAATATTTTAATTACGAGTAGAATTTAACATTACCACAAGTTTGAAAACCAATATTTTGGAGGCCATATTAGAGTTTGAATGTACTATGCGTCGGAGGGTGATTGATTGAACCATTCGTTAAAAGGGCTATGCGTTGTGGAAATCCTCCAACTCGATAGCAATTGTTTGAAAATAGTTGCTCTTCCGGTTATAGCGGACGTCAGCATCAACCGAATTTATGCTATTACTAATAATATGTAATTCCATTTTTTTGTGAAATTTGTAATCGTTACCCTTTAAAAACAGAAAATCTTCAGTATGGGGAATGCACAGAAACGAACATACAAAATTCAAGCATCTTGACTGAACTTTATTGGTTGAAAGTGTGGAAGATCCGTCGCATATTTCTTGTGATGGGCGGCCTATTTTAGCGTAGCATAACCGCAGGAACGTTAAGGAGTACGGAACTGTGTGTAAAGTGTTCCATAGCCTTGATGTTACTGCACTCCCTCGCCGTAAAGGGTAAAATAAAAGTAGAGGCAGTCTTTTTTTCATAAAACCAGATACCAGATCGTTCTTGAAATTTTTAAATAACTTTAGATTTCAAAGTTAATAATATGTATTAAAATGAAAGAGAATCAACATTGCCAACATATTTAATTTACTACATTCCTAATTAAAAATATTGCAATCACATGGAGAGACTTTTTGCTCACCACATTGCAATTTCCGTGCGTTAGCGTTTTTGTCTCCTCACATTGTCTTTCTCTTGAATGATTTCACCAATACCATGATTAGTTGTATTTGGCAGCATTATTATGTTAAGTATTGTTTTCTAGGTATTTTAGACGTGTTTTTAATATATCACGGTAACCCTGAGAAATCATTCACATGGGCTGTTACCCCATGCATTGTTCCTGCGCGCCTTCTCTGGTTTAGCAATCCATACGTTGCTCGGGAGAAAGGTTGGGAAACTGTACCCGTTTGTTTTCGCCGTGCTAGAACCGGCAGACGAGTGTTTTATTTTTTTGGCAGTAGTTAGAGCCAAGAATGCTCACTTGAGCTGAAAGTTTAGCAGACAGCGAATTACAATGCGTTGAGCAAAAAAATCGCTCGAAATCACGCTGATGATGTCATCTAGGCAGAAACATGTTCGTGTATTAGCGTATTTTGTCTCCTCACATTGTCTTTCTCGTGAATGATTTCACCAATACCTTAAGTAGCTGTATTTAGCAGCATTATTATGTTAGGTGGTATGATATTTCTTCAAAATAAAAACTGTAGGGCAAATTTAATACATATAGCATAGGTAATTTTCAGCAAATAGAAACTTTAATTAAAAAAAAAGAATGCTGAGCTTGGTGACGATTCCTCGAAAGAGGTAGTGGTTACAAGAAAACTATTGATGCTATATAGATAAGAAGCGATAAAAAAATGGTCTAAAGTATTTTTTAATGTTTCTCATAACTCCGATGAACGTAAATTGCTAAGGGTGGCTCACGTTCAACGAACTTGACTCCGCAAAAACGAGCGGTTAGGAACCTAAAAAATTACCGTTGCTTTACACTATATTAGCCTACAAACTTCCAAAGCTTAGGTTTCTTTTTCTAAATTCTCCGGTTACCTGTGTTTCCTTGATTATATATCTAATATAAAATCTTTGTTAATTAAAATTTAGGAAAAAAAATAATATATTTCTATACGAAATGTCATAAAACCTCTTCAGAACACGCCCAACGTTAAGCTACGTGGTACGTGTTATATCGAAGGTACTTCCACTACTGTTATCCTGATACTGAACCCTAACATGCAACAACGCTTCTGTGTATAATAATACCTTATACGCTCAAAAATTACTTTCATAAGAACTAATGTACAAATAGTATTTCTGTGTACAATACCTTCCATGTATAGAAATTCTTTTTATAAAGAATAATATTTCTTCTTATTTCCATTACTTTTCTAAAGTAAACTAAAAGGACCTCAGATTATATTCTATTGTAGCTATAAAATTATGGTCTTGTCGCATTGGAAGTATTAAAAACCAAGTGACTTGCTAATTTGTAGCTTGTGATTATTCTACTACACTTAAAAAACATTGCTCCTCCATGCTGGTAAGGCTTTAACCGTCTGTATATAATGGTAGTACGGTAATAGATGACAAAAAACTAAATTACTTTGTTAATACTAGGTAGCTGGATCAAATGACTAAACTTCGCTACCTTTAATACTCCATTAAAAATTTACACAAAATAGTTACCTTTCAGAAGCAGCAAAATGTGCAGTCTAGAGATTCTAGTAGCTCCCAAAATCAGTTTCAAGCATATCAATTAATATATTGTGTGCTATAGCTATCAGTTATAAAGTTATATGTTCATGCGGTAGAGATTGCAGTAAGTAAATAATGAACTGCATAGAAAGCTTTAGAATAGAAAGTACATTATGTCAAACACATTCTCTCATGATTCGCTTCATCGACGTAATTAGTCCATAGAACTACCCGCAATATTACTGGTTATAACATACAGGGAAGTAGGTTATCGTTAATACTCTATATAACTTTGTGTCAATGAATTTAAATAATTCACAAATTGGGAAAAGTACGGGTCAGATTAAGCTAATTGGTATAGGTTAAAAGTCATATTTCAGAGTAGGTTTTGTTTAAAAGCGCAATATAGCAAAAATAAAGCGCGTAAAGTAGTATGCAATTTGCGTTATGTTAAAGATCTTCAAGAAGTATTTAAAACATTTTCTTTGTGCAGTACAGCATTGTATAGGCCCCTACAGAATGAATTTTTGTTTTAATCAGAATATCCTATGCACTGTGAATTCTTTTTAAATTCAATTATGTAAAAATTTATTTTCTCCAGAAGATATTGATAGGCATGGGGCCTAGCTTTACTGTTAATATACAAAATATGTTTCTTTTAGTCGACAATAGGTATATAAATTATAATTTCCGCGTAGCTACCAATATTACTTTTTCAAAAAGTGTGACTGTCGATAGGATTTGGACCAACGTCCTCTGGCTTACTGGGTGAACGTCTTAGCCATCTAAACCACGAGGACCTTGTTGGAACAAATAACTTTTGGTATCAAATCGTACCGATATCGACATCTTTTCGGAAAAATTTCTTGAATATTCCGGGTTGTTAGTTCATCCTCAAAAAGACTTCGGTTTCGCTGACGATTGGATAAAATCACATTCGTCTTCCTAAGCCTCTTCGTATCGGGTTTGGTACGGCAATGATTCACACACCTTACACCCTCGACAACATACGTTTTCTATATGTGTGTATATAAATATAACTGTGTAATTCAACGAATTGGCTACCTTTACCCTGCATAAACAGAGTTACAAATGAAGAGTGAGCTTTGGTATGAACGTAAGATATGAAACTAAGATCGTAAGATTTCCAAAACCGATGAGTGTAGAGAGGTGGGTAAATACCGTGCTGTCGAAAGACTTAAAATTTCTTTCCCGAGATTATTAAGTCTTAGGTATGTACCTAATACATGTTTATATACATACACAGCATGGTATTACAGGAATATCCCTCAGCTCTCCACAAGGCCTTGGAATCACTATCGAACATTAGTCAAATAATTTCCAGCACAATATTGAGATCTAGTACGTTTAAATTGATTGTACGAAATACTTGACTTTTACCAAGAAGGAGAGTAATTGACTTGCTGGCGTTTAATATGAAATAAGGTTTTGTGGATATTTCAACTAACGTTTCCAAATTAGTGTAAACGTTGGTAGATAATATATCAGTGTGTACCACAAAACGTGGAAACGATAAAGATAGGTCAATAGCGTTGGAATAGAAATTGAAATGGAATAAGCAAAACCAATTTTGAAAAACGAAAGTGGGCAGAATGAGTAGCAAAGGACCGCAAGCGCTTTGCTATGTACCAACGGAGACTGTATTCGCGGGAACATTTTTGATTTTTATGATCTGATACAGATTTGAAGAAGAGTTACGAAAAACTCATATCGATTCATAATTGCAGCTTTCGAAGACCCTAGTGTACGTCATTGAAAGTATCGTTTATTATATCTAACAGCGATGTAATATATGTCTAATTGCCTTCCACAATCTTTTCAGAATCTTACAGTAGGCTGGTAATACATTAGTTTGTTGAACACCTTTGTAGCTGATAGGATTATATTTTTGCAATTGGAACAATCAAAAGCTTCTTCCAGTAGTTAGGATAGAATATTCTAGCAAATACAGGTTTACAATATGGATACTACTTGGTGAATGCGTAACACAATTTGATTAAAGGAATGCTAATGTTGTATTAATTGCAGTAAGGAAAATACGTTGAATGCACAATGTTGATTTCCTTCACGGAATCGCAACGTAAAGCAAATTCATTTGCACTTTTTTATTCTACTGATACCACAGAAAGTTATCAAACCGGTGTCGGAATTAGTTAATGGTATACTGGTAATAGAATATTCATTAGGATCAGCTGAAATTCGTAGATAACGAATCAAGCCAACCGGACGTATACAGTTCGAGGCCCTCGAACTCCTACATCCTTGATATTATGATTATAAAATTGTGACTAAACGTGTGTATGCTTTCCTTGTTTTATTGCAGGGTTCAAGCAATTCCTCGGAGTTTTACAATATGCGTGATGTGTAACTTTCTGTGGTTTTGATGTTTTCGACGTGCTGCGTTTCTCATCTTAATCAAAGCATTGAGTGTACTTCTTAACCAAGAACTAATGTAATTTTAACGCACATTCGAGGGACGTGCTTATCGGACAATTCCAGAAAGCTGTTTAATATTAAAGAATAACAATTTATGGTTTGTGTTACCCGTATAGAGAATATTAAACAGGATATATTTTACAAGTCTGTTAAATAAGTGACAAGCGTTTTAAGATTACAATATGTTTTATTGAATAGATAACTATTTTCAAATATAAAAACGAATGCTTTAGAAATATCGAACTATATCGGCGACACTCAATTTAAAAGATGTCGACTGTTCAAGTATCGATATTGAGATCACCTTTATATAATCCAAACTACTTCCGGAATTGGACCGTATCATGATGAGATAATATATAAAAGAAATAACAGTAAGAGGAGAAAGAATTATAAGAAGAAAAAGAGATAAAAAGAAGAAAGAAACGCTAGAAGCGGAACGGTTATGGACCAGCACAGCGGAACAGATGTGGGATATATAACGAGAGGCAAGAGACAACAACACCAGTCTTTGGAAACCTTCCGAAGAAGCTGACAGCATGATCAGCGAAACGTCAAGCAAAACTGTACATACACGACAAAACCCGAAAAACATTTCTACTATGTACCACGATCGTGAAAGCCTACTCTCAATTACCAAACCTATTTTCAAATTTTTTATTTTGCCTTTGGTTTATTTCTTAAGACAATAGTGATTGTAATAGTAATAACAATAGTCATTAACTTTTGACTTAAATTATCTATTCGTATTTTTTAGTGATTACTACGTCAAAAATATAGGAAAATAAAACAATAAAATATATAGCTATGAATTCTTCTCACAGATATGAATAGTATTAAAGCCAGGAGGTGACTATGTAATATGTGGTTTGAATAAATCGATATTTTAATAGGATAAATGTTTGTAACTTAGATAATTGAACACATATGTACCTCCCGTGTTACCAGGTTGTAATTATGACCTCAACAAAGACTACTTATTCCAACAATGTAACTCAATGAACACGCTGAATACGTTCATGCTTGTATAAATAATATAGTGGTTACTCTGCAGTTAATTATAGAACATGTGTACTGTGGCTTTCTGATTATTAGTTTCCTGTGTGTATGTAAAGTAGCAAGATTGCTTGAGGTGTGTAAACTGATCAATAGTATTTCATGTGAAATAGCAGCATTGCAGACTACATTTTAAGATGTGTTTTTGTATTTCTTGCAGATAACTCCATATCAACACGAATAGATTCTCCAAATATTGTAGAACAATGCAATCGTATCATCATGGTTCATCCTAAAGCCCTACGACGTATCGAAAGTCTAAATCATTGCTTACATTTTCATTTCTAATTGTATAAATCTTTATGTCTGGTTTATCACTTACTATAACTTTCTATATTCAATGGTCTTTAAGATTTGGAATAATGTTAAAAACTTCTCCAAAAGTATTCAAAATTAGAACTCTACATTTAGTCAAATTCTTATCCTTCAACCCATTAATATACAATTTTTAGTAGTTCAGACGTATTTCTTTGTTTTAGGTTGCTTATAGAAGAGACAGGGATGACACCAACTCAAATGTGCTAATGATGAGAATGATAATTTATTATCCAAGAGCGGGTAAATAACGTGAAGATCTTTTGCAAGTCCGGTAATGCTATTCAATAAAGAAAATCTGATAAGGATATCACGGATTTTCGAAGTAACTTGGAAGCATATTCCAACGAGCGTGTCTCGCGGATTCGATATTGACTTAGAGTTTGAGAGCTGTGTTCTGTGTATTGGGAGGTAACTTATAGTTAATTTCTAAGCACTTTTTTTATGCATTGGCATACATTCCGCATTTGATATTTGAAATTTCCTCGTTACTCCAATGTTAAATTTAATTAATCACCTCTTTCCTCCTGGTATTATTTGAACCTACAACTTCCGTTCGCTAGATCGGTGTGTTAAGCTATTACACCACGGAGCCGTCGAAATAACTCGCTATTTAAATCGCCATTTATGTTATTTCAATTGGCAAATTTTCATTCCTGGATATGCTGCAGATATAGCCCTCATATCTAGGCAGACACGAAATCTAACATCAATCCAAGTTGCATTATCAATTAAATCACTAACAATAATTTTTAATTATTTAAAAATTTGACTAACAACTAATTAATTAAATTTAACGTTGGAGTAACAGGGAAATTTTAATTATCATTGAAAAAATCAACGGAAAATTATTCTAAATGATTTACTCTGCAATTATTTAATAGTTTTGACTTGTTCTGTTTTGTATTCTAATAGTATTTGCTCCAAGTGTAGGTCACTGATTGAATTGATGTAAACATATTATAATTTGTTCTCATTACCTGTTGTATGTATACATATCCGTGTTTATCTGATATATAATAATTATGTTGGTTATGTACAGTTTTTTTAAGTCAAATTATGTAATGATTGTCCCTTAATTCTCCACAAAAATCAAGGAGAACAAGGAATGTCACTAGCTTTTATGGTATGGTCTATACAACGTGCAACAACTCGGCAGTGCAACTTATCCTCCCAATACTTGATTAAACATCTGGAAGTAAATCGCTTCGAATTTGATCTTCTAAAATATGCTCCAATGTCTTCGGTAAATAATATACTAATCCTAAACACCTTGTACATCGGTTTTGTTAGGAAGTGGGGTGATAACAGCTTCTTTGCAACTATCGGGAAAGATGTTTTCTAAAATACTCGTATTTATCATATAATACGTGTACTTACTAAATACGTGCATTTACAAATATGTAGGTGCATGTATTCGCTATACACGTACCCCCTGAGGGAATAATAAATGGGCTGTTGGATCATAGGAATACTAATGCGGTTGAAGCAAGTCAATGTACATTTCAACGAATTTACAACGTTAATAATTTAATTATGATCGACTAGGGAAAAGGAATGGGTAAGAGGTGATTATTACTGAAACCTAGATTGGTAACATACTAGTCCGATTGTTTCGAATATTATTAACGAAGTAACTATTTCTTTTTTCAGAGACGGCAATTGCGGAAAAAATATTTGGTTTTTTGGTTTTTAAACCAAAAAAGTTTATGTAATTCCATGCAGCCTTATTATCTCTTGTATACAGTATATAATTGAGATATTCTCTTTTCAAGATTCAGAGCAGGAGAATTGATAATAATGTGCCAATGTGCTGTATTTTGCGTTTCTTCGAAATTTGTTTTTTTTACTTAGGTTATTATGTATCTTTATCAATAATTTTAGATCTTTGGTGAGCCATGGAGTATGATTAAACTTTCATGTTATAGTCGGAGTATGCTTATCACGGAGTTATAATAATTGATGTCAATTTATACAAAAATCGCTAAAGAAATTAGAAGAAATGAAATCTAAGAGCTACCAGATATTGTACAACTATATACAAAGTCAATAGCATGATCGATACAATGGGAAAATCGGAGATTCAAATACAGTCAATTAGAGATGTTCAAGTTTTACTAATTCATGCAGGTTTAGATATGGTTTGTTGATGGATGGTTCTGCGAAGTCAACGTCCTCGTGGGGAACTCAATACCGTACTAATTCCGGTAAAAGCAAAATTTCTCAAATAACAGTCGAGTTACTGATCGGTAACCCAGTCGGCAACTTGGTCGGTATCTCGATTGATAATGAAAGTTCATATGCTCTTTAAACTGTGTGTTCCGAGTAAATTACTAATTTGTGTGGTGTGGAGTTTACTTTGAAACCGTTACACTCTATGTATGAGAGCTGTTTTTTCTTCAACCTATAGATCATAGAAAAACAAGTGCAAACAACAAAATGAATTTATTGCCAAAAGTTATGTAGCAACATGGTTACTTTTCTGCATAATTACCGTGAAGATTGGTGCTTTTTTCATACATATGGACGAGCATTCGAATCCCATGTACATACAAATTGTGATAGTCCGTGACGTTGCTTTGAAGGTCCTCTGTACTCTGGAAGCTCTGCCCTCTTAGCCTCGTTTTCTGCACATGAAAGAGATGAAAATCGCTTGACGCTAAGTCGGGGCTATACACCGCGTGTTCAAAAACTTCCCATCGAAGTTGCTTAAGAAGTCGCTGGGTTACAGTAGCAGTGTGAGGGCGGGCATTGTCATGAATGAGAAGAACTGCAGAAGTCAGTATGGTTCTTAAATGAACTACTTCCGGAATTGGACCGTGTCATGGCATCATGACACGGTTCAACTCCGGAAGTAGTTCATTTATTACTAACTCTGGCCGTGGAAGCCTACGTATTCATTTCAGTATGCATCTTCTTTTGTTTTGAATGACTCTCCGCAATCCTTGTAAAGTCTGATAATAAACAGCTGCATTCATCGTTGTTCCCAGTGTCATAATCTCGACAAGCAACACACTCTTTTGGTCCCAAAACCCTATAGCCATAACTTCGTGTTGTTGAATGTTTGTTTGAACTTTTTCTGCTTGTTTAGCGAGTTTGAGTAGATCCATTGTTATTTTGGATGTGCAGTATTGAATCCAGATCTCACCTCCAGTGACAATTGATTTAAAAAATCTTCACCTTTAACCCCATAACGGGTGAGGAACGTCAGCGCTTGTCCCCATTCGGCGAACTTTGTCGTCGTCAGACAACATCCTTGGAACCCATCGAGCCCATAGCTTTTGTGGCGTAGGTGTCCCGTCACAATTATGTACACGGTTGATCTTGGAACTTCAGGAAATTCACACTCAACTCACTAATGGTAAACCTCCGTTTTTCTCGAACCATTTGTCAACTAGTTGAACAATATTTTCTGATGCGACGGAGTTGCGTCGTTGTCCCCTTTCATCGTGAACACTGGCTCGGCCTTCTTTAAACTTCTTACACCATTCACGCGCTACACCATCCGTCATAAAGTTTTTGCCGTATACTCTTCTATGAATTTCAGCTACACTTCTGCTTGTACGAATTGAATTACACAACGCAATTCGCACTTGGCCGAAGAATCAACTGTAGTAGCCTTGTTTACGTTAAACTTTAATTTTATATTACATATTCGAATTCACGTATTGCCCATTGCTTTTTGTTTTGTTTATTTTTAAATAATACTACTACTAGTGTTCTTTGGTTGCCATATATTACAGAATTACTAGATATTGCACTATATTCTTTGTGGAAGGGAAAATAACGTACTACGTATAGAGATATTACGTTAAAAATGTTGTTAAATTATAGAAAGATGTTCAAAATGTTTCACTATATGTTCACAAATTTTAGTTTGTATTATCCATTAAGGGTTTTCTGTACTCTACCTAGGACTCCGATGCCAAAATAAAAATTTTACTACATCAGAATTGAACTTTCATCGATTCTAACTTCAATTCTCTTTGAGTCACTCAACATTTTCTAGTGTGTTAATTCAAACCTAATAATGTAATGACGAGTACGGTGTACAGCGCAATGTTCTAAAAGGTAGTAAAACAAGCACTATATGTTGTAGCTTCACAAAGCAGCAATACAAGATGTAGCAGCCCAGGAGAAGCTCCATGTAACCGACAGCGAAACGTCGACAGACTCGTGTAATTACGAGTACCAGGCCGTTTCAACCTGAGAATCTAATTTCTTAAAAAGTAAAATAAAGCAAGCACTACTTAAAATTTAATAAATCAGGTTTCTTCTAGCATTCAAAGTTTCAATTCGAAAAAGTGTCTAATCTAATTTTGTGATAAGTTAATTGTTTTGTACAATGTTGCAATTTATGGACGATACTTTCGTTTAAAGTTAATTTAGTTAATGGTGCTATTGAATTATTAATCTGATAAACAGCCTGCTAGGCTTTATTGTGTAAACAAGGCCGCTTCAATTAAGTAATTGCGTTTAAAGAGAATAGCACTTAATTGCAAGAAGGAATTACAAACATGTTAACAATATTATTGTATGCATGCGTAGTTTCTAATATATGCCGTAATGCATAACATCGAGGAATGAAGACCATAGTGTGCGGTGTTATAATATTCCGAGATTAAATTCTTACTGCGAAAATGCAGGACTTTATCGGAACCCGAGTACTGCCTTTACACGCAATCAATACTGAAGTGGTTAAATAAGGATAGGCAAGAAACTACTCTAGTAAAATTGCCCCACTGTTACACATACATGTGTATGTGAACAGCTACCTTGATAATGCTTTAGTGCATTCGATATTTTCTCGTAACAATGAATGTTAAAGAAAATTTTGAAAACGAAATACAGCAAACTGGGTTGAACAAAATCTACAGATATCTATTCACTTCAGCCACGGGTTGATACTAAATATATTTTCCAATAGCGAGTCACTAAATAAGAAGATGACAGGGTTAAGATAAAAATTAGTGTTCTGTTTGGCTTTTTTCATATAAAAATACTTTCCTAAACATTTTTGCAGAGAAGCGTAGTGCCACAATTAAGCCCGCAATGTCTAGGGAACGAAATATTTGGATGGAGAAAAACAAATACACAAATTATTTTTGATTTCAACGTACGCTACAAAAAGATATCTTGGGAATAACGCTTAAATATGTAATTCCCATTTATTCCATTTCATTCAGTATCGTCCATTAAATTCACGATATTAACAAAAATCAATGTGAACGCATTAAGGAGAATAAATAATACAGAAAAACAATAAGGATTATCTGAAAGCAAAGTTGACGATATTTTCTATATTCGTGGACAAGCTTCAAGAAAAATCAAAAATACTTAGGTAGAAGAGTCCCGAGTCACTATTCGCCGTTGGGAAGAAAAAGGCATTGGGTAATTAGACTAACTTTTGCTAAAGTTCACACTATTTGAAGTGTCAAATAGGTTAACATAATTTCTTCAGTCAAGAAAAGAGAGAAAAGCTTATTTAATATTAACAAGCTTCTATAGGTCGTCAGCAGCAAACGTGTGTTTGTCTGGGGGGCTTTTAATTATTAGGCAAAAACCTTAATACACTGGAGGCATGATTTTCATGAATAGAGTTATAACATATATTTAATTCTGGTGGAATTTGCGGTGGTGAATGCAACTGATTTGGCCAAAGAGCGGTTACAGTAAAAGGAGACGGTGATATTTCAATAGCGGTGTATTAATATTACCGAGCACCTTTGAAGGGGTCTATGTTTTGGAGTTGAATTTCTAAAAGCGACGCTTGATAGAAGATACCAATTTTTGCTAAAAATTAATTAAAGGCATTAAGAATAGAATTTGTGAGATGATAATTTATGGCGTTGGCAACTATTAGTTTCTCTAATAGCTCAAGTAGCCTTTTAATTTTTAAAGTGTAGTAGAAAGAAAACATAGCATCAAAATCGGGGAACAAGTTAAAAGTTACAACTACTTAGGAACAATCATTGAAGACAATGGGAGAATAGAAATGAGAGGATAGGGAAATCCGCAAAAATATATAACATATTGAGAAATTCGTTTCCGGATAAAAAAGAAATACCAAAAAAATAAAGACAGAGGTGTATGAAAGAGTGGTCAGACCAACATTAACATATGGTAGTGAGTCATGGATAACCACCAATAGAATCAAAAGCAGAGTTACAGCAATGGAAATGAGATTCCTAAGAAGAATAGAAGGAGTAACTAGAAGAGACAGAATCAGAAACACCACAATCACTAATAGTCTTGGTATCAAACCAGTAGAAGTGGTCACAGAAGAGAGACAACTGGAATGGCTTGGATATCTACACAGAATGGAAGAAGATCGAATCACAAAGAGGATATTTGAAGCCAAAACAGATGGCAAACACAGAATAGGTAGACCCCGAAACACCTGGAAGGAGCAGGTGTATAGAACATTGGAAAAGAGAAGTATGGGATGGATTGAAGCTAAACAACTGGCTCAGAACAGGAACCTGTGGAAGGTAAAAATAAGAAATAAATAGTCCGACACCGCAAGGTATAAAGGAAAAAGTGTAGTCACAATTTTGAATATTGGGCAGGAATTTTTTATATTAATAAAATAAACTTACTCATTCTGTTTCTTTTGTGTGGCACAATTTTAGTATTTACAATTTATTATATATATATAGTTATAGAAATAAGGTTTCTATTAGGTAGAACTTTAATATTTAACAGATAAGATCAGACTATTGGATAAAATATTAAAGCTAAGTGTAAGTGCAATTCATGTTTCCCCTCAGCTACTTCTAGAAGTTACAATTTATACTGTTACAAACAGTATTGCTTGGTGTAACTTTCCGGTTAAGTTATTATGTATGTACTACTAGAGGGGTGAAATTTGAAAACATAAATACAATGGAATACATGTACCCATATGTAGTACATACCAGAACAAGAAAAAGGAAATAAGTTTTGTAAATATGTTAACGGCGTACTAACTTTAGACTTATGTCGTTGTTGCTTTGTTAATTTCGTATTAAATCCGGTAAAAGTGATAGTTTGCGAAATATACCTCGCGCTAAAAATTCTTAACCACATTTGTCGAGTTATACTGCAACGCACTTCGTCCAATGTATGATATTGTACTGTCACTTACTACTACATAAACATTAAACTGTGTAGCAGAAACTTTAAATATATTACTCTAAGGTGAGGAGTTTGTTGAAGTACGTTAAATTTATATTTGAGGAAAGGTAACCCTACATTAATTCTACTACTTTAAGTAGTGCTGGGCTTTGATTTAATATAGAAAGTGCTTCCGGACAATATAGTTAAATTAATATACTTTTACTACTCGCACTATACAAGATTTATGCCGTTCTTTGCTTTTAATCTGGAATTGAACATTGTTAAGAAACTAGTCACAGTCGTATAATATAACGTAAACACAAAAATACAGCCTTTCCGTTTGATATATCCTAATCCCCCCAGGACCTACAGACTAGAGAGGAGGCAAACGTATTATGCAAGCGCAGATGATGCACAGTCAGTAGATTTTGTATTATTTTAATACCTTTTATAGTGAATTACATGAATATCTAAGATTGAACTGGTAACACACACTAGCTTCAGAAAACATAAATAATATGTTCGTTCTCAAATTGACAAACATTGACACTCAAGTTAAAAACATGAATATAAAATCCGTTGCTCAATCAAGCATAGGTAGGTTTACATTTTACGACATTTTACTTTAAGGTAATGAAAAACTGGAAACACCTTATGACGAATTAACGGAGTCTTTTTTGTCGATATAGAGCACATTTTACTGTGATTATTAAAGAAGCCTATTGAATTCTATCGAACCCAAAGTCATTCTAATTAATGGCAAAACTTTTACATCCCAAAAATTGCAGTTATACAGCGTTTAAGATCTTACTTCACATCCATGGATGGGACATACTTCAGTCTTTACCTCTAATTAGAAGCTGACCTGGAGGGTACGTTCATTTGGTTGAAATAAAATACGAATAAACTCTCTTTCAAATTATTTAATCATCATTTCGTAACGCTTCTGGGCTGTAGTGGAGTGGGGCAATTTTCTCTTAGATCATAATACAACAAAGTGAGTGTAGCACTAATATTTTATATGTCTTGCAATATATTAAAAGAATCAGTCTAGCTTTGAAGGGCTTCTACCACACCTGACCAGAAAGCTTCAGTTTCCTTGAAATAGACGCATTTTTTCCTTGTACGCAAGTTTTAATACAATAAAACTAGCATGTACGTATCTCTATGTAAAAAATATTTTTCTAGATGGCCTACTAGCAAAGTATCTTTTGCGCCTCAAAAAGCCGGACCAGCATCTCCGCTAATGTTGACTTGGTTAGTATCCAGTTCCCCACGTTTTATTAATTTCTTGCGTTTAAGGTTATGATTCGCAGGTATCGCAGTAAACGCCACTCCTCACAAATTAATAAATATTCGGAATGCAGCGTTTCGAGAACACGTAGAACACGCATTGTCAACCGTGTTACCGACCAGTCGGTAACACAGTAAAACACTGCCATATCTGTGGTGAAGGTTATGATGACGAATCCACATTTAACCACAACCGAAAAATTTTTGTAAACTTGCTTTATTCAAACTTCTCCAAAGTATTTGTGAAAATTTGGCTACAAATAAATTTCTAGTCAGGTGTTAACAAACGGCGCTTCTATTTAGCCGATAACTTGTTCATATCAAGTTGAATTACTTCTTTAGTTTAGCAAGTTTTTTAAGTTAAATGGACATTAAACAACTGTTAAGCTAGACTACATGCCATATTCGACTACCTTTACCTTGCACGGAGAGCTCAAGTTCAACACATTTGCTTGTATTTAATATTACCTATTATAAATTAGTAATAAAAAAGGCTAGTATCCTTTGGGAATACGAAAACGTTATTAAATTCTACAAACGCACACCTCAAAGTTGGGAACGAAATATGATGCAACAGTATATGGCGCAATGAGTAGGTTAATATGTAATTATCTCTTATCGCGCAATATATCTATTGTCCCATTAATTACATCTATAGAAAAACATACACTATAATAACATTTAATAGTCAGGCTAATTCCACTAGAAAATTTTAATTAAAAATCTAATTTGTTTTTGCAATTTTAGTATCAGCTCTACCGACTCGCATGCGATATTTACTTAACAAGGACGGGCTATCGCTAATAAAATAGGTCTGATCCGCATACGAAATTTCATTGAAATAATACCTTTTACGCAATTGAGAACGTGTCATGCGAACTAACAGTTAGCGCAAATTAAACTGGACGACAAATGTCTGGAAATGCTTAGCTGGACGGGTGGGGATCGACATCCCTTCACAAAGACCATTAGCTATACAGTTTGTTTTTTTTTTACTACTGTATTATTCATCGTTTAATGAAATGTCTCATTCACATTCTGGAGTGTCTATCATTATCGGTTTTATTCTAAAGAAATTATAACTATGAAATTATCTTAAAGAATAGCTATACAATTTTATTACAATAAAGAAATATACTTAGCGTTTTTACAGAAGCTATGTCTATACTTCCAATATTGTAGGTTTTTTGAATGGTGACTACAATCGGAAGAAGATATCAATTTCACAATTCACGTTATTTATCAATGTTTTGTTTAGTTTTCACTAACCGCCACTATTCTTTAGGAAAACCGATTTCAGTGCTTTTTTATATTTAGAGTTGTAATTGGAATCAAAACCTACAGCCTATTCACGCGTTAGTACCAAGAAGCAGGCGACAAGAAGACTCAGCACAAGTTTAAATCCTACATTCCGATGTTGAAGACATCAACATATCAGCCCCTGCGTAATTGAAATGAAATACCATTTAATTTTAATTAGGTACCGATCGATGCTGTATAACAAATTTAGAAATTTAGACAGTCAAATGAAGCTTTACTTATTATTAGGGTTGGCGAAATATTCGGCGCGCCAGGTACGCACCCGCCCGCACGCACTACCGATACAAGCATTGGATACACAGCAGGGAAACGGAGACAGATTGATATAGCGAACTCGGCCAATCTACGTATCGGTGCGTGCAGGCAAATGCGGTCCTGGCGCGCCGAAGATTTGGCCAACATTACTTATCATCGGTGGGTGAACATGCGTAATTGTCATTCTAAATCAATACTTTCATGAAATTGATTTAGAATAAAACGCATAGAACAAGTGAAGTTATTCATTGATATGGAAATTACTGACGGGTGCTTGCTGTATATATCAATGGCCTAAAAATATACAGGTGAATGTCTTCTGTCATCTAGTATTATTGTGTTACCTGTATACGAGTTATGTCTCAGACTTAATGAGAGTAATTAGTTTTAAAGCGCTTAATGTACCTACAATATAATATTGTTCCTAGCTTTTCCATTGAGCTGTCCATTCGTGGTAACAATGCTGTTTAGAGAACATTTGATAGAGAAAAGCATTCCAATACCCTCAGATCCGCCCTACAGTTCAAGCATGCCTCCAAGTGATTTTTTTCTTTTTTCAACGCTTAGGCGGAAATTGAATGGTTCTCACTACGAAACAATAAAAAACATCGAAAGAATCACTACGCAGGTTCTAAAGGGCCTAACGGAACAAGACATCCAGAATTGTTACCAGGAATGAAAACCTCACTGAAGACGCCGTGAATTCCAAAAGAGCATATTTTGAAGGGGACAATATTAAATTGTAGGTACATTCAATTAAACACTTACAAACTAATCATTCTCCTTAATTCTGAGGAATATCTCGTATGTGGTGGTTGATACACCCGCCGGTATGTATGTCTCCCTGACATTTCGATAACAAAGGGCCGTTTTATCAAAACGTCAAGACACACATACAACACCATTGTCACCAAAAAATATACGACACACATATGTACATGATACATTAGAAGGGTTTTCCATACTATTCCGTTGAGCGTGTTGCTTGTACTGTCTCAAATAGCCAAAATCGCAGATATTCTCAAGAAAGTGACGTATTCTTTAAGAAGGGGGCAGTCTTATTGACAGATTACAAAATTGAAACTGTAAAATACTGCAAAAGTACTGAAACCAATGGATGTTCTACTGAAAGTGTGAAAAGGAATTTGAAAATCGTGCAGACGGAAGAGAAATATTAACGGGGATGTCACTCATACGAGAAAATTACGGTTTTTTACAGAATGCACTTTTATAAAGTTTCAAAATAGGATTAGTGAGCGAAAATAATTCATGACAGGCAACGAGAAGTTAGACACTTACGGTTCAAAGCAGAGCATTGATGGATGTTGACATTTCAAGAAGATACATAATATTCTGTTACGGAAAATAAAGTTTATTACACATTCTACACGTATTGCTATTGAAAATGTATGGTTGTTAGCTAATTAAGGAAACTAAACCCCATATAAGTGGTATCGGTGGAATCAACAGATGCAACGCTGATAAAAAAGGATTCACTCTTGAAGTAGACTTTGTCAGGACTTTAACAGTAAAATGTCAGAAAACTCTTGAAGATATTGTCCAAAGCTTGCACCGTACAGCACATAGTTACACAATTTTCTTTTGTCTTGTTAATCAAGCTAAATCAATTTTTAATACCAAAACGTAACTTTATCCTCCCTTATCCTTTGCTAGCATTATATTCCAATAAATTAGCGTATGTATTCACTTAATTTCTACAAACAAGAATGCTTCTTTAACACGCATACGGAAACTATTTCATCTGTAATGGTAGCTTTCGAATGGTTTGCGTGTAAAATTAGATTTTTAATCCACTCAACCCTTCACAACAACATTTTATGCTCTAGAAATTTACGATGTAGAGGCACATGTATAAAAGTTGTCGCGAAAATATCAATGCCATATGTGACAACAACGAATACTGAATATAAAGGCTACAACGTCAGCGAATACTATTATACGTATCTACGTTATGAATGTTTGATGTTAGGACGACTAACATTTGATGCTGGAAAGTATGGGGCCTTAAATTGATCCTTGTGAAGTGATAAATATAATGAAGTAGTTTTCTGTCGATGATAAGAGTTATTTGCTGAAACAATCTATAACATATGTTATATTCGATAGTTGTAAAATTATTTACAGATGAGAAAATAAGTGAAACAAATGAAAAATAATTCCAGAAAAGAAGAAATAAATTAAACTTAGTATCGTTAGAAATGGGTTTGCATGATAGCAGTCTGTTTACATTTCCTTATATGATAGACCTGATAGTAAACTTATTCAGGTATTCGAATTTGGAAAGAGGGAGCACCGGATAGCGAGACCATCAGTCTACAGGTCTCCCCCTCTATCTTTCAAGCGGAAGTAATTGCCATGCAGACATGTGAGAAGAACTCTATGGGCAACGCACATGATTTTGAAGCGGTGGAAATCATATCGGACAGCCAAACCGCCCTTAGGGCGCTGCACGCTGTTAGGTTTGACCCCAAAGTGGTGCTGGGGTGCCATAGAAGGCTGCAACATCACAGCGTTACGCTGAGATGGGTTTCAAGCCACTCGGGGATCAAGGGAAACGAAATAACTGATTTACTGGCAAGAGATGCCAGTAGACGACAATTCTTATGTCCTGAACCGACGTGTGGGAGTACCTATGGCAGTATTAATACCTATATTAAATCCGAGCTCGCCGCCAATCAGCGGTCCTACTGGAATGTTGTAGACGGTTTGTAAAACTCTAGTAAACCTAGTAAACTCTTCTTCATGTTGAAAGTATAGGTGAGCAAAGGAAACTCCTCTGCACCTCCTTGTCGACTACCCCACAGTCCGCAGGGAAAAAGCAGGTTTACTTTGAGGATGCTCAGCTTGACGAAACCAAATTAAGAAAATTACCTCTAGAGGTGATTATGGACTTTGTTGTTCAGGTACAACCCGGTTGAGAACTCACATGGATGCACAATAGACGAGCTACTGGCCGAGCTGCTCTTCGGGGTTAAAAATGCGACCCATGGTTAAAAAGAACTCATTCAACGCACCGTCACCAAATTATTTGGTATTCTATTCCCGCTGCAACTTAGAAAATTGTCAACAGCGTAAACGTGACCACTCACCAATAAGACTTCACTCAGGCTGGGATAGGGAGAGGAGCTAACCAGCACGTATGGAGTCTCGGTGGTGGCGCAGCGAGCAAGCATCTTGCACTTTCTAGATGACCCTCGTAATATATAGGTTTAGCTGTATGAACATTAAATCTATAAACTATTTGTATGATAACTTGGTCCTAAGTCGACATATATGTACAGACAGTTCATATGGTGCACATCAAAGGTAAGGTCTGGAAATCGATAAGTATCTTATATCCACTAATCTGCAGATGAAACAACTTACATGAGAGGTAGAAAAAAATGGCCTATTTAATAATATTACGAGCTAAGATACTCTATAGTGAGGTAGCTGGGTGTGGTAAGTTACCCACTAGTACATTTTGGAAAAAGATCTGGGCCAGAATCATTAATATGACGACTAAGGCAGTGCAATATGTTGAGGGGCAAATATTATGCAACGATTTGAATCTGACCAATGTTAAAAACTCAAACATTTCAATTAATCTGTCGGCCTAGTAAAAACCATTCTCGGAAGGTTCTAGATAGGAGGCCGAAGAGGTCATACCAGCTTAGAGTAAGATATGAAGACTATTCTAAGGAATACCATGAAAAGACTTAACAGCATTGGTGTTACTCCACAAGGGTCCAAAAGGTGCATTTTAACTTTATCTTGTACCTAATAAAGAGCAGGTCCAATCAACAGAAATTAGTATTGAGGATTTTCTGAGAAACATTTATATAAGTATCTTGGACAGTTTTCATATGTATTTTTGTGAACTTGTAGGTTTGTGGGTTTTCAATATAAATTACAAAATTACAGTTACTTTGTAACCAACACGCAGGCAGTGATAATAACAACTGTACCGTTAAAATTACTAACTGCATATGTTTTCCTTAAATTAGTTCACGCCAAGACGTAAAATAATTTAATTAAAGTGTAAATAAAAACGACCGTCCCGGAGAAAATTAAAGCACACCGTCGAACGATCTCAGGAAGATCAAGTAACAAGTTTTCCTGACCGACGAAACTAGACATGTGGAATGGATTAAAGCCGCTTTAAAATGTTGCGTGCTGAAGAGTTTGAATAATTCATTCATGGCGCCTTGTTATTTCCAGCCTTACTTGTTGAACTTCGAATATAATGGTGAACACAGCGGTGGATGATAATTACGGCGTGGACAATAACCGCCCGTCTGATTATCTGTTTTCCTTTGTGTGTCTTGTCTTAATTAAAGAGTTATGACACGATTTCGCCGCCCTACAATTTCCCAATTTATTAACGACCTAGATTGGCGAAGTGAAGTGCGACGTTAGGAATGAAGAATGATCGTTTTTTTTTACCTTACGATGATACTGCTATTTTGGAAGCCACATTACCTGTAACAAAAGAAATCCGTTAGAGTTTTTTGTTCTATTTGTGCCAAAGAATGACGTATAATTAATACGCATACTTCATTAAAAAAAGAAAACACAAAATATTGACAGTGTATTATCTAAAAGGAGCAAGAAAAAAGAAGGATTAATAATAAGTTTATCCCGAGAGCACAGAGAAATAGATGCTTATATAACAATTAATATAGCCTAGTAAATATTTGGTTGTTTACGATTGTTATAGTTATACATATAGTTTTGGGAGTGATTTGGAAAATTCTGGGATGGGACAAATGTTATGAAAATCTTCTATTTATTACAGCGTTGTAAGTGTTATTTGCTTAGTACCATGGCGATGGCTACTTACGATAGAACATTCCAATTAATATTTATGTATAAAGAAGGTATCCATAAAGCATATTATGAACAGTTATCTTTATTGTGTTCAAATACAAAAACTTATTGCTCATTGCTAAAGAAACCATAGCTAATTATATTGTATTATAGTTGGTCATGATTGAGATACCTCAAAGTAGATATTTGTTTTATATGCCTTCTATAACGATACAAACCGGATGTAGTAGGGGTAATAAATTCTATTTATCATTAGAGAGTTTATTACGTTAATATAATTATTGCACTAAACTTCACATATATCCTTTACATGTTTGTCGCAGTGCGCCATAAATTTAGTTGGACTAGTAGTACCCCGTTTGCAGCACTTCCTTGTATAATTTTAACCCATCAGAATATTCCTCTGAGAATAAATTTTTTTAATTAAACATGACCTAAAATTATGCATATTTATGATATTATTATAGATATATATCACTGTTATATATAATAATCCTCGTCTTGTATAAAATTTTGTCGGGTGTTACTTAGACTTTCGCATTTAATTACATGAAATTTTTCACTCAAGCAAATAACCTAACCAACTTTTTTCTTAAACCACTTATCCACGAACATTTTTGAATTGTTAAGTTTCATTAAATCCAATTTCTTGGTTTTCTTCTGTTCCTACGATTGTAACGTGGGTAGACACTTTTCTTTATCATGCATTTGATTCTGATTCACTGATATTTATGCAAACAATTTTTAAAAATATTTCCCAGGTTTTAGTGGTTTATCGTGAACAAGCAACGTCCGATGAAACCGAACTGACCTCAAAATCATAATCTTACCATGTTATTTTCCAGACGTTTAATCAGCTGGTCGTTGATTTATAATAACTTGTAATGATTTAATCAAAAAAGAGTGAAAAACCAGCTAACACAGTCTATAACATTGGCCAATGTACATTTTGGTGCCTCGGATTTGTAAGGTGCCTAATTCAAAAATGGCGTCAGATTTGGCGCTAAGTCGGGACTACACGCCGAGTGTTCAAAAACTTCCCATCGAAATTGTTCAAGAATGGGGTGACTTCCATAAGTCGGCATACCTCATCTCTTGTTTTGAATAGCTCTTCGCAATCGTTGCAAAGCCTCACAATAGGCAGCTGCATTGACCATAGTCCCCGGCACTTGGCGGAAGAACCAATTGCAACAGCCATGTTTACATGCCCGCAACTGAGCTGAAAATGGCGTAATGTCGTTGCAAGTGGCAGATGTTATAGCGGGTGAAATACGCGGTCACCCGCCGTATCCTCGTCTCCCACCGTTTACATAACTGTTTCAGATACGAACAAACTGAAAAAATGACAGTCCTTGCAATAAGTCGCTTAGTAGCCTCCTAGTATTGATCGATTAGTAATGCTGGATTACGTAAATTAGTTCTAGATTAGTATTGGCCTTTTCAGTGTATTTGCTTCTACGAGTCCACAAGCTTTTGGCCTCAGTTTCCAAAGGGGTTGAACTCGATCTCATGACGAAGATGACTTGTTATGAAGTTATATTGAGATCGATTTAGAGGGTTAGTGACCCAGGGAGTGATGTGCCAATATTCTAGCGATGATATGGAGGTCGGTGCTAATGTTTAAAATCTTCATGTTCCAATCTCCATATCCATGAAAATTATATAATAATAATTACAATAGTAATATATACTTGTCCAACAGATTACAATAATCCAATTGCAGAGCAATGTTAACAAGAACATTACTGCTATGACAAGCACTGACCATAGAGTTTAACAACAAATTAAACTGTAATTCTATTTAATAGTAAACAATATTAATAGAGCTATTAAATATACAAGAAAACATTGAATATAGAGCTTTAATTCAACCTAAATTAAATAAACTACAAGAAGCATTAAATTAACGAGTTAAAGTTGTTACGTATTCTAAATATGGGAGCTAAGTTCGTAATTTTTGTTGTTGGTGTCGAGAGTTACAATAAATATAACATTATTAGTTCATCCTATAACGTTTCTCCACCGAAGGCATGCTAAATTCCTGGAGTAGCAAGTTATAGTCAGAGCCGCGGGGTGAAAACGTACCTTGAACTTTGAAGTGCAAGTATTTAAGAAATTTGCGTTGAACTCGCTCTAGTATAATCCTGTGTATTTTGTATACAGGATACAAAATTAAAGATGCATATTCTAATTTTGATAGGGACAATACAACATCTTGGTAGTAGATACAGTAATAAATGACGATGTATTATGAACCATAAATTCCGCCATCTTTAATACAGAACCAGGAGTTCGACTTATACGTTCAACAAAAGCAAGTCTACTGTCGAAGTATACTCCAAGATCTTTTATAGTTGAGCAACGTAGCAATTCAGTACTATCGTAAGCATAGGTAAGTACAATTAGATTATACTTCCTGGGTCAATAAGTATTTTGCATTTATTTAATGTTCACTGCAAGTCTGGTTAATTACGTTTATTTCAGCTTGGAATGCGTAACAGTCTTCAAGAACTTCTGAGCAAACGAAAGGATTTCAAGTCGTCAGCAAACGCGCATTTTCTACGTTTCAGTAGGTCTTGAAGGCTATTTGAAACAAAGTAAAAATGGCATAGGCCTAAGATTTGATCCCTGAAGAACGCTTAATCTAGTAAAGTAGAATGCAGAGTTATACCGGTTGTACGTAACATACCGCGGTCTTTTCAAAAGGTAAGCATTGAAAAGAAGTAACTGAATATAGTTCTCAAAGATTTGGATACAGCAGGACTTCCTTTAGTAATAAAAATGATGTATATTTTCAAAATAAAAGCAAGGGCCCCCAAAATGGAAGCCACAAAATAATTAATTAAAAGAGATTTAGTTATAAAATTTCGGAGAGAGCATACGTACAAGACAGTTATTTGCTCCTAGAAATTAATGATATATTGGCAGAAATATTGTTGCATTGTTTTTACTTCGTGAGTTGAAGTGCAGTTTTATTTAATGTTAGTTGTTTATACAAAATACATATATGTTAATTTTCGTCAATTTAAATAGCAGATGCGAATTAAATTACATAACGTGTTTTAACACCAGCAACCAACACCAGTATAACATACAGTATAACACCTAAAAATAAAACGCGGAACTTTACCACCAGTCTCTGCATTAATAACAACTCTACCTCTGTTTCATAGGATAACTTTCCTTGTCTTCATATCAAATGCAATAAAACGTTTTCATACAATAGCCTTAGTTCTCTAACAATCGTCGAAATTCTACGTTCGCATCATGATAAAGCTTAATATTACATGCTCCTCGGTTTTACACACCAATATTAACATTGATAAAGTTCCATCGTGTTCATAAAAACGTATAACATGGGTAGATCTCATGATAGAGCTATACTGCAAATTTTATGGAGGTGTCCTGTATTATACAAATGTGAACAGGAAAACCCAAGATTCTAGGATTCGGGATCAACACGTCCCGGTACAACGTAAGGTTAGAAAAAGCTCGTTTCGTGTATTGTGGATGTTTCAGGGCTCTCAATTATTTACGAATGTGAACGATAGCTAACATACCTTTACAAAGCAGATGAAAATAGAATATCGTGCAGAATATTATTTGGAAATATTTGGCTTTCACATAAACTCGACAAACACTGGTTCCTTAAAACCGTTTATTCGTGCGTCTCGAAAGCAAAATAAGTAAAAGAAATAGAAACTCGAATGAATTTAAACTATGAAACCATGAAAGTATAGACACAAATGCAAAATAATCAAACTAAGCAGAAAAAGTCAAAAAGATTACATTCGATAAAACGACATCTATACTGCATCTCGAATTTGTAATTGCTTTGCGTGAACTCTTGAAAACGGAATCAACGTTTCCAAACATAGAAGAAACCAAATTTTTTAAGATAATTTTATATTTTGTTCAAAAGTTATCGGTACGTTTGCTAACCCATTCCATTGGTACTTGAAAATAAGTTAAAATGTTTCTTTGTATTTAGTTTAATAGCCTTTAATAGCCTACAAAATTCCATCCACACAAAATAAAGTTCAATAAAGTAAACAAGTCATAGCAGGGTTGTCCTTTAAGTTTTACATACGGAGCTGGAATATAACAGCAGATAGCTTTTAAAGACTTTATTGTTTTTCGAAATATCCTCCACAAATTTAATGCACTTTTGCATGCGATAGAATCAACTCTGAAATAGTTATTCCACTCAATTTTTGATACAGTCAAAATTGTGTTTTTGGAGGAGGTTGATTCGTTGTTCGGGGTTGGTTTTTCGAAGTTCTGTGATGACTTGCGACAAACGAAGGGTTGTATACCAATAGCACTAACAGCTCTTTGATCTTATAGAGGAATTGTCGCTACATGGCGTGCTTTCGAGGTAAATATCGATCATCATTTTAAAGACACCTTCAGAACGGATTCAAACACCCAAATAGATGACTGGTGTTTATTTTCTGCTCCGTATGGGTAAATACAAAAACCATCACCACTAGAGTTTATGAGACCAATTCACCCTAGCTAATTTCTGTTCCTTATGTAAAATTTTTTGAATTAAGGTCTTAGAAATCCTCAATTATACCTCAATCTCGCTATATGTCACATGTCGATTTTGCGAACAGCATAGATGTTTTCCTGAATGACTGCCGTTTTCCTCTGCTCTTAGATCGTCACTGAGACTAATTCGTCCACGCTTGAATTCTCTATAAAAACGAGAAATTGTTGATTGATATGGTGCTTCATTGCCGAAAAGAGAAATGAACTCGGCAAGACATTATTGTTGAGATAAAGTGACTTTGAAAATTATAAAAAAGTACTGCATGAAAGTGTTCTCGGTTTAATTCCATTCTTCAAATAACTTGTTAACATTGACAGTTCGTTGTAGCTTTAGCACGATACGTATCGCACTGATACATTGGATTTAGATTAACTTGAACTTAATGGTCTTGTGGAGCAAGGGTTAGCACATTATGCCGTACACGTGAAGCTGTTGTGTTCGAGTTCCCTCCGAGACCGATATATATTCAGTAATTTAATTATGTTGGTTATTGCAAGGAAATTGTAATTTTATCATTAAGGACAATGCTATCAGCAGGGAACTTCATGGCCACTGTTGTTTAGGACTCGTAGGGTATCGTTTTTTTGACTTTTTGGAATAGTGAAAACCGATTACAGGCAAATATTACGGCATTTCTGGCCAAATTTCACGAACAATCGATTAAAAAGTCTTCTTCCACTGTGATAATGCACTCGCCCATTCGTCAGCCATTGCGACAGTAAAAGTGGTGGCATCTTTCTCTTCCCAAATATAAAAAATGATTGGCTGTTAAGAAAATCTCATCAAATGGAGCAATCATTGCTGAAATAGAGAGATATTTTGCAGCCTTGCACCTTCTAGAGCTCAAGACAGTTGGGATATTATTGGGCGAAGTGAGTCGAGGTGAAAGGGGACTGACTATGTTGAAAAGTAAATGAAGAATGTATCAAATTCCTTGTTTTCTCTCCAAAAAGTATCTGTTTCAATGTTTCAAATAGCTTGGCGTATCATGACTGACCTAAAGGTAATCAAAAATCAAACAGTACTGGCTAATCTATAAGTCAAAACAACACCGTTACGTGCCAGCTGCTTTTTGTATACATTTTATCTGCAACGTTAATGCTAACTTTAAAAAATAGCGAATCCCAATCATACAGCTTAATGAAATAACGTTATTAAATACGTAACAATGTATAACGTGCTGCCACCAAAGCTTCTATATCGTACTACGTTCCAAAAAGTAGAGACCGCGCTAGCATAAACAATCGTATTGCTGTCACGGCTGAATTATTAGGCGCCAGCTTGCCGTAAAATTTATAGTTTTTATTTCCACATTTTTCTGAAAGTCGAGTCGCCTATTAGTGTAGACTTCGGTTGCGGCAACTGGATTTTGTTCTGTCCTATGCTCCATTTGCCGATCTGATTCGTATAACAAATACTAGCTTAATTCAATCAACCAATTACATTGAATAGCTACTTTTGAAAACTGTTTTCGTTCACAAACTTCTATACTTTTACCGTGTTTTAACTGTTTTCAAGGCAAAATTGATCTAGGAACATATACTTAATTTTTGCTTATTTATTATAATTATATACTTGGCAGTATTTTCGATTCTTAGTTCATAGAAACGCAGTTTTATTTATAATGCTAATACTATTTGTTCAATCTTGATTACGTTACATCGGATTTCAATTTATAAGAACTTATTTTAAGCGTAAATATGCAAGTAACATACAAATTATACGAAAGTAACAAGTTACTTGTATCTGTGCAATACACGCTTATGAAATTATCGTCGCTTGTTGGTGCCTTCAATTGGTAGTTACTAATCATTTGCTAAAACTCTCTTTAATACTTAAATGACACGAAATATGCTCCCTGAGTGAAATGTACTAATAATCGTGGAAATTAATAGCTTATACGACATCCTTATACAACATATACATACATTGCTAAAACATAGTTTTAAACTGGTGATTATTCTCCAAAAACAAAACTTTTGGTCCCATTCCTCAGTTTTAAGAATCATTTCCGTGTATTTTCCTATTTTCTCACATAACAACCAGCAGCGCATCCCCCATCCAAAATGCCATATTACAGTTGCAATTCAGTCAATACTGAGTAACTTTTTTTAGGAGATGTTTGAATATTTGTAAAACATAACTTATTGACCAATTAAGTAGTGTTACAGTCCCACTTAAAATGTCTATAGATAGTGAACCCTAAGTACTTTACTTTATACATGTGTCTCCCTGCAGTAGTTCAAAATGTGATAGCTTATCTCTACAAGAAATGAATGGCGTAAAGGTGTTTTACTAAAATTCATGGTAGGTACGTTGTAATCTATATAATCTTTCATTTAATTTAAATCTCTTTGTGCTCGAACTTTAGAATCCACCCGAGCGTTTGATTGCAGCAAATGACAGTATCATCTGCGAAGTTTATTATATTTCTTTATTTCAAATAAGTTGTTAATGCATACCGAAAGCGGTAGGGAGCCTATAGGAGTTTTCTGCGGAAATCATTTGTGTTTGATATGTGTGTTGACTCATTTCAACCCCTATTTGCAGTAATTGAAGTCTCATTGATCATCAGCTCAACATTTTACTTTAGTAAAACTGAATTTATAGATATGCTTAAATATGATGCTGTATATATATATGTACATGTGATAGATGTTTTCGTGGTCACTGCGCGTGTGCTGTTGCTACGTCGACGTTTCGACAAGATCTCACTCATCTTCTTCTGGACACTCTTGTTCGGCTAGCGATCGGAGGTGTACTGATATCTGTACATTTTCGCAAAAGGGCTTCCTACAAAAGATACCCATAAGGAAATGTCTCCTGTTTACGGTGAAAAATGTTTGTCGCGTAAAGCTGTGTATACTTGGGTCGAGAAATTCTGTCAAGGGCCCCCGAAAGCTGGCAAGATTACGCTTACCTGTTCTGGGATTCTCAAGGAATGCTCGAGCACATTTCCAAAATAGAACTGAGAACATGACGGCTGAATCATACTGTAGAGTTTTGTTGTTGCTTCTGGCTGCAATTCGACGAAAACGTCCAGGCCTACTGACGCGAGCACCAGGCGAGAATTGCAGAGTTAAGGTGGGAACTTAAACTACGGGCTTACAGTCCCGACCTAGCTCCAAGTGACTGTCATCTGTTTGGCCCATTCGAAAAGCATCTTGGCGACAAACATTTCGGGGGTGATAACGATGCTCAACAAGAGATATGTACACACATTGTTCAGACGGCAACCCAAACACTTTTATGCAGCAGGCATTGGGGCGTTGATAAAACGATGGGATAACTGTACTAATGTAGATGAAGACCTACTTGCTGACTTTCCCTCATATATTGATATACCTGATGTTTTCACTGTTGTAATCTGTTGCTTTGGATTCCTGGGTGTTATCTCCCGTGTGATGCTGCTCCGCACTATGATGCATCTTTTCTCGTTGTTGTCGTCTGGAGACTTCCACAAGAAGATAAAGAAGCTTTCATCGGAACATCGGCAAACAACGCCGCATCTCAATACGGACCAGCATCAGACGCGGGATAACGCATGTACCACAACGCGAACCGCGGGGCTTGTTGGAATCGGTTTCGCCCTATGAGGGAATCTTTAGCCTAGAATCCAGATCTATGAGGTAAAAGTGGTATGTATACACAATCTACAGACGAGTACACCAAGCAAGACCATTAGCTCCTAACTTCATGCGCATTCTGTGTCTTTGTTACACGTAGCGGGCGCGTCCACATTTTAATTCTAATTTTTTGCTTTGAAATCAAATGATGTAGCCTGCATTCGAACCTATTTATTAAAGAAAGTCGTAACCACTTTGAGAAAATCACTGCTTATTAACTAGCGCTTTAAATGGTTGTTCCAAATAAATTCTTGAGGATATACAGATATAGCGCTGCCGATATAAAAATGCTACAAAATGAAAACAAATTGTCATCAACTTTAAGGCGACATTAAGTGACATTGGAGTAATTGGCATTTCCAGAATGTGTCGAGTGAGATTATTATCAAGCGTATCTATATCTAGTTGGACCCTTTTTTACTAACATCCTTATCCATAATCCAGGTATAGGCAACCTTGTCAATCGAGAGCAGTATAGCACTATAGGATAGCAAGCGCAATCGTGATGAAAAAAATACAAGGTAGAAATTCATACACACTCCCAAAAACATTAATAACATTATATTTATCTCAGGCATCTGGAGAGCGCGAAAATGATACGATTGTACGGTTTCATGTGTTACCTGAAACTTCGCAAACTTTCGCGCACATAACTTTGCCTGGATGTATTCGCGGAAAGTTCCAAAGAAAAAGAGATTAAGTATTTTCTGTAGGCTGGCGCGTAAAAAGACACTAATAAATAACATTGACAATTTTAATAAAGGGCTGATTGATTTATATTCGACTAGGACTATCCAATTCAGAGATTTATCGTTTTCATCATCGGGCAAGTGTATTAAACCCGGCAAGAAAGTCACAAGAAGGAAATGCTTTATTTGGATACACTAAATTTTCATTCGATCTAATAACGACAAATACAACCCTAAAAAGGTTTGGGGCACCTTTTAGGCTAGAAACTATAAAGTAAAGAACCGCTATAAAGTTTATTGAATGTTTTTAACGACTTTCTTAAGGAAATGCGTGTTTGTATGGCCAATTGTTCAAACACAACATGATTTGAAGAAAAAGCTAATATTGAGTTTATGCGTATATATCGTAATTATAGAGACCGAAGCGAAAGACAGATTGAAATAAGCATGCAAAAAATTTAATGCAATACAGAAAAGGAGATTGAAGAGTATTATGGTCGAATAAGAATCGATTGCCGAAATTATGAATTAAACTCACATGCGTACAGTTTCGATATGGAAAATGATATTTCAGACACGCTAGTCATAGCAGTGCAGAGCCCACGAACACCAAGAAATGCAAAACAAACGCATATACTTGTTAGCAGAGCCGCATACCGCCACTACAAAGGAGAGCACAGCATTGACTACATCGTCAAAATACTAAAATAGCTTAGTAGTCCAATGCCAAGGAGGCTTGCATCTGAATTGGCAACTCAGTAGCGGCGCATTTAAAATCCATATCTAGTAATGTTGTGGCAACATATTTTCGGGCAGGATCGGTATGCTCTCGAATCACCATGAGAAAGTAACGGCGTCTCATTCATTACGGCGAGTGGATGAAGTAATAAGGCTATAGCACACCACGCTTACATACGCATACGCAGTTTCCACACCTCAAAACTCCTGTGGTTACAACAATCTATTTAGCTGATAACACATTTATACATTTCTCTGAACACTTAGCTCACCAGTTCACAGAACATGCCCCTAGTCAGTGATAATATAAATAAAATCCAATTTTACTACAATAAGTGGACTATTGAAAAAATTGATTGCTGAACAATCAGATTTCCTTATGAATACATAAGCTTCCACGGCCAGAGTTAGTAACAAACGAACTACTTCCGGAATTTGACCGTGTCATGATGAGATATATATGTATAAAAGAAATAAGAGTAAGAGGAGAAAGAAAAAGAAAAATAAGAAGAAAAGAGATAAAAACGAAAAAGAAAAATAATAAAGGGTGGGGGGACGTGAAATAGAAAGAAAGGTGAAAAGAATAAGAGAAAGAAATAGACACAGAAAAAAACAAAGAGACCAAAAGAGATCCCACCTTTCTCTTTTGGTCTCTTTCTTTTTTCTTTTTTCTTTCTTTTTTTCTCTCTCTTGTCTATTAAATATTAGAATCATTAAATATATTTCCACGCTCGTTTCAGTCAAATGAGTACAGCGTACGAAATAAATATATCTTAATGATGAAGACGACCGTTCAACATCGAGTGGTGTTATATTTGCAAATTTAAGGTAATCCTTGTGACAACTTAATGGATCTTTCGGCGCACTTTCACAAATTTGCCTAAGTATGAGATCTCAAATTTTTGTATTACACTTTAATTTTTTTCGCCTTCCACCGTACATAGGTGTGAGTGAGCCAATTCCCTCCGCTAGTCCATAGTAATTCTTACGAATATCTTCTAAATCACGTTTTACCTGACTATCCTAAAACATTCTTGGGCTTTCCTTGATAGCTCTGGCTTGTCTTGGATCGAATTGTAAAACTACCTTCTTTACATCATCAAAACGTTAGCAGCCTTTAACCATGTTCCCCGACTATGATGGTTCAGGAACTTTGGAACACAGTTCGTGAAGTCTTTTTGTACGTTTCAGGGACTTAAAGCACAGATTTAATATGTAACAGATTATCACTCTTCTTTAAGACATCGGACTAAGGAAAGCATCTTAGCGGCACCGTCACTCACAAACATTAAAAGTTACATTATATACTTAAGGGGTATGCCAATCATCAATTAGTCGATTACATTAATGCCAGGTAGTAGCTACAGGTGATAATAGCCAATAGTTAGTTACTGATAGGGATGCAATTGGAAGATAATATTTGCTTATTTGTAGACTAAAATATATAAGTTGACAGTCAACCTGAAAATTTACGTTTTTTTCATTCTTTGCAGTATAAAACTACCTTCTATTACGCAATACTACAATAAGGTATAATATTTATTTACCCAGTATTACAAACATTCTCTTTTCAGCGTACATTTGCCAATGTCACATATGAAAGCAGACACTCTTCATTCTTAAGATATGTGCAATTTGTAATTCAAAAAATTGTAACCAAAGTACGCTACTTTTTCTCCTACCTTATATAAAAATACGGTAAAAGTTTAAATTACATCTTTAGAGCGAAAGAACGGTATGAAAACTTATTTTTAAGTAGTAATTTTGTTCATAGCAAAAATGTTAGCAGCAAATGGAAAACGAAGATGTTCGTTATATACATATTTCGTTTTATCTTACGGTATCTGGAAACATATTAAACATTAAATTGTAAACAAATGTCGTTGCAATTACTGTGAAGCAATTCATTTCTAAAGAATGGTGCACAAACATATGAAGTAATACCAGAGTGACTTCATTATTTCGAAAACAAATACAAACAGAAAATAAAAGAATTGAAGGACCTCCTTTTTCTTTAATTCCTACGTAATCCCTTATGTCCTAATAAATTGTATGTGCCAACATGATTAAGATATAAACATCTGCCTACCGTGTACGCATCCCTATTAATAACTTTTTTGTGTGACCCAAAAAAAAAAATTAATAAGGCTTTAGCAGCACATGCTTCATTTATTTTTTAATATGGCACCTATCGCACCAGACTTGATATTACAAATTCAGAACAAGACTGACTTCCAAATATAATTTTGGTGCAACTCTGCTGCAGTCATCCATGTAACACAAATTCATGTACACAATGTGTATGTATGTACATATGTGCTTGGCGGTGAACCTTGACCAGTAACAACAAAAAGCGCATAGTTTAATAAAATATCTACTAGAATGCTCGTCCGAAAGTCAAGTTTCATATATTGGATGTCGGGCAACTGTCCACGATGGAGAGTAACATTTTATTTACCATATTTACCACAGTAAGCTTATATTACTTACTGCTGTCCGGCTGCGTTATCTATGTCGGATTTTATTGCCAATATTAAACTTTAAACCATATTGTGTGGATATTATTTTATTTTATTTCATTTTATTTAAGACTCAAACAGACGAATGATATTAGATGTATTAAAATGTACTACGAAAAAAAATATATATAACGTTCTAGATCCAAGTCGGCATATATCTCTCAACAAGACAAGAAATAGGGATGTGCAAAACAGTCGATGTCAAAACTGTCTCTAGCGAAAGCAATCCCAACAATAAGAATGTTAGTGCTATAACTAGTTCGTACTACACAAAGCTTTGAGAAGTTATAATCTCCATTACGTTTAATAACTCTAGACGACAGTAGCATACTAGACATACTGTGCTACTAATAATTTGATGAATGTTAAAATATACTTTTTCCACTAAAGGGAGCATATTAAAATAAACCAAGCAGATGAATCTTCGAGATTTATATTTAAATTAGATATCATATCGAAGGTTTCACACATGTGAGTTTTACATCTGGTGCGGTAGGAAGCCAGGAGAAGCTCCCAAACAGACATAAATTGTAAACAAAGAACAGATGACGCAAGCTATTTTCGAGGTCCACTGCATTATATTAGTCAACATGCAAACATTTTAAGTCTCTCAGAATCAGGTGCAAAATGCTATGGAGATCGAAATTCTAGAAGGTAATGCTTAAATAAGACCTGCCCTGAAACGATAACACCTCCCGTCTTCAGTTTTGTAGTTATTCCTGCTTCCATATTAACATCGTGAGGGGTCCTACTGCAACCAGTGAAGCTCATCTAGAAGTAAACAGTTACTTCGCTCGATAAAATTTTAGGTACTTCAAGATTCGCAATCGTTGGGCAAAATCAAAAAACATCTGCCACAATTTCATAAATATATGCAAAACTGTTGCAAAGTCTGAGATTAGTTAGAAAAAGATTACGGCTTTTAGCAGGCGATTAATTTGGTCACATGATTAGTTACCGTTTCATTATCCGATTTAACCTGCTTCACCTTCCAATACCAGAACAAATGCTGTGAAATATGAGGAATAATTTCATACAGCGCTTACTAAGATATATTCCAGGGGGTATTATACATATATTTCATTCACAAATCTCCCATATTTACGAATTGCTTTCATTCTTAATTCTTATCCTTATTGTAAGTACAAAAGGTATTATTTGATTTCAAATGTAAATAAATATCTGACACTCTGTGGTGTACTGCAAAAAAGTTGCTTCGAAGGATACTCAACGTATTTCGAAAATAATTTGCAGCTATCTAAATCCGTAGTAGTGATTGCAGTAGTGAAATTAAAGCCTGCGTATCCCACAGTATCAGATCCGGAAATAACTACTTCCGGATGTAAATAGAAACGCATAGATCCTTAGCATAAGAACAACGGATTTAAAGGGATCGCCTAATCTGCGGAACAATGCAGAGTGCTTTAGAGAGGGTTAGTAAATTTTACGTACAAACAGTTTTATGTGAAAGTTTATAGTTTACGCAAATCCCACACAACTTACACATATACTTACGTATTTTAATTAATATTTGTTGTATTCTACAAAGGTTATAGCAAACTTAATAACACTGAAAGTGATCGACATCGTCTATACTGAACGGATGTGTTTGTTTTGTTAGTTGGGAAGCTATACTTTATAGAAAATTAAAAGGCGTATAGATTTGTTGCTAGCAGCTTATATCACGTGATTGTTGTGTTTTTATTGATTGAAAAGGTTAGACTAATGACAAGCTTGCAAATGAACACAACCAAACGAATTAAAAATGGTTAAACTTCCGTAAATATTATTAATGCTTTGTTTGTGTACGCCGCATTTCGTGTGATCCTGTATAAACAAAATACAATTAAAAAAATACAATGATAAAAATGTGATAGATAACGAAATCCAACTTTTGCGATTTTTTCGTACTAGTAATTAGTTGGAAATTGTTGGGACTTTTATTACTTTCTTTCAAAAGTTTTACGTCTTCTATATTTATATCGTATTCTAAATCTATGAAATGACACGCTGAACCGAGGACATATTTACTTTTAATGCATGATTCTTTGTCCTAATTTGTTAAGACCTTAGTCTTTGACCTACGTACGCTGATTCACAATCTGCACTTCCTATCATATATATGGCAATCTTTTCCATTCTTGTCTCCTATCACTTAGGTTTTGGTTCACAATATTTGTTGTCGTACAATGACCGGAGAAAGCAAATTTTAGTTCATATCTTTTTAATGAATTTGACCATGCATACTTGCAAATTTAAAATAATACGAATCATTACGGACTGGTGTCAAACCCCTGTTTTGTTTTATAAAATTGTTTTAATTGGATTTGTTGTAAATCTTATTTATGGAAATGGTGTTATAACAAACAAAAATGATAAGTCATGGAGGTACCAAAGGTTTGCTGTAGCAACTAGAATAAGTAAGAATACTATTTGTCACATATAATTTAATTAGTTTTAGGTATTCCTTTGCTTTTTCTGGTTCAACAGCGCTTCCGAGAGGTAACTATGTACATACCCTAGATACATCTAAATAATTATTCTAGTGTTGACAACTGCTTCAATATTTCGTAATTTATGTACAAGCTCTAGTGTTTTTCTATCATTAAGGGTATTACTAAATTTCTAGATGCTAAATTCTTTTACTAGCCAGTTACAGCTATTACAAAATAAAACCTTTGAAGCAATAGAAGAGATCTTAACACTTTTGAATCAATTTACATAAAAAAATCGAAAATAAAATACTACACAACAGCTGGTATTCATTAAACAATCAGATTTAGTTGTATCTCTGATCTACTCATTTCTTTAGTGATACGAATTTTTTACTCAAACTTGACAGAAACGTAATAATTCATTATAATTTTAAAGGAAAAGAACAAAAGATTGGCACAATTTAATTTTTTTTGGCAATAATGCGTTGCTCCCGCCTGATATTAGTTTTAGACTCCCTCACTGTTCACGGCATTGGTTCTAGTATATGGTCAATGTACTCCTAGAGTATAGTGTCCCAAGCAACCTCCAAATTACGCTGAAGAGTTTCCAGTGTTTGCGAAGGATTTGCCAAGTTCCTCAATTTTTTTTCACAAGTGCGCGTGTAGTCGGGAGACCTGGCCATGGCAGGATCTTAGGTCTCTTCAAACCGGTATACAGAAGTTCACGCTACGTGGAAAGGGGTGCTATCCTACTAGACTTCGGACTACTGCTATGGAAGCATATGGGGTTGCATCACCTCAGCAACGTAACTCTGGACGTCCACATTGCACCGGATGAACATCAATTAAGACCTACTTCTATATGCTATAGAACCCTATGCCATAACTTCTACGGTCCGGTGCACACGCCTTTCAATAGAAAATGGAGTACTGCGAAGTTCCCCACGTCTCCGTCTGATCTTCATGCTCCTGTCATTCATCACTATACAAAATCACGATTCATCACTGAACACCACCCTATACACTTTTGTCGAATTCGCTCAACTGGCGGTAATTTCCACATGGCAAACAAAAGTATGTATGAGGAGAGAATGAAAATATAAAAATTGAATCAAAGCTCGCGAAGAATTCGCACACTCTTGATGTTGCAATTTCTATGTAAGGTAGCATTTTCAACAATTAGAAGAACACTATAAATGATGAAGTATACATTAACAAACACTTTCCGTTACTTATAAAGAAACTAGCCCTATATAAATATGAGTTCCTGTCGAGTACGGTTAGCAAAGCTATGAAAATAAATATTTCAAAATTTAAACGGTAAATTTCCAACAAAAGTCTGTGAATGTGAAATATATTCGCTCTATTTTAAATTTATTACTATACCCAATATGAATGTACAGTCATTTCTGCAATTGTGAAAGTTAACCGTATAATCGGTCACAGTGCCAGGCGTTTAAGATTCTAATATCTTAAATTTAATGGCTGGTAGCAACGCCTCCTGAAACTCGATGCTCGGAAATTGGGGGAATATTCGAGAAGCGGCAAAACGATAACATCGAAGATCAATAATCGAGACTAGACTTTTTATAACTTTTCGATTAAATATATTTTCTGCGATATTGCTTATCTTCGCAAACCAGCGAATTCCGTCCTTTTTTTTTTTGAGAATAAGCAAAATATCGTCACCCTCGCACGAAGTAGTAGCTACCGTATATTTTCTATACTAAGGAAAATTTTCCAGAAAATCAATGTGTGTATATTTTAAATTACTGAAACATATATATGAATGATAAAGATTGTTATAAATCCCATTAACAAGAATATACTACAAAACACAGGGTCCATAGGTCATTCGTAAAAACACCGCTTTTACCACAACATTGTGTTCACTTTCTATATCTTTTTGCAAAACACAACAGGGATATGACTCGGTGAAGGGTATGCTCGCTGCTTCCTTTAGTAGTTTGAAATTCACCACAACGTGATGTGATTTTAACATCTTGTTTGCTTTAAGTTTTTTACGCAAATGCATGCCGGATCAGATTCAAATGTATGTGCTTACGGAGCCTTGCTCGGAGTTGCTTTTAGTGGATAGCTGCCTGAAATTGGTTAATTTGGGGCCTTCTATGCATTTTAAGTGGAAACTAGGACCATTAGTACCTGTGCAGGTTCTAAATGTATCACCATAATATATCTCGACCAGTTACGCTTTTAATAATAATTACAATAAATCATGCCTTTACATCCCCCAATAGATTTCGCCAACTACAAAGGGTATTGGCCGGCCATGAGATATTATTACGCCTGCGTCTGTGGTGAGTTTTAAGATATTCGTTTTCAGTATTTGTGAGAAAAGCTACAGAAAACCCTGAAAAATGGAGTGAGCACAGCACACCTCAACCCTGAGAAATAGCCGTGGTATTCGAACCCAGGACCTTGGGACTGATAGCCAAACACGCAAGGCACTGAGCCCACCAGCTCCGACTTTTGGACTTTCGGAAATCGTCATGACATAACCATTAGTGGAATTACAAACCTTGTTTAGAAAATACTCGCATTAGGTGCATTAATTTAGTACGTCGTAGCCATATTTTAAAGAAATCTTAATACCCTAAGTACCACACAATTTAGTAATATACGCTATAGGGTAATTTTTCTTTGATTACCAGTAAGATAATGAAATTCTTCTGCTGCTTACGCATGTTAGAAAACATTTTCCTAACTATTTTGTGAAGATAAGTCTGAAAGGATAAGCTTACTTATATGTGCAATTTTAAAGGATCTCTGCTTTTAAGCACCGCTTATATTAAAGTGACACTTTAGATGTTATATGCTTTAAAATTATGAACACGGAATCACATGAAAATCATAGATGAGCAAACATCGTGAACCCTACCTAAGAACTGGAAAAGCTTTGAGGATAGATACTTGGTTTGAATCCAGGGTCAGTAACACGTATCAACTAACAACGTGCTTGTACATTGATTTAGTAAAATGTGTTTGTAAATCTCTAAAAAAAGTAACAAATCCTTCTTGTTAGCAGTTACACCACTACACAAAGTAATATGTGTGTGTGTGTGAGGAAGAATTTGCATGTTTTACCACGGTGTGAGTGCAAGAATAGGCTTTCATTTGCTGTAAATATGATTGAAGAATTGTTATTCATTGCTATAATCATTACACGAGGCTCCAACTCAAGAAAGAGCTTTTATAATCACTTATACACGTATAACGTATATAATGAATTGATACCGATTCCGACACTAGATGGATGTTGCAGACTTCGAAATTAACAAAGAACGTTTCTTTCTAGTTTTGTCCTTGTCTTTACTTTTAGGAGCTTGTACGAATTTCTGGCTGGAGTTTTTCACCTTTTTTGATTATTCATTCGATGAATAAAACACTACACTTAATACAATAAGTATATTGAATATTTCCTACTGAGCTACATGTTGTATTGACTTAAGTTCCGTTGAACTGTATTCAAATGATTTACAACTTGCACTGACTTACACTGTATACTGACGTTAGTTATAAGCAACTTCGGTTTTACCTTAATGAGTAATCCTAAGCTGCTTAGATTATCCTAGAAAATGAAACGTTTAGATATTTGGTATAAGAGAATAATTAACATAATAGGAATAAATATAATCCTAATTGAAAAGATAGCGGATAATTTCCGGGATTTTCTTACAACATTCGTTAGTGAGACTTAGCAGTACTAATTACACGATACATAGATTAACATAATAGCAAATATACTAGGAAATAATAGACTAAATATCTCTGCACAACTAAATGGAAAGTAGAAATTAATGGGAGTACAAACATATGAATTATTATCATGTGAAAACACTAAATATGTAAAATATAAATTAAAACCTCGTTCGGATGATCCGAACAGAGCTTTTATCTGGATTTACTCTAATATTTAGTTTTTAATACCTTACACAAAACATACGTTTTGTGAGCGTCCTTGATAACTATCGTTTGGTATCTATTTTCCAAGTTTAGTTTCAGTAAACAACCGCATAGTTTTGAAAACAATATTGATTAAATTTGGTCCAACTTCGCCCATAATGAAATTTTATTAAGCTAATTCATGGAAAACGTTTTTAAGTTCATTTTACATGACGATACATGTATCGGGTCTAATAGAAAACGTATAGGTATTGAATATCGAACGATGCAGTGTATCCTAAAATTCTACTGTTATTTGAAAAAATGTACTCCATATACGCAGGTATGTCACGCGTGTTGTCGACATTTCGAAATTCATTTGACGTGGGAAAATACGTGATGATTCGATCATATTGGATACGTTCCCTTTTCATCATCGACAGCTTGAACGAGCCTCGAAAAACCAATATATTACGCAAGTTGCGAAACATCTTTCGCTGGTATTTCCTATCGCCGGATGTATAAATTTTGTGAAATTAATCGCGGTTTTTAATATAGAAGCAAAAGCATTTCGATACTAAAATAAATACGTACATACTTTTTATACACAAAGCTCTTTTGCCGTTACAAATTAAGACTTGATAAACAGCTTCCTTACAATTTTCATATCTAATGAGAAGAAAAAAAGAAGGTATCAAAATATTCGTATATAAACAGTTTTGGGTTGTAAGGCATAATTATCTTCCTAAAACTAATTAACGACGAAATTGTTTTACTTTTTTTTGACGTTCATTATTCACACTCGTACGGCTTACTAACAAAGTAATACGCGATACAGACATGGAGAAGTAAAGAGTAAAGGAGACCCATACTTCACACCTTGGGACCTATCAGGATAGCTACCAGATGGACAAACCTGAAGAGCGAAAAGGCATTTCTTGAAGAGAATAGGTAGAGTTCCCCTTATTAAATAGAAGCCTGACATTTAATGGGAATGGTAATATTATTTTGTATAAGCGGATCTTAGGAACTATCACTTGCTTCCTTGTGTATTGAGCGTGCTAAAATCAAGCAATTAACTATGGTTTAAATAAAAATAAATAAAAATTTAAATAAATATGTTAGAAATCATCCGATCCTTTCTCCACATTAGGGTGTATACAAGCATATTATTACAGTTATTTTGGCCTTGTATGCAGATGACCAGTAACCATTCCATTCTATTCATATACATATATTGGTTTTCCTGATGTGGAGGCTACGGCATGTCAGCTGTATCACAATTTCACTATGTTTCGTATAAATTCCTTTTATTTTCCTATCACTTGCTATCTTAATAATGTAAAACAGGATTTATTTTAGAAGTATTTTTTCAATAGAGAATCGTTCTTTAAACAACATAAGGTCGTGGTTACGATATTCCTAGAGCAGCTGTATGTGGGATAGCTCAATGCTTTGAACATTGCAGTACTCTCAACCGAAGTATATTGCCGCCGGATCCAGCTTAAGTAACGTATTCACTTCGATGTTGTGTAAAGATAATCACAGGTATATATCTGTCGTTTCATATTATGAATGAAGCCAAGCATTTATCATGTTCCAGTTCTCCAGTATAGGGTAGATACTCGAACAACTCTATTGTTTGATTATATGCGAAATACGATAACCGGCCGTTCAACGATTTGTAAATTTAAAGAATGATTAGAGTTGGAAATCATCGTGGTGACAGGAGGTTCGAGAAAAAGATGATTTATTTTATTTAAGAGTGTTTTTGTTCATGTATGTTTTAACTAGAGAATACTAAGAATATACTAGTTAAACAAGAATACGTTATTCAGCTACATATTTATGTAGACACGTTACAGTTTTAAATAGATCAAAGTAAGAATAAAGAGATAATATAGCTATATTCCTCCATTTACTAAAAATAAATAAATAAATTCTTTTTGTGTGATTTCAAACTGTGCAATGATTAATAGGCGAAATAATACTAAAGACCATAAAAATATAAAAACCTACAATTTACGTTAGCGCACAAACGCTTCCTGCTAAATTTAAATCAAAGTAAGCTTAAGAGCTTTAACTGTAATGTATGACAACCTGTGGAATTCGAGTTACCTATGTCAGTATATATGAGGATCATCCAGAAAGTAAAGACCGTTTCTTTTTCAGACATTCTCTACGGCTCCTACACTACCTTGTGATGAGTTCTTCGTGTTTTGAACGTTCTACATTTTCCAGGTTATCCATGTACAACAAAGAAGCAGTTGCAAAACGTGTTCATTACTTATTTTCCATTGGTCTTCTTGTATTACGGACTATATGTGCTGCCGCCCCTATAAGGTGTATATATGTAAATCTTTGTTAATATTCAATTTTTATCACATAAAGATTAAAATCTTAAAGTTGCAAGTCGTCGCAACATTCATTACTTATACAGAAAAAAATACACGTAGTACATATTTTCTTAGTATGATGTCCCAAGCGGGATTACTGATGTTTTTGCCAGGTTGGAAAATGTCAGTTCGTAATATTAATGGTAATTAGAACTTTAAAACAACACTCTGAGATAATAAAAAAGGCCACTCTCGCAATCTTTAGTTGACAACAGTCTCTTAAGGTGCCGCATTCCCAGCCGCATACTCAGCAGTCGTCTAATTTCTTAAAAATACAATTAATGAATTCAGTGTATAACATTCCGGCTGAAAATATTTACAAAAAAGTTTCTTCTACGTTTACTGTTTGAAGTTTAACTAAAAATAATATAAAGACAAAAAATTCAGTCTTTAAACGACTTTACCTTCTTTAAGGTGGCATTATTTCTAGAATATACAGAAGTGTATTTAATTACAGGAATTTATATTGACTTGGGTCATCGGTATAATTTTTAATTGCAATGACTGGATTCCGGAATTGGTTCCAAGTTTATGTGGGTACCAGTGCATTTCGTACACATTTATTCTGATTTAAAGTATTATTTTCTTCAAACAAGTCACATAACAGTTCAATCGTTTTTATTATTTCAATCTCTTCAATCATGATCATTGTGGGAAGATTATTCTATTAAGATAGCTAGTGAAACTTCATGGGCAGAAAATAATTATGGAAATCCGAGTAGTGGTATCATAAAGTAGCCATGGCAATTCATTAAAATATGTAGCCGATTTGTAATGAAAATAATTGCAAATAACTAATGCTCTGAACTGATGCTTTAAACTCCTTTTAAATGCACGTGCAATTGCCTCGATTTAAATCTAATGCATTGCATAGTTTTTGTGGTGATGGAACGTAAGAAGATGGTAACATAAGGATGAGAAACTTAAGGGAAAACTGGAACGTTTAAATGCTGTCATGGGATGCATGCAGAAAATTTTGAAAATGTACTTGTCGCATCATTGGACCCGTTACAGCAACCCTAGTGTAATGTATTATAACGATCGGGTGCAGAAATATTTGTTTTCGTCGAGTAAAGTGGGCTTCAATTCTAGTAATAAATGCAAAACTTTGTTGGTCAGAGCCAAAAAGCAGTATGACATTACCGGATTTAAAAGCAAACTTTGTTTCTGTGGTACTATTAATCCCTGTAAGAAGTGGAAACCAAACATAAAGATAATGGCAAAGTAAGCACCTTGTTTTTTAACTTATCCACTCTTTTATTTATAAGGAAACGTTAAACTGATGTCAATATTAATACTAATATTGACATGAATATTTACACTAAACCACCATTGGCATTAATAATGATAAAATTACAATTTCCTTGGAATTACCCAACGTAATTAAATTACTGAAAAAGTATCGGTCTCACAGGGCACTCGGACCCAACATTTTTATATAATTAATATAATTTCAATATTTTTACTCTGTTGAGGTTTGCCACGGATATATCTAATCGTTTTGCGAGCCCCATTTCTATTCGATTACGTTAATTTAATTCGTAAATCCACTAGATATTGTCTTCGTATTGGCGCTAAGTTAGCCTGACTCACTACAATGAGTCTGTTGTTTTTTATTTCGCAGGATTTTCATCAAAATCTTTTTGGAAGGGGTCGTTCTTTCTTGTGTAAATTTTCCCAAACTACTTATGTAAGAGGTGGCGCAACTGCAACCGAACAACAAAGCTACTCAAATGTCAACCTCACCTGAACGAGATGTTATCCGATACACCTTGCTAGAAATCCATAAATTACAAAAAACAGGACCAAGTCCCTGTTGTTGAGGAAAGCAACTAGAAACTACCACAACTAAGAAATTATTTCCGATCGAAAAACCTTTGATGAGGTGATCGACAACCTTCGATGACGGAGGTGGCACAAATTGTAGAAGATTTTATACGTAAGTTCGTGAGCTAATTTGTTGTTCATGTAAGTTACAATGTTTATCACTCCTTTAGTTTTGTCCTCCTTGGCTTCTTGGCTACCATACTTATCAGTTCCTGATAGGTTACAAATTATTAGATTTTGTTCTCTAGACGATGCTAGAGGTTAATAGTACCGTTATTCAAAAAGATTCCAATAGTTAGACTGGTATCGTTTTACGTTTTTGCAACAGTATCCCTAAGGTTATTTGAAGAAGAAAATTGACTTTTAGACTCTGAGAAACGAACACCAGTTTGTGATCTTCAGCTTTAACGCACTACATTTGCAAATTCGATAAACGGCTACAAGTAAATAGTATGACTTTTTATATATATTGAAAAATTATTATTAGAGCAATAAGCTACTAACATTATTACTATTCAACTTAAACATACAGGTATACTCGCTTCACACTGCCGTATCCGTTGTGACGAATGAATTCAACTTTTGGTTAACCTCTGTATATCGATAAAAGTTAGTGGAAGACTGAAAAGATATCTACATAAATTCACTTATAACATGTACTGCGATATAATACAAACCAAAGAACAAAAAGAAATGAGGCTGATTGAATATTGTTTGTCTCAAAGCTAATTTTTGTGTCTGATTAAGGAGCTTTACTCACTTTATCACAGGTAAAACTAATACAGCTTGTACTTTTCCTTATACTGATTTAGATATTTCTACATTGGGTATCGCAAAAGTTAAGCTACGTGCTCCTGAAACGATCGTAATACCACCCTTGTACGGAATAGAGACAAACGACGTTCTATTATTTGTATTAGATTGGTGTCTAGAATTTAGAGTAGCTTTGTCGAACCGGTTCTCAACTTTACAGGGTCAACTCTGAATTTAAACCTAAAGATAACAGTAGAGTCACGACTGAAAACATAATTGGAAATAATTCAGCCGAGAGAAGCATTTCATGCACTGGAAAAGCAACTAAGAAGGTATTGGGTGAATAAACATCTGTGTGACGGAGAACTTGAAACTATCAGGGAATACTCAGAGAAAATTCATAATTATAATAACGTTGCACTGAGAACTTTGAAACCTTCGATATGCACGAATACATTTCCAAGACCAAGAACCGAAAAAAGAAGAAATCCATCATTCTTATTCAATTTACCACGTCTATCTAATAGCGATCAAATCTAACGAAAGCGTTCGAATTTGTAATGACGTACACGTCACGATTAATCCTTATGTTAAGATAAGCGAGTACTATCTAGCAAAGCTAAATTTGGTATATACACCATTGATTTGAGTGGGACTTATTTTTGAGTTTCCGGTTTACCTAAGATCCAGAAAGCATTTGATCATCATATACCTTGGGAATATCGCCTGTAAAAGTTTACCATTTAGCCATTCCTTTGAAGTAATCCTATTTCTACTGTAGGAATTGAATGGCAATGTTTATTCTTTGGATGACATTTTCGTCACAGGACCAGATACAAGTACTCACAATTAGCGATCTCGTTAAGGCTTTTAAAGCAGCTGGAACAAGTGTACAGAATCGAGTTGCATCCAAATGAATGACTACATAAAGCCATTTATAATGATTTACTTATAATTAATAACGCACTTCGATGTTTTTTTGCTTTAATTAAATATCGTGAAAGCTTTGTTGGAAATCTGAGAAAATGGGTTAAAATGGGAAATGGACACAAAGCAACGAAAATATTTTTAGTGAACTAAAGACTCAGACCATAATCTCTATATACTTTAATATATTGCAACCGGAAATTATACGTCATAGTACCATGCTATCATATTAGTTGCTTATATATTATACTTTATAAATTCATTGGAAACAACCCATTTTTGTTACATTTGAAGAGATAGGCACCGTTGTTGCAACATCAAAGAGAGATTTTCTTTTAATTGCAAGTAAGTATTTTTCTGTATTAAATTGTTAAAATTAGTTAACTCTAAATACACTAAGTACTCCTCATTCATTGCTTCTTCAGCAGACCACCGATAACATTCAATTTATCGTTCCGTGACTGGTATCGTTCAATGATCAAAACAATCTGGACAAAGCAAAGGTCATAGGTTAAATCATAACCCAGTCATACGACGAAATACCGGTAACATGCGTGCGAATTTGTATTAAATTATAAATGAAGCGGGTGTGATAGCACCATCTACATAAGGTTAATATTATTAGGTTATATTAATGGAGTTCTAGCTTACCGCTAATGGAGTGTTAATATCCTGCATCGCAAGTTAAGACAATAAAACGTTATCGTAATGTTATTAAAGCGATATTAATTTCAATAAATAGAGAATCGTATTTTTTTCCTTTTCGTTACATTTATTTTAAACTCCGTATATATTTCACCTATAAACGTAATAACTGTCTGCTATACATGGATACTCCAAAATTATTTCTCTATTATCTTGTTCATTATAAATGCTTCAATAATTACATAAACAAGTGAATAACTTTAGAAATTACAGAAGAAATGCATATAGGTGATGAAAAATATAGAATAGCTAAGAAGAAAGAACTTGCTGAATAGAGAACTACCGCCAATTGCACAGCCAAGTCTGCTTGATTTATTACCCTAATGCTCTTGTTAAAGATACGGTTCGTTTTCGTTTCTCTTCTTTCCCAAAAACATAGAAAATATCCGGGACCACTCATGGATTGTAAAAAGTTATGTATTTATATGAGAACATTTGGAGCCTGCGTAGGAAATATTGTACGAGGGGAGGTCCAGAAGTTCGTCGAATGAAAGGGTTTTAAATAAAATAAAACAATAAATCTATTTTTCCTTTTCAATATAATCACCCTTAAGCACAATACATTTATTAGATCTATTAATTAATTTTTCTAAACCATTATAAAAATATTTTTTATCTTTCGCCTCAAAATGGGCCAAAGTTGCCTCCTTTACCTCACTGTCGTCGGCAAACTTTCTTCCACGTAAGTCTTTTTTTTTTAAATTGGGGAACAAATAAAAAACAGGTGCTAGGTCTGGACTCTAGGGTGGATGGACTATTGATTGAAAGCCATGCTTGTGCAGAGCAGCCATTGCAACTTTGCTCTTGTGAACCGGCGCATTGTCTTGCAAGAGCAACACACCCTTGGTCAATTTTCCTCGACGTTTTTCCTTGATTGCCTCCTTTAATTTTTCTAATATCGCTGCGTAATATTTTCCGGTTATGCTCCTACCTTTTTCTTTGTAATCAATCAATAATATCTCCTTACAATCCCAAAAAACAGTGGCCATCAACTTTCCAGCCGATTCTGACACTTTGAATTTCTTTGGCGGTGGTATCCCCTTTTTATGCCATTGCATGGACTCCTGTTTGGATTCAGGCTCAAAAGTGATGAACCCATGTTTCATCACTGGTAACAATCCGCTCCAAAGTCTGTGCAGATTTGTCTCCACACAGCTCCAAAAATTGTTTAGACGCACAGACGCGCTGCTGTTTCTGCAGCGGCGTGAGCATTCTCGGTACCCATATTGCACTGACTTTTGTCATACCAGGTGGTCATGTAGGATACGCAAAATGGTGGTATCTGGTACTCCAACTAATGCAGATAATTGTTTTTTCTTCAAACGGGCATCTTGCAGTACAAGTTTTTGCACTTTTTCGACGATGTCTGATATGGTGGCCTCAACTGGCCGTCCTGAGCGGGGGTCGTCTTCAATCGACTCCCGACCATGTTTAAAAAGACCATGGCACTTATAAATCATTGATTTACTAGGGCACTGTTCCCCATAATTGATTCAATTGATTCAATATGGTTTAAGGGTTCTTTCCTTGCTTTGTAAGAAACTTTATCACAGCACGGTGTTCAATTTCCTCCATAGTTTCAGTTTTCTTCCGTATTGACTTGTTTAGTAGGCAACTATTCGTAAACGACTGACGCTATAGGGCTGCAACTTAACTTATGTACTAATGATGAGTCGCCAATCAGAATAACACCTAGCGAGCGTCCCTATCCCCACTCCATCCACTCCATTCCACGAACTTCTGGACCTCCCCTCGTATATGCGACACGTTTTTATATTCAATGGATAGCACGGTTGACTATGGGTGCTGTTGAAACACAGAATTCCGAATAATTATTAATTATTAATTATTAATTTGCGTGGAGTTGAGTTTACTGCGATACTTGTGAATAAAATAGCTGAACAACATCATATACTGGGAAGAATACAGATTTCATAGAAATGCACTGATCATTATGGTACGCAGTAACAAAGAAAAATACTTTAACTTATTACTGCATGAAAATAAACATAGACTGCATATGTATTTATAAATCTATAGTTGCATCACATATAGAATTTTGTTCCACGCTTTTCAGAATAGAGTGATTGCAATAATTTTAGAATGTAAATAGATATATCCCAGTTAAAGATATGTTTAAATTTAATTTAATGAATGTCTGTCAAAGAATTTTATTCAAATTCTAGTATTTATACATAAATTGAGCAATAATCGACTTGTTTCCGTTTTATTATTAATTTGTTATCTAGATAAACTATATCTCTTAGTTGGTGACAAATCGGTGTTCTATAGAGGCCAAACGTATAACTGCGCTATCCTAAAACCAGGGTTATCATTTTACTACATGATGTAACTTTATTAGAGACAAGAATCTCATTAACACATCTAAACTTAAATGTAGGCGATGCTATTTATTGAAATTGAATAATTCGTAAATATTATGTTTTTTAAGGGTTCTATTTAAGCATATTCTTAGATAGACATTTAGACAAGTAAAATGTTCAAGATGAAATATCTTTCTCTATAATAAAATATTGTTGAACACCTAGTTTGAACTTTTTCGTTTCGTATCCTGGCAAACTTTAATTATGCCTAAAAAATCTTTAACGTAAAAAATATAGTAAACAAACGAGGCAAGTCGAAAACTGCAGCGCGATAAATATAAAACTTAGTATCCAAATTTACATCAAATATTAAAATGTTTCACTTGGCTGTACATTTTATGATATTGTTTAGTTTCTCCAGCATTAAGCTATATATTATCTAGAGTTATTACTACAAACGAAACGTTATTGAATGAAAATGCCAGGCCTCTATTGTTTACGCGACGAACAGGATATAAAATAAGTTTAGAACGACGACTGCAAACTTAAGGTTAAAACGTTTCTGGGTGCTGAACCAGTCAACCTCCGGCAATTTATGCGATATTTTGTTGTACTACGAAATACCACAGATATATTACCGCTGGAGTTTCGAACTTTGGAAATACGTTTCTAGGGAATGCGGATTGAATAAGAAGGAATAAGATAGGCTTATAGAAATGACAAAGATAGAAAGAAGCTCCCACGCTTAATATTTTAGTGTTATTCTATGGACGATAAGGTCGTAAAAGCGTAATGGATTTAAATTTATGTATGTATTGGTTAGCCGCGATTTTATGAAAAAATAGAACAACTCTAAATTCAGATAGAATATAAGAAAAAAAAAAGTGGCAGTGATATTAGAGTACTATATTACGTATCATTTTCTTTTCAGATAAACCATATATTCCCGTAATGATGATAATAACGAGTTCGTTTCTAATAAACCAAAATGAATCATTCAGTGTTACCACTCACACACTAAAGTATCCCTTGCGCATAAGATAATTCTTATAGAAAGCGTCATCGACAATGCCCTCCATTGTTCAACATAAATGTTCGATCAATTGTGAAGAAGTATAAAACACCATAATTATGATTAACATTGGTTTTGCAGTACTAAAATCAAATACCTAATATCAGTAACTAATAGTTAGTTACATGGAATATATTGAGATTAGATAGAGTAGCAACTCTGGACGATTCTGGTGATTCGTCGAAATTAAGAAATATTCAATACAAAGTTTTTATCATGATAAATGCCCTTCTCTTCAAACTTATTGTATCAAATTGAAATACCACTGAAGACTACGAAAGACTTGCTAATGTCAGGTTCAATGTCTCTAGCTTCGTAGAAAATTTGTACTTTGATAAGGAATTAGAATTAATTTGTGTAGAAATTAATTTTAACGCCTTTAAAAGTATGTTTCCATAGAAAAAGATTAAAACATACAATACATACCTACTAGTTAGTTTGTTCTGTTTAACAACTAGCAAGCACCTACATTTTTTTGACGCAAATTAAGCGCAAATTTATGACACTTATCTTGTATTTTACAGCTGATGTATACGACCATGCAAATTTAAATACGTATATACACATTTTCACCTAAGTTAAAGTCTGTTAAACAGGCACTTCGTTGAAAACAGCTTCCTTCAATTTTATTATTTACAGTTAAACTTATTGTGTCTCGTTTAGTGCGTTGAACAATTAAACTTATAATTTAGTCTCTTATCTTGTGTCAACAAAGGTAAATATCGTAGTGAATCTATTGTTTCGAAAAATCGCTGAAGTTGTTAAGGTCGCCAGCTGCTCGGTTACCTTGAGTCGCAATGTCAGAAGTAAGTGGTGTTTGCATCATTGTCTTGAAATAGACAAATTTTGCGCTGCATGGGAAAATGCCGTCAACTGCTTCAGCTGAAATGCGCCAGTGACTATGAAACGGTTTCATCCATATTTTTTTAATCCTACGTCCTTTGTACCTTGCGGTGTCGAATTGCCATTCTCGTACTTTTGTCTTCCGCAGATTCTTGTTCTGAGCCAGTTGTTTGACTTCAATCCACATTATACTTTCTTTTCTAATTTTCTATACATTTTTGCTTTCCAGGTGTTTCGGATTCTACCTATTCTGTTTTTGCCCTCTGGTTTGGCTTCAAAAATCCTCGTTGTTATTCGATCTTCTTCCACTCTGTGTGTATGTTGAAGCCATACCAGTTGTCTCTCCTATATGATTATTTCTATTGACTTGAAATTTAGATTATTAGTGATTGTCGTGTTTCTGATTTTGCCTCTTCTTGGTACTCCTTCTATCCTTCTTAGGAATCTTATTTCCATGACTGTAACTTTGGTTTTAATTCTATTCCTGGTTGTCTATGACTCATTGCCATATGTTAGTGTTGGTCTGACCATTCTTTTATACACTCTTCTTGTCTTTACGTCTACGTCTATACGTCTTCATATCTGTCTACTTATAAAAAAATGGAATCAACTAAACAATTTAATGATTTTAAAGATCAAACAGCTAAACGATTTAAAAAATACACTAGAAAACAACGAAATGACAAGCTACGTTGATGTTGCGAAAAACGTTATTACTATAAAACCAAAAATCAAACAATATAGTAAGGTTAAGGGAAATAATGTTCAAAGGAATTTCAACCTGATCCTCTGGAAGTAGCAATTATGCCGTTGAAAAATATTAAAGAGACGGGCGTGATTATTAAATATAAAAGTGGAAAAGTTTCTGCAAAAGTTAAAAGGGTTGTGGGAAGAAGATTCAAAAAGAAATACAACGTAAAGCGTCCAGAATTACGTAACCCACGTGTGAAAACATCTGATATCGAAGAAATCATGTACGAACAAACAGAATTCGTTCGTTTCAGATAACACTGGCATTAAGATAATGGTATAAATACTCCATCTAACCACTTAGGTCATTGGTTGGGCTAATTAAATATTTAAAAATTGATTTGTTTTCCTCCTTAAATTACATAAGGGTATTTTTTTATTTATTTTATCCCAATCTTGGGATATTCTACAAATACTTGCAACGCGCTCATGATATTGTCTTTAGGGCTGCTCTTCGGTTCTTGGGTTCTCTGTCGTATAGGAGATTTGAAATATCTTAATTTCGATAATTTTGTTGTGATCTTCTTCTGATGTGTAGTCAGTCTCTTCACAGTATTGCAAATTTCTATGACAGAGAACTTGATAACCGAAGACCACGAACAATGAGCGTGAAAGTTTTACTTTGATATTGTCTTTATTTCAGATATATGAGTATTTAAAGGTAAAATGAAAGCCGTAAAGCATCGCGAAATACATGCGAATGCATTTTTATGAGTAGCGAAGCTTGAAAAGTTCACTCGTTACTAAATAAAAATTCCACTCTGTTATATATCACCAAGATAAAATAAGCAACGTAGACGAACATGATAGGAAGAAAATTCTGTTTTAGATACATGTATATATAAGAAACGTTATTCTTTGTTTCGTAATCTCAATTTGTGTATTACCATTCCTGCATACGAAATTGTGCCCTGTAAAAGAATTTTCGAAACGACGTTTTTTACGTGGAATATGTCACGTCTCTGGCTTCGTCACGTGTACTATAAGCAGCGACCCACTTTAGCTTTTTCCCGAGAGTATACCATTGATAAACACTGTGTAGCTTAAAGTGGCGAAAAAATCTAAAAAGGAAAGACTTACATTCACAGCTTTTATTGAATTATAAGTTTTTCTAGGAACTGTTGTGGTTTGATGTTTACTAACGAGAAAAGGTGTATATATATATCGAAGTGCAGTAGCTCTCTAAAGGAATTTTCCAACGAGTTCGCTATTATTTTCGTCTAAAGAAGGATTGAACTAAGTAACCTAAATTCAAATCTCTTTTAGACATCTCCGTCTTTAGTACTGCGTAAAGTAACTTCAAAGGTTAATATATAAACGAAGAATTAATTGCAGGATCATAAACAACGATCTGTTAGACGTATTTCTAAAGTCAGGAGAGATAGCGCGAATCTTGATGAAAACAAAGGCAGTAAGCAACAATTACTTTTAATTCAGCTACTTACAGCTGTCTCTGAGCTGTTCGATAGAATACGTCGAAACCTCTTCCTTCACGGCTTGCTGGTAGCTTTAAACGATAGTATATAATCTTTCTTATATTGCTATTTTCATAACTTCGCCATCATTTCAAACCGTTCTTCTTTTTCTCTTGTCACAATATTTGTGCAAGATATTCCAGGAATATTTTCTTTCATGAATTTGGCAATTTTAGTTACAGTTTGATGGCAAACACCTTGCTTTTGTCCTATTTCATCCTAGAACATCATGCGTTTCGATGATGTCTGTGGGACGTCCGCAATGTAAGTTTGCTAAAATTAATTTTGTTTCAGTGATTAATAAAAGTGGTTTCTTTTCTTTAGCATTATTGTGATTTAGCAGCTCCAGAAGTAATCCATACAAAAGAATCGAAAGTGCTATGGATTTATTTGTTTATATCAGATCTTTTAAATTATTCGGAGTGATCCTGATTTTATTGATACGACTGTAGATTTTCTTATAGTTACGTATAACTTTACTGCTCTTTTGTATAGCGGCCCAAGCCTATAAATCAAAACTTTTTGAGGGTTGTTTTACATTTAAAAAGCGATTCTTAATACTTCAGTACCGTTCTATTCAAAAGTGACTTCCGTTTTTCTGCGTTACATGAAGATTTCTTACAAATCGAGGATGCAAAATTCACATACTTTGTTTGAAAAGTCAAGATTTGTATAAGTGCTGAAAATCTATTTGCGAATTTTTTATTACAAAATTTTACATTTAGTTCACTTTATATATAACACATCTGTAACATTTTGTTCATTTGGTTTAAAATGTTTGTCATTTGGATTTTTTCTTGCATGTTTTTGGAGAATCCCTACACAACATCCAGTAACAATCTGCAATCACTGAAATACTACATCGTTCTTGATATCTCTTATCTGTCTCAATTTCTCGAATCTCCTAATAAACCTTCTTCTTGCTCCTCACTAACTGCACCTAGGTTGCCAGAAAATAAATTCAAAAGTAAAAAAAACACAAGGTATTTTTTGAGACGCAAGTTGCATTTCGAAGTTCTGAGTTTCTATAGAATGCGGTTCACAATCTTAACATAACTTGCCTTTCAAGCATATTTTTCTATAGGAATTTCCTGTCTTCAACTAGAGCTCTGATTTAGTGACCCACAGATATTCCTTTCAAAAAGGAAAAGAGATTTTCGGATGAAATATTTACGAGTCAAGTCTTTGACAAATTGTTTCGTTGCACCAAGTTTGTATAGAAGAGTGACGACAAAGGGATTTTCTTTGGCTTACCTCTTACCTTATTATATTTCCACTATCCTATGTTAAACTTTCCATTCACGGTCAATGTCTTTGTTTCCTCCTCTTGCCTTACTATCTTACTTCCACACATAATGTGGAAATTTTGCATATCACCGTTACTGATCCAATGCCAAACAGATCACCTTTAAATCTCCACACTCCAACTACTACCGTTCAGCACATTTACTTCAACTACTTCAAATTACATTGAGTATGTTACTAGACCTGAAGAAAGTGCTGTAGCATTATATACCAGCACAGCCTCTACACTTCTTTTGTTAGAAGCTGCAACTACAATCGTTTGGATCGTATTTAAGAGGATACAGTCTGTTCATTAGATCTTGAATATTATTACGGTGTAGCAAATTTTATTTATCACTGAAGTATTCCAACAGATCTCTTTCTGTAGGAAATCACTGTCGTACTAGTAACAAGTACGTTGTTTTCCTGTAATCTGCACCACGACAGCTTAGCCGTATCTTTGAGGGGATTTAAATCCCTTATTAAATCATTTAGCTTGGCCTGCGAAAGTGCTAGTGGCACATTCGACATTTTAGGAACTCGTTGCCATACACGAACGATGGTCAATCACTGTTACTGGCTGCATCTGTATCAAGTTAATTACTCACTGTAGGTGGTTTATATATAGGAACGCTAGGGCCGTAGACCACTGGTTTTTTAGCAGGCATTTGTTTGAGTATATAATTTCTTTTTTGTTCATTGCACTAAAACCATTCACATTGCATGTGCAGGAGTAACAGTCACTACTGTGAATTTGAGGCTGCCGCCACATCATTGGTGTCTCAAAATGTAGCGAGTTCTTCTTCGCGTTTTTCTAACTTTGAAAGTTTTCAACACCAACAGTGCGCACAGTATGAGGATTCCTAAGCTTGGACTAAATTTAAATTAAATTTCGAAGTACGTCTTCTAAGCTTTTGTCACAAATGAGGTTATTTTCCGTCTCTGCGTTTTCACACAAAAACTACCACAAATACAGCAAAATGAATTTGAATTATTTTCATAAAACCTTCTTTTCACCATTCTGTAATGAATTACATATGATAAATGTAACAATATTGTAGTATTTACAAGTTTATTTCTTGCTTTAGAGAACAACTATTAACGTGTGTAATGAATGAATTCATAACACAAGATAGTGTAACCAGTTGGGGATATGCTGCCATCTGCCTTTAAACAGAAGTCTGTTTAAATAGATGAGATTATTCGTGCTCGTACAAAGGTACTACTCAAGAAATAATTTATCGCGCTTTACAAAAATATTCTTTTATTTTACGTAATTCAAAGTAGGGTTTCATAAAACATATTATTGAACTGAATGATGATGTTGTTGGTGATCAAATTAATGTTATAATACCATAATTGTTAGGGATTTAACATTGTTTATGTATTTTTTGTATAAATTTTACTTTTCTGAGGAAATGTATTTTATTTAATACATGTTCTACTAATTTACATATTTTATGTCTTTATGTTTTTGGAACAGTATGCATTAGCATTAATGTTATTTTATTTTCCTTTTTTTTGTCATTTATTTTTTACACATTAACCTTTATTGTAACTTCGTCGTTCGAATATCGGCAGTTTTCAATATTAAATATTTTCAAGTACGAGCAGACAACTTACCAAATAAACGAGCATTTTCTACAAGTAAGTGTTGGTCAAGAAATTCAAGAATTTACGAAGAGACTACAGCGAAACTGTTCTTCGAAACAGGAGATCGTAACAATAATGTATAATCCAGTGCATCGCTAAATCTCTCCAGGGTATACGCCAGAATCGTACCTAAAGGTTAGTGCAAGCAGTTGTAGCAACTAGCAAGCTGCAGAAACTATAATTGTTTTTCCTCAAGCGAATACGAAATAAATTACCGTACAATTTTTGTTAAAGACATTTTTTAAGTAGACAATGTTTAACAAGTTACAAACAACACGTTCACTACTACTACTTTCTACTACCCTGTACATACATGCGTTGTGTACTACAAAATCTCATACAAGTTTAAACTATTCGAGGTGTATACCGAAACATTTCTCACTAAAAACTTTGTCAAGACAATTGAAATGCTCGGCAATGTGTATCTGGAATGTTCCATACATGTTACTAAGGCAATTTCCTTTAATTAAACATCCGCATCCACCTCATCTTAAGGGTGAATGTGTGATAATCAAGATGCCTTTAAAATCCCTCATAGCTTGTATAACATTTACATTCGCTGTAATTGCCGAAAACGCGCGCGAATAGGAACATTCAATTATGAGTTAGAAATGGCTCTTTTCGTGCTGAAGCTCAATCTCGAAATGTTAAAATGTGATTCAGCAATGGATTACATAAATTTATCCGCGCTTTGTACAGATATTCCTCTGTTATCTTTCATCTCATTGTAAAATGTTCGTAATGTAAATTTTGTAAGGCTTTTATCGTCGCGTATTTATAATTCATTGGGAACGGATTCTGGAATACGGACGTTTGCATATACGATTTCTTGAAGCTGAAAGTCGCGAATGAACGAATTTTTGGTTATATTTACATTAAATAGATTGCAATTTATGTGATACTCTATATTTGAATACTTACATGTTCTTGTAAGTGTGCTAGTACACGGGCGTAGATTTAATTGCTAATTATTTCAGAAATTGTTAACTCGTGTTTACTATGCATAAATACTTTTCATGCCATTACAGACTTTATTTATTAAATTGTCTGGCAATTTTTATATCTCTTTATTTATAAATATAGATATTACTTAGCGAGAATAAATCATGAAGTAATAGAAGGATAGTTTATTTGCAATTAAGATATATTTGTGACTAACGTAAATCCAACAACTTTTTAGGCCTTGGACGCGTATAGTGAGAGTCGGACTCGTACCTATACTCAAAAATAGCTATTTCTGTCAAATGTTAATATTCCACTTTGGGAGTTACGAATGTCTTTTGCAATCATCTTCAAGCATTCCTTACCATATAGCTTTTAAAACATTTTCTTATTGAAACTATATTAACAATATTTACATAAAGTGAGTTTCAATGACACAAAATCCCTGGAATTTAAATCTGCTGCTATAGGTTCATTTTAACTAGTCAAGCAATAGAATATTACTGAATAATGGACTCCCTTTATTTTAAAAAGTCACAAGTAGAGATGGATAACATATCCTGTCGTATTATGCTCTTTTACGTCACTTATGTTATTCACAGCAAGTAGATATAGTGTTCGTAGTATTGTGCAACGTGCTTGCTTTGATGTCAAATTTGTGATCGTTTTATTTATAATCATCTGGTTGCCTATATGAGGGTTGTATTTTGACTTTTGTATATAGAGCTGGAATAAAACAGTAGACAGCTTTCAAAGGTTTTGTTTTTCGAAGTATTCTTCACAAAGATTAATGCACTTCTGCATACGTTGGAACCAAATCTGGAAGCAGTTATTCCACTCGTTTCTTGGTACAGTCAAAATTCCGTTCTCGAAGGCATCGACTGCCTCCTATGATGACTGGAACCTTAGACCACGCAGTCCGTTCTTGATTTCCGGAAGGGTAAAGAAATCATTGGAACTTAGATCCGGACTCTACGGAGGATGGTCTAACAATTTAACGTTTTGTTGCGATAAATATTCAATTGTCTTGCGCACTGTGTACGAACTGGCATTGTCTGTGTGGAGGATGATTCGTCGTTTGGGGTTGGTTTTTCGAAGCTCAGCAGTTGATTGTATACTAACTGGTTGTAACAGTTCTTTTAATCTTAGAGTTGATACATGACTGCGTTCCAGACAAATGTCGTAACCATCTTTTTCGAGACACTGATAGAACAGATGACTTTTGCAGGCTTTTCTTCTCCTTCAAACTTCCAAATAAACGACTGTCGTTTATTTTCCGGCTCGTATGAGTAAATCCAAGATTTATCGTCACTGACGATGTTGTACACGTATTTTAGAGTTTCCGTTGTTGAAGTGGTCTACAATTTTTGGAGGTCAATTCATCCTAACAGTTTTCTCTTCTTCGGCCAACAGATGTGGCATCCGACGGGATAATTATTTTTTTACGTACAACTCTTCGTGCAAAATTGTTTGGATTGAGATCTTTGAAATCCCCAATGATGCCTCAATCTTCGTTGATGACCTAGCGTACAGCATCAACGTTTCCCTGAGTGACTGCCATTTTTGGATCGTCGCTGTGACTAATCCATCTGCCCTTAAATTCTCCATACCAACGAGAAATTGTTGATTGATGTGGTGCTTCATTGCCCAAAAATTGAAACTTACTCGGCAAGACATTCTTGTTGAGATACTAGTTTTCGAAAGTTATAAATAGTTACTGTGGAAAAATGTACTCAGTTTAATTATATTTTAACTGACTTGTCAATTTTGACAGTGCGTTGTAGATACAACACTGCATGTATCGTACTAAAACTTTGGATTTAGATTAACTGAATGTGGCGGTTAATTCTTTAGTACTGACATTTAATTAGTGGCGCCCTCTGCATCCCAATATGCAAAACTTGAAAGACATCCCCCGTATATACCTAGAGGTATGACATAATCAAGCAGACAAGGGGTGAGATTTAGTCATAAAGTTTATGAGGGAAGTACTCTCGACTTGAGAGTAAAATCTGACGATGCTGTTTCTAAATCTGAATCTAACTGAGATTTGAGTTAAGAAGAGGAATTCGTGATTTCTTCAAGAAGGTGGCGATATTGATGACAATGAAATGAAAATGCAAATTTAGGCAACAACGTCATTGAGCATGGACATGAAAGCAATATTATAAAACCAAAGTCAAAACTTATTGGAAATAAGTCGATTCGTTTTCAAATGAAAAGCTTGTTCTGTGATGAATACCGTTTTATAACTCAAAAAATAGTAAAAGAATTCTAATATCCACAGAAGGACAGTTACAGATATACATATATTGAAACTGATTCAGTGACTGCTTGCTTATGGTTTGTTATTAGCAAGTGTAGAAGATTGCGGAATTAAATAAAAAGCTCTCTTTAAGTAAACGTTTCAAACCAGTGTACCCAAAGACAATAATACTAAATCCGTTTTGAAGACATTTGTCGTTTTATTAGATCTTAGTTGTACTACTTTTCGTGGAGGATGTGGACTGATTCAATATATGTCAAGCAAGTCCCTGAAGTTATGGCATAGAATTTTTCTGGATTGATGGGTTAATTTATATTGAAAAAGAAGTCAGTTAAGCAATATAAAAAATCTTAATAAAACAATTGTCTTCAGTTTTATATCATCTGTCAAAAACTCATCAGAAAACCTTATATATATATATATATTATTTCTCCAGTGTGAATTTATTCCAAGATTTATTAAAATGTGGAATCACTGCTGCTGATACAAAATCAAAGGGAAATCCCAATAGACTTCAAACCATCCAAAAGCCATTAGATGTACTCATCTGCATGCATGCACAACGAGATATCCATCAACGAAAATACTACTAAGAAAAAAAAACTGAGATAATCGAGTTCTACTGCCGAATTAAAGGAGGAGTGGATCAAATGAGTCAAATGGTCAGGAATTATGCAGATGAGGGACAAACAACAAGAGGCTTCTTGTAGTATTTGCTAACATCGGTGACAACAAAAAAGAAAAAGTGTTGTATTCGCCCGGCCAAAATTGTAAAAAATACCACGACATACCACAAATGTAAAAAAGAATATTTAAAAAGTACATTCTAATATTTTGTGGTAATTGTCAATAAGATTTTTATGTATTCTTTTTATGTATGTATAATGACATTTTAGGTACTTTGTAGTAACCAATTACCATTAAATACTATTTGTTAAATTATTTTTTTGTATATTCCATTACTTCTAAGGAATTTTCAGCTACGGATTTCGAAGGCTTACAAGTGTAAAATAGATGAAGTTTAACTTATGAGTTCTATGGTTAGCAGTGTAATAGCAAGAACCTCTACAACTGAAAACATACCATTATATCTATCCAATGATGAACTCCTGTGACGTAGGTTATTGTTTATAGATACGCGTCGTAAAAATTAAAATTATATCCTTTACATAATCAAATTTTATTTCTGCAAATTTATTTAAAGTAATTGCTGACGTAAACTCCTTCACTGCTTCTAATTTTAGAAATCTCGTATTTCAGGATTCATATGACTAAGGTATGTATATAAACTACAAAGGTTACTTTATAGACTCATATTAATATCAGGTTATTCATCACTTTTATATTAGATTCAAAGATATAAACATTTTCTTTTTGTACCGAAGCGTGGTCATTTACTCGCTTTAAATGGAGAACTACATCTATATTTATCGTCGATTAAATGGAGTCCACTTTGGTTTCTAAAATTTCTTTCAGATTATTCTTACAAATATTCGTGAATTGCATGTAGTAGTACACGCTTTTTTGTTCTACTGCCTTTCATTATTTTCAATAAGCTGTGTACATAAAAAATTATAATGCCTGTCTCATATTTTAGTCCAAATCCCAGTAGAAGTAGAAAACTAGTAGTTGTATAATTAGTAACTTGCCCAGTCTACCTCCTCTCCCTCCTATTTTTGCAATAATTTTTAACATCTTTCTGTTTTAGTCTATACATGCAAATATGACATATTATTAAATAGTTTATTGATCTCTTTATAACCATTTAGTATCTTTTGATTCGTTGGTTAGTCCAGTTTATTCCAATCTTGTCATAACGGATTCCATGGGCGCAGAAGGGCATCCTTTGTTAAATCCTATCGATCCCAATTATTTTCTATATTACTTGTTATAGTGGGATGAGGTAGCTCGTAAGAGCTGGCTCAAGGTCACCACTTACACCAGAAAAAAACAAATACTAGGTCCATATTCGTACTTTATATGGATGGACTAGAATTCCATATTTTATCGTATGCTTCTTATGCTTCAAAACATTGGCTGGAATGAATAAAGTTATTCCCGAGATTCGTGAAAAATGAACGTGGTAAAGCTGATTATTTGTGGTGTTGAAGGTGCGCACTATGCTTTTACTAGTCTTCTTTATGTTGTTTCTAATAATACGATGTTACGTGGGGATATTGTAGTCTTTGAATTTTGGCAATCAAGTTAAGCACTAGTGTTCGATATGATACAACCAAAGCAATTTCAAACCGTTCAAATAAAACATGTTGATTAATATAATACGGTAACGTTAACGTTGTAATAATAAACGTATAAGAGAATCGAAAAAGTTTTTTATCGAAAGTTTACTTCACATGACCGAATATATTTTCTAAGCTTTATAAAAGTATAAGAAATAATCATTTATAAAGTGAAGAAGCTGACTGGGAACAAAATATAAACGTAAGTTAATTAGTGTTAATTAACTTTGATCAGTGTAAGACATCTAAAAATAGACGTAAAATATAATAAATAAATTAATTTAAATTTTTGCACTTCGCATATAATCCGGTCTCTATTTATCACAATATTAGTATGACATGTTTCACTATCACTATAGCTTCATCAGATATTCAAATACTCCATTCACTCTTTTGTTGTCCGTTCATGGCATGGATTTGTAGAAGAAAGTGCTCTACCACAGCAAACATGGGCTGCATAACACAGGATGTAAAATAAGAAGAAACCATAGATAATAGTGATCAAGGACAACATCCACCATTACATTTGAATTGTTGTATACATGTTCATCTATTAATTTTATCGAGGCATTAATTGAACGAATGAATCCATTTCTATTGCAAGTAAAAGTCTTCTTCAATAACGCTCCAAATTTGGCCCATTATTGCCCATTCTGTTTGCGAAAGACCTTCAGATATACCAGTGAATAAGTACAGTATGTAAGTCTTCTTCCTCACTTCAGGTTTTAGGCATTTTGCCGGTTACGATACCCATCTTTTGTTTGATCTGTTTACTTCCCAAACATCTATAAAATCTCGTTCTGGCTGGTATCCTCGTCACTTGCATCCATTCTACGTATTCCTTTGATTTATTTTTGTCCTACTTATTCTCTCATTTAACACATGGGCTGAAAAGTCCCGGGCCTAACACATAGGTGACGCTAGTTTTATTGCAGTCACCTTTCTCTCAGTTAGTACTAACCTTCAAAAGACAGCTGTTAAAATTTCATGATATTCTATTCATTAGTTTGTGAGTTATTGTGCTAAGAGTCACGCTACTTTTGTTATTTTCAAAACAATGGATCAAAAACAATTTTAATTTTACACTGCTTCTTGATGGGAAAAAATACCATTCAAGCAAAGCAATGGCTTGAAAAGTGTTATGGGGACTCCGCTCCATCAGAAACAACAATAAAACGTTAGTTTGCTGACTTCAAACGTGGTCGTAGAGACACCGATGATGCAGAACGTAGTGGACTTCCAAATGAGGCGGTAACACCAGAAAACATCAAAAAAATCCACAAAATCGTTTTGAATGATCGAAAAGTGAAGTTGCGTGAGTTAGCTGACATCGTAAAGATATCAAAATAACGTATTGGCTTTATATTGCATGAGCATTTGACTATGACAAAGCTCTGTTCAAAGTGGGTGCCGCGTTTGCTCACTGTTGATCAAAAACAAGAACGTGTTGATGATTCTGAGCAGTGTTTGGCCACGTTTAAACGTAACAAACCGGAAAATTTTTCGTCGATATGTGACAATGGATGAAACATGGATCCATCACTTCACTCCGGAATCAAAACGATCGTCATCTGAGTGGACAGCAACTGGTGAACGTCGTCCAAAGCGCCCGAAAGCACAACAATTGACTGGAAAGGTTATGACCTCGGTATTTTGGGATGTGCGTGGGGTAATATTCATCGACTACCTTGAGAAAGGAAATACCATCGACAGTGAATATTATATAGCGTGATTGGAGCGTTTGAAGGCCGAAATTGCAAAGAAACGACCGTATATGGCAAAGAAAAAAATTTTGTTTCATCAAGACAACGCACCGTGTCACAAGTCAATCAAAACAATGGCAAAACTACATGAATTGAACTTCGAATGCTCCCACATCCACCGTATTCGCCAGATTTGGCTCCCAGCGACTACTGGCTGTTCGCAGACCTCAAGAAAATGCTCGCCGGTAAGAAATTTCGCACGAATGAAGAGGTTATCGCTGAAACTGAGGCCTATTTTGAGGCAAAAGATAAATCGTTCTACAAAAGTAGTATTGAAATGTTAGAGCGGCGCTGCAATGATTGCGTTGCTCTTGATGGAGATTACGTTGATGAATAAAGCTAATTTTGAACCAAAAAAAAACGTGTTCTCTTTGTTAGGCCCGGGACTTTTCAGCCCATGTGTTATATCGAAGATGTTTAATTATGTTCTTATATCTCCATTTCTTATTCTATGAGATCTTGTTCTTTCACTGTTTTCAAAAATTTTATCTCTCGTGTCTGTATCCTGCCTTCTTGTTTTTTCATTGTTACTCATCTTTCATTACCGTATAAGAGGGTTGGCACAGCTATCGTCTTGTAAAATGTTATTTGCGTATCGTTTCTTGTTTTGTTTCTTAATGCCCTGCTGATTGTTCTAGAGACATGTGTGAATGCATTCAGTTTTTCTTCTATAAAATATATGTGATGCAGTATTTCAATTTTCAAATTTAATACCTGCACACTTTCATACGGGGAGTAAATTTTACTCATATCCTGTGTGTAAATGTTGCCATTGAAATGGAAGACTGTCAAAGGCCTTAACGTAACATTTAACTATAAATTAAACTTACCGACCGCAATATTTAATGTCACGTAATATTTCTGCATGTACGTTGTTACGATCGATTATTAGGCAGATCCATGATTTTTCACAGGAAAATACAGATCATATGAAATGCACCACAATAAATTTCCAAAAGCAAAGCAGCGTAGCCGATGTTTACATAAAGGATTTCCTTTTTCTGAAAAAAAATGGGGACTAGAAAAGAAAGAATATGTGCCGGAACGTTAAATATAATATAACTTTTGTGCAAATACAGGTCATTGTAATTCAAAGCTTCGCTTTGTTATGTTTACGCTTTTGTATTTATTTAATCATTGGAAGCATTTATTGCACAGTATTGTTTTTAAATCATTTGTCTTTTGAATGAATAATTGATTTCGCATACATTTGCATTTTAACTTAATATCCTGAACCTATACGTTTAGTATGTTTGTATTTATTTAAACATTGACATTATACTGAACACGTTTCTATTTAATTCATACACCACATAGCTCTTTTTATTTAAGTTACAACCTCTTCAAGCTAGAATCCTCTTTTTGAACGGGCCTGTATATGTAAAAAGCAACGATTAGTAGCCTATATATCGAACTACATAATAATATAATGGTTTGCACATACATAAACATGAAATTCCACTAATTTCAATAATAGAACGCGTGCGGATAATAAAATAAGTCAATAATACTATCCGTTAAAATGTACAAATTAAATCGTATCGAATTTATTCATTAATGCAAATTGCCAAATTGACATCAATATATAAAATATATATTAATTATTGTAAGGCAAAATTATAGTGACGAGTATCACAGCGTGTAGATGTTTTACGTTTTGCATTATATTAATGACAGATTGTTGAACCCCGAGTGGGAATTGGCTACATTGTGTCAGTGCGAAGTAGTATGCTGCCACTAATGGGATATAGATTTAAAAGAGAAGTGGAATAGAGAGAGCTTTTCACGCTCGAGCAGCCGGATTGTTTCTGATTGGACGTCAATGTCGGATATCATTTTTGGATGACTGACTCGAGAGTGTTGCTGAAAGATGATAGAATATAGGTTAGAATTCCTCTGGCAGTTAATTACGCGCGAAAGGGAGTGCCAACCTGCGATAGACTGCATGTACAATAATGACGTATGTAGTACGTGCACTGCAAGATCGACGCGGAAGTCGATCCTGAATGTTACATTTTACGCACCGCGTATGCCAGAAGAAATATATGCGAAAGGTGACTAACGATCACACGTTCCTACTTCCTTCAAGTACATTATTCTTTTCAGTCATTATAGGGAATACGAGAAAAATTGTGTGTTTGACAGGACGCACGAGTAAAGCATATGTTTACGTATATCTACACTTTTGAATCTAGTAACATATGCACATTTTTATCCCTTTCTTGTTGTCTCACTCTTTCTTTTTTAAGCATTAGCACTGGAATACGTTTTAAAATAAGTAGTAATTTAGACCAAAGGGATGTGCCAGGTCCACAGCGAGATTTAGTAGTTAAAAATGCAGGCTATAGCACCATCGCATGTTGCAAAATTAACAGTGAACTTAGTTAATTAATTATCTGGTGCTTTGGTACTGCAATACTAAATTGTTGTGAATGTTTTTCTGTTTCTATACTTTACGTAACAGCAGATTATAAGCTCATAAACGGACAGTAAAGAAGAAGATTAAGAAAAATTTATGATACGATTCTAAAAGAGCTAATGAAGACTTATTGGGCTCAATTTCGCTACTGCAAATTTACGATTTCAATAAATTATTTGCTCACTCATTTTCTTTTATCTACTCTTCTCATATTTTAAGTTCCTATACCTTACACTATCCTGATAGTCGTTATGTTAAGTGCACAGTGCAGGGCTTTCATGAATTATTGTTTTTTTTCCTCGTTCTTGCTAACATATATTGTTTACACTTCCACGGCACCAATTAACAGCGTGTAATAGTTAATACACGTTAGTATGGCTTGAGCTGTATGCATTGTTGTATTGTGTCTCTCCAATATTCTCACGTATGTACTGTGGTATAAAATATCAGGGTATTTGTTTTTTTAAAATGGATTCTTTAATTTAAATTTCGTTCTTCTTGTTTCTAAAATCAAAAATAGTGTTTTGTAATCAAAATAACCAAAGATAAGGTTGTAAAAATAAGTATATTAACAAATCAATATATATATATATACCGCCTTTTTGACAAAATATCCTTTTCTAACAGAAACCCCTAAAGTAATCCCTGTGTCGCTAATTTTTAAATATACTAATTTAAAAATACGAAACAAAATGAGAGCAATAAATACAAATAATTTGGAGAATTGATGAAGATTCAACGTCTTCAATTATTGTAATCGTACTCACTTGCACGTAATTTCTCGTCTTTTAAGTGCACTTGTGAATTATATGTTAATAAAGAACACCCAAAGTAGATATCTGTAAAATTTAGAAAAAAAAAAACTGTACAGACTGAATATGTGTAATAAAATTCCATGAAGAGGGAGTACTAACGGTACTTTGCCTCCAACTATAACATCAACCATAATAAAAACAAGGGCGTGGACTGAACTGACGAGAAAAGATATATATATATGGTTTACAGTTACTATTAAAGTCATTTCTTTGGTAAGATTTCCAAAACAGTTTCTCTTCAAGCTTTTAGTTATATTAACAACACGTTTTTGCTATGTACCTGTGTCGTGAGAAGAATGAGCGCATTCGGCCAAGAGAGATTTCTATTGAAAATGTGACACGCAAATCTCGCCTCTATTGAATTTATTGGAAAGTATTTGGATTTTGATGGCTTCTCGAATTTTTCTATTCACTGAACAGAAGTTTAGTTTCATTAAATGAGATCTAGTGGCCAGTATCAGCTAATGCGGAATCAGATATCTGCAGCAATCTATTGCAATGCTCGTGTTCCGCCACACGTAGGTGACCAGCCGTTTTGTTTCCTCTCCGTACACACTACCACAGAAACAGAGACCTGGTAAACACACTGGGTGTAAGGCAGAAGTTTTATCCTTGAAAACCTTAAATTCTTAAAAAACAGAAAATGCATACAGCGGAAGAATCTTATGATTCCTTCTTTCGAATTTTACATTTCTCTGTTAAAGCATTTCCAGAGCATTTTTCAAATGAATATCTATTGACTGAAAAATATAATAAATTATATTTAATGTAACTAGCAAAATATTATTTTCTGTTTTATTTAATTTATTTTCGTTTCTGAGGTGTTCCAATTTGAGGTTAACTTTTAATTTTATAGTAGAACACACAAATTATTTAAAATGAAACGTTTTCAGCTAGTACAAAAGTTGCGGTTTAGTCAGACCAATCCCTAGCCCAAGCCGCCGCGAACCACAGGGCTAGGTGGTCCTTGCGACAAAGTATTAATACCAACTCTAAATTTTCCTAAAAGGGGCCTTACATATCCTAAATTGCTACAAATTCCCACTTCGCCTAAGATGCTCTCAATAATGAAAATAATATCTTGTAATTGACCTATTGCTGCTAAACGACAGGCGTCCATTTCTCTGCCAATATTTTCCATAATATTCTGATATAACTGCAACTCAACTTCACGAATATCATTAGTAATGTTCTCTTTAAGATCCTCAATTTGATTATTAGCATATATCTTTGCTCTAAATAACTCCAAAGCCAGAACTCAAATGCATCGCAGAATTTAACCGTAAATCATGTTTTCTCAAATTCAGAAACTAAGTTTCAAATCTGCTCAATTGAGAATGCATCCCATCACTAAAAATTACATCGTTGAAGAGATAACATGGCCGATCTTGTTGTATGATCTAATTTACTGATTGTCGATTGCCTTAATCTTGTAAACTTTTAAATGAAGATTTTTGGAAAATTCTGAATATGATGACCTTGAGATGTCTGTACGTATTGCTTTTCGATCCTCAATAATACTAGCTCTTACAAATAAACGAAGAGATCCCAGCTTCCCCTTTTCTTCTCTTTACTCCTTTTCTTTCTTTAGCTCTTACAACTGCAATACTTCCTCTAGAACACCACTATGATGATGTGTTTTGGTTTTTAGTCCATAAATTTTGTGACAATTCTCCGAATAATCACAAGTGATAGACAATTTCCTTTTCCATATTCTGTACGAAATTTCCTTGTAACTTCTGCATAGCTTTCACCAAATTTAAAATAATTTTTAATAACAAACACGGTTGTTCAATTTTACATCTTTAATTAGTTATTAACGTCAATGCTTCTACTTGGGATCTGCTGTATAACATACGCTATTCTAGCGCAAATGTAAATGGCGGTAAATCCAAAAAGTAATTTCAAATTAGAACACTCTTTGCTTATGGAGGAATGATGTAGGTTATGAGACCTGGAAAATACTACATCTCGAACACAATTATTAATTTTTCAAATTTTAATTAAGCGAACGTGAAATACGTCGAGTTTCTGGAATGATTTGTTTAATGAGTCTAACTTCATTTCGGTCACACGTAAACAAATGCGAAGAATATGGTACAAAGAGTAATTGCCAACAATTGCCTTTTACTTAGAATAGAAGGATATCCATATTTCTAAAATTTACGAAACAACATCGTGCTGTCGAGTTATATCAACACGTAATGAAATATTTTACACTGCTATTTTTCAAAGCACGTTGTAGTTTTTTTTTTTTAGCAATAGGTTAAGAGGAAGGTTAAACGAAGTTTACAAAATTAAGCTTGCAAAAATACCCGTGGTAAAAATTAGATACGTTAAATGTTTATGGAATTAGGGACCTAAAGCCAAAGTGCGCAGTAAAAAATTAAGGGCTTGTAAAAATGTAAGGTAATAATCTTTTTGTACTTAACATATTTTAGCAGCTGAACGTGCTAATAAGAGAAAAATGTTACTCTCAGTCAACCTGCTAGGTCTCTGCCTTCATATTGTTACAATCTAGTGAGCCCTTCTGAAAATATATATATATATATATATATATATATATATATTTTACAATTTGCAAAGACTTACTAGGGTGTAAATTGCATTTTATTATCTTGAATAATACTTCAATTTTGTAGTCGCAGTTGTAATGGTCACTTATTGTAAGTCGGATTTACAGTTAAGGGTAGGTATTTATTGTTTACATTTAAATCAAAATATATACGCAAAAATAAATTTTGAAAAGTAAGAAGTAGAGCGACCTCAGGATGCGCCATTTAGAGTAGTAAAGTCGAGTTACAGCCAAAACAGGTAATGATATTAATTTTGGCCAAGCAGTATTCAATAGTTTTGAATCTATGGCTACACATTTCTGAGAAATTGTTGATTTTATATCATTGACCGTTATTACACACAAAATACAATATTTTTCTTAATTTTATATTATAACTAATTAAGAATTAAGAAAATCAAGAAGTAGTTTCGGGTCCTGCCATGTTTTGTTCACCCAAATATATACGCTAGTCAAGTGGCAACACAACCAGTAATCTCTTATGACTGAGTAGTTTGACTGATTTATCAAATGGTTATATTTAATATTTTACTAGTGCACCAAGTTCTTGATTTTCATACCATCTCAAAAGTATTCATATATGCAGCAAATAGATACAAATTATAAAAATAACCTGCCAAAAGATTGTCAGCAATGGAATATTTTGATGACAATTGCAATACTTCATTAGAGATGAAGATTCGAATATTTAATTATTGAAAATTGAAACAGTTTTTATTACTTGGATATTATAAAAGTCAGCAAACAAACACTAAGCTGTTTTTATATATTAGGAGTTTGGGTACCACTTTCGAGATCTCGGCTTCGAACCCCGGGCTGTTGCTCCTCAGAAGAGCGCATTTCCGTGGTTTTTCTCGCTTCATGTTGGACGATGAAAACGAATACCTAACGACGCACCAAGCCGCAGGCGTAATAATAGCTCATGGCAGGTAGATACCCTCTGTAATTGGCGGAAGTTGCTGGGGAATACGAATTTATATATTGTATTGACATGATATTTGAATAAATTTGGTTTACGAAAATGTGTCCTCTCTGGTAAACATTATGTTTACATGACTCGAATCCAAAAATTTCTGGTAATTTAATTATATCATTTTAAATGTCGCAGCCTAGATATAATCAGAAGTAATATACGCGTTTATGATACAATTACAGCAACCTAACATCCAATTAAATCAATTACAGATTAGTTATGAGAGTTACGATTGATATTATAAACTAAATCCCAAATCACGTTTTGGGCTTTGTGCATGCAATAAAAATTTCCTTTCTTATTGGCTACTCCGTCACATTCAAAATTGTATTCTGCCTCTTATAATAAATAAGATTCCCACAGTGGCCCACGTATTTGAGACAGTTACACGTATATCTAAACTATATCAATGGTATCAATCTCACTATTTATGAAATCAAAATACTCACTAAAAAGTATTACAACTTCATTTCGTTCTTGATTGGCCACTTTCAGTGTACTAACACGCATGTGTGTAATAAACACATTGTATTATGTTGCCAGTGTTTCTATGAATATAAGAGATTACAAAGGACTAGTGAGAGTATTTTCGTTCCCTCTGCTACTCTACTATTCTTATATTCAAAACGTTTTATTTGCAGTAAAGTAAGAGGGTCATTCGGAAAGTAAAGAACGTTTACAGTTGATTACTGCTTAGCTGTGCAACTTTAATATTGTGTGAGAAAATTAACCATCCGCCAAATGTGAGGTGCGCATTATTATCCGCTTTTTAGGCGCGCAAGAACTCCTATACGTCGAAACTTATAGACAGATAACTGAGGTTTGCGGTAATATGATGAACGAAGCGTCAATTCGGAAGTGGTGTGTCATGTTTAATGGCGGACGGAAGTATTTTCACGATGAACATCACCCGAGTCAGTCCTAAGTGGTGATTGACGGACTCAAAGCTAGGGATGAAACAAAAATTCAAGAAAATAGGCGTTTCTTAATTAGTGAAGTGCACTCATTCTTTCCAGAAACTTGAAGGACTGTGGTGTAAGGAATTGGTGGTACAGATCTGGGTTATAATAAACTATGTGCCAGCTGGGTTCCTCGAATTTTGTCAGACGAACACAAAATCAAATGAATGGCAGCTGCATTGATATTTCTCAGTCGCTATGGCCAGGAGGGCGATGAAGTTTTGAATCACGTTGTCACTGACGATGAAAGTTGGCTATCACATTCCACACCAGAAACAAAACGCAATGGCATTATCTGCAATCCCCAACGAAACCGAAAAGAGTATAAAACAAATTTTGAGCAACAAAACATACGGTTACGGTGTTTTGCGATCGTAAGAACATCCTGTTTATCGACTATATGCCTAGAAGTAAGTCCATAAATACAGCGTGTTACTGTAAAACGCCGCGCTATTCAAAACAAGCGGCACCGAATGCTAAGCAGTGGAGTCACCCTCCTTCACAGCAATGCACGTCCACATGACTTGCTTCAGCAGTTTCGCTGGAAATTTTTTAACATTCGGTATACAGTCTGGGTTTAATCTCAAGTGATTTTCACTTATTCCCCAAATTAAAAGATTTTTTGCGTGGACAACACTACGGAAGTAACGATAAACTTAAGGAAGCCATTAATCAGTGATTCAACAACTTAGCGGTAACTAAGTGTGCAGAAGGCAAAACAGTACAACAAGTATTTAAATTTGAACGGTAGTTATGTAGAAAAGTATCTTGGGTATCTAATTTTATATAAAACACAGTTTCGTTTAATTATATGTAATATAAATGTCTGCAGAAGAATAGTTCTTCACTTTCCGAATGGCCCTCGTATATACATATTGGTGGTGCAGGATCTGCGACATACTTAAATTTCGCACGTTCTTAGTAACATTCACATTACTAGAATGTATAATATACACTACCAAGTGAACATTTTACACACAATATATCATATGAACACAAAGATTTACATCCAAGTTATGGGACTACTTGCTTATGACTCTTTACAAGCTAAATTGCTCAATAAAATTTCTTTTGTGAATGTAGATCCGCATGTACCACTTTTGAATGTCAATATAAACAAGTGATTTTTTACTGTATTACTGGTAAATAAAGAAAAAGCAATAAGAGTACCTGTTATAAAGCTGATTTACAGAAACGACAAAACCTCATTTTGCAGAGATGATAAATGGTAAAAACGAATGAGTATTGCAGAACCAACAAAATACATGAAATATACCATTCTAACTCGCTTGCGTAATTTATCCACAGCCAAAGAAACTAAACATTAAACAGAAACAACATGACAGCTTAAGAAATGGAAGGCGGAAATTCTAAAGGAATTTAATGGATTTCACACCATGTAGTACGCCAGGCACAGCATCAAGAATACGGAAAAATATCTTATAATTTCCGTTTAGAAAGAATCTCATGAATGTAATTGGACATCTAGTAAGCGTTAACAATTCTCAAGTTTCTGGTTATACAAGTAGCCCTGTCACAAAGCGCACGAAACGCCAATCATTTTGTAATCACTTATTTTCAAATAAAAGCTAGCTTGCTTTCAGAGAGTTGGCAAACGGCCAAATTCGGCTACCTAGTTCAAAACGTACTAGCATCAGGTTCAGAAAACATGTTCCATTCACTAGGTACGAGAATAGATGGACCTGTATGAATGTGAAAGTCCACTTATTTCAATATTTAGTCTTTATTAAAGTCTGAATATTACAATCGCTTGCTAAATGAAATATGTAGTCAGCGCTATATAAAATCTAGTGTTTGTTATCGAACAGGCATTGCTGTTTCCTTAGATATCATGTCTCTTTTAGTATTTTATTTGGATATCTCGGCAGCCAACATCACCTGAACAATACCCCGTTCCGCGAACCTCTGTATTATTCGAGTTACGTATGTTAAACATTCTGAGTATTAAAGGGTGCTAAAGCTAATAGGAAATTCAACATCGTATTGCACAGGTAAATTCAGGATTTATAAGATGCAATTAACAATGTAATCATATTTTTAAGCAAATTTCCTAGTGGAAATGAATACATAAATGTAGATTATATGTTATGTCTGGCCAATTATATAAGTTATTGTTTTATGGACAACAAATTTAGTAATTTCAGTACGTCATTTTTCAAGGAAACAAAATTTGAAAAAATTAAGATAGGGATTCTTTGAATTCTGTATGTAATTTCAAAGTGTAAGTGTGAGTATGCAAATGTTGCATCGCTGGATATGGCAGGGTAGCTTTCTCTCTATTCATTCCGGCATGGTTTAATGAAAGGCTGTTGGAAATGTACCAAATGACTATTGATTATTTACCACGATGCAGACGGTTTAGATACTCCGACCGACTTTACAGCTTCACTAACAATCTGTTAATTTTCAATATAAACACTTAATCGCCATTTCCAATAATGTGAATGAAAAATTGTCAAAAATGTTAGAAACAATTTTCGTTGCGTCAACCACTAATTATATTTATAAAATGTAATAGGTAGGTCATTAAATTGTCTCGGATGTTCGTTGAATTGGTGATGTTCGCTGTAATACTTTTTCTTTTAAATTGCTCCCTTCTTGTCTTCTCCCAAGTACATATACACACATTGAATCGGCTAATCTTCTGACAAGAAAACTAGTGAATTTTGTATAGGATTAACACATGGGCTGAAAAGTCCCTGGCCTAACAAAGAAAACACGGTTTTTCTGGTTCAAAATTAGCTTTATTCATCAACGTAATCTCCATTAAGAGCAACGAAATCATTCCAGCGCCGCTCTAACATTTCAATACCACTTTTGTAGAACGATTTATCTTTTGCCTCGAAATAGGCCTCAGCTTCAGCGATAACCTCTTCATTCGTGCGAAACTTCTTACCCGCAAGCATTTTTTTGAGGTCTGCGAACAGCCAGTAGTCGCTGGAAGCCAAATCTGGCGAATACGGTGGATGTGGGAGCAATTCGAAGTTCAATTCATGTAGTTTTGCCATTGCTTTGATTGACTTGTGACACAGTGCGTTGTCGTGATGAAATAAAATTTTTTTCTTTGCCATATGCGGTCGTTTCTTTGCAATTTTGGCCTTCAAACGCTCCAATAACGCTATATAATATTCACTGTTGATGGTATTTTCTTTCTCAAGATAGTCGATGAATATTACACCACGCACATCCCAAAATACCGAGGCCATAATCTATCCAGCCGATTGTTGTGCTTTCGGGCGCTTTGGACGAGGTTCACCAGTTGCTGTCCACTCAGATGACGATAGTTTTGATTCCGGAGTGAAGTGATGGATCCACGTTTCATCCATTGTCACATATCGACGCAAAAATTCCGGTTTGTTACTTTTAAACATGGCCAAACACTGCTCAGAATCATCAACACGTTCTTGTTTTTGGTCAACAGTGAGCAAACGCGGCACCCACTTTGAACAGAGCCTTCTCATAGTCAAATGCTCATGCAATATAAAGCCAATACGTTCTTTTGATATCTTTACGATGTCAGCTAACTCACGCAACTTCACTTTTCAATCATTCAAAACGATTTTGTGGATTTTTTTGATGTTTTCTGGTGTTACCGCCTCATTTGGACGTCCACTGCGTTCTGCATCATCGGTGTTTCTACGACCACATTTGAAGTCAGCAAACCAACGTTTTATTGTTGTTTCAGATGGAGCGGAGTCCCCATAATACTTTTCAAGCCATTGCTTCGCTTGAACGGTATTTTTTTCCCATCAAGCAGCAGTGTAAAATTAAAACACGAAATTGTTTTTGATCCATTGTTTTGAAAATAACAAAAGTAGCATAACTCTTTGCACAATAACTCACAAACTAATGAATAGAACATCATGAAATTTTAACAGCTGTCTTTTGAAGGTTAGTACTAACTGAGAGAAAGGTGACTGCAATAAAACTAGCGTCATCTATGTGTTAGGCCCGGGACTTTTCAGTCCATGTGTTATATGGTTCATCTTGGACAATTACTGTTGCGGACTCGTTTTTGAAATTTATTATATTATATTCGTCTTTATACTATATACATATATGATTTTACGATATTTTTGTTAAAATTATATCACCTTCAACACGCTTTACTTTAATTTCTTTTAAATGAAGTTTCTTGTGGTATACTACTGAACCGTTGGACTTACATATGTATATTAATAACGCTTTCAGATCTTAAAACTATGATATATCTAAAGCGATTATTTCTTAAAACATACGATATATTCACATACAGGCAAGTAAATAATCTCCTGATAGAATTCCAAAACTCTGTTTATGAGATGGAAATCAAATTTCCGAAGAACACAGATTTTTAACAAAGAATAAGACAATAGCAACTGGGAACACCCTGCTTGACCTTTTTCACGCAAGATACAATTTGTTCCGACAAGACAATGCTCTATCATTTCTCCATAGGTTATGCACCATTTGAAATGATGTTCACCTAAATATTTATGTATATGCGAGCGCTACATATACAACATACCCAATTTGTGTCACTTCTATTCATGAAATAAATTGCAGAAGTAAAATATATGTATATAACTTATGGGACCAAACATAATGTAGTTTATTTGTTCGGCTCTGAAACAAGGCGAAGAAGTCCGTGAATGATACGAACGGCTTACTGCTATCGACTAAGTAAATTTAGCAAATTCTAGTTCCTTTGTCATTGTTAAAACAGCTAGCGCCTTTAGTAACAAAGTAATACAGGTTTAACAAAAAATAATGTCTATTTGAAATATACATTGTATTTTTAAAAGAAGAAGTATGAAAATCACAAACCAAAGCGTCATTATAATAAGCAGTATGATTCTTTTTACATTACAGGGATGATCGACCGGCCATGAGTTATTGTTACTTTTGCGCCTGTGATACGTACGCCTTAAGATATTCCTTCTCAGTATTTTTGACAAAAACTACAGAAAACCTCAACCCTGAGAAACAACCCCGGACTCGTAACCTCAACACTATGAAACTTTCTGAGCCATTCATTCTATGTCATGCTCAAACTCAATTGTTTTGTCCATCAAAAAGTACTTGGAAGGAATGAAAACGATTCCCAAATTCGGACGAATATTAGAACAAGGAAAAGTGAAATAATGTAATTCAGCTTTGTAGAATATCCCTTAACGAAATCTCATTTCCCTTTTGGTTGTTTGAGTTGGGAACTTGCTCTGTAAGTACAATTTCATTTTTCCCGGAAAAGATGCTAAACTAGCACTATACTATTAAATATCTTTGACAAAGTTCTACCATAGACGAGAGAACCTCTAGGAGAAAATAAAGCTTAATTAAATTAATAAAACCCCGAGAGTCCTTAAACGAAGCTCTAAAAATAAATCCAAAAAGCATATAATAAGCGATCTTTATCGAAGGCCTTCTACAGTGTAGTACTTATCTCATATTGTATAATTTCGATGTATATCAAATAGCGAACTTTGCAGAAACTAATTATTAGTAACTAATAAAGTTGTAAGCTTTCCGATTTCTTTAGAATTCGGATAAATACGATTTTGGGTACCTTGTTGACAAATGTGCATTAATATCTCACTTCTGAGAACCGGATTAGAGTCTATCCTGATTAGAAAGTAGAAAAGGAGGAAAAATTAAAAAAAAAGGGTTAAAAAAAGTGGGTACACAATAATTCTACAAGTAAATGCCCTTCGAAAGGTAAGTCTTTTAAAATTACAAAAGTTCGGCGAAGTTGAAAATGAATCGATATTACCACTTAGCGCAAGTGCCGTAATGTTTGTTGGAACTTCCACCCGTTATTTACGATAAATTTTAGGAGATAAAAGGAGTAAAATGAAGATATACACATATAAATAAATTACAGAAGGATAAAGTCAGTTTTTGAGAATTTTCCGTTAAATAATCTTTCCAAGTGATACCACGACAACTACAAAAACGTGTAATCAATATTAACGGAATGGCAATAAAAGAAATATATCTGTATTGTGCTTCTGTTTCGAGCCATTCTTTTTATTTTTAGATTCGTTTTTATTAGGCGCACAGGAATAACTCTAACGCATGACATTTGTTTCTTAAAAAAAATCCAAGATATTTTTCAATTAAGATAGGAGTCGCAGACGTGTGCATTAATACAAATTAGGTCCGAGAATTTATGTTGCGGACAAAACGAGAAAGAAATACCGGATGAGTTGCAAAATAGTCTGAAATGTATTCAGACCACTTTTGTGCAGGTGCTTGTTCATAACAGGCTTAGTAAAGCAAAATAATATACGCTAAATGCGTAAAGTTAAATGATGATCACTTCAGTATACGCGTTTGCATCTTCATATTTTTGGCAATATTAGGTTGGCATAAACTCGCCGAAATGATAAACAAGTAGGTACAAACAAATCTACATAACCACAAATTCTTAAATGCATTTATCGCCTGTGATAATATTCTTTAATATACCAGGTATGTGCTATAAATTCTCGGCCTGATATAGAAAAAAGAAACTTGGAACAATATAAGAAATTTTATTTTCAATGTAATCTCCCCTAACTTGTATACATTTATTATTAGTTAATATTTGGATACCCTTGTACAAATAATCTGAAATTCACAAGGAACCATATACAGACTATACGATGGATGTTCCAATTCTTGAAAGCTTCATTCGCGGGTGGCAGCTTGTGAAACGGCGGCAGTATGGACGGGAGCATTGTCCTGCAATAATCATACAACTTTTGTTAATTTTTCACGACGTTTTGCACGAATCACTTAATTGTTGCAATAAAGACGCGTAATATGTGCGCTCTTTAAAGTCAATTAGCAAAATTCCCTCAAAATCCCAGAATATCGTGGCCATCGCCTTTTTCGTTTCGCCTTTCTGGGACGAGGTTCATCAGGTCGCCGCCGTTCCATTCACTCCATTTTCGATAGAGGATCGCAAAAACAAAACCACTGTTTCATCTCCTGTGACAATGGACTCCAAAAACGGTTTTAGATCGTCTCCACACATGTTTAAAAACCACCGCGCATATTCGATTCGACGTTCACGTCGGAGAGCAGATAGAAGTTGAGGTACCCATCTCGCACTAATTTTATTCATACCCATGGTCACACCCACAATGATGATGGAGAATTCGGCGAATACTTGTCTGTTATGTTTGTTATTACTGCTAATTCTTTCACTTTCAAACGGCGATCTTCTAGCACTGAATCTTGTTGAGGCGTTATCACTTCAATTAGTAGACCCGACCGTTGAGCATCTTCGCAGCAATTCCTGCCCCAAACAGAAACATTTTGCCCATTTCATTACAATGGAATACGAAGGAACGTTGTTTTATGTTATTAGGCGTTGTCCTTCTTTTGTTAAAAATTTGATGACCGCGCGGTACTTCGTTTTCATTACTTCAGACAATTTTAGTCACGTTGGTTGGTTGGCTACTAAGAACTACTATTCTTCGAACCGTCGTATTTATAACGTAGACCTCGCGTATGTGCATGCATGCCATGACGGAGTTTAAACGCGCTTGGATCTGTATAAGCCCGTCAGGCCTAGAACTTATGACGCCTACCTCGTATCTTTAGATAAATTTATGATATTTACTCTATGTTGTTACAATCACAATTCAAGACAGTGTGCTAACTGTAATGTGCGCTGTACGCATTACGTTTACATTACATCACGTGTAAAAATGGCCCACACAAATGTAGGAACGTGTAGTATTAGATAATAAATAAGAATGTGTTATTGCAACTTTAAAAACTTCATACACCAACTGCGATAGATGTCTTTGGCAACGTGTTGAACTAAATTGACCCTAAAAACATCCATGAAGTAAGGTAATGTTTCAACAATAAGTATGATACCACTATTAGCTATTGTGGAAATCGACTTTATTAAATGTGTGTTAGTTTTTAATATGAAACAGAACCTGTGAATAAGGAGCTTGAGAAATTGTAGTGCAAAGCCGCATTATAAAAAATATCCTTCAGCGGGAATAAATATTTGCATACATTCATAAATGGGAAAGTAGGCATGTCAGCACAATAAGGTAATATCATGTATTGAACTAGAAATAACTCGTTTTGCCGGCTAACAATAGCACAGCTGGTATGAGTTCGGTTAGCACTGGACGAGATGACTTTATTTACAGCTATATCGCGCAATTGTGCTTTAGTCCACTCGAGCCAATTTTAGAGTGTTTATCGTTGGCTCAACCTACCGTATACTAATGGGTGAATATGCCAGGTAAATGAAAACACAAACTGCAAGGAATACGGGAAATTAATAAATATGCACGTGAGTATTCTGAGCAGAAGCCAACCTGTGGAGTCAACAAAACACAGAAAATTTAAAAAATTGATCGGACCTCTTTGATAGAGTTTCATGGCACATGGAGTTTATAGTATTTCAGGAATCATTATGAAGCAGAAGGCTTTTCGTATTTTGGGGAAAATATATTCCTACTTAGAGATACTTGCAAATATACATGTACGAGGGATGTTCTTAGGTTTTGCATACTGGAGCATAGAGGAAGCTACTAATCAAATGTTAGCACTTGAAATTAACCTCCATATTTAATTAATCTAAATCCAAAGTTTCAGTGCGATACGTGTAGTGTTATAACTACAACGAAGTGTCAAAGTTGAAAAATGAAACTAAAATGAGAATATTTTCGCGCAGTAATTTTTTGTTACTTTCGAAGACAATTATCTCAACAAGAATACCTCTTCGAGTTGATTTCTGTCTTCGGCAATGAAGCATCACATCAGCCAACAATTTTTCGGTGATATGGAGAGTTTTGATGACAATCCAAGAATAGGTGCACCATAAACTGCAGTCACTCAGAAAAATGTCGATACTGTGCGCAAGGTCATCAATGAAGATCGACATGTGACATATCTTATACAGAATTGATATCTAAAACCTCTAATCCACCTCAACGTCCGAAACTCTAAAAACTTGTACAACATTGTCAGCGTTGGTGAATAAACGCCAGTCATTTATTTGTAGGTTTGAAGGTGAAAAGAGGCCTACAAAACTCATTCGTTCTCGCAGTGTCTCCAAAAAGATGGCCGCGACATTGGTGTTGAACGCAAGTCATGTAGCAACAATTCCTCTACAAGATGAAGGAACTGTTACTGCCGATTGGTATACAACCATTTGTTTGTTGCAAGTCATCCACAACTATGTATAAACTGCATACAAGTGAAACACCCATACGGCAAATGTCCAAATCTGTTGGTGCTTATTCAAACCTCATTCAGAGTGGACGAGTAAGCGTTGTGCATAGACATAGGTACAAGAAAAGCTTATTGTGGTGTTGAGCCTACCACTCTAATAATATATTCAATGACCCTTCAATTCATTATGAAATTTGTTTGCTCCACAGTAGTGTAAATTTGAAAGATGTACGTCTACAGAAATTAAAAAATAAATACAATCGCATTTTCGGCACTATTTACGTATTTTCACGAGTACTGCGTTTCATAACGGCAACAGAAAAATGTTGTAAAGGAAGAATTGGTCGAACTAAAGTTAAAAGCATATTATTCATCTTTTGGCAATGACCGTGAAAGTGTCTCAAGAGTAGAGGAAATTAGTAAGAAGCAACTTATAGTTTTCTATTAGCAGTAACTAAATACAGAAAACTGCGGAGTAAGGAGATGAAAAGAGATCATGATCCTGATCTTGTCTATTACCAAGTAGTAAAGAAATACTGTATAATAAAGTATATAAAACATTTCTGTGGAAGAAATTGATGTTTTAATTACCTAAAGCAACTGCAATAATAGTACGACTAAGAAAAATAAATTTAATTTTTTTATGGTCAATTTCAGAGGTCAATAGTTGCTGCTTAAGAGTGTGCTTTGTGTAGCAAGTCAGGCGGTTTCGCAAAAATGGATAAAATCGAATTTCGTGAAGTGATAAAGCACTTCTGAATGGCCGGGAAAACGGCCTCGGATATTCGAAATATTTTGATTTGCAGAGACAACAGGCATCTCGGAAGAACGTGTGAGCCGTATCCTACACGAAATTTTGGGTATGAAAAAGCTTTTGGAGCCATGGGTACCGCGTTTGCTCACGAAATCGGGTGACCATTTCGGAGTAGTGTCTGGCCAGGATCCAATGCAATCCAAGTGATTTCTTCATGCATTTCGTAACCGTGGATGAGACATTTCAGATCGCCCTCGTATAATAAGAACCAATTACGAATATGGTACATTTTTTAACAGTTATTTCAATTTGCACAGTTCTTCCGTCGGACCACAAATATAAAGATTCTTTCCTTCAGCGTTTACGCTCTCTCTCTTCCCCTATAGTTCATCACTAGTTCCATTAACGAATGGCCAACATTCTTTTATATTTTCAGTCATATATGTATGTATATAATTAAAAATTCTATCTTTAAGTATTAGAACTGACTATATATATATAGTACATGGTGTTACAACTTCAAGATAAATATATAATCATGCTCGTATTTCGCATATGTGCAATATGCACGCGTATATATTTATATTAGGTGTAATATATCCGTGTAATATATTAACGTGAGAAATATGGACATTGCAGTAAATTCCAAGCGATGGCTTCAAACAAATGTACCGACGTGGAACTAATCTAAACATGACATTCGAATATATTTCGCCGATGCGTGACTATGCTGTATTCTCTTATTTGTGATAAATTATCGATGTTGATCTATCGTATGTTCCAGTAGCGATACGTCTAACCGAAAGCCAGCGAAGAATGAACCACCATGTCGCTTGTCGTTTTTACTGAAGCGAACATGACAAATACAAACAGGACCTCCGCTCACTTGGTACTTTTATTACAAGTCAATTGTAACTGTGGTGAAGACGATCCTTGAGGAAGTAAACAAGCGAAAGTAATTTATAGAGATTGTAATCTGCAATTGATCGCAACTGGAGAACATTAATAATCAATTCCTGTACTGTCGCCGGAGTTATCTCCCATATTTGCAAGTATGTCTTTCATACTACCCCTGCCGAGAAAGTTTGTGAAAGCCTGTTCCTACCTCTCCAGAAGGAGACAAATGCTTGTTGGTCTAGTAAAGTGAACGGTACATTACCTAGAATAAGACAAATACCTATATCAAGTATTAACTGTTCGCTGTATCGTTTCTCACGGATTGCAGAACATGTTTTATACTTTTTAGGTGGCGTTCACACTTCCACCTACTGGGGTACGTCTAATAGTTGTCGCACTTTACACATTTAATTCTATCGCCCTCGTATTCTAAACCCGGCATACTTGCTGTTACGTTTTCTAGTTTATTCGAAATTCGCCTTTTTGCAAACGTACCTAAATGCGACATTTTCTAGGTGTGCGTGTATTTCAATGCTCTTTACTTATAATAATGGATGGCATTTCAGATTTTTATTACGATTATATTTTCTGTAACTCCATAGATTGTTTGAATTATTGTTTTATGTTATTTAGTACCTATGTATATGTTATAGAACTTTGTCCTGTATTTGGCTATCCCTTGGAAAAATAAATCACTATTACTATTATTACTTGATTCAATGCGGTTCCTTTGATTCAAGAGAATTTTGTCTATGTTCTGCGTCAAATATGATCCAGTTTCTAAGTTTGAAAAATTACGTGTTTAATATTAGGTCTGCTGCCTTCATCAAAAAATTGGAATTGAGTAAATGAAGTTCACTAATTTCATTAATACTCTTAATAGCACACCGCCAACTAATTATTATCTTTTTACTTTACATTTTCCGAGATTGGTGCATTCTCCCCTGAACTAATTAGCTAGAGTCTTCATAACTAAACTGCGGAAACGCTAGCGCACTAGAGATATTCTTAATTAAAGGATTTCGTGGTAAGAAAATGTAAGTGGTACGACGCCAGCGAATAAAAATACGTATGCTTCGCTTTATTGCGGTTGTAAACGACGAAGTGAAAAAAGCACACCAATTAAAATAAATTAATTGAAATTTTAGTACGATATGCAGCGATATATACTTGAACATATATGCTTTTAATTGAATCTAGTACCACGAAATGATAGCCTAATATAACAAATTCTAATGGCGTCCTATAGTCTGCATCACCGTTATTTTAGGTATTCAGTCGAATTGAATCTATGTCATTTCTACGGTAAAATTTATGAATTAACGAGGAAAACGCCATTTATTTGTTATCTCGTTACAATGATTTCGCTACAAAGAGAAAGGGGAGCTCCTCTACATATTTACATTTATTGGTGCCCCGAATAGAACTTCCGCCTCCTACATTTACTACAACAAGAGCAATTCGCTTTCTGAAGCCATTAATTTCCTATCTACAAGAAATAAATGGCGCAATCCATCTGGAAAACTGCTATAAGGTAGTGAGAAGTCTTCGCTCTGATCATTTATATTAAATTGCTGTTTCAAACTATGCGATAGCTTCTTTGAAAACAAAGCATTTGCTGTAAAATAGCTACAGAGATTATATTAGAGTTATTACCATGTTCCTTAAAATCATTGGCAGTGAAGAATTTTTTTTCTGATGACGTACGTTTTTTGGTCGCTTTTCTCGATTACACAGTATGTCGGAAAAATAACGGAGCTTCTTAAACTTACAGAAAGTTACTGACGCCGTACCTTGAAACAATATAATCTGAAAGCTGTATATCCCTTCTACAAAACGAGGTGGTCGAAAATATATGTGAAATTATCGCATACGATGCGAATTTGAGTGCGAGATTGTATTACCAATGTTAAATTCACAAATATGTTCAGGGCTACAATATACAGAAAATTATGTACCAATATCGCTCTGACAACGTTGCATACGATATCCAAGAGCGCAATACTTTCTTTTGAAAATGAAATGGGCTATAGTTCTGAATGCACTACTTTGTTTGATTTAACTATCCTGTATATTACAAAAACTATTTAAAGTTCACCTACTCACTGCGAATGTAAACTTCTTGGCGTGTTTCTTTTAAAAGCATATTATAAATATTTTCTAGATATCCATGTATTGCTATTTTTCTTTTCTATTAGCCATATTACTTTCCCTACTCTTAAGAAATCAACTTTTATAGGAAATACTTTGCAAGAAAATACAATCACCATAGCTACCCTATCGGGAAAGTTCTCACTGTCCTGTTTATTACTTCACTTTCTCATGTTCTTTTCGAGAAACATCAATTTGTAACTTCGGTGCTGACATGTTGTTCAACTTAGGATATATCTATCTTTATTTAACTATTTATCAATGCTCTTGAGAGTGCTTTTGCGTTTATGAACGCAGATTACTTCGTCTCTTGTCAATCGAGGATGAGTTTGGATAATATACAATATGTCCAGCTAATGCTTGATGAAAGGTACAACTTAGAGAAGAGATCATGTCTTCAGGGCGATTAAGAAATTATGGTAATTCCATATATAAAAAAATGAAAGTCGAATTTCTAGTATTACTTTATAAATAATTCAAACTAAATTAATATGCATGTATATTGTTTAGTTTCTAGTATGACTTAATTTAATAACAACCGGTGTCCCTTTGTGTGTGCCTTTCATTTACTCCTGTATTCTAAATTTTATTTAATCGATGTTTTTAACACTTCCTCTTTTATTGGTACATTTCCTAAGCACACTATGTATCACTTTACTCAAATATATAGGGTGTCTTTGAAATAAAATAAGAAAGTACGGCAATGAAAATGTGTAATTATAAATTGGAGTTAATTACGACGCGAACATCAGAATTAAAAAACTGTAGGAGGTTGTAATATGTCCCACCTGTGCTCAATGTGCGTACAAACACGCATATATACACGCAGGCTGCATACACTGTAGTAACACAACTGTCGATGTTATAAAAACCACATGATAATACAGTTTACCTTTCAAACGGCATGCTAAGAGTTCAACAACATGCTTGCGTACGAATATTTCGGCTATAAATAATAATTAATACCTTTACTATTTTTTCTCGCATCTGCGAAGGAATTTTCGCGTTCTATTTATTTTATACTTTTTTATTTTATTTCATGGACATCCTCTATATACCACTGTACCGGTATTGGATGGTAACGCAAGCAAGGACACATGTATCAGACGTTTTCGGTACGTTTCATCAGTTGAAAACAATTCATATCACTGCGTGTTAGGCTGTACTAGGCACTGGCCGTCACGTCAATCTTTCGGTTATATTAAAAGTCTTTTTTTGACCGATTCTGGTGATATTGTCTAAAGAACTGGATCTCTATAATGCTGGAAGAAAGACACAAATCATTAAGCGGTTCTTGCTCACCACATACCATCTCGTCACAGCAACAATAAGGAAGAATGATTACGAAAATAACAATGTATGGTCTTGTAGAGTAGGATTATTAAGTTCTCTTTTCTGGTTATTCCATTACCGAGACAAATTCCTAAAATTGAAAAAAAGAGCAAATGTCGATCACAGAATCTCAAGAGATCTAATGAGATATTTCCATAAAACAAATTTGAACTTAGTATCCTTTTGTTAATAGTTAAAATTTGCACAGCGACAGTAATTTTTTTTATTGAAAATATGGCGTTTATGAATGAACCAAATTTCTCTTTACATGATGAAGGCAACTCACCGGTTACATTTATTTGGGTTATAACAAAATTCACATCATTCATATGATTCATTAAGTCAGTACGCCTAAAACAAATAATGTTTTGGTTGATTCCTTGGGTAACAATATTATTGGTCCATTTTTTTACTAATGGCAACGTGACGAGTGTAAGGTATATGGATATGTCGGTTATTGAAACTGGATCAGTTGTCACTAGCTTACCGGATGGAGCAAATTTGCTTCGTACAGGCTCTCCTGCTCATAATAATAATAATAATAGATTATTAGTGCATTTAAATTTATTTAATACATTCGGAAATTATTTAGTAGATAGCCACCCAATGGGAATCAAACATTGAAAAGACGTTAGGTAACACCTACAAGTGACGTCTAACAAACATATCTCTTATTTATCTTACACGTGCAAATATTGTACAATTATAAATATTTCACAGCATTTGTGGAAACTTCCATGTTGGACTTTATTACATTGATTATCATGCCTGGTTGTGGATTGTTGAGATATTTATTTTTGTAATTCTTTCTGTACGCTTCTTGTTTCCCACTTCGATTTATGATTGTCCGTATAAAATATAGTAATTGTTTTAATGCTATTTTCTCTTATATTTCCGTTTTTTTGTGGTTCAGCATTAACTTCTAAAAAATTAAAATATATTAAGAAAACCGAATATTCTGTTGAATAGTTCATATGAAACTATAGAAATTTCGCTAAGTATATTTTGAAAAATATCTTAAATGATTTCAGTTACTCTTTCGTTTGGGAAGAGAATCGTTCGAGTGAGGTTCGAATATCGAGCGTCACATTGGAATGTCGCTGTTCGCGCACTTTTTGGCGAAAAAACAAGTCTGCATATTACAACGCCCCTCGTATTTGACAGACTTATCGCCATGTGCTATTTCCTCTCCCCGAAACTGAAACTGGTTTTGAAAGGAACGCTTTACGACAATATTGGACAAACCTAAAAAACCGTGATGCGGATATGTAAGGCGATTCCGAGAAATTACTTTAAACAAATCTGTGTCATCATTGGTTGAACGTGGCTAGAGGTGTATTGACGCAGAAGGGATGTATTTTCAATAAAAATAAATGATTTTAGCGAAATAATTAGTTATTCGTTTATTATATTAATATCTTAAATATTCTTCCAAAAACTGAAGAAAGATATGCTAATCAGCATTTGTTCTTAAACATCCTTAATCTGTAAACATCAACAAACCATCTGGATACGCTGTACACCATCCATATTTCACACAATAGTGGTACTATATTTAGCGGTTTCTTGTGCTTACATTTTGGAATATTAGTCTTATTCTCAGGGGAATATTTCGGAAAATAGCGCCAAGGTTATATTTATATTATAGCCGGATGAATTACTGTATATATTACACTTAAATTTAGTATCCTGCTATTAAAACTTGAGCAATATGTTTCAGAAGGTTGGGAAATAAAATTACTCTTCTTTAAGTAAACAGTTTTCGTTTTTCATTACAGGTTTCAAATGCTTTTACAAACTATGAATGAACTTTGTTTACATATGCAACCTTCGCAGTTTCATATACTGAAAATTCTCGTGAATATATCGTAAAGAATAATTACAATAACACTACGAATAAACTTGATTTTTTTATAGCATTTGTGGCTGAGTTGTGATTGAAGTTGGTGGATTCTGAATTATTGTTTAGTTCATATCCTTTTAACAGGTTTTTGTACGGCAAACTGATAATTTCAGAATTTATACACGTTCCTTTTATACGAATCAATAAGAAAGTTATATATACTTTATTAGATTCATAATTCGTTTGCTGTTTCTCTTTAATGAGTTTTAAATTTTTCAGTTTGATATTATGGTACTGAAAATACGACATCTGTCTTTCAATTTTCTTTATCGAAATGCTTGTGATCATTGATAATACGCGTACCAAACAGTATGCATTTAAACACAAATTCTTAATATACTTCTTGAATTGAATATACTTGCGGCTCTGAATTGCGTATCAGGTACTAACTACTTTTAACTTCGGAAAGAAATACTCCCACATATAACATTTAAGTGAATACGTTCAATAGATTACGTAAGCACGTATAACGCAGTTTGAGAATTTTATCCAGCAAAAAGTAGTTGAAAAGTTTAAAGAGGATTGTTTTAGTTGTTTACACTCTATGAACTTTCTAATTAAATTTGGCATCGACAAAAGTTTAAGTGTTACAAACTACGTGTAATTCAGTTGCAAACATGTTTGCACAAGTTGTGTAAATTGAATTCGCTTTACCACTAACGTAGACAGTCTTTTGTCCCGGTTACACCCAGGGATTGTTTCGCAAACGTTAATGAAACGTATTACGCGAAATAATTAAGTCACATTTCCTTATAGAGGATTAGCTAAAAAATTCTGTAACTATCTATGAGATGGCGCTGTGTGAAAGCGATTTTCAACGCTATTGTATAGCTTGATATTTCAATGACATACGTGTTAAACTTCATGTCCACTCGTCAAGTAGTTTGTTAAAAACAAAGCACTTTCGGTGCTTTTTAAAAATAGACAATATTGATATTCGCTCAGTGATTACAAACATATGGAAAAGTATTTTCCACCCAAGGAAATTCATGCTGCTATGGTAAATGTGTTAGACAAGGATGCTCCCTCTTTTGAGACTATTTGCAAATGGGTGAATAAATTTAAAAAAAGTGCTATGAGCGTAAATGAGGATCCCTGTTCTGGACGCTCAAAAACAGCCACTTCTGCAGAAAGTATGCAAAAACTTTTGAAATTGGTGGGAGCTGATCGACGATCAACATTGAAAAATATTGCTAAGACTATAGGCATCTCCAAAGAACGGCTGTCTAAGCGGAGTACAAGATGGGTGCCGAGTTTGCTAACACCACAGAAACTCAAACGCGTGGAATGTTCTACAGCCATTTTGGAGTGGTTTCGGCGAAATTCAGCTGGTTTCTTTTGCCAATTTGTGACTGTGCGGTGAAACACTACACGCTGGAAAGTAAACAGTAATCAAAACGTGGACTAAACGTGACGAACCGGCCCCAAAGAAGGCCAAAGTAATTCTATCAGCAGAAAATGGGATGAATTCAGTTTTATGGGATGCGAGCAGAATCTCGTATATCTACTACCTTCCAAAAGGACAAACGATTATTGAACAATACTATTCTAAACTTTTGGATCGATTGAAGGCAGCTACCGTCAAAAAAGACCCGGAAGAAATCAAAAATAAATCATTTTCCATCAAGACAGAATTGTTGAAGCAAAATTGGCGATTAAAGTTCGAGGCGCGTGAGCATCCTCCTTCTCCCTAAGCTTAAGAAACATCTCGGCGGTATGCAATTTGCTTCGGATGAGGAGCTGATAGCTGCCGTGAACCACTATTTTGAAGACCTCGAGGAAAATGAGTACTGTGAGGCCAAGAAACTTGAGCATCGACTAAATAAATGTATTGATCTTGAAGAACATCATGTGGAAAGATAAAACACATTTCATTAAAATATTGCTGTTAAGGACTTCACATTGTTTTGTATTTTTATAGGTGAATTTTAAGTTTCTAAGGAAATGTATTTTATATGATTTTATTTTCTTTGCAACCGTATGGGTTAGCATTATTACCTTATTTTCATTTAGAATATTACTTTATTTTGCTCTCTTAGAATATATCCAATTTTATTTTAATATGTATGTACATTACGCATTGTATATGTATGCAAGCCGGCCATTCACATTACTCTAGCTAAAAGTGCCTAATTTAAAAGTCATTAAGTGCAACCTCGTCGAACAAAGAATGGGTGTTTTCTTAATATTTAATATATTCTAGCACAGGCAGTCGATTCCCGCGCGACCGTCGAGGTATTAGCGATCGTGCACTCTCGGTCACCTTTCGTACCTCGTCGTAACGTGTACAGTAACGTCGTCGGATGATTATTGGAAGTTTATAATATTTTCTAGTTTTGGCGGGAATCGTCGAGGACGTTGTCGTCTATACATTTATTTCTGGCGGGAGTCATTCTGGTAAGGTTGTCGGATCGCATGTATAGACTTTTCTATTAAGTACAAATCCTCGACTTTCTATTATCATATGTCGAGGCTACTGTGTCCGTTGTCGTCTATACATTTATTTAGTCTTCTGTTACGATTCAGGCGGGAATCATCCCGGTAAGGTTGTCGGAGCGCATGTATAGATTTCTTTAATAAGTAAACTCTCGATTTTCTATCATCGTTCGTCTAGGCTACCGTGTCCGTTATCGTTTGTACATATTTTTAGTCTTCTGTTAAGTTTGTGTCGGGATTCATTTTGGAAGGTCGTCGGCGCGGATCTTCTACAAGTGCGATCACTCCGCTTCTTGTTGACGGTCGTTGGGGCCGCAGCGCCTGTTGTCTTTTGTACGTTTGTTCGGTCCTTTGTCGTATCGAGACATAGAAATTCTTTCATTTAGTTGTTCGTCGTAGCGAACGAGTTTCACGGGCCATTTTTCTTATGTAATGTCGGCATCATCGCTCCGTTTTACTTGTCGGTGCGCATTTCGCACATTTGGTGGCTACTGGGTTTTTCCCTTCTTTGGGGCGCAGTAGCAGAGAGCTAAAGATTGCACACAGCGTATTATTTCAAACGAGAACGCCTGGGTAGCTGTCACATTACTTTTGTTTTGAGATCGGCTATTATCGTTACTGTCGCCCTCGACCAGGCGTTCGAGCTCTAAGAGATAGGGTGGGTTCCCCTATAAATGTGTAACTAACGACCGTATTTGGTTCAAGTACAAATACATGCCAATGATACAGGGCCAAGTCCTCGGCAAATTTAAAACAAAGGAAAATATATTAGGCTCCTGAAAGGACATATAAATAAGCATAGCACCGAGGTGCTCTTATAAATTTAAGAAATAAACAGGGTTGGCTCCCCTATAAAAAGGTAGTGGTGCATGCAAACAGATAGAGGCATTAATACATGCCTCTAACAAAGCTTCTGCGGAAGCTAATAAGAAACATACATATACACATGCTAATGTACATTACATGTATAAGAGAGCTCGAATAACTGCAATTATTGCAAATATATATATCTTACGTAGATCGTAAATGTACATAGGCAAGAGTGGAAACCGTGTACACATTTTATTTTTTAAATATATTTTTTTTTGCGCATGCGCATTGAGTTTCACTGTAGAACCTTTCATCTAGTAAATAAGCGAACATACTCTACAAGTAAGTATTGGTCAAGTAATTCAGGAATTTACGAGCAGGCTACAGCGGCGCTGTTCTTCAAACCAGGAGAACGTAACAATTGCTACTTGCTGTGCTTTAGTTGCCGATTTTTTCAGCTTACCCTCGTATTTTAATAACGTAAAGTGCTGTGCATGTACATTTCCGAATTCTATTATTCACTTTAAGATCAGTACGGAGATAATAATAAACAAATTACACAGAAATAATTTATAGCCCACTTTGATAAGCATTAATTATAATATAAGACATGTTAAATAACAGTAATGAGTATAATGATAAGCATAACAATAATAATAATATATTGTACTGCTTATAATAGAATAAGGAGCTACAGTACATTATGTACATATTCGTTTGAAGAAAGCAATAAATTCCAACAGATTAATCTGCAAATTAATTTTGCCAATCTTTGTCGATAAAACCAGACGTATGTAACATATTTCAAAACTCCCAAGTCAACCATGCCGCTGTTACATATTGCATGGACTGACGTGAAATATTACAACGGCCGCATATTTTTCCCTTCTGCCTCATTTCATTTCAAAAAAAAAGAGTAAAATTCTAAAACAGGGAAACGCAATTATCACGGGTATGATTGCTCATCCCCCATCGATTTATCATCTGTTATTTACCACGCGTAGATGGGTAAAATTTTATTTATTGATGTGTTTGTGTAGCGTATTAAGCTGCATATTACATGCATAATATAATCAAACAGTACTTTCGTAATTCTTTGTCGACATTATACTCGCTATTCATGCATAAATAAATTCGCAATTAGAGGTACGTTTGTGCTCACCGATTAAAGTAATCATCCAATTCAGCGCAAATAAAATTCACGCTAATATCAATGGCTTATTAAAAGCGTTCTGGATTTATAGCTATAGTTTATTTACGTGCCATTAAAAAAAGTAGATTTCAGCTCTTTCTAACTATATCAATAAATAAACTTCATCAGTCCGTCATATATACAGAGTGGTTTCTACTTAAGTAGAAAGTTACGTTTTATCTATAGGCCACATACACACACAAAAATACCCGAAATAAGAACATAATCGGAAATTTCTTAAAAGCTGTTAAATTTACTCCTAAAATTAGTTAAAACTTTTCCCTTTATGTGTTAAACGCCTTCCAAGAGGTAAGATCTAACTAAAATGAAAGTAGTAAAAAAGTATTCGAAATGTACCAAATTTTTACTCTTGGTAGTTAGAACTGTATTAATGCAGTAACAGCATAGCACTGCATTTGCTACAGTGAAGTTGCGTTAGGAGAACGGCGTAGTGGTGCATTCTAAGCGGAGAACGTATTCCACTTCAAACAGTTAACCGCATTTTAGCACTGTATTGCAGTCAAACATTCATGCCGAAATAAGTTAAAATAACGTGGGATTGGTATTAACATTTGAAAGACAGCGGTTTCTGTTTTGGAGATGGCGTTAATATATAAAGCACTACACGCTAACCATTTAATCTTTCTTTGACTTTGCAGATGGTAACAGGATTTAAGGATCTCTTATGTTGATAAGAACCAAACTTAGTTTGCTTACGAATATTATAAATAAAATTGACTTCCCATATCTGCATGTTATCTACTTGGCTTTTAGGGCTCCCTAACATATTTCGAGGTTATTGTTCGGTAAAGAAACAATTTTGCAATCAACTTTGGAAAAGACTGTTTAAGATCTTACGGTCACTTGGGTCAAATAGAAACTTAATATATTTCTGAACACTATAGTTGTGATGTTTGTTAATTATATTTAAACACTTAAATGTTTTATACTCATTTATTTCGACACTACCCTACAACTGTTAACTGGACACTCTTTTGCTAGCACGTGGTTAGGGACAATACTCCCACTCGAAGTGCCTATAGTAAAAAGAACCACACACACACACACACATATGGCACAATACAAAAAAAGGTATTTTATTTCAGTATATTACAATTGTTGAGATTTTCTGGTACGGTAACATTTAGCATTATATTCGGGAAATCCATTAAATTTATATATAACATAAGCAAAAGTGATTATCTAACTTGTCGTGATCTGGTGATTATATATAGTCGCACATCTTTTGATTCAATGCCATTCCGGCGTGGCTGTTGGTGTATGAAGAATGCTTTTCGGACACTCGGCGACTATAGTGTAAGCCATTGACTTAATATCGGACACTATACATTTAATAGAACGCTGTGTATCTTCAAAATACTTTACCTTTGTCATCGAATTGTACGAACGATCACGCTTTTATCATTCTGTTACATGAATTTAGCATACTATCGAAATTTCTCGGACACTTCAACAAAGAGCACAGGAAAATACTGTTTACCACGAAACTCAGTGAAGATGACTTCTTATCTCTTCAGAATATGCTACTCAAAAGGAAAGAGAACCAGACAGTAAAACACTAGATTTCCGAAATCGACTAACGCCAATCGCTACTTTAACGCAAATTTCAACCATCATCCAAAATAGAAACGGGAAATATGAAACGTATTGGTGCTTAAAACTAAGATGATATCAGATGAAAAACATTTTGAAAGTGAACTCCAACATTACAAAAACACTCTACAACGCACTTACTACAGACTGAAGAACATTACGGATGCCAACAGAAAGAACCAACAGTAATTATTGGGATGCCTGCCTGCCACCCATCAGGAGTACACGGACAAAGCACAATGTCAAAGTAATCTTCAATGTTCCAGAAAAATTACTCACTAAATTATCCCTACCGTCGAAAGATCAGTAGTCCAAAATTTAGGAGTCTACGAGATACTTTACACTCGCAGAAAGATATACATCGAACACGGACACAGAAACATCAAAGTTAAAAAGAAGGGTACGAGGTAGAAAATAGGAATACACGGACAGATAAGAGTAGCGAAGCACGAAACACAGAATCAATTTTGACAAATACAGAAAATTAGCAACTGGACCATATTATTGGAGAAGGTCATACAGAGAAGCTATTCAAACACATAAGAATAACGCCGAAGCTTCACTTCTGAAGGAGATCACGACACGTTAACATTCTACACGACAGAAAACACGAGAACCGAAGAGCAACCAATAACAACGGTCGTAAAAGCTTGAAAACTACTTTAACTACACGAAACGACTTAGCGCATTCGATCAGTCAAGAAGGCACTTACAAACCGAGAGATCTATAAGGGAAATTAATGAACTGATAAAACTAGTATGAACAGTAATAAAATTGTATGCCGTTTAATGTTTTCAACTACTCCACCTCTAGTGTGCTTGCCTGCAGTCTCCATCTTTACAAACAACGTTATACTTATCTGAAAATAGTTTGTTATGCACTGAATTATTAGTCAACTTTGTGTGACTAGTACTGCGTAATATCAGCAGGAAATTTAAAATTTTGGAACAACTCAAGACAGTCAATTGGTTTCGTAAACAAAAATGTTATATATATATATATATATCCATATGCTCCTAACACTTAAAATGTACGAGGGCTGACTTGTTTTCAATCTCCGTTCGTGCCTGTAAGTTGTAAGTTGTCTAATGTAATTCGATTCCTTCAAACAGAAAGGAATAGTGCAGCTGAAATTCATCGAAGACGTTGCAACGGTTGCGGAGAGCCATTCAAAACAAATGAAAAGGCATGCTTACTTCTGGAGTTCTTTTTATTCATGACAATGTCCGCCCTCTTACTGTTGATGTAACACAACGACTTCTTGAACAATTTAGATGGATAGTTTTTGAATACCTGGCCTATATTCTATAGCGACATTCATCTTTATCGGGGACTGAATAAGTCGCTAGGAGGATAGAGATTCCAGAGTACAGTGGAACTTCAAAACAACCTCACAGACCATGTCAACTCACTCGCGGAACATTCTATGCAGAGCGGATTGGAAGGCTCGTCCATAGATATGACAAATGCGCTAATCTTCACGGTGATTATGTAGGAAGGTAACCATATTTGTACATAGCTTTTGGTAATAGATCCATTTTGTTATTTACTTTTAGAATCTATCGGATATTGAAGAAAAACAGCAGTCGTATATTTGATATATTCAATTATGCATTGTAGTTAAGTACATTTACAACAAATTTCATTTACTTCTGGAATATGCTTTCTTACTAGATACGCATGCCTAGATGCAGAGCATAATTTCTCTCTTGTTATTATATTATGTTTTCTTTCTTAATGTCAAAGAATGAACCAAACCCACTCGTCGCAATTACATTGTTTAAAACTGTATTTATATTAGTACAGACGTTCTATAAAACTAGGTTGCTGCAAGCACACAACAAAAATAGTCAAGAATAAAAACGTATGTACGTATTCCTTTGCAAGTATATCCAATGGAAAACATTGCGCGAAATCTATATTTTTATGCAGCTTCTTTCGTGCAACGGCAAGTTCATTAGGAACCCAATGATTTTTCTATTGTACTCAAGTTGAATGGAGTATGTGCACTTCTAAGAGAAATTCCTAAAGAATTTCATGACGCATAACCATTGTAAGCGAGTTTTTGGCAAACAAAGTTTACAGCGGCAGTAAAATGCGAACAAGCTTTTTTATTGCATTATTAATGAAAATAAAGCAGAACTACACGAACACTAAGCAGCTATACATAAATTACGCGAGGTAAACGCAATTTCGGGTTAAAAGATAAACAAGAACTAACCTACATTTTATCAAGCTCCTTATTATAAAGTAATGTGCTGGAATGTTATTGGAATTTGTGAGGTATCAATACAAATCCCGCCTATATGAGTTTCTGATTAGCGTACATTAAGAATAATAATTCAATGAGGTTTAATGGATTCTACTTCTTCTCTTCACTGAATGCCTCACGACAGAATTATAGACTGAGCGTCAAGAAAACCCGTTTATTCTGAATTACCTTTCAGAATGCCGCAATTGTATGTTTTACTTATGGATGCGTGGCTAGGCTGACATTTTTTGTTATTATCATTGTTTTAAGCGTTTAATCCAATCCAAAATAGCACCATGTCTAGTTTTAAACACGATTAATTCCTCCCTCTATGTCATTAAGTAATAAGATTATTCTTTGCTTGTAATTATGTATTTATGAAATATTTGAGGCAAGTTTATGAGCAATACTTCGATTATTGAGGTGATAGTTAACACAAGGAGTCACTTGGTTGTCACGCAATAATAGTGCCACTAAATATACGAGAATTAGTAAATTCAGCACTGGATGGATTTAATGGCATTTTATCTATAGAAATGCGTTCGCATATTACTGATAGATGTGTGATGAAAAAGTTATAGCGTTCGGATATTAACGGTAAAATTCAACAATAGATTATGATGGATTCGTCAAATCCACCGCATTTCGGAGTTAATGGATTAGTGATTATTTGTTAACAAAAAAATTGGGGAAACCTTTTGAGCTTGAAGTTTGATTATGTCTATGTTTCGTAACGTTAAATATAGAACGATGAATTGTGAAAATGAAAAAAAAATCCAGTTGAATTAGTAGAAGATGGTATAGTGTTATAATATACCAAGCACAGTAGTTTCAAGTAAATTAGTAAAAGTCTTTAACAAAGTGAAGCTAGAATTCGGAATTGTGATGAATTCCTCATGAACTTGTTTACTGCAAATAGTATACTAGTACTGCTAATATTCTATTTAGCTCTTAACACAACCTTATAACTAACATAACACATGGGCTGAAAAGTCCCGGTCCTAACAAAGAAAACACGTTTTTTTTGGTTCAAAATTAGCTTTATTCATCAACGTAATCTCCATCAAGAGCAACGCAATCATTCCAGCGCCGCTCTAACATTTCAAAGCCACTTTTGTAGAACGATTTATCTTTTGCCTCAAAATAGGCCTCAGTTTCAGCGATAACCTCTTCATTCGTGCGAAATTTCTTACCGGCGAACATTTTTTTGAGGTCTGCGAACAGCTAGTAGCCGCTGGGAGCCAAATCTGGCGAATACGGTGGATGTGGGAGCAATTCGAAGTTCAATTCATGTAGTTTTGCCATTGTTTTGATTGACTTGTGACACGGTGCGTTGTCTTGATGAAACAAAATTTTTTTTTTTGCCATATGCGGTCGTTTCTTTGCAATTTCGGCCTTCAAAAGCTCCAATAACGCTTTATAATATTCACTCTTGATGGTATTTTCTTTCTCAAGATAGTCGATGAATATTACACCACGCACATCCCAAAATACCGAGGCCATAACCTTTCCAGTCGATTGTTGTGCTTCCTGGGCGCTTTGGACGAGGTTCACCAGTTGCTGTCCACTCAGATGACGATCGTTTTGATTCTGGAGTGAAGTGATGGATCCATGTTTCATCCATTGTCATATATCGACGCAAAAATTCCGGTTTGTTACGTTTAAACATGGCCAAACACTGCTCAGAATCATCAGCACGTTCTTGTTTTTGGTCAACAATGAGCAAACGCGGCACCCACTTTGAACAGATCTTTCTCATGGTCAAATGCTCATGCAATATATAGCCAATACGTTCTTTTTTACGACGTCAGCTAACTCACGCAACTTCACTTTTCGATCATTCAAAACGATTTTGTGGATTTTTTTCTGGTGTTACCGCCTCATTTGGACGTCTACTGCGTTCTGCATCATCGGTGTCTCTACGACCACGTTTGAAGTCAGCAAACCAAGGTTTTATTGTTGTTTCTGATAGAGCGAAGTCCCCATAACACTTTTCAAGTCATTGCTTCGCTTGAACGGTATTTCTTCCCATCAAGAAGCAGTGTGAAATTAAAACACGAAATTGTTTTTGATCCATTTTTTTGAAAATAACAAAAGTAGCGTGACTCTTAGCATAATAACTCACAAACTAATGAATAGAATATCATGAAATTTTAACAGCTGTCTTTTGAAGGTTAGTACTAACTGAGAGAAAGGTGACTGCAATAAAACTAGCGTCATCTATATGTTAGATCCGGGACTTTTCAGCCCATGTGTTAATACGTATGATATTTATTGGCAGGGGTATTTTGAAATAACTGCAGTGTGTATTTGTTACATTTTCATAAAATTTTCGTAAAACACTTCTAAACTTAGTTGTTGAAATTTATTTTCAGAAATTTTTATGAACAATTCTAAATAAATCTTAAGAAAACGAATGAAATTTTTAAATTGATTTACGAACTCGCAGAAAATATTGCTTTGAATATCTGTGCATACGTAAAAAATATCCGTCAAGGGTTTGTCATTTTATCCTTTCATTTCACTGAATTGGTTTTTTCTTAATGCACTACATTTCTTGACCAACGCATGTTTGTAAAAAATGCTCGCTTATTTGGTAGATTTTACAATGAAACTAAATGCGCATGCCCAAACAAAATATAAATTTAAAAGTAAAATCTATTCTAGGTTTCCACTCTAGCCTCTGTACGGTTACTATATATGTAAGATATGTAATACGCGCAATAATTGCAGTTATTCGAGCTCCCTGTATGTGTATGTACATACATTAGCATATGTATATGTTTTTGCTATATAGAGTACCGCAGCAACGTGTACGTAACCAATGCTGTGTGCAAGTCTTATAGGCTTGCGCAGAAGCTTTGTTAAACGCATGTGATAATTCCGATATATGTATACACGCACCATTGCCTTTGTATAGGGGACCCAACCCTATTTAATTGTTATTTGATAAGCGCACCTCAGTGCTGCGCTTATTTATATGTCCCTTTGTGGGAACCAAATCTTATTTCTTTGCCTTGATTTCGTCTAAGGAACCTGACCCTTTTGCATTAGATTGTGTTTGTAGCGGAACCAAACACTTTCGTTTTTTGCATATTTATAGGGGAATTCAACCCTATTTCTTAGAGCTTGAACGCCTGACTGGGGGCGACAGTAGCGGTAATAGCCGATCTCAAAACAAGAGTATGTAGTGTCACTGCTACCTAGACGTTCTCGTAATAGAAATAATACGCTATGTATTCTTTAACTATTTGCTACTGCTGCTTTTTAGTAGGGAAAAGGCCAACAACCAACAATTGTGCGAACTGTGCACCGACAAGGAAAACGGCAGAGTTGAAGTCGCCATGATATTTAGAAATTTGGCCCGTGAAGCTCGTCACCATCGACGAACAATTAGGGAAATGATGTTTAAGTCCCTTTTAACGGAATACCGAACATACGTGCAGATAACAACGGACGCTGCAGCCTCGGCGAGCGTTAAATGAAGGCGATGAGGTTATATTATATGAAACATCCTGTATAGCTTTGTTATATAAACAAAGGCCAATTCTAATAAATATAAGGAGATTATCAAAGAAATGAATCTGGCCGATCAATTTTAACAACGGAAACTAAAAATGTCGTCCATTTCGCATTCTAATGGTAAAGCTAAAATGCTGCAGGTTTGGGAAAAATCGTAAAATGGACAGTAAAAATCGACATAAAATATAGGAGCCGCCTTCCGAGACGTAATATCATTAAAATGGCGTTGAAGTGTAATCTTTTAAATGTAAAATGTAGGTAGTAGCGTACTACCGACATTAAAAATAGAATATTAAACATTTCCGTACCGGAGGACCCGCTTCTACGTACCCGTATTGTGTTATATTGCATACTTCGAAACCTACGTCCGAATCTAATTTTCGTACATGTATTAGTTTCACGAGCAAAGGAAATTAAACTATGCCAGCGGAGGTAGGCAGTAGCAATATCCGTAACATTATAACCATGATATAAGCAGGTGACATTAATCAAATCACAGTCGAATTAGGCTGCCAAGAAAGATATTTTTTTGTTCGATAGTAGTATGTTGGCAAAAATTTAGAAATACAGCAGTATAGTGTAGTTTTCTTTTTGTTTCGGAAAAATATTTCATAACTCACACATTTTGTGCCAATCTGAATGCAAGTCGCATGCGTATTACGTACTAAATCAGACTAGCTATCTGCCTACCACATGAAAATTATAACCGAAGTGAGTGGAATTCACATGTTGCAAACATTAAGGACCATATACTCTGGAATTAGAGAAAATTGCTATTAATTTTGTTAATGAAGTTAAAAAAGTAATCTAGAGGTGTAGTACCGAACATGTATATAATGCAGATGAAAGCGATTTCAACTTAGAGATACATTCTGGACGTTCATTACCATTCCAAGCTACGCAGAAAGTTGAGCCTGCTGTTCAGTACATATAAGCAACAATCTACAGTAATACTATTCGTCCAATATCTGCATCTAGCAAACTTATGTCTCCACTACTGGTAGTACTAAAAGATCTTGGTGGCAAGTACAATAAACCCTATTTCGACCTGCAAACGTTGTTACCCAAGCCATATCTTCAGCTAGCTTATTAAGGACGGGGTTAAAGATTCTTGTACTTTTAGACTCATGGACAGGTCAATGTCCAGAGTCTTTAAAACGAGAAATAAATTTAACACCCGGAGACCTTTCCTTGTAAGTTAACTAAGCCGATGCGAGGCCATGAACGTGTAGCAAGGCGAGTGACATTCCTGTGATATCATGCATCGTACGAATAAAAACATTTATTAGACATATCCAAAAATGAAGAAACTTAACAATCGCACAAAGAATATCAGTCTGCAGATATCATTTCAGTTCATTCTACGTTATCCACCTCGCTAGACGTCTGTGGGTCTGTAACCAAGATCAAAATAAAGATACATATAAGAATAGTAGTGCAATTGTGCATGCTCATTTAATTATCTCACACGGGCAGTCATATTTATCATAAGAAGGAATAAAATTATTCAGAATCTGCGTATTTGTTACCTTTCCTCCACTCCCTGATCAATTATAATATTGCCTACAGCGTCATGTATAACTAACTATAGCGATGCATCTTCTCCATATTACGGAAGTATATTCATATAAATATGTGTCCTAATTTTTTTGGTGTACTCATTGTACGTATTGTACATAGGTACAAGTTTGTTGTCTGCACTTTTACAGTAGAGTTTGATGGACTTTTGTGTTGACAAATTTAATATTAATTTCTTATAATGTTAATTTTGCCATAATAAACAAAAGCTAGAAAGTCCCACTAGTTGTTAGATAATTATTAAAGAAAACCTTTTTAGCGTGTGGTAAAAATAAAGCGCACCCAACACTTCGCCTACATATGTGAGTTAGAGCCTTCTTTATTTAGTAATATTAAAACCAGTGTAGTAACACCACTGGTATTAATACTACTGATATTAGCAAATCTCCTATTTTGAAAAATCTTTTCTGTTACAATAGTGGACCATTGATAACTTCCCTGTTTCCCTTTTCAGTTTAATTTAATACAAATATTACAAAAACATGCTGAAAGTTCGTCTATATATTCGCAAATATTAAATTCTTTGGAGTGGAAAGGAAAACCAAACAGGAAACAAAGGAATTGCAGAAACTGTTTCTCGGCTAGAGAGTAAAAGCATTTCGATTAAGGAAAACATGTTTATATAAACTTCTAAGAAATTCCCAACAAAACTGTAATATGACACAAAGCCTCTCCTATAAAATGTGATATTATTTTTAAAGTATTATTCCAGATTGTATAACTTTTATAATATAAGCAGCAAAAAAAATTCTCAACTATAACTTATCCGTCTACTAAAACTAATTAATTCCAAGTACACGAATAATAAAATGCAACTGTGTAAATATTATGTAAGTGGGACAATGCAAACAAAACACAGGATATTAATAGTAACCTAAACATAAATTTGAAACGCAATCTAAAAATAACACCAACTACACTTTACACTTGCATAAATTCTTTATTTTGGATGAGGTTCCCCACTTCCTGCCCCTAATAATTTCCTCGTATGAATTCTAATTAAAGTGCATAAAGTGGAAATGTTTCATGCAAAATACATTAAAATTGCGTGCAGCAAGTATATAAATTATTACAATGGTCAACATTCATAGAACGTTACATAGGATGGCAATGAAATGAAAATGTTTATAAATTATACGCTCGTACATATGCATGTAAATTTTATTTTTAACTTAATTTATAATGTTCACATCCGCTTCGCACACATTTAATTTTTGCCATTAATATATTCTAAATTGGGGTTTAAAACAAATCAGAGCCATTAACCTTACTCATTCCCCTCTAGTGAAAATTGAGTGGTCAAGAGGATTTCAAATTACGGAATCAAAACTTGATTTTGACTAGTTTGGTAAAACGAATATTAAAAGCAGCATCAATCATTAATTTAATTTGTCTGGTACTAATTATACACTGATTGGGTTCATATTCGTCAATACCTCTATCTTAAAAAAAACCCTGGGAACTTTCTGCCAAATTTCTTCAAATGTTGTGTTCACACTCGAGTATGTAATTGAACTAATCCTTTGTTAAGTAAGTTTTTGTTCTTTTTCATCAATGGGGTTTCATACGCGTCCAATTCTTTAGAAGAGTTTACGTTTTCAAGTAATTTAAGAATTTCTTAATTCGATGTGATGTTTGGATCTTACCATGTGGTTTTTCGAAACGTTACTTCCTGGTATGTACTTAAACCTTTCGTTTCGATATTCCTATTTGTTTATTCAATAAAAATTTCATCACAATCATTTCATATCGATTAATAAATTCCAAACCTTTGCTTCAGATTCGGTTTATCGTCAGAATTGCTTAAGAAGTTTCTGAAGGTATTATTTGACGCGAAAAACATGTGCACAATTGTGGGCAAATAATTTTAGTTAATCCTTTTACTGCAGAGTGGAATACTAATTTATGTATCTCTTTATACCGGCGTCTATTAGGGTCAATGTCATGGAATTTCTTATGTATTGTTTATACTGGACTTTCCTTAAAATACAAGCAACATTAATGGAAGGAAAACCATCGCATCTTTGATCTATTTTAAATCCTTTTCATTAACATTTTCTTTTTATTAGTCTCCGGAAGAATATGGCGTCTTGTCGGTTATAAATAAAAAGCTAATAACATCCTTTAACTTTTAGTTATGCCACAAACTTCTTTACATTAATCTTCTATAATTCTTCAGAAACATAATATTGATTAAATTTTATCGTATTAGCGAAATGGTAAGTCAAAACTACGGACTGACACTTCTTGGTACACCAATAATGTATTAATTCCCTGACAGGTAGAGTGTAGTTTAAAAATAAACTACTTATTTTGTATTACATTGACGAACAAATCTTAACTTTTCTTTTTGCTATGAAATGACATATAGTAATTCTAATCGAAAATATTTAACGAAAGGTAGAAGCTAACTCTAATTTCGTTTGGATTGCAATGAAACATTTTTGTGTTTATGTAATACTTTGATAAATACTTCAAATCCTTGCAATTAAAAAGTGACGAAATATTACGGGTGTAAGAGTCAATTAAATTGATTAGATTGTTGTCCATTGGCAGCATCAGAGTGGTTGTGCTTAGTGGTAAAAGTACGATGGTAAGCAAACCGTCTTCACTAGCGAGTTCTTCACCTAAAAGTCCAATACAGTTGTCTACTAAAAGTAAAGTTTTTTTCTGTTAAATATTGTAGTTTTAGATAATTTGTGATTTGCATAACGAAAGAAAATTTAAACCATTCACTGAATTGGATCCTTTGCCTTCCCAATGACCAATGGTTTTAATTTGAGAGATCCATCGCTGTTTGCACAAATCAAAAAAGTTCTCTTTTTTAGAAATCTTCCGTCCAGGTACTTAGCTTTCTCCAGAACAAACCACTGCCTTGTCGGGTAGTAATCTTTAGTACAAAGCAGCCTCAGCTACATTATAAATTTGTGCAAACATACACAGATTTTGATTTTTAATGTTTCTAAAAAAGGCTAGACTGCACTATGATTACTAGATAATTTTTCGCGACCCCATCTTAGTTTGCGGAAACCAAATCTGGCTTTTAATCTCTACTTGCAACAAAATTATCTTTTTTGTAAATTCTCTGATTCAGTACAACTACCTTAGCAGCCAATATTTCATATGTAACTGGAATATTTCTTGTTCTAAACCAGGAATATAATCGAGTTTTCATTTCTGGATATTCTACATGTCTAAGTGTTTCTGTTCCCTGGCGCAATATAGCAGTGGCTAAAGAAATTGCAGAGATGTTAAAACAGTTAACTGTTAATCTGAGTCACAGCAACAAATTTACTTCTTAACTTCTAATTCTAGCCTCATTTTTTAATATTCAAAATAGTCGTTTGCCCAACACCATACGAAACAGCCAAATCTTTACCACTTGCACCACTATCTAATTTGCCTAAAATTTCAGACTTTTGTTTCAGTGTTAGTGTGTTGCGTTTTAGTTTTGAAGCCGTTTTTAACAAACGTATTTTATGTAGCAATACTGAACTAACTCAATTAATCTCGCATTTCTGCATGATGCAATTTTATGTAAGCTAGAACTTGCAAAAACTGTTGACAGTGCACTTTGTATAAGCAAATCAGAAAAATTCAGATTACAAAGTACATAAAACATATTTTAAAAGCTATTAGAGTTAAGAATTCGACTTATTGCAGCTTCGGACTATCAAGGTATTACTGTACTAATTCATGTTCCACCTAAAAATATGATCTGGGCGAAACTACGATGTGTAATTGGTTGGTAAGGTTGAAGGTAGAAATCTATTTTTCATTATGATGAGCTAACAATTATACTCTAGGGTGACAGAATAAAATAGACACCTACCAATTAAAAAAAAGATTCTATTCTCGTTATATGTATATACAAAATATTTTAAAATTTTTAAATTAGACTAATATTTTGTCCATCCACCTTTACTTGCGTGAAGTGCTGCGAGTCGTCGTGGCATAGAATCTATTAAATGATTAATGGTGTCTTCTGGAATATTTAACCACTCTTCTGTAACAGCTGCCACGAGTTCTTCCTTATTGCTGGATTTTCGGGGTCGTTTCGCCATATTTGTCTGGATCATGTGCCAAACATTCTCTATCGGATTCATGTCTGGTCCTTGGTCCGAATCCCCTGTTCCTCTTTTCATGTGATTGTTGTTCTTGCTTCGTGGCAGGGTGCTCCATCCTCCATAAAAGTGGCGTCTTCTTTAGATAAAATGGCGTTGTCGAATATCGGTAGTAGTCCTTCTGTTAATATTTGGATATATTTTGCCGCATTTATATTTCCGTCGCAGATTACAGCATACCATATCACTCTCCACGCCATGACGTTCACGCCGCCGTATTTCACTGTCTAATACAAAAATCTGTCGTCCAGTTGCTGTGACGAACGTCCCCATACCCACGTATGACCACTATCACTGAATTGGCAGTATCTGCTTTCGTCTGAAAAAATGACAGACCGCCAAAACTCTTCGGGCCTCGTTCGCATTTCGATTGCCCAAGCCATTCGGCGCCGTTTTTTGCCATCCTTTTATACAACCCCACACTGTGGAGGTATCGCAGAACGGTGCGCTGACTTTTCTGTGACGTTTCCGTAAGCTCAGCTGTACTTTTTCGCGGTTCTCTTAACACTTCACGCACAAGCACCCTTTTACTTCTTTCACAAGGTCCGGCACGACCTGGTCTCGGCCTCGCTGTTGTTTTTTCCTTGCGTTTAAATTGTGTAATCACACGGTTAACTGTGGACAACGGAATATTTAAAAATTTACTTATTTCACGTTGCGAAGCGCCGCGTTCACTCTGGCCAACGATACGACCCTGGGTGAAGTCGCTAATATCACTCGAACCTTGTAAGCGAGGCATAGTTGTAACGATACTAAACTATGACGTATTCCTTTCGATACATCTACCCCTACCCTAATGACAAGAGAAAGTTCTTAATTCGTTCTTAGCATTTAGCTGTTTACATATTTATACCGCTTTACCTGGTGTCTATTTTATTCTGTCACCCTAGTGTATACAAATAAGTATTAAACCACCAGTATATATAGGTATATATACTGGTGGTATAAACGGTATTCCAATTTTAGGAGTTCGATACGACGCGGTAATTTTCAAAAATAATTTTCCGTGAAGTATTTCGTAAACGTAAATACATAGGTTTTTTAACACCAAAGTTAATTCAATGAATTTCAGGATCAAAGCAAAATAGGAAGAAGGTAGACGCCGATTAATTTCGCTCATCCAATGGATTCATTTGACCGTAAATTATACATTTACTTGTTACCGATTTAGCGATACATTCCAAGTAGTACGGCGCTGCGAATACCTGCCAATGAAAACGGATCGGTCGAGAATTTCAAACGCCAATACTTCATTTTATATCAGGCCCTTATAAACGTCGAGATAAATAAAATGGTGAACGGAATACCTATTGGAAAAACTCGTTACCTAATTTAAATAAATCATTGAGAATTAAAGCGCTTATTCACCCCACTCAAGCAAGGTTCATTGTAGCCAAGATGCAATTTTCTAAAGCTCGGTCTCCGAATCGTTTAAGCATTTATTGTGATTAAAGAGACTTACTAATTGAATAGGTAATGACTTCCGGAAATCCTTTTATACGGAACTAGGAGCACTGTTTTGTCGAAAAGGCTTATGCTTCGTCAATATGTGCTAACAAAATTTCAAATATGTTAATATGTCAATATTCTGAAAATCAATCACATTGGGATTCTGACCTCTAAAGACCGCTTACTACTCTACATAAACTGATCTATCGGCATCTAACAGACGTTCTGTACCTAACGTCCAGTGCCACGATACACTTATCAAGTGCATTATGACCACTAGTTTCAAATATATTATCACTGCTAATTCCTTCACATCAAACGCCGATCTTCTAGCACTAAATCTTCAGTAATTGAAATTTATTGAGGCGTTATCACTTCAATTGGTCGAGCCAACCGTTCAGTATCTTCTAGGGATTCTTACCCCAACATTTTGCCCACTTTTTTAGAGTGGAATAAGAAGGAGTAACGTAAACGCCGTTTAAACGTTATTTATGTTATTAGGCGTATGCCCTTCTCTTCTCAAAAATTTGATGACCGCGCGGTACTCCGTTTTCATTACTTCACACATTTTCATGCGCTAGTCAAGTTAATTGGCTGGCTACTAAAAGCTACTACTCTACGAATCGTCATATTTATAGCGTAGACCTCGCGTATGTGTATGCATACCGTGACGGAGTTTAAACACGCTTGAACCTGTATACACCTGTAAGGCCGAAAATTTATAGCGCCTACCTCGTATATTCATCAGAGATGATCGTTTTAAAATATTCATTAACATATTAAAATACATCTCTATATTCGGTGTCTTCTTTAAAGAGGTTAACATAAGTTTACAGAAATATTTGTGTTATATTAACTAACTACTTTTTATTATTAATTATTTGGAACAGATCTTAATTGCTTTCGGCAAAATAAATCTTTACTACCACATACGTCAGTCGGACATTCGCCATTGCGTATAAGAGATTTCTTCTAAGATTGCGCTGGTTGATACCACATTCGAGTAACTAAATACTAATTTTTGAAAGAATGTCCGTGCAAAAGCTTCAGAGAGAATCTTGAATGAATGCAGGTATTAAGTACATACATATAGCGGATCCCGTTCTCTCAGATTCATCACTATAATCTTCCATCACGAGAAGAAATAAGTCCCGACGTGTAGTAATAAAGAAAAATCCGTACGCACCATCCAGACCAACCGGCTCGTATTGCGTTTTATTTTTTTTATAGCGCGGGGATGTATTCCTCGGACAAAAAAGTCGGATGAAAGGAAGGAAAGCTCTGAACGATCACACCGTTACCAGTGATCCATTCCCGCCGTAAGTATCGACAAGCATCAATCATCATCCGAGGGGTATCAACCGCTTTTGGTAAATCTCATTGACGTGCAACACCTGCTGCTTCACTGCGGACGTGACCACCTTGAATTTAATGTGTTTTAGATCGGTTCGAACTTTATAAATTTACTAGTCATAAATCCCACGCACATTTCGGTGCCTACACCGCTGCAATTAATTCACCTAAGTGAAAAAGCGCTCAACGTTTCATTAAAATTTATTTTATTATTATTAAGATAAGTGCAATCGTGTATAGTGTACGCCCGACTATAGAAATATAAATTACTGGTAGATTCCTATTTAATGGGTTACTAACTGTACAAATGAAACCTTTAAAAATTTTAAGAAGAAAGAAAATCTCCATATTCACCGGACCTAGCTCCTAGCAACCTTTTCCTATTCCCAAACTTGAAGAAATTACTGTCAGGAAAGAGATTTGCCTCAAATGAGAGCATCGCCGCTAGAGACCTGCAGACCTCGAAACATCTTACTTTTCCGACGGCTTCAAGAGGCTGGAGCACCGTTTGAAAAAGTGCATTGATCTTCGAGAAGACTACATCGAAAAATAAAAATAAAAATAAAAAACCACACCAGTACCATGTACTTCTTATCGATTCAGAAAACATTTGAGGTCGCCCTCGTATGTTGTTTTAGGCTTTGGTTTCCGGGTATATTTTATTATGATTAGTCTCCTGCCTATATGCTAAGTCTACCACTACCTCGGTAGACTTAGCATATAGAATATGACCATTATGCAATTATGATCAACTAGTTTAATTGCCATCTGTTCGTAAATGTAGAAGATTTAAGTGACCTCACCTTCAATTTGTATACAAATATTTCAATTTCGTTTAACACTACTACAATGTTACCATATCACTTCTTGGCTTTAATTTTGCATTTCTTTGTTTCCATTTTTTCTGTAACGCACGAAATATATGCAGATATATTAATGCTGTACTTCTGACTTTTTCTGCTGTTTGTTCCGATAAACAATAAAAACAGGTTAAAAAGGAGAGAAAGTGTTTATCAATTGCTTTGTTTCGAGAACCCTTTAGTATTTACAATTACCCTTAGATTCACTATACGACTACCTATGCAATAGGGAATAACCGTAAATTGAGTTGTGCTGATTCAGACTTGATATTAAATTTACTTCTTTACCTTTGACTTAAAAATCAGCAAAACTAGATTTCTGCCCGAGTCATTATTATTGCAACTTAAAGGAAGCTGGTTTTATTACAACGTTATTTGTTTTATAACGTTAAGGTTAAGGTTTTATAACGTAGAGGGTATTCATAAATCGATTTATTTTAACCTATTTCCCAGTTAATCTGTTGTAAATAATCAAATTATTAAGTAACTAACATTTAAGCACGGGTATACATGTGTAAACACATCTGATTAAATGAAAAAATTCTATTTCTAAAATTTTACGCATTTTAGCAATTAATCCCTTCGGGGTGTATGTATAGCAGCCGTATAGGTAGGCAGATTTGCATTCGAAATACCAATCAAAAATTTCACCCCAAATGAAGCAAAAACGCTGTTCTTGTTTGCACAATATTTAAATCATAATTTAGGTGAGAATATTAAATACCCCTGGTCTCCAGCGATAAATAAAGTGTAAGAGGATTTGGTGGTACGTCTGGTCGCGCAGATTATTCAGATCACTTGTTTCCGTACCAAAGTGTTAATTTTGGGATTCTAAACGTAATTTGGCTGTGTGCTGTCGTTAAAAACACAGGGAATAAAAGGGAAATGTGTCGGACATTTGCACATATTTTGTTTCTGAATGCATGTACACAAACAATATTTACTTTAGAATTCTGTCGATTTGTATAGTCGGTTTTGTTAGTTCCTTTTAAACACACATTTTAGTTTTAGTAGTTTTAAGCAAGTACTTCGACACATTGTTGTGTTTTGAACTCGTTTAGACAAGTAGGAGATTATACAATGTAATATATTTAATGTACGAGGGCTGTTTTTTTTTCAACTTCCGATAGCTCAAAAACAAGACAACTACATAATCGCCTTGAAGATCTATGGACGATTCCTCCAATCCCTTTTGCATAGAATGTTGTCACCAGCGAATTGAGATCGACCATCACGTTATTTTGAAGTTCCGCTGTACTCCAGAAGCTCTGCCCCCCTGGCCACTTTTTCAGTTCACGAAAGAACTTCAACTTGTTGAATAGTGTCTTCTAATGCGACAGATTTTCCATTCACACACCGTCCGCCATAGAGTTTTCGTCGTGTACTTGACTCGTTCTTCGATGAATTGGAGTTGTACTATTTCCTTCCGCTTGAAGAAATCGAATTACACTGCGCAACTCGCACTTAGCGGGAGAATCAATTGTAAGAACCATGTTTACGTGCCCACAACTTAGCTTAAAATTACATAATGACGTTGAATGCAGCGTATATTATAGTGCTGGGATGTGCACGTTCTGGGATTCCCCGTCTCCCACGCGTGACTGTTTACAAGCACGAATAGTGGTTGAAAAAAATAGTTCTCGTAGAAATAATAGAGAAATTCTCGGTTTTAGCGAAATTTAATTGCAATAATTTTTGCGAAAAATGATGGTTTACAAGGCGTACATATTTTACAAATAGTTAACCATCATCGGCATCTTGACTGACATGGATTGAATTTAATTGTTAAAATTTTTTTGGGTAACTATATTCAGTTCTTTCCTGGTAGAAGTTTGTAATTCTTAAAGTGTTTTCGGTGCATATTTCGTTCCACAGTACGTCTTCCCAAAGTATCGTACGTTTCATTAAATTAACGATTGCAAGGTCTGTGTGGTTGTATAATTCACAGGTATAGCAGTAAACTTCACTCACACAAATTTATTAATTATGCGGAACGCAGAGTTTCGAGAGCACGTGGGTCGGTAACACGGTTGACAATGAGAATCTACGTGCTCTCGAAACGCTGCGTTCCGCATAATTTAATGAATTTGTGTGAGTGGGGTTTACTGCTATACCTGTGAATTACGTTTCATTGGATTATCATATGAGGAATTGGCTGAAAATTCTAACTCTTCCATATCAACTTCATGACACCAGCTACTTACGATGATTGCTGAATGAGGACAAGCAGTATGGTAAATAAAACTCAATTGTTTCCCCGAAGATACAGCATACACAATCTTATCCATACATTTTTGATCAATGGGAGCTCAGTATTCTATGAATTAATGTCGGCATTTGTTCCTGTGGCGTGTGCAGAAAAAATTCTATTTCATCGTCGATAGTATATCAGATAACCATATAAATTCGTGCAGTTTTTGCACACAGCAGAGTGTCGTGAATTTTGTTATCTGCCATCTGTTTGAATATGAATCGTTCTTCATTTGGTGGTAATTGTGCAATTCCTAATTTGAATTGTTGAAAATGGCAACGAGTACAACTTTAATTCAAGGTTGATTACTCTATCAATACAAAGTTGATGACAAAGCTGCAGTAGTGACGCGAAAAATATATACCATATTAGGAGATGATGCCCTTAGTGATCGAGCAGCTAAAAATTGGTTCATAAAATTTTGTTTGCGAGTACTCAGTTTGGCCAACGAAGGGAAACCGAAGATCATTAACAACGGGGATCTTAATCAGGTTGTGGAGGCAAATTCCAATACAGCGTACATAGAATTTGCAGAAAGGTTCAGTGCGAGTAATGAAACTACTCATTTGCACCTTGGTCACCTATGAATGTGGAAGTTAAGTAAATGGGTCCAACATTCTTTGTCACGTGATAAATTAAGTCATCGTATCATTTATTCGGCAAATATTTCATGCAACGGTAATGAACCATTCCTTAATTAGTCGTTAACCTTCGACGAAATGTAGATATTGTACTCAAATTCTAAGCGTTCGTATCTTTAGTTGTCGTCTATATCCCAATAAGATTTTATTGCGTGTTTGGTAAACAGCAACTGGAAAAGTCTATTACAAGCTTTTGGAAAGAGGTTAAACGATGACTACGAACTTATATTGTGAAAACCCTTCATTAGTCAATCGTAAAAACTGATGTTCTTACAGGATAAAGCCAGAACGCATACCGCAAGATTGACACAGGAAAAAAATTCTAAACCCGGCTGGGAAATATTAGCACATCCCTTATATTCTCCTGATATTTCGCCAAGCGATTACTACCTTTTTTGTTTCGTGACAACTGCATAAGTCATAGGCAGTTCAAAACTCGAATTGATGTAATAAATGCAGTCCAAATTCTACAAAAACGGCATGTGCTATGGTAATTATTTCTTTGAATAATAGTGTATTATTGCGTCTTAATAAATATGTATATTTTAACCATAAGAAAACCGCACGAACTTATTTGGTTGCCTGATAGGACCTGCATTGGTGGTCGAGTGATAACTGATCAATAGAGATAATTCCCTCAAAATCCCAAAAGACTATATAAGCGACGTTGGCGAAAGTGAACGCAAATTTTAATGAAAAATTTGTACTCTTGATATTGGATCTAGGTGATATATTTTATCCATCGACAAGAATGCTTTTAAAATATACATCTGCTGCATCTTTTTAATGCTTAACACGAAATTATTCAATATGGATGATAATTAGCTGTCCCTGTAGGTAAGAAAGAAGGCATAATGGTCGAGAAGCAAACGAGAATTTGTACTCTTCTAGAAATCAGAATATACTATAAATGCGCTATAACATATAAGAAAAGTTTTTTTCATGAAACTGCAAAAAAATTCTTAATCAATTAAAAAAGATATTTCAGGAAAGAATACGTAGTGACAATTTGGTGTTTCTGAGTTGACTCGGCAATTCGTCGGTCCGAAATAGAAAATATTTTTTAACAAGCGCACCATGTTTGGGAAAATATACCAGGTCAAAATATTAAAGAAGCACAGAAAAGAAGCAACAAAATAGAATTAGTAGTACACAAATCAGTAAAAAGCATGCCCAAAAGAGCAGCTACTATTACTAGATCAAAAGCAGGTACTCATATTAAATACTAAGTAGTCTACATGTACGCATACTTATTTATTTTACCAATTATTACTCAAGTAGTACAGCAAAATCGCATTCTACTTGGTTTTCAATGAAAAGTCGAATTCAGTACTAGGTAGTACGGAACTAATAAATTTCCCATACTGTTTAGACAGAAATGGAAATAGCAACAATAAGTACTGTTGAGAAATTTAGCGTTTATGCAACATAAAACCGAGTAAAAAATAAAATTCCCTCCCGCTGTATATTTTATCATCCACGAATCTTCTTCTATACGCTATTATTAGCCGAATTCGCATAGTAGAAAGGCATATTGCTTGTGCTGTAGCTAGAGCACCATGAATTTTACAACACTTCTCTTATTGAACGTCTTTTCGGAAACGTTCTGAAAGGAAGGAGTGGAAGATTCTCTAGATAACAAGTGCGCCATATATCACTCCACTGGACAAATAAGAAAATCGACAACGACCAGCGTATAGCGACTGCTGGATATAAGTAGTGTCAACGCTTCTATTATTTATAGCCGCTAGCAAATAATGCACCAATTTCACGTCGCAAATTTATGGGGGCGTTAACCAAAGGCTTGATTCAACTGTATATAAAACGATATATGAATGATGTGGCACTGCAATGAGAAATACTAAAAGATACGTTACGTAATAATAAAAATCTTTAATGTTTGAATTTCAATGATGATTTTCAAAACCTGGCGCCTTGAAGAACTTGCAATATTTAGGCTCCGTTCTTCTTATTATTTTGTCCTATACCTATTGCACCATCTCTTTTTAATATTTAGAGGAGTTTTGGAAGTGCATACAGCAAATTATTTCAATAAACATTTTTTATTTAATAACTATCAATATGGATTCAGAACTAAGCTTTCAACCACCCTGGCTATCAGTAAGTTGATTAATTTAATTTTGGGTAATTTTGACTTGAAAGGATATACTTTGACCTCTAGTTCTAATAAAGATGTCAATACATTGTAGTTTCTTCAGTAGTAGTGTTAAGCTACTTACATCTTTTCTCAGCAAGCGATATCAATTTCTGAATTTTAATATCTCTTCGAATGCCCTTGTAATCGTAATAAAAATATTATCTTTTTCTCAGAGGATACTATCGCAACTAATGGTAATACGTCCTTATCTCATTTCCGAAATAATGTTGAAAATAAAACTTTTAATGTTAATATTAACAGGTTTGACATGAATATGGCAAAAATAGACGAAATTTTTTGCCTTACGGAGCCTTGGATATAATTTATTGCCACAACCAGTCAAATTTCTGGGTGTTTATTTTGACTTAGAAAAACATCTTGATGTTCTTAATTAAAAAATGGTCAAACTGGACTATTTCAAACGTGTCATGGTATACGACACGTTGAACTAGAGTCATTCTTCCTATATTACCAAGAACTTCTCACTTCAATGCAGACAATATCAAAGAAGTTGCTTATGTTCTTTTCCAAAGCTTAAATGTTTTAAATTTGTGTAAACATTTATTAAATGTATTAATATCAATAAAGAATTATTATTCTTATTATTATTATTATTGCTGTTGCTAGTATTATTTAATTAATTGTGGGATGTATAGAAGGAAACACAGTTTATTTGCATTTATTTTGCCTTTTCGTATAACTCCTTGTTAACGTAAGTTAACCTAAAATACCATTTACGCATACTTCACAACCCTATTGAGTCAATGTGTTAAACCTTTCGACATACACTCCGCAGAAAAAATATCACATAACTCTTTGTAGCACGAGAATGATTTTATGACTAAAGGAACTTTTAAATATATCCCAATATACTCCAAGAGACAATTATGATTATTTAGATAATATACAAATGAAGAGAAACCTCTAATTTTTAGTAACCAGATATGATAATAGAAATATTTTTGTAGAAAAAGTATAGGACAGTAGCTTAATACTCGATATTGGCACTTCAGGTTGTTTCGATTTGGCATGAATTCAATTTACCTCCGTATATAACCTTGCTCTAAATTCTCCCACTCTTCACGGAGGGCATCTTCTAACCCCTATAGCTCTGCTGGGGTAACATGTTGCGTCCGAACCATTTTGTGAAAGTAGACCCACACATTCTCGATAAGACGCACATCTGAACTCACCGCAGGTCATTCTAAGACTGGAATACCAACCTCATCAGCGATTATCGCTACATGGGGTCGTGCATTATCGTGCATTAACAAGGATTCATTGCCTATTACTAGTGCGTATGGTACTACATAATCTTGTAAAATGTCTGTTATATACCTGTGCACAGATATTGTACCTCTGTTTACTGTTACTAACTCTATAGAGCCTCCTAAGGAGATGCCTTCCCAAACGATGATAGAAGCTACCATCAAAATTTGGCGCAGATCTGATGCTGCGCTAGAAATCTCTCGTCTGTACTCTGGTATACGTCTATTTGTGGTGCAAAGACTAAATCTTGACTCATCTGTGAACAATATGTTGGCCGAGTCATTCATTTCCCAATTGACATGTAACCTAGTAAGACGAGGAGCTGCAATGGCTACTCTTGCGTTTATTTTACTCCGTCTCAACCTATTACGAAGGATTTGAGTACTTATTAGAGTATTTCTGACTCTAGCCAAGTCGATTTGCGGTCTTGCAGTCTTAAATACCGGTCATCCTGTGGCGGAGTACATCTTGACACCGATCTTCGTATATAACCTCATATTTCTCTATATATGGCTATTGCCCTAGAAACATTGATTAATATTCATCAAATTAGCCACGTATGTTTGAAATGGACCATCTTCGATTAAAGCAATTATTCGAGTCACTTGTTCTGGAGTTAGAGTACTCATTCTGCTTTTAGTAACATTACTAAAGTACTTGAACAGTCCACTTTAATATTTGTTCAGATAGGAACATTTTCAATAAATAACTAAATATGCTATACGTATATACACTTTTCTAAAATGTTTTTGTAATAACAAAAAAAACCTAATTTAGTAGCTAGTTGTACGATTTTCTTTGTATACTTATAGTCTGCACACACATGGCAAACCTATTGTGGACGTGTAAAAATATCCTTGGTCTTTAAACCCCTTTCCGTAGTCCATGTGATACTTTTTTGGCGGAGTGTATATAAAATAATTTCACAATATTTCTTTAGATAAAGCGATTAGCAAATAAATTGCTTGAATTTACATAAGTCCTTAAAACCCTTTAAGCTAGCTTCTTAAGAAGAAGCCATCTAACGATATTTTATCCTACATAGTTACACTTTTATATTAAGAACTTTTTGGGAAAATGTGTTGTTACAAATTCTAGCGTCTTACTAAAATTTATGTTCGAATCTGCATGTGTCTGTAGAATTTCAAGTCAATTGAACTTGAAATCCGTGCATTTTTAAACGAAGGTACGGTTGTAATTGAAGCAATTTCTTTCCGACGAATTCACGGATACTTTTGTAATCCCCGAGGCGAAATCTTCTGTTACAAAGATGAATGAATTTTAGTATGATAGCCCTTGTCGGGCGTTCTCATTTTTCCATTGTACCGTTATAGCATTTATCTTGCGAGCTCCTACATTTCGAAATGGAGCAATTTTCTAGCCTTGTCGCCTAGTAAGTAATTTATCAAATCGAAGAAAATACATACTAATACTCATATGCTCTTCTCCTTTCTAAGTTATGATTAATGGAGATGTCAATTTTAGTATCTATAATTTGAAAATAATGCAATAGATTCGCGCATCACAAAAGCTGTTTCAAGAGAAAAGAGAAATACTCTAATAAGGTATTCAAACAAACAAGTTTACAAAAACAAACCGACATCTCTTTCTGTCTTCTGGGTTGAAACCTTTTCTCCGTTGGCGGCTAACAATTCGTTTATTGTCACAATGAATATTTTGATGGGTGTTACTTCTATTGCTGTTGCTCGAAGACTTCCAGTTTTTGCCAAAACTTCTATCATTTCTATACAAATAAATGAAATTGTTTGTGAATACTTAGCGCTTTTCTTTATTATTACTACAACACTTTTACTGAGCTTTTTTCTATATAAAGAGAAGTATAATTTAAATTGTCAATTATGGAAGTAAGTTTAATCGGAATGTGTTATAAAAATTACTTCGGCTAAATAAATTTTTCAAGACGTTGAGGAAATGCCATAAATTTATACAATATAATATAGTTGTAATGACAAAACATTTTATAAGCGCATACAGCAACATAATATTTTCTGTTTTAGATGCCCCCAAGCTGGCACGTGCAAAAATATTGGTTAATATACGTTTTCAGCGCTATATGTATGTAACATTGATACCTGGTTTTCAGTGCTTGTACAGCATACAATTCACGGCAGATAACTAAAAGCAAAATCTTCTCCGTCGAAGACATTCTCATTTCACGGCTTGCTAAAAAGTTTTGCGATTATAATAATATTAATGTTTATTATCCAAAAGTACAAGTACCAATTTAACGACAATGTTTATTGCCATTCCAAATATGTACAGGAATACGACACACAATTGCAAATATACATTACAATAACACTATAAATATCCTGGGCACCAACCTCAGACAAGCACGAGTGCACTAGCTAAAGCCGTTGATGTTAACACCAAGCAATCACCCCAGAGAAGTATTGAATATATCTGATTAGGATGTATGGAATTATAGCTGTCACACATGCGTACCACAACCGACCTAAATAAGTTAGGGTACGCCGACAATGGACAGAATGTTGGAACACATCGTACAGACTCTGGAAGAGTATATTTTACTTTCTTTAAACCATAAGCATTTAAGAAAACGCCTTTTGTATGCTTTCAATGGTTTTCTTATGAAAATCGTAATATGGATACGATAAGATTGTAGCATATTCAGGTTTAGAACGTACAAAAGAAAAAAAGAACTCTTTTAATAAGGATAAGTTAGTAAACATTGTAGTGTTGGGTAATACAAAACCCATGGTCTTTGTGCCTTTGTAGCAAAAGAAACAACTTATGCAACACGGTAAACCAAGTCGAGCATCAAATGTTAGTCCAAGGTTTTTAATCCTACTGCAACGAGTTAGTATCCCAGTGTCGATCGAACAATTAAATAAAAATCTGGGTGGAACACTAAAATCGAGACTGCGTAATTTATATAACAGTACACCGTGATAAATACGATCGAATGCCTTTGACCATATATAGATGGTATCAATTTGACCCTGATTATCCAACGCCTCCGCGAGATATTGCACAAACTTTCCCAAATTAGCAGAGTCAATCGTTTACCAATAAAACCATATTGAGCAATTGAGAGATGATTTAAATAGTAGGATGTAGATGTTTATAAATTGCTATCTCAAAAATTTACGAAATATTCGAAAGTATTGAAATTAGTCGATAATTGCTGATGTCCAAATGTGCACTACCGGTGAAAGCGGCGACACCACGGCGGCTTCTGATTTGTTTGAAGTGGAAGACAAAATAGGTCGAAGTGAGACATTTGTCTATTAGGCGGGTTAAATCGAGCGATTTATTGCCGTATTCTAGTAACTGTTCAATGATACTGAGAGAATCTGAAACGAGTACTTTAGTGAAGAGTGAGGTGACATCAAAACGGACTAACAAATCTGTAAGTTGAATAGTAATTTCAGAGATGAGTTGAACGAAATACGTCGAGCTTATTAAAACATGTGACATGGTCCCGCCGGTGTATTCCTTGAGAATTCTGAAAATATAGTTAGGAAAATCGTACGTAGATGAATCGATGGTAGGCACTATAGGACCAAGTGGAACACCTTCCTTGTGTATCTTAGGAACACCGAACAACCGAGGCGGTTTGGAGTTTCGAGAAATTAGGCGGTCTTGAATTTCCAGTGGGATATTAGAAGTTTGAAATAGAGAAGAAGTTTCCCGTTCAATTACCAGTGTTGTATCTTGTTTCGGAGGAATCCAAGTGCCATCCGTCAATAGTTCCATTATTTTTAACATATATTGAGCTTTATCTAAGATGACTGTAGCATTTCCCTTATCACCCGGAAAGATTATAGAGTCAAAATAGTATCAGAGATTACTCAGGGCTTTAGTTTCCTTATGTGTCAGATTCGAAGAAGCGAGTTTGGCCGAAATGCGGCATTTGGCGGTTTCGAAATGGACTTGGCCGGCAATGACACTCGGTAGAAGCATGCTTGTATTTGCATTAAAATTTTATTTATTATGAAACTTTCATTTTGTTACCAATACTGTTTTACTTTACCTACGAATGTGCATTAGAGCTTTTACAACTGGTTTAGTGGTACTCTCGTGCATGTTTAAATGGCGGGTACTATAGCAAAAATTAACTGTAAACTGTCGCAAGCCACGTTATGTATATATACTGATGGATGCCATACGTAACAAAATTGTTTCATCATCTACTAATAGATGCAAATATAAGAGAAAACCTGATTTATACTTGCATATTATGTTTTGTGATTGTGTTTCACCATACACCAATGAATCCGTTACAAATTTTAAAAGAATCATATTTGGTGTAATGAACAATTCTAAATTATTCTTTGAGAAAGGAAAGTTTCCAATAAACATAATACAGCTGTAACAATAAAATACACTAGGAGTATACCAGACAAAGAGGTATCTTTTTAAATGGAAATATGGTGACATGAAAAAAATGGCAGTAATTGCAAGATATCAAAATAAACGGGGTTAAGGCTATAAAATAGAAATGTGGATAGCATTGGATTGGTAACCCTGTCGATACACAGAAACAAAAATAACATCGTAAACAAAAGTTCGCCATTCAACACTTTTTCTTCGATACGAAGGATCAAATTTAAATTAAAACTAATTATGAAAGTATTTGAGCTTAATAATCCAACAGCCGTCCAAGGAAAGCACTCAACAAGTATATAGCTAAAAGAACAAGAACTCTCATACAGATGACTGGAAGTAGATATAAATTTGCATATTTTGAAATTGTTTCCTTTGTAAATATACTTGGTGTGCGATGGCTATAATTTCCTTAATTTTTTACTGAGCGTATATCAACAACTTTTCGTTTTAGTTACACACAAAGCATCGCCTTGCTATCTTGTTACTGACTCTCATCTGTATAAATACAAAAGCTTTTTACGGAAACTTCGATCGATAAATGTTTTTGCGCGGGTTAGTGGTAAAATTTATAGCTGCAGCTCCGGGTAGTAAGCGTAAGCCCGAAGTTAGGCTGTTGCAAATTAAAGAGGATTTTTCAACGTACCGATTGAATCTACTCGTCAGCCTGACTTATATGCTCCGTTCTAGCGGAGAACCTTACTTTTCGGAGCGCATTGATTCGCATAAAAGCGAGCGCCATCCATCTGCTACACGGTCACTTCTTTAAAATGCCCGTGCCGCTGAAACCTGCACGAGACCTTTATAAATTGACATGTAGTATACGTTGCAATGGAAATAAGTATCGAACTGCAAAGCACACTATCCGTTATTATTTTGACTCCAAATGTATTACCTCTACGTATTTGAAGCGTAAACTTGAAACGAAATTAAGTTACTTTTGGTAGAACTGCGCAACTGGACAGCCTTAACGTGGTATGGACATTAACACGTAACGCATGCGACAAATACGGACGCATCAGAGTTAGATAAAAATGATATCTATTGAAACTTGAATAGCAGTTTCTTTTCCACATAAAAGTTGTGTATTACGAGAGAAAGTTCGTAAGTATGTTACAAAAAAATACTATAAAAATAATGAATGCACTTTTCCCATCGTTTTATCAATGCCCCAATGCTTACTGTATAAAACTGTTTAGGTTATAGCCTGAACCGCGTGCGTACTTCTTGTTGAACATCGCTATCACCCTCGAAATATTTACCACCAAAATGCTTATTGAGGGGACCAAGTAGATGAGTCGCTTGAAGTAGGTCTGGATTGTAAGCCGGATGTTCAAGAAGTTCCTACCCTAATTCTGCAATTCTTGCCTGGGTCAAGTGGGCCGAATGCGGCCTGGTAATATCGTAATGCAGCCATATTCCTCTCTGTAGCAGTCCTGCACGTTTTATGGCAACTGCCACTCGAGTGTCATAAAGCTGGATTGTGTTGACACCTAGTGACAGACAGGGAAATAGCTCACTGCTATTTTCAGCTTGCCCACGGCAGTTTGTGACTTATTTAATGACTTTTCCACTTACAGTAGTTAGAACAAAACTAATAGCATATATGATCAGATTAGAGCGCATTTTGTGTTATAATTCTTGTTAAACACTTACTTAAGGGACAGGTATTAGTAATTTAAATTAATTAGATTAAACATCTACAATACTGTGTGAGTCTTAGCATTCTTTTCGGAAAATGATTCGCGCAGTATAAAAATATTCTTGTATAAAAAGAACGTCTATTCAGTGAAATGTCTAGACATTCACCTGGTTAAAATGGACTTTGAAATAGGCTAACAGATCTGTAGAAGGACTATTATTGTAAATTTGTCTTAGACTCGCAAAATCTATATTCTTGCTTAATACACTACGATACGTTTCTAATATACGAACACATTTCCCGTCCGTTAAAGTATATAGTGCCATTTGCACTTCACCCGTTCTTTTAACTGGTAATACTAGTCGGGCATTCTTATCCTAAGCGCGGTTATTTTGTAATTCATATCAATGCTATTCCCTTGAGTACAAGAACACTCTCCTTTAGTAGTGGGGAAACTAGTTTTTCTTCACAGCACATATTGGATCATCACTAACTTTAATTGACGAATGAACTAAGGTTCGTACACTTCTAAAACATCAAGACAAATTGACTATTTGGGTATGAAGAACTAAAAAATATGTAGTTTATAATCTTGCTACCTTAACACATGGGCTGAAAAGTCCCGGGCCTAACACATAGATGACGCTAGTTTTATTGCAGTCACCTTTCTCTCAATGAGTACTAACCTTCAAAAGACAGCTGTTAAAATTTCATGATATTCTATTCAGTAGTTTGAGAGTCACGCTACTTTTGTTATTTTCAAAACAATGGATCAAAAACAATTTCGTGTTTTAATTTTACACTGCTTCTTGATCGGAAAAAATACCGTTCAAGCGAAGCAATGGCTTGAAAAGTGTTTTGGGGACTCCGCTCCATCAGAAACAACATTAAAACGTTGGTTTGCCGACTTCGAACGTGGTCGTAGACACTGATGATGCAGAACGCAGTGGACGTCAAAATGAGGCGGTAACACCAGAAAACATCAAAAAAATCCACAAAATCGTTTTGAATGATCGAAAAGTGAAGTTGCGTGACTTAGCTGACATCGTAAAGATATCAAAAGAACGTATTGGCTTTATATTACATGAGCATTTGACTATGAGAAAGCTCTGTTCAAAGTGGGTGCCGCGTTTGCTCACTGTTGACTAAAAACAAGAACGTGTTGATGATTCTGAGCAGTGTTTGGCCATGTTTAAACGTAACAAACCGGAATTTTTGCGTCGATATGTGACAATGGATGAAACATGGATCCATCACTTCACTTCGGAATCAAAACGATCGTCATCTGAGTGGACAGCAGCTGGTGAACCTCGTCCAAAGCGCCCGGAAGCACAGCAATCGACTGGAAAGGTTATGGCCTCGGTATTTTGGGATGTGCGTGGTGTAATATTCATCGACTATCTTGAGAAAGAAAATACCATCAACAGTGAATATTATATAGCGTTATTGGAGCGTTTGAAGGCCGAAATTGCAAAGAAACGACCGCATATGGCAAAGAAAAAAATGTTGTTTCATCAAAACAATGCACCGTGTCACAAGTCAATCAAAACAATGGCAAAACTACATGAATTGAACTTCGAATTGCTCCCACATCCACCGTATTCGCCAGATTTGGCTCCCAGCGACTACTGGCTGTTCGCAGACCTCAAAAACATGCTTGCCGGTAAGTAATTTCGCACGAATGAAGAGGTTATCGCTGAAACTGAGGCCTATTTTGAGGCAAAAGATAAATCGTTCTACAAAAGTGGTATTGAAATGTTAGAGCGGCGCTGAAATGATTGCGTTGCTCTTATTGGAGATTACGTTGATGAATAAAGCTAATTTTGAACCAAAAAAACCGTATTTTCTTTGTTAGGCCCGGGACTTTTCAGCCCATGTGTTATGTGCAGAAATAAAGCGTTAAAGGCGTTATTAATATTATTGAGTTATCTTTTTGTATATTATATTTTCTTACTATAATTGTTGAAACTGTGGGGTTGTTCAACAGAAATAAGTATCTCGGTACACTCCACACAACATAAATTAAGAAGCAATTCAATACTCAATACAGGAGGTCGTGGGTTCTCGCTGTCAACTGAATTACCGAATGAGGTTTAAAAATTATAAATGCATGCAAATTGAGTGGCCCCAAATTATGTACTTGTTTGTTAGGAGCTATTATACGCATTTGTGATTTTTACACACCATTCCCTAATTCGGTTGATCGAAGGAGCCAACAGCTTTCGAAATGCTGCGATGTGAATAGGTGATCAATTAGTGTGGCGTGGGTTATGCCGAAATACTTGTGTTTCTGTTTTCTATCTAATCCTACAATTTTTGGCCAAAGGAATACATATTGCGCTTAATTATATTCAAAGGTGTTAAAATTTTGCTGTACAATAAACATAAAATTACGATTTCCTCGTATTTTACCAACGTTTTAAATTCCTGAAAAAATATCAGTCAAGGTAGGATTTGAACCCACGACCTGTGCGCTACATGCGCAACGTGTTGGCAGCTGCACTACGAGACTGAATGTGATTTGAAGACACATTTAATACCTAGATGACATACTGTCCATAGACATATCGTAATATCTCAGCAGACACAATATTAATAGGGGCAAGTTTGCACTAATTGAATTAATACTAATATTAATACGAAACTCTCGTAAGTATCTACAGTCATTATGACGTCTAGGTATTAAATGCGAGTTCAACTCACATTTAGTCTCGTAGTGCAGTTGGTAGCATATTGCGCCGATAACGCAGAGGTCGTGGATTCAAATCCTACCTTAAGCGATATTTTTTCAGGAATTTAAAACGTTGGTAAAATTGCAAGGAAATCATAATTTCATCATTACTAATACCAAAGAGAGTTTCATATTAATATTAGCATTAATATTAATTTAAGGTATATCCTTTTCTTAACAAATTAAATAGATTGAGCTTATAATCGATTATATACCTTTTACCTTATTTTCAATGCACTGCTAGTTTTACGCCTGGCAACTCCCAATTATCCAAAGATATTTCTATTTCGGTGCCTGCTCCCTCACATTAAATTTTTTGCATTTCTCGAAACCTCTTCTTTTACCAGCGTTCTAATTTCTAACATCCACTTTATTTTTACTTTGCGTTACAGTCAAACAACTTTCTTTCGAAGTTTATACCGTTCTTTAACCTTTAAAAAGTTTTGGTTTTAAATTGAAAAAAATACGTTACTAGAGTTACCTTAACATGTTATTGATGAGTTACGTCGTAAATGCACTTCAGCTCCGCTTCCTTGACATTCTCCGTTAAAATCCCATCTCAAGTATAAACTGACTATCCTAAAACTTCAAAAACATCCTAAAAAGTACAATATGTGGTGACATAGTGTACACTATTATTTGAACATAAACTTCTGCTGGTTATCGGATTTCAATCAAAATTCGTTTAAATCCTTCGCGCTTAAATTATTAACCATCGATTAATCCAAGTAAATGGTTTATCGGAGCGTAACCTAGATTCTTTATTTATAATTTAATTAATGGTAAATGCTGTGAAACAATTTTGGCTGTAATTGAGATAATGTTTAGTAAATAAAAATAAAAGATCGTACGCAAGAGATTTTTCTTATCTACTTTGTAAACATTACAAAAAATCCATGACGCCCGTAGACGTGTGATAAAAATTCGAGATAATTTTAAAAAAATAGCCTAAATCGGATCACTTGCGGTGTTTATATATATGGGATCACGTGCATCGAGAATTTCCAATTTTAAAATATTCGATAAAGTAAATACGAGGGGTTCAATATATCCATTTATTACCGAAGTATTTTTTGAAGGATATCTATTATGTCATTACGAACTATTTGTTATGTACTCTAAAGCTGCTCCTAAAGTTAACGGTAAAAAAGAGAAAAACGACTATAGCGTAAAGATTGAAGGCGATCTTATGTTATTCGATGATATCATGTAAGGAGTACACCACTTTCGAGAGTACTAGATTCACTAGTTACTAGTAAAGGAACGAATATACAAAACTTTGTGCGTGAGTAGTCTACGTCAGGGTATGTTCCGTACTGACATTACCTATCGAAGGTAAAACGTTTCGGGGACACCTCTCAAAATTAAAATGATTTAGTTTTCGATAAAACCTTGTTTTAATCTTCATCAACCAATATGAAAGATCGTTTGAAATAGTACAAAACCCAATACTTTATTTAATACAAATTAAGTTATATCGAGACAGTAGTGTGATGAAGGTTCTACAACTGAAGCATGTAAATAGAACAAAGTAACTGAAGAAAACAAATACCCTTATGTAAATTTCTTTTTTACCTGAATGTTACTACCCCTCTCATTCTGGCACAAAATAGTATAGACGTTTATAATATTATTATAGAATCTTTAATTCGTAATAAAATACGTTTATGATACTGGTTTTTAGTCTACTTTCGCTTTTAGTTCTGGAATTCAGCTTCGTTTCCTTTGTTTACCATTCCTTTTGCGGGGTTACTCTCTTTCCGCGCCCCTGTATGTGTTGTCTTGATTCAAGTCGACACGATCAGCCCCGTGTCGTGAAGTGTGTATCCTTGTGCAGTATCGATTCTTATTCTTGAGGTTTGTATTTTAGAATTTTTACGTGGCTAAATGACTGTTTGTCAAGGCCAAAAGAAGAACGAATACCCAAATGGACCCTTGCTTAACCATGGATATACAAATATATACGCTTTGGGGTTTTTGGAGATAAATGAGTATGAAACTTCTTCTGAATATTAATGCGCGTAGGTGGTTGGTTCTCAGAAGAACCTGAAGTAACTCGACCTTTCGATGAAGTCTCCTTCAACTTTTTCTGGACAATTTTGATTTTTGGTTTTGCAACGTTAGAACTAAATGAGCTACTGTCTTCAGCTACATGCCTAATTGATACAACACATCTAATTATTTCCAAATTCTCCCAAAGTTGGCATATAAACACCATGCTAGGATTTTAAACAGCAACAATCAAGGCACGAAGAGATTACTTTCCAAGGGGAGGAGAGAATAGTATTGTCTGCAACAACAGCTCCAACAAATCCGACGATTGGTATATCCCAACATCGGAGCTGTGATTCGTACTCCTCACAGCAGCTTTAGAATTTCTGCAGGAACTAGCACCACTCTACATCTACATGCAGAAGGAAACCATCACGAGTGCTATCCATTTGTCAGATGAAATGGCTACAGTCAAGAAGTCTTAAAAGACACTTAAGGAACCTCAGAGAACCTAATATAAACAATCTAACGTATGTTACTAAAAATGCAATATAACTTCGATCTACCGCACAAGATGATTATAAAAGGACATCCTTGAGTGGGTATTCAGCGAACCTAAGCATAAGAGACGAGGCCTAGCATGATACACAGAAAGATCAAGAATAGGAATCGAAACAGGTGTAGGCATTGATCTCCACCTTAAAATGTCTAGCGATCCCAAACTAATATATTTCACGCAAAGGCTTGTATAAATACGTAGAAAAGATAATTGAGAAAGAATTTCGATGTGCATCCTTCGGTATTTTTGCGTATAGTCAGACAGCATTGTGGGCTCTACCAGACCATACATTTTACTCTGACCACACATATTGTGGTTGATACCACCAAAACTTAATACATTTCTAGACAAAATCAGCATTTATTTCGTCCTCGCAATGTATAAGACATTGCTGTATATAAAATTATAAAAGTCTCTGTCAGGAACGTCTGGAAACGGCAGAACACATGTATGTACATCTTGCCGTCAATCGGTCACGACACACATTTTTCTAAAGGGCATGTGCAAGGTCTGAACTAACAGACAAATTTCTATACTTGTACTAAAATCTATTGAAACCATTGAACTATTCTAACATTAAGGACATTATTACAATAAAACTTTTAGGTCGCGTGTCTATTGGCACCGGTGCCCAGAGCCTATTTAATAAGTTTAGTTAGTGTAGTAGAATTCCGATATCTACCCAACATCACTATTTTTAATATAATAGAATCGGTTCTTTAGACTAAATAAACACTCGAAAGGAAAAATAAAAAAATAAACTTTGCGTTAAAGAAGTATATGTAGCAACACATTCCCTTAGTGCAATATGCCCGTTTTATCAGTGTAATGGTATTTTGAAAGAAACAACTAAAAAGTGTAACCACCAGTTTCCCTTATTTAACGGAGTAACAGACTTAGAGCAAAATTAATGATTGCATCTTTATTTCATGTAATTATAAATCGCCGGTGTCGTTAACTAGCTCCATTAAGATGATCAGATTGTCGCTAGATATTTAGCAGAAAATCGTTTTAAAAGATAACGATCTACGACAACGCACATACAAAATTTCAATTTAAGGGAGAATCTGGCGCATTAAAATTAAGGTAATAACGGTAATCCCCCTCTCTTACGTTTTGCTATCGCTTTACGAAAACCATTTAGCTTCAGGGAAGCGTAAAGGTTAAATCTGCACACACATCGACGTCGTCTGCAATCAGATTGTCTGTATTCAGTGAGATACACTTTCAACATAAAATCAACTCCGCCGCTCCGACGCAATCAAACAACCGGTGGTAGCAACCTTATATTCTGTACCATGCTTACTATCAGAAGTCAGTTCAAGCATGTCGCTTCAATTACATACACAATAGAGTGTCTATTATTTGCTTTCTGTAATTTCTGCCAACAATTGCGTATTGTTTCCACTATATAGAAACGATAGTTCTTCCAGAAAGCGCTGCAACTTATTACTTACACCAAATTAATGTATACATTGTGAAAACTATTCGATTAGACGAGTTACGTAATTCTAAGAAATCTATGAAGAATGAGGGATATTAAAAGACACTATAGATAATTGACGAGAATGAAATGAAAGTAACGGATTACTAATTTTAAACAGAATGCTAAGTCAATTAAATTTTTCCGCCTGAGCTGCTTCAGAGTGGAACTGACAGATGATAAAGGTATATTTCTTAATACTTTTAAGAAGAAAATGACTGAAAAAACTTTATTACGCATATTTATGAGACCCTTTAGAATGGTACAGCATTTCTTTCATTTTAGAGTACGTAGAAAGCCTATAAGGCAATTATGTACTTTTTACATAATTTTGTGTTATTCGTTTTAAAACTGTGCATCATTAAAACCTTTATATTAGAGATCAAGTTATTTTTCATTTCTTTTTAAACTGTGAAAAAATATCAACAAAACTTAAAAAAAGTTAATTGTATGTTAAAAACAACATTAAAAGCATTATCATTATGTTTATTTAACTGGTTTTAAAGCATAACAACAGAGTTAGCTATACTGCGTACTAAATTTAAGTCAACCTGTGCATAATATTGCACATAACATATGGGCTGAAAAGCCACGGGCCTAACACATAGATGACGCTAGTTTTATTGCAGTCACCTTTCTCTCAGTTAGTACTAACCTTCAAAAGACAACTGTTAAAATTTCATGATATTCTGTTCATTAGTTTGTGAGTTATTGTGCTAAGAGTCACGCTACTTTTCTTATTTTCAAAACAATGGATCAAAAACAATTTCGTGTTTTAATTTTACACTGCTTCTTAATGGGAAAAAGTACCGTTCAAGCGAAGCAATGGCTTGAAAAGTGTTATGGGGACTCTGCTCCATCAGAAACAACAATAAAACGTTGGTTTGCTGACTTCAAACGTGGTCGTAGAGACACCGATGATGCAGAACGTAGTGGACGTCCAAATGAGGCGGTATCACCAGAACACATCAAAGAAATCCGCAAAATCGTTTTGAATGATCGAACAGTGAAGTTGCGTGAGTTAGCTGACATCGTAAGTATATCAAAAGAACGTATTGGCTTTATATTGCATGAGCACTTGAGTACGACAAAGCTCTGTTTAAAGTGGGTGCCGCGTTTGCTCACTGTTGACCAAAAACAAGAACGTGTTGATGATTCTGAGCAGTGTTTGGCCATGTTTAAACGTAACAAAACGAAATTTTTGCGTCGATATGTGACAATGGATGAAACATGGATCCATCACTTCACTCCGGAATCAAAACGATCGTCATCTGAGTGGACAGCAACTGGTGAACCTCGTCCAAAGCGCCCGGAAGCACAACAATCGGCTGGAAAGGTTATGGCCTTGGTATTTTGGGATGTGCGTGATGTAATATTCATCGACTATCTTGAGAAAGGAAATACCATCAACAGTGAATATTATATAGCGATATTGGAGCGTTTGAAGGCCGAAATTGCAAAGAAGCGACCGCATATGGCAAAGAAAAAAATTTTGTTTCATCAAGACAACGCACCGTGTCACAAGTCAATCAAAACAATGGCAAAACTACATGAATTGAACTTTGAATTGCTCCCACATCCACCGTATTCGCCAGATTTGGCTCCCAGCGACTGCTGGCTGTTCGCAGACCTCAAAAAAATGCTCGCCGCTAAGAAATTTCGCACGAATGAAGAGGTTATCGCTGAAACTGAGGCCTATTTTGAGGCAAAAGATAAATCGTTCTACAAGAGTGGTATTGAAGTGTTAGAGCGACGCTGAAATGATTGCGTTGCTCTTGATGGAGATTACGTTGATGAATAGAGCTAATTTTGAACCAAAAAAACCGTGTTTTCTTTGTTAGGTCCGGGACTTTTCAGCCCATGTGTTAAGTTCATTTAACAATTTCGAACGAACGATACCACTCATCAAACAAAAATCACTTTGGGAGAATATTATTTACACAGCTTTTGTTTGTTGTAACCAATTTCGAACGACGGATTATGCCCCACCAAGACAGGCGTGTTCACACACAGGGCGCAAGACAATTGAATTTTTAACGCAACTAAATGTCGAATTGTTAGACTATTGTCCATACAGTCAGGACCTAAGTCCCAACGATTTCTTTTCCCTTCCGATAATCAAGAACGGACTGCGTGGTCAAAGGCTCCAGTCATCAGATGAAGCGGTCGATGCCTTCAATTTGGTTTTACCAACAAACGAGTGGAATAATTGCTTCCAAAGTTGATTCGAGCGCGTGCAAAAGCTCGTTAATCATCGTGGAGGATACTTCAAAAAACAATAAAGTCTTTAAAAGCTGTCTAGTGTTTTATTCCACCTCCAAATGTAAAACTTAAAAGACCACCCTCGTACCTACCTACTGCCGAATATATAATTTAGTAACCGATTACTTTTACGCATCGATTCGTGTACTCGCTCATGAAACAACATATGCATAATGTACCTAATTTGTTATAGTATACATCTACAGTAGTAATTTATATAAAGCACACTATAATCAGCAAAATCTTTAACACTATCGACATCTACATTCAAACGCGGCACCGTTAAATACTCATTTACCAATTTCAAAGTTATATTTTCACCTTCCATTTTTAGCATAACTTGGCTTTGAGCATTATTGCCTGCAACAGAATTTACCAGGAAAAACATTGTTTTTGCAAAAATTCTACACCTATAACAAAAAAGTACATACCATTTGCTGATCTTGCCCGTTACTCTAGAATATGTAATTTCCGCAGACCACTGCCTACTAAAACGTTAACTTCTGCATCATTATTTAAGCTCGAAGGGACTTTATAAAAGACGTTTGTCGTGATAAGAAAAACCACTAACACATAAAGAATGGAGCCAAAACCTTTTAGATTCTCGACAAAGATTTACAATGGTGTCCCCATTTGGATGCGACATCGTCCATTGATAATAAACTATATACTTTAGAATTGGATAAGATTTAGGGCTCATAAATATTCGATTTTCACAAAAAGCGAGGCCGTTCTTTTTCAAAGATATACTATACGCATTGCTAGGACTTTGGTTGGCGCATATTTTCTTATTATTTGATTGAATTATTCAAAAAAAGTAAATATTTGTGTTTGATTGCAATGGCAAGTGAATTTGACGATTTCGAATACATTACTCCTTTTTACTATAGCAGATTTACTTCACCAATGAAGAAATCGATATCGCTGCCTGCACAAAGAGTAAAGAATATTCTAAGCAGGTCATGAATGCTCAAAAAGTTGAATCCATAATTAATAAGACATCATATACGAGACATGTATTTATATACGATTGGAAATGTGACTGCTAAAGAAATAATATTCAAGCTAGAAAATTCGATAAAATCTATTAAAGGTAATTAAGCTTAAAAGCTATTAGTTTAGAAGATACAGTTCTAAATTTAATCTTTCAATCAATTGTTTAAAACTTCATCCTCTGCCCCATTTAGCGCAATAGCGTTCGGTACGGAATACATTACAGATTGTGTCAATTAACACTAAACTGAAACTCAATTACAAGGGTTTAGTTAACTTATCAAATATCACGCTGTCAGGTTAACAAATTCCTGTGTCCTAATTTCGAGGGATGGGCGAAAAAGGGGTATCTATTAGCTCTGCTGATAGTATAACTTGCACAATATTTTCCTGTAGGACGTGGAAGCTAAAAATCAGGTCTGCATATATGAAATTTTACTATGGAAAACAACTAAATTTGCAATTATTGTTTAACTGTCTTAAACACCCGACTTTTCCCGCGCAAAGTCTGTATACTATTTTAATGGAATAAAAGTTCTGCTATTTCAAGATTAATTAGAACAACATATAATTATATATAAAACTTAGACATAGACAATGCTCAGGGGAGTGGTAGGGCATCCTTAGTATACAATAAAGGAGTTTACCCTCCTTCATAGAATTCACGAAAATAGCGTAGACATTTCTGAAGTAAGGAAAATAAGGAATATAGGGAACGTTGTTAAAATCTTGCCCTGTACAACCCATGAATAGTTTATACGCCACGGCTTACTACTTTAAAATATCTGTTTAACATTATAAAACGACGTTCTTAAACTGTTGTAATACTTACAAAAAAACTATTTCCTTATGTCGCTACTAGATTGTGAAGACGCTAATTCTAAAGGACTTGTATACAATTTCCTAACATACATTCTTCAGTTATATTTAAAATATTGCTTAGTTTTACTATACACATGTAATGTGTCAACATCAGGGATAGCCAATTGGCCGCTAACGGGCGTAGGAAATTTTACGAAAAGCAACTATTATAAAGAACTTCAAATATATAACACATGGGCTGAAAAGTCCCGGGCCTAACAAAGAAAATACGGTTTTTTTGGTTCAAAATTAGCTTTATTCATCAACGTAATCTCCATCAAGAGCAACGCAATCATTCCAGCGCCCCTCTAACATTTCAATACCACTTTTGTAGAACGATTTATCTTTTCCCTCAAAATAGGCCTCTGTTTCAGCGATAACCTCTTCATTCGTGCGAAATTTCTTACCGGCGAGCATTTTTTTGAGGTCTGCTAACAGCCAGTAGTCGCTGGGAGCCAAATCTGGCGAATACGGTGGATGTGGGAGCAATTCGAAGTTCAATTCATGTAGTTTTGCCATTGGTTTGATTGACTTGTGACACGGTGCGTTGTCTTCATGAAACAAAATTCTTTTCTTTGCCATATGCGGTCGTTTCTTTGCAATTTCGGCCTTCAAACGCTCCAATAACGCTATATAATATTCACTGTTGATGGTATTTCCTTTCTCAAGATAGTCGATGAATATTACACCACGCATATCCCAAAATACTGAGGCCATAGCCTTTCCAGCCGATTGTTGTGCTTTCGGGCGCTTTGAATGAGGTTCACCAGTTGCTGTGCACTCAGATAACGATCGTTTTGATTCCGGAGTGAAGTGATGGATCCATGTTTCATCCATAGTCACATATCGACGCAGAAATTCCGGTTTCTTACGTTTAATGGCCAAACACTGCTCAGAGTCATCAACACGTTCTTGTTTTTGGTCAACAGTGAGCAAACTCGGTACCCACTTTGAACAGAGCTTTCTCATAGTCAAATGCTCATGCAATATAAAGCCAATACGTTCTTTTGATATCTTTACGATGTCAGCTACCTCACGCAACTTCACTTTTCGATCATTCAAAACGATTTTGTGGACTTTTTTGATGTTTTTTGGTGTTACCGCCTCATTTGGACGTCCACTGCGTTCTGCATCATCGGTGTCCCTACGACAACGTTTGAAGTCAGCAAACCAACGTTTTATTGTTGTTTCTGATGGAGCGGAGTCCCCATAACACCTTTCAAGCCATTGCTTCGCTTGAACGGTATTTTTTCCCATCAAGAAGCAGTGTAGAAGTAAAACACGAAATTGTTTTTGATCCATTGTTTTGAAAATAACAAAAGTAGCGTGACTCTTAGCACAATAACTCACAAACTAATGAATAGAATATCATGAAATTTTAGCAGCTGTCTTTTGAAGGTTAGTACTAACTGAGAAAAAGGTGACTGCAATAAAACTAGCGTCATCTATGTGTTAGGCCCGGGACTTTTCAGCCCATGTGTTACCTTATATTGCATTACACGTACAAAATATGGTATGCGTTATATTATTATTACGTTATCGATCGTCATTTATAGTCGGCGTGCATGAATGAACTAATTGGTTCAGAATGGTTTGGTGTGAGGTTTAGTAGATATAGTGGGAAAAACAGATTCGCTGTCAGATCACAGATCACTAATGCGTATTATATATGGAAAGCTAAAGTTTAATATATAAAATGTATGTAAAAAGCGTTCATTATTTTCATTTAAAAGAAATCTTTTGCAAATGCTAAGGCGTTAAAATCCTTTTGCCAAATCGAACAAAATAATATCATATTCTCCTGGGAGCAGTTTGAATTTATTGGAAAATAACATTTCCAAGTTAATACTTATAAATGAGTATAGATAGATGGAATAAGACGTAACAGAAAAAGGAGCCTTCACAAACAAGTCATGCATTCACTAGCTTAAAACTAGCTAAGATTAAATAAAATACATCTACATAATTAACTGGAGAGAATAAACGTATGAAAGTACAGAAGCAAGGCACAGTTGTACTGTGGTTAGGAAATATATAAAACTAGAACTCCAAAACGTATTTATGTAATTACTCATTGAGTACATATTTTTTGGGAAACATTGTCTATCACCTTCAATGGTAATGTAATATATAAATCATGAAAAAAGTGAGACTAATCGAGCTATATAGTAATTTGCTAGATACATAGAGAGAACGACTGTATAACAAAAATAAATAAAACACAGTGCATTTACCATATAATTTGTAATAACAATGATGTGTGTTATTTCGATAAAGCATGCACTATACTGTGCTTTGGTATCGTAATTATTTGTCATTGTAACTGCTCACATAAATAAAACAATTCGAGGTGGTGCTCTCTAGGGGACTTCAATCAAACATTAAACATAGTTTGGCTATTACCATTTACACGGGAGTAATTATAGGTGTGGTGCGAATTTAAATATGTATATGTTGATCATCAGTAGGTCAATATTTTACTATTGACTTGTTCAAAATAAAAACATGTGTCAAACTTTTTGCATATGAGCATTGTAACGGTATATCTAAACTGCTTTCAGTTTCGTGAATGTTCACAAATTGAGAATTAGATAAAAGCTTGTATTTTTATAAATATTACCCACATGAGAAAATATTTTTTGATTTTCCAAGATCGAAATCGAAAACAAAAATGGGAACTTTGGTTATGAAAATAGAGGAAATATAAATCCATAAATACTTACATTTACGATACTCCTGTGAGAGATTTATGACTGTTGTAATTTATGCGAAGTGTTGTAATGTAGTGATCCAGTAGTTATGATTAGAATTTTTAATACACCGCTCAAAAAAACAGTTTGCACTAAAAGGTAGCACCAATTTATAACAGCTACTAGTATTCCTATAAGCTACTGTCGACCTTTTTGGACAAGAAGTCGATGCACGTTTAAAAATTATTAGTTCTGGAGTGTACAAAAGCGCGCTTTAACGCGTTTCTTGATTAGTATTCAAAAATTTACACCTGTAATAACTAGTGAAGATTTGCGATTTTGAATGTCCTTCAAAATGGAAACACATCACAATCTGTCCAAGGTAGAAACTTGAGGAGCTGCAAATCAATTAGAAAGTGAAAGAACAATATGTATATATATATATATATATACATTTATATATGTATGTTATTCTCTTGGGCTTTGTCCGTACGTTTTGACGTTTCGATGTAATCGCATACACCTTCTTTTTGAGGTCGTGATTTCAAGTTTGAATCACGACCTCTAAAGACGCTTCTAAAGCTTTCTAGATCAAAAAAATTTGCGTATCAGATCAATCCCCATTCTCTTCGGTTTATATCTTCTCGCATCTGTCTCACCATTTGTTTCTGTTTTTGGCCTTCTCCTGCCATCTGTAGATGGCAGTTCTACCAAGGTCCGCCTTCACCTTCTGCAATCAAGTCGTTCTGAGTCGTCCTAGTCTTTTTCTTTCCCTCGGTTGCCACTGCAGGATATTGCAGATTGTCGCTTTTTCCTATCTCTCCACACATGCCCCTACCATCTTGCTCTCTGTTGTATTATTCTTATGACCACGTCCATACCTCCATACCTCCCAATTCATTACCTACCTCACAATTTGTTCTACACCTGTATTCGTTGTTTTCAGTTTCTGTCGGGCCTAATACTGTTCTTAATATTCTTCATTCTTGTATTCTCAAATCTTCCTCTTGCTTCTTTCTCATTATTATTGTTTCTGCCGCGTACAAGATTGTTGGTTGTATTATTGTTTTATAGATTCTCAATGTTTTTTTGCTTAAAAGTCGTCTATTTGCCTAGGTTTTGTTTGTATGTATTACTCTTGCCGTCGCTTGTAATAATTACACCTAGGTTTTTAAAAATATTCACCACATCAAAAGTATAGTTCCCTATTTCAACTGTGTCAGTCCCATGTTTCTATTTTCCATTTAGTCTCATCATTTTTGTTTTTTCTGCATTTGCTTTTACTCCCATTCTGTCACCCTCCTCAGTATTTCCTCTGGAATAGTTTGAACAATAATGTGTTACCCAAAATGTTGAAGTGCGCCAGAACGTAGTTACTAGACTATGAAAGCGCTTCTTGCAAACAAAAAGTTTTCGACGGAGGCAAGGAGAAGGTTGGCTAACATCCAGAACACCAAAAGACGATGGATGCCTCCCATAATGCGTATGGAAAAATTGCACCACAACTCAGTTTTCAAGCCACTGGAAACTTAATATCAACACAAAGATAAAAAATCGTTTGTATAGTTCTGGTTTATATCCCAGCAAGCTGCTGGACAACATCAAAGAACTCGTAGAATATAGGCTAATCAACATATCACTTGGGGTCATAATAAGTCGAGGCGAATATTATTCAATGAAGCATCCAGATTTACGTTACGGCTAGATATATTGCGTTAACTTGGCACACGCAGTATGCTACAATTTGTACAAAAATGACCTCGATGTAAGGGTAGTGGTGTAATAGGATAAGCACAAAAGTAAATCGCAGAAGATTGAGCTTTATTAGTACGCAGCAACTTGGCAGACCAATTCATCTTTATGGACGATAATGTACGTCGACTGAACACATTTGGGACTCTTTGAAAGGACGAAGTATTACTACCAAAAACGCCTAAAGAATTACAAATTATTATCAGAGTGGAATGGGATATGATTCCCTAAGGATTATTCAAAACTAACTCAACATATGCCACCAAAATTCCAATTACTTTTAGCTGTTCGTGAGGATCATATGCCTCCTTAATCTCTATTTGTTGTGTAAGAATTACTGTAATAAAGCTTTTACAAGATCAAATACGTCTGCATTTTTTCTACATAAGATGCCAAAAATTTTATACTTTCCCATCAAGAATACCCCAAAGCTTATCCAAACAAGTTTAAAACAGAATAAGGTAAATTAGCAATACGCCAGGATAATTTTAGCACACTTTTGACGAAGAGCTGCTTCCTACTAACACTACAGCAGCTGCATAGGAGTTCTAAATTTGTAATTGCATCACCTCTTTGTGTTTACTACAATTTAACAGAGTACTGAATTCAAATAGTGTTATACTGGACTTGGTTTTCGCTTCCCTTAATGAACCCTGTGTTAGTAAAAGCGATGCCAACTTGTTGGCGCCCCAAATCCACCAGCTATGTCTTCTCATAGCGGTCTAAAATTGTGTTTGACTCCTAGTCAAGTGAAAGTTACAATTTATATTGCTCGTTTAATAAATTCGTTTAAAAGAAAATAATTCTCGTAAAAGTACGAAGATAAGTACAAGTAGTACTTAGATTATTATTAATTTCTTTAAAATCAATGATTCTAAAGAAATAAATATGTTAGAACCTTCTTCTTCTTTTTCGCGAGACGAAGAAAATCATAACATACTTTTGGATGCAGTTTGTATTTATTTAGAAATTGGATTCCACAGTTACCGCTTCTAAATTTATTTAATAGTATAAATTTAAAGATTTTAGACCAAACAACTTTCACATCAGAGTAAATTACATCTGACATTTTTCACTACAAATTTGGCGTTCAACGTGGCGCTAAGGTAATTCAAAGATTACTTCAATTAATACGAAGAATGATAGGCATTAAAATAAATAACGTTGTAAGTAATGAGTCGGTAAGAAGATTATTCTCTTAAACAAGAACCAAACATATTAATGTCCAAAATACCCCTAATAAGATTTTATCTAATACGCAATAGAATATACAATTAATCAAGACATTAGCTTTTTGAAATTTCTACTAGTAATTTAAGAAACAATTTAACACAGTTATATACTATGTGCTGTTTCTATTATAGGGGACGTGTATATATCTGTGCCTATACTACAGTGAACCATTTAAAATCTCTCTGTATACATTTTATTTCAATGTAAATAAAAGGCCTTTCATAAGTCTTACTCTTTTGTTAAGTTTCGACCAATTCATAATACGGAAAAAGTTTAATTCAGTTGAAAATGAAAAGATAAGCGTTCCCGTTGGCAATTCCAAAAAGTAAACCAAAAGACGTAAATACTGCTTGAGAGTTTATTCATTTTTGGAACAAAATGTATGTGTTTATTAACATCTCATCTAAGTTGTTAATATTTAACTGCGCGTACGTTTTAGTATATATAAAACTCTACAATATTCTACAATTAGAGGGAGAGCACAACGCTCGAAAATTTAGGATAGGTGAAACAAAGAAAGCCACCATTTGTATGCTTGCAGGCTTGTTTGGGAAAGAAGAGAATACAGCAAACCGCGAAACAATATCTCAGTAATGAATACGTGACTGAGATTTGAAACTCAATTCAGAATTACCGCTCGTACTCTAATATCAGGATAGCATTATGAAAGTCATGATATATGTTTTAAGTTGAAACAGCGTACATGTTTGCAATTTCATTGAATGCGGTTGCGTATTAATCCCGAATTTTGGGTGGTAAATTTGGATATACACTTTATTCAAATATATTTTCCAGGTGCAAAAACTATTTATGAATTGCGGTATATAGTAAGTTAATAATTATTGATTTCATTTTAATGTTTTCCAATTACTGTCAAGAGAACACGTTGTATTAGCATACATGAAACCGAAATGGTTTAATTTGCATTTATACTAAAAATGTGTAATTGAAATGGATTATTATACGCTTATTTGTCATTGCAGTATACTTGACGTACTAGTAAACGAATGTTTTGGTGATAGAACAAAAAAAATTAAATGTTTAGAATACTTTGTTTAGAATTAAAACTATTACATTAATAGGAGGAAAGTTCGCAAATCTTCAGAAGTTTTTCGAATATTCCAAAGAAGAGCGATGAATATAGATCACAGAATTTTCAAAGACCGAAGAAATATGCGTATTTACCCGAAATACGTAGAGCTACGTTATATTCACATTTCTACTGATGCAAGATTGCTACACCAGAAAACATTTAAATAGAATATAATGGATTTTTATCTTAAAAGTTAACTAGTAATTTCTGCATATTTCTCTATGAATATTATTCTCCCCTATAAATGTTAGCTTAATAATTTAAGATATTAGATGAACTAAAACCGAAACATGTTCGTGGTAATACCTTTTTACACTGACAACAAATATAAAAATCATGTATTTACGACTACTACAAACTATTACTACTATTACTCTATATTTAAAACTGCATTCGGGTATAATGCAAAAAAATGAAAATAACATAATTTCAAACTTCTGCGTGTAAGAATGGTGTTCTGAATATCGGTTTATGGCAAACATGTTCTGTTTAATGTTTAGAATAAATTCTTACTGATTTGATAATCCTATTAGTTTTTTCTTGCTACGTCATGGTGGAATAACCAAAAACTTAAATTAGTGCATAACATTGCATCCTGGTAAATACCAAAAAAAATATTCGCTTCCGCATTTTCCGGCTTCTATTTAATCTAAATGAATTTGAAAACCAAATTACATTGTATTCACTTCGTACTTTTCGCCATTAGGAGGTAATAGCTGTGGAACAGGTTTTCATGTTATGATTAATAATGTTTGCACCTGTACAAATAGAACAATTTAAAAGTAACGTTTATTAACGTTACGTATATCTAACGAAAACCGTGTGAAAACAATTTGTAAATTGTAACCATGCCATCTAGATTCCGTAAAAAATGGTGGCGCATATAAAAGAGGATTCAAGTGTCTAATAAACATCACTTAACTATTCGCGAATAGATTTACTGAGAAGTTTTGTGCTAATTGACATATTAATGCTATCCGATTTCGTAATTTTCTAAATTACGCTTTATTACCTAAACTGCAAAAGTGCTATTATCCTGTTTACAACGCTTCAATAAAAACATTTTCTATTGAGCAAGAAATGCAATTTTTAAACTTCCTTTAATATGTTCCACTTAGCTAAATGTGAATAATAAAAAATTTAAGTACGTGAAGCTTAAAATAAGCACCTTAAGTACCAGCACACCAACTATATATGATCTTTTATAATAAAATTCTTAAAAACTTTCAAAACTAAAGCAACTACAACGTGCAGTTTTAAGTTTCACGCGCTCCGAACTTAGTCAAAAAAAAAATAGTCCCGAATCTCTATTTGGAGCTTCTTTTCGCAGGTATACAAAGTTGTTTATCCGTTTATTCAAATTAGTATGCTGTTTTATTATACCATGCTCAGTATATCCTCTAGAGCAAAACCGCAATTAATAAGAACTGTCAAATACTACGCGCAATTAATAATGGTAATTACCCGAACCCGAACAATAACAAAAACCGCAACTGCAAAGAGCAACACAACAAACTTGCCTACCTGACATTTCGGCAGTACTTCATTAGGGTTCCGCGGTACCTTCCATCCGAGTAGCGGTGGTATGCAAATTATAGCGGATAATAACCAAACAGCACCTATCATAAGGATGGCTCTCAACGGAGTTCTCTTTTTAAGATATTCCACGGCCTGCGTGATACTCCAATACCTGTCCAGTGATATGAGACACAGATTCATGATGGATGCGGTGCTCAGCAGGACGTCCATGGCGGAATGCACATCACACCACCACGCTCCAAAAATCCAATACCCCATCAACTCGTTCGCCAAAGAGAAAGGCATAATCACAAGTCCGAGAAAGAAATCCGCCACGGCTAATGAAGCTATGAACCAGTTCTGTATGTTCTTTAGAGCTTTCTCAGTTGTTATAGCTATGATTACTAGCATATTACCGACGACTACGACGATCATCAAGATGGTGACAATAATGGAAGCCAACACTATTTGAGGCATGGTATAACCGCTTGGATACGAAGTAATAATTACACTGGTCTGATTGGAGAGCGTTCCGTTACCGGTTCCGTTTTCCAAAAAAAGGAATGGATCTTCCGTACCGACGGTCGCACGAGATGTTAAGTTTACCATGGCCATGCTTGATGAGGCACTCTTAAAGTAAGTTGTATTGGAAGAGTGTGGTTAGAATATGTTATACGTTGCACGTGCTTAGTCCTTTTTACAAGTCTATTTACCTACGCAAATAAAAAAGAAGTTTATTGTAAACTTTTAAAGTTGTTTGTGTTTTGGTCCCTAATCACACTATATACAGTACCCGTTTTAACCGAAGCAGCCCGTGTATCGGCGATTAAATGTGAAACGCAAAGTACCAAATGATTAACTATAGTTTTATATTACTTATTACTCTTAAATTATTATTATTATTTGAGAGAATATTAAACATTATTTAGTATTAGAGTGAGAACACTATTCGCTATGTTTATGTATATTTTTTGTTCTTTACTTTAGAATAATATTAAATAGTTCGCGCCACCGCTGTGGCCCATGTATGACCCGTCGTCTTCGTCGTCGTCTTCGGCGTCGTTTTCTATGCGGAGCTCGGTTGGCATGTTACCGCCACGCTCCACTGCCGCACACTGTATGAGCCGCTCCCGGTGACGGGCATGCGTCGAAACGTGTCCGTTGCGCATCTCTTGATCCTCTTCTTCTAATTACAGATTAACGCTTGGTATCAATTATTTACAAAGATATCCAACGCGATGGTATCAATCTTTCACGGCGGAGAATGCATTGCCGCCGACTGCATTTCCCCACTTTTATTATATACGCGAACGCTAATGCGTCGTACCGAAAACTTATTAACCGCAAAGGTTCTATGCATACACGAAAAGATACATACGAGCGAATCAAACGGCCGCTCATACTTTAGCGACTTTTTCGTAAAAATAAATTAACGATAGCTTCAGATAGACGATGTGTTAAAACGAGCAGCATAGATAATGATATAGCAAATCAGTTTTCGAACAAAAAATTCAAAACTAGGAAATTTACCTGTTACACAAAATTTTAAAAAACTTTACGGTAATGTGTTGCACAGGATCATATATATTTTTTTTAATTTTTCAATAGTTCATAAACAGAGAAACACGTTTTAAGATCAAGAAAAATTATTGTATGAAGAATTTTTTCTTAAGATAGCAATGAAAACGTTTGAATGTAAAAGTTTCTGTGCTACACGTAAAAAACGCAAACATAATTAAGCAAAGAAAATTTGTGTACATATTCGTACATGAATAAGGTGTTTAAATGAAAAGAATAATACTGGCCAATGCACATTTTGGTGCCTCGGAGAGTAATTAACCAATTTTGGGGTGAATAATAATTTGTTCTATCCGATCTAGTTTTAGATACTCACTCGTTCCGTCCTATTTAGGAAAAATTCACCAAAATTAGGTACACGTAATGTTTTGTTATGTACGTAACTCTAGAGTAGGAGGTATTTATTTATCAGAAGAATGTGTATATACAACTTTCAATCATCAGTTAAAAATTTCCTTTTATAAGATTTCCTTGCGTCAGGTTTGCGTCGGTGAAGATTCCAGCACTAATCGACCATCGTATGGGTATACCACCTTCTTTAATAATCCTGATGTGTTTGTTATCACACGAAAACACAATACTAAACTGAACTGTCGGATGCAAACAGAGAAAGGGAGAACCATATGTTAGAGGTAAATGAAGTAATGGGGATTAGGATTGGGTTGAGTTCGACAGGTAGACTTAACCCTCCAGTAATGGGGAATACTGAGAAGTATACTGATATTATAGTTCTAATTTCAGGTAAAAACGGACAATTTAGGTCACCCAAATATTTAGTTAACTATTCTGATCTTGCTATTTATCTGTATGAGTAATAAATTTCACCTTCTGAAAGTTTTCGCCGCTAGCGTGGTTACCACTTCGAGTTACCGCGACCTTCTGCCAAAGTGATTTTGCCTCTAGCGTGGTTTATACGTCGAGTTACCGTGCCACTTTGGTTTCCCTGTTTCTAATGAAGAAGCCTCCTACGACTGAGGCGAAATGTCGAGATCCCATCTTCCTTTTTTCTTCTCTTCTCTTACCTTTTTCTATCTTTCTCCCCCTCTCTCCCGCCCCTCTGTCTCTGTTTCTTCCTCTTACTCTTTTCACCTTTTCTTTCTATTCCACCTACCCCCTCTTTTTTATTTTTCTTCTTTTTCTTTTTATGTCTTTCTGTTCTTACACTTATTTCATTTCTATATATCTCATCATGACACGACCCAATTCCGGAAATAGTTCGTTTATTACTGACTCGAAAAATTCGATTTAGAAGAAAGACTCTGGCCGAAAAGAGAGAAAGAAACACAATTTTACAAATATTTCCAATATATTTAACACAACTACTGAACAGGAGAAACGCATAGTTACAAAGTATGAACCTATTAGTGAAGAAAGTAGGCAAAGTACTAGCTAAATCAAATTTAAAGATAGCCTACAAAACCAATAACTCTTTACAAAAATTCATCAAAAGCAATAAATCAAAAATAAGCAAGAAAAATATATCAGCAGTTTATAAATTGACTGAGAACATATATCGGCCAAATGGGTAAGAGTTTTGATAAAAGAATACATAAGCATGAGCTGATGGTGTACATAAGACTAAAGATTCCAATTATGCACATCATTTACTGGAGAATAACTATACATAATAACATCAAAATGTTACATTGCGAAACTGAAGGTTAAAAATTAAACTTACTCGAATCTCTAAAGATAAATATACTTAAATGTTCAGATGTGCTGCTAAATCAAATACATAGATCTTAATAACTCACCATTCTTGAATTTGTTTGTGGAAAGTTGGTACCTGAATTTAGGAGACCAATGAGATTATTATATAATTACAGCATGTATACGCTATCCTTAATTATTGTAAGAGTGAAATTTCGTGTTTTAGTATAAATAACGTGTTTTTTCAGTACTAATAGAATATCTGGTGAAGCTACAATGGCAGCGATACATGTCATATATTACGGTGTGTGAAATATATTCGAAATATTTGTAAAATTATGTTTTATTACGCACACTAAACCATTTATATCGAGGCTAGTGAAAGAGATCAATGGTGGGTACTGAGCCGTATTTTTTATTTGTTTATTTTCTCGTTATCCCTTAGAATATACTTGACTAATTTCGGCTAAACGCTATCTAATATATTGAATATGTTTGTTCGTTGACAAAGTAGATATAACAAAAGGAGTTATTTCTTTTCATTACAGGAGGAACAGTTCCTCCTCAGTTCTTAACAAATTAACATACGACCGTCCCTTATACTAATTTCCGTGTTGTATTGATCGTAGAATCCCAAATCTAATATCCCCCTTTTTTATTCGAAACATATAATCTCTGAACGCTAAGTAATTGTTTAGTACACAACAGTACCTTTTACTGATTTGACTATTCCAGCTCAATATGGTATCTAGGTGAAGCTAGTCCTAGAGTGTGCAGTTATATAATAAGATATAAATAGCAAATACACTTTTTGAGGTCTCGTACTAATTAATGAGTGACTATCACGTGCTTAATTTACGTCTACATACCTTAATAGTTACTTTACTATACGCATATACACGCCCATATAAATTCTAAACATAAGAAGATAATTAGTGTGCAAACAGACATGTTTGTAAAACAAATATTTTCAGAGTGGGAGTTTGCTTTGCCTTCTTGTTTTAACCGATTAAATTCATATCGCGAAAGATTCATTGTTGTGTCAAAATACGAAATTTTCAAGGGTATTCGTTATGTTTATCTAACACATATTTTACATTTCATTTTCGATCTTTTACTTTGTAGAATAGTTGCCTGTCTAGCAAATTTTCTAGTAACATTTTTTAAGGTTTTTTAATACTTTTCGGAGACTTTTTAAAATAGAAAACGTATTCTACGAATTCCATTGCATCTAGAGAATATTTTACATTTGTTTCAAAATCCTTAATTTATATCACGTTTGCGGTATAGCTTTCACTTTCTGTAACGGTAGAATATAGAGCACCCTAAACATTGTAGTGAATGTTGCGTGGAGTACCTTCAGCTTTTGTTTCTAAGTAAGTAATATAATTTGGCATGTGTACGCGAGATTAATTTTAAATAAAATATATAGTGAGAAATCCAGACCACGTTTTTTACCTAGAAATCTAATAAAATATATATGTCATGGGGTTTATATGTAAGCAAATTAAGTTACTTTTAAGGCAACTGAATTGAAACATGTTTTGTTTCGAGATTGACCTACACTTTCAATTTTTTTGGATCATTAAATTGGGGGGTGTTTGACAAAATATTACTAAAATGAACTGATTTCAACAACATGAAAACCAAAAGAAAATCTGTTGTGATACCACGTGTATGGAAACAAAATACATTGCTAGCGAGTGCTAATAGCCTGCAATAGATGCTCTACAGCGAACGCCGAAACACCTTTTATACGAATAACCCCAGTAGATAATTTGCAATAACGTGGCCATTATGTCCTGGTATCCCATCTTAGCGAAACCACATGTTTAGAATTGGGTCATAGAAGGTTACTAAAGTAGTATATTTCGTTATCGTTAATTCCCCCTAATGCATTTGATCGTTTTAGAACCACATAAAAAAATTAGGCAAAATCTGATATCAGCTGACCCAAATGACATTTACTTCATCAATAGCAATTGACCATATATTTAAAAATGTCTTACGCAATGTTTGTGTGCTTGATAACATAATACTTAAAGGTAAAAAAAATAATTCTTTTCATATCCAGTAGTATAGGGACCGGCCAAGATCAATTATATGGAACTCGAATATAGGATTTAGTAGCAAATGGTATTACGTCGTGCCTTGTTAGTGAATCTTGGGCTGAAGCATTTGCTATTCACGATATAATAATTTAAATTTTTAGTCTTTTGATGCCCTCATTAATATTCTTTTGTCCTACTTTAATGTGCACTTTCCTCGTAATAGGAATCTAATATCTAATGGAAAATCAGGAAATCTGCATAATTTAGGAATGCAATTTTCTCAGTTAAATGGTATCTGCAGATAGAATAAGGCGTTTCACATCAAGTTTGTTCAAAACTCTAAACGTTTGTACTATTAACTAAAAATTCGCAATACAACAATCTTGGAATTTTGTTCTGATAATATCCGAAGACATTGCTTCCGTACTTAACAAAGTCTATTATTTATTTGGTAAATTTATCTTTTACCAAAATTACCTTTTAAATTTCGCTGTGCAAAGTAATTTTTGATAATGATGACTACCAATTAGTAACTATAGATCACTAAAGATATAATCTAGTTTTTAGAGAATCTTTGAATATTGTTTAATGAACCACTTAATGAAATTTTTGGAGTGTAATATTATAACTATTATAACTATCATCAAGTGCCCTGTTGGAGTGTTCTGTAGCATCAACCAGACCATCCAGCCGTGATCCTTCGAGACTTTTGTTAAAATTGTATTTATACTACATTCGTGGTGTAATATACGAATGATTAAATACCTTTTTGAAGGAAATGTATTAATACGTAAGCACCAGATGCAAAAATAATTAATAAGTGGCAAATAATAAATCAAACTGCAGATAGACTGACATAAAGGTTCCAGTATGTTCAGTCCTGTTTTTGCGTTATGCTAATTACTTATGATCTGCTGAATGCATTATTAGTTTTGTACGCAGATGATAATACTTTACCTGTTTTCGATGCGTAATCAAAATGTCAGTTAGCTCTAAACTCTGTTAGTAGTTGCCACCATACAAAGTATACATCTTAACGAATGTCAATAACACACAACTTTTACAATAACTATTAAGTTACCTTCAATTTGTTGTTTATTTGGAAATCTAAAACGCATATTATCTTTCAAGCACTTAGTTTCAGTTTGTTATGCCTTAGTTGGTTCGACGTTAAGATTTGTAACATATTTAATGAGGTGGACAGGAGTTAGAAAGAATGTTGGAGTTATCGTAGATATATCAATACTTGTGCTCGTATCAGGGTTTGTTTAGAAAGTTTCGAATTTTGGCTTTAGGCAGTCTTTTCTTCTGTGAAGTATCAATTTTTATGAAATGTGACAACTTAATTTCCTAAATAGCTGCATAGTATCATCTGCAATTTGAACTAATGTGTATGTGAATCTCAAGTTAATAAAGCCAGTAGTTAACTACTGGGAAGGTTATATACATCTAACACGTGCGCTCCAGCATAACAATAGCAATCGAAATTTAACGTATTAATATTAGATCGGCAAATACGCTACTGAAACATTATAACTGCTGCAACTTGCATTTGGTGAAAATCCTATGAAAAAATTGAGTGTATTCGAGTGGAATAGGTGATCTGAAAACGTACAAAAAGGTCACAAAAGTGAGCAGGCAAAGATGTCAATGTCGGATCGATGTTAGAGAGATTTTGTTAATAAGCGATATATATGCATTTCTTATATTTGGTTATTTCATTAAACACTATGAGAGAGAGAGAGAGAGAGAGATAATAAATGTATTGTGCAAAGAAGAAATATTAATTCCGCATTGAGAAGGATTCAATTATGTAGGTCTCATAAAATTTATCTTAGCGAGGTACTGTACAAATAGTAAATAGTCATGCCCAATTGAAACATGGAACAGAAGTAGTAAGCGAAACATTTTTACAACTTTGTTCTTTCTGCAAACAAAAAACCGATATGTATGCATATAGTGTTGTTTTAAAGAATTTAGGTTTCCGGGCCGAAAATGCGTCGTAACTGCATGACTCTGCCGACATTTCGCTCCCAGTTGCACGAAGGTTCTTCTTTACTGCAAGTCGAATCGCTTCTCACAGCATTCTTTAAACGAGAACAAATACAGCGGAAATCTAGTCTACAACATATGTTAAAGCAAGTCCCTGCAATTCCATTTAAATTAAAAGACACACTTTTTAGATTAAATGTACCTGTTTTCCAGTAGAGTGTTGAATTTTAATGCAGACATTTGCAGAATATTTGTTGTTTTACGCTGTTTGCTTACTCAGCTTAGTAACGCCTAAATAGTATTTAATTTACGCAATAAATTATTTCTTCACTCTATTTCGCATTTCTGTATGCGTCATCTGTTAATTACTGCGTTTAGGTTCGTTTTTCTTTTATCCATGTTTTATCGTATACATAACTTTTAGACGAAGGTAATAAGTTATCAAATGCGGTATCAAGTTTGCAATTTTTAAGATTACAGTGCTTACCTTAGAACATAAGAAATTAACTGTTTGAACTGTTTATCTGATTATTGAAGCTTACTAAATTTATGTAAATACTCCATTACGTGTGCACAAACCCGCCGGTTACTTGATTCAAGTTTAATTTATTTGGCGTAAGAAAGTAGCTTCATGTGTGCATTCATAATATAGTCGTTACTAAAACAAAAATAACACCGCATACCAACTATTATCTTCTAAAATCCTTGGAGTTTAAACAAAACAAGTTATGCTATGCATACTATTATTATGTAGCATTCTAGTATAAATAACTCTAACAGACACGAATGTATCAATATTAAAAGCTTTGTGGTTAACAATTGAGTGTATGACTAATTAAATAACAGGATTCAAGTGTACAATACAGTCACCATATGTCTGACAATGCAACTCATAAAAGACAAGATATGTAATTCTACACTCGAGGTTTAAAAGTAGAAGTTAAAATTACGTATTATTATTAAAATTTCTTTGCAATCATTTGAAATATATACGTGATTTATTCAGAAAGTAACCAAACTTCGTTTCATTAACTCTTATTATTAATCTTACAGGTTGTTAGTAGTAAAAAAAAGATACTCCGCTTTCCTGTACACATACTTTTTGTAGAAGTACTTTGCACTTTGCACTTTGCACTGAAAACATTCTTTTGAGATGTTCTTCAATTTTTGTGACGAATTTGTTTTATTATCATCTGCGGTCTCAAAACAGCATCCTTTCAACACTGAATTCAATTTTAGAAATAAGAAAAATCACGTCTGGCAAATTGAGAGTCTGGGGGTAACAGTTACTTAATTTTTGACACAAAACCGGTGGATTGAGCGGTGTAATACCTACAGAGTAAATAGCGCAAATTAGATGATAAAACAATGGGAAAACAAAGTGCAAGAAAACTGTAGACTTAGATACATGTTTAGTGCTCAACGTTGTCCACCCAACAAATAGAGGGTGGTCATCAAGTATGGGGATACTTTTCTATTGCTACTAAAATTAATTGAGGAAGAAATCTAAGGTCAATGTAACAAGGTTGTTCCAACTCGTTTTAGTTATGATCGCACGATGTAAGAAATAAAGTTCAACCAAAGTTTTATTTAGCTTGTTCCAAAGGAGACGTTTGAAACAAAAATTATATTTTCGCAAATTAGGAACCCGTAGTGTCATAATATGAGGACTATGTGTCATTACTACATCAAATTTTCACAGCAATGTAAGTGTATATGTAGAACTCAAATATTTTATTTCTAAATAAATTAAATTGAACTTTACGTCCACCAAGTCTTTTGGACGAATTGCGCTTCCTAAAGTGGGTGTCTTATACAAATTGCCTATAAAAGATAATTCATATCGGTTTCTGATTTAGTTAGTGGCGCTGTGAAATTGATAGCAGTTTTGGTAGATAAATCTCTATCAGCGACATCGCCTACCAAACTTTTAAAACGATATTTTCGTCACACTCGCAAATTCGTATAACAGGCGCTCATCAAGAAGATGTAAAACTAATCTTGTTTTATACGTTTTAAATGTATGTGTTAAAATATTGCAACGCCTGACATAGTCATCCAGTTCTTACAAACTAATTTTAAAATCGTTTGCGCTGCAGCATGATTTATTATCGAACGGGTCGACGGTTCTCATACTCATAAAAATGCAGAAACTCCCGAGCAAGTGCTTACTAAGAAACGTTTTACAAATTAGTTACGGTTTACTACATGATACGGTATCAAGACATAAATCGTACTCGCGATCGGTAGATCATGTGAGAAAAGGTTATTTTTAGTACAGACAAATTGTCCTCTACTAAACTCCTTGCCACAAAAATCTTATTACATACTAGTCACATCAACAAAGAAGATATTCTATCTGCAGTGATCACCGATGTTACTGTTTAGAGGTATGAAACGTGTTCTAAGCCAAGTCGAAACCGCCATATGACAAACGATTTGTCCAAAATTCGAATAGAATAGTCCTTAATTTTTATGTTAGCCAAATATGTATTTATTTTGAAATAAATTCTTCTCTATTTGCAATTTTAATTTATCGAAACTAAAATTCCGCAGTGGGTAAATACTGCCAATGTCGGTAGTAAAAGGGGAAGCATTACAGTTGTTGTTCGAGCTATTTTCATCGTTAATGATGAAAATAAACCGCGTTTCGTCGGGAACATGGAACTGACTGAAACTGCCGATTAATATGCGACTATTTTAAGAAATTGTGAATTTGATGAACTAGAGGATAGTTTCATTAAAAATAAATTAGGTCAAAGTATAAGGGACGAACTCTGCAGAGCGAAAGGATTATACTCTATAAAAGCAATCGATATCTGTAAAGCTGTGGAACCAATAAAAACGCAATTAGCAAAATATGTGTAACTGCTTCGAAATGTACCGCTGAGGAAGAGAACATCGATAAAAGTAGCAAAAGATAATAAGCGATAAAACGTAGCGTTCCTGTTTTTAAATCAACTTTTCGTGTTAACATAAATATTTGATGGCTTTTTTATTAAACGAGGCATGTCACTTCAAGTCTCAACAACGCCTAATGAAAGTAACTTACATTACGATTTAAACAACGATTTCACACAGTATCCATGGTGTAAATGGATACACACCGGTCTAGTGAACTGGAGCTGTACATAAGTTCAAATCCTACCGGGGACCGTAAAATTTTTATTGATTAAAAATTTCCCAAAAAAACTAATCCAATTAGATTTAACATTGGTAATAACAAGGAAGTTAAATTATTATTCAAACACTAATGGAAATTATTCTAAATAATTTAATTATTTACATAAATTTATTCTAAATTTAATCAAAATAACTACACCACTTTCGTCATATGCCATCTGCTAAAAAAATTGATAGTGAGTAGACGTTTTTTGAAATTCTTTGCATGCTTCTTTTTGGCAAACTAAAGGTACTGTTAACATATGTATAAGTCCTGAACTGAAATTCAAAAAGCATACAATCAGAAAGATCACTTTTATTTGTTCTATTCTAGATTATGGATGATAAAAGTTGGTGTCGATTTGTTTACATTTAAGAGGCATAATTATTAACCGATTATTTTTCAACGTTTGCGGAAGTTATTAGGATCCGATTCAATCACCTCTACTTAGGTAATTAGTAGCCTGAAGGTTTCTTCAATTCCTGAGATTCCTTTTATTTCGATAACGACCCCAGTCTGAAGAATTGAAAAATTATTCTAAAAGTTGAATATCAAACGTGAGATTGCAACTATCTTATATGCCAAATTTAACGAAATGGTAGAAATAGTATACAAATGATCGAATATATGATTAAAAAATGTAATTTTGACAACGTTGATCAAATTTAGTGGTTATATAATATAGAACCTCTGTAATTACAAAGATACCTTTAAAATTTTCCTTTTCCAGATTAGAGGTGCTATACCAGTTAAACTAGATTCTTTAAAGTCTATATTTATTCCAAGTAAAAATAGTAGAAAATTAGTAGAAATGTACTGAAACGTTATCCTGATAGAAATCCAAAATTTAAAAACACTTGTAATAGATGTCCTTTTCCGAAGGTCTATATTCATTAAGAATGTATAATTACACGTTAAAAATGGTCTATGCGGTTTATATAAAAATTGAGGTTACGTCTACTGCGACGAACGTATGTGTTATAGATTGAAAAACCACAGAAGCAGAACTGAACGCTACGATGAAAAAATAAACGAAGATGAAAAAGTTAACATAAAGTAGGTTGTAGACATTTAAAAATAAGAAAAACTTGTGAAACAGGAAGCTAATTTCAATGAAAATAAATGTTCTAAATTAGAATGTGACCTATGAAAACTTAGGATACGCTACTCTTTATTTAAGGTGTATGACGCATCAGATTTAGTTAGCCCATAATAGACGTAATTTTATTAGCAAGAGGCATGGAGTAATTGACTATCAAAAGCGCACCATTTCTGGGCTGGTACCTATAAGGCTACAGAAAGAGTGCCGTTGCAGTAGCGTACGGTTCGGTTACTATTAATATTAAAAATAATGAATCTAATTACTATTTAAGTTCTATTGTGTTGTTGATGTAGAGTGACGCAAAAATTCGCTGTAGTATTTTATCATTAATACGCCTTTCATTGTCGATCCAGTCATACTCCCATGACAAGGTAAAAAATATCTTGGTGTGTTTGGAGAAGGAAAGTTTGTCTTCTGTAACATCCTGCTACGTAAAAGAAGAGGCAAAGATGCCTCACCGCTTGCTTCTGTCAATATTTTGTTTGTAGGTCATTCGGCTTACCGTATGAGGTTGGTAACTCCTTGTCGAATGGCCAATGCTACATTTGGGGCGATGTTAAGTAATACAATTTCTACGACGCATATGATATCATTTTTGAGCATTTTGCATAGAAAGTAGGCAAAATCGAAACCTGATCAAACTGAAACATCGCTTGTAGTTAACGCCTGTATTTTTCAAAGATGGATTTTGTTGTCTTAAACGATGTAGGAATCTCAAAATTTATTCTTCGCTCTTTAGAGGGCCGTTGGCACACATCAAAATAGCTGAAATGTGCGAATTCTTCTACACGATTCTACAGAACGCCAACACTTTCCAAAGTATGTATATTGACCGAATAGGTAACGAACAGATAAAGGAAGTTCATCGGGATTGCAAGATCGCCAAAAGAAGAAAATGAGAGTTTACCAAAATATGACAGCCCTTCCAAGGTATAAATACTCCTACACGGAAAGAAACCTAAAAGAACGTGTATACAAATTTTATTCGTGAAAACCTATAACAGTCAGTACACATGCATAGTGTATACTGTTATGCAATAAATAGCTAATTACAAGAGTTTTGGCATACCAAGTGTATTTGCAAATGATACAAAAATCTACAGTTTAATAGTATATCCCTTGTGTGTGTGTTTACGTGTGTGTGGGTGTGTTTATATGTGCGTGTGTGTAAGCACCTGTCTTAGTTTTCTTCCCTATTAAATCAATTAATAGATATCTTCTTTGTAACATGGCTTTCGATTTAATCAATGTATTTTGTTTATTATCACTGAACTTAATTGCCCCTAGAAGATTAAAATTATTTTTTTTTGAAGAACAGACCGTTGGGGAAGAGAATTATCTTGCCATGCTTAACACGTTCATGGAGTAGAATATACCACATGCCAGTTTCCAACGAAGGTATTTTCGGCAAGACCCATTACCGTCTAAGTCAGGTGGTCCTCTCCCGTGGCCAGCTCGTTCACCCAACCTGACGCCATGTGGTTTTTGGCTGTGGGGTATGGCCAAGGATCGCTGAAATTCCTTACAATCAACAATGGGCAGACTCCGTAAGTGCATTAAAAGTGATGGATGCCAATTTGAAAACCTGTAACCAAAACCCTGTCATGTAATTTAAAGTGATTAAACACCCATTTAATGTTAACATCTGTTTCTCTCATCCTGTATTATAACCATCACATTATTTTTTATATATTCACATCGGTAGATACTTTTAATGCATTTTCCAATATATATTTATTGCATGTAATCTTCTGCGTAATTTTCAACAACTTCCTATGAGTAAAATTGTTCCTCCTAAAATAACTACTATATCATTATTATTGCCGTATAGTGTTTTTATTGCACTCTTTTTTCCAAGATTCAATATAGGATAGCAATTTTAGTACATAATAACCTTAACAAAGAAACTTGAAAAAACAAAACTCCAAAGAAGTAATTATTTTTCGTGACTAACAATAAGTGTGTAAAAGCTTTTTTCTAATTGTGAGCATGTTTTTTATATTTTCGAGGTATACACTATTTTAATTTAGAACATATGTGACAACCGGCCTGTGGTCCGGATCCAGCCCGCTCTAAGATTTGAGCCGACCCGCGAGACATTTTGAAAAACCCAATTAAAAAAAATATTACACTATTTACTCATACTCACTCCAAATGAGGAAGATCGAGTGATATGGGGTTTAAACGCGGCCCGCAAACGTATTTGCACACTAAGGTTTGGCTCGCAACATGTTAAAGGTTGTTCATACTTTATTTAGAACGTAAAAAGTAACCATTCCCAAATTAATAATAGTGGAGGTAGTAATGATACGCAATTAATTCAGATTAACGTGTATATACATACATTATGACTATTATCTAATAATTTTTGAAATGCTAAATATCCACTACCTAAGCATCAGGTTATGAAGAGCACACATTTATACTTGTCAGCATGGTGTTGAACATTTAACGCTATATGTCTAGATAACTATCAGATAATAATTATCGTAATGCATAGGTATCCGCAGCTGGGAACAACAGATAATTGCATAGTAAATCAAAAATTATATATCGAATGTGCCTTTTAAAAGAAGTAAGGTTTTGAAATGTTTTTGCTTCTTTAATAGTTTTGCTATTAAATTAGAAGTGTTTATTAAAAGCTTTGCCAGGATGTAAATTTTACAAAGAGCTATTATTAGCACTAATACACGAAATGATCCTATGCAGTAAGTCACTATTTGTCTAATACAAGAAAGAATACTGCGAGAATATTTCTAGCAAGAGTGAATTGAATAAATCCAATTTATTAGATCAGATATATCACACAAAATTTAATGTAGTATTTTTAATTTTTATTTGATCCCAAAAATACATACACAAATTTCAGTAATCGATGACAGCAAACATTACTAGAACATTCGGCATATGTATTCTTCTAAACGCTAACCATATTTTAGTTAGATTTGAGCAGTTAACGGTTGGAATAGGTAGAGGTGTAAGTTGTTAACAGTTCGGTGGAAATAAAGAAAAACACCGGGTATTTATAAGAAATAAATTCATTTGAAATGTATTAACCAAACGACACAAAATTTAAATTCAATTCATTAAAATTGATGGCGACATGGAACCGGTGATGAAGGGATTTAAATAAACAATGTGAAGATTAGCGCATATGGATGGTATTCAATTAGTATAATTGTTATTTAGTTTAGTCGAGGAATGTAAACAGTTTTTCAGCAATCATTACGCTAAAAATTGGAAATTACGAAGAAAGTATAAAATCTAAATGCACTAACAAAAGCTATCTAAAATAAATTGTGATTATGGAACACATCAAAACAATAGAGCATTCAATAAAATACAACTAGTGATAGATAAATTCAAGGTTATTAATTAGAAGGTACATATCAATATACCATAACGGAATTTTTTTGAAAACTCTGTTGTCTTCAAAGAGATGTCAAGGTTGTTACTTTATTGCCTACTTATCTTTGTCATTTAGCCGATTTTTCTTGTTAGTAGTTTTCCTTCATTATATTGCGAGGAAGAATGTATTGTTAGATCCCTCTGATAGCCGCCAGTATTTTAACTTCAGGCGAAATCGACAGATTTCCTTATTACAGCTTTCCCTTTCTATAAAAAAAAGTCCCTTAAACAACATGAAAAGATGAGCAAGTAAGTATTCTATCTATTTAAGGCTATACCACAGAAATTCTTGTAACTAATGTAAAGTTTTATACAACAATATTTAGCGCAAACGCATATACAAACGGCAAATAGCGAAAATCGCATCCAAAGCCAACTTCTCCATCTGTGGAGATACATAGCAAATATTTTCGTTGCCTTGATGACCTACCGAAAGCATTTGTCAACTAACATCAGGATCTAGCGATGATATTTGAGTATGGTCTCAAAGCGACGCATTAAACAATGCAGAGTTGGCGTAGGTAACTAACACAAAACATCATCACAGCTTGTGAGCTCCTCGTTTAAGCGAATATGGCAAGTTGCTTAGAAGAAATACTCTCAAAAGTTATGTAAAATTTGTAGTGGACAGTGTTTCTACAGTCTAAAATCCGGAAATTGGGGAAAACACTGCTGATCCGTAAAAAAGGTCGATATAACCTTGGGCCTTCCGTCGTCAGCGTTCTATTGAGGTCAAAAAATTTAGCTAGCTAGGGATTACGTTCGGTATTTGTCGGAATCATTCTCGGATGTAAGTGATATAACTTTATTTCATTAATGCATTATTAGTTTTTGCTCTAACTTTCTCCATCTTTTCATATTTTATCAAATCTAGTCGTATAAAGTATTAATACAAAACAAAATCTTTAATTCAAAGAATCTACCACGCTACAGTTCGTTACGAACCCTGCGATTTCACGACAATGCAATTACATACCCATACATGCATACACACGTAGATATGTACATACACACACAAACTATTGTAAACATTTATTCTAAGTTTTTGTATAATTGTTAAAGGTAATTTGCTATAATATGTAGGTGCATCCGTGTGCACATTTTTCTTCCTAATCCAAACTTTTATAATTTATACACTTTCTTCTTATTAATATTCATTTCAATTCGGTAAGTATCTACGCTAAGGTGACCATCCTGTAATAATACACACGCAGCACCCTATTTGATGAATAGCATAACCTTTCTACGATTTTCCTTTTATGATAAATGATGCAGTATTTAAAAGGAAGTACCTTTATTGCACGTCATATCCACTACATATAGCAATTTACAAGCAAAATAATAAAACTAAATTCATGTTTGATGAAATAAATGCGGTCGGTTTCATTCGAACATCCGAGATAAGCAATGCGCAAAAAGTTCCATTTAGTTTCAGTTAACGAGATATTAATGTCATGCGAAAACGAAAGTTGGAAAACAACATCTTCTTGAGTCGACAAGAAAAACAATCGGATGTGTTTTGCGTTTAGGGTTAATTACTGTCAGTGTTATAACATTCCTAATAATGTACTGCAATTCGGGAAAAGTAAGTATTCGAGAATAGAAGCTACTTGTCAACAGGAAAAAGTTGAGGAACCCCAAGAAATGATTTCGTAATTAATTCCGAAGTAGATGTTAGTATACAACTAAAATCCCTATATAAGTGAACTGACGCAACTCATATATCAAAGCAGAACAAATCGAACAGCTTGGTACGGATGTCTAACGATTTGGTAGACTAAAGACTGTTTGTTTCCCCTTGGAAAACTGACAAGTAAGCTTTCGCTGAATTCATTACTTTTAGATTTCTCTAAATTCAGGTAAAGTTTATTGGCATTATTCGAAACTACAAATCAAGCTAGCACTTCTTCATAGTCCAGAAACATTGTTTTATTGGCATGAGGAAGGTAACTGTTCTCATTTGCATGTAACCCAATATTGCTTTTTAAAAACATGTTTGAAAGATAAAAACTTACAAATGTAGTAAATATTAATGCCTCGATTAAGGATCCAAACTGTAACTCTCTAGTTGTTATAATACTTATCCACTTGTGAATCATCACTTTTCAAAGTTTTAGAGAAGATTGGAACGATGAAATTTAAGAAATCTCTTGAAAGAGATCAGTATTTACAAGGAACGAGTGTATAGGGGATAACGTCAGCATATTTATGTAATATTTACAAAAAAGTTACTTTTCTAATAATTTCGGTAATTATAGTTCAATTGTAATTTCGCTGTAATTTTTAAATAATTTTGGGTATTATCCAGGATCGAAAAATAATAGATTACTGTTAATAACTATTCCTTGGTTCTTTGTTATGCTTGTTTGAAGGACACGCACAACTGTTATGTGCAATGGTATGTGCAAATCCTCAGCCTTACTGTTTACCTACCTATTTGACTACATCAATAATGGTATTTCGCTTTATAAGTTCAAATTCTACTCTATGTGATCTTATATATCTAACAAGAAACGAGTAGCTAAACTAGTGAATGGCTAAACTAAATCTACTGAAATCTTATATGTCCAACAAAAGAGAAGTAGCTAAAATAACTAGAACTAAGTTCAAACTGCTTGCTTACTTCTATCGTATGTCCCAAGGATCTAGTTCTAGTTGTTTTACCAACAGGTCACATAAAACAACCATACAGCTGCTCTGGGATTAGTTGAATTTGAAGTTAGAAAACGGTTTATCAAAAGCTGAAAATTAGTAGCTAATCCGTTATACAATTACCTTTACCAAAGAACGAATCACTGTCCACTAAATTCTTCGGTGGTGGAGCAACTAATCTCCTTTACTTATTAAATTAGGAACATTGGCGTGTTTACTGACATTCAGCCTGTTCGTTTTCACAATATTGTTAATTAAATACCATTTTGTGCGGCTGCTGTTTCCATACTTAAAGGAACTCGGTACTGCAGAAAAAAGTAATTGTAATAATGTACAATATTGCCTTTACTATTCCGTCTCTTTATATGTAGCGTATTTAGCGAGAAATGGGACCTTACGATATCTCTGGAACAAGCGCAGATTCTGATATTCCGAAAACTTATTATAAACAACCGTTAGGGGCATATATTTAATTATTTTTTTAATTAAATACATCACTGCCATGTGGCACTATCTAGCGCTTTTTTAATGGAATACCCTACTTTGTATTAGATGTTTGGAATGTGGAACGTGTATATCCTATCTGTTGAACTTGTCGAAAAAAATTTTTGTTCATTCACTAATGAAAAAGTTATTTTATCAATATTTAAGACGCCCACGAAAACAAAACACGTGAGAATGTTTCAAGTTTGAAAATTGTTCACGATTTCGGGCTGTGACAGTTAACTTCATGTTTACGTTTTCAAATGAGGAGTATTACGGTGTGATAATAATTTTATGAAGTGTGCAAGCAAAATACAAGAGCCGCACAACCATTGCATGCAACTAGATTCCCTCATCGACGTTCCCCAGGAGAAAGACATTTAGTCGTGCGCCTAATGCGTTGAAAAACTTTTTGCATTTTGCTGAAGGTAAATATGAAAATCGAAAAAGGGCAGCAACAAATGGAGCTAAAAGGATAGGTGTATTAGCTAGTATTACTTACAATCTACACGTCAGTTGTATCAGTTATTTCATAAGATATTAAACTCTACAAATACAAACCGTTTAAAACTCACTTGGTGATGAAATTCGTAGACATAATTTCATTAAATTTTTATTTTTTTACTGACAGACTGAAAACGTGAATTAATTTGTAAAGAAGGTAGAACATAAATATCTGCTATGGAATACTGGAAAACAAACTGATCTGTCCTTGTTTTTTAACGTCGCCTTACAGGAATCGAAATACACCAGCTACTTCTTTTGTATGAGAATGTTAATTTAAATAGACAGGTGATATATTTTCAACAGTGCGCCTGCCCATAACAGTCACATAGGATGAGACTAACGGAGCAGTATGGACAGGCACCAGTGGTCCTACGAGGACGTCTTGGAATGTCTCCGGAATTGACAAGAACAACACGGTATTGGTGTGGGTTCTTATTTTTATTTGTCGGTGTAATCTCCTCGAAGATCAATACACTTTTTCAAACGGTACTCCAGTCTCTTCAAGCCGCTGGAATAGTAGGATGTTTTGAGGTCTGTAAAATAGCCATATGTAGCGGCGAAGACCTCCTCATTTGAGGCAAATTTGTTTCCCCACAGTGATTTTGACAAGTTTGGGAATTGGAAAATGTTGCTGGGGGCTAGGTCCAGTGAATATGGAGGATGAGGGACTAATTCGTAGTGCCACTCATTCAATTTAGACACGACGATGCGGGATGAATGAACTGGTGCATTGTCGTGGTGGAAGAGCACTTTTTCCGCTGAAAACTAGGCCGTTTCTCCTTCAGTACTACATCAAATCGGGTGAATAAATTGCTATGGTATTGCCCCGTGATCGTCCTTCCCTTCAGCATGTAGTCGATGACACTTTGGGAATCCCAAAAAATGGTCGCCATGACCTTTCCGACGGATGGAGCGGTCTTTGCTTTCTTCGGAGTCGATTTGTCCGGAAAAACCCACTGCTTCGACTGTTTTCTGGTCTCCGGTATGTAGTGGTGGATCCAAGTCTCATCCACGGTTACGAAACGCATGAAGAAATCCCTTGGATTTTTGCTCTGGTGTGAGCAAACGCGGTACCCATCGTGCCGAAAGCTTTTTCATACCCAAAATTTCGTGTAGGATATGACCAACGCGTTACCATACCATCCAGAAATGTCGGAAAACTAACAAATATACAGATTTATGTCTACTTACGCAATATACCCATGCATATGTATGTGCATATGATTAAGCTTTTTTAATTTTATGATTTTATGGTGAACTTGATATATGTACATACAAATGCAACATAACCTTTACATATTTTTTAGCAAATAAGTGTTTATAGTTGAAAAATGTTGCGAAGCGTAGAGTTACTCCGTAAACCGGTAGTAATTAGGTAGAACTACTAATGCGATCGCTTACTAGTAGTAAAGCAATTAGAAAGCTGTAAAAAGTGTTCTTTATTTCCCATAGTTGCGAGAATATTACTGCAAACAATGTGGGGCTGTGTTGCGTTTAAGCTGCCTTACATACCGAAACATGCGAACGGGCACCAAACGAAATTACCACTGTTCTTGCACAAAATTGGCCTATAAACTCACAAGGTTTTATTTAAATCGCTATTCCCTTCTAAGTTAAAATGCTGATACACGGTAAATTTTTATAGCTCCCGTTTAAATAGAGAAGCAAACATAGTATATAATTTACGGCGTAAATATCATTCATCAAATTTATTGTAAGGATTAAATTTGAAGGACCTACATATATACATGCCCCGTTAATATTTTTAGTGATCTAGAAAGGAAGGGATCATAAAACATACTTTTAAATGGGATTAGTAAATTTATCTGTTCTCATGATTGAGTAAGAGCAGACACCATTTCAGCAGTATAAGATTATTTAAATTTTCTAAAAATACGCCTCCTGGCCTTCTCCAACGCACTAAATCACTCTCTTTTTGTCTACTTGAGTCACGCTTACATATATTCAATATGTTCAAATATAAGTCAGTCACACAATGTCTGCTTTTTAGATCGTAATTTTACTGAAACACTCAAGTTGTATATCTGTAGAGATGAAAGTGACAGCAGTTTTTTTCATCTACATATCTCAAAATCTTTTACGATAATGCACAGTTGAAAAATAATTCGCACTTATGAATATGCATATATAATCAAATCTCATCTTGAAAACCAATACAAATATGCAATCAATATATACACACAAAGTGTTGTTCAAGGTATTCTACCATATACGAAAGCGTCTCTCTAAATCTCTACTACACTAGGCTGACAGAATAAAATAGACACCAGGTAAAGCGGTATAAATATGTAAACAGCTAAATTCTAAGAACGAATTAAGAACTTTCTCTTGTGACTAGGGTAGGGGTAGATGTATCGGAAGGAATTCGTCATAGTTTAGTATCGTTACAACTATGCCTCGCTTACAAGGTTCGAGTGATATTAGCGACTTTACCCGGGGTCGCATCGTTGGCCAGAGTGAACGCGTCGCTTCGCAACGTGAAATAAGTACATTTTTAAATATTCCGTTGTCCACAGTTAACCGTGTGATTACACAATTTAAACGCAAGGAAAAAACAACAGTGGAGCCGAGACCAAGTCGTGCCGTACCTTCTGAAAGAAGTAAAAGGGTGCTTATGCGCGAAGTGTTAAGAGAACCGCGAAAAAGTACAGCCGAGCTTGCGGCAACTTCACAGAAAAGTCAGCGCACCGTTCTGCGATACCTCCACAGTGTGGGGATGTATAAAAGGGTGGCAAAGAAAAAAACCTCTCCTTACGGCGTTTCGAAAACGGCGCCGAATGGCTTGGGCAATCGAAGTGCGAACGAAGCCCGAAGAGCATTGACGGTCTGTAATTTTTTTCAGACGAAAGCAGATACTGCCAATTCAGTGATAGTGGTCGTACGTGGGTATGGAGACGTTCGTCACAGCAACTGGACGACACATTTTTGCATCAGACGGTGAAATACGGCGGTGTGAACATCATGGTGTGGGGTGCGATATGGTATGGTGGAAGATCACAATTAGTAATCTGCGACGGAAATATAAATGCGGCAAAATATATCCAAATATTAACAGAAGGTCTACTACCGATATTCGACAACGCCATTTTATCTAAAGAAGACGCCACTTTTATGGAGGATGGAGCACCTTGCCACAAAGCAGGAACAACAACCACATGGAAAGAGGAACAGGGGATTCGGGTTTTACCATGGCCAGACCAACCACCAGACTTGAATCCGATAGAGAATGTTTGGCGCATAATCCAGGCAAATATGGCGAAACGACCCCGAAAACCCAGCAATAAGGAAGGACTCGTGGCAGCTGTTACAGAAGAGTGGTTAAATATTCCAGAAGACACCATTAATCATGTAATAGATTCTATGCCACGACGACTCGCAGCACTTCACGGAAGTAAAGGTGGATCGACAAAATATTAGTCTAATTTAAAAATTTTAAAATATTGCGTATATATAACGAGAATAGAATCTTTTTTTAATTAGTAGGTGTCTATTTTATTCCGTCACCCTAGTGTATATATGTATCAGTTATCATACACTCTTCCCTAATTGAACTTATTGTTATGAACTGCTTGCAGCACTGTACCTGGCGACGAGTGCTAAAAACGTCGCTCTCAAATGAAACGGTAAAACATATGATTGATGAAATGGCTGCAAATTACCATCATCGTCAAACAAGTAACAGGAAAATTAAATAAATATCCATTCTTATCTTTGCCATGTTATGAGACAACCAACATTTCAAAGCATTCTCAATTGTTATATTGGTGATTCGTTGACGGAAAACGGCTTATATTTTGACAAACTCTCTAAACATGTGCACTGATGAAGCGCAAGCCATGACAGGGACATATGTCTGAATTCGAAGAACTAGCTAACAAATGGAACCATAACATAATTGATTCTCACTATATTATTCACAAACAGGTTTTAGCTTCTAGGACTCTACTTGAATCCTTCAACAACATTTTGTTTTGACAATCACAATAGTAAACTGTGACCAATCTAATGCCTTCAAGAAAAGAGGAGATTTGCACGAATCATCTATAGATCTATTAACATTTCCAATTTGAAATCCTAACATCATAATTGAATTTTAACGGGGTATGATGCAACAGAAAGCCTTCTGAAAAAAAACTCTTTTGGCTACCGTCTTCACAGTGCAGAACTTAACGTCTTATACACGATTGAAAAATGAGTTGAAGAATTTGATTTCACCATATTTGGTAGCTAAGCGAGAAGATAGAGTTACCATGTAACGAAGCTGAGAAAAAGTATGTATGACGACATGTGAAGAATGATTTCCACACTATACCAAGAAAATATTCTACAGAAATATCCTATTTTTTTTCAATAATGCAATTATATTGAACACGAATGTATGTATTTGACATTTTTCTTGCAGCTGCGCTAATCAATTTTATATATAATAGATTGAATATAAAAATATTTTATAGGAACTTGTATTTTGGTATAAAATGAATCACTTGTTTATTTATATTTTGTCAACTCCATAGCTGGGTGTTACGAAAGGAATAATGCCGATGGTTCTGACGCATACTTAATACACCCCCAATGACCAAGGTTGAACTAAAATTATATTATACATTACACCATGCATATAGAAGTTTAAAAGTAAGATTTAGAGTAATAATAATATTAATAATCAACGGCTTCATCCCTCAACAGCTTTTGCCAATTAGATGAAGTACCAACCGACCATGAGTTATTATTACGTCTACGTCTGTCTGGAAGATATTCATCCTCAGTACTTAATATGGAGTAAGGAAACTCACAGAAAACCTCAACCCCAACAAGTAAACCCGTGGTACGGACCTAGGGCCCCAAGACTGATATCCAAGTGAGCAAGACATTGAGCCACCAGCCCCATGAAACCTATCTATACATAATTACACAGATTTCGATTATTTTACAAAAGTCTTTTCTAGTTCCCATTAATTAAACCTTTCATCACAAATGTTAAAAATGTGCATCAAAACAGCTCTGCGTCCCCAAATATTATCTCCTAAACCTGCAATTATTCGATAGAATGCGTGGATAGACGCAGCTATATTACATATAAAACAATCCGAAACCTTACTAAAAGAAGAGAGCGTTATGGAGGAGTTAACGTATATTAAAGCTGTTTATAGTTTCTTGCGTAATTGAATTAGAAAACTGATCACTGCTCAAATGCCTTTAGAATTAACTTTTATTATAGAATAATGTGAAAATTTATAAAAAAATATGTCCTTAGTAAAACTAGTAAAACTATATTAAATGGACTTACCAGGTGTTATGATAAAGAATCGTGGTAATATAAACTGACATAAAAATTTTGGCAATGTTGCTATAGATTTAAATGCCGACCATATTTCTGCATTAAAATGCATGCTAAACACAAAAGTATATGTTATTGGTTTCTTCTTGCTTTCCAGAAGGTTGTATGGGTCAAAAGCAGAACTCGTAAAAAGTATAAACTGTAGATGAAAAAAATGTAACATTTTTTGTGCACAAAAATCTAAATTGTGATGACAACTTTAATTAAAATCCCCTTTTTAACTTATTACCCAACTACGAAAAATAGCCAAAAGGCCCATCATAAATCTTTTGCACAAAATATTGTATTCTCTGACATTAGAAACAAATTTATAATTTATTTAAAACATATTACAGTATAATATGTATATGAATAGCTGCATAATGGATTATAACAATGAAGAATGACTACTTTTTCCATTATAATAAGGAAAATTTTAGATCTTCTTCAATAGGGTGCGTCGATTAAGGGGAAGTATGGGCTCCAGTAGGATTAAACGCAAGGACATTTACCGCACTCTCTTGTTCATTGTTCTACGTTAATTTTATCTGATAATTAAAAGAAGGCATGCAATATGAATGCCTTGGCATTGTATTTAATTAAAATTTCTTTATTACTTCAAGCTTTGTAATCTCCGGTTTTGTTCAGCGAAACAAAAGCTGCACATTGAAGAAGGAAGCTATTTAAAATACTTAAAGTCAACCATTCGCAGCATTTCACTGTGCAATTATATAACTGTTTGCTAATGCAGACAAAACAGTTATTGTACATTTTATAATGACTAAACCGCTAATATAATCAGCGCTCCATATTGAATGGATAAACTCGCTACCAATATAACTGCTTCGGTAATTTGTTATGTAATTATGTGAAATCATCATAACATAAAGACTCGATGCACAAAAATCGTAAACTAAAATAGTACGTATTGTAGTAAACTAAATGGTTGAAGAATTACAAATTATTTATTTAACGATTGTAAGCTGAACATTAGCAAAATATATAACGTGGCGTAGTATTCGATGTATTTGTTTACTAACACTACGTAATCTCACCCTATCAACTTGCCCGCTAGATGTATTGATAACCAATTCGTATCTCGAATAATATACAAAATACATAAAGTACATACTAGGTCTGTATGTTTGAATTACGGGTCAACGGAGAAACTTAGTAGTGCAATTCACATGGCATAACCTACCGCATAATCACATGTTGCCGGATTTTGGTATGTATTTCGTCTAGTCTCGTGTTATTTGAGCAGAAGGCGGTTCACCGTTGCTGTTGTGCCGATTATTTCAATATATGATTTTCGGAAACAATGATGCAGTGCAAAATTTTGCGTAAAACTGAAAAAAGTGTTCTAACTGTTGAAACGTACTTAGGAAGATAACGCTTTGGTTTATATGCAATACTACGAATGATTTAGATGATTAAAAAGCTGTCGTTAATCAACTGAAAATGAGTCTTGATCAAGAAAGCCCTTAACTTAACAACTGAAAACGCCCACGTTGAGAAAATGAAGTTTATACCACCACTTCCGGAATTGAACCGCGTCATGATATATAGAAATGAAATAAGAGTAAGAAGAAAAGAAATAAACAGAAAAAGAAATAAAAAGGAAAAAAGTGAAAAAGGGGGCGAAAAAGAGGAAAAGGGGAAAAGATTAAGAGAGAGATATTAAAAGAGTGCGAAAACAAGCTGTCCAATGTTTAGATTTTTTTTTCAGATACTATTCATAAAGCTGCCGATGTACTTTCTGTTCCACTTTATTTTATTCCCATCTTTCAGTACAGTTTCGTCCAAATTTCTGTTTCGCAAATATGATATATCTAATTTTTGTATCGGTGTTTTCGATTAAACAATCAAGATTTAACTTTCTCATAAAATTTGAAAAAGGAAGGTACGGAAAATTCAAAACCGAGGATGAATGGATTTTCTTATACTTCGAAGAAAATCGACCACTCTTATATTAAAAGTAAGCGCCAAAAATTTAATTGAAGACTCGCCGTATTGCTGTCACCTGTAAGTTGGTGAAGTTCTTTGAAATCATAACACATTATCATACACCTAATAGAGTTGACTAGCCTTGAAGCTGAAAATATTGATTCAATAAAATGCGGCTTAAGGGAAACTGATGCATGTATTTAATACAAACGCTAAAGTACCCTAATCATACATTTTAAAAATATTTTGGTTCAATAAATGTTACCTAAGAATATTTGTTCCGGCTTTAGTAATTTTCAATTCACAATACGGTACTCCGAAGCCATGGGCGTCAAATCGGGACAGTCCAAGATATTCCAAAAATTATTAGCAACATTTATTTTTCAAAACTTTTTTATATGAAATTATGCATTATCTAGCTGAAATGTTAACCTCTATGAATATATTTTTCCCTTTTACCTCGTCTGTCTATACACCGTATAAAAAATATAATACTGCAATGTTGAGCTATCAAGAGAAAGCATATGTATATAAAACTAGCTGGTTTGCAAAATATATAAATAACGTAAAAAAATACGCAAACTAAGAGTAAAGAGAAAACGTATTTATTCAATTTTATGATTCCTATATGCATCGCGATGTAAAATTTGAATACATAGATATTATTAAACAACATAACCTCTTCTGTTTTACCGCATTTGTGCATCACTTTCAAATTTTAATAGAAGCTTTCCGTTACAACAAAAAAATATATTGTTCAATTATTAATAGTCCTACTATCGCATTTAAATTAGTAAGATGTCCTTGACTTATATAGTGCACAGTTGCAATTCATTTTAATGTAATATTACACAATTACATTTTTTTAAATTGGAAAGAATTTAATATTAGTTTACTGTAACAATATATGTATTTTACGCCATTTCCTCATTAACATAATTGAATTTTTAATGTTTTCTCGGATAAAGATCATTAGACATACTACGAAAACTTTTCCACCAAGCTCTATTTTTAAATTATACGCTACATTATTTCTGTATAATGTTTTTCATACGCAAATGTATCGTGCACTAATTTTCCTTGTACTCTGGAGCGTTTTGAATTATGGCATCACATGAATATATGCGCTCAGCGTTCCTACTATGTTCCTATAAAGTCACCTTTGATTCATATATTCCATATACCTTCCTTTGGAAAATGTTATGCGATAGCAGCATTATGAATACGACAACCTTAATTATCTTTACGTTTTTCTCTCAAAATTTAAAAGGGTAATATATACAGCTTGATCAATACAATATTGTACCAGATAATTAAAAAAAGTATGTTTTAGGATGAGGCATTGTCAAATTGTTTTCACTAGTTTTTAAAATTGTAAGCTGTAAACCACATTTTGTTAGTAGTATAGCAAACTTTCTTATGCCGCACTTTTTCATTATCGCCTTGCACTAAATGTGATGTATCCAACGTCACATAAAACAATTATCTTTCGATTTGTTATGTTCTCAATGTTTGAAAAATATATGTCGCTAATCGACTACTCCGAACCTTCCCCTGTGATGTTTATTGGATGAATATTTGTCTTGATAAATATATAGTATTTGGTTATCCATTTCCTTCTTTGATGGTCCATCAAATGAGACACTGCGTATCCAAAAAATATCCTCTTTCCATAAAATACACAAAAAAATAGTATGGGATTTCCACCGTTGTGCAAACCTGCGAAAATATTATCCTGGTACACAGCTACTTGACGTATCCTCGTATACTTCCGAAAAAGCTCCTGTTGGGGTAAGCGCACCTAATGAGGCGTATTTGCATCGCAACCTTTTATTGGAATGTTAAATCCCAGCCATCGAACATCTAATTGGGGCAATATTAGCGGAATGCAAATGCGTATATCTCATGCAACTCGTTAGCAAGGGCATTTGTTACACTATCCCAGTGTCTGCTACTCCGTGCTACCGCCCCCATATAGATGCGCAAATAATACCGAGGTGGTCTTTTGCGGCGTACGTATTGATAGTGGAAATGCTTGAATTACCCGCCGACAACAATCACATATCTACGTCGAGTGGATGATGGACGGACAATTGGTGTTAGACGTCGAAGTCACCTCCAAACTTGTGCTCCTCATACGTTCATACTTGCAACAATATTATTATATATCTGCTGCCATAGCTCCAACGAAGTATGTGACACAAGTAAATGCTTCAAACAACGAAATTGTTGGGGTCGATGAGTTTGTAAATTGCATGTGATGATGTTATGGATCGGATCCTTATGTTGGTCCAGTTTTGTCATATCTTCAATGAACTGCTTGAATATTCAACATATTGTTTGTCTTTTCTGCGTACAATAATTCAATATATACCGGCAGGCATAAATAAGTGAACACCCAGCAAACGTTGACATATTTTAGTGAAATTTTTATAAATTACGTATTTTATTTGTACAAATAAACGATGAAAATTTCAATTAAGTAAGATAGTACTTACAACGATCTAAAAAGTGAGAGAAGCTGTATAATTTATTCGTGATGTTGCTAATAGTGCAGTGTCTCTATAATGCCTCTATGTTGACAAACATGAAATAATGATAAACGATGAAGCGTACGGTTTGGGCATCTCAGATGCTGAAGAACGTGCTCTTCGGCTTGTTGCTCTTAGAAACTCCTTCTCATAAGCAAGGAAAATTTATTTATTTAAAATAGGTTTAATTAGTCAGAAAATCTCCATATGACCTGTATAACGAAGAATTCAACCTTTTGATCTAAGATCCTACAGACTATTTATTTGCGCCATGAAATTGCTGTGGTGGGTGGTGTAACTAAAGGTTGCGGTTGAACGAAGATTGGAATGGAATCGTAGTCTTCAGTACCGAATCTCGAATTTGTTCACGATCTCATGATAGTCGTAAAGTGATCAGAATACGTTCTCGAAAAAGAAGAAACTTACTATATGGCAACATACGACTCCTACTCAAGCTGTGATGGCGTGGGGACCATTTCCTATGAAAGTAGATCTCATGTTACAGTAATTCAAGAAACATTGAATGCAATTCACTATATCAATAATCTTTTTGTGTCAGTGCTAATGTTGTTTTATCAGTAACTGATAAATCCAGATTGTTCGAGGATTACTATGGAGTTTCTTGATAATATTATTGTTGGTTTCTTAGTACGGCTTTCTCGTTGGCTGCATTTGTCACCATTAATTAAGAACCACATGCAAACAATATAGATACCTTTCAACAAAGGATTGTGGAAGTGCGCCTAATAATCTAGCCGAATGCGTAGGAAACAGAGGAGGATCGACATCTTATCAGTGTTTACATGAATTGTTATGATCACATCTCGCTGAAATTTTCAACGTATCCTAATACGAATACAACACATATTTCCCGAAAGCTTCGATAAAATATACGTACAATTCCTAGGTCTTCATTTATTTACGGCCGGCAGTATATGTGAGCATTTTAGTTTTGAATACATAGACAAATGCACAATAACATGGATTTCTATAATTTTCATACCATATAAATTCCTAATTTACAAAAAATCTATTTTGCCATAGTTGTAGATTTTTTATAGCACAACTGTGTTGAATAATTCGCTAAAATTATATACTAAATGTGCTCTTCTCTCATTTCCTTCTCCAAAAGATTAAGTGCCATCGTTGGGTTTTTTTCAGAGTTGGGTTTTTTTCCTTCGTGATTTGTACTCGTGTTGCGCTTTTGCTAAGAGTTGGGTTTTTTTCAAAAATGAAACAATGTTCTAACAATGCTTTCAAACAGATTCGACATGACAGGTAATAAGAAAATGACTTTCCTTAACTTTATATCCCTTGATTAATACTGCGAATACTCGTAAGCACATGTATTACACATTTGAGTGCTGTTTCAATAGCGATACGCTTCAAAAACCTAATATTGAAACCGTAAATGATTTTTGCTTCCTTCTCTTTTAGCGCATATATAACGAGTTAAATCTCCACTACAATGGCGTATTCGAAAAAGTAAAGATTATGAGAATTCTTGGCAACATATGTTGAAAGCTGATGCTATATTACTAAAGCTGCCGTCGGCTATTAAAATAGTACTTGGAGGGATAGTTATAAAAAGATGTCTAATAGGCTTTGAACGAATAGATAATGCATACTACGTGACAAAACTTACTTTAAATATGCAAACATTCAGAGAAACCTTACACTTTAGGTTTCAAAATTTAGTAGGTATTCTAAAACAAAAGATGCTTTACTTTCTAATATATTTCTATCCTATAGTAGTGTGTGTGATATATCATTGTGGTAAAAAAGGAACTTGGTAACGCTCCGGCAATTTCGAAGCATTAAATGTTCAACTATCTTATAGTTGCTACAATTTTTGTAGTATATACCATATCTCGGAAACCTCGAAAATGTATAACCCTATACCCTCGACGTCGAAAGTAACTGCTGTGTTCTATCAAGTTCTGAATATCCTTATCAGATCTTTGCAATCTACGATGATTACACTTACATATGTTTAATCACATCAGCTGACACTTTCGGTTTCAACTGCACGAGTTGTCGGAGTAAAATTGTATATTTAAGCCTAATAGTATATAAGTTATATTCTTCCTCGATAGACTTTACTTACCCATCTTCTTGTCTCTTTACTTACGTAATAGTTAAAACTAATTTGGTGGATGCGCCGATATATGTTCTTGCTGTCCGGTATATAATTGTTAACATAAGCAACCATTTCTACAGTTCCTTCTTGGCAGTGTTTGTTATTTTTGCTAGGAAATTCATTGACTAATTAACGGCGTAATACTATGCAAATAACAGCATATTAATGAACAACGGAATTTAGTACTTCATTGATTACTTTAACCTACGTCCGGAATTGCTTTGGCTTCAATTGCTCAATTATAAAAGTTCTGTGAACCAATTTCATACGTTTAAGGTTTATTCCACCGCTTGACTGTTACCAATTACAAAGTTTTAAATACACACAAAGCATATTGTTTAAAGTATTTACAGCGCTTACATAACATCAAAGACAAATTTACACTTAAAGCAATGGGGTCCGAACTTGTAACAAATAAGTTTTAAAATAAAGTTCACATTTATACCTTCTGTTTGACAATCGATCTCTACAAGAGGATGTAATACATCGAAAGTAAAATAATTCACTGTTAAAAAATTGCAGAAAATATATAAATAATTTGATATCTTAAATTTACTTAATATCAAAAATTAAACCAATTATAAGTGCACGTATAGCAATCTTCGATAAAGGGATGTTAATGAATGTAATTGGTATCCTGTTCAGACAACGCACCTTTAAAATTATTATCACTACGCTGTTCTAAATCACCAAATAACAGGAATTCGATATTATATTATTAATAGTCATTCAAAAGTCAACTCAAGGTTTCTTTTCTTACCTCCCGCATACATTATCATCGACCTGTATTATGTATTTCCTATAACTGTGTGTATACCTGTTTGAAATAATTATATGTCATCCAATTTTTATATTGGTACATTATTTTGATACAGCCCCTTAATTTTACCTAATGTCAACTTCTTATGCCTTCTAACGATATATATAATCAAACATCAATCTACTTAAGTAAGTTCCTAAAATGGAATAGTGTAGATGTATCATTAATGTCAAACATAATTGAAGCTAGCACTGTCGTGTTCGTAGGGAATACATTTTCCAATGTAGCTGTCGACAGTTTACTACAAGTCCAGGTGACTAACTCGATCAACTACTTGGTAAGCACACCTTTTCCTATCAATTACAAAGACCAATTTGTTTTTGTTGTTCATAAATGCCAATAAAACACTGAATCATAAAGACACTATATACAATACGCATTGGAACGATTTGCTGACTACTAAACATATCCAGAAGCTAATGACCGTATTTAAGCATACATTAGAGAAGTAAACATGAAATTGAAGGACCAACGTTACTCAACCATTAATTGGTCAACATTGACTGACGGCTAATCTAACGTCTAAACCGGCCTTAACATATATACTCTATGGGTTTATTCAATTCCATTTAATTAAGTAAAGTACATGTACACTACCATCCAAAAGTTTAGAAGCAACAACGTATTTTACAAAAAGTCACAAATACAGTAAAATTTTATTGTGATTATTAATGAATTTATACAACACGAGTGATTGTCATTAAAAAGTTTATTTTCATCGATTTTGGTCTCCTTCGGCGTTAATAACAGCTGCGCAAATTTTAGGCATTGTTCCAAGCACTTTTTCGAGACAATCCACGTCAATTTTTTCCATGCAGGTTATCGCTGTCTAGCCCTTCGATCATAGGAGGTCTATGAGGAATAAATGCGGACTTTTAGGAGGTCAAACCATTAATTTTAGTTAATTCTTGGCTGTTTTCTCACTTGGGGTCATTGTCCTGTTGAGATACAGACGGCTCACCAACAAAACGGCTTCCAGGCCTAGTAGCGTGAGTCTGCAAGATATGAAAATACTCTTCTTTCTGCGTTGTACCACTAATTTGCAATAAATCACCTAATATCTTCAGCTCCAGAAGTCACCCGTGGCATCCCACTTTGTCTTCTATTAGGATTTTGTCATGTCTCTCTTCTGTGGGGCAATATGTAATGCACACTTTTCGGTGAAATCTCTAACCGTAGAGTAATTTCACTCTCGGTATATCCTTCGTTGGGAAAGGTACAAATATTAGTACGTTATTCTACAGTCAACTGTCTGCGTTTTTGCATATTGATGCTCAGTAGTTTACCAAATTGTTACAATTACCCTCTGATTTCAAGAAACTAATTCTGCAGAGGACAGCGATAAGCATTAATACCTTTACCACATGTACTATACGATTACCGAGGTAGTTCTAAACCATTTGGTCGATAGCAATTACTACAAATATCCCACCCCATTCTCGCCAAATAATAGTTGCATTCTTGCTAAAAAGCAACAAAATGTATTCAGGTGAAATTTGTACCTAAATGTTTGGACTTTACGGATTATGCGTGACAATTTTATATTCGCAAACAATAATTTATAATAGGGACTAACGATTTCTCGATCTGCCTATTAAATGTATTATTTTAAAGAAATTTCGCCTATATACAACGCGCATCAAGATTTCGACGACGTTCTATACATAGTTTACATAACTAAGGTTTGTTTAACTGGTACTAATATTAGTAACAATAATAAATTGAGATAAAATACGCACTGAAATACCCGGCAATACACAAAATTGGAAATACCATTCTTGCACAAACATTAAAAATAAGCAATGAAAAAAGAAGGGGTTGTTATATAGAATATTCATTTGGCAATATCTTCGTGGTAAAGTAATATTTTAAATATTTATAAAATTGCGATAAAGTTGATGTATTTGTTGTGCTAACAGGCTAGTAATAGATACAGAGTTTTGCATTAGTAGTTATAAATATCGATAAATTAAAAAAAAAAGTAATACAAATTCGATAATTTGCCAAAATAAAATCGAATTACACAGACAAAGTAAAGAATACTATCATACTCCAAAACTGAATCAAGTGCGTAACTAAATCCCATTTGGGTATATACCAATAGATTTTCCAAAATAAATAATTTAAGAATCTTGAAAAATCGATTCTGAAAACTTCTCTAATTGTATATATTTTATTTATTGTCTATACCTTACTTGATCTTTACCATAAATTTATATCGAAGATAACAATGTTGCTATAATTATTAACGATAGTGAATATTATTAAAGCCTACGTTTCGTTATCTCAATCCCTTCAACGCACTATAAAAGCTCAATCTGAACTCTTCTTGTAGTTTATTCGAAAGTAACAAGACATAACTTTATTTTTGTTACGTAGAACCTTGAAACTAAGCGCCAATCTGCACAATGGAAGTACAAACGGAAGTGAGAATCACAAAAAATGCCGTTTCAGAAGTCAAGAATCAAGGCAATGCTGATTACTTTTCACGATTCAAAAGATATTGTCCACAAGGAATTTGTTCCAGATGGTGAAGCTGTTAATGGAGAATACTATCTAAGCGCTTTACACCGTTTGTGGTCGAGAATTGTTCTAGTTAGGGTCGAATATGCCGCAGAAAACCAACTGTTTTTATTGCACGAAAATGCACCACCTCACAAAACCTTTAAAGTTCGTGAGTTTTTGACTTAGAAACAAATTTATATCATCGCCCTCCCACCGTACTCGCCTGATCTATTACCGTGCGATTATTTTCTGTTGCCGAAACTAACAACTGCAATGAAGGAATATTTTTGTAATAATGTTCCAGTCAATAAAGCAACCCAGAACTCAACTGCAAAAAATCGATGCATTCGTTAGTTACCCCTGCCATACGCTGTAATGAGTCTACAGAAACATATCTCGAACAAACATTCAATATCTAAAAAGTTTCGTTATTTAATTGTCAGGTTGTGTATGTTTCGTCAAGAACCAATGAATAAATTAGTGTAACAATAATAAATATACCATTTCTCAACAATACACAATAACACTATCCCCTCCAACCACATTGTTGTCTAACACGCTCATACTGGCACGCTTTTTCCCAAAGAAAATGAGATCTGAATAGAAACAAAACCTTCCTTTCCCGTATTTCCATTCCACATGCTCTCCAACCTGTTTTAATATCTACATATCATTATGTAACTGCAAATTAAATTTTATTCTAAGCATTGCTTTTCGCTCCTCGAGAACGTATTTAATTCACCACCGTTATGCTATAACTAGCAAGCTCTGATCGACTCGATGGTTATAAATGTTTTGTATTATTGGGCTTAGCTGTCTCGCTAGTTTTGCTTATTGCCCTTATAACGTTACGCTAATATACTAATTGCATAACGAAATGGAACCTAAACTGTTATAAATCTTGTCAGCAAGTTTATTAATTACGCCAAACAACAAAGGATAAAATTATTAGGTCCATGACGTGAGTGACTGAGCACATCGTAAATTAGTCCGAAATGAACTGTTTCGCGAAAGTTCTACATCACTGAACAACATTAATTGGTAATGTATTTAAAGGATTTGCAAGTCGTTAGGGTTTGAGTTGATTTAGTACGTGCCAGCGGAAATATCTATGTTAAGATATATATTCCGCGAACTTTTAATTTGAATTATTACTTTATGTGTAATATGATATTCGCTAGTAGAATTCTTGTATGTATTGCAGCTAATCTTCTGTTACATCAGCGTGAGTATGACTAAATCATACATAACTACAATGACGTCATGATCAGGTTACTATATTACAAAATGTTAAGGCACCATATATACACACACAACGAAAAGCTCAAAATGAAAAATAAAATCTTCTCAAACTAATTAACGGCACCTTACCGTATACTCAGCTGTTTTGCTCTTACCTACAGTAGGAGTGGAATTTCAGAAGTATGAAAATAATGAAGCCATAACTCTTATAGTGACTTATCTTCCGTAATTAGACTGTGCCTTGAAAACGCTGAAAACCGCGAGCTTCCGGGAAATCTCTGTGGTATAAAAGCACGTAAAATTGCTGTCGTGATGAATCACATAGGCAGTTTTATGCTTTTAAGTTTCTACAATCTTTTAAATTTTCTCTCAAAAGTAGATGGATCACATTTGCGCGCATTTTAAGGCCATTACTGGGTAATTTTGAAAAATAAAAATACTAAGTATGTTCTTACAATACAATCGCAAAGTTATATGTATGAATGAAAGGTGATAACATTTATTATATCTTTGCTGACCAGAGTAGATGCAGATCATAAAATTCATTACATCTTATTACATATACATAAATTGCTAAGCGTAAGCTATTGTTCTAACTGAATTAAATATTGATTATAACGTAAGCCCTGAAGCATTTCATCAAACCTGTGAAAAATATTCTTTATATTCTCGGCTCGTATAAATATAAAAATACCGTTATCCTGTCAACATCAAATCTAGTTCTCAGTTCTCATCATCGTTAGTGGTTAGTGGTTACAGGTGTGGGTAGATAATTATACTGATATTTTGAGAAGAGGTTCCACATAAATATTAACCTTGCGTTTCTTTACTCTTTTCTGAAATTGTATTAACAAGAAGTTGATCTTCATTACATTTGTACCTTGACTACTTTGTTTTCCTTCCGTTGCCTTGTTTTGCGTTTTTTTTTCAGTGAATCTCCAAGGTATGTCCCCGGGTGTGGAGCATATCCCTATGTTGTCTTCTTTTCCATTTGTGGTACTTTCTTTTCTTTTAAAATGAACTATATCCAGAATGAGTAACCGCTACTAAATCTGCAATAGCGAATTAGTAACTGAAACAGAAGTAATATGCGATATATGCCGACAACTTAAATGATGTGCTTTGCGCTCTTCAAATCTGAAGCTCACTGCTTGAAGAGCAGAGATAGGACATGCATTTTATTGTGATACCTCCTCTTGTTTTAAATAACAGCTTAAGAATTTAAATGCATTAATTTGTTTGGTTTTAATTTGGTACATAGATCTAGAGAGGACCAGGAAACGACTAGGTAACAAGAAGTGCATAAATTTTGGAGGAGAGCGAACAGATGTCTTTGTTGTGGAGGATACCGTTCAGGAGGCAGCGGAGAATGACAGGAAAAACAGTATTGTCTTATTTAAGGACCCGGAAAAGAGAGCCAAAAAGATATGAAGTGAGTTATAAGAAATTTTGAGAAACAATAAAACGGGGATAGATTTAAGATGGTAATAGTTTCGAAGAATAAACCACTCTGATCACTGCCTTTACTTAAAAAGTTTTATAAAGTCTTGGCAACCCGTAAAGCAGCTGATCAGTTGTACATTAAAATAAAATATTTTAATGCTGCCCATAAAAACCACATTCATCCAAACATACCTCTACTGATATTACTCACCAAAACTTAGCTTCGAAAAGATTAATAATTATTAATTCTGAAATATTTGGTAGTTCCTATAGAACGCTTAGATCCGATAGAAAAGTTATTGAAGTTAGGAGAACCAAGGCCAAGGACACGCTTCGGTACTCAGCATTTCAAGAAATATTCGAAAGTTTGCTTGATGCTCCGAGTCTACAATTGTTAAATAAACTGATACTTGTTATTGGAGATTTTAGAGTTCCAAATTTCAATATTCCCTATAGCCATGATAGAAAAACTACAATAATTCGAAACTTTCTGCTTAATCTGTGTCGAATTAACTGGATTACTAATAGATATTTACAATTTGAATTGTGGTGTAGAGTTTGATCGTAGGTTATCTTCACTGGTGCCATAAGACCTGCATCATTCTATTCTTACTATTACACTCTTCTACTACACAGAGGGAATAAAATTTCCAATCAAATAACAATCTTCCTTTTAATTTCCATTGATGTGATTTTATAACATTCTACTTCGAATCACCCAACCTTGATGAGTTTTTTCCCTGGAGCATGATGATATCACCGTAGCAACAAACATTTTTTTTTGGAGTACATTGTATTCCATCATTGATCATTCAGTACCTAAAGATTAAATTTGTTGGTTGTGGCCATCCTGTATTGTTTATTGATATCAAACAACAGATCAAAATTGGAGAATACTACTTCAAAAAAATGAAACAAAAATGAATTAGACGACCACTTAAAAAGGAAACTCAGATAGCATGTATGGCCATCAAACTGTTCTGTAAAATGATATTGCAGGTAATCCGAAGAACTTCTGGGCATTCATTTCTGGCAATAGATGTATGTCTATAATTCCCGGAATAATGGGTATATAAGGCTCTAATCAGCCATCAGCCATCATTTTTCTCTAAGCCATCTTGTAACGTCCTACTACCATATGGCGTTAATGTCTTTCACTTATTATACGACTTGGGCCTATTGATGAAAATAGTTGCAAAATTAATACAAAAAGTCTTAAATCCGATAATAATTCGGTAATGATTCCATATCAAGCCTCCTAGTCCATGATTGTACTTCCGTTCTTGTTTCCGTACTAACTATACACAAATATCGTATGAAACTTTGCTAAGGTTCTGGAACACATACTGTTTAATAAAGTCTACATCAATATTCAGCCATATATGTGCATATCTACGGCAGCACGGTTTCATGAGTGGGAGATTAACAATCACAAATTTAATAAATATGTACTCAATTCATCATCGTAAGCAATTTGATGTTATTTATACAGATTTCTCAAAAGCATTTGTTTCTATCGGCCACAATTTATACACAATCAATCTAATGCGGTGAGAAAACAGACATCGCATTTATGTTCAATTTTAGGTTGAAATAAAGTTGAGCAGGTGCGGATAGAGATAAAGACTAACATAATAATGAACAATTACTTAGTGCAGCAGATGTTCGAAACAGTCCTGCTTCAATTACTGGCACTTCGAAGCTTTATGGAGAAAACTACAACGCTCTACATTCAATAAGACGTCTGCTTCCATTTCATATAATTACGATATGTACACGGCAAATCCAAAAACTATTCTCATTGGCCAATATCCGGTACACTTATAACAATTAACACTTGCAGTACTGATTTTATTTGCGCGCAGGTTAAGTGCTTCAGTAAATGCTTTACGGGTATAATAATAAAACAGTAGATGGTATTAACTGGCAATTATGCACACATGATTCTCGAATCATCTTCTAGAAAAGACGTATCTTAGAATAACGTTTTGAGATTACTTAAAATCTTTCTAAAGAGAATTATTATAACGTGGTTGTAAAATTATGTTTAAATTTTAAAATTCCAGTCAGTTATATACAAAAAACATAAGCTCTAACGTACTGTCAGAATTCAGTTTAAAACGTGCATTACTTTAGATGAGTATAATCGCCATGTGTCTGACATACGTTGGTCTAATCAAATTTAATATATTGGCTAGTAATGTGACTATCATGCAATAGTAATACCCACTTTATTACTGAATGGTGAAGGGATGAAGCCATAAAAATTTCATTATTCACATAAAATTCGGAAATACTCAAAAAGATCATTTTTGCATTGAAAAGTATATACAGTGAAATCCTAAACTCCCATTCCGCCTGTTAACTTTCTTTTTATAAATGGTGTCTCGAGATCACAGCCCATTCACTTCAGAGGAAATAATAAAAAAAAAATAAAACTTAAATTAGAAGCCAGTAACGTTATTGACCTCCAGTGAAAGCAAGCACGAGAGGAACACCCATTTCACATCCAGGGGACTATCGGGATGAGTGATACAATATGCACTCACAGCAAAACGGCTATCGGAAAACGGGTTAACCCACTCAGGTGAAATAGGGATGGTTGTTACTTCCACTGGTGTTCAGACCCTAATTTTCATTCGTTTCAACATTTGTATAAGTAAATTGTACACGTCTAGATTGCTAGGATGCAAAAGTGCAATAATAGAAGTAGGCTGTGGGAACTTTAGTAAAACTAAAAGGTTAGTAAGTGAGTCAATAGTGCCTCTACGCGAAGCGCAACCAATGAAAATCTGATTCAAATCAGCCGTTTCATCAGTGGCAAGCAGCTGATTCCATCAATCCAAATCTAAACAAATGGGTAAAGACCATATCCAAATTTAATACGCGCATATTTTCGTATAATACCAAAAATGTGGAACGCTTTACGATTTTGCGTGTCATCCTTGCGCAGGAGCCCTGCTAATCGTTATATCGTTCCAATTTTAGTATATGTACCGCCGAAGCGAGTACACTTCTAACTTTTAAATGACAACATTAATATCTAATTTTTTAGCTTTACATTTTCGGAAATTTAACTTTTTAATTTCCCGCTATCATCGGAAATGGAGCTAACCTTTTTATTTAAATGAAACAACTTGTATATTTTCCTTTTTTCTTTTGGTCTCCATAGGCGTTACATACAGTACACTCATTATTAAATTAAAAGTATATAAAACCGTTATTATAACCGCTATTTTTCTATATCTTTGTTTTTCGATATCAACCCCTTAGTTGTTCTTATTCTTTGATTATTATTTGCTTACCATACCTAACGCAATTTTGTGTTGATAGAATTTTGATTTCTCTTTAATATCGTTTTATTATTAGTGACGTGAGATATTTATTCGGACTCTAGTACAAATTCTTTAACAATTTTAATTTTGCTATCTCCTACCAAACCAAGTTATTCTTCGAATTTTACAACTTCTATAACTTCAATACAAGGTTATGTCCATTGTTACTGGTTGATAAGGCCACTAAAGTAATGTTTATTTAAATAATTTAATAGATTTCGTGGTAATTTCTAACAAATCCACCAAATCCAAAATACTAAAGTTGCCTGGCAGAAACAATAACAAATTTGAAAAAAATTATCTAATAAATTACAAATTGCAATAGGTTTACCAGATGGCGCTTTTCACTGTTTGGACAAATTACCGACAAACTGTTAGAGTGTTAAAATGAATAAACCGTGAGTCAAATTTAAATGCATATATTAAAAGGCATACATAAATATGTAAATACTTGCAAAATTAAAATAAAAAAGATATAATTCTTCCTTCCGGCCTATATTATGTACATATATTTACATGTTTTTACTGCCTTCGAAGGTTTTGCCATCGTAGTTCCAACATAATTTTTAGGTACACACAAGTAATACCTTTGCGTTCATACGTCAGTGCGTACACTTTATGTACTTGTATATTTAGGTACGAACAAGCTGTACCGTTTTATAAATAGTCCGTCAATGCGCATACTTCATACATTTGTATATTTAGCTTCGCGTAAACCGTGTCCTTTTATAAGAAGTACATCAATTAGTGTACTTTGTGTATTTCTAGATCTAGGTACAGACAATATCAGTATTTGCTGTGTTACATATACGTCCATGTGTTTGCGTTACGAAGTAATTATTTTTATTCTTTTATTTAGACCGATCGAATGCAGCCAAGTTTTTATGAATTACGCATTCTTTAATATACATATTTGACAACAATACACCCAAACACAATATATATATATATATACCGGGTTCTTTTTGTATCATTACACATACATTTTTCCTATGTGTAGCTTTAAACTCAATGCATTGGAAGCATGGCAGACAACCAGTTATACAACAGTGAAGGATTTACCTATAGCTTAATGATTAAATCGGTTCCTTTTTGAGAGAAAAAAAGCATTTTTTTTTGATAATTATTTCCGATTTTTTATTCATACACAAATCTTAAATCAAATACATTTTATTGAAAGGTAGATAACTCAAACAATTAGTAAGTACAACAAAGATAAAAAGGTGGCAATGACGTTATGGTACCAGAAGAATAATAGTTTAAGGACAGTTAGAGCAATGTTCACTTCGAAAACTTACTATAAAACTAAATTTCAAATTCTTGTTACGTCGTTTTGTTTGTCTTAATTAATCGTAAAAGTAAATTAATACCTTCATCAGATTTGCAGAATAGTCACTTTATTTGCACTAAGAGAAATCTGCAGTAGAACTGATAACTGGTTTTCCAAAGAAGCATATTTTGAAAATGCGAACCGCAGTTGTTCGCGAAACGTCAGGGACAAAAAACTAAGTGACACGGCGGAACCCGACAACCGTTACGACTACGACAAGCGGCCGTGAAAGTCTGAGATACTATCTAAGATGGCAAAGGTTAAACTTTTAAGTGTTTACAATCCTGCATAGCAATTCTGCTTATTCTCTACTTATTTAGCATTCCGCATTCGTTACTATTTAGTGTGACTAAAATTTCCGAAACTGTAGTGGATTAAACGGATACATCGACAAATGCATGAACAATCGGTGTAACATTTACGCAATTTATGTTCTGAGTTATTTCAGTACTTAGAGTTTTGTTTCGAAAATAAATGTGGCGTGGCGGTAAAATTTTATAGCCGCTATTTGCATTTTACCTTACCGAAAACTGCAAACATAGTAAATTGAAGCTCGTGTATGTGGTAGAATGAAATTCCGGCATGTGTGTGTTGAACGAGATTTAACATTATTATACAGCGAATTTATTAAACGGACTGCATTAAAATAATGTAAAAGGGAACGGTAAAATTTGAATTTCCATTCACTGTCATTGCAGTACGCGTATTGTAATGAGTAGCGCTTTTTAGAAATAAAGATATTACCTGTCTATGAATAAAATATGGGTCAAAAAAAGCCAAACTAAACATGTTATTAGAGTTTATTAGCTTCCAATTCTTTTATTGATCTGATTGCCGGTGAACTGCCTAGATATTTTAAATTATAACTAAATTAACATAAAAACGCAATTGTGTATACAAAAGTAAAAAAGGAAAGTGTGCGAGTTTCTTGTTAAACTCTTGGATCCTTACAAAGAGAATTCTGGCCTGCATGTAAGATTGGTAGCACTCTATTCCATACACTTGTAGTTTACTTACAACAATACTCATCTGGGTTGCTCGTAAATATAAAATAATTCAAAGTTATTAAATTTGCTTATTGTCCAACATTATAGCTTTTGGTATAACACATGTTTACGTTTGGTTTATAGTTGACCATTACCGAAGAAATTTCCCTCTTTTACGTAAAGATTTGAAGAAAAGAATTTTCTAAATACTTGCTCGTGTTTGTTTATGAAGCACTCGTTTGTTCAGTAAATTTTGTAATGAGTCTTAGCGCACATGCGCGAAAATTAATTAAAAAAATACTTGCTATTTCCAGTCTTAATGTATAATGTATAATAATGTGCAATAATTGCAGTTGTGCAAGCTCTCTACACTTGTGCCATGCATTTACTTAGAAATAACACTCACGTTATCTGACGTAAGAGGCTACAAATAATACGTTGCCAACGATTAAATATTCTTAATATTACTGACTAGACAGCCACCTAGCCAATATTTGACAGTTGACTTTTAGGCGCTGGGATGTCGTATTGATATACGTCTTGATTTTATCTCTGTCTTCATAGTTAAACAGTTTTTTTTTAAGCTACTAGAAAAAAAAATATCGTTTTGGGTTGGTAAGACAGTAACGCAATAACTGTAATGACAGTAAGAACCCTTACATACAAAATTTTAGGTTGCAAATCTACATAGGAATTTTATTTTTGCTAAATGGGTTGCGTAAGTAAAAGAAGGCACGTAGGATTCGTTTCTAAGTAAATTCACTGTATATATGTATGCACTCATTTTTGGTTTTAACGCCGCATGAAGTACGAGACGGATGCAGTTTGTATTGCTTCCACACAAGCCTTTCTTAATGTACGCGAAAATGTCTATGTTTGCTTATGCATGCACTACTTCTTTACAGGGCACCCAAACTCTATTTGTTTGTTTTTTGCTTGTAGGGGTGCCAAACCCTATTTTTTCTTTTGTGTTTTTTAGAGGACCTACCGGATTTGGTTGCTTCGAAAGCAGCCCAACCCCACCTCTCAAAGCCTGTACACCTGGTTGAGGACAACAGTACCGATATTAGCCGATATCGCTACTCACGGCCACGACGTTCTCGTGATGGAAACAATACGTTATGGTAAATATTTCTATTGCTTCCTGTGCCTGTGCGCATACAGAAGGGAAAACGCCATCAACTGACGTTTTGGGCAAAGTATGCACCGACAAGGAGAACGACAGAAATGGGCCTGTGAAATTTATCCGATTTGACGGACTACCATTGAAAAAAAATGCGTAAGTCCTCTTGCATAGGAAGCTCAAATGTGTGTGCCAGTCGACCCCGATGACTATTCTGGAAATCGAACGCACAGTAAAGAAAACCAGTAAACAATCAAATCAAGTAGCAGCACTAAATCATAATATTATATACACACATACCCCTTTCAACAGAAGAAAATGACGCCTAGTGAATTTTCAAGCAAAGGATTGATGTATTAGTTCGTAGTGGTTTCATTGTATTGAAAATTTACTAATCCTGTAACAAACAAAATACGTGAACTAATCAAGTAATCCTCAACCTCTATTTACAATTAACTCTCAACGCCAAAAATAAAGACGCTGTTAAATACAGCTTCTCTCATGGTGTCATTTTCTAGGCATTCCTTTAGATATGTTTTAAATACGTCATGCTTTTTCCCTATACACTGCCCTTGGTGCGAGAGCCCTTTCGGGACTAGCAATTCATGTATTCCTTGAGAGAAGGGAGGGAAGCTGTACCCGCTTCTTCTAGCTGTGTCTGTCTTTGTAGACAAGTGTTCATGACAAGTGTCATTCTTTTGGCACTAGTTAGCGCCAAGAATAATCGCTTAAATTGTAGCGTTAGATATGGTGATAGTAGCATAGACAGAATGACAATGTGTCGAGTATAGAAGCGCTCGAAACCACGCTGATGACGCCGCGTAGGCAGAAACATGTCCGTGTGTTAGCGTTTTATGTCTCTTCACATTGTCTTTCTCGTGAATGATTTCACCAATACCATGAGAAAAGCTGTATTTAACAGCATCTTTATCTTTGGTGTTATTTGCTAGGCATTCCTTTAGATGTGTTTTAACCTTCAAAGATTTGGCAGTTTTTCGATTCTACGCCTGAAGAAATCCAGTGGAAATGCTTGGAAGGGAAAAAATCATCAAACCAATCTTAAAGCCCTACGTCGTTACATAAGGAGATTCCTCGAAGGCTGATTAGTAAACACCGAAACAGATAGGAACACAAGCAAAATCATGAAAATAGATAAGATTAATGTGGAATAACCTCCCAACCCACTTTCCTGAATAGTCACTTTTGTAATGTTAGCAATATCGGGACCCACATTTAATTTTTACAAATCGTATTCTATCCGCAAGCGGCACAATGCCATAATTCTCCTGTTAATCTCAAACAAACGAATATGTTGGAAATCCTTGTTTTTTTCTACTTAACACTTAATTTTCTTTTGCCAATTGAATTACGGTGCGACATTATACTAAGTTTTGCCCATGTACAACATTTGTTCTAAGACACCCTACTCTCAAAGTCCAAAAACGTTATAAACGTATGCATCAACTGAATATTTACAGCAATACCGTTACTGATACCGAGGACGACCATCTCTATTAATAAAACATAACACAAATAAACCATCCACATAGGGAAATTGGCCATTATACATAATACTATTATTATTTTACAGAAATTAGTGTGCGTAATTCATTCGTCGCTTATTTCTCGAAATTAAAATCTTGACAGAAAAATTGAGTTGCATATCCTCAAATTCAGTAATATAGATTTTCCTATTGCAGTCTGACATTTTTTTTGCCCACCAAATAGAGATTAAACACAGTGTCTGCGAGTGATTTTGAAAGTCAAGATTCCTTAGAGCTTTAAAAAAATAAAACTGCTATGAAGCTTATGTAAGCTTTTGTTCAAAATTGTTTCCTATTTGACGAGTAGTGTCATCCACAAAATAATTACATACATATAAACCTTGACCTATGAACAATAAAAAATAAATGATATAATATATAATAATAATAAATATATAATAAGTAATAAATAAATAATAAGTGCAACTAGATATTCGGCACTAAGTATTAGTAAGGCCGTACTTATCGGTTTTTCTATATGTCCCGCATACTGGGAGAAAATATAGACGAAGTACGTATAACGAGTACCAACTGAAGCCGCCTGAAGCGAATCCAATGTCAATAAGAAGCGACAGGGATCACGCTTGTTCAATATTACAGACGGAGTCCCTGTAGTGGAAAATATAAGGCAGAAGTTCAGTGATGGAAGTAAACAGAACATCGGGCTGTTATCTTGAAATAATAGAAATATTCGAAAGCGATAGATACGTTATCATAATAATCAATCCTACCAATGTACGCATAAACAGTTTCTTGTATAAATGTGTAATAATTACTTTAAAATCGTTGAATTTAAGTTGAGAGTGGGAGCTTTTCCACGGGACTTATATTCGCTGCCCATAAAAATTAATGAGTCATGCAGCTCTTTAGGATGCGCCCTTTGTACATAATAACCGCATAAATATTGAACGGGTATTCGAACCTTGGGTAAAATTCTTATTATAGTTAAATACCTTGACGGCAGGTTCTTGGAAAGAAAATAAGACCCGCGTTAATACTTAGATTATAAAAAATATCACCCTAATATGAATCAATTCGTATGTTAACTGATTTATTCATCTTACTCCATTTAAGCAGACTAATCTACAGCTAATATTTACACTACGAAAGAAGCTCAAGGTAGTAACCTAAACTGAATGTTTAATAGTTAAGTTTTTGCTTGCTTTCCACTTTGTGGCCAACAATACTACATTTGGATGTTATTACCGCAAAATTTCTAGAAATATACTGTTTTTTGCAGCTACGTTATTCCCCTGTGGTTGCCTTACTTTGGCTACAAGAACGCCGCGTTCTCCGTATGACACTCCGACACCGACTAATTCTCATCTGCAGAATAAATGGTAATTTAATATGACTTAACTTTCCGGGTCTAAGAAATTTAAATAACATCTGTGACCTGTCTATTTTTATAATCCCATGTTCTTGGTACATCTGCTTCCTCGCTGTCATTTCGAAACTTCGCAATTTTGTTGTTGTTAGTGTATAACACGTAGTGTCTTTATTTTTGCAAGCGCGTTCAGATTTTAGGTCTATAGGAACACGATTTTCTTTTTTGTGATCTCGTTTACAAAGACCAGCTGAGAGAATTCATTAATCCTAAATACACATTGATGGGAAAGTGAAAGTGGGAGAACGTAAATGAACACATTACAAAGAGAGTTCTTTGCAACAGTTAAAAAAAAAGGTTTCCAATTAGAAATGATGTTAATTCTAAATTAAGTTCTTTATTAAACCACATAATGTACGATTAAAAGCTCCACATCTTTGAGATATAGTTAAGACCACTTTTTTTAATACGTTCATATCTTCTAAGTAACATTGTATATATGCTAGCTATATATGTATTAAAACATATCGCCGCTCAACGTATTAAATACGAGGGCGACCTGAAATGTTTCGGGTGACCACACACCAGAGCAAAAACGATAGCGGGTGACCGTGTGTCTGGCCAGAATCCAACACAATCCAAGGGATTTCCTCATGCGTTTCGTAACTGTGGATGAGACTTGGATCCACCACTACATACCGCAGACCAAGGTCCAAGCAGTCGACTTTTCTGGGCGAATCGGCTCCGAAGAAAGCAAAGATCGTTTCATCGGCCGAAAAGGTCATGGCGACCATTTTTTGGGATTCTCAAGGTGTGATCCTAATCGATTATCTACAGAAGGGAAAGACGATCACGAGGCAATACTGCAGAGATTTATTGACCCGATTCGATGCAGTATTGAAGGAAAAACGACTTCGTTTGCATAAGAGGCTTTTTCACCACGACAATGGACCGGCTCATTCAACCCGCATCGTCGTGTCCAAATTGAATGAGTTGTGCTACTAATTAGTCTCCCATCCTCCACATTCACCGGAGCTAGCTCCCAGCGACTTTTTCTTATTCCCAAATTTGAAAAAATTACTGGGACGAAATAGATTTGCCTCAAATGAAGAGGCCATCGCCGTTGCAGATGACTCTTTTACAGACGTGGAAACATTCTACTTTTGCGACGGTTTGAAGAGACTAGAGCACCGTTTGAAAAAGTGTATTGGTCTTCGAGGAGACTACATGGAAAAATAAAAATAAAAAACCACACTAATACCGTGTTTTTGCGATTCAGAAAACATTTCAGGTCGCCCTTGTGTACGTACATTTATAGAACAGGGACCATATCAGTTCACTAGACCTCTTCGATAAATCACGAAAGTACTTTTAAAAAACTGTTGATTAGATAAATTCCTTCTAGCAAGTGTTATAAGGTATACTTCCTACTTGAAAACCATTTTAGATCCACTGGACCCAGCCAATCTGCGTAGGGTTAAGAAGTAATATTTTAATATATCATCTTTACCGGGAAAACGAATTTTTGTATATAAATACTTGTCTATACGTATTGTATATTTTATACATGTATATTGTGGCACGAGTATGTCACTCACTAAATTTTCTATAAAGACAAATTAAAATAATATAAAAACATAAACGAGTATGATATGTCAGCTGTGGAAACACGTTGGCAGAAAATATAGACTGACCTGAAAATAAGCAACGAGATTAATGAGCGCGGTTCTAGATGTAAGCCAAAATAATTTATCGTGACAGCAATTAATCTTTCATACTGTAACATTTATACCAACACTTTTGTATTAGCTTAACAAATAAACTTGATTATTTTTACCGCAGCTGCAGAGTAATGCCTACATTGACATAGTCATTTACATAAACAGTTTTACGGATACAGAATATCAAAAAGGGATTATATAATAAGAGCTGAAACTTTTAGGTTTTTAAACACATATAATTATGTTACCAACAACTGTGCGCTAATTACGGTAATGCACTTCACTTTCACGAAATGTAAAAGTTGTATTTTCTAAACAAATATGTTGTTTATTAGATTTTAGCAAAGTCTGACCCTTCAAAAGAGTCATGTTTCTCGATCAAATATTAGATCTAAGTTAGTTATTCTTATACCTTTAGCCAGTAAGGTTGTGTATTAAGAATTATACTCATTAGTTTTAAATGAAATTTGTTTTTTAATAACCGACTCCAAGTTTCTCTGTATTTAGTTATACACTATCAGACATATGAGCAGCAAAATGCATGAAGAACTTTAGATGTACATAATACACCTCGTGACTGCACAAACGAAATATGTAAACCAACAAAATAGATATACATTGAGGACATATACTCAAAAGAACATTAGTTCCAATCGCCTAATAAACAAGCTAGCTTCAAACATATCAAAATTCACAAGCATAAATAAAACAGGAATTACTGTGAATAAACTCTCCTCCAGACAGATGTATTCTCATAAATTCAAGAGGTATCTTTCATTCTGAGTAGGAGAATTTTTATTTCATACGTAGGTACTCTAATACATATACTTCAAAAGTTATACGTAAGCGCATTGAGGTAATGTATTCTTTTGATATATTTCTCAGAGACAGGCACGTTTTAGACTGTTTATTAGATTCTCGAAACAAGTTTCGGCTTACAGATGCATACGACGGTATTTATAAAAGCCGCGTATGAGTAGGAAACCTGCTAACTTACTGATAGGTCTACGATTATTGGAAAAATAATCTATACAGACGAATGCGATGATATCCACTTTCGTTGCTTACAATTTACATTTGCCGAAAATATGCACTTTACTGTCTGAGTACCTTAATGTGAAATAAATTACAGAAACGTTTCAGATCTGTTAGTTGGCTAATACGATGCATTAATTTACGTTCTGTTGGAGGAAATATCTACAAAAAGCACGTCTTAACTGTCAATGAATGTATTGAATACAAAGGATAGTTTTTGATGTATTTATAATTATGTGCCACGCATCATGATATCATTTCATGTAAGAAAAACGCAATTCAGTACTTAATAAGCTACTCAATTCCGTACATATTTCTTTACAAATTAGAAGAATTATTCCCCCTAATTTAGTTAGTATTGCAATTTTCTTTCAATTCTTCCTGGTTGGAGCTGGTTAGGAGGTGCTACCGCGCCTTAAATTTAAATGCGGATTCTGGTATAGGATATTCGTAATAAATATGGTGAGTGTGTGATTATACGAGTATCCTATACAGGACCCCACATCCTTCCGAGAAGAATACGACGCTGTAACTAAAACAATTATATGCCAACCTCTATCCGCTTTAGGCGAGAACTCCTTAATTAGCTAAAGATTGTATAGAATTTTAGATAATTGAAGATTTGTTGGTAGTTTATTAATAGCTTATGGATTGCCTAATACTACGAATAAATTATAACGAATATTTATACTTCAAAAAGGAATTACGTACAATGTTTGAGTTGCGTCCATTTATATATGCATACTGTTAGCATACACTCACACGAACAGTAAGCGTGTGCCCATATTCGGTGAGGTTCATAGATATAATATTGGAATTCCGGAATATCTTCGTGTTCATTTGCCTAAACCAGACACTTTTACAAAGTCTCCTTCATAAGCGAGGGCGTATTACTCTAAGCAACTTCCGACGGATATAAGATAATATTAGATATTGACCTCGTTCTAGGCGCGATACAAAACTTTTCTATATCATGACAAATGTTTAGCTATATTCTGTAGATGAATTTGAAAAGCTGCTTTATAAATCTCTCCCTGTAATGTAGCTGTTAACGTGCTAACTTAGGTCAGATAATCACTTATTGGCGAAATGTAAACACTAATTATAAATAGCTGATTTTAAAAGGTTATGTCGAAATACGAAAACACTTTAATTCTGGTATTAATCATAGAACATCTAGTATCTTATCAAGCAATAAATGCAACTACGTATTGTCGGAACTATAATGGTGTTTTAAAAAGTTATAATGAAATACGAAAATATTTCAATTCCACTATCTTCTTCAATTGGACATTAACATTTTATCAAGCAATATACTCGACTATATATTCCTAGATTAAACTTTGTTAAAAAGTAATTTCACTTTCTTCATTAAAGTTTTATATGAAAATAACTAAAATACTTCATTGTTGAGGTAAGATTATCATTTTAATTCGTTAATTGATATGATTAAATAAAACAAAAATTAGATAGTCCTCGTTTATTGTAATAAATTATTTTTAAATACAAAAGTGAAATGTACATATGGTACGCAAAAACATATTAATAATTAAAGGAAAATTAATAATGAACATAGTAACCTAGCAAAATGCATGTTATTTAATACTTTAAATATTGTTTAAATTTTTACAGCACATTTTAATATCAAGTTAGCATCGAATCATAACGAAAATTCGTATGGTTCATTTTTCCATTCTAATCAAGATTTTAAGGTTTAATAAAACATGATTTTATGTACTAAAAATATTGAAATATTTATTGACTTATAATATATACATTTGAGCATTATTCGTGAAACAAAATATCTTTTAAATTTTGGCAAAATTTGCAATAACACTATTGTAACACATGGGCTGAAAAGTTCCGGGCCTAACAAAGAAAACACGGTTTTTTTGGTTCAAAATTAGCTTTATTCATCAACGTAATCTCCATTAAGAGCAACGCAATCATTCCAGCGCCGCTCTAACATTTCAATACCACTTTTGTAGAACGATTTATCTTTTGCCTCAAAATAGGCCTCACTTTCAGCGATAACCTCTTCATTCGTGCTAAATTTCTTACCGGCGAGCATTTTTTTGAGGTCTGCGAACAGCCAGTAGTCGCTGGGAGCCAAATCTGGCGAATACGGTGGATGTGGGAGCAATTCGAAGTTCAATTCATGTAGTTTTGCCATTGTTTTGATTGACTTGTGACACGGTGCGTTGTCTTGATGAAACAATTTTTTTTTTTTGCCATATGCGGTCGTTTCTTTGCAATTTCGGCCTTCAGACGCTCCAATAACGATATATAATATTCACTGTTGATGGTATTTACTTTCTCAAGATAGTCGATGTATATTACACCACGCACGTCCCAAAATACCGAGGTCATAACATTTCCAGCCGATTGTTGTGCTTTCGGACGCTTTGGACGAGGTTCACCAGTTGCTGTCCACTCAGATGACGATCGTTTTGATTCCGGAGTGAAGTGATGGATCCATCTTTCATCCATTGTCACATATCGACGCAAAAATTCCGTTACGTTTAAACATGGCCAAACACTGCTCAGAATCATCAACACGTTCTTGTTTTTGGTCAACAGTGAGCAAACGCGGCACCCACTTTGAACAGAGCTTTCTCATAGTCAAATGCTCATGCAATATAAAGCCAATACGTTTTTTTGATATCTTTACGATGTCAGCTAACTCACGCAACTTCACTTTTCGATAATTTAAAACGATTTTGTGGATTTTTTTGATGTTTTCTGGTGTTACCGCCTCATTTTGACGTCCACTGCGTTCTGCATCATCGGTGTCTCTACGACCACGTTTGAAGTCAGCAAACAAACGTTGTTTCTGATGGAGCGGAGTCCCCATACCACTTTTCAAGCCATTACTTCGCTTGAGCGGTATTTCTTCCCATCAAGAAGCAGTGTAAAATTAAAACACGAAATTGTTTTTGATCCATTGTTTTGAAAATAACAAAAGTAGCGTGACTATTAACACAATAACTGACAAACTAATGAATGGAATATCATGAAATTTTAACAGCTGTCTTTTGAAGGTTAGTACTAACTGAAAGAAAGGTGACTGCAATAAAACTAGCGTCATCTATGTGTTAGGCCCGGGACTTTTCAGCCCATGTGTTATACATGTGGCGGTATTTCATTGATAGAACGTCTAATTTCGGCTTTCAATGTTTCAGTAGTCAAGGGCTTATTGGCACAAACCTGTCACTTCATATAACCCCACAGGCAGAAGTCCTGAGGTATTAAATCGCAAGAACATGGCGGCCAATTCTGGTCACCAAACCCGGAAATGACATGACCAGGAGCAAACTCGGGCAAAACAGTCTTTGTTTCACGGGCGCGTCGTCTTGCTGAAACCACATGTCGTCAAGAGCAATATTTTCCATTTGAGGCACTAAAAGCTGTGTTATCATAGCACGATAACGTTGACTATTCACCGTTAATGCATTCCTTTCCACGTCTTCAAAGAGATACTGTCCAAATATTCCTCCAGACCGCACTGGCGACCAGACAGTGACACGTTTTGGACGCATTGCTTTCTGATGAATCATCGGTGAATTTTCTAAGCCCCAAATGCAATCTGAGATTAAAATTTTAATTAAATTTCATCATGTTTAAATGAAATAAATTTTGAAAAATTTTCGCTTTATATTGCTAATGGGACGTTGTACTAGCGCCACTTATGACAAGCATTCATCCCTGAAAAAATTAAACCATAACAACATGATCGCAATATAGATGTATATTTTGAATGACGTTAGTAAATTCCTGTTCCACATTTAATTCTGTTAAACGCTTTTATATGTACTATCTTCTATGTAAGTCGATCTTAGGTCCCTGTAAGTTATAAAAAGATCCTTTCCTACTTCTTTTTTTTCTCTTTTTTCCACTGTATATATATATATATATATGTATACACATATCATATATATACATATATATATCTATATCTATATAGGATTTAAAGATCTAACCATGCTCCAGAAGTTTCTACTGTTTGATGTATACATTTCATAAAGTGCTTTCCCAACATTTTCTCAACTGTTCCTTTTTGCTTTTTGTACTACCTTTTTAGCTTTATTTCTCATTCTTGCGTAATTCTCCTTATATCACTCTGTTAATACTTCTTGTAGGAGATTTTCTATCACTTGATATTGCTTTGCCCTCATTCATACCACACCTATTCCAAGCATCCACGGCTCTGAATAGGTTATTTTCCTAAAGATTTCCCATTTTCCTCTTAGATTGGAAAAGTCACTGTTTATTTCTTCTTGGTATCTCAATTTTGCTTCCTCATTGTCTATATTTTAATATAGAAGTACATATAATTTTTCAAGAATATGGCTCTTATTAGATCTGCGCCGTGGTTTAGTAAATCATTGAGTAAAAGCTGTTAGCTAACCGATTTATTGTGGACGAAAGCTACACAGAAACTTGTAAATCATTACATGGAAATAAAAATTAACAAACAGAATGTTAAGATTGGGTTGTGAGATTTCACCAGCTTCAGACAATCTTTGAAGCGGTATAGGAAATCACATTATTATTCCTATGCAAAAAAATACATATAAGGGATTTTACTCAACCTGCATCGAACAGAGGCTCCTCACAGTAGACGATCGTATTGGAAACGACATATGTACGTATTAAATGTACACGTGCATTTGTGCACCTTTCCATTTATCTACATGTAACTCAATTCCTGAATATTATCTAAGTAGTTCCTCACAAGAATCTAGTGACATATTTCAGTCGTTACGTCATTCTTTTCCTTCGATGCAAATCATTTACTTCACGTTCCAGTCGGCGCGGGGTTGATGTACGATATTGAAATGAAATTTCTGTTGGCGCTAATTTATGCCCGCTGCGTTATCGTGGATTTTAGACACATCGAATGCCGCTACTGCCATATAAAGAGAAGTATATTATGATTTAAATTTCAAATAAGGGACTGACTGCATTTCGGTGAGAGCTGCACGGAGCGCCGCCGATCGATAGATGACGGAAATTGTTTCAACCGATAGTAGACTATTGTTATTCATCCCCTTCGTCTGTAGAATGTATTACGGATTCAGTACCTTGGGAATTGGTTCAGTTTTGAGCGAGTCATAATCAAAATTCAATTAAAACATTACAACGATACATAAGCAGAATTTCAAACATTATTTTTTTGAATCTCACTGGTGCTCGTGATTAATATACATATATTGATGCGTTGCATCACAACTTAACGCAAATATTAAGTAAATTTGAGATACCACCATCTACAACTTTGGCAACTACGGGCGTTGGGAACAAAATCTCTGTAAAAAATATCTACTGCAACGTGAATTAAATTAAAAAAAATGCGGACTAAATTAGTTACTTAGATGCATCTTAATTGATGCTTGCATTTGCATTTTACACTTATACTGCCAGCGGAAAATTATATCTTCAAAATCTTACTTCTTACAAATGAAATATAAATTCTACGAAAGTATATCATTAGGATAAAGTAATATTTTCCTTTCCTGAAGAAAAATGATTGTGTATCGTTCGCATAAAACTTATAAAAGAACTTAAATACGGGAGATGCCTTTTAAGTTTTACATATTGGGACACAGAGGGTGCCCCTAGACGAATGTATTAAAAATTGACTTCCCTCTTTAAGTTTGGCAAGTTAGTTGAAAAACGGAAGTAAACCGTTCTCGGTTCTCTTCGCGAAATAGTTTTTTATAATTTACGAAGACAATTAACTCAAGAAAAACGCCTCGCCTAGTTAGTTTCTGTTTTTCTCAATGAAGCAACACATCAGTCAACAATTTCTTGTTGGTATGGAGAATTCAAACGTGAACGGATTAGCTTCAAAAATAAGTGCACCAAAGACGGCACTTATTCAAGAAAACGTCGATGTTGTGTGCAAGATCGAAAATTGACATGTAGCATATCTCGAGATTGAGGCATCATTGAGGATTTCAAAGTCCATGATTCAAAAACTTCTGCGTGAAGGATTGTATATAAAAAAAATAATTTCCTGCTAGATACCGCAACTGTCTACAGCTAGGATGAATTGGTCTCAAAAAACTCTATACCGTTTCAACGACGGAAACTTGTATACAACATCATGAATCTTGTATTTACCAACCCAAGCCAGAAAATAAGCGCCAGTTGTGTATTTGTATGTTCCGAAATGAGGAGAAGCTGCCAATGTCATCCGTTCCCGGAGTGTTTCCAAAAAGATGGTCGCGATATTTGTCCCGAAAGCGGGTCACGTAACAACATTTCCTCTACAAGGTCCAAGAATTGTTACTGTCAATTGGTACACAACCAAATGTTTGCCGCCAGTCATCGGTGAGCTTCGAAAAGCAACCCCGAACGAACAATCATCCTCCACCAAGACAATGCGAGTTCGTACACAACACTCAAGACAATTAAATTTTTAACGCAACCAAGTGTTGAATTGTTAGACCATCCTCCTTTACCTTTCCGAAAATCAAGAACGGACTTCTTGGTCAAAGGTTCCAGAAGGAGCAGTTGGTGACTGTACCAACAAACGAGTGGAATAACTGCTTCTAGAGTTAGTTCGAGTACATGGAAAAGTATATTCATCTTCGTGGAGAATACTTCGGAAAACCATAAAGTCTTCAAAAACTAGCTATCGTTTTATTCATGATCTGTGTGCAAAACTTAAAAGGCAACCCACGTATTTTTTTACTAATGGAGAAACCGAAAATTTTCTTTCTTGGTATTTCTAAGGTATTTTTTCTGTTTTGTATGTGTTGCATCATTAACATTTAACATTTTAGATTAGCATGAATATGTACAAATTATTACGATTTACCAAGAACAAACAAATTTTAAAGAAATGCACACTTATGCTAGGCCGCAAAAAATGCATTGAAAATTTTTGTGTACCTACCTACTCCATTTATAATACATTTTTTGAATAATAATGATTTTCAACTACATACAAGTACTGCATACAACGAAATTATATACTAATAATGGTAAAACGCATTGTTTTATAACGTGAAAAACAAAATCTTTAAACAGAAAATCAAACGAATATTCAAGACGCAGAAAAATTGCTGATGTTACATCCTAATTTTCTATGTCGGTCTCGTAAAGATTGTATACATATCGCAAATTAAGACAAATATACGAAATATCCTATTCGACAGATGTTTTGAGCCAAATCGAAGCAAAGTAACATGAATTTATTTTAATACCCACAGATAAATTATTAACAGTTCTAGTATTTTATAAGAACAAGATCACTAGAATATAGAGGTCAGGCTAATTGAGTGAGTGATAGTTGGATTACATCTTTCGAAACCTCTCCTAAAATAAAGAAATTGACATTTTCTTCTTAATTGAGATGGATTTATATAACTTTTTTTAAAAAATAGTAAATCTTGACCTCAGTTTGGTAAGTACGTTTTGTATATTACCAATATTAGAGTTCCAAACCACAAAACACACCTAGTTTTTTTAGTATATTTATGGCAAGCGATAAGATATTTCTAAGGCAAAATGAGCAATAAGAACTCTAATAATGCAGGTGGAAAACATTATGATACTTAGAGACGCTGTATTCAGCTTGATGTGCTTATACCTTCCATTATGCTGCACGTGCATACCATTAAGTCGATGTGCATGTGTAACAAATAACGATGATACCGTGCCATCGTATAAAAGGATGTATAGTCACCGTACCATCGTATAAAAGGACGTATAATCATCTGCCTTAGAAACACAAGTTACCGCATAAAAAGCACTTCAGATCAGAGATCAATCGAAGATTATTTGGATGTCGCACTGCAGTAAATACAAATACATATCGACAAAGTATTTGCAGATACTTCACCGAGCTCTCCAACTATAGATATCGAGAAAACACTTTGCGCTGTATATTATTATATTTTTAAATTTTAACTTCAGTTAAACAGAAACAGAAGACTGGTCATTCCATAATGCACATGTGCAGAATACATCAAAGTATATTAATAAAATACAAAAACCTAAAATATCTAAGACAAACAAACATTGAATATATGATTTAAATGATAAATTGAATATATGTATATACAGTACGTTCATTTCAAAACTTCCACTTTAAATTTCTGGAAATCTGGAAATTTATCAAAAATTTTCTGAAACACGTAAGAAGTGTTATCGAGGGGGACAACTTTTTATGCAAAAGTTGACTCACGTACTTTAACCCCCTGCCCTCAGGCGCAGCTCCCATGAAAATCTTCAACGGAATGCGGTATCGAGTAGTACCTCATTTTAATGGTTTTTTGAAACAGTACATTTTGGCTTTTAATTTTTTGAAATTGATCGATTCGTTTTCAAGATTTTTAGGATTTAAACAACTTACGTTAATTCTCTTTACCATATTACTATAATCTGCTTTAGCATGGGAGGGTGGCCGCTTAAATGCGAGACCTGTATATGTCATATTCACGTGTCCTGGAATATATTTGGATGACGTACAACGCTTGCATTTAAATTTTTGTTCTATGTATTTCCGTCGAAGAATTAAATCAAGAAAACTGAAAATCTGTACATTTTCGAAGGGGTGTTCCACCCTCCCGGAGTTAATTTCAGTAGAAATTATTTTCACGTCTCCACATATTCATTTACCTACCAAGTTTCACTAAGTTCTGAATTTGACAACTGGGAACCTATCCTTGTTAGATAAAATTCCAAACACCAAATATGAAGAATTTGTGAGGGGTTTCTTTTCTGGATCACGCAGGTCGTCTTTTTGTTTCCGTAACATAAAATAGCATTGAATTCATATCTTGCTTATATAACAGTTGCATATATGTAAATCTTGAAAATTTAACATAAACCTAATTTAAACTATCGCGGAAAATTAAAAAATTCTGATAATATATAGCCTGTTCCTTTTAAGATGAACAGTTTGTGAACTGTGCTTCATGTAGAGATGGAAGCGATATACATATCAGTATATTTTAAATAACTTCGTCGCACCGGCATTAGTACTCTTTCAAACTTTCAGATTTTTTTCGATTAATACCTTTGCAGGTATTAATCAGTTACAGTTCTTCATATTTTTCTTTTTTGTCTGTGCCCCTACTACTCTCTACTCACATTTGTCTTGTGAGGTGAACTGTAGCTTATTTATTCTACGTTGTCAGTTCTTTATTGGTAACTCTCATGCTTCGTTTTAGGATTAAAATAAAAAAATTAATTTTATAGCTTTTCAGTTATCAACTACCAGAAAGCTTTCGCTACCAATTCAATATCCTCCAAATTATTTACGAAAGTAATGTCATTTTACTGAAAGTTCTTTCATATTTGAAGCTGATCCTTTTAGCTAACACTTTCAAGTACATAAAATGTATTTACCAAACAGAAATTACAACTTACAATTTAAGAAACGTTGTTATATCAATCTTTATTTCAGCATTATTGATATTTCTTTCAATTTTTGACATATTGGATTAAAATATTGGAACGGAGTGACTATTGGAAAGCACTATAAGACGTCATTAATAATTTTTTCGATAAACTATGTCATTTTAACCCATTTGACGGTATTAATACATATTTTATTTCATGTCTCAATAACATGGAACTATCCTTTTCATAACGAAAACTATTGCAAAGATGCTTTTTCTAAAACTCAGCGCCGATTTTCTAGTCGACGTTGTTTAGAATTCCAGATGTTAAGGGTAATAACTTAATTGCATAAGGATCCGTTGTTTATATCAACAGCGAACTTACAACACCTAGATGAATGAGCTAGAGAAAGCTCTCGATTTGACATCGCAACTTTGTCTCATGAGCAGTTACAAAAAGATATTTTCAGAATTTTTACCTCCTTAAGGTACCTCATATTTATCATATTCAGGTGCTTTAGATATTTTGGAACAAATAATTTATCTAAATAGATGTTTTATCATTATTATTTGGCCCTTACTCCATTATTCATGCCGTCTTAAGGTCTTTCATGTCCGCAATGAAGAAAATTCTTATTATAAATATAACAAATACGCGTTTAGAAATATATATTCCTGACTCTCTTGGATTATGGAGCAATATCAGTTTTTGTCAACGTTGTTCAAGTTTTGAATGTGTATCGCTACTGAGTTTGTGAAATCTACTACCTCCACCATTTTAACTAGGATAATCAACAGAAACAAACCATCATTACTTAATATACGTTTCCAAAGTTCAATTAAACATTTATACAGCTACTTTTTTCAAATGGCAAAATGATCATAAAGGATAGAACATCAAGATGTTCTTTACTTACGCATATTTTACTGCTTTTAAATTAATCCTCGTAGCGAAACAAAATAAGTATGTCAACCATTGTAGAGGCGACTGTATTAGATATATTTTGCAGACATTGCTCTATCTACACAGTAGCAATGGTTAAACCACGCAACTATTCTATGAAATAGTATTATATTAAACATTACATCAGTATATCTCTCCATATTATTTTTGTTATTCCACTATGTTTGAAATCTCTTATAAAGAATTGTAGTTTAATTTCAGTTGATGGTTGATACCTCAGTATTTTTACGAGTATAATAAAGGCAGCGACTATGATACTGTTCTCCTTATAGCGCCAGTACGCGGCGGTCAAACAAGAAAGCGGTGAATTACAATACCGCAAGGTTCTCGAGATTACACCGGCGGTGACCTAAAATTTTATCATCGACGTAATTGCAAAAGGTTCACTCAAGGTCGCTTAAAATGCACACCTAACATAAAAGAATATGGAAGACAATATGTTCTCAAACAACTTTAACTGTAATCGTGTTTCGTTGTTGCGCCTCGGGATAGCCCATTTAAGTCTTTCGTAATCCCTGGAAAAACAATCGCACTTTTCTCTAGCGCACCGCGATAGACAATGCATAAGTTGTACAGGAGCTTACCAAAATCCGGTATCATCTTTTATTGAACAGATGAGAATCCGTAAGTGACGAAAAGCAATTGGCGCCAAGGTTTCCAACAGACATGTTCTTATAATAACATTCGATTTACCCGTTTTCTGCCTCTAGACATGACACAGATTTATGTCCCACAACAGTGTTTTTCTTTCTGGTTAGAATAGTAATGCTCAGAGAACGGTTACAAAAGGAATGCGACTAGCGCTTATTATTGATTTCATTGTCATATTCTTCGCGCAGGAAACTTTTATAACGCAGATAATAGATCCAATTTAACAAAAGTATAGTAAATAGCATTGAGAGATATGTTACATTGAAGACAATGATGTAGACATGGATTTACGAAGCGACGCTACGAACACTATTCCTAATACAGTCCCCCAGTCGTTTATATTAGTGCGTTCAAAACTTCAATAGTCCAACTTGCTTCGTTGCAAACTTACAAAACAGGCTTATTACCTTAAGAAAATTATCGTCACGTTATACCAATTAGATCCATATTCGATTACATTGTTTGACATTTTACAAGATTTATTTATCAGTTTAATTAGTGCAATATCATATAATGAAAACGATTGATATACTTAATGATGCAAGTCACTATTAAGCTATGTCAAACATTGCCACAAAAACATGTTAGAAAACGACTCTGTTATACATTTAGAGCAACAATTTGAATGACATTGTAGATAAAATGACTCCTGAGGTTATGACAAGGTAGAATGACTTATAACTCAGTTAGGCTGCTCAATACTTTAAAGGCATTAAATTAGTAAGAATGAATTTCCTTTAAATATCTGAGAAAGTACACAGACACAAAATACAATGTTCAAGAATTTACATAATGTATCGACATCCGTACCAAGATGAGTGTAGTTAATTAAGGGAAGTTAATTAAAGGAACAATGTGAAAAAAGTGATAATCAAAAGATAAGGAAGATATTCTGTCCTAAAGTTATTAAAAAAGCGGTTTACTATAGATACACTGGGTGTACTGAATTCACTGCTTTTTTTATTGTCTATACTCTACAACTTTATTCAACATTTTCAAACGAGTGACACTATTCGGCCAGCAAAATCATGTTTAGAAAAGCACATCAATCATTTTCAATATTTTAAGAAATGCAAACAACATTAAATGGAACGAGTCTGAACTGTGATAGTCACCCATGGTCCTTGCTTGTTACCATCATACCCTCTCGCATGAAACAGCAAAACCACAGGCACGGTTATTGACCTTTTTAGCTGTTTGTGGTTAATCATTTGTTATTCTTTAGGGTCCCAATGCTCGTTTATTTCGTCGATGCTTCCTTTGTATACTATCAGCTGACTTTTATTTATGAAAACTTATTTTTACTTGGTTTACTTAGATTGTCATGCAAAAAATAATGGCAAGATTTGAAACACGGGATTGAAATAATATCAGCAACGGAATAAGGATATTCTTCGGATATCTGTCTCGACAAGATATTATATTACTTTAATTTGTTGTAGTAATAATAGTAACCTTTAATTGTTTTACAGTAGGTCACAAAAATGGTGTTACCATTACTTTCTATTTTTAGTGTTGCAGGTTTTGATGTGTGATGTACATGTATTTTTATTAATAATGCTGTTTTACCCTTTGATATATTAATATCAGATATTATCATTTTACGACTATTGTATTTTAAAGGAAATTGTTCGATCTTTGCTGCAAGAACACAAAAAAACCATTAGGTAACCTACAAATTGAGACTCCGGCCGCGAAAGCCTAATGCTTATATATTACGTAACCTTTATTTCCCAGTTTTCGGTACGTATTCAAAGTAGACATTTATATAATAGGTGCTATAAAATTAAATGTTAGTTTTGCTTCGAAAAGCTTTACTTATCAACAAATATTATAAACAATATTTAGAGTAACATTAGTTAAGAACATTGCTTTAATTATTGCATTTAGTATATACGTGTCGTAATTATGTAAGTACTGATAAATATTATAAAACAATTGCAAGAAATAATTATCATAATAAGCTGTATTTCACTATTTGAAAATTCTGAATTATCTGATATCATCGAGAGATATATAATTATTTGCATCCGTCTCCTTATACTAATAACAGTAATAATATACCTTTTCATACATTTGGTAAACAATGTTCTGCGTCTAAAGCAACCTCTGTTGCGGTATCAGCCCTTGTAATTGGTTTCGAACGTCATCATTTCTGTTTTGGTACATCCAGCTCTTAGTTATTTGTAATGGATTTCTATACAGAAGCCATGGTGGGCACCTTTAAGCTCAATATAGCTGCAATTCGCTGAGATTGTGGATATATCGCTAAATCCCTACATGTATTTCGGAATAGTATAGTGACATCACCTCTCCCGCAGCAATTAATAGTGTAATTGGAACTCCGGCATAGCGTTCCTGTTCGCAGAAACGCGTAGTAGAGGTGATGCATTTCTTCGAATTAAGAGGTATTTTAAACATTTGCTGAGATATTTGTTTAGTCTAAAGAGAACAGTTATGAAGCCTAATCAACAAACGAAATAAAAATATAGAACAAAATTAATACACTTAAAATGCGATAGAATGGCGAATAACAGATTATTACAGCAACGTAGAAAACGACTTACAGTCATTGATATCAAATATCACTAACTTTGCTGTCCGTAATTGGGAATATTTTAACGAGGTATAGTGTAATTTTTTTATTAATTACCTCCCAATTTAAATCCAATTGATTTCTATTTGAAAGACTAACTACCTTCCGTCGGAAACTAATTTAATGTGAAAAGATTATAACACTGCAAATGTAATGTTTGGAGAGGTACTATAATTAAGTTCGACACGGTGGCTAGAAAAAAATTCACTTACATCAGACATGTTTCCATATATATTTTCAAAAACTTCACAGCAATAATTTTCCGCCTTTGCACAAATCATGTCCATTAATTCGTCAAATTTCGACGGGCTCCAACTAAATCTCGTACTAACTTACTTCGGCCCATGGTAATCTGACTAGAACAGGATGCAGACAGCAGTTACTTATTATTAATAGTGCTTTAAATATTTTTAAGCATTTTTTTGTATAGATGCCCTTTTCTACTTCTTTGATGCTATCATCTTTGAATCGTTTTTTTCATTCTCCTTGCTTGTATTTGCTCTGTTTATTTGTTCTTGTCCGCCATGGTTGTCACTATTCTTCTGTAATTTTTATTTTCGCTACTATCGCTTGTTTTGACCATTAGTATATGTACAATTTAATGGTTGATCTCACTTATCTATTTATAAAATTTGACTTCATTGAGTTGTCCACAGTCTTTTTGAGGACAACTCTGAAATCGTATTTGAAGGGCTTCGATAATAAGGACTGCGAGGCGCAACATGCAATTTTAATCAATCCAATTTTTCGACAACAGCTTAATTCGTATAAAACGATGCATTGTTATAATAAAGAAGAACTTCTTTACAAGACTTTCCAGGTTGTTTTTCAGAAATTGCTTTCCTCAGTTTATCTAGTAGAGTGGTTCAGTAGTATTTGTATTATGCACGGTGTCCCTTAACCACGTAGGATATGGCCTATTATCTTACTTACCGATGGAAATGTATTAATGTTTTTTCAGAAAAGCTTTCACAATGTGTTCACTCTTGAGATTGCTGTTTAGAGTCAGAAACCCAATGGTAAAGAAAAAATATATCAACTGTAATAAATTTTCACAAAAACTTAGGTTGGTTCCTCTTAAACAAGTTAAGATTATATCTTGGCATTCACAGTCTCTTGCAGATACTTTACGTATGCTCAATTCTATATGTAAATCATGATATATGCCTTCAGTCAATGTGCCTGCAAGTTATTTCTTGAAGTCCATTGTTTAATCACTGAAAACAATATAATTTATTCCATCGATCAGCTTCAGAATTGTGGCAGCTTCTATTGGTTCTGAACGAACATCACCTTCGATGTTTACACTACTGCGTTTTAAATACGCAATCCAACAATGAGTTGCAGCTTTCCAAAAAGAATTTTCATCCATTGCCTTGACTATCAAATAATATTTTATATCATCATGAAAAACGTGATAGAATTAGAACACATGCTTTCTCGACAGATGGTATGTATACCTCAATCTCATTTCAAGTCATCTCGTAGATATAATTTCTTAAGTATCATTTACTATGTGTTCATTAAAGGTAACTATTCTCAAAAGCTTATGCACACCACACATTGTGTAAATTTTCGTGTAAAGGAAAAAAAATTGAAGTCTGCCACAAGCATTTAACTAATATGTTACGTATCTCCGCATTTTTTTGTAGATCACTAAAACTAACAACCCATTAAAGTATATGCTCCTTTTAAATCATAGACTAGAAAGAATACTTTAAGCAAAAATAATAATAGTTTCTTCTCACTCTACAAGTATAATGGGTAGAAAATAACTTTTGGTTGAATGGTACACTTATTTTAATGCACTTTTAGAACGAACAGAAAACCCATTAAGTTTCATCAAGTTCGAAGCCTCCGTTGGAAACGTTTTCTTCTAAATCATAATCAACCAAAATTTCGCATATTCTCCTTTTCCTGAAAATAACGATTTAAAATTTTTAAGGAGATGGTAGGTTACGGACAGGTAGGCACTTAATTTATGAATTTCTATTTCCCCTTCTAAAGTAAACGCCCCAATTCACGCGCACTAATTTCTCCATTGTTATTTAAAAAATGTAAGCCAAAATTATATTATGTTCATAAAAAGATATAGTCGATTTTAAAATCCTGTTGGTTCCTTCAACGGTACTTACTGAAAATGAGGAAATACCGACAAGGGCTTTAAAGAGATTATAAGACAGAGTTGATGGATTAAAATGAATTAGGTCACGACATAATGGAAAAATAACATAATATAGTAAAGCTAAACCAAGATATAGTGTTTACCTACTTGCGGAATGTTCGCTAAGGATGAAAGGAGAATAAATGGTGTTACAAGATTTAGTACACTGAGAGACCATAAAATAAAACGCAATAATAAGAAATAACGTAATGATGACAGTTATTTGCGAGGTTTTCAAGTGACAAGACACTTGGTGGCAGAAATTATAAATCTATAGTATTCGTATTATATCTTTTACATAAAAATATGAGATAAACTATTGTATGAAACATATACTCAAACTTTATATACAGATAAGTGTGTAGATTTGTAACAGCAGTTAGTTATGTATAGCCAAATATCTTTTTTTAGGCCAGCCATCGAGTGACGCATTCGAAATTGATTGAAATTTTATTTGGAGATCATAAAATCGCGAATAATTTATTTATGCTGTCCCACTTTTTGTGTAGTGTCTACTTCCTAGCATAAAAAGCATTTTTATGTGCACATGATCGAGATGAAAATAAAGTTTAAAGCAAGTTTATGAGTCACATGTCAGAATTTCGGAGTAGGTACGTAGATTGTGGGGGCTTAATATTAAAGCTTACGCTAGTAAATGTGGTAAATCTCTGATTGGAAACATGAAAATCGCTTCTGTTTATTTCTCTTCATATAACAGTGTCTAGAACTCTCCAGCATAGGTCGCTATTAGAAATTGTAAAATGGTTTTCTTCGATTATGGAAACCAAGGATTATTTGTTGAATAAAAATTTTGGTGTAACAAAATTTCTATTGTCAACAATTTCGTTACATTTCTAAGTAGTCCTTTGCAGGTTACTTAAACAATATATTTTTACAAATCAAGCAGAATAAGCTTCATTTGTTCCTACCTTTCATCTCTATATCCTTCTTATATGTAATAGTTATATTAAATTGTTACAAGGCAGGAATTTGGTTACAGGGTTTCAATTTCGCATCCATCACTCTCAATGCATTGAAGTTTGATCATTGTTGTTTGTAAGGCCTTCTGGGACATTTCGACAGGAATTTCAGCAATGACGTGAGTAATGCGGTGTTTCAAATCACCCAACTTGCGACGTTTACTTCTGTAGCCTCTATCCTTGACCATGTCCCACAGCCAAAAATCGCATAGGGTAAGGTCGGGTGAACATGCTGACCATGGGAGAGGACCACCTATACCACTCCAGCATTTACCGAATTTGTCGTTCAGGTAATCCCGAACCACCAAACTGTAATGGGCAGAGCCGCTGTCTTGCTGAAAGTACCCTCGCTGGAAAATGGCAAGTGATACGTTCTCCCTCATGAATGTACTGAACATGGGAAAGTAATTCTCTGCCCAAACGGTCTGTTCTTCAAAAAAAAAAGGTACATATTACTCCTAATTTGCTCACGCCACACCAACGTTCACCTTGGGGGAATCCTGCATGTGCTCTCGGGTGATCGGTCGCTCAGATGACACAGTTCTGCTTGCTCACACGGCCGTTGATGTGAAATTTTGTTTCGTCGGAAAACATGAACAGCATGTCGGGCTCCATTGCTAATAGAATTCGTGCAGCATTTACACACGCTTGCTTGTCCGCGTTGATGAGGTGTCGCACAATCTGTAAGTGGTATGGGTTTATTTGTAAGTCACGATGCAAAATTCTAACCTGTGACCATTGCGAAGTATTAGTTTCTAGAGAAAGTCTATGCGTGGACTTGCTTGGGCTGGCTACCATCACTCCCTGGACGAGGATGATACTCTCTTCAGTTCGGACAGGTATCATCCTACTGTTGTTCTTCTTGGAGTTGTCTTGAACGGACCTAAAACAAAAGAAGTGCCAATATCAAAATTAAAGAACATGTCTATCACAAAACATCTTAACCACTGAACGATCAGCTTTAGCCCTTCATTAGGTACACAGCGGCCATAAAATTAATAGCAATTACATTAAAATAATTAAACTATCGAGTGGGAAGAACTTAAATATGTTAGAAAGTATTTACATTAAAAAGTATGAGAAAACTCTTGTAAATGATGATCTTCCCCCATTGCAGCATTCAGCAGGAAATTCCTACAATTACGTACTTTCTTAACCATTTTAAGTTTATTGTTTGTTGTAATGTTAATGTAGTATATTTTCCATTTAATTGTTACTTCATAGAGTAATTTTGTAATTATGTATAATAACATTATAATTTATGTACGTATATCATTACTTATATAGAAGCATCTAGATAAAAGATTTAGTAACTTAACTTTTGAAAATGTATATAAGTTTTACATCAAATGTTCGTTTAGTACAAACGTAGAATCTTTTTTACAGAGTATTCATCTTTCCTAGATACTATACAATAGTCCAAAAAGAGAGAGACAAATTTCTGAACAGACCCAAATACCACCAGTATTGTTAAATGTACGGATGTGTATTCTTGTCCAAAGAAACGAAAGAAAGCAAATCACCTGAGTAACGCTGAAAAGCAGACAATTTTGAATACTTACAAAAAAATTATAACGGATACACTCAACACAAGAAAAGATGACATGGTAGACCAGATTTCCCACGTACTACGTAACTTTATTGAGTGGTATATATATAACATATTCTCACCTTACATCCTTACAATATATTATGATTGTAGGGATTTCAAAACCGACAATATAGCGGGTTATCAACGAATATACAGGGAAAACTTCAGAGCGAAAGAAGATAATTGGTAAACTATCTTTACTGGAATCTTTTGATGGGGACGTTATCACTGCTCTTCCCCTAATAATTCACGATATTTTTCGTCAAAATAAACTGCCAACATTAGATAAAATCTTGGCTCAAATAAACAATAGTAGTGAACTGCCAATTATGAACCGCTCAACATTATATCGGTTAATGAAGTAACTGAAATTTAAGTAAGTGTTGTTTTGTAGTCAGGATGGTAATAATAATCCGTACAATAAAATATATAACGCATTTATTACTATAACTAATCCGTCGCAATGTCTCGTACAACACCCGTTTCTCTCTCTATACGCACCATCTATATACAGACACCGTCAAATTTATATGACACGATTTACATAGCTAACAAGAATATTTTTATTATATCTATTTAATTAAATATAACGCTGCTATATGATACGTTAAACGTGGCAGGAACAGTGTTCTTACAGAGAGAGATTTTATCGCAAGATATAGCATTATATAGATCTCAGAATAGACCAATTTTCTATTTAGATGAAACGTGGTTGAATAAGGGCCATACAATGCAGAAGATATGTATGGACACAAATGTTTTAAGTCGTAGCCAGACCTTTGGGAAAAGACTTAGCACAGGATTAAACAATCCATCTGGTAAGGCACAACGGCTTATAATATTACACATTGGCGGTATAGATGGTTTCGTCGAAACTGGTTTGTTGCTGTTTGAGGGGAAAAAGCATCTGATTACCACGAGGAAATGAATTCCATAGTTTTCGAGGAGTGGTTTACTAAAATATTACAACATTTACCAGAGAATGCTACCGCAGTGAATGTAGGATAATGCACCATATCACAGCCGGAAGGTTGAAAAGACACCAACAACAATGTTAAGAAGATCGGACATACAAAATTGGTTACAAAATAAGGGGATAGAGTATAAACAAGGTATGATTAGAGCAGAATTGTTGAATTTGGTAAACATGGTCAAAAGTAAATACAATTCATATGTAATTGATGAAAGTGCACAATCAAAGAACATGACTATTCCATACCACCGTGAGCTCAATCCAATTCCACTCGTACGGGCACAAATAAAAAATGAGGTTACTACACACAATGGAAAGATGATGGCTTCAAGTCCCCTCCGAGACACTTAGATTTCTTTGTTCAACTTATAATGTGGGTCATCCGTCGCATTTTTACTCACGCATATGTATATTTAAATTCTAGTAGTAAAGTGAAACAAGTTACTTTACTGCTAGAAATAATATTTGAAAGATTTCTGCAAAGTATATAACCTGAAAATGTTAATAAACGATGTGATAGTTATAACTAGAGACCGGATTATATGCAAAGTGCATATATTTGATTTTATCTATTTATTATTCTTTTTGCCTCTATTTGTTGATGTCTTACACTGATTAAAGTTAATTAACGCTAATTAAACTGATGTTATAACTGACAATTTGCAATCAATAAACTTAAATACAATGAATATAGATGAAAGACGAAGAGTGTTCTTTTATTTGACATTAAGTAAACGTGTGAAGACGTAACACGCTCTCCAGGAAGAAGGATTCGGTGATACGATTAGCCGGAAAGCACAGCTTAATATATTATCTTCAAGTTTTTGCATCGTTTCCATTTGAAGCAGATAGAACATGGGAAAAACTTTTATGAAATGGCGTAATTTATTAACTCTTTGAACTAATTCCATACGAGATAAAGCTCTCCGGTATCCGTTTCTCTTTGCTTCGACGACGCGCCGCACGTATTTCACATTTCGCCTGCAGGCCGCAGTAGCACAATGACGACTCATTTTTATGGTTAACCCTTAATCTCGAACCGTAAGTCCAAATCTAGAGAATATTAATCACAATCAAGTACGTGTGTGGCAGGAACGTCAACCGTCACTCAGGACGAGATTGGTAGGGGATGAATACGTGCGCGTGCGTGAATGAAGAAAAACGAGTCGTCTTGTTTTGAGGGCACACCAAGTTAATGAGAGGACGGACTTGACAATGAAAGAGGAATATTATGCATACATCATCAAAACTGGCGAAACTGCTCGCACTATTCGTCGATTACGAGCTGGAAGCTATCTAGGTATGTATTGTTCGCAGAAGAGAATCGCAAAATCGTAGATAGGATAACAATAGGAAAGCGCCCTAAACAAAATACGAACAATTCTTTGCTAAGTTATTTCCTTAAATGAAATATTTTAATAAATTGTTGACATTTACTAACATTTTTTTAACGTTTTTGTTTCATCCGATTTATAAAATTGCCTTAATTTCTTGATTTTTATTACTTGTTACAAATGTGTAGCCACAACTCATTTTCCAATGATCCCTGAATTTCTTATAATTTTATGTAGAATATTCCGGCTTGATGGTGTGTAATGTACACGCGAAACCTAATTTTAATGAATTTATTTCTAAAATTCAGTTCCATTTTTGATATTATCTGTAATTAATGGATTGATGCAACCAATTTGACAGATTCGTTTATATCAAGAAAAATGCAAGTAATATAAGTCATGAAGAATCCACTAAATCAAGTATGGGTAACCTTTGACATGTCGTGGGCTAAACTTTAGTTTGCAAATACGTTCGCGAGCCGCGTTTAAAAGTAGTGCATTTTAAATTAGTGTTCATAATTTTTAGCGATAGATATCAGACATGAAATAATACGACAATGTTATTGTAATGCAATTTATTAAAATAAGAAAATGAAATGAAAAAATTGGTACAACATTGTAATTAAATCGTGAATGATTTCTTTAATTGGGTTTCTCAAAATGTCTAGCGGGCCGGATCAAATCTTATAGCGAGCCGGTTGTTGCCCACATATACGTTAAATAATCCTAAAGCTAAAAATGGCGATTTCAATTTTTTTTGCATAGACTCCCCGATTTATAATTTTAGAACCGAAATTGTGTAGGAGTATTCTAAGAAGACTGAAATGTATAGCTGAAGTAAACGTTCATGTCGTACATAAGTCAATTTGAAAAGTGAAAGAGACAATTGATAGAAGCCTACAGCAATCGATTCTATGGATTCGTTTATATCGAGAAAAATGCAATAAGCATTATCAAGTAATTCTAGAGCCAGAAAGTTATTAGCTTTAGAATCATGAATTGAAAAATCGGCAATCTTTGGTACATTCCACGACCTAGTCTAATATGTAGTATAATTTGAAATTAAACACAGTAATACAATACAGTACATATTATACGAGTTTGTCCAACTCGGAAACGCGATACACCTTTCCCCTCCACGCTTTCAATAAGGATATTTACAAGTTACGATGCATATGTACAATGCCGTCCATATTAGTTCGGACATGCAAATAAATTAAAAAAAAAACCAAACGAAAAAATATTCAAACTCATTCTTCCAAAATTTTGTTGCATTCTATTAGTATAAAAGTAAAAAAGGCAGTAATTCTAATGAAAAATAAACAAAAACTTCGAGTTCATCAAAGAAATTTCCTTTTGCGTGAAGAACAGCTTCCACAATCCAAGGCATCCGCTCTACTAGCTTTTCAAGGACTCTATTTGGCATATTAGTCCATAGTTCTTGTAAAATGTTGCACAGGTGGGCTACGGAAGTAGGACATACTTCAAAATAATATTCTGATCCGAATGAATGATCTTCCACTCTATGATAAGCATTTCTTTGGATTTGTACAAGCTTCGCAATTATTTTAGGATAATGTTTCTCATATAATCACTTACTAGGAATTCTTCTCGAATATTAGGAAAAACATATTACAAGAGCTGATCTGATCATCTTCGCAAGTAATATGTAACTTATTTCATCGGATAGGCAATAATCTCTCCAGCCAGGCAAAGCGCTGTAGTCGCCCAAATATAACCACTCTGTATACGGTTATACATCGTACATGCAGTTACCTGCAATTCTATTGCCAATTAAAAAACTAACATTATCAATGAAAAAGTAGAAAAACACTTTTTGGGAGATAAAGTTTGCAACAATTTGTAACTATTTCACACAACACATGCATCGTTTAGTTATGCTTTAACGCACAAAAAAATACAAAACAAATGAAACACAATAGTGCAATCGTGTTATTTCAATTGTGCGAAAACTAAGCACTTTTTAAACTTATTCTAGGTGAAATTGGTAGTCCACGGCAGCCTGTCACTCACTCGGAAACTACAACACATCGTCAGATAAATCGAATCTCGCTCGTGCCTCCTTTTTGCACATGTACTTTATAGAAAAACCATCGGTCGGTTCAATGCGTTCCTTTACAAGTCCGGTTAAATGTGCGCATTTCTTTTATTCGTTTCACGAACAAATGAACGACGATAAAACACACAAAAGGAAATCGTTACACTTTATGGAGCTTGCCATTTACCAAATTCCAGATTTGAAAAAGTCATTGTCTTTAGGAAGAACAATATACTGGCGTTTTGAAATAATATTCCATATGATCCGTGTAGTAAAGTAAATGAAGTTCTTTACTATATTTTAACATTATTTATTTTAATTGTTTAATCCATTATACCTTTCTGATACTTTTGTTATAAACGATTCTAGATTACAATTGATTTAAGATTAGATTAAAACATTGACAAGAATAATGTAAACCATTGTGATAAAAAACAACCTAACTGATAATCAGTGATGCTTTTCTTTATATTTTAGTTTGCTCTGAAGCATAACACGTGAAAGAAACCGACATCAAACAGAATTAGAACACAGGATAGTGGCATCTACTAGCAAATAAGTTATTGTGTTCTTAACTCAGAGAAGTATTCTTTAATTGTGAAATAATTATTAGTATGTCTTATACTACTAGATTTCTACATACTATAGGATTTCCATGATGTACTGTATATAATATTTATATGTAACTGTGATTGTATAGTGTAAGTAAAATTATTCCTTCGGATGCCTGGTATCTTTCTTTATTATCGCCGCATTATTGCTGCTGAAAGGTAATTTAAATCCTTCGCCGTGTCAATATGTTTTTATATGGATAGTTCCTTTTGAAACTTGCAACGGAATTATTAATAATGATCATATTAAGCTATATCTGGTGCAGCGCAGCGGAGTATAAACGATTTATATCTCTAACGGAAGTCAAACACTTAACTGCTGACGCTAACACAATCAGAAGTAGGATATTCACGGTATTTGTTCCTTCGGTACACAAATTCTTTTAGAGTTCTTGAATCTCGGTATTTTTTGCTTATTCTAATCGTTTCTATAGTTATCTATTTTTTGTCCTACAATCTTTCGGTGCTGCACTATTCGATTATCTCCATGCTGTTCTATTCGATATTTTTAAATGAACTTCTGTACTAATCTCCGTAAACAGCTGCAAATACGCTTTTTTTCTGTCTCCAAGGGAAGATCGGTCCAGTAGATGGTATTATTGTTTCTTTTCGTGTCCATTATCTGGCTTATTCTTCGCAACTTCCAGTATTTATTCTATTTACCTGTATGATACGAACATTTCATCTTTTGGATTCATTTCCACAAGATTTATATTAAACCTAAAACTACAATTGTCTTCTTAGTTTAACACATGGGCTGAAAAGTCCCGGGCCTAACACATAGATGACGCTAGTTTTATTGCAGTCACCTTTCTCTCAGTTAGTACTAACCTTCAAAAGACAGCTGCTAAAATTTCATGATATTCTATTCATTAGTTTGTGAGTTATTGTGCTAAGAGTCACGCTACTTTTGTTATTTTCAAAACAATGGATCAAAAACAATTTCGTGTTTTAATTTTACACTGCTTCTTGATGGGAAAAAATACTGTTCGAGTGAAGCAATGGCTTGAAAAGTGTTATGTGGACTTCGCTCCATCAGAAACGACAATAAAACGTTGGTTTGCTGACTTCAAACGTGGTCGTAGAGACACGGATGATGCAGAACGCAGTGAACGTCCAAATGAGGCGGTAACATCAGAAAACATCAAAACAATCCACAAAATCGTTTTGAATGATCGAAAAGTGAAGTTGCGTGAGTTAGCTGACATCGTAAAGATATCAAAATAACGTATTGGCTTTATATTGCATGAGCATTTGACTATGAGAAAGCTCTGTTCAAAGTGGGTGCCGCGTTTGCTCACTGTTGACCAAAAACAAGAACGTGTTTATGATTCTGAGCAATGTTTGGCCATGTTTAAACGTAACAAACCGGAATTTTTGCGTCGATATGTGACAATGGATGAAACATGGATCCATCACTTCACTCCGGAATCAAAATGATCGTCATCTGAGTGGACAGCAACTGGTGAACCTCGTCCAAAGCGCCCAAAAGCACAACAATCGGCTGGAAAGGTTATGGCCTCGGTATTTTGGGATGTGCGTGGTGTAATATTCATCGACTATCTTGAGAAAGGAAATACCATCAACAGTGAATACTATATAACGTTATTGGAGCGTTTGAAGGCCGAAATTGCAAAGAAACGACCGCATATGCCAAAGAAAATAAATTTGTTTCATCAAGGCAACGGTACGTTGTCACAAGTCAATCAAAACAATGGCAAAACTACATGAATTGAACTTCGAATTGCTCCCACATCCACCGTATTCGCCAGATATGGCTCCCAGCGACTACTGGCTGTTCGCAGACCTCAAAAATATGCTCGCTGGTGAGAGATTTCGCACGAATGAAGAGATTTTCGCTGAAACAAAATTGAAATGTTAGAGCGGCGCTGGAATGATTGCGTTGCTCTTGATGGAGATTACGTTGATGAATAAAGCTAATTTTGAACCAAAAAAACTGTGTTTTCTTTGTTAGGCCCGGGACTTTTCAACCCATGTGTTAACTCAACAATGGTGTTTGTCGTAATAATATTCAGACACTTATATAACATGTACATGGTTCACTAATATTTAATTTAACAACATATACGAAACAATAGCACTAGTGCTAAGTATGTACATCTACTTAACATCTCAGGTTAATATATTCTATTTCTCAAAGTTTGGGGTTTTATTTTCCTTGGACAGTTGAATGGATACATATGTATGCGCCATGGTAAACCAGTTCATAGAACCACAATCCATTATATTTTTTAATAGTTCAAATAAAGAGTACTTTTAATAAACTGATATGGAAACGTATAGAATACTTCCTTTTATTACTCAAGGCAGAAACATTTGTACTAAGAAGTCATTGTTGGTTATTTCAACTACTTTCAAACGACATATAATAAGAAAGCTAATAAGGCTTTTCTTCCATATTACTTCTATGCTTGATACGATCTGATTTTGTAACCACCTTTTCCAGATACACCGTCGCCTTAAAAGTACTTAATTACTTATTATCAGTCAAATTAATGCACCGTTATAGATTACAACTAACTTAATCCAAATTATGGCATTTTATGATTGTGCAGTGTCATTCTCATCGACTGAATTATTCTCTCAGAATTATCTATTACGCTATTACGCCACATACTTCGAAATTGCTTTAAAAAAATATATTCATATCTTTGATTTACTATAAAGCAATTTCTGAAGATACTGTACCAAACTTTACATTGTAATATGTATAGATAGTCATATAAAAACGATATTTAATAAACAAAAATCCATAAAAGGTTCTACATTAATGAATTGAGAAAATTTCCTACGCTGCGGTATAAAGTTGAATAAATATATTTCAAAACCTATTTTTCCGTATCATTGTTCGAAGACCATAATTTCATTTCATTCTTCTAACATTATTTCGTAGCACGAAAAACTTTGTATCTTACGCAGCAGTTCTTTTCAAATTTATGTCTACATCTGTATGCATGTATAATAGGATTCGACTGACGCTCTGTGCTCCCAAATGCATTTCCCACGCTGACAAGTTATTACAGAATGAATGGAAAATGATGTGCTCAGTTGTTAAAGTGGTTGTGTAGAGCATTTTACGGAAATTTAGCGGCGTTCTGCGGAACGTATTCAAATAGGGTTGTTCGTTTAATATATCGTAGAAAATCTGTTATGTACGTATATGTGTATGTAGAAAATTATATTTGACATATACTAAGGTAATAGCTACTACATTGAGGAAATATTTTTCTCCTCAAGGGCTTTTGTATAACTACAATATGTGATTAAGTTCACTTCATTTTCACCCGGCTTTTGCCACTAACGATAATATGGTTGTTGATATATATGTGCGAGTCTCATGGAACAAATTCAGTGTATTCAATATGGTGCTCTTTTAGAAAAATCTCTCTCAGATTTTGCCGATATTTTTGATTGCAATTTCTGAATTTCTAGGCATATCTCCGAAATTGCAACAGATATTAAAAAACTTTATTAACATAATTTGCAGTAAACTACATGGTCCCAAGGATGATGTAATGCATCTTTGCAGAAAGCCAATAATGGGGGACAGGGTACTCCCTAATCCCCATTTCCTTTTAATAATTTCCATTTCTCATTTCTCAAAAGATCTATCTTTTACTTAGAAAACGGCAGTGTATTAAAAATCGAAGAGGAAATAAGAATAATAATGGAAAAAAATAATAAATATTTAAAATAAGTAAACTTGTCTATTATATACATGAAATAACAAGACAGAGAGAAGGAGAGAGAAAGAAAGAGAAAGAGAGAGAGAGAGAACGCATATATAATCTAATCTATATCAAGATTAAAAATGGAATTAAGTCACATATGAGTAATAATTGACTATCCGATTCAATTTACAGCGCGCAATTATAAACAAACCCTTTACTGATTTACTGCGATAATATTCTCCTTAACCCTTCATGGTAAACACCAACCTTCAATGTTTTTGTGCAGATTAAGAATATTGTTCAGATTTTTAAATTATTATTCTTATTAATTCTCTTTATGCCCATATACAAAAAAGGAGACACAAAAGAATGCTCAAATTACAGAGGAATAACGTTAGCTAGCATCCCAGGAAAAGTATTGACAAGAATACTAGAAAAAGACTTCCAGAAAAACTAAAAAGAACATTAGGAGATGCCCAACATGGATTCAGAAAAGGAAGAAGCACCTAAGCCATAATATTTGTAATCAGACAATTAGGAGAAAACTAACAGGGAATGGAAGGGAAATACATTTATGTTTTATAGATCTTAAAAAGCTTTTGATAAGCTAGGAAGAGAAGATGTATGGCAGACCCTGGAAAATAGAGGACCATAGAGAGGAATTATAGATTGATATGATTTGTATAAAAACAACACGAATAAAGTAAGAACATCTAACGCAGAATCATCTGAATTCGAAACACAAATTAGATTAAAACAGGGAAGCGTATTAAGCCCATTCTTATTCTCTATGTTAATATATGATGCTGTTAATAAGACCAAACAAAAAGGAAAATATACGAAAGTAGGAAACTGGAAAATGAATGCAATTAACGTACAGGAACTAATGTTTGCAGATGATATGGTATTGATAGCAGACTCAGAAAAGGGATTACAGCAAAACTTGAAGATATACCAAGAAGAACTAATAAAGATAAACATGGAGATAAACATGATGAAAACAAACACAATGATAATAGGGGCAGAAGAAAAAAAGCATGACATCAAAATCGAAGGAACAACCTTGGAACAAGTTAAAAGTTACAATTACTTAGGAACAACCATTCAAGACAACGGGAGAATAGAGAAAGAAATAAATGAGAGAATAGGGAAATCTGCAAAAATATATTATACATTAAGTTTATGCAACAACAAGCATCATATATTTTTAAATAAGAAAGAAATACCAAAACAACTCCGTCTCCCATTATTGGCTTTCTGCAAGGATGAGTTGCGTCATCTCTTAGACCCTATAAGCTACTGTAAATTATGTTCAAAAAATTTTTTAATCTCTCTTATAATTTCGGAGATATGCTTAAAAATTAAAAAGACGTGCAAACTTTGGAGGCGGCTGCTGCCCTAAATCGAGGGTTTCCGCCGAAAAAAAAAATGTATAGTACTTCTACCAACTTATCCTTTCAGTACGTAAAGTTTCATGCGATTCTGAATATTCCCGATGCCGATGTTCCCTTCTTAATCAAAAGTCGAAGCAATCGGTGATATCGTGAAATGATGATTGGTGTTCTGCATACCATAAAAATACACCAACTTTCCTTTCTGAGCCCATGCATCATGAAGAAGACTTTAAAGCTCACAGTTATGAAATAATATCAAATTCAAATATGATTTGATACTACATTTTAATAGGTTTTTAAACAATTCCCACGCAGGAAGGGACTGTACTAACGTTCTAAAATGTGTTTGGTTGATCCTCAAATGTATAGCAAACTGCTGTTCGCTATAAAATATAATAACAACCCACAATATGCATTCACATATCCAATAAAAAATAATATGTTTAATACGGCATTGTCGTGTAAAATTGTATACTGTAGTTACCTAGTTCTTTATAAGTAGCTTTTTATAGTCACGCGCCTATTTTTACTAATATTCCAACAACACTGCACACATTATGAAGATTGTCGTTATCATCGGATGTTTAAGTATTCCTTTTTCATTTTCATCGCTACACAATAAAAAAAAATACTTCATTACTTATCGGTAGTTAGACTAAAGGTTATGCACAAAGCACATACATGAACTGTAAACCTAAACAGTTTAACTAAAACTTGTTGCATAAGTCCCGTTCAAGTTATTCTGATTACATAAATAGGTGCACTTAAAATAAATAAGCACAACGCAGACGAACACACCCAGTAAATCGCAGTACTGTACATAAATAAGTAATCATTAAAAATCTTTAAACTTAACTTTGTTTTACCATTAACTCCATTGAAAATAAATTAATTAGTTGTTCAATCCGTTCATTTCTTTACTTACATGAAAAGTATACAAATTTATACTGTAATTATAAACTTACTTTAAGTGTCTACACCTTGTTCGGATTACAATCTAAATATTTTACAATTGTATGGTTTTTGGCTTCCATGATGTCCTTTCAGAGCTAGTTAAAAAGCATTACCAAATTTAATTGAGAGTATACAACGATTTTTCCTAAGTTTTGCGTTTTAATTGGCAGTACATTGTTAGTAATAAGAATAATATTATAATATTCGTATTGTCGAATAGAGAAAACTCTGAAGGCACTAATCTCTCATACTATTTTTTTTCTTCAAGAAACATAAGGCAAATATAAAATTTGCGACCCCTCTTTCCATCATTCGTTCCAATTTTAGTTGTGGAAATGACCTACCTAATTCTTTTATTCTAATTTTCAAAATTAGACTCCATCCATTTACAACGCAGGTTGTGCGGTTTTAGGAAGAAACCACCCCTTGACAATATTTTACCAATACTAGGAATACGAAATACTCTACTAAACAGATGCAATTTCATCCCGATACGTTCATATTCTTCAGTACAATAATATATAAAGTTGTTTTAAGTTAATTTGTTGATGTTTGAAAAATTACGTACATTCTCCTTTCATTCAAGCAACGCGGAGAGATATCAAATCAAATTATAGTGCTTATTAAACATAAAATTGGTAGAATGAAGGTCACACAGAACGTCAGTAAGCAATAACTTTTGGAAATATACGTAAATTATATCTGCAAATTCAGTTTGAAACTTCGATACAACTTTGTTGATAAAAATATAAAAAGTGTGGGTACATTTGCGATGTTAAAATCAATACATTGCTTTTCAAGTTAAATGGGTTAGTTATTTGATTGGAACGTATGAATCTTGACGTTTTTTAAACGTATACGGATATAAGAATTCAAATGTATCTTCTGTTCTTATTAAAACACAATTCATGTTTCTTGTTACAGAAACGACTATCTTCTTTCCCGGTTGGTTCTGTGCACAAGAAGAAAATAACATTCTTTTACAAAGCATCTGCTCTACTGTTGATTTGCGGAGATAACTATCATACTACTAACAAAGAACGCTACTTCATCACAATATCGATCAAGTGAACACAACACTAGTAAACTATCGCCAGGCATAAATATCAGTTTTGTGCCGTATCTATGCATCTAAGTGATTAAACAATAACACGGTCAGGTAAATTTGGATGAGCGCCAAAGCTTAAACAACGGTTTTGGAGCACGCAAAATATAATCTACTATTACACCAGGAACTAACAACCGGAAATATAGACCATAATTGTTAAGTATGTAGGAATTAGTTTCGTACATCAGGCGTTGTACAAACAGACGTAAGAGATTATTGGTGCCATAGTGGATCTTTGATCTTGGATACGATGACCCTAAATGGTCCGTGTTATAGAGCGTTCTTGATCTCTGATGCGATAAGCATAAAATAAATGTTATTTACGCTAGATTAACAAGCAATATGTAACAGCGAATATGTGGTACTAGTTTCCTTAATGTCTCTCCCTGTAAGGAATACTCATTTACGTCATTATCATTCCTAGTACGTGCGTAGGATAACTTAGGTAATCTGTTAATATTAACTACTAATACTTATAGTTGAATTATGTTCTCACAAGTTTGTTATTAAAGCGTAATTAGAATAAAGGAAGTAAAATTAGATCTAAATGTTTTAACTATAATAATATAAAATAAATAACTCTAGATACCGAAAACTAAATTGCGATTATCGATGGATATCTTGTTAAGATGGTACTTTTCAGGATACGTACAAATTTGAGACAGTTTCCATATGCGCTCAAATGGCAGCAAACAGCAGTGGGATTATCCCCAAACTTTTCCACTAGAATATAAGTATTTCACATTCCACATGCAAGTTTCTGGGTTTTGGCACGTGCAGGTTCTTGTTGCATTAATAACAATCAGTATTTGATATGGTACTATGTGCGCAAAATAAATAATGCGTATAAATAAATTCACCGGACAATTCCCGGACTTAAAATACGATGGTGCCAAAATAGTTTATTTCGTGTGTAATTCGTCGGAATAAAAAGGATTGCTTCAGCCAAGTAAACATTCAAAACCCCAATATAAAGATATAGTTACCGATCTACGGGCGAATTTATACGATCCTGATAACGTATTGCTAACAAATCGAAGTTAGAAAATTATTTACTATCTGCTCCGAAGAAAATTCAACACAGTATTAAAGTCAATTTAAGAAATAATTGATACTATAATTTGTATACTAGAACCTCTGCAGCACTAATTTCCATTTTTTCTTGACTGGCAAAGAGTCAGCGAAGCTGTTCACACCCTGGTACAAAGTACACCAGAAAAATTTTCATTGACACCGAACCAGAAGGTGAAGCTTATTACTGAGAGACGCTATCTTGAAGCTGAGTGCTTTAGTTTACGAAATATAATGCCTCTACTACTAGCATTACATCTGGTCTGAAAGACTATCTGCAAAAATTATTCAGATGTAGATAGTTCGATAACAAAAACTAATATTACACTTTATTTTTTAACTATAACATTTTCAAGTAATTTTGACTTCATTTATAAATTATAACGAGTTATATACTGCAAAACCATTCAGTTTGAGAAGGAAGCTTCTCAATTAATTTACTATTTAAACAGCAACGAGTTTGGCAAAATAATGCTAAACGTAGCTGGTACTCTGAAGCTTTGGCGCCTAAGGATAATAAGTACTTGACATAAATTTAGGAGCTGAATTTTATTCAAAGAAATAGAAGGGCTATTTTATAAATGCTTGTTATAGGTGTTTGTTAGAGTCAATGTCGTGAAATTTCTAATATATTATTTATATTGCACTTCCGTTAAAATACGATCCACGTCATTCACAAAACTACTTTTCCATTAAACAATAAAACGTTTATCAATAAAATATAAACTTTCAGTCTTAAATCCTTTCACTGCGTAGGGTACTGAAATTCATCAGATAATTTTTAACTTAAAGATTCCGGTCATCAAATCCTCTGATGATGAAGTTCCAATACCAGCAGTTATGTCTTCAACCAATAACGTATTGGTTGGAAAACAGAATTACAATCTTTAACAACTCAATTTCTTCCTTAAAGTCTAGGATGATTGAATCGCGAGTGGCATTTCTTTATCAGATGTTCCAGAATTACTTTTAACTATAGGACACGATTTCCAGATTTTCTCAATTTCAACTACTTTATTACTGTCTTTATGTTCAACATTCTCTACAAGCTTTCTATGAGATTGCAGTAAGTATAAAACGATATGCCGCTGAATTGTATACTTCTATTTCTAACTTAATTATAAAATTATTTAAGAATATTAGAAATACCATTAATACAAAATAAAAAAAACCTAATGAAAATATATAATATGAAATACAACATTCTGAACCTCTCTGCTATTCTCAGTAGAATCTGCAAGAAAAGTGTTACACATGTTGTACATCTATCGACAATTTTGATATTTTTATAATAATAATAATCCATGTCTTCATATCCCCAAACAGCTTTTGCCAATTACAGGGACCATTGGCCGGTCATGAGTTATTAGTACATCTGCGCCTGTGGTGCGTCTTAGGATATTCGTTCTCAGCATTCGCCATGGGGTGACGAAAGCTATAGAAAACTTCAACCCTGAAGAACAACAACTCCGGAGGTGGAAACCGAAACCTCAAGACTAATAGCCAAGCGCGCAAGGCACTGAGCCATCAGCCCCATAAAATGACATAGATATTTTGCAACAAATGAAATTTGTTTCTATCGTTATATTTAAAAATCAAAGCAGGAGTAAGGGGCAGAAGCAGTATCTTACCAAGAAACATGAAACAACGTTTATTGGTTAAAAATGTGATGAATAAAATGTTTTGGAATACCTAATATTGATTGTCTAAATTGGATACCAAGATATAATATATTATACTGTTTCTTATACAAATTAAAGCTGCCACTGCGATCGAGAAAAAGAACAGAAATCCAAATATTGCTTTTACCAATCTCCAACCCCGTCCGACTTTTATTTAGGTCCATTAAGTCTATAGGAGAAGAACTAGTTTTTGTCAGTAGAATGTTGGGTAAGAAAGTCATTGCCAAGACCTATATTTGAACAGTCTCATGCCTCTAAGCTCATTATACAATAAAAAATTAATAGAATACTTTAACAAACTACTTCTTTACGCTTAACTTAACTTTGTAGTAATTATTAATTGTTAATTGGAATTGCGATTTTCTTCAGATTTACCATTCAACTTCTTAAGGCTAACTGGACCTAACTGCAGACATAAGTCCGAAAGCAAGGGCTGTTGTTTATGAGGGTTGAGATTTTCTATGGTTTTCCTCACTCTCTTGTGAATGATAGTCGACCGATGATAGGGGGCCCAATCAGTTGGAGGACTCAAAGGCATGGAATACTATTGCCATTGTTATTATTATTACTACTATTATTGCTAATATAGCGGATATCGCTGTTCTTATTGTCTTAAAAAGCAAATGTTAGTAAGAGATATAAGGATACTGGATATATATTTACAAAACTAGTAACACACACAGCAAAAAATTGATTCGGTTTTAGTTACATTATATTAAGGATAAATCGCATTAAACTCAAGCAAAATGATATATTTCAGTTTACAACGCTCAAATATTATTACAACAAAACGCAATATTTTCAACAAGTAGAAATAACTGCAACTATTCATAAACTTTAAGTTCAAAACTAGTCTTTCGGACGGTTCTTTCCGAAGCGCAGTTTTAACACTTTTACGGCGACCAATAACAAAAGGTATTCACGTTTAACCAAGTAAGTAATTCGCAAAGTCGTATACTGCCATGAAAATGCAACCACGGTATAAGAGGTTGCGTAAATACGAAGCAAATTAAAAACGCCCATAAAATTTAAAAGCCCGCGTATTCAGCACTCGGCTAATTCCTCAGATAGAAGTTGCTCGCCGGATAAATTAAGAAATTATGTCCGCGGTTCAAGATCGCGCAGAGTAATTTGAATTAAGGTTGTGAAATTAATTCTAGCCAGCTTAATAAAGATATAATCGTAAACTTGCAGACGTCAAATCTAGCTTGGGACCACTTCTAAATTTATTAGCCGACAAGATGTTAGGAGATTTGAACATGCTTTCAGACTTTGCCACTTGATTGTAACTATTAAATACTTGTTTGTTAAAGTTTATTTGTTTGTATTATAATTTGTCGCCTGACGTGCATAAGAAATTTTTTTTAGAAAAAGAAATATTTTATAAGATTACTTACGTTAGTTTAAAATGCAATATCGACATTAAAAATAATGTTTAGTGTGTTACTCCTCATAAGTATGTTAATAACGACAGCGAGGATGAAAGACATATAAAACTTAATATCAAAAGTATTAGTCGGTAATACCTGTTGATAGTGTTGATCTTGATCCCAAACTAAGATATTGTAAGTTGAGGTAAATTAAGCTAATACATTATATATACTTAATAACGTCTCAACACTGAAACTGCTTTTAATCTGTTATAAAACAGTAATTTTTATTTATTTATCCGCATGTGGATCCTGCATGATCTTCAAAATGTCATTTATTGTCTACGATTTTTCTCAAGCATTTTGCGTTACCACTAAATTCAAGATTATTCAAGGAATGTTTATATTGACTGAAGATAACAAAGGGGGTTATTTCTCAAAGTTAGATGGCTTTTAGCGCACTACGTTGAAGGCGCCGTTATTATGACATCAAGGCAAGCCACAAAATAGAATCCTACAAAACACACCAAGTTATTTCGCTCTGATTTCAACAGCCATTAGCAGTTGCAAAAAGAGATGTGTTGTTTAGGAAACACCTAAGCCAGTGTAATAGAACCAAGCTGTATAACGTTCTTCTTCAATATAATTTAAATTTCAACTATTATAAGCTGACGTAGAAAACGCCCGCGACGCTAAGACAGAGTGCTGAACATCGCGGAAGATATTAAATTTATCTTACTTAATTTGTTATACATTAGAAAACCTTTAGCAAAACAATATTGAAATAGGTCTATAATTATTGGGATTACTTGCACATTAACATCTGGGAAATTCCTGCAGTTATTGGTCTTTTATATATTGCAAACAGGTATTCAGTAATTCCTCCGTAACATAATTGACAACTTTCACATAAATACCGTCAATACCTTTTATTTTATACGAGGGGAGGTCCAGAAGTTCGTGGAATGGAGGTGATGGAGTGGAGATGGGGGCGCTCGCTAGGTGTCATTGTGATTGGCGACTCGTCATTAGTATATAAGTTAAGTTGCAGGCCTATAGCGTCAGTCGTTTACGAATAGTTGCCTGCTAAACAAGTCAATCCGGAAGAAAACTGAAACTATGGAGGAAATTGAACACCGTGCTGCGATAGAATTCCTTACAAAGCAAGGAAAGAACGCTCAAACCATATTGAATGAAATGGAGACCGTTTATTGGGAACAGTGCCCTAGTAAATCAATGATTTATAAGTGGCTTGATCTTTTTATACATGGTCGGGAGTCGATTGAAGACGACGCCCGCTCGTCGAAAAAGTGCAAAAATTTCTGCTGCAAGATGCTCGTTTGAAGAAAAAACAATTATCTGCATTAGTTGGAGTATCAGATACCACCATTTTGCGTATACTACATGACCACCCATGACAAAAGTCAATGCAAGATGGGTACCGAGAATGCTCACGCCGCTGCAGAAACACTGTGCGTCCAAACAATTTTTGGAACTGTGTGGAGACAAACATGTACAGATTTTGGAGCGGATTGTTACTGGAAATGAAACATAGGTTCATCACTTTGAGCATGAATCCAAACAGGAGTCCATGCAATGGCATAAAAAGGGGACACCACCGCCAAAGAAATTCAAGGCGTCAGAATCGGCTGGAAAGTTGATGGCTACTGTTTTTTGGGATTGTGAGGAGATATTATTGATTGATTACAAAGGAAAAGATAGCAGCATAACCGGAGAATATTACGCAGCGATATTAGAAAAGCCATCAAGGAAAAACGTCGAGGAAGATTGACCAAGGGTGAGTTGCTCCTGCAAGACAATGCGCCGGTTCACAAGAGCAAAGTTGCAATGGCTGCTCTGCACAAGCATGGCTTTCAATCAATAGTCCATCCACCCTACAGTCCAGACCTGGCACCTACTGATTTTTATTTGTTCCCCAATTTAAAAAAAGACTTACGTGGAAGAAAGTTTTTCGACTACAATGAGGCGAAGGAGGCAATTTTGGCCCATGTTGAGGCGAAAGATAAATATTTTTATGATAAAAGAAAATAGAGTTTGTTTTTTAGAATTGTTTTATTCTATTTACAACCCTTTCACGAACTTCTGGACCTCCCCTCATAGAAATGTTAGGGCATTAAATAGTTCTCAGCGACTGATCTTAGAAAATAATTGTATTTCCTTTGTACGGTAATAGGCTACATGTGTTAATTGCTACATCTTCGGAATTTTAAAAATTGGAAGAATGATCACATGACTTTATTTGAATCAATTACCCTAATCTCATCTACCAAAAATATCATATGCGAAATATTATAGCTCTTTATAATTCAATTTAATTGAGAATTAACACATGGTAAGGTGTTAATAGGAAAATACAACACACATAAAAATACTAACATTAGAACTATGAGAAAGGACAAAAATGTGTTCTTTAACTTTGCTTCATAAAACGAAAGTCATTTATTTTCTATTAAGTAAATTAATATACTGGCGTGTGTAGCACTTTCTTTGGGAAAATTCATTTACTCAGTATTTTTCCTAAAATACCTACCACCTAATCTTTCTAGTTTAAATAGATTATTAATAGACGATTTCGAATTAAAAATGGATAAACATGTACATTTTCACATTGAAGTGTTTGTTTTATGGCTGCTATATGTGCCAATCATTACAGCTTAAAATGCGTTATGTAAACACGGAAAGATTTAAGCTGTAATACATCGTCTAAATTTCATATTCACAGATAGTATACTACATGATTAGATTACACTATTACATTCTAATAATACGTATTATTTAGCTATAATTCATTAGTAAAGATCGGATTATATCCAAAGTGCATATATTTTATATTATTTATTTATTATATTTTACGTCTATTTGTAGATATCTTGCACTGATTAAAGTTAATTGACGCTAATTAACTTTCATCAGTGTAATACATGAGAATTATCGTATACCATGACCAAAAGTCTTTCACAATTCAACATTCTGAGTTGTATGTATATCAGGCGTTGTCCAACATGTATTTTGTACGCAAATCTGCCTATATTTTTAAACAATCGACGACTGTATTCCGATCAGTTCCAAAGATATTCGTCTTAGATATCGTTATGGCGAATGCAGGACGTGGTAGAAAACACGTTGATGATTTTCATTCGTTGAAATAGTTACTGAGCGACCAGATTTTCGTTTCCGTAGACACAAAACACAACCAATATGACAAAATTTTCTTACAATTAATAACATGTGTTACTTGATGTTGGCTCTAAAAAGTTCTCTCGAAATTGATCTGCCGCCCTTTTCAAACTCAGTTCAGCTTCACGACCATTTCGGCATGAGTGAAAATGATACTCAACTATAAAGATCCTTTCCTCTGGCCATCTCCAAAGGCAATTGCGTAACATAACTTACTTTATACTGATGAAAACACCAGCAGACACAATTCCGTTAAATTGACAAACGATGATGATGGATGGACGGATGTGCGGTAGAACTGCGCCAATTTCAGTACTGTATATCACGCCACATACACTAATTCAATTCAATTAAGAATCTAAAAACACCCTAAATTCACAGTCGTTCTCAGCGATTGAATATTGAAAATTACCGTATTCACAGTTTTGCATAAGAAAATTCAGATAACTCAGGAAGTAAAGCCAGCCAACTTTGAAGTATGTTGTCAATTCGTGAAGTGCGCCATTCAACAAGAAATGGACTTTTTCAACAAAAACTTCTTTAACGACGACTCTGTATCGACAAAAAACAACTGTCTGGTCTGGTAAAATCATTCTTTTGAAAATAATGATGGAACTGTTGATGGAGGTCGATATCGAAGCACTTCTACAAAGTTTTATCGAACTGGAAGATATGGATGTTAGGAATATGGAGATTCAATAGGATGATGCCACATCTCAAACAGAAGCAAAAAGAATAGACGTTTTACGTCAACGATTTGGTAATAGAATAAAATCTCGAAGAGAAAACATCAATTGGTGCTTCGATCATGTGATTTATTGTCTTTTGATTCTTTACTTTCGGGTGATTTAAAACATTAATGATCGAAAATGAAAGAATAGAGATCTACTGTATAGCGTCAGCACTTATTACTTTACCTTTGAAATAAAAATATTCAAATTGAAATATCTTTTCAAGCAAATAAGAAGATTAATATAGACTTCTTAAGTTGAATGATACGTTTTAAAACCATTTATATTTCTAGAAATTTAACTACGTTATGTATAGAAATGGTATTTTTTTATCTATGAGGATACAACTGTGAATGATTTAAACGAAACGACTGAATGTTTTCTTTGATTACAGATATTATTCATATTTCCCAATTAAGAAACGTGTTTAAGCATTCAATGACGCCAATGGAAATTCTAAAATATACAGACTTTAATTTGAAATTTTAAAACAAAGCAATAACGTCGAAGTCCGAGGAAAATATACACAGTAACAAAACAAACAGTTGTCGCTAGCGTTCGAATCAACTGCTTCAAGCTCATAATACTTGTTCCACAAGAAAAATAACGCAATTCAGTCTGGAATATTTGCATTAATTTATAAATACAAAGAATGGATTTAATTATTACCAGCAACTATGAAAAATTGTTATACTACTCATCATGCACTTGTAATTGTTTTAAATACAAACACAAAACCGAGTTTTTTAAAGGGAAAGCAATACACGCTTTAATATACTGTGCGTGTCAAGTGCGGATCAAAATCTACAATTTTTTTAGTATAGAAGTAGCATTGTTTCTATCGGTGAAAATTTACTATGTAGGGACGAAACATGTATTCGAATTTTCGGTTTGTTCATTATAATTTCTGCACATTCACAAATTTCTGGACACATTCTGGACAGTGATACAAAAAAATGTTATACACAAAGGTTGTATGATATGGAAAGTTCTCAAAATTGACTACAAACATGTTCCAATTTCGTTTTTATTGCAAAATAAGTTGGCAATTATCTCGTAAATCTTCATTTAGATTTACTGCAATGGAATTATTCAAAGATTATGGCATAGAGTACCTATAAATAAGATATCAATCTAAAAATCCGCTACGTGTCTCTCATAGTTGTTTATGCTACCAATGCTTTTCTTGCGTATGAAACAGACAATTCTTTTGGTGTATCTATAGCAAAAGTAACATACTTTTCTTCAAAAGAATCCGATTCCTAAATTTTTTAAAAGCAAAAATTGCAACTTTTTTTAGTCCTACGTCCTTTGTACCTTGCGGAGTCGGACTACCATTCTCTTATTTTTATTTTCCACAGATTCCTGTTGTTTGGCCAGTTGTTTGGCTTCAAGCCATCCCATACTTCTTGATTCTAATGTTCCATACATTTATTCTTTCCAGGTCTTTCGGAGTGTACCTATTCTGTTTCTGCCCTCTGCTTTGGCTTAAAAGATCCTCTTTGTTATTCGATCTTCTTCCATTCTGTGTATATGCCCAAGCCATGCCAGTTGTCTCTCGTCTATCATTATTTCTATTGGCTTGATATTTAGACTACGAGAGTGGATCCCTACGCTGTACCCCTGACACCTTTACAGTAAAACTACAGTGCGATTATATTTTTTATTTTTCGACTAATCCACTTGGCCCATCGGTGCTCTAACATCTCAACAGCCTCCAGGAAAAAAAATTGGCCGGTCTCTGCAAACCACCTGTCTACAGCTTGCATCACTTCATAATTACTGGAAAATTTTTGCCTGACACAAGATTTATTTTAATTTGGGGAACAGCCTGTAATCACTAAGGGCCAGATCCGGCGAATATGGCGCGTTCTCCACTAATTCAAAGCCTTTGTGGTGTATAGCAGTCATTCTAATACCAGATGTATTGCTGAGCGCATTATCGTGATGGAGCAGCACACCATGCCTTAACTTTCTTCGGTGTTTCTCTTTAGTAGCGTCCCGCAATTTAGAAGTCGGTTGTGCGTAGTAGGCCCCTGTAATGCTCTGATCCTCTTGTAAATAGTCTCAGATAGCAAAACCTTTCTAGCAGACGGCACGACCTTAAATTCGCGTGGAGGAGGAGAACCGTGGCGTTTTCACTCCCTACTTTGCACTTGGTCTCGTGATCATAGTGGTACACCCTGGACTCATTCATGGTCACATATCGACTAAGAAAGTTCTCTTTATTTGCTCTCTCTGGAGGTATTCTATTACAGCTCTTTGTTCTACAGGATACATTTTTATGAACAATGCTGACGCACAATTAAAGAATTAGCCACAGCACAACAACACTTTGAAATACAAACTTGATATTATGTAAATATAGTCTACAAATGTCAGTTAACTAAATGTCAAAAACAATAATCAAACAACTAATTAAAAGTAGGTGACGGATGGGGCATATGTTTTTTTCTTCTGCCGCTATTATCATTGTGGTTGTTTTCATCGTGGTTATCTCCATGTTTATCTTTGTTAGTTCTTCTTGGTATATGTTCAAGTTTTATTGTAATGTCTTTTCTGAGTCTGCTATCAATACCAAACCAAACCATCTGAAAACATTACTTCCTGTACGTTAATGGCATTAATTTTCCAGCTTCCTACTTTCATATTTTTTTCCATTTCGTTTGGCTTCTTTAATAGCATCATCTATTACTATTACTACTATACAGAATAACAGTGGGCTCAATACGCATCCCAGCTTTAATTCAGTTTGTAATTCGGATTCTACTGATTCTGCGTTGGAGGTTCTTGCAAAATTTTCGTATCAATATTGTTGAAACGCACCGTTTTTGTAATCGAAGTAACATGGAATTACTTTTATGCCATATTTTGTTACCACAAACATTAAATAGTTAAGAATTAAAGTGTGTACAGTGATCACGTATTCTAAGTAGCATAATTTCTTCTATACCCCATCGTTGTTAAATTGAGAAAATTGAAAAACCGCCAACTTGAGGTTTCGCCCTAAACGTTACTGGTTACAAATAAACACACAAGCCAAAGGAATATAATAGACAACTTATTTATGCATTTAGATCGTCCTTAGAGTTTGCAGGAAGCAAATCTAATAATTTTAATTGATTTGTGCTGTGGAAAAACATTCGAAAATATTTTGCAGACACAGCCCTATTTGAAATTCAAATATTTCATATTCATTTGCGAAAAGTTAAAATTGAATTTAAATCCGATTACAAAGAATGAAACCAACTCAATCTACCGCACAAGTTTGGTCCGGTGCATATTGCACTATCGTACCTTATGCAATGATGGAAATTGAATATATGCCAGGAACGTACTTCGCTTTCGTAAACCTAATATAACTGAACAGAACGCCATCAATATGAATATGGCTAAGTATACAATGCGCTATTTTAACCTGATTGCATTAGTTTACGTATGTAAGTGTTAAACTATGTTGAATTAACCGTCCTTAAATAAATATGTGCGTATGTATATATGATGGGGCAATACCGTTCTAGATAATAGCGTTAGGAAAATTGATTAAATGGAAAATATTATAGCTACGGTTATTTGTCTAAGGAGGCACTCGACAATTTCAAGTATTTATCTTTGTATATTTAGCTTACACTGCAGACATTACCCTGATAATTGAATGAAACATACAAACCGTAACGTATAACAAGTATTAACAATTTGAGTTAGCTACACTGAACATCTGCAACATTGCATAAACTTCTTGATTTTTTACGGAAGTGTAGAAATGTATCTGTGTAGAGTGACCGTTCAATGTCTAGTGACGTAATAGTTGCGGATTTTTTTAATCTAACAAAATCTAAGTATTTGCTTAATATATTACGATATTTTCCTAAAACACGAATACTTTTCTCGTCATTTAAACTACATAGCAGACATCTATTATTATTAATTCTTCCACTAATGTGAATAAATAATTTTGTAGCGTCAAAACGAAATTCATATGATTTTTGAATTTGTAAATCCGCTTCAACTTGAGCATTTTTGTAATGTAACTCGGTTTTACCTCATGACCACTAATTCTGTCAGGAATTGTAATACTAAGGACTTTATTTTGTGAAGCTTCTCAGGATAAAAGAACTTATAATCGCATGAACTGGAGTCTAAGAATTAATTGGATAAGTTCTCGACACTGTTTATGAGATTTTCATGTCCGCTTATGTGATTTGCATAAAACTGTTGTTACTCAACTATGTACATTTTGGTAATATTTGTGAATGGTTTTTGCAACCGATCTATATAATAGACACGTTGGATGTTGTAAACAGGGATACCCATTTTTAAGGTAACGTTCCACACAAAGTATTGACGGTTCAGGATCAGTAATAGACATCACTACTTGATTTGGTGTTAATTGAAATTTCACTAGTGTACTTCGTATCATACATAGCTTGGTCGATACATTTTAATAGGCTTCTGCTAGACAATAAAAATTGAAATGAGTATTGTAAAAATTTCAGCATACGTATTATAATAACTGTCTACAATCCGTAGCTTCATCACAGTTTAACTGCATTTTTGTCTAAATTTTAAAGCAGTTTTAATACTATTTTTAACTTGTTCGAGCGTAAGTGGTAAATGATCTCTTGACAAAACATAATCAGGATCATTAACAAAACTATAACAATCCACGCCCAAAGTACTTTAATATAACTCAAATTTCACTAGTTGTTAAAAAAGGAAATGAGGAAAGAAAAAGAATTTCTGCTATGTGCTATATGCAACTACGGTTTACATAATACTAAAAGAGATGGCAAGCAGCAGGTATATATATATATATATATATCTAACACACCAATATCCATAGAGTTGAAGCCATTACACGTTCTATATAATAGGGACCTAATAGCAATGTTTGTGCTAGATACCTGACAATAAAATACATTTGATTACCGGGATCTCAGACCTGGAACAATACAATTTGACCCAACAATTCATAGAAATTAATGCCATTGTTAAGTAAACTAAATAAGAATTTGCACTCAGCTTGTTTTGTACGTAGTTCTAAGGTGTCAATGTTAAACATATGAAGTGAGTATTGTAACTAAATCCTTGTATCGGGTAAGTATTAAATTTGAAGTATAAGAACTTTAAACACCTTTGAATTTGTTCCAGAAAATGTATCTGATAGATACAGGTGACCAAACTAAGGACGCATACTCCAATCCAGACCGAACAAAAGCAAAATAAAGCTGAATAGATGCTGTTATAGAAGAAAAAGGCCAAAGGACCCAAGTCACTCGCTTGAGGAACTTCAGAGATTGGAGTGAAGTAATCAGATTCAACGCCCCTACATCAACAATATACGATTGGAATAAAGCCAAAAGCATAGCAGGGTGTGATCAATTCGATGCAAAGGTTTCTTTAGGTACGTATATACAACATCTATCCACCTTCCAGGATCTGCACTGTTACACATATATTGAGTAATAATGACAAGATTAGTATGACTAACACAGGGATTAGCAGGATATCGAGCACAACTTCAACTGTATGCAAAACAAATACCACTATATATATTTGAACAATGCTAATCACTTTCTAAACATAATTACAAAAACAAAAAATTGACATATTGATGAGCTCCTACTTTGTATCTTTACTCTAGTGCCCATCGAAGAAACGCTGCAAATAATCACAAAGAGTATTACTTGCCCGACTACATAACGAGTTTACTAGCTGGTTGTCCGAAGAGTACCTAAAGGGTTTGCAATGGTGTGAAATACAAACAAGTCGACTAAACAGTAAATTCTTCGCCAGGACCCTCACCAGCGAGAACTTGGCTTTGGACAAGGCAATCACATACAATACATGCGAAATGGCACAGGACAGTAAGTGACCTCCCCAGAGAGCTATAATCGTCTAAAATAGTCTCCTCATGATTCCGTTCCTTATTTCAGAATTAGGAGATATAAACAGGAGCCAGGATGAAAAATTTAAGGACTTTCCACCAGATAAAAGCTCTAGTAAGTTTCAGGGAGAAGGGAGCTGGAAAAAAAACAGACCTAGAAAGTACCACGCCTATATGCACAGTCAGGTGAACGTTCTCTAGAGAAGAAGATGTATGCGACTATAAAAACGTCGTGACGCATCCATTTCCTTTAGAAACCATTAATCTCAAGCTTTTGGTGAAAGCGCGAGATATTAAAGCAGTAAATAAAGAAATTTGAATTAAGAAAAGAGAAACGGTCAAAACAACTCAAAAATGAATACTTGCCATGGCGAAACGCCCATACTTTCATGTTTGAATATGTTTAGAGTATCTTATTATCACGGTTATTACATTATTACGTGATCTTCGCAAATAAAATATTGTTATAATTTCTACTTGGTTTACATATTCAAAACACACATAATTAAATATTGCATAAAGCAACTGAAAGGAAATGCTTAGACAAGAAGAGATAGATGCTGCCAATTCTACGAGTATTCAGCAGAGCTCCACCAAAAAATTGACTTTAATAGGGAATATACATAATTCAGGCTGCCGTTAAAAGTTTATTATCGTAGTTTCTAATAAAGCTTTCATCTGTGTAACATGTTCACATGGGCGCTGGAAGTTTCATTATCGCTGGTTTAGTTTAATTTATAGACTTATTGTATTAGTTATTTTCACAGTTGACCATTTACAATATACTCAAATTGACATTGTAAAAATTCGCGTAATTCTATACTTTTAAAATTTTCTATTTGTTAAATAATATCACAGTGTATTGTTTTACTTCACTAATCACCAAATTACAGTTTAAAAAATACTTATCTTATGCTTATCTTACAGAAGAGATTGGAATATTAGCGATTCAATTTTTTGTGACTACCTACATATATCAATGTAACCAGTTACCGACTATCGATCTTCTCAATTATAATTAAGAATATATAATAATATTAGCAATACATTTTTTTTTCTGCTCTATATTCCATAATATTAGTGCAACCCGCTAAAACTCTGATTACCGATAAACGTCCCCTATTATTTCTCTAACCCATTTACGTAAAATATGAAGGCAATAAATTAAAATACCTATCTGACTTAAATTTACAATAAATCTATCTGGTCTTTCTAATTTATGCTTCATAAAAATAATATTTAAGATAACACGTTCGAGTACTGAAATGTTACGAAATGGTAATGGAATAGGGCATATTTATTTAAAGTTGAATAAAGCAGATCCCCAGTGACGTGTACTCTATTATACCATTCAGCGTTCGGCACTTGTGACTTTAATTTGATGACGCGTACGTACACAGCCAGATTATAAGTTCCAAGAAGATTCGAAGGAATTGCAAATCGAAAATTTCGTATCGTTTGACATTCTACTGGGTATTAATCAACTTCTCGCATCGTTAATTTATCTATGTTATGTATTAAGTCCATTTTGTACATAAGCATTAAAGTTTTTCTTATTAATAAATAGGAGATATAAGCTCTATTTTTGTAATTACTAATTATAATTAAACACCGTTTTTTCTGTTAAATTGTGTTTACATTAAAAAGTAGTGAGGAAGTTAAGCGCTCGAATATAATATATTGTTAATGGTAATCAAATAAGACAACAATGCACAATTCCACCTACTGACGCGTGAGAATGCCCATATAATAAAAAAAGTAATACATAATAAATAATATTTCGAATAAAAGCTCAGATAGCTATCAACCAATAAAATTTTCAAAATAACTTTAATCTTCATACTTGCTTCTACTCTAGCTATTTACTTCTTCGCCAATTTAAGTGGTGACATAACGAAAGATCTCAAGATGCAGAAACTATAAAATATTGCTGTCTTATAGGAAGAATGAATCAACCTACTTACCAAAGGATGAATAGTACAAAATGCATATTTTCTACGTAGTGTTATCCCCATTCACTGACAACCTTCCACTTTTTCGTGAACAAACTTTCAGGAGATTACTTGTTGACGTTCACTACGTCAAACTATAACATTTTAACAAAATAAGTAATTCATCTTGTTCCCTTGGTGGATAAGCATGTAAACACGGAAGAATGAATGAAAGTATGTTGAGCAAATTATATGTCCTACGAAAGATTTATGTTGAAACCAATGTGAAAATTCTTTTGCATAAAGTCCTCCAATTTATTGGGGTTTATTGCATTGAAATTCTCTCTTGACCTTGAGTCTGAAATGAATACGTAAGTTTCCACGGCCAGAGTAAGTAATAAAACAAATGTTTCTGAGATTGGACCTTAATTGATGGCCACCGATATATCTCTAATATCTAGGCAGACACAATATTTAATATCAATACCAAGTGCATTATCAATTAGATTATTTTCAAAGCAACTTTCGTTGGCTTTTAAATGATCAATACATCATTTAAAAGATAACGATTTAAGTGACGATTCAAATAGCGATTTCTTTATACGGCGTATATGACGTGACGAAACGAATCAGTCTAACGAACAGGAACTATAGATTCAAATCCTACCGGATACCGTGAAATTTTTGATTTCACAAACTAACTAAATTAAAATTTGACGTTGGCAACATCAAAGAAATTAAAAATCAACAGAAGTTACTTTAAAAATAATTTTACATATATTTAGGGTTTTCGCGGATGCAATATGAAATATAATTCTTCCGGGTGTTGATCCCCATAAATAGTTGGTTCTCAGAAAGAGGCTCTACATCAACGTATTCGAAAAGTCCTCTCTGTGCCCCAGGTTTCACGACATACCGAAAATTCACGAAAAAGACACTCCTTATCCAAGACTTATCGTGAGTTACGTTGGTTCTCTGATGCAACACCTCGCAAAATACCTAGAAGGCGAGCTTCAGCCATTAGTGGCCAAAATGGACTCATCTGTGAAGAATGCTCACTACATCATAGAAATTCTAAAACGCCAACGGATTAAAGCACCTGGATGTTAGTCAGTTTCGATGTGAAATCATTATGACCAGAAGAAAATGAAGGATACTTCATCGAAACGTCGAACTACTTCACATTCTTCTGAAAACCAGCTGTCTATGCTAATAAATAGACCGGCTTCCTTTTTTCTCAATAAACAAACATTGTTCCTATGTGTAACTTTTTAAATAAGTAATTGTCAATACATTAGAGGTATGGCACGTAACCAGTTATACGCTAGTGGAAGATTTATCTATAGCTTAATGATTAAATTAGGTTGTCCGAGAGAGTAAAAAACATTTTTTTTTGATAATTATTTCCGATTTTTTATTCATAAATCCATCTTAAATTAAATACATTTCATTGGAAGGTAGATAACCAATTTAAATAATGAGTAACTCCAACAAACATGAAAAGGTCGCAGTAATAATATGTTACCAGGAGAGTAATAGTTTAATGTTTCCAAATAATTAACCTGACGGGCCTATACCTTGTAGGAAAACAATTCTAAAATGTTTTAACAAATTCAAACTTCAACTTTTTTAACAAATTCATGTTCTAGGTGCCCACAAAAAAAAAGAAACAAAACCAGTAACGTTTTAACAGAAGACATGAAGTTGAATATTCTGTGTTATGTAGAGGAACGGTCTGTGGTACCGGTTTTTGGTGTAGTCAGGTATTTCGGAGTATCGTACAGTTCGGTGTAGAAAACCATGAAAGAATTTTAATATCAGCTCAAGCCATCAAGAGCTTTTCGAAAAAGACAAGGTAAAGCAAACTGATTTTTGCGAAATAATATTTAATACGTTAAATAAAATAATTTATATTGATCAAGATACATTTACCGTAAATGGTTAATATCCTGCATTTATCCATTGAAAAAAAAAAAACAAAATTTCCTTTCCATTAATCCGTTGGATATTGGTCCCGTACAAATCCCCATGCTCAAAACTTGGCCCTTAGAAAGTCAATGTCTAGATTAGAATAATAAGTGATAAACCTCACTGCAATAAAATAATCCACATTCCACAATCGCCGTCAGGAATTTTTTGAATGGCGCATTTCAAAGACGGTGGATTGGCAGGTTTGGCCTCATATAGTGGCTCCCAAGATCACCCGATTTACCTCCAAATGATTTCTTTCTTTAGGGTTACCTGAAAAGTAAAATTTATAACATACGAAAACGTAGTTTAGACGAACTGAAAGGCCGTATACGTACTGTATGTGATGAGAATAAACCCAGAATTTAATCGGAATACCTTGGGTCCTTGCTTATTGCCTTTAAAGCAAAGGAAGACACTTCGAAAACTTGCTATAAAATTAGATTTCATTTTTATCTTGATTAATCGTTAAAATAAATAAATTCGTGGTAGCAGTGGTAGCTGTTTTTTTTTTGCTAGGAACTTAAGGTTCTTGCTTATTTAATGTAAGTGTATGACCGGTTGCCTACTACCCTGCTAACTCGATATCTTTCTAAAGTTACACGTAGGAAAATTGTATGTATAGTGATAAAAAAGGACCCGGTATGTAATTCAAAGTATGGTTATTTGGGTTTTTGGCCGCACGTGAGTTTTGTCCCAATAAGGGCCGTTTTCTCTGAGGAAATGGTCCCTATCAAAGAGAGAATATTTATAAATTTAAAAGGTTCCCTTTGCATCAAATTTTTTGCTTACGTTGTTCAACAACTAAATATTTAGGAGAGATTTTAAGATGGTAAACTGCGTATCTTTCATATAAGACTTAAATAAACATTAAATAAATATAGCAGTTCTTTGCAATGACAATTCAGTTCCGAAACTATATTAATCATTTCCAATACGTTTCAATACAACTTTACTATTTTGATATTAATTGCAGCTTTAGATGGATAATTCCTTACAACTATTGATATTGTTCTATTCTTTGCGCTACTTACTACTTACGTTTTTCGCAGAATTTCCTTACTGTTAGAGATTAACACTGTTCTCTCAAATACATATTGAAATATCGCAGTGGCTGCATATTAACTGGCACTTACATACGTAGATACTCCATACTATGTATGTATATATATATATATATACTTGTTTTAGTATCTACTCTCAAATTCCGCATGCAAGAGGTCGAGTTGAACTGTAATTGCGTGAGATTATTAATTGAGTTAGAAACTAATTTAAACCAATCTAAGTGCAATAAGCAGGTGATAGTCAACACGTGTTGGAATTAAAATATTTCCCGGGCTGCGAGCTATATCGAAATATTTACTACTGTTGTTACATAAAAGCGTAAACAAACTAAATCTTTTACAATATTGAAAGACTTTCTTATACCGAGAAACAAAAATTGCGCCCTTATTTAATTTAAGACAGCTCCCCTATTAAGAGAGAAAGGCTTTTACAGAAATAGAAAAAAAAGACGTGAAAACGGTCAGCCGAAAGTGTTTAAATTAACATCTTTACAAAAAGAAAAATAATTGTAGAGCACCCCTGTTATCGCTTGAATTTTTCCTAGTGCGGCAGCATTAAGCTAATTGACTTAATAAATGCGGATAGATCACAAAATAATATCTTAGAAATTTTGATTACGCTAATTAATAAAGTTTTTCGTCTCTTTAATATAAGGCCTTTTGTAAACATTCGCTTGCAGTGAATTTTAATTCAAAAATCGAAACCCTACGAATACGAAATTATGCAAACAGGAAAACGTTTCATCGGTTTTAAAGTACAACTTTATTCAAATTTTGTATTATGCGATTAGGAATCTCTTAAGTTGCTTGCCAGTTTAATTCTCTTAGTCGCTTTGCGAGTTAATTAACTAAGCGAATTCCCTAAACTTAAACATTGTTATTATTAAATTTTTGGCGCGGAATGGCTTAAAACCTGTCGAAATATTGCGTCGAGTAACTTCGCTGAAAAACGCTTTCAAGGGCCGAAGTCTAGGACAGGTCGGTTAGTGGAAAACGAGAGCCATGCACGTCGACCGCGTGCAATGAGTGAGCTCACACACACACACGTCGGAATATTATATGGGAGTGCCCAATTAATCATTTCAGATGATTTAGGTTACCCAAAATTGTCGGCAAGGTGAGTTCCTCGACTCTTAGCGGAAGATAAGAAAGCAAACCGTCTTGCCGTGTGCGAAAGACTTTTGACACGATATCGAACAGAGGAGAATAATTTGCTGAGACACATTATCATCTATGGTAAGACGTACGTGTACCACTACACCCCAGAGTCTGAGCAGACAAGTATGGACTGGCGAAAACTTGGAGAAGCAGTACTGCGAAAAGCCAAGACCCGTCTTTCTGCTGGAAAAGTTCCTGCAACGATTTTCTGGGATTCTAGAATCATACTGCTCATTGATTTTCTCCGCGAACGGCGTACAGTTAATGCTGCGTACTATTGTCAACTGCTCGATGAAGTGAAACTGGCCTATCACCGAAAAAGGCGAGATGTGCTTACTCAAGTTGCTCCACGACAATGCTTGGCCACACACAAAAATATGCGAGTAAAAGAGATAATATAGAAAAATGAAGTGTATCTAATTTTTTTTACTGTACCAATAAATGCTTTAAAACCAAACTCATATTACATTCGCCGTCCTATATTCATAGATCTATGAGATGCGTTCGACGTGAGACTTGACAATGTTGAGATTGCAGTGTTGATGTCGTTCTTCTCTGTTGCCTCTATTATACGGAGCGATGGGATTCACCGTCTCTTTCTACTGTGCTAACTACTACTCTTATATATTATGTTCCATAAAGACGTAATGTGACGAGAAGTTTGTTTCAGACTGACTTGTTATTGTATAAACGTTATACATTTAATAAGTAATTTTTATAATATTTTGACATTTACTGTTTTTAAATGGATGATAAATTGTATTTATAATTTCATATTGAATAAAATTCAATTTTAAAATTTACATGTTGGTTATTACGCTTGTTTTAGATTTGCCTCAATTTCCTATTATTAGAGAAATTTTATGTGGATGTTGTTGCGAACATTATAACACCACTCTCTAAACTGGCGAAACATTAACAAACACTATAAAAAATTACATAAAGGTCAGCGGCAGCAAAACAAAAAGGAAACGCTAGGTTGTTGTCGCGTTTATTTCAAAATAATGATCAGTGAACCGCTAACTATTTGAATTGCTTATTCATAGGCTTAGATGTGGTTCAGTTATGCGAAACAACTGATCTTTAATAAATATAAGCGTGTGCCGAAGCTGAGATTTCGGCGCATACTATATGTGATAGAGTTAGTTCGGGTTGGTCGCGTGTTGGTGCTTCTGTTCTGAAAAGAGACAATGAATCACACAGCGTCAGACAAAGTTTCGAAGTAACTAACGCCTGAAGGAGGTGGATGAGTACCGAAACGTAGCACCGGTCCTCCTCAGGACAGAAACACCAACGTGCGGAAAGAAACAGGAAATAATCAGATATACGATGGCGACCTGAAGCGTTTCAGGAATCGGCAAGAGATACCGTACGAAGGTTGATTCACACAGGCATCTCAGAAGAACACGTTGACCATATCCTACACGAAATTTTACGGATGAAAAAGCTTTCGACGCGATAGGTACCGCGTTTGCTCACACCGAAGCAAAAACGAAACCGGTTGACCGTTTCGGATGAGTGTCTAGCCAGAATCCAACGCAATCCAAGGATTTCTTCAAGCGTTTCGTAACCGTAGATGAGACTTGGATGCAGCATTACATACAGGAGACCGAGGAACAATCGAAGCAGTGGACCCTTCCGGGCGAATCGGCTTCGAAGAAAGAAAAGACCGTTCCATCGGCCAATGAGAGACAATGAGAGTCCACGTGCTCTCGAAACGCTGCGTTCCGCATAATTAATAAATTTGTGTGAGTTTACTGCTATACCTGTGAATTGTACATCCACACAGTCCTTGCAGTCGTTAATAGATATTTATTAATATACTCTGAAATTAAGATGTTAACCGATCTTAGAGGGAATCCAGCAATGCATGCTCCCTAGCAATAGTATTAGATTAAAGGAAATTAGTGGCTAAAAAAGTAAGCTAAGGAAAACGGTACGTAGAGAAATATAATAAAATTTAGGCATATTCTTGAGAAGAACAAAGGTCACAAAAAATCCCATTACACATTATTTAAAACTATACCTAGATCTAAAGCAACCACATAAAACGTAAGAAGACCTTATCAAATTCATTTAAAGCCGAAAAAATATTTATTTGCTTTATACCACCTACAAGCTTTCAAAACGGTTGGTAAAAGCGTAGCCAAGGTGCTTTCCTTATATTACATTACTACTTGTGACGTTATCGAGCCGCTCTGATTAGTCTTTTTTAAATTTTAGAAGGCAGCAAGCAACTGTCTAAATTACACACAAAGCTTATTTGTTTTCAATACGATAAAATTGTTGTTTTTAATACGACAAAATTGTGAGTGAAAGCGAGAAAACAAAAGCATTGTCTAAAATTTTAACATTGACGACATAATGGATGTCAAACAGCAGCTACGTTTTTGTTTCGGAATATCAAACTACAAACACTATTTGATTCACTACGTTTGCTTGTCCAACCAGATGCATACAATGCATATTGTAAAACATTTCGAAAAACAGAAGCGTGTAATCAATGGTTCAGTAGTGAATGGATTCGATTTTATTCTTATTTGTTCATGAACAATAGCCTCTGCGAGTTTGGCCGATATACATATACTTTTACAATTGTTTAATAAAACAATTTACTTACCAAAAGAAATATTACAGACCTACATGCGATTCTACATGCGTAACTGATAGTCTAAGTTACGTATGTAGAAACAAAGTAAGTGATCTTTGAAATGCAGATGTTCTTTGCTATTACCAACCATTTCATCGCAAATTTTATTGAAAATAAAGTCTATACACAAGAAACTATGAAAGTTTGTAGTTACATCATTGTTTCATCGATAAAGTGGAGACAGGCGCTATATCTAAAAGTCAGAAACATATGTATACACAAGCGGTATAGACGTATATAACGTAGGTCGTAAGACATATTTCATTCAGGATCAATGAACTAGTCGAAGTGAGATAGAATACGGTTGAGTAATGGGTAGATAAGAGATTCTAAAATAACAATGCTACAGTGCATACAACTTAAATAATTATAACAAAAAATACCGCTCCGTTGACATTATATATCTCCTTTTTACTGTTCATTCGGGCTTCCTAAACTTTCAACATTCATTTTTATTTAATTCCTCTACTTCTTTTGCTAAAAGTTCTCTTCAGAGCTATGGTGAAGTAAATCGTTTAGTTTGCGGTAAGTTTAGAGATGTAAAAGAAGCATACGAAGCCTTAAAAGTCTTAAAAGATGCCGGGGTAGGTACCGCCTACAACATAAAATAAAAGAAGGAAACTGCACCTACTGTTCCTTCATCCAATACTTCAACAGCTCGCTACAAGTCAAGATTGATGCCCAAAGTACTTGATGTGTCAGAGAGGATTAAAATGGATGTTCGTAAAATAATTTATGAAATGTACAATGATAGTAAGGTGATTTACACAATTAAATATCAATTGTTGTTCAATACATTTTTATAGAAAAACATGTAACAGTAAAAGTGTTAGAAGAAATACTTGAACATAGATATATTTTTCGTACTAGCATTACATCACTGCGACACTTACTCCATCTTTTGGGATTCAAGTTTAAAAAAGATAATTACCGCAGAGTTCTTATGGGGAGGAATGATATTGCAGCATTACGATTTTCCTTACTAAGGAAGTACAATGGAAAGTTTACATTGTAAATTATAAAGAGTTGCAAATGCTTTGGTGTCAGAACATTATGATGCTAAACGATTTATTATGTCGCATGTAGGTACCAAAAACGGCTTTGTATAAAATGTAAACTTGATATTTGCCTCAAAATCAAGTATAGGTGATTACCATGGTGATATGAACAGCGATTTATTTACAAAGTGGATTGAAACTCAACTGATCCCTAATTTAGAAGAACCAGTAATTTTAATGGACAATGCACCGTACCATAGTGTTTTATATGAAAAGTCGTCAAATCTAATCAATATACAATAAATAATAGTGAACTCTTATAAATAACCAACAGACATAAAAGGAGAAAGTTTGTGTTATGACGAATTACTTCGGGCACATGAAGTTTTAAGAATTCCTCCGTATCACTGCGATTTCATTCCTATTGAACTGATATGGGCACATGCGAAAGGGTATTAGAACAAATATATTAGTCGAGATCGTTCTGGCGATAGACAAGTGTTAGATATGTGGCAAGAAAGTTTGGACAGCTGTTTACTAGACATCTGGTAAAACTGCATAAACCGTACAGACAAAATAATTAAAAAGTGCTACGAACGTGAAGCAAACGTAGAAGGATCAGAAGACGAGAGTGCAGACACAGATTAAATACATTTTTAATTGTCCTATCTGATTATTTCTTTCGATATTGACATAATTTAATTTACTTCATATTATGTTCTGCATATCATACTTAGTTATCTATAGTTATATATATATATATATATATATATATAATATAACTGATGTGTGTTACCAATGTTTCATTAAACAAATATATATTATTTATATATATATATATATATATATATATATATATATATATATATATATATATATATATACACATATAAATAAAACAAAATAAATAAACGAAATAAAGATATATTCGTTTAATGAAACATTGGTAACACACATTAGACTAAACACTTTTATGTTTCTTGTTTGGGTATTTTCTATATTTTGATTTAAAAATAGGTTTTTTCATATGAGATCTATATTATTACAGTGATAAAGACTTTTGTTAAAGAAAACATTTAATAATTAATTTAGCCCATTCAGCTCCTTTCCGTAAGTACTATTGTATTGATGCACTATTATGAAAGAGCTCACTATTTATAATAATTTGCAATCACCCATGATTTGTTTTTTCAAGTACATCGTTGATCAAAATGTTATATAACCAAGAAAATGTATTAAAGATGATTGCAAACATGGTCAATGTATTTAGGTACACTGACCATGTTTCAGATGTTATATACGTCATAACCAACTTTGACGTAACTACAAACTTTCGTGGTTTTCAGTGGACTATATATACAAATTAAGTAGCCGTTTATTCATTAGCTCCGTTAACAGTAACAGTGCTGCCATCGTTATTAAAAAAAAAAAAAGATTCTATCACTCCACCAGCCCAAACAATGAGCGCAACGGTTTTGCAATATTTCTCGTGGACTTTCTTCGTCCCAGATTTGGCTATTTAATTTAAGTCAGCGAAGCTTACCAGTCAATGTGCCGCTAAAGGTGATTGAAAGAATTGGCGTCATAAATTTCTTGTTATACCACCCAATTTACAAATTAGTATAATCTAAAGCCTCTAATTTTATTTCTTGAATTGCTCCAATGTTGTAAGCTCTTAACTGAAGGTCTTTGTGCAAAATCCTACATAAGCTAAGTTTAGGAATGTGCTGCTAAGATTAGCTACGGATTGATTGGATTCTCAACAACATTAGCGCTTAAATGATGTATGATTTCCACACTAGACGTCAAAATATGTATAAGAAGGACGCATATGAGTTATTCTACTTGTATTAGAAATGTAACATCCGCGCAAAATTCGAAAACTTTCATTAGCAGTGACGAAATTCATTTCACACAAATTGCTACTCCACGATAATCAACACAAGAACGTAAAATTTCAAACTTTCTAGACGTATTGAATCATTCTGAAATCTGCACCTTTGTGAAATAACAAATTGTTTTTTTCCTTTAGTTGGACTAGGCAAGTGTATATATGTAAATGATAAATTAAATAGTAACTAAAATTTCTGTAAACAAAACGGTGCAGCGTATAAATTCTCAACTTGCAACTCTTTCATGTGAACGTAATTCGCTTGACGTAGGTACTACAGTTATGAATATTTAAAACGTAGAAAGCTGTAATTAACTTCAATAACATGAATTACTCAGCGTCTAGCTGTAAAAATGTTACATCCACTTAACTTTGGTATAAAAGGCCAACGAATCATACGATTCATTTCGATCCATTATCACGCTCTGTTCCTTTTGCCACGTCGAAGGAATAATTAATAAAATGCAAGAAATATCAAACTGTGTGTTAAGAAATTTGGAGCCACTTTTATATATGTATATTCCAAACTTCTTATATATATATATATTAAATTAATAATATGAAACTCTACACATAAATTACCTGAATAATGGGTGAAATGTATAGAAGCCGATGGCCAATATTTTGAATAAAAAAAGATAATTGCCCTTGAAAATTGCGTGTTTCTTTTTAGCAAAAAACCGGAAAAAACTTATACATACACCTGGTATGTTATGATGGCGGATTTTACGTAATCTAAGGAACTCATTTTTTAAGTGAAATATAAACTGAATGTCGGTAAATACTAACCAAAGCAGGTAACTACAATATCCAATACACAGAAAGAAAACTTCATGGAATAAATATATGAAAAATTTAAATTGAACATTAGAGAAGAGAGAGCCCTAACGGTACTTCCCCTCCAACAACAACAAAGTACAAGGGCGTGAATCAAACAATATCTATGAGAATATTTAAAAATTTAGTAGAACTTTAGGTAGATTATATCATTACAATATAAAATAGCCGTTTTCTATAAATAAAATATTGCTCTTCGTAAAGCAGCCAGTAAATAGTAAAGTCCAACAATTTTCCTTTGTAACTAAATCGTAACACTTGCAATTTGTGCAAAATTGTATCCCCCTACACGAAAAGTTTTCAATTTTACTGTAAGTAATAACAGACTCATTCTGCTACGTAATGCTAGCCTCGGATTTAAGCTTCAACATCTAGCGTGATCTCCATAAAGTCAAGGTCTCTAAGATACACGAACTGTAGACTTCTATACAATCTATAAAAGAAACACTTGCTTTGAACACATCATTTGGATCTACCCTATTCCAAAAATAGAGTTTGCAGTAGTAAGAAGATGATCGTAATACAATTCGTCAGTAAACTACAAGTCAAACTTATTCTTATGAATTTTATGTAAACTTAAAAAAGTAATCAGATTTTCAAACGTCTGTTTTCCAACGCAATTAGCTATCAAATATATTTATTATAGTTTATTGAGGAGTTAGCCACCAATTACTGTTTTGTCAAAAGGACGTGATATATATTTGACCGATATTTCCTGCCAAATAGCAAACTACTATAATTCATGCGAACTATTACACCTTCAACAATAAATGATTAAGACAGACAGTAAAAAGGTCTATTATCCTATCTTTACCTGCAATCTTTAGCTTTCTCTGAAGCCTTCTCGTTACGCATTTGTTTTTACATTAATTAAAGTAATCAAAAGAGAAATAGAAGAAATCATGTTAGAATGGTGTGACATTAAACGACGATGAATTTAATTTCCTTCGCAACAATTTAAAATTGTGAGAAAATAAAAGTAAATCGCAGAGGAAATTACTGTCTCGCCCTCACCTCGCCCGAGCAGTTTATATTCAAAGGAAAGAGAATTGATATCGAAACGAGAGAAGTTCTTATCTCGTCTAAAAGGAATAGAATAACTATAACAGCTATAGCAGATAGTGATTTTAAAATGTATCGAACGTCTTCGATACAGACGGTGGTTTACTTACTACAGATAAGAATTTAAAATTTAAATATTAAAATCGAAGAGAATAACTTCCAGAGTTACGCCAAAGATATTAGAGCTCTGTGAAATATTTCCAGTATGTTTATGAAAAATACCAAAGAAGAGATCAATAATCTTCAATTAATTCCAATAAGACCTACACCACGATGTTTTTGCAAATAACTTAAGAATACGATAATGCGTTTTGTAGTTGTTTCTTTACTTGTAGTTTCACGGAGTGTAGTGTGAGTCACCAGTAAAACACCGTACTAAGTAAGGCAGTAACTTTAACATCATAAATATCGTTTGCAGGTATAACTAATCTAATAGATTCTTTCACACATGGCACTAATGGAGAATCACTATCATTGCCCCAAACAAAACCTTTTTTTAAATGTTTATGTATAGAACTTAAAATATTTAGCGCGGGACAATTATATACTTGAAAGTGGTATCTTACAAACACAATGTGTTAAACAAAAATTGTTTAGTATGGAAGAGCAAACAAAATGGTAATATTACAACTTGTTTCCGAAATTCATACTTAACTTTATTTCTTCTTAATTGATACCGATATTCTTCCATTAGATTCCACTATTGATAGTTGATTTTAAAAGACAGTTAACAACAATATCCCCACCATTTTTTATTTTTATAAAAAGTGCAACAATAAAGCGCATAACGTATTTAATGGTAATATTAGTTATTGGAAAATAGATAAAAAACCATTTCAATGTTCACACACAGTAAACCACCCCGTGAACCCTTTGCAAGTCGATTATATTTGGAGGGTAGTTTCGTATGTATATAGGTATTCCATATACCGAATCTGTATGTGATAGCTCATGAACTTCCGCGAACATGAATTTTTATGTAAGGGGGTTGTAAGTAAAACACCCCGTGAACCCTTTGCAAGTCGATTATATTTGGAGGGTTGTTTCGTATGTGTATAGATATTCCACATGCCTAATCTGTATGTGACAGCTCATGAACTTCCGCGAATATGAATTTTTATGCGAGGGGGTTGTAAGTAAAACACCCCGTGAACCCTTTGCAAGTCGATTATATTTTGAGGGTAGTTTTGTATGTGTATACGTATTCCACATACGTAATCTGTGTGTGATAGCTCATAAACTTCCGCGAATATGAATTTTTATGCGGAGGGGTTGTAAGTAAAACATCCCTGAACCCTCTGCAAGTCACTTATATTTGGAGGGTAGTTTCGTATATATATAGGTATTCCATATACCGAATCTGTATGTGATAGCTCATGAACTTCCGCGAACATGAATTTTTATCTAAGGGGGTTGAAAGTAAAACACCCCGTGAACCCTTTGCAAGTCAATTATATTTGGAGGGTGGTTTCGTATGTGTATAGGTATTCCACATGCATAATCTGTATGTGATAGCTCATGAACTTCCGCGAATATGAATTTTTATGCGAGGGGGTTGTAGGTAAAACACCCCGTGAACCCTTTGCAAGTCGATTATATTTTGAGGGTAGTTTTGTATGTGTATACGTATTCCACATACGGAATCTCTATGTGATAGCTCATGAACTTCCGCGAATATGAATTTTTATGTGAGGGGTTGTAGGTAACGCACCCCAAGGACCCTTCGAAACTCAATTGTATTTCGCTGGTACGAGTGTGTGATAACAGGCATTGTATGTACCGAATCTTAATGTGGTAGCTACTAAACTTCCGTGGATAATAATTTTTTATAGTTTAATTATTTATTCTGACTTCTACGTCCGCCTATGGGCGTTCGGGTATCATCGGAGAAACTGGCTGCTCTTTTCACACCAGTACGTCGTCGAACAAATAATAGGAGTTTCCTTAATATTTAATATATACAAACACAGGCAGTCGACTCCCGTGTGACGATCGAGGTATTAGCGATCGTGCACTCTCAGTCACCTTTCGTACCTCGTCGTAACGTTTACAGTAACGTCTTCGAACGAATATTGGAAGTTTCTAATAGTTTCAAGTTTTGGCGGGAATCGTCTATACATATATTTAGTCTTCTGTTACGATTCTTGCGGGAGTCATTCTGGTAAGGTTGTCGGATCGCATGTATAGATATCTCTATTAAGTACAAATCCTCGACTTTCTATTATCGTACGTCGAGGCTACTGTGTCCGTTGTCGTCTATACATTTATTTAGTCTTCTGTTACGATTCAGGCGGGAATCATTCCGGTAAGGTTGTCGGAGGGCATGTATAGATTTCTTTAATAAGTAAACCCTCGATTTTCTATCAACTGTGTCCGTTATCGATTATACATATTTTTAGTCTTCTATTAAGCTTGTGTCGGGATTCATTTTGGTAAGGTCGTCGGCGCGCATGTATAGACATCTTCTACAAGTGCGATCACTCCGCCTCTTGTTGACGGTCGTTGCGGCCGCAGCGCCCGTTGTCCTTTATACGTTTGTTCGGTCCTTTGTCGTATCGGGAATTTTTTCATTTAGTTGTCGTAGCGGACGAATTTCACGGACCATTTTTCTATATGCAATGTCGGCTTCATCGCTCCGTTTTACTTGTCGGTGCGCATTTCGCGCCTTTGCTGGCTACTAGCTTTTTCCCTTTTTTGGGGCGCAGTAGCAGAGAGCTAAAGATTGCACATAACGTATTATTTCAAACGAGAATGCCTGGGTAACTGTCACATTACTTTTGTTTTGAGATCGGCTATTATCGCTGCTGTCGCCTTCGACCAGGCGTTCAAGCTCTAAGAGATAGGCTGGGTTCCCCTACAAATATGTAAATAACGAACGTATCTGGTTCAAGTACAAATATAAGCCAATGATACAGGGCCAAGTCCCTTAGGTAAATTTAAAACAAGGAAAATGTATTAGGCTATCGGAAAGGGACATATAAATAAGCTTAGCACCGAGGTGTGCTTATAAATTTAAGAAGTAAATAGGGTTAGCTTCCCTATAAAAAGGCAGTGGTGCATGCATACAGATAGAAGCATTAGTACATGTCTCTAACAAAGCTTCTGCGGAAGCATATAAGAATTTAACATTTTAAACACAATTAAAGCATAGCTTTGCAACGTACATGCTAAGGCAGTACTTTATATTACTACCAAGGAAAACATACATATGCTAATGTACATTACATGTATAAGAGAGCTCAAGTAACTGCAATTATTGCAAATATATATATCTTACGTACATCGTAACTGTACATAGGCATGAGTGGAAACCGTGTACACATTTTACTTTTTAAGTATATTTTTTTCCGCATGCGCATTGAGTTTCACTGTACAACCTTTCATCTAGTAAATAAGCGACCATACTCTACAAGTAAGTGTTGGTCAAAGTAATTCAGGAATTTACGAGCAGGATACAGCGGCGCTGTTCTTCAAACCAGGAGAACGTAACAATCTGCTCTTTTCCCCCCAAAATTTGCATTACGGCTGTCTGCAATTCTACATCGTCATTATAACGCCATCCTCTAAGATCTTTTTCTAAACAGAAAAATAAATAATAGTTTAGGAACCACCTCCGGACTATGATGATGTTAAATTCTTTGAACTCCACATTCGTGAATTGCAGCCTGTGAAATTTCAGTGGTATGACCAGACGCATAGTACTGCAGTGTTCCAACAATGCGAATGACGGATTTTTTCCCAACGGCGTTCACAGCTTATTTATCTATTTATGTCGACAGTTATATTGCAATTTGTAAAGTCAATCAGTAAAATGCTTTTACAATCTCAAAATAGAACAACCGTAACCTTCTTAGTTGATTGAACAACTCTTGTCTTTATGGGACAAGGTTTATCTGGTTGCTACCATTTTCCTTCTTGGATAGAGAATCAAATGCATCATCTCCGGTAAGCATGGGCTCTAAAATAGATTTTGGGTCGTTTCCGTGTGTTTAAGTATGAGCACGCGCATTCAGTACAACGATGATGTCGCGGTCCATCTTGCACTAACTTTATTCGTACCTAGATGGTTGCGTAGAAATATTAAAAATTATAATTCCTTCGGTTGCCTACTGTGATCTTCCAATACCCATTCTACAGTAAATGAATTTTTTTATAACGCGACCGCTTTAATTGGCAGACAGTAATGCTCACAATTTTCAAGATATTTCTCCCCTAAACAAAAACATTTGGCCCACTTTTTTACAGTAGGATATAAAGGAAATAAATGCTGTCTAAACGTTGTTTAATTCGACTAAGTATATTCCTCTTGTATATTAATATGCAATGTTTGTTAAGGCATAAGTCTATCAATCTGAGAACGTGTGACACTTATCTAGGATACATAAGCTAAATGCTTCTGCATAAGGTCCTAAAATCAGAATTTTAGTACTGTTATTTTATAACAATTTTCTTCGTTATTAAAAATTTTATTGTCATAACATAGAGAGTGGGTTTTTTTTCTGACGTTTAGTATGAAGATTTTGGAAACCAACGGAGAGAAACAGACAATCAATCTAAAAACAATTGTAGTTTTAAGAGCTCAATTCAATAAGCTATTCCTTTTTGACAAAAAGGATGGACGGGTAACTGAATATCTCGAAAAAGCTGATTTCTTTTATATTGTTCAGTGCCTATATCTATGTAGTTATTGACAGAAAAAAATATGAAAGAGAAAGCTGAAAGTAGTTATGTATTGTATGTACAGGACACTCCAACAGAGCTTTTTATTCTGAGGTACGACGCGTTCTTTATAGTTAGCCACGACTTCATAAAAGGGACATTTTTTTTGGACGAGTCCACCGATATATCACTTGACAAAGTTATTTTTAAAAATAATTAAATCACAACCATTTTCTCCATTTAATTTTGGAACTGTTCACGTTGTGCCATGCCTGCTTCCATTGAAATCTGTCGAATTGAAATCGATAGATTTTGTATTACGCGTGCCAATACGTTTTTCTCTGTTTATTCATTAATATCTCTTACAGTCTTATTCAGATTACAGAAGGAACCTTACTCTCCTACTTTACCTTTGAATCGTAATTAATGGAGAATCGAGATATTGCTCGAAATGTTGGTAACCAGCTTATACAATATTTTTATGGTATAAAGAACTCAAGCATATTACGCCTTCCTTGATTAGAAAAGTTAATGTTGCTAATTTACAGAACCTCATTCAAGATTAATTGTAAACAGGATATTTACAACTTTCAATGCTTCCATAGGTTACTACGTGAACAGTTCGGAAATTAAAAAGAGAAGATGACCACAATTCATTTATTTGTAAATAATTATGTTAAACATCATCTCATTAGAATCTTTGAAAAATGCTTTTCTTAAAAATAATAGCTGATTATGGTTTTCTGTAAAAAAAAACAAAAAATTCTTTGCTTCCCCTCAAAAATTATAGCTTAAATAAAACATTCGATTAGCATAGTTACCTACAACTTTTTCCTTCAGACTCTTTTTCTAAAGTCGATCGTAACAAGGCTATTATATCTGAATAAAGATATCTAGTTAGAAAGGTTCATCCAATTTAGCTTGTAAAACTGCAATTTTCCCCCGTTTGATCATCTTTCCATCTTCACTAATTTCCAAGATCCCCATATTAAGCATCAGAAAAGCTCGAACTATTGCTATCAACTTTAGACCCCTATACGTATATATGCACCTTATATACTTTATTCTGTTTGTTTCTTTTAACAAAATCTTATGTGTCCGTCATTTTGTTTACTCGCAGGATAAATACATTGCATATATATGACATCTATAATGGAAAACCTGATATTATCCAAAAGATCTTTATATATATAAGCAGTATTATTTTATATAATATTTTGTACGGAGCTATTATAAGCCACAGGTAACTTACGAATTACCTATCTTGGACATCATTGTTCGGACAACAATATCTAATCCAGTTTTCTCTTCATGAAGTTTAATAAACTGCGTTATTTTTATAGTGGGCCTTTCGAGTATAACTTTAACGTCTTCAAGGTGCTTCATGCCCAATAAGTGTGTTCTCAAGTCGCGAAAATGTAGGAAAAAAAAGTTCCGAACACAAATCAGAAATAATTCTTGGCAAACACGTTTAATCGGTACGGAAAAGTGGCAAGAAGGTTGACAAAACCTGGACTGTCCTGTTTGCGCCGTACAATTAGATTAGAGCTTCCTCAAAAACCTTTCAGAGTCGGCTCGTATCCGGTGAATTGTAGAAAGATTATAAGAGACGTATCCTTGCTGCAAGTTCAGTAAGTTAGTTTTGTAACAAGGCGTTCTTATCGTCACCTCTTTCAATATGACAAAATCTACGTTCTACTGGTATAATATAATGACGGGACGAAGTTTTCCTTTTTACTCAAACTTTTCCGAACAAACACTGATATCCAATACGTAACTCGGGAATATGGAATCCTTTTCAGTCACATCGTACACATTCCAATTTAACTTCGTAAAACTGTCAGCCGCATGGGATTATATATTTTCATTCATATTAATAACTGGTTAGATGAAATGGAAAATTTTTCCTTCGAAGTAGTTTCGAATGACGGATGACATCTCTTCATGTGTTTTCCGATTCTCCTGTCGGTAAAAATATAAATAGTTTTATAGTTTTTCCCAAAAATGCAATTTTCAGCTATATTTAATACAATACAATAACTGAAACGTTTCGTAACAATTTAGAGCTTCTTCTCATTACGACGTACACTGTGCGACCTTAATATATCAGTAGTAGGTTAGCTGTTACTGTTTATCTTGTTGCCATTTCCAGGATCAAAGAAAGAAGTTTTTAGGAGTGAAAAGCTCACCTCTAAAGGTCTAAAAACTTTTGTTCAAGATAATTTGGTTTCAACTATTATATAGTTCGACTAAAAACTAGTTGTTTCGATTTATTTGCCCAACATTGTACATGCTTTAAAAAAGCGTTTTAGGATATTAACTGCGAATTTCTGTTCCCATCATTTATTTATTTCACACATTCATTGACATAAGACTGAAGTATTGCCTTCCCGAGTACATTCTTTGGAAAAAATAACATTCTGTGAGACTTCATTAAACATACTCAACTCCGTTCTAGCAAAGCATTCATCTATTGATCCCACAAGAGGGAATAAAGCAAATGGAGCATAATAATGAATGTAAATGAAAGTTACATGGGAACGTTACCCTGCGATATTTGACTTTAATAGGATGCAATGATGCAGCACTTAATCATCGGTTATCCCCTGTTTTACACAGGTGGCTCGAAAAACGTCGAAAGCTACTAGTTGCAACTGTTCGTGGAAACTATTCTCTGTTATCAATTTTCAGGTGCATGCGGAAAACCCCTCAAGGAAATGGAATTTCTAGAGTACTTCTGAAATTCAATAAAATGCAACGGAATAAAAAATACAACAGTCTGTATTTGCAAAACATTGGTAAAATAATTTATTAGTATAATGTCTGGATTTAATTTACGATTGCGCAACTAAATATTTTCTTCGCGGTAGACAGCAATGACTGTAAAAGACACGTGAACAGTACACAGCATGAATACAAAAAAAAAACGAATACGAATACGGGACTTAGGTCCGGACTATACGGAAGGTGGTCTAGCAGTTGGACGTTTTGTTGCGTTAAAAATTCAATTACCTTGTGTGCTGTGCAAGAACTTGCATTGTCTTGGTGTAGGACAACTCGTCATTCGGGATTGGTTTTTGCAAAGCTTACAGACAATTTGCGGCAAACAAATGATTATATACTAATCACCAGTAACAGTTCATTGATCTTGTAAAGGAATTGTTGCTACATGACCAGGTTTTGAGATAAATATCGCGACCATCTTTTTAAAGACACTTCGAGAACGGACGACCTTTGTCGACTTTTATTCACCTTGGAACACCCAAGCAGACGACTGGCGTTTATTTTCTGACTCGTATGAATAAATCCAAGATTAATCACCACCGAAGATATACACATTTTTAGAGTTTCCGGCGTTGGAACGGTCTAGCGCTTAAAGACACTAATTCGCCGTAGCAGTTTTCTGTTCTTCAGTCAACAAGTACGGAATTCTTCATGCAAAATTTCTTGAATTCTGCCAGATGATGCCTTAATCTTGCGATATGTCACATGTGATCTTCGTTGATCTTGCGCGTAGCCTCGACGTTTTCCTGAATGACTCGCATTTTTGGTGCACATGCCCTTGAATTTTCGCTAAGGCTAATCTGTCCGCGTTTGAATTCTCCATATCAATCACTTTTCCGGTACTTCATTGCCGAAAATAGAAACCAACTCGGCGAGGCATTATTATTACGATAATTGTCTTCGAAAATTATAAGAAATTGCGTGAAAATGTTGCTGTCAACTTTAACAGTTCGCTGTAGCTACAACACTACAGTTATCGCACTGAAACTTTGAATTTATGTTAATTAAAGATGGAGCTTAATATTTAGAGCTGACATTTGGTAGTGGCCTCCTCTGCATACCAGTACGCAATACTTAATAGACATCCCCCGTAGTTGCTTTCTATTTAGTTATATATCTAGATAGGATGCTTAAGCTACATATAATGAAGAACCGCAAAATATACAAGAATTACATAAGTTTCAAACCAAATTTGAATTAAGGAATGTAACCTCGGAATATTAAAATGCAATTTCTGTATTCTTTACGTCAGATAAGTGATACACCAAACTTAGATTTGAAGGTGTACATTTTTATCGCGTCATAAAAACACAGTAAGTTGTAGAAATACTGAAAGTTGATAGTGTTAGCAGTATTGAGTTGAGATTTCAAACTAGTACCAGCAGGTGCGTATAAATTGTATTTATTTTCAAATGTACAATTAGTTTGCTCATACAAATATTATTTGTTATAATTTTATTTGAAAACTGTATTAAAATAATAGGTCTTTATCCACTAAGGAAACTGCAAGAAAAACGTAGAAAATGCTGCTTTTATTTAAGATAGAGTAAGGCTAATCGCGCATGAAGGATTATATGACTGCATATTTTAGTCAGAAAACGTACACGAACAATAAAAAAACCCGAACTATTTTAACATTTCTATCCAGGCACAGATTCTCGGCCCTATTCCGACCGGCCGAATATAAAATCGTTCCTGCAAAACTTAATCTAAGTGCATTTTATATTAAGACACAACACAACATTTACATATACATTGTACGTAATGTAAAATATGTAAATAAGATAGAATACAAAGGCGCTGCTTCTAATTTTCAATTTTAATCTTTGCGCAACTATTGCAGTAATGATCGTTAGGAGTTGGAACTGCTTTCATTCACTGACGCTACTGAATTAATTTTCAGCCTTAGACTGCAACTATTCACGGTGCTTCGTTTTCGAATTTGAAGCGCTTCTAGAGCGCCCGCATTACAAGATTTGCGATATTGCGTTCGAACCATTAACACCGCAATGTTGTCTTGCTTCATTACATCTTATTTAGTATTTATCGACACGTACATATTTGCAAGTTTGTACCTTCATTTGTATGTTACCCAACATTATTGATCTGCGATACAGCAGCCTGTATTAAAATGTAATGGCTAGAACCGTTTTACTTAGTTTTTTCTGCGCATTAGTTTTCCATCAACTAATAACAGAAAAATCAGTCTAACTTCATAAACACCTTTTTATTGAAATTTACAACTGAGAAGTGCACCAAGCCTAAGGTATCTTTTCCAGAAGGCAACTCCATATTAAAAATTCAAAATATAAATAAATTCTAGTACAAAAAAATATTAAAAATGAAGAGGGAGTTAGAAATATTAATCAACGTACAAACAGAGCATGCAACTGGTATACATTATTTTTACTTTGACCATATTACTTTCCATGCTGTCGCATTTCACTTTAACTGAACGAAGAACTGAGCTATCAACTATTAGGCGCGTTTCAAATGGTTACGGAATCAGCTAATTAGAATCTGAACTGAACATTGAATAAATGAAACACTATTTTTTCATTACATTTGACATTAACAGATGATACAAGTAATTTGTAATCATTACTACCACTAACATTCAGCACTTAGATTTCTTTTTGCTAAGGTAATTAAGTGCACCAAATAAAATTTTATGTTTGAAGGGAGAGGGAGTAATTGAACCTGACCATAAAAAATCCCGAAAATGAAACTCTAAGATTACGTGTTCGGTTGAATACTTTACGAAATAATCAGTGCTTGAAGCACTAACTGGAGAATGGTAACGTAAAAATAAAAACATCCTCAGTCTATCAAATTTAACAGCAAATATCCTAGCAGATATATACGCTAAATACGACCCCACACTCCTTACAATTACAGTGAGTAAATATCATATTTGAAATTACGACATATGTTCGAAAAATAAGTTTCGTTACTGATTTTCGCCACTGCAACGTTAGAGTCATAGCTTCATGCATGCGTACTGAGTGCCAGTTACCTAATTCCTCTGAGAATTTAATAGTTAATATACATTCTATCTGCAAGAGAAATATGGAAGAGCTTCGTCTTATAGTACCTATTCTGTCCGGATGTTGGCGAACATTCTGGCTATAACACCTTCGTTCGCTGCTGTACGGAATGGCGATATTGTTGTTACTAAAAGCCACGTGCCGAGATTCCTTCGGCCTGGACCACGTTCGCAAAAATCTTCCCTTCCAATATGTTTTGTAGTAAACCGTATCTTCTTTCGTTTCTTAGTATACGATCGAGATACTCAAATTTGCGAGCTTTTATCGCAGTTATTAATTCGGTGCCTTTCGCCATTCTATGGCAGACTTCTGCATAAAACACGTGTTCTGTCCATGAAATTCTTAAGATTCTGCGATAATGCCATGTTTTAAATGCTGTTAACGTTCTGGTAATTGCTTCAGCCAAGGTCCACGATTCGAGTCCATCTAGCAAGAGGATATTTTGTTTCCGAAGTGTATACTATATTGAAATCAGCTACTGCTATGTAATAGATCATTTAGATCTTCGTTTTTCTTTTAAAGGGGTTTGAGGAAATCCTTATAAAAATTATATTCACCCTTTCCCATAAAGTTTCGTTTGCCGCCTAGCTATATTGAGAGGAATATTTGCTATGTATTCATTGTCCATCTGCTGAAAATTATTAATTTGGCCATCACCCAACAGAAATTCGCAAAACTGTAGATATGAAATTATCATCTGGTTACAATTCTCACTAATTTTGCTAAAATTTTGACAAATGCCATTTATAATTGCATACATAGTAATGTTCGGTCTTACATCTTACAGGAATTCATAGCTGGACGATCAACCTCATTTAGTAACGTTGCTACAGTTCGCCGGTCAAGTGATTAACAATTCTTTCTTGCGAGCTGTTGATACAGCAGATCACAAAGTTGTTAAGTAAACTATACTGTTCGTCCATCGTAAAGATTATGTTGTTATATTTGAATGAACAAAAAAATTTTGTTCTTCATAACTTATTTATGTCTCAGCAATTCGTTTCTATATCCTGCGCACTACAAGGTTCAAATCTAGACACTTTGTTTTTATAATCTTTAGTAGAGACTTATTAGTATCAATACCTTATCATACACTCAGTTATGCTGATGACATCAAAATATTCACGAATATACATACATATTTAACGTTAACGACACTTAATTTGCAGAGAAGTAAAGATTATGTTTTCTATTATTTACTATTATTACGGCGGTTTGTAAACAGCTAATTTTGCCATCTACCGCATCCCAATCTCCAAGAGGCTCTATCCCCAAAAGCCATCTTCCCTCAGTCCTTACTTCTGCATAGCTTTAATTCCTTTTTCTCAACTATTTCTTGATCTTTTTTTTCCATCTATGTACAGGCTTTCATTTACAAACCTTTTGTGGTAGTCTGTCCTGGTCCATTCTCCTTATTTGGCCACACCACAATAGTTGTTTCCGTTCTATTCACGCCAAATACAGAAAACTGCGACGTATAGCATAGGTTCAACCATAGTATAGCTTTCATTCACGATAATATCCGTCCACACACCCCAAACATGAGAAAGCAATGCCTGCACCTCCTAACGATTTTCATCTGTTTGCAACTTAAACCTGACTGTTTGGGCTAGCAGTTTGATGATGTCAACAAAAAAATTTCGTGGTGTACCTTAAAAGCTAGAGCTGCTAGGAAGAGATGCCAGTTAATTTTGGAACCAGCACATCAGAAATACCCTAAATCAGTTCGTATTTTACAGGTACCACGACAAAAAATACATTTTGTTGGACAGTTTCATACGTTGTTTAAACGGATGGTGTTTAACTTTCTGTAAATTTAAAAAGTTCTGTTATTTTTCCGACATACTGTATATGTACGTGCTGAAATGTTTTGTTCAAACCATACTGAAACTTTATCCAGGTACCGTATATTTAGGAAAGATTTCTCGTGCAGAGTATGTAGAAACTCTCCGAGATCAAGGAAGAATATGCAATTGGCGTAGCATCTCTTTGATAGCTCCCTGGATGATGGTAGTACGCGAGCTATTAAAATAAACTGTTCTTTATGGCGAACTCTACGAATAGCTCGTAATACATGAAAGAAATCGTTTCGAAATGAACTAGTATACGATAGCGATGACAGCGAAATCACATACGACCGTGCAGTATAGCATGTCGTGTCAATGTGCATTTTCATTGTTAACTGAGTACGCCAATTGTCTGCCAAAGTTCATTGTTTTCTATATCACAACGAATATAATTTTGATAAATATTGTATAGTACTGCAATATCCATTTTGTAAAATTGTCTTCTTGTACACATCACGTTTTATAAGCAAATGCCTTGTTAAATTTGCATTTTTTTATGGGAATATCCTATATACCTTTATGCATTTGAGTTAGAGCTTATTTTATTTCTTGCAAATGTTATAGTGGAAATACCCTAATTTGAAGTTGCTCAAATCAATAATATGACCGATCATATTTCACCGACCGCAATGCATTCATTCTGCCTTTATTTTATCAAATGAAAGACTTTGTACGAGCACCATTAACGTCTTATTGAATTTATATCAATGCTATTTTCATTTCATATAAAAATGCCTTTCTTCGCGTCGGACAATGGCGGTGTGTCTTTTGCTAAGACAAATTTCAATAAAATACATATTAAATTCTATAGATATGTAAACTTCTGTCCATTTGCATGGCGAAAGGAGTGTAAAAGATCATGTAGGTTCCGTGTACATAGGGCTTCTTATATTAACGGCATCTTCAAAGCAAGAACACCTAACTTTGAAATATTAACACCTAAACGTTATTTTAACATTCTTCTGGTGAAAATTTAACTATAATACAATTTAAGTACCCGATTGCCTACATAAAGTGGAATATGTTCTCCGGTGTGGATAAGTAATTGCATCATGCCGAATGTGAACCTACACCATCGCAAATGCAGAGCTATACTGTTTCTGCATTAGTGCTATACATACCTTCTAAAAACGGAAGTTTTGTCTGTTTTGAGAAATTTTTCACAAAATTTAACTATGTATATCTGTTAAGTTTTACCCCGGGGAGTTTGTTTGACACCTAAAAGGAGAAGTTTATAACGTTTTAGAAAAATGTAATCCTGTTTCCGTTTTTCTCCGTCAAATTTCTTTGTGGCTGCTGAAAAAAGAACAACAAGCGCTTACTTGTTCGTAAGTATTGTACACCCAGATTAACGTGAAGAATATTAAATTAAAATAAATTGAAACAACTAGTACAGGTTTATAATGCTTATTATTAAAAAAATCAATATTTAGTGGGTCCACCTTTTGGCTTAATTACAGCAGAAATTCTTTTTGGTAGGGAGCCTTTTACATTCTTCGGGACTTACAGTGTTCACTCTAGGCACAAGCGATTTCTCAACTCTTCTTTTGAGGTAATTGTGTGATGCCTGACGCTTGCGCTATATCTCTTGATGCGGTCCAGAAGGTAAATTATAGTTGGTTAATATTAAATCAAAGTTTACATTATAAATTGTAGAAAGTTACAAATGCTTTGGGCATATCGGTGGGTGCCTACTACAACATAAAACAAAAGAAAGAAATTAGACCTGCTGTTTCTTCATCCAGTATTTCAACAGTTCTATAATAGTCAAGACTAATGCCCAAAACATTTGATGAACGTTGAGAATTAAAATAGGGATTCGTAAAGTAATTTATGAGATATACAACGGTAGTAAGTTCATTTACATAATTAAATTTCAATTCTAATTTAATATATATTTATAGAGAAACATGTAACAGTAAATGTGTTACAGAAAGTAGCTGAACATAGAAAGATTTTACATACTAGTATTATTTCACTGTGACGTTTACTCCATCTTTTGTGATTCAACTTTAAAAAAGATAATAACCACAGAGTTCATATGGAGAAATATGATATTACAGCATTACGATTTTCCTTCCTAAGGAAGTAGAATGAAATATTGAGATCGTGTGATCGTTATGGCGATAAACAAGTGTTAGATGTATGTCAAGAAAGTTTGGACAGCTGTACACTATACATCTGACAAAATTGCATAAACCGTACAGAAAAATAATTAAAGGGTGGTTCGAACGTGAAGCAAACGTGGAAGATGTCGTTTTGACGGTTAATTGTGGATCAGAAGGCGAGATTGAAGACAGACTAAATATATTTTTAATTGTCCTATCTGATTATTTCTTTCGATATTGACATATTTTAGTTTAATTTACTCCATGTTATCTTTTTGCATATATGTATAGAAATGTGTTCGTTGTTTAAATAAAATAAAGATATATTTCGTTGTTAATAGAAGAGCTCACTATTTATAATTCTGACAGAATTACAATTTTCTTGCAATTTCCAACGTAATTAAATTTTCGAAAATGTGTCTCTATATCTCCGGTATAGCGTGCTGTCAATTGCACCATGAGGCCATTGAATCCAAGTCACCTTAAATCCCCCTAGATGTCACGATGCCAGTAGATATCTTGTAATATCTTACACATACTATATTATTAAACGGCATGTGCGTATTAGTTAAACTAACATCCATATTAATACCAATATTATATTAAAACTAAACCACCGATGGCATTAGTAATGATAAGATTACAATTCTTTTGCAATTTCCAACATAATTAAATTTCCGAAAAAATCGGTCTCGGAGGGGACTTGAACCCAACATCTCTATATCTCCGGTATATCGTGCTGCCAATTGCACCACTAGGCCATTGGATCCAAGTCACCTTAAATCCCCCTAGATGTCACGATGCCAGTAGAAGAGGAAAATTGTAATTTTATCAGTAGTAATGTCACCGGTGGTTTAGTATTGATATCCGTATTAATATTGGTATTAATATGGATGTTAGCTTAATTTATAATCCCGTTGGTTGCAATCACCCATGATTTGTTATTTAAATGTTGATTAAAATATTATATTACCAAGAAAATGTATTAAAGATGATAAGCTCAAAATTTGACAATTATTATTTTCCTACAATTCATTCCAAACATGGTTGGTTTACCAAAAATTTGTTTCAAACGCTGCATACGTCATAACCAATTATGATGTAATTTGCAAGCTTTCATGGTTTCAGCGTATGCATCTATTTCATTATACTTTATTTGTGTCACCAGAAGTGACAAGTATATTATTGGAAATGGCAATTTACATTTTTATAATATTATTTATAACATAAAGCAAGCTGTCAACCATACGAATTACATTAGATCAGCCTATACGCATATAGGTCATACACATGAATTATAGCTTTGTGATGTTAATATGACACTGCGTCTAAGCATAAAATGAAATATATACGTACGCGTTTAATATAGCGTAATTAAAGATCGATATGGATATACGATACGTAAACATGAAAATAACAAAGGCTCTCGTCTAAATATACGTATATTCGCATCATTTAGAAATATTTATACAAAAAAAAAACTGCGATTATGTAAAAATACACTGGAAATTAAGATACACAAACTGTCCCAAATAATATCTTCATTATAGGGTTCTCCTTTTATTATGAGAGGTAATGCGCTTTACAAGATTGCGTGTAACTCTTTTACAGTAGTCAACAGATTATATTTAGTTGTGAGTTTATTATATAAGATATTCTTATACAAAGTTTGAATATGTTTTCTGGTTTCCTTTTTCATCTTCTTTCTACCGACCAGTCAGTAACTCGTTTCACAATGAGAGTCCATGTACTCTTCAAACGCTGTATTCCGAATAAGTTACCAATCCATGTGGTGTTGAGTTTAGTGTGATACCTATGAATTATAATATAGGTTCAAATAGATTTTACCTGAGGGTAGCCTTTAGAATTATAATTATATCTTAGCTTGTTACTGAAACTCTAAATACGAATTTTGTCTGGTATAAGCTATTTGAATGACATGACAAATACTCTATCAAATTGACAACTAATACAACTAAAAATGATATAAATTACGGCAAAAGTTTTTATTGGAATGGACTACTAGAGCTAAAATTTATTTGCACGCTTTTTACAACCACATACAGTCCTTAAATTGTTGTTGTTGTTCTTTCTTTGAGTGTCAATATTCTAAACGTTTGTATTCGTTCGTTGTAAGGAGTAGTACGATAAGAATTTCCATGATACATATACGCAGAGCGGTTCCATTATCGTCCAATGAAGAACGAAAGCTAACCATGAATAAATTTTTGTTGTCAGAGTCTCTTGGAAGCAGTTGAATGTGTTTTGTCTCCTGCTTGAAATGATACAGGATCTACTATTCACACACATGTGATTCCTGGCGAAACAAATACAGTTACTTCTCCGTGATTTTCAGAAAATTCCATGATTTTATAAAAGAAAATTAGGTTCATGATATGTTTTGCTTCTAACAGGATGGAGTTATCAACAATATTACGTGCGGATCCAATAAAATGGCCTCCAAGATGCAATTAAATATGTTACGGGAAAAGTAAAGTGATAAGTTTTCGAACGCTGGCCTTAACTTTTATTATTAAAGATATGTTGGACTAAACCAGAATTAATCTCGAATACCTTTTATTTTAGAAGTTGCTAGAGATTAGATTTATTCTATGTACCTTGTATGGGCAAAATAGTATAAATGACATATTTTATTGTGGCAGAATTTCAAAAGAAATTGATGGAAAAGCTATCGAAATATTCCCAAAGGCGTTTGTATAAATTTTCGACGATATCAATTTACTAGAAGAAATATTTTCAATTTCATAATACATTTTTGGAAAGTTGATCAAGTGAACTTACTTGTTATCGTTCAGTGTTGCGTGAGCACAAGCACAAACAAGTTTGAAAACTGGTAACGATTCCTTATGCACAAAATAATTTTTCTCGGTGAAGTAACCTTATTTTATGATACCAGAAATAAATGCAAAGGTTATATGCATTAGAATAAATAACTTGAATATAATGAGTTTATATTCTTATAGAAACATTACTATACAATACTTTCAATACCTCTACTGCCTTTTCCTTTTTTGTGACATTTCGGACATTATCCGTGCAGTCAGGCCCTAACTAATATTAGAGGACATTCGAAGATATAACACAAGATTGTACAATTACACTTTTCACGCCTAGAAGCCCTTCAAAATGACCCCATATCGCAAACTGCCACGATGAGATTACACCGCAGAAGCATGAATACACAACGATCGCAAAGCTAAATCAGATTTCTTCACCTAAATTTTTTTGAAATAAAATTTGACACTTTGGTATGTCCTTTCTATTTAAGATTAATAGATATTGAAGATTGAATCGACATTTAATGTAGTTATGCTGTCATAGACATTACAACAAGCTCGATAATGTTTCTTACAATCGAAAAAGATATGATCCAGATCACCTACAGTATTGCACGTACTACACCTATTATTCTCAATTATTTTTAATATATTTTAACGAACCGGTAATACAATAATATCCATGTCCAAACTTAAGGCGACTAATGGTAGATGTGTATTTCCGTGGAAATTGAACCGTATCTAAAAGAAGTTGTCGATATACATTCATTCCATTGCTACCACTAACTTACTTTTTATTGATCTTTGACTAAAGAGATAGCGTCTTCTAATTAGTTCAAATTGCAAGTATTTTTTGCCAAGATGTTTCTGCTGCCCCCCAAAAAGAAGAAATATGTTCAGAGCTCGAGGTACCATGGCACTTAGACAAGGGTCGAAAAAGAATTGAAATTAGTTTATTATATATATTATACAATTAATAGTATATCGCAAATTGAAACTATTTAAATTGAAAATTATGGATGTTGTTGAATGGAATTCAAACGCATATATACGGAATATATAGTAGATGGAATGAATCGATAAAACTATTTACTTTAGTTAGAATTTTGCGTGCTGTACGTTAGCAAAGTCTACAATTACTTTGTTTCAAAATTACTTCACTCAGCGCATGCAACGAACGTTGGTAAAGTTAAAGGAACTTTAAGAGCGATAGACAAATCTGGGAAACATGTTTCTAAACTATGTTGAGAAATGAGGTTCTAACGAAAACTAATGTTTGAAACACTGCAGACATCTGTACATAGTAATAAAACAAAGTTTAATACTATTATTAATTTGTGGTTTCGAAACTTTATACTTTCTAACACAATCAATAAAAAATTCCCAAAAAGATACGCAATACTTTCGCATTAAATTGTAATAATTACCATAATACATATTTGAATTTTAATACATTTCATCAGCAAATTTTTATTCAGAAACCGCAAAAAAATTTAAGTAATTCGCAGAATAAAGAACGGCAATTTTCATATTTGCATAAGCAAAATTAAAATGTAACTTTGCCTCCATTATTGCGCGTATAGTAAAAAATATGTAACTTTTTTGGTCGAATCACTTCAATATCACCAATTAAAGACTTCTCGATTCTAGTTAACGCTTGCATAAGCTACAACTTTTTCAAATTATCGATTTAATTTTTTCCAATCATCCCAAAACTTTGTTGCCTAAATTAAGTTAAAAGCAGCAGTAAGGCTCTAAAGCAAAAATGCATAAATTTGCTTCGAATAGTATGCCAAAGGTTAAAGTGATATAATCACAAAAAGAGAAACATACTCTTTTGTACATAGAAGTGCGGATCAACCCCTTTAAGCATTAAATCCACAAGTCATCTAAAATATATTATAGTCAAAGTATCTGAGTTGGTTAGCATTCTTGTAAGTATGACAAACGAGTAAATTAATGATGAAAAAATCGGTTCGTTCTAAGTTTCTTTAGACAAAAGAAGAAGCTATATGGTTCAAGCAAGCAATATCTAAAAAACTGGCTTTCTTTGGAGAAGTATCATTCGCAGTTTGCTATTAACAAGGTAACAACGAAATATGTCTAATGTAGAAGCATATATGTATGTTCATTTGTTTTATAGTTATTACGAGAAAAACTGGGGAAACGCGTAATTTTCACGACAATCTACAGCAAGGGTAAATATGTACTGCACACGTATCACAGTAAACCCCACCCCACATAAATCAATTATCTATTCGAAACCCACAGTCAACCGAATTACCGACCAGTTAGTTCCGTTGCGTTCCGAATAGATAATTAATTTGTGTGGTGTGAAATTTACTGCGATACTTATACATTATACAACTCCACAGCACTTGCAATCATCGTGACAAATAAGTACGTATGGAATATTTTCAATCCGCTTAATAACATAACAGGTTACAACAAAATCGGAATTTGGCACCTCTCGGAATTACCATGTCAGAAAAATAGAAATGTAATAGTTTACAAGAGGATGCGTAAAGGAAACATATAGCGCTTCTAGTAATATCTGACGGTTAGAAAATATGAGATAATATATTTCACACCGACGCTGACAGAATCCCACACAAAATAGCATGAAACACATTTATTAACCTTAATAAATATACCATTTTATTATAGAAGTTAAGCCATCGTATACAAGAAATGAAGCTTTAAAAATAATAAAGGTGCAATCAGACTATAAAATGCTTCCATTTAGAATATATTTCGTAATGCCTCTTTACGACATTACGCGGTAGTAGAAGTTCAACGTTGCGCTTTAGCCACGCGATATGGCAACATATCATTTTAATGGGGATACCTCTTTCTTATTTTAAACAAAAGTATTCCAATTAAGATGAAATTTGCACACCGAATAAAAATGCATTCATTCTCTAGGTTATTAAATAAAAGATGGTCTACATGCAAACTAGAGCAAAACATATTGAAATATTATAATCATTGCCATGTAGTGCAGCTGTCAGGTAAACGACTCAACATAAATTTCTTATTATCGGATATACTTTTACCATAAAAATGCTTTAACATTTCTTACTTTGCCTTAGAATACTACTAATAATAAGTATTACAAAATTTTAACATTTCATAGGATGCAAGAGGCTGAAGAAGGGGTTAACCGTATAGTACCATTCTCATGATGTACAACATTTAATTATATCAATTGTCCCAGAATTATATTTGCTAGCAACAAATTCTTTATTTGGAAAAAGCAAGAACATTTCGGATAGTATGAAATCATCGATCTAAATGCATTTTAAAAATATTTTTGGTTTACAAACCATTAAAGATATTACCCCGCCTTTTTACTTTAAGTGAATCCTGTGCGTTCTTCGATGAAATTAATCCCTACTTCATTCTGAATATAAGAATGCCTCATGGATAAAATTTTAAATTTTATTTGTAATGTAAAAGGGAGATCCCAGGATGTCAATCACCGGTCGGTTTAAAACACAGCTTTCCATTTAGGAAACCTCGCGTTTAAGGTGTAGAATGTACCAATCAAGTCTCGACGATTTTCAGATTTTTGCGATTTACACCGTTGCTATGAATGAAAAAATAAATCAAATTTTACACTCACAAATACGCTTTCTGTACGTCTATGAAACTAAATATTTCTGACAACCTTATCGGGTTAATGAAACAAAAGTTAAACGAAAGAATAAAATCTCCCTTAGAAATACCATTTATACATATATACATACCTCATTCTCTTCGCCATAGCTACCCCAAAAAAATAATTTACATATAGAGCCTTAAATTAACGAAATAAAAAATTTTACCGAACAGAACCAAAAATACATTTTAATCGGATAAAAGGAAACACAATTGAAGCATGCAATTTTTGTCATATGAATAGTGAATTGAACAGAGAAGACAGTACGAACAACCAATTTCCAATCACTTCCCATCTCATATGTTCAGTGTTGCTTATTACGTCTCTTTCAAGGGTGGTTTTGAAACCTTTTTTAGCCATCGAAAACATTTACCGCCGGATAAAATTTGTTGTACACGTCTGTTTATTACTGATAAATTTAAATTACATTTCATCTGTTGCGAGATTACATTGCCAGAAGAGACTAACCAAAATATCGATGGGCGCTGTCTTCGTGTTAGTTTTTGATTACTTCCCTTACACCAGTCTTTTGCCATTGAAATTGCCTAACATTATAAAATTGTTGGTGAGATCATGGGATCGTCCTATTTTCTTAGCTATGGCTCGGTTTGAAAGCTCTGCCTCTTGATAACAATTTATTTTTGTTTTCCCTCTCGGCATTTTTATTAACTGATATGTACGAGGGCGACTTGAAATGGATTCATTGGTTGGCAAAGGCAACCTTTTACATGGTAACTTTCAAAATTTCAGACGTTTACTGCCAATAGTTGTTACTTAAGAGCGTGTTTTATGTAGCAAATCAGGTGGTTTGGCATAAATGGATAAAATCGAATTTCGTGCAGCGATAAAACACTTCTGGTTGGGAAAACGGGCAGGAAAATTCGATGTATTTTGCTACAGGTTCATGGCAGATATACTCCATCATTTTCGACCACCAGCTTCTGAGAGAGCGAGTTCAAACGTGGCCGCACAAGCACAAGTGACGAACCACGCAGTGGGCACCCAAAAACCGTTACCAACGATGAAAGGGTTGACAAGATTCATGATGTCGTGTTGGCCGATCGCCGATTGAAGTTGAAGGAAATAGCAGAGACAGCAGGCATCTTTGAAGAACGCGTTGGCCATATACTACACGAAATTTTGGGTATTATTGGCGTTAATTAACTTTAATCAGTGTAAGACATGTACAAATAGACGTAAAATATAATATATACACTTTGCTTATAATCCAGTCTCTAATAATAACTAATAACAAAAGTAGCAACCACGCCGTAATTATTTTCAAATATTCTCGCTACGTAATATGTGATAAACGCATTATCAACTGCATACGTATATCCATTTTTGCGTATATATCCGTACAAATCTATAATTAAATCTTATATATAATAACATATAATACAATATTTATTTTTAGCGCGTTCTTGGTTAATCTGTTTTCATAATTGAAACATAGTATCATATGTCAGGATGGCCGAGTGGTCTAAGGCGCTGCGTTCAGGTCGCAGTCCACTCTGTGGGCGTGGGTTCGAATCCCACTTCTGACAAGTAACTTTTTTATTCAACAATATCTAAACTTAAATGTTTAAAATTAAGGCTGAAACATCACGATTAATAATTTATAATTGCCGCAAGCTATTTATAATGAATTGTTTAACTAAGGGGTAATCCAAGTACTGTGCAGCATTTTATGTTAATTTTTTTGTAAGTGTATACTGACGGGTGCATATTTCGTACAAAAGTTTATGAGTGGTTTATGCTATTTGAAAACGGTCGTGAAGATTCCACAAAGTAAAAATCGCGCTGAATTGGTGTAAAAAATTCGAGAAATCATTGCTGTCGATGGGAATTTCACTGTAAGAATGTTGGCTGAACAATTAAATACCAATAGAAAAACTATTCGACAACTTTTGACGATCCATTTAGGTAAAGGAAACGCGTGTGGATATTTTGTTCCGCATCAGTTGAACAAACTGCTGAAAACGACTCAGATTTTCTTGATTGTATCATAACTGATGATGAGACATGCTGCTGTAAATATGATCCCAAAACTAAGCGCCAATCCGAACAATGGAAATCCAAAGGCGAGTTAAAACCACAGATTGCGCTTTCAGAAGCCAAGAATCAAGATAATACTGATCTAGAAGGTGAGATTGCTAATGGAGAATACTATCTATCTTTACATCGTTTGTGGCTGAGAGCTGTTCGAGTTTAGCGAGAATATCTATCACGAAAACGGCTGTTTTTATTGCACGATAATGCATCACCTCACCTTTTAAAGTTCGTGAGTCTTTGCCCAAAAAACAAATTTGTCTCATCGCCTGATTTATCACCGTTCGATTGTTTTCTGTTCCCAAACTTACAAACTGAAATACTTTATCGTCTGTGGCTACTTCATCCAGACCATCCACCGCTTCTCCCCAAGTTGAGGTCCTTTGGCTGTGCTCTATCTGCTACTCACTTAATAAACTCATATCTAAGTAATTGTAAATACTATGTTTGATATAAGGGTCTAGCACCCAGAGAATTCACAAGGTTCAATTTAGACCCTATTGGGTCCAATCCCTTCATAAATGATCTTTAGAAAAAATTGAACTCGCTAGTACTAGCTTGCGGTAATAATGTCAAATTATATGCACCATTCTCATCTACCAATTACATAATCTTGTTGCAAGGAAATTTAAGGAAAGTTAATTGGTACAACACCAGCAAGCTCAATCTAAACGTTGGAAAATGATGCATTGTATCATACAGACGTATCAGATCCCCAGTCACTGCATTGTGTTTGTCTAACGTTTCTGATTTCTTGTTGTTGGAGACCAGGTACTCCTTCCTATTATACGACTAATGTTAACATTATTTTAATATTTAGTTACTACTAGTTACGAGCACAGTAGAGACGGAAACTTCACTATTAATATGGTAATATATCGCTTTACACAAATCGATACGTGAAGTTTTGTTTTAGTGTTAAAATGCAAGGTGCGCCAAACTTTCATAATAAGATAGAAAATCTCATTCATTACAATATGCATATATAACATTTATTTTAGAAAACACATCTACTTAATTTAACCCTTTTCACTAACTTAGAACGTTAAAGAGAAAATTGAAACGGAATGCGAATTAAGTAAAATTAATGATTCGTCTGTTCGTCACTATCAAAGCCATCGTTAACAGAGTGGCGATTAGTCAATTTGAATGTAGCAAACCACAGGAACTGACCACGAAAGGCAAAGCGCTTCAAATTAAACAGCTGCTATATGTGGGCGTACGCTGGAAAACAACCACCGCATATATACATAGGTATTTTAAACGTTCTAATCGAGAAGCTTATTTAACGGCAAGGAAATCCTTATAATGAATGACAAACATGTTTCGTCAAAACAGATTCGCGTGTAAGAAAATGTAAAAATACTCCTATAATAAGGTTTGTGTTAGATAATAATAATCACCGTGAGACACATTCTATACTGTGTAGTTAGCGCAGTTTCCAATTTTCAATCCATATTATACATATCTAAGTCTAAATCGAAATAAACTTCTTCATTGATGCTATAAAGATGAAGATTTCGACAGAATTTTGATTTTATTCTGATTGAGTGTAAAAATTACAGTAACGAATGATAATAGTTTTATTATTATTTTGAACGTCTCGGTCGTTCATTGATAATTTGAATTTGGCAACTCAGGTGTCCTACGTTCGAAACCAACATCTGTCAAATACTGGGAATATTTTTTCGTGTGGGTTCGGTATGCTCCCGACTCTCCAATCGCTGTTGGGAAAATAATTAATGGTGCTTTATCCTTTGCGACGACGGGGTGTAGTAACAAAACCATGAAACACTTTACACACATTTACCTCCGGTTTAAGGCTCTAGCTTATGACTCTATTGGGCTGACCACCACCAAAAGAAGCTAGAATTGTTACTAACACACAATTGAAAATTATGCAAAATAAATTATACCTAGTAAACAGTTATGAATTAAGGTTTTTCTATCTGTTTCAATTGCGTACTTGATCATTTTAACAGAAAATTAATTAACGGCATACCTATCGTTTGGAGTTATTTGTTAATACCTCGAGAACGAATAATGATATAGATATATAGTTTTCAGCAAAACCATTGTTCTTTTAGACCCTTCATATCTCAGGAAGGAAAACGATGCCCTTTCATTTAATTTCTTAAAGAAAATTGTTACCATTCTTAACTGTGTATCTTAACTAATTTACTGAACATCTTTGTTGAACGTTACCTAGAACCATTAAGTCTTAAATTTAAATCTAAAAAAAACTGTCTTCAGAATAAGCACCGATTCCTTCAATTCACATAGATAGTATGGAAGATATACTGATTTCCGTGTATTCTACTTACCCAGCTCCCCCTACCTTTACAAAGGAGAGTACCGACTTAAACGAAACATTAACTTAACTTTTCACTACCTGGCTTGAATTTAGAACTTCTGTGAATTTGTGATACAATAATATATAATAGTATAATAGATATTGCCAGTACAAAATTTCCATAGAAATATTTTTCTTATTAACCATGGCAGCTGAACATCTGGAACTTAAAATGAATTGGCAGAAGTTACTTCTAGCCACCTTCATAATAATCTTTTGCCAGAAGTTCTCGAAATTATATTTTCCAATATATAGCCAGTGACGTACTCTTAGCAAGACACCTATATACTGCAGTATATATATTACATATCACAATGTGTGTGTGTGTGTGTATGTATCAATGGGAAGCTTGGTTTTTATAATGTAAATTGTAATTTTCCTTATAACTACCAACGTTTTTAAGATTTCTGAAAAAATATCAGTCTCGGTAGAATTTGAACCTCTGTCTAATGGTATGATATTCCGCCAGTATGGGAGAGGGCGTTTATTTTGTCAGACATTTTAAAAACGTTGGTAATTACAAGAAAAATTATAATAACGGTGTAATCGATACCAAATCATATCACTTAGGCTGCAGCATAATTCAAAAATAAAGGATGATGAAACACTTTTGTGGTACCAAGTACAGTCCAAAGCTATAATCTGAACTTCAAAAGGTTATGTCTTTTTTACTCAAAAACCTTTATTGTATTTTGTTTCTGCAAATCGATTCGTAGATGATATCTTTAGATATATATCAGAGCTATCATTCTTAATATATGCTTAACATCAATATGTGTCTATACTAACATTGACAAAAACAATATAGCACAATGTGTGGATTTACCAAAGTCTAATAAAAGGGTTTAATTCAACATACTATGGTAATATTTTAGATACCTTTGCAAATGTCATGAGCAGGTAAAGCTATTACAGTACTGTTTAAGGGACAAAACTATTCAGTCGCGCCAAAAAGATTCGCCACTGTAGCCACTATTGGTATCGTTAAGGCAACTATACGAGAGTTGCCGACATTTAAGACGGACATTATCCTGTTGGAAATGTAACAAGTGTTGAAAACGTCAAAACCAGCACGACACAATGTTTCGCCGACAAAATGACAAGTTCTGAGCCAAGACGATCCACTACTTATAATGGCAGCATCATAGTTATAATACCAACTCATAACTACAAGAGCAAAATCGAGCAACGATTAGATCCTATAGTCTATAAATAACTTCTACGGTTCTCAAGAATTGGGAGAGGGAGTTTGATCAAGCGATTGGTTAAGAGCTCCACACTATCAAAAAGGAAAAACAAATGATTGGCAAAATTACAAACGCTGACACCGAGACTGTATGGTCTCAACAAAATTTACAGAAACGCTGTATCATTTAAACCTGGGGTGAGTTCAGTACCTACCACTGGCACCAGCAAACATTTATCAAATGAACTACAGCCACACGTGGGAGGATATGCCAGCTATGCAAGGGATTCATCTTATTTGTGGAGAAGTTGAGGAACATATGGATAACTCCAGTTAACATCTTAGTGCGAAGTTGTTCGAACATTGTTTGAGAACCAATTGCTTCGCTTGGGATGGAATGAAATACAAGCAAGCAGATGGTGTAGCAACAGGCAGTAGTGCAATTGTAGCAAAAAATTTTTATGGGCAAATTCGAAACTCACGCTATAGAGCCATGATTACTGACTTTTTCGTTCATCAATTGAACAACCATGATGTGCAGGAGCTGTGATTTCAACAAGACGATGCAACATGTCACACAGCTCGTGCCACAATTGATTTATTGAAGGAAACGTTTAGTAACCGCATAGTTTCACGTTTCGGACCCGTGAATTGGCCTCCAAGATCGTGTGATTTAACGCCACTAGATTATTTTCTGTAGGGATATATGAAGTCGCTAGTCTACGCCGATAAGCCCGAAACAATTGACCACTTGGAGGACAACATTCGCCGAGTTATTGCCGATATACGGCCACAAATGTTGAAAAAAGTCATCGAAAATTGGACCTCCAGATTAGACTACGTCCGAGCTAGCCGTAACAGTCATATGTCAGAAGTAATATTTAAATTATAATGCCAGAAGATTATCTTTCGAATAAAGTAAATTTCATGTCAATTTAAAAAATTCATCTTTGTTTTATTCCATTTGAAAGTTCTATACCTCTATAAAAACACTCTTTATAAGGAGATGATTGCAATCCACAATCAATACAGTTTGTAGGCCAGATGATATCGGCGGATGTATGTGGCAGGAGAAACATTGGAGTCAATAATGAGCAGCACGATATGAAAGGTAATATAGTGATATGCTTTCTTCAATAAATCAGATATCCATAATGAAATATATTTACAGTCTTATGTTTTCGAAATAATGTAGTTTATGTTGCATTTATCTTTGGCAGAAAGCCTATTAAAAGTAATTAGTTTAAACGTGACGAATTACCGCTTTTAAAAGTATGTACTTTGAGTTAAGCCATTGTTGGAAGTTGAGGAAGTCTTCGCATTGTGATCACAATATCTAATTGTTTCAAATTTCGATTTGGAAAGACGCTGCAGTACAGAATAGGCGTAAGTACATGAAAAAAAAAACATTTTGCTTCCGCTTTATTAATCAACGTTCATAACGGGCATTCCAGGTTTCAAAATATAAAGGAAAATATGCAGGGATTAAGCGAATACGTGTATAGCAGGCGCTTTACCGAATCCACAGAAATATGAAACCACAGACCACTACGGTTCTCTGATACACTAAAATTAAATTACTTTCCCAGCAACAGACTGCAATAATCCAGTTTTGTTTGATTTAAACCGCGCACACGGTGTACTTGAAATTTCTGTAATTGATTCGCTGCGTTTGATACGTTTGTTAGTTGCATGCAGTTTTCGCATACTTTAAGATTCAAATACGAACGGACAGCTTCAGATTATGCATACATATATATTTACGTATGTCTTGATTTCTTATCTCTGCGCATACGAAATTTTGTACGACATTCAAAATATAAAAAACAACCAGGGGTGAACACGAATCCGGACTGACATTTTCGCATTATCTGGATTTGCGAGGGTTTTAACTTGTTATCTGTTTGTGTATACAATTGAACGTGCGTTACATCTATTTTTAAATCGCAAATAATGCTCGGGATTTATTTCTTTTTGTTTATCTACACGACTATCGCAGTCTGACTATACGAGGTATATAACTTCTTGCGTGAAAATTTGAATGTACATTTCATCGGAATGGATGGAGAAAATACGTAAAGCTTCAATAATAATTCACAGGATTAATAATAGCTCTACTGGCAGACATTTTTATAAACACACAAGAAAAAATTCAATTTCGTAATTGTTGTATATGGCTAAAACATATAGCGCAGAATTTAAAATATTCCTTGGTGGTAAATATAATTTAAATGATGTTCTAAGTAGCATCTAATTTTTAAAGTTTAGCACTATGACGTTATAAATATAACTTAATTATGTATCAAATCAGCGCATCAGTCATATTCGCATTCAAAATTATAGATTGTTCCTACATAATAAAGGCTGCATCTTTAATTTAATTAACGAAACAACAATTTAATATTTTTCCGAAATAATTTCATAAAAGTGTAATCGTCACTTTGAAGCAAATTCACTGGAACTTTCGTTCCTCATGGCAATGATTAGGAAGCCAAACCATTAGTTTTAGTTAAGTTCTTGCTGCCTTCTCCTCCAATTTTTTTTTGCAGATTCGAGCCGTATGTTTGGAATCACTCTCTTACTGGAACGCAAACGGCTCACCAACAAAACGGCTTCCACACGGACTAGCGTGATTTTGCAAAATATCAAGATACCCTTCTTTCCGCATTGTACCACTAATTTTCAGTAAATAACCAATAGCTGTTCCAGTAAAATAACTTCGAATCATAACACTACCACCTCTGTGTTTGACGGACGGCACTAAGCAGACCTCACTAGCTTTTTACCCTGGTCATCGACGAATAAAAACTCTGTTTAATCTCCGTTGCGTATCAAATAACTAAAATTTGGACTCATCAGTCCGTAAAACGGCGTTCCAATCATCCAACGACTAGTTTGCATGGTCTCCTGCCCATATTAATCGTTTTTCTAAGCAAGCATTTTAAAAAACCGTGTTTTGCGTCCGATATATCGCCTTAAACCCGCTAATCATCGCCTCTTGGCGGTAATAACAGAAATATTTGTTCGTCGTCGTGTATTAACGCGCGTTGCGATATCCGGTGCCGTTAGATATCGATCTCATGTCGAAGTCGTTACTATAAATCTATCTTGAGCTCCAGAAGTCACCCATGGCCGCCCACTTCGTCTTCTATCAAGATTTTGTCCTGTCTCTCTTCTCCGAGCCAACGTGTATACCTTTCGGTCAAATCCCTAACCGTAGGACAATTTCTCTCTTGGTATATCGTTCATCGCCAAGAGTACAAATATTTCTACGTTATTCTACAGTCAACTGTTTGCGTTTTGGCATTTTTATACTCAGCAAATTGTTACAATTGCGCACTGATTTCAGAAAAGTAATTCCTCACGGAAAAGCGACAAGGCGCTAAGGATTAATACCTTTACCACATGCACTAAACGCAAGTAGTTACTGCAGATATCCTATCCCATTTCCGTTAAACAAAAGTCGCATTCTTACAAAAGAGCAATAAAATGTATTCGGGTGAAATTTGTACCTAAATGTTTGTGGACTTTACGGATGATCTATAACAATTTTATATTTGTAAACATTAATTTATAGTAGGGATTAACGATTTCACGATATGCCCATCAGTTGTATTATTTTCAAGGAATTTCATCTTGCTCCCAAACTTATGGACGGTAGTGTATATGTATGTGGTGAGATTGAAATATGTATTTATATTGCCACGTTTTTGGGCGTCTATTTTTCTATTAGTCCAAATGAATATTAATATTTAAGAAGAATTATTTTTTTAAAATCTTATTTGATTTGAGAATACATTGTATACAACGTGTATCTTACATTCGTTTTTGCCACATCATTGAGGGCATGACAGAACCTCGCTCCCGTCGAAATTTAACATTTCATGCAGATACAATACTGATTTATAATTCATTTGGCATTCACTGAAAATAAACAGTCCGGGGAATATCAATAACTAATTTAATTACAACTGTATTATTTACCTAGTGTATAACATCACTCATATTAAGGGTCTATTACTTTCTCCTTCCTACGCAAAATGTCGTAGGACATTTATAACAAACACACTGTTGTGATTGAGTACGTATCCTTCTGCCAAATCTGCCATCATGCCTCTATTAGCACAATACAAACGAAAATAAGAAGAAAATAAAATATAATCGAAGCCATCGTGACAATCTGCAAAATCACTGAATGTTTGGATTACACCATATCAAGAAGACGTGTATGCGTACTTTATCCTTATCTTATTGCTGTAATTAAACAGAGCATCTTATAAACATTTTACGAAAACTCTAAGGATTGTTAACTATAGTGCAATGAATGACGTTGCGGTATTCTGATTTTTACTTTTACTAGCGCGCAGTCAAACCCGGTAAAGTTACTGATTTTACTGCATCTAATGCGGAGTGTACACATATAGATATAGAGATAATTGAAGTTATCATCACAGTTACAACAAAAACAAACTGCTTTCGTTTCGAACGTGTCCTTCTTGTTATTCAATTTATGTTAATCTTAAAATAACCTGTATTTACTTCGTCGTTTTCAACGTTCGTAACGATATTTTAAATAGTACATGCCGTATATTTTTGCATTTTTGGATTTTACTAAATTGCGTTGATGAAGCCGGGCATGCAAAACATTTCCTCTTACCACATTGTTTTTCCTGCGAATAATTTCACCAGTACCATGAGCAGCTGTACTTAGGAGCATTGTTATGTGTGGTAAACTTAATTACGTTTGAAATTGGATACACTTCGGTAACCAAGCCTAACTTCAAATCCCTCAATCAAAAATGTAGAGATGTTAAATAAATGGTCTTTGAAAAAAGCTGGAAAAACAATGCACAGTGCTATACAAATCAATAGCAGAATATTATCTGACACCAATTGAGAAATAGTAAGAATTACAGTAGATGTTTCTAACGTTCAAGGAGGTACCTTTTTTCAACAAAAATACGTAAAATCTCTCCTGTATAAAATAACAGTAATGCGCTATCCTTTTGAATAAAGCAGCTTGTGGAAAAATACTAAACAGTTGGACAGCGACATTCTCAGTAACCCCAATTATGTTACTTCAATCAAGATTTTCGTTAGAATTTAGACGCATTTCCAATTATCTTGGACTTAAAATTTGTTCAAATCTAGCCGTTAGTGCAGAAATAAGTGTATATATTTTCATTGAGATTTATGCGAGAGAATAATTTGCAATATCTCAGTGTAAAATCTGTACTATTTAGCTATTCGCTCATAATAAGACGGTTCTTCGTGTGCAAATCATTTATTTATACGAGCCAGTCATAGCAGTGAACCTACAATAAATTTCTTAATCGCAATCACTTCGCACTATAATAGTAAATAAATCACAGCTCCGCTTGGAAACAATATCCACTACGAAGGCGAATTAATTAGCTTAGGAAAGCGTGGCAATGCCTTCGTTCATTGGATAAATACCGTGCAATTGAAGTTAGACTGTCGAATTTCAAGTAGTTTATAATTTCTGCGCCGTTGCTGGCGCTACTAGCTGCTACGCTCCAGTACTTGCATAATATTTCAAACTCGATTACGTGTCTCCTCTCTGGGCGCCATCCACAAACATTTATTTATTTACTCGTTATGAGTTGCGCCTGGATTCGCATATTTAATTTGTGCTGATGAAATTTTATGTGACTTCCCATACTAAAAAAAATTATACCCGACCACATTCGCCGTATTCACCCCAAAAAAGGTATTATGCAAAATCCAAGTTCTGAAAATGAAGAGGTTTAGAAGTAGAATTAAATTGTGTAGGTACTTGGGCATTTTTCATTGGCGCAATGGTCAATTCCCTTATAAACCGTTTAGACTAACTAAGTTTTGCATTAGAGGCGTACAAAATATCAACACTAAATCGCCTACTGTGACCTTTTTTGTTAAGACTACAAGATTTCTCTAAACGAAATTACATCCAGTTGTCTGTATTACCACGAGATCAAAAGATTGCTGTCGTAGGCGTGCACCCACTAATCATGTCAAGTGGAAGCTGCAAATTGAGTATTATAAAAAATCATTTTAATTTTTCTACGAATTTCTTTTGTTGACTTGCCAATCTTTTATATCACCTCATTCCACTTTAATTCCCTAAGCTTTATTTTCAGCGTATAGGTTTTTTTTAAATTGGAATTGGATTTTTACAGTGTAATAGTTTGTGAGGACATCTACTACAAATGACCATAGGGAGATCCGTTAAAAGTATATGGTAGACTGGAATTAAAGTAAAACGAGAACTTGGAAGACCGACAGAAATATGGAAGGACGCAATAGTTTTGGCAATTCTAAGAAGACAACGACTAGCGAACAAAGCAATAGATTTAGTAAGATGCAGAAAAATGAGAAAGAATTTCGTGTATGTGATAATATATATACTATATCCACATACATATACACACCCATACCGAGCTATAGACATATATACAGGGTTCTAGTTGCACGTACAGTATCGAACCATAAAAATACATATCTTTAAAACGGAAGCAATGATATTAATGAAAAAACCTATGTAGATTTGAAAGCATACAGCGCAAATAATATATGTGAATATTGATGTTTCTGTTGAATTTCCGGTTAAACCAAAAACTTCATGAACCTTTTTATAGTAAATAGAAAACCTGTATATTTTTACATATTATAAGCACCTCCTTTTTATAAATCTATTAATGTTGTATTTCATTCACACGAAACAAAATTGTTTTAGAAAATAGTTACTTACAATTAATAATTGCGTCGATGGTCATATTAGTGTTGTTTAGAGTTGTAAATAATACAGAAACACTATGTACAAGTGTCCAAAGAGTCTTTTTCAAAATAAAAAGAATGGCCAGTCGGATGATATTTGTTGGAAATGCATAATTATGGACAAAAAAGTAAAACAATTTTACAAATATTTCCAATATATTTACAATAACGTAATATATACCAGTTTCCCTAACACTGTAGCTTCTCCAGATGTACTATTACTATCGTAATAACACGAGAGCGACCTGAAATGTTTCGGGAATCGGCTACGGATGGCGCACAAAAGTTGAAGTGAATTCATTGATTGTCAAGGGCAATCCTTTTTATGGCAACTGTCAAAATTTCAGACGTCTACTGTCAATAGTTGTCTAAGAGTGTGTTTTGTATAGCAAGTCAGGAGGTTTCACAAAAATGGATACAATCGAATTTCGTGAAGTGATAAAATACTTCTGGATGGTTGGAAAACGGCCACGGAAATTCGAAATATTTTTCTAGAGGTTCATGGATTTACTCCATCATTTTTGACCAACAGCTTCTGGGTGAGCGTTTTCAAACACGGCCGCACAAGCTAGAGTGACGAACCACGAAGTAGGCGCACAAGAACCGCTAGCAGCGATGAAATGATCGATAAGATTCATGATGTATTAGCCGATCACCTATTGAAACTGAAAGAGATAGTAGAAATAACAGGCATCTCAGAAGAACGCGTTGGCCGTATCCTACACGAAATTTTGGGTATGAAAAAGCTTTCGACGCGATGAGTACCGCGTTCATTCACACCGGAGCAAAAACGAAATCGGATGCCCGTTTCGGAGGAGTGTCTGGCCAGGATCCAACGTAATCCAAGAGATTTCCTCATGCGTTTCGTAACCGAGGCTGAGACTTGGATTCACTACTACATACCGGAGACCAAGGAACAGTTGAAGCAGTGGACCCTGCCGGGCGAATCAGCGCCGAAGAAAGCAAAGACCGTTCCATCGGCCGGAAAGGTCATGGCGACCATTTTTTGGGAACATTTTAGGTCGCCCTCGTGTTTATTTTTCATTAAAAGACAAGATTTGGAAATTTATTTCTTAAAAATTCTCTTCTAAATGTGTTCGGCTATTTTGCGGGTGCTCTTCTAAACGCATGGATGATTACATGAAGAATTGGCAAGGCCACATTAGGCGTGTGAGATGTTGCTTGGTCTTGTTGGAACCAAATATTATAATTAAGAACATCAAAATCTTGCAAAATTTGCTTAAAAAAAGTTGTTAACCATCTTCACATATCACTCGAAATTTTCGGTTTCTATACGACCTCTATCGTCTTCAAGAAAGTACGGGCCAAAAGTACAAACATCAATTTTTGGCGAATGAAGTGGCCTCTTATGCTTTTGTTTTAGATTTGTTGAACTCCAGTAACGGCAGTTCTGTTTATTTACATGACCATTAATGTGAAAGCGAGCTAGCGATTCGGGTACCTTCACTCCCCTGTTAACGATTATATTCCCGTGATGAACAAACCAATTGAAAAAGACTTTTGAGACACCAATTATGTATTATGTTTATTTCAATGTTTTAGAACAAAAGCAGTGTTTCGTATTTAGTTAAATTTTCCTATCAAATATGAAGTGAAAAGGATGTAAAAATCTTATAATAACTTGGTTTTTTTTTACTATATTTCCGCACTACAACAACTAGCTTATCCTACCATTTCAAAACTTTACTAACCCTCTTCATTAAATTTTGGAATTTATTTAAAATTTACTGACACATCCATTGAAAGGCAATAAATAAATTACTTAGATTTCGGAAACCTGCAGCAATATGTAGATCTCCTAAATACCAAATTAACACGTTGAGGCGAGCCTATTGTTGCTTTTTATTGGGAATATTCTAATTTGACTAAAAGCGATATCCCAACTTAGCATTCCACGTTTGACTTTTCTTCCTTTTAGTAGAAACATGTATATATATTTCCAAAAAGACAGTTTTCTTTGGAAATATGTGCGTTTCGTCTTAAAACGTTTCAATCTCAATTTTAATCAATTCTTTTTCATCTACGAAGCTAATTACTATAATTGATTATACCGACACAACTTCAAATTTAATTTCAAATTAAGTTAAGATGACGTAAAATGTAAAAGCATTGCCATCCCATCACTAAGAATGGAAAAGCTGTCATATCCTATTTGTTATTTTAACTTAATTCTAGACTAAGTTTTAATTTGTGTCGGTGCAACTAACCATCTCTCCTAAATGGTTAAAAAATAGAAAACTAAAATGTATAAAGAAGAAAATGATCGATATTAATTAGAATACAAAATCAATTTCATCTCTGAAACAAGAGCTTTTCGCTCCGGATGATGACTCGACAGAATATTTTCTGTCAAAATAAAATGCGAGTCGTTTAAGTTGATGAAGAAATAAAATTTAATCTTGCTTAAGGAAGACTAAATTTGACAAAAAAGTAACAGTTGTATTAAAACGTATATAAGTATATGCGCTTGCACCGCAAGGTGTATAAGAATCACAGCTTCTGCAAGACAAAGCAAATTCTCCAAAGGTAAATGTTTAGTTTGGTAGAATATATCACCCTTTCAGAGGGTAACCTAAACAAATGAAAAATTACGTAGCACGTTTATTAAGAGAAATTGGGGTTGTCGTAATGCGTAAGCTTGAGTAGACATAGGTGTTTTTAGGCCCAACACCAAACTAAATAATTTATGCAATAGCTCGCACGGTACTAACACATTAACTTATGTATTATATCTTTCTAGAACAAAAGAAATTGAAGCGCGTAAGAACAATATATGATATTCGTATTAATTAAGACATTCCACACTAACCACGAGTAAAATTTTTTGTAAGTTTTTTATGACATTCAACAAATATTTTCATCTGTTATAAATATAAATTTGCTGTTAATGTTTCTGTCCCATCAACTTACGATAGCATACCCATGTTATTAATATTTTCTTGTAAACTAAACATCGTACTGGGTGAGTCGTACAGTTTTTAGTTAGTTCAATACCAGCTAACAATTAGCACCTCATTTACGAGAAAAATAAAAACGTCGTCTGGAAGATTCGAAAGTCGTGTGATTTGCATAGTTTTTTATACCAGCAACAAGTCATCATACATATTGATTTTTCTATATTGTTTAATTTCTTGATTTCAAATAATAAAATAAAATGTTCTGCTTGCGACTGCTATACCGTAAGTATCTATTGTAAATAAAGTAACTAAAAGTAGACCCTATGCAAGACCAATCTCATTTGTAAGATAGGTAAAATATTAAATTGGAGTTCCGCATTTCTTTTTATCACCTTTATTATGTTCGAGAACCAATGAAAAATCTGAAGGTCACTATATCTTATTTATAATCACGATTAATGCAATAGAGGGTAGCTACGGTAACGTACGATTTTTTGACATCCCGTCAGACTTACAAAAAATTAAGTTAGAATTAAATAAATATAAAGTGACTACGTCGACTAGATTACAGAGGACATCAGTCGGCCACGAGTTATTCTTGTGCCCTGAACTTGTGGTGTCTCTTAAGATACGAGTGAAAGTCAGTAACTGGAGAAATAGTTAGCCAAAAACAAATATTATTTTGCAACGAAGTATTCATATACATTTTCACACTTATCCCATCACTTCATCAATGCGCTAATGCCTGTTACATAAAAATATTTGGGTTGTTGAATATCGTTAACACCTTCGAAATATTTGCCGCCAAGATGCTCGCATCCCAAAGCAACAACAAAACCCTACAGTATGATTCGCCAGTCACCTTCTCATTTCTACTCTGGAAATGGACTAAGAGTACTCCTTGAGACTCCAGATTAACAACCCCCACCCATCACATTTATTTCAAATTTGCAAATTTTGATTTGCTCAAAAAATGTGTACAGTTCATCTACCCATATCAATATATAACTTTCCCGCACGTATTTATATCCATCAAATACAAATACATACTGATATAATAAATTCCCATCCCATTTTTGCCGACATATTATTTTCATGCAAATAGTACACAAATGTATGTGTTGTACGACACATATTATGTCTATATAGTCGCGATTATCCGAATAAGTCGGGACCAAGACCACCTCGGATAATCTAAAAGAAGGCTAAAGCAAAGAAGCAACAATAAGAACGATAGGTGAAACAACGTGGCAAAAATATCATACATCAACTGCTTATAACAGGCTACTCTGCATAGTTACTACAATAATGGTAATCCGTCTAGAAATGTTGAAAACAAAGAAATCGCTTTCACCACACACAACGAATAAGTGAATAAGCTTATTTGATAAGGAACTTTGAACAAAGTTAGTTCTAATTAGACCGAATTCATGTGACATTTTGTGGGGATAAGTACAAACTTAGTTACGAAATGGACACCAGCCGCAGTAGCAAACAAATCTGGTAAGGTGATGTACGAAATAAATGAAGAAAAGGGTCAATATTGGATACGTTTTTCATATCAAATAATTTCAATCTTTCACAACTTTTCACATATTAATTTGTCCAGTTATTAATGAAACAAGTGCCAATATTACCTAATTAGATAATTTAAATATCCATGCAAATGAAAATTTAATAAACAATTCTATCGAAGATAATACTGATAGTACATAATAGAGACGTAATAGGGACAATCTTAGACTTACAATAACTTATTCTGTTACAAATTAGTAGTTTAATTTTTGCAAAGAAGGTGATATAGCATTACGTCATGTATTAATATTACTATATACGCATAACTGTATATATCAATCCATACGCTGTTATTTATTGTATTAGAAATATATTATTCCCTCCCCGTAGGCCACCGTCATTCCATAAATTAATCCTCAGTATTACGCTACCAATCGGGAGATGTCCGAGTGGGAAACGATTTAGACTTTATGCGACCTCTACCTACGTCAAAATAGTTCTGAGAGCCTTTCAACCTTGCAATATACTCAGGATGGAGACCATAAACGCGTGTGACTCAATGGGCTTTACATTAAATATTTATAATGGTACCAAAAAATATTTAAAACATTTTGTCTTTCTCTTGTATCATTCAATATTATCTACAATACTTTATGTATTCCACAACTGCAACGTTATAGTAAGGTTGAAATGAATTAGCAATGTTTCTTGTTCCAGGAACGTAACAGGCTGCACTCGAGCCAATCAATCGAAATTTGTGAAATGTTTTTCACCGACTCGACCGTACCATTAGCATAGGAAACAATTGTATTTAACGTAATCCAACTTTAGGTTAACCACGGCAATACATTAATTACCTTGAAATCGTATCATGTTATGTTATTTTATTTAGTACTCGGCAATTTTAAATGAATTCTGATTATAATGTTCTTACCAATGAAATCTTTGCATAAAATTTTAGACTGTTGCAACTACGCACGTATGCACTCTAGACATATTTTATACTTAAAATGGTTTCCCGTACATGATGACTGGATTTTTAACCGCTACACAATAAGTAAAAAGCTAATTCAACAAATATCTGCATAATGCAGTAAGGTAATTTTACAAGGATCAGAAAGAAGAAAACTCAAGCAATCAGAATAAGTAACTGCATGCATAAAGAATGACGTAAATATTAAAATTCAAATGCAATTTTATCACCTTGCTAGAGAACTTGGAACAATAGTTATACACAACTTTTATGCGGCAGGCAAGTGCAACACTGCATTTGGCAAGAAGTGTGTTATTAATAACAACTGCTATAAACTTGGATATAGAAATGCTATGCAACTCGAGGGAATTATACGAATGTACTTTTCTTATTATTTATCACCTAAATGTATCACTTCAGCTGGAGTTCTGCAACCCGCAAGTACCTAAATACCGGCGTCGTTTGTATATATTAATTCTTTAGAAGACGCAAGCAGGTTATTGTCCATTATCATTAGTTATTTTAACGGAGTTTAAGATAAGAGACTTTTCAGTGTTTTTCCTTTCTAGTTTTATACGCAAGACGGGATGATGTTATTATGTTTAATATTAAGCATTAAGCTCTAGACCTTAATGGAATACATTACAGTCTAGTTTCATCACGTCGTAACTATCATTATAACTTGCATATTTAAATTAAACGCTGCAGTTTGGATGACAGAAGTCCGCTGGAGAATGGTCCATATTAAATTCTAAGACAGCAGTATGATCGTTATCGTTGTTATTAAAACTCTTAGCGACCTCGATCCACACCATTACTACGAGAATTTCACTTACTTCAAACGTAAATAAATGTAAAAGTTCTAAATGTATTTGCTTCGACTGCTTTCATATTTCACATGAAGGAAGAAAAAATATTTTAACCATTTCAGTAAAATATTTTCATATTAGTCACATAATTAAATAATAACCAAATAACTTTTTTGGCTTCCATTTGAAACTATTGTGAAAATGTAGGTATAACTGCATTTGTAAATGTAATGGAATGGAGGCGTTAGGTATAGTTGAATGGTTAAATGATAGCAACTATAGAAAGAATCTGGAAGCGGATACAGTAGATCTTTTCGACTGAAAACTACTGTACTGCAACACAATTCACTTAAACCAATAGCAGCAGCAATAACTTAACTTTCGATAATGATTTCTTAAATGGATCCTAGATATTTAAATACTAGAGAGTTCAAGCTGAATAGTTATAGCTTCTTATGGAACATTTTATATATTCTAACTACAGTTATGTTCATCAATTTTTTTATGAACCTACACAGATACAAACGTTTTTAATATTAATAACAATATCACTTTATTGTCCAGCAGGAAAGAATCCAGTTACAGGACAAAAAGGAGGTTCTATTCACACAGTCCTTCCAATCGTTAATTAATTTAAAGGAGGTTCTAATTTAAAAACCTAGTACGTTGGATACCCAGATGATTAATATGCAGAACAAATGAAAGCTGCGCCTTGAAGAGCACTCCAAGATCACAGAAATTGTGTCGCGAAGTCGGTATGAATATACAAGAGGTGATGATTTTTTAGTATATGTTACTTTACAGCATTTGTCAAGATTCAACTTGAATTGATTGCGCTCGTACCAATCAGCCGCCACATCCAAATCGCGCTGCAAAAGAATAGAACTGTCCCTACCTACAACGGAATAAATTTTTAAGTTATCAACATAAACCAATGCTGGATAAAATAAAGTTGTAAGCAAGTCATCCATATATAATGTGAACAATAATGGCCCAAGGTTGGACCCTTGAGGTATACCAGATAACTTCTCATACTGTAATGATAGGTAGGCTTTTACAGCCAGAATCAGTAATAAATTACCTGTTTCCTGAATTGGACCATGTGATTGATAAGATATAAAAGAAAATGAAATAATAGGAAGAGTGAAAAAAATAAAGAAATAAAAAGGGATAGAAAAAGTTAAAAAACTGTGAAAAAAGAAAAAGAAAAAAGCGAAAAAAGAGTACGAAAAGGAAAAAGAAAAAAAGGAGAAAGGCGGAATCTCCACGTTTCGCCTCCGTCGTAGGAGGCTTCTTCGGGAGAAAAACAGGGGAACCAAAGTTACCGTGCTCTTCTTCCAAAACAATTTCGCTTCTAGGGTGGTTGACACGTCGAATTACCGTGACCTTCTTCCAAAGTGGTTTCGCCTCTAGCATGATTTACACGTCGAGTTACCGTGCCAGTTTGATTCTCCTGTTTCTTCTCCTAAAGAAGCCTCCTACGACGTTGTGTTGTCCATTAAATAAAGGTGAAGAGCATTGCAAAACTTTTCAATATCTTCAAATGATATGTTAGGTGGATGTGCACAATGCATGTCATACATAGCATGGATCAACAAAACAAGACCAGTTATAGATGTAGTATCGATGGTAACAAACTGGTTATGATGGGATAATACCAATGACATATCATCCCCTCATGATCTCCCAATAGTATAAAATCGTTTGTCACAACGGACCACATTAAAGTTAGGAGGAATTAACTCAGTTGTTGAAACAGAATCACTGAGCCAAGTTCGGTAATAGGGTATTCTTAATGTAAGGAAATATATTTACTTGAAAATATTTATTCAAATGAGATAGGTATTTGCTTATGAATGCAATAGACAAAAGAAAGTAGTAGATTTTTGGGATTTCATTTATGTGAAACAAGAGATTATTATTATCATTGTTATCATTACTATTATCACTATTCCTAAACATTTGCGTCTATATTTTTATATGTTTCTACTTGAATAAGTAATAGATTCCTTATACACATTTCGATCTTGTTCGAACTACCAACTAAATTTAAGATTAATTTCAAAATAATATTGCTCTTGCATATCAGGTTTATAAAAAGCCGAGAGTTAATTTTCAGAATACCTAGAAACAAAGAAACATAACGAATATTAAGTATGTATGGATCTATACATACATTTACCGATAACAAAAACCCGGGTTTGCAACCCATCTTTCAGGGTACATACATAGACATGAAGAAATACAGGCTGTAGTTTAAAAGCACTAGGTTACAATAGTAACTAAACAGTTGCAAGAAAGGTAAAAAGAGCTTTCAAGTAGGAAATAACAACTTGTTCACGCCATTTTTTATCATTTAATAAATTATGAATTTATGCATGCAAACATTAGCAAATAATTTTGTCGAAGATATTGTATCCAATATGTAATTAAAGTGTATAACATCAATTGATTTGTTTAATATTTAGAAATTCACATAGAACCAATAGTTTTTATCCTAACTAAAGTGTTATATGAAAACGTATATCCGCAAGGCGAAGTTGTCATTTAAACACAATATCCGCTTTGAATATGAAAATTTATTAAAACAGCTTCTAAGCTACTTACGAATTACAACGCAAGGAAAATACGATTCCTTTGTAATTTCCGTCGGTGTGGTAGGTTTTAAAGATTAATTAAAAATATACGATGACCTATATACCGTTTCGAAAATAATTTGTGCTTCCTTTAAGACGGATAATGAAAATTTATGCAACATTACGTCCTCAGGTTTAATATGTTAATTTATCGCCTTGTTATACAATCTTGGTTTATTGGCGTTATGCATACTAATATATTCAAATACAACGCGGACGCAATTACCTCAAACCGACGAATAGCAGATATCGAAATCTGTAACTCGTTTATCTCAAAGTCTAACATTCATCAATCATGTGTCTTCTGCTTGTAATTTGCTTACGCCAATTACTGCATGTAACATCTAATATTATTTATTGAAATATGACAAGATATGTGACTTAAATGAAATTCTCTTGTATCAATAAGTGAGCACTTTGTTAGAAAAGGTGGGGTGTAACTATTTATACGTATACTTGTAGAAGTGCATAATAATAATAACCAGATGTGTAGTTATATAAAAGAATACAAAACACACGCAAAATATAAATATGTGCAATATAATGTTAAAAGTTTATTTATTCCAGGTGTTTTCTTTTATTTTAATCAACACCTTCTGTGCTAATACTAACCTTAAAGAAACTACCCAATGCTTAGCACTTTTTCTGCATTTTTGGAAGTTAATATACTAGAATAATAATTGCAGTATAATGAGTGAAGTTTGAAAAACTAATGCAAGTTGTTCTTTCTAATGAAACACTCTCTATGTGACTATAATTTCTTATAAAATTCTGCCCCAATTCGAAACATATCATGAGTTCTAACTGAAAGAATTGGCTTCCATAATACCGTAAACGCAATATTTTAAAACAAATCCTGAAGCACATCAACTGAGTGAGTGAAGGGTGATTTTTCAATTCTTTCTTGGGATGCATTACGTTTTCGACAGTAAATATTCTAGTCACTACAAACAGACTGTAGGTTACGATGCGGTTATAAATTAGTTCAATACTCTTATTTTTTTGTATAAAACGCTAGTTAGTTCTCTGCCCATTTATTATCTCCAATAGGTTCTATTCCTAGAACCATCTTCCCTCAGTCCTCTCTTCTCCATAGCTTCTTTAATTCCTTTTCCCAACTTCTTCTTGGTCTTTCCCTTTTCTTCTATTAACAGGCTTCCATTTCCGTGTATATAGGATATGTATACAAAAGCATAAATACATTCTTTGTTCAGTTCTGAATCGAATATCTCAACATCAAAATATTATACAGTGATTCATACGTCTTCACGAGGTGACCTCGTGCAAATATACTTGGCGGGCGACATAATTTCCTTGATTAGATATGTACACTAGGGTGGCAGAATAAAATAGACCAGGTCATGCCGGACCTTCTGAAAGAAGTAAAAGGCTGCTTGTGCGCGAAGTGTTAAGAGAACCGCGAAAAAGTACAGCTGAGCTTGCGGCAACTTCACACAAAAGTCAGCGCACCGTTCTGCGATACCTCCACAGTGTGGGCATGTATAAAAGGGTGGCAAAGAAAAAACCTCTCCTTACGGCGTTTCAAAAACGGCGCCGAATGGCTCGGACAATCGAAATGCGAACGAAGCCCGAAGAGTTTTGGCGGTCTGTCATTTTTTCACACGAAAGCAGATACTGCCAATTCAGTGATAGTGGTCGTACGTGGGTACGGAGACGTTCGTCACAGCAACTGGACGACACATTTTTGCATCAGACGGTGAAATACGGCGGTGTGAACATCATGGTGTGGGGCGCGATATGGTATGGTGGAAGATCGCAATTGGTAATCTGCGACGGAAATATAAATGCGGCAAAATATATCCAAATATTAACAGAAGGACTACTACCGATATTCGACATAGCCATTTTATCATAAGAAGACGCAACTGTTATGGAGGATGGAGCACCCTGCCACAAACAACCACATGGAAAGAGGAACAGGAGATTCGGATTTTACCATGGCCAGGCCAATCACCAGACATGAATCCGATAGAGAATGTTTGGTACATATTTAGACAAATATGGCGAAACGACCCCGAAAGCCCAGCAATAAGGAACAACTCGTGGCAGCTGTTACAGAAGAGTGGTTAAATATTCCAGAAGACACAATTAATCGAATTAATAGATTCTATGCCACGACGACTCGCAGTACTTCACGCAAGTAAAGGTGGATCGACAAAATATTAGTCTAATTTAAAAATTTTAAAATATTTTGTATATATAACGAGAATAGTATCTTTTTTTTAAATTTGTAGGTGTCTATTTTATTCTGTCACCTTAGTGTATAACGCAACAGTATATAGTGAAAACAAGAATACCAACCAATGCAAGGTCTTGGCAATTTAGTGCACATTTAAAAAGCTTAATTGCACATAGATACATATGAGAAAACTGTGAATGTTCATTTATCAGGAAAACTAAACACAAACCACAAAACACACTATTTTTTGCATTAATGTTTACGTACTACTATTTTGTATTACAATATCATAACACAAAAGTAAATTAAATATTTTCTTAAAACCCAATAGCACTTTAATAGTATTTAATAAGAACACTTAAACTTGCGTCACACTACTAGGGAAGTAAGTTATACATTTTTTTTATCTTTATAACCACAACTTGGACAAAAGCACACACGTCAAATTAACTGCATCGACACCGATACTAAATCTGATTAAGTAAAATAGTATAAACAATAGCTTTTAATCAATTATTCGGAACGCAGCGTTTAGAGAGCATGTGGACTCCCATTGTCAACCGTGTTACCAATGGGACAATGCGAGTCCACGTGCTCTCGAAATGCTGCGTTCCGAATAATTAATTAAGTTGTGTGGGGTGGAGTTTACTGCTATACCTGTGAATTATACAACCGCAAAGTCCTTGCAATCGTTATCAATACCTTTTAAAGACAAAAGTAGAACACGTGATTTAGAATAAAACGTAGCCACAAATCGCCAGAACATAAATTTTTGAAAAGTGGCGCAAATAATAATAATAAGAAACTTTACTAATATGTACAATGTACAAAATAAACGAAACATGCACTGAATTAGTTCATTTCCTTTGGCGAAGTCCGACTTGTTCAGGTTAATTTATAAATACCTTCAAGTTTTCTTTTGACTATTTGCTGTAAAGCATTACTTTCAAAATTATTTTCTCCAGCATACTTCCATTCATCGTGTATTTAAATCCTGACTATGTAAACTATTTAAAAACTGATAATGGTCTCGCAAAACGCATTAAGTTCTCTTTCTGATAATCTGTTAATGTTAGTATCTTAATAATATATTAGCAATACATTTGTCTGCTCAAGATTGACCTCCGAAGAAAGTTCAGTATTATAGAAACTTCCTCTTTATTAACTTCCCATACCCATCTACAAACATCAAATGTAAAGCAGAGTATGAGAACCCAATCCAACTGGTATTATAGAGTACGTACGTGGGCCATTCGGAAAGTAAAGAACGTTTTGTTTTCACACGTGACCGCCTCCTCCCACCACCACAGCCGACCCGCCACTGCGGCAGCTACGATCCAATACCGTTGTTTACTGCTTAGCTGTGTGACTTCAAAATGTGTGACGAAATTAACGATTGCGCCAAGTGTAAGGTTCGTAGTATTATCCGCTTTTGAAACGCGCAAAAAGTGCGACCCATCGAAATTTATAGACAGATGACTGAGGTTTACGGTAATGTGATAAACGAAGCGATAATACACGTCCGGATGCAGCTGCAGTGACACAAGACTTGCTTCAGCGGTTTCGATGGTAAACTTTTCAACATTTGCCATTCAATCCGGATTTAGCGCCAAGTGATTTTTACTTATTCACCAAATTGAAGGATTTTTTGAATGGATAGCGCTACCAAAATGATGATGAAGTTAAAAAAGCCGTTAATCAGTGGTTCAAAAACTTGACGGCGACTGAGTATACAGAAGGCATAGAAAAGCTGATAAAACGGTACAAGTGCCTAAATTTGAACGGTGACTACGTAGAAAAGTAATTTGGGTATCTAATTTTATGTAAAATACGGTTTTGTTTAATTATATCTAATAAAAATTTCTACAGAAAAAAAACGTTCTTTACTTTCGGAATGGCCCTCGTATACATATTTACAATTTATACATGTTCGAGACAATCATAGTTGACCGTCCCCATATCTATGTCAGGCGAATTTGCTAGGAAGCAGGAACATACATATCTGCACTTCAGCAATGGTTCCTCATGCAGTGTCTTATCTTCCAACCGCCCTTTTACGGAGTATTTATACGCAGTAGCAAATGGAAAGGAGATCAAGAATTGCATCTTGTACGTTGCAGACATAAGACATACTTATAACGAATATAACAAACTATTCATATTTATCTTTACTTGAATTTATGGAGGCCATCGTATCCTATACAAACACGACCCAACAATACGGTCACTATATCCTACATAACGAACGGCTAATAAACCGGAAAGTGTTTAGACAGCTTCTTATGTAAAACGATGGCTTTCAAAGTTTCAAGTATAAAGTGTTTAAGTCGAAAAGGGTTATACATAAACCGAATATTTGCTAGAACTTATAGATGTTGTTTTAAAAGAAAATCAGGCTTTGAGGCGTGTAGGCTATAATTCCACAAACGGTAAAATTGGGCTCTAATGTAACGGATTTCTTTTTTAACCCAGTAACATTATTACTATTACAACTTTAACGTGGACGAATGGCAATATACCAGATATAATAATAATAATACCACATATTTGTCCAAAAGTTACCCAATTACAGGACAAAGTATAATACACAAATTTATAAATTATAAATGATGCAGTAAATTAACACTAATCCAGTACAGAACTGTGAAATATATCATCATAATGTAAGTTTGCTGCTCGAATGATGGTTACAACCGGTGATCCTAGAGAAAGAGAATAGAAATGTAGGAAAGACACGAGAAGAAATTCTTGGCGTGTAAAAATCTAAACAGGAAAGAAGCTAAGGAGAATTAATCCATCCATTTCACAACTTCCATATACACATCGCACCATGCATTTCGGGGCGGTGGCTTAAAGATTGAATATCCCCTTCGTTCAGTAATAGATTGTAGTATACACCACGCTGGGGAAAGATTTCACTTTCGTTAAAAGAAAGGTAATTCGGGAAGTATCTCTGTATCTTTTCGATATTGAGTTGCATATTCCACAAATCTAAAGTTTGTTTCTTCAAATGCAGGGAATTATTAAAACATTTATAGCAACGCATGACAAAATCCCAAGCTTCTTCATGCCATAGTACAAATATAACTTACACTTAGCGAAGCTCGAGCGGAAATCGAAGTATATCCCTAGATCCTTAATACTCCTAATCTTCGTCAAGACTTGACTTTCTATGGTATAGGTAGATTGTACATTACTAATTTTACGATTTTTCGCAATATTGAGCTTTAAATTATATTCTTTACACGAATTAGTTATAATGTTCAAATTATGCTGCATATTTAACACGTTATTCCAGTTTTTGATGCAGGAATGAATCTGCAAGTCATCTGCATATGCCAGTACAGTCAATGAAGAAAGCAAGTCACGAATAACAATGGTCAATTTGAACCTTGGGACACACCAAATGAGCGACAAAAATCTATTGATTTAAAACAACTACGGAATACATGGTTGATTCTATCCATGAAATAGGAATGCAGCAATTGCAGCAAATCCGAGATAAGTCCAAAGGCAGAAAGTTTTATAAGTAAAGCCGTATGATCAATGGTGGTAAATGCAAGGTTAAAATCGGTATAAATCACATCGACTTGACTCCGGCCATCCACTATTTGACAAATGAATTGCGTTACCGTGACTAAGTTAGTTACAGTTGAACGTCTACGTACAAAAACATGTTGATAAGAAGATATAAACGCGTTAGTATTGTGGAATATACACGAATTACTAATATTTTCAAAAACTTTGACAAAATTTGAAAAAATGTATATCGGTCTACAGTTCTCTATTCTAGCTGTGTCGCCCTTCTTAAATATAAGACACAGTAAGGTTCGTCGCCAACGCCAAGCAAACTCAGTAGTTCTAATTGAAAGATAATTGCTAACGGACTAACTAAAGTAAATCTCCCATCCCTTACGATTATAGTTGTCTCTGAGGAAAAGTGGACATAATTTTAATTAATTCCTCTTCCGTAACACCGGACAGAGCAAATGGGACTCGAACTAGAAAAATTTGTCGATGAAAAAAGAAGAACTAGGAACTATCATGGATGTATTGAACATTAAATACGCTTTTGCATTTATATTATACACATTAGCCATTACATGAAGCAGTTGTCGAGTTGACCATGTTTTAGCAACTCCAGTATATTGCGTGTAGGTGTGTAACAAAAAACTATAATTTGTTGTCTAGTTTTGCAGAAAAGGGACACCGCACATTAAATTTAGTAACACTGACAACGCTTAAAAGGTCTATTACCTCAACTACCAGCTGCTCCTTTTTCGCAGACGGAATCGTAGTTCGCTTCTAGCAAGTTACTGTTAAAATTAGACGTCAATAAAAGAAATTGGGGGATTGTAATAGTACAAATAAGAATACTGAATTACTTACAAACAAATTTAAGAAGATCCATTCTTAAGAGTCATTACTAAAAGCAAGTCTGGAGTAATATCACCTTAAGTTTATTAATACTGGCACAGAAACCTGAGTAATAAGTTTCAAAGCATATGAAAAACTTACATTCATAAACTTAAGAAAACGACAACAGAAAGTTGAAAAGATAACCCGCTCGTCCACGTATTAATATAAAACCTTTGGGAGGCATTAGAACATACGGACTCCGTATAAATTATCGCCCCTAGTGGAATTTCATGCCAACCGCCTGACACTCACAATCAGTTAAATTGGTATAATTGTAAAAACTAGTTACGTTTTCCTGTTTTGAAGAACAATCCCGCTGCAGTATGCTTGCAAAGTTCCCTTGCGAATTTTCTGACCAATATTTACTTGTGTTTTGCTTGTAAAATGTATACTCGGCCGACTCATGTAACTACGAGACGGTTTCAACCCGGAAACCTAAATTTTTAAGGTGTAAGGGTATAAGTGATGAAACCGATAGTAGGCACAAATGGAACGATAGCAAGCGAGTTATCACTATAGTGCATTATATGACAGATACACAATTATAATAGTCGAGTATTTCGTCTGAAATCCAAACAAATGCATCTCTACATACGCTTTAGTAAAGAGTCATGAAATTGAAAGCTATTTTAGATAATTTGGTCCACTAAAATTTCGAAGCAATATTTTCAATTTCAAAAATAGGTCTAACAAATAAAAGTGACCCTACATAGGGTGCGAATGGAACAGAATTATCCGCAAAATGTACAATCTCTTACAAAGTGGTCTTGTCATGCCGTATTCTCGCTTACTATGTGACAATGCAAATCAAAGCAACGAATAGGAATGATACTTCTTCATTTGAAATTTTTTAGCACTGTACTTGCGACTAGTAAGAAAATAGGTGTACAATTCTTAGAACAGAGAGTAGCGTACAAAACATTCCAAAAGTAATAGGAACATAAAGTAGCGATAACGCCGTACATCCCTTAACATACGCACTGCGACAAATACATATATCGTCAGAGGATTCCCTTCCCTTTTTGATGCTAACGGTGCGATATCTTATCCTAGAACCGACCTGTGTTCTATCTTCAATAGTTTTCATGATATACCGTCCTAATTAACATTACAATACCACGTGGTCTCTATGCGCAACAAAATTGAAAATAATATTAAATCCGATTTAGATATCAAAACACTCTAACTATGTATGAAAAGGGCTAGAGACTGTACCAAGAGTTCTGTTCTCAATGTTATAATACGAACATCGGCACGTTTTCAACCATTATTCGCATTGCTATTAGGGGAAGTACTAAACGGGATGAAAACAGAGTGCGCAAAGAGGGTCAACCCAAAATATAGAAATAATAAATGGGTCACTCCAATTATAATACTTAAAATGAAAGAAAAGGGTAGTAAATATACAGCCGTAGTTATAAGCAAAAATGTTTTATTATTATCAATTCCCAAATAAACTATTCATTCATTGAATATCTTTGAGCGAAACAGCATATATTTGTGTTACGTTTTTAAATACTCTGCGTACGTACAATGAGTATAGCGAACAAAATTTCTTTATGGATTAAGCCGTATCCTGAACTGGTAAAGGATGGCGACAAAATATTTTGTCGAGCCTGCAGTAAACTAGTAAATTTAATTTTACTAAAAGCTTTACAATTGTTTTCAAATTCTTTAACGTTTGATATAAAATGACAATTGTTGCTGTGGGTGTTTTGTGAGAGAAAATTCCTGATTGATCAACACGCTAAAACTCCATCACATATTGGAAAATGTGAAAAACTAAAGCGATCCACATATGTGCAGCAATCTATATATCAATGTGTAGCATCAACTTCACGAAACTCAGAACACGAAGAATATAATACGGATCTGTGTAACGCATTAATTTCGTCTAACATACCATTAGCTAGATTAAACAACGTTAATTTGAAATCATTTCTGCAAAAATATTGCAAAGATAATACACCTGACGAAAGTACCTTACGAAGAAAATTATGTCACATCTTGTTACCAGCAAACAATGGCAGAACTTCAACAATTAGTAGGGAATAATTTTATTTATATCATGGTAGATGAAAGCACGGATAGGTGTGGGCGTATTATTGCCCATTTGTTAATAGGAATTCTTCATGAAGATATTCTAGGTAAATCATATTTAATTTATTGTAAAGAACTTCAAAAAAACAAATAATGTGACAATTGCCTAATTCGCTCAAGAAGGTTTATCAAATTTCTTATCATCTATCAAATGTTGTCCAACGCTGCAACATACATCATAAAAGCCACGCAAAACTTAAAAATTTTTTATAGTAACATTATTCGTACTACTTGTTTAGCTCATGGGTTCAATCGTGTAACCGAAGACATTAGGAATCAATTTCCTTTGATTAATGATTTAGTTAGCAATGTCAAAAGAGTATTCTTAAAAGCACCTTTACGAATCCAATTTTATAAGGAGCGACTTCCCGATGTTAAGTTGCCTCCTGAACCGATTATTACGAGATGGGGTACATAGTTAGACGCTGCAATTTTTTACGCCGATAATTTTGAAGGAACAAAAAATGTAATTCTTGAAATCACTGCTGACTGCATTGCTCTACAAAACTGTAAAATGATAGTAACATCAACAGAATTGCTACAAAGCCTTTTGTATATTAAGTCAAATTATAGCTTTGTTTCAAGTTCCATTCGTAAACTAGAAACGCAAGTGGTGTCATTCTCGGAATCAGTCGAAATAATAGACGAATTTGATATGCTATGTAAGAAGGCTAAGGGTACAATAGGTAATTCTATATACGATAAATTTTAAAAAGTGATAAATAAAAATGCGGGGTATTTGAAATTGAAGAGAGTTAAGAAAATTTCTATTTCGAAACATATGTATTCTGATAGAAGACAAAACTTTCTTTTACACAATTTTGAAAAACATTTAATTATAAATTGGTTTAGAAATATGTTGTAAAAATTTTTTGTGCAATAAAGTTAATGTTTTAATTTCTGCTCTTATATATGTAAAAATTTTGCATATTGTCGCAATTTTTTGCATATATGCCCCAGGTTTTTTAACTTTTTTGAAAAGCAAACACGTTCTGTGTACACTTACGTTTAAAATTAAGAATAACTGATGGATTGTATCCAAGTATTTGTTAGCATTCTGCAATTTATATCGATTTTAAACTACTTAATCACTTGTCATACTTGTTATAAGTTTAGAAGTTGGCAGCGCCGATAAAGATGGTATGCTTATTACTCTTTGAAATTCCTGTGACTTATAACGTAACATGGAGTACTTGGCATAACCCCAACATTACTCTCCTTTTTGGTGCACTTAGTCGTTTAGTTTGGAAAACTCATGATGTGTACTAACGTTTCATTAAGTACTCAACTTTGTGTTCATATAATATCCATTACTTAAAGCGCATGCAATTTTCGGTACATTCCAAGTTTCCTATAATACGTTAGACGTAACACATATGTACACATTCTCAATTTAACGTAGTAGTATTTCGCGCATTAGGGCGCTATTACTCAAAGTGCTACAAGCGCGTATTCGTTTGGTTTACACGTGAAGTCGCTTGAAGTTATTTAGAGCACAGCTGATTTGTGACGTTGCCAAAATACAAAATGTAATTAAATCCAAACTTTGTTCCCCAATCGAGTTTCGTCTTATTTATCAATACCAAAGTTTAGGATAAAATTTCACCGAATTACAATGCACATAAATTTCGTATTTCGAAGTTGCGGCGAGTAGACTAATCTACATCAATTACAAAGTTCAGTGATTCAAGCGAAACCGAATAAGTCGGTAAAATAAATGTGTAATAATTGCAAATTTCTCAAATTAGAAAATCAACTTGCTTCTCTGTTCAAGTAAAACAGAATTTGTTGAAAGCACTGTCTTTAAACATTACCTTTTTGTCAACGATAACAATGACTTCGAAACGATCTATTTCAGATTCATACTTGTTCACTGTCACTACAAGTTTATTCATTACCAAATCGTAGCTTAACAAAAACTTTAAAATCTCTTATATTATAATTACTTTATATTTACTTTTCGCTGTCATTATTAAGTGATAACATTCGTAAACATGCTCGGCGTTTCGAATAAAATACAGCCAAAGCACCGCGAAAGAAAGAGAGCGATTAGTGAATTATTGAACCAGTATCCTAAAAGCTTGAAAGACGAGGCAAAACTTCAACATTTTTAATACAACGTAAGTAGCTTAAAAAAAGGTTTTTAGTGAATTAAAGGATCCTATCATTATCATATTATTATTTGTGCGTAGCTGTGTTTAGATGTTTAAATACACTGTTGCTTATAATTTGTTGATTCTAATGTGTTTGCTAGTTATATATGGTTATATTTTTATATGCAAATTCAACACCATTACCTGTAAATAGACGCATATATTAAAAATAATTTTCTGTACGTACATACTCACATGTAATTCACAGTATGGTTTGCTGTTTCAGAGAAACAAATTCAATCTAATGACAACAAATTCATCAAGATTCGCATACTATGCGGATATATTGTTTTACAAAGACTAGGCACCAGTTCCTGTAGTCACTCCGAACTATAAAATCCATTATAACAACACCCGAAATAGAATTGGAATAGTTCGAACATTTTAATAAATCTTAGTGCAAGTTAATACCAAATAGTTTATTAAAATTTTAACAAAGAGGACCTAATATTTTCAACATTTTAAAGGAAATATATATATAGTCAATAATACCCTTCTACCCATTGGGTGTCGGGTTAGATTAAATTTGCTTCCTAGCATTTCACAAATTTTCACTAGTCCTCTCTGTTCATTGCAGTTTTGTGAGCTACATCCCAAGTTTTTCCTTTCTCATCTAAAATTTTTCCTATTTCTTTATTCCAGCTAACTTTTGGCCTCACTGCCTCCTTGCTTTCCAGGCCTGCTTAACAAGAGTTGTATTGTCCATCCTTTGTAGATGTCCCCGCCAGGCTAATTGTCTTTGTTCTACATAACTTTCTATTGATTCCGTTTGTAGCTCTCTTCTGATTTGTTAATTTCTTATCCTGTCTCTTCTAGTTACATTTTTCACTCTTCTTCGATATTTCACCTCCAGGGCTCGGACTTTACTTTTTTCTCTCCGTGAAAGTGAGATACTACTTAATCTGAATCCTTGTCAATAACACCTTCAAATTTTCGATTATATTTTCATTTTTTTCGCTTTGCGAACACATAGGTGTGAATGAACATCATTCACAATCTGAACAAAATCCACAAACACATCGAATCATTTTGTAATTTTTCAATTCCCTCCGCTGGTCCATAGTAGTTTTTGCGAATACTTTCTAAATCACATTGTAATAGATTGCCACTCTCTTTTTTTAAAAGATCGGCCTAAGGAAAGTATGTTATCGGTACCGTCACTCGCAAACATTAAGAGTTTTAGAGTTCCATCGCTAGCACATTTTATAACTCTTTTGGAAGCAAGTAAGATAGGGAATGGCAGTTCAAACTCTTCCATTGTACGTACCATCACATTCACCACAGAATGTTTGTGCCGATTGGTTGTTTTGTCCACACACAACCAGAATTTCTTATCTTTCAATTCTGCTTTAATTCAGCTTTCAACGTAGTTACGAACAGATAGCATAAAGTTTCTTAACGATGTCCGACTTGGTAATGTATAATCCGAATACTTGCTCTAGAAGGATACAAATGCTTGTTGATCTAGTAGAATGAACGGTACATTACATAGAATAAACCAAACGCCTATATCAAATATTTATTGTTCGCTGCATCGTTTACCACGGATTACAGGATTTATACCTTTTAGGTAGCGTGCACACTTCCACCTACTGGTATCCGTCAAATAGTTATCGCACTTTACACATTTAATTCTATAGCCTTCGTATTCTAAATCCAGCATACTCGCTATTACGGTTTCTAGTTTATTCCAAATACGCCGTTTCCGAAACGTACTTAAATGCGACATTTTCTAAGTATGTGTGTACTGACAACCATTCACAACGACCAGTCGAATAATACTGAACAAGCTTGCTTTGATACGGGTACTCGATTCTCCGTGCCGCGCGCTTCATCCTCCACTTTTATCTCCGCACGGCACTGAACCTTGCCTTTCTTTACCGAGACTAATGATAATTTATACAAACTCAAGCATATAGCAATAGAAAATCGCCCTTGCCCATCGGTATTATTCAAATACTACTCTTCAAACCGCGTATTTCCTGGTCTATATACGTGTAGGATTATATTACTTGCAGACTGAAATTCTCTTCTGGCAGAAAATATAACGCTTCTCCAAAATTCAGGCTCATTATTAGTGTAATTTAAAGCAAAATAGTAACCTCCACAACTTTTTATATTGTTACGGTGCATATAGAATTAAAATATTAGAGAATTTCTCAATTCTTTCAAAACAATATCTGTTAAAACGTAGAAATACTGAACATAATATAATAATCTTATAATTCAATAAAGGTGCGATATCTTCATTGCTACGCTGGTTTTTACTCAAATATTACCGTAACAGAAACGATGAACTACTTTGTTCGTCCTTTCAGGGCCTTAGTGTAAAGGACGATATTTGTTTGAATCTTTTATTATACCTTGTGGAAATCTGTACGCTTATAATGCTTTCTTTATGCTCCAGGCAGTTTTCGGCAATCTTCCTCGAAGGCACACTAGAGAAAGCGACGTGTGAGCCATTGTTATTCCATTAATTTTTCATGAAATTGCAAAATGGTGTGTCTAATAGGATAAGTTACATATTAGAGCCAAGATAAATTCTGTAAACAGACAAGATAATACCCTTTAGAGGGGTTTTAGGAACAAAGGCACATTTAAAGATCAATATCTAAACGACCATACGTTATGAACTGGAGAAAATTTGCATGTGAAACTGTCATTATATTGATTTTTTAAAGCATCATATTATTAATGGCAATATTTATTTTCAAATTACTACTGAATACTTCAATAAGATTTCCGTAAAGTCATTTTTAAAAAACAGTCACACAATGTGAAATCCTACCTAGATTTTTTCAACATCAATTAATCCAGGAAAATAAGCCTTTTTAAAAGAAGAAATCTTATATGTGGTTCACACAATGACAACAAATGAAAAATTAAACACTTCAAAACTACTTCGTACTAAACAATGCGAAACAGTTTATAGTATTTGCCATAAACATTTTACTACAAACTTTGCTGGTATAACCGCAAAAAAAAACGAATTGCATTTGAATCAAACCCCAAATATCAACATTCTTTAAAAGCAATTAGAATAAGCTATATCACATCAACTCCGCCTAAAAAACTGCAATCTTTCAGGCGAACTGATATTTCTAGTTTGATAATTGTACCGATTTCAAATAGATTAAAAATATTAGGAGCAATCGAAATTCACTCATGACTACATTTAAAATGAGTATGAAAAAGCCACACAGATACTTTCCTGGAATTTGGCATAGATTCGTAAGTTTCTAATCACAAAACTGCTTCGTATCCATCTTCATATGATATATGCAGTAGGCCCAAAAACTCTGGTATAAAAAGAAGCTATCCGATACCTCGATGTCATATTCGATTCCCACTCAATATTGATACATTTATCAATCAACTACAAAGACTTTGGGTTTCGCTATTAAATCTGAAAACTACTTTACCAATTTAAAATAAAGTATTTCATTTCGCTTTTGTAACAAGTATGTCGGCTCTTTACAACAACGAAAAACCTGGTCTGGAACGAATTCAACGTCACCTTTTCGACAACCTATTTATGCGAAGTCGGATTTTCAGCTCTATTTGTAATAAAAAGCAAATATCAATACTGCAATATCGGTAAAAATGTGTGACAACCAACAGGCTCACCCGTCATATTGACTTACTTGTCACTGAAGGTTTCCTCCATGTATTTCATATATATCTTCTTGTACTTTCATACTTTAGTTTGATGCTTCTTGTGGTTCAATTTGAATAAATATGAGCTTCAAATTGTGAGTTGTTTTCATTTTTATGTCTGATTTATATCATTACATTTAAATTAAATTAAACAACTCAAATTGTGATTTTTTTGCTTTTTATTATACATGAATAATAGCGGTAATCGAAATAATTTATCTTCAGGTCGAAAGTCTAAAAGACATTTTATCTTTTTTCTCTTTAATATGAATGAAAAACACGAAAGATATTAACATATAGTAAAAGAATACTTGCTGTTGTTCTACAGATGCTGACTGTATTCTCAAGAAATTTCAATATAGGCAAGAAAATTTTACGACTTTAACGCTGGTAAAAATGGGCAACAAGAAAATTGTTAAATTACCTTTTCGTAGTATATCGGAAGGGATAGATAATATTTTTAAGGAATAAAATATGAATGTGTTTCACGCGCTACGAAACCTCTTGGGCAATCCCAAAGGCAAGCCGGATACGGAAGAAAAGTTGGGAATTTATAAAATTGCATGTGGGGATTGTGACAAAGTTTATATTGGACAAACGAGACGGGCAATTGGAAACTAGGTTTAAAAAACACCGCCGTGAAGATCTAAATCGTCAAATGTACATGTAAACGAAGTCAAGCGTATTAGATTAGAAAACCTCGAACTAATGAAGGGTGTAAGAGAGCAAAGAAATCGTTAAACTAAAAGGTTGATCCTCTCAGTCATCATAAATTGATGAATTTATACGAGAACGCACACGGATTATGCATTTGAGAAGGCTGTTTTTCAATCCCCTATAGCTCATGAAAACAAAACAAGTGTAAATAACGAAATTACTATTACCAAAAGTTACGTACAAACATGGATACTTTTATACATAATCACTGTGAAAATTGATAAATTTGTCATATCTCTAAACGAGCTTTCCTCTTTGCACAGAATGTTGCCACCAGTGAGTCGAGATGGTCCGTTATTTTAAAGTTCTAAGGCGTAGGTGTTCCGTTACAATTGTGTTTACAGTTGATCTTGAAACTTCAGAAAATTCCACAATGGTGGTAAACTTCCATTTTTCTCGAACCATTTCGTTAACTCGTTAAACAATGTCTTCTGATGCGACATGCTTGCGACCTTGTTCCTTGTCATCGTCAACATCTTCTTGAAGGAATCAAAATTACACTACGCAACTCGCGCTTGACGGGAGAACCAATTGTAACAGCCACATTTACATGACTGCAACTTAGTTAAAAATAGCGTAATGACGTTTCAAGTGGCAGATATTATAGTAGGGGAGATGCGCAGTCACCTTCTGGGCGTTCGTATGACTGGTTACAGGCACGCACGGAACTTGAAAAACCAGCCCTCGTACCTTTTCTTTCAGTCCCTAGTATTCCGTATATAGGAAGCTGTCAAATACGACTGACAAACACGTCATAGAATCAAATCGACATACACTACCGCTCAAAAGTGTTTAGGTATTCTCACTGACAGCAAAAATGTTAATAATATTTATTTTTTATGTACAGATACACGTACATGAATAAAAATATATTAAATAAATGTGAAAATTAAAACGTTTAATTTAAATTTTGCTTTCATCTATGTGACCTCCTCTTGATTTAATAATTGCAGCACACAAGTTTTGCCGAGTTTCTTGTGTTATTGAGGTCCAACTCGATTGCAATTTGTTCCACACGCCAGTAGCTGATGTCGGAGTTGATTTCCGTGCTTCCCGATCTAGTTCTTCCCATAGTAACTCGATTGGATTCAAATCGGGGCTCTGGGGAGGCCATTCCATAATTTTGAGTTACTTCCTCTTCTAAATGGCGTAAATAGTCTTCACATAATTTAGAAGAATGTTTTGGGTCATTATATTGTTGAGAGATAAAATTTTGACCCAAAAGTCAAATTCCGGAAGGTATTGCGTGGTTCTCCAAAATTTCGCGGTAGCCTTCCTTTTTTAATATAACGTCAATTTTCACAATGTCCCCTACACTAGTGCCAGCAAAACTGCCCCAAATGATGATACAACCTCCACCATGGTTCACGGTAGCAGCAATACACTCTTCTCTGGCACGTTCACCCACAGATCTTCTTACGAATATGCGTCTTCGGGTTCCGAACAGCTCCAATTTGGACTCATCCGTCCATAGGACGTTGTTCCACTCTTCTATGGTCCAGTGTTGGGTGTTCACGAGCCCATTTAAGTCACTTTTGCTTGTTTTGTTTGCGTAGTAATGGCTTTTTCATCGCAATACGTCCGTGGAGCCCGGCTTTCTGTAGGCGACGTTTGACTGTAGAAACACTGACTAGTGTTTGGCGACTAACATTTAATTCTGCGGTGATTTCCAGGGCTGTTTTGTGTCTATTTAATTTGCTGGTAACCACTATTCTGCGATCATCTGCAGATGTTGTCGCTTTTGGCCTTCCACTCCGTCTTTTATTAAGAAAACTGCCAGTTTCCCGATATTTTTTTACGTTATAGTCAACCGTAGCGTGGTGTATTTTCATTTTTTTTGGCAATTTGTCCATTACTTATGCCACTTTTATGGTAAGCTATTATAAGCGCACGTGTTTCCGTACTAATTTCTCTTCGCGGAGGCATTTTAAAAAATTGTCACACGATATTTCGCTCACGACGTGAATAGAGTAAATACCACACTGCAACTGACCATAGGTTACAGATTTCACTATAATCTTCTAGGAAGGTAATATAAACGTTATTATCTACAATCTAAAAGATGACTAAATTTACCCAGTAAATTCAGAGGGATTGTTATTATTGTAATTGCACCGCAATAAACAGTTTATGGTAATCCGACCAAGTGCAGGTAAATGATAGTAAACCTTATGCGATATAATGGGTGTTTATCCTACTGAACTACATTTTAAATACGTATTTCATTCTATTATAATGTTTTTTTGGTAAACATAATACTATATGAATAATCCATGAAAACAGGGGTGCCTAAACACTTTTGAGCGGTAGTGTATAAACATAACAGGGAGAATTTATAGCATCACAGAAGCGTGTTTGTAACCTTATTTATACGGTACTATCATTAACCTTACTAATAGACCTTTTCGAATTGAGTAAACCTGCATGTCGTCTTGTTAAAGAATATAATTTTACAATCTCCTACATGACTCAGGCACTCAGACCGAGTGTAGTTGTAAATGTTGTACTGAGAATTTTCATGAAAACAGTTCCACTTATTCATTTTTGCTTGCTATTTGATTCTGCACTATGACAAACCACAAGTGTAAGGTACACACGGTTATCCTGATTTTAGGAAAGTCGTTGAACATTCTTTAAATACTTCAAAAAAAAGGTTAAATATTTTGACTTACCAACCTCTTCACTGTTGCTACAGATATTGGATAAATATGAACCTGGTAACATGGAAAATAGACATTCTAACTTAACGAATAAAATTTCCTTTCAATGTTAATTCGATGCGTTTATAAAAAATATTCTACCGAAATAAGAAGTTCTAAAGCAATCCTTTCGCGAAAAATAAAATTAGAATTATTATTAGATTTCACTATGTAAATATTTAATATCTACAGAATCAAAGAAATAATTTTCATGTATCTACTCGATTCACGTACATTACATATTTATCTACACGATTTATTGCTTTTGTGTAGGACAAGAATGACAGAAAAGACATAAATCAATCAAGTAGTTCTAACGTCTATCTAAAACTAGACCGACGCCGAGCAAGTTGATTGACACCGCTTCCAATATACGTGAAGTTTTTAATTAAAGGAGAAGATGCAACGGCAAGCAATAATTTAACGTGGAGATGTATGGTTGTGCAAGGTCATGCGTAATTCAAAATACGCGATACAATGCTGTGCAGAGAAATCAATATGCCGTCAAAACTAAATTTCTGTGTTTAGCTTTCAGATATAATTTGTTTTATTTTTATTTTTCTTTCGTTTTTATTCTTTACGTGTATATTATGAAAAAGATTAAATTACTCGTCGCTTGGAAAATTAAAAATAGTAAAAAATGTGTAATAATCACCTATTAGCATGCATCTTTTAATGATATTAAATCGAACTTATCAATTCAATTGCTCATTTTTTTACAGTATAAAAGACTCCCTATCGTGTCCTTCGAAAAAAAGTGAGTTACCTAGTGTGTATTTGCAGTAGACTTCTAAACATTCGTGGCGTGTAGATTGAACAACATAATTAAAAGAAACGAGTATTGCTTTACAAATTTATTGTAGAACGAATTTCTTTAACGAAGCCAACAGAGCAGATGTTCAAGTTATCTATACTGGGATAAAACAGTAGTGTCATCGATACCATTGAAATTTCAGCTGACTGACTCTTAGCTTAATCTAACTGAAGACTACAAAGAAATATACGAATACAACGTGGAAAGTGAAGCCCTGCTATCGATATCGATAACATTAAGGTTAACACGGGTTAAGCATAAATTCTGTTATCTTCTCTTAAGAATACAAATTTCATATCGACAAGAACATTCTAGAACGTTGTGGTTGCGAACAATAGCAATCAGTGACAATAAACCCTTACTAATCTAATAGAAAATCCTTAGATATTATGTTTATAAATGGTAAAATAATAACACACACATCCTCCTTCAATTGTTAAACACTGTGGGATTTCGAACATATTTGTTCGGCTTTGTTTGAAAATGAACTGCGAACAAAGACTCGCATACATCTAGAACCATCGAAATACATTCCAGAACATTGGAATTAGAACAATAACTTATACATTAGTTTATCATATTAGAATACACGACACATTGTTTACTGCAATATTAAATACTATCAAACATATCGATATAGTATCTATCATTTCTTATTTGAAAAAACGTACTCTGGTTTTCGTGGGCAATGGAAAACCAACCGTCTAGATTAGAAATCGCACCCGCATCATGTTGAAACCCAACTGAACATGTCAATTTCCGTATTCAGCGTTGAATTGCGGCGCTAACACAATCTGAATATCACATCCTTCCATGGCGCATGCACTTACACAAATTTAAACATTTAAATTTATATGTTTATAACCTCTACGTCCTATTGGGGAGCGTCTTACATAAGACACATTGCATAGTATGCCAAAATACAGCCTTATTTGCATCAAGATAACTGGCATAAACTACAGGAATTATCATGATTTTATTACGCAACGATTGATGAAAATTTAATCACGGTCAATTCCCAGCTCATTTGCATAAAATAGGATTACTTGGTTCACCTTCGTGATCGTCTGGAAAGTCAGTGGGGGACCTCGATCACTTGTTCCTGTTATGTCCCATATTTTCTCAACACAGAAAGTTCCTTGTGGAAGAGCTAACTCATGGGTTGCTATGGCTACCAATGTTGTCTGTATTCTTCAAGAAAACCGCAAGATCGACTATGACGCGATTGTGAAATTTATAAAAATAACACTAAAATTATTATCTAATTTGGATAGATTAGTTGTTAAATATCCTTATTTATGGATTGTCCTTTTTACCGTTGGTCGTTTTCTGTTAAGCCATTCCGATAGACCCCTGCATGTGAAGCTCATTCCTTCCCTGTTCCTTCCTATCATTTAGATTTAAAATCCATACACAGGATGTGTTGTTTTGTAAATAATAAAAGTATATGTTTAGTAATTTACTAAGTAACGTGACGAAATGGGCTCTGATCCGAATGTAATACTGGTAGACGTAACAAAAGAACTGGTGAAATTATTGGGAATATGTATAGATCGTTCACCTAAAAGGTCAATTAGAAAAAAATTTGATCTCTTTTTGATGGTTTACCCATTACATTCCATTAAAAAATTGAGTTTCTTAAGAAAAACTATCAAAATGAACTTTCTGGCTTTGTAGTAAATACAAAAAGCAGAAGAGCGTCACATTTACATATTTCTACTATTACTAACGACGTTTCCGGCGGAGTCGGAGTTACAAAATATAATCTAGAAAAGACGTCCTAAATTTTAATGAGATAGTGCTGTAGATAAAGGTTGTATCCATGACGTAAGGCACCTGATATACTATAATATTTTAATTGTCGACGTTATTACATCCACATGCATATATTTTGTTCGGTAGTAGTAAATTATATAATATATTCTAACTAAATATTCCTTTATACTTTTATCTCATGAATTTGATTGAAAATATCAATTATTAGTATTTAAGTATATAGTTCTTATATTTTTACTTGTATGTAACTCGTTCTCCTAGCGGAAAAATTATTAGGAGGTAATCAACAAAGCAGAATACATCACTCTGACGGCAAGGAATCCGGAATATAAGTAAAGTATCCGCCATGGGGTCTAGAAGCTTCTCCAGATTGAAACTAATTAAGCTGTAAGTAAATTGCACTTCCGAGGAGGTTACGAAAGGTCAGAGTGCATGCAACTTCATAATTTCCGTAAATATAGAAAATAATGGTGTTCGTAACGGGCGCAATTTCTGGAACTCACGATAAGCTTTGAGGCATAATGGGTGATCCAAACAGATAAATTACGGACATAAAATCTCGGCAGGTTTACGTTGGCGCACATAAACACAAGAATTGTGAAAATTGATTTTAGAAATGAACATCGAGTTGAAATCCAACGCGTTATTTCAGTAAGTAATGTAGTTAATTTATTGCGTTAGATAGTTGAATGGTTAATTAGCATTAACTACGGGGAAAAAAGTGAGTGACGTTAAAGTAGTAAATCCAAAATAAGCCTTTGATGCAGTTGGTCACATATTTAGAACTGAACATAAAAATGATCGGTATTTCTATCGCACAGGAGAAAAAAGTTTACATCCGCAATCCTTTTGCGATGAAGAGAAGCACTTGACAAAGATAAAAAGCATTTCCGAGATACAAATATACTTTTACAGCATACTAAGCTCTCGACTAGGAATAGCAATTCATTGCGCGATGTCTTTCGTAATTCAAAATTCGGCTTACATACAGATTGCTTAATATGTTCCGACCTCTGGTAACGTATCTTGGGTCGCTTGAAATCTACCACAGTGTCATTTTAACATGTCGATAGCCGTAAGTTTTGTAGGCAGATTCGTACCAGATCAAATGTTGTAGAGCCTTCATTACTGCCTATTTGTAACAATCTATAATGATTCTTGAGAGAGAATTGGAAACAACCGCACTTACATCAGATAGGGAAATTTTATAAAGTAAAATGAAGACCAATTAGTAAATTTTCCAAAAAAATATTTTCTATAAACATCAAATGAAACGCGAGTGGTATAATTTTTTGAAAACCAGCTTCATTTTCCAATTCCGCCATCCTTTTTACGGTAATAGTTAATTACTGATATTTGAAAGATATAGTACAGTAAAGTGTTTAAATAGAAAATCTTAAATGCATAAACTCGCAATGCTGCTTCTGCAGCCACGATTTGTGGTTTAATAGTTGTGCAGTTTAACTGTGCTAGCTTGAGCATCAAATAGCAGGACCAACAAATATTGCAGCTCCAAAAATGGCCAATGAAATTAATGAATGATCAAAGAATCGATATCAAGGAGACAGTTAGCATCATGTGTGTATCAACTGAACGCATACATCACATCTTGCACGTAGAGTTGAATATATGTAAACTGCCTATAAAGTAGTTGCCACGAATTTTGAATTGTGATCGAAAAACCAGAAAGGGTACGAACGTCGGGTGATACTTTAAAGCTGCTTAACGAAGATCAAGCCGATTTTTATGAAGATTTGTTAAGGTTGATGAGACTTGGCTTCGTCACCATGTTTCTAAACGGAAATAGTATTCCTATCAGTGGCGACACATCATAGTAGTTCTTCCCCACGACATTACCATAGGAAGATATGATAACATCTACGATTTTTTGACACTTAAAGGAAATACTTTTCATAGATTATCTTTCAAAGAACGAAACTATTAATCGTATTATGCCGCTTCACTAATCGAATTGAAGAAAGTAACTGTTGAAAAGCGAATTGGAATGTTACATCATCAAATTGATTGTATAATATAGTACCACCAGGTATAAAAGCAATTAGAACCAGTACCGAATTTTAACCGGAATTATCCGGGTTTTGGTTTCCAACGCAGCAGAATGCAAGGCATAAATGATGCTATAAGTGACGACGCAAATATCTAGATCGCAGGTTTTTTCTGTACTTTTATTATTTTATCAACTTTCTTTCTCCATTAAGTTTAACTAAATTAAATTTATGTTGAAGTGGAAGAATCACAGTAGTCCTAACTCCGCCTAATTATATTTAATAATATTTACTTTTTTATTTTGATCTGTCTTTTATGCAGCAAAGGGAGTGAAGACGTTAATTGTATGAAGAGGATTCTTCTGGGCTATTTAGCCGTGGTCGGTTAGAATTTCTTCCGGACGTTTCGTTTACAACTGCGGTAAACATCTTCAGCGGCGAGGTCGAAGTGTTCGCTTCGGTAGCTCAGCATCCAATGATTCGTTGCAGATCTGAGATCCAATAAAGTTTTCGAAGTACCGGAAATTCTGTTTCCTCAACTTCTCCATCGGATTGGAATTCGCTCGAACGTCCGGTTGCTCATTCCACCTTCGGCTCGAGCGAATTTTCCTTAACGCAGTTGGTGGGCATTGTTTCCCGTCTTGGAGTAACTCACCCAAGCTTCCAGCTACTCGATCCACCTTGGCTTGAGCGAGTACTGTCCTCCCCGGGGTGGAAATGTAGTCTCAACCTCATCGGAATGCCCGTTACCCGAGCGTTCGTCTACTCAATCCACCTTCGGCTCAGGGAAACCGCATCTGCGACGAAGTGTGAGAGTTCCATTTCTGGATGGAGATCAGCAGGCTGGGTGCTCTGCTGTTAGTCTTGGTTGCCCACGAGTGACCGTGGGCGGGCGTGCCTCCATGGGATTTTGTGGTCGTATTCTTGAGACTCCGACCCCAATGGTCTACCACTCGGTCAAAGATGAAGTGAGTAGCTCCACTCCGGCGTGTTGTTGAATGGTGGTGTTCCTTACGAATCAGGGAGCGTTGAGGGCCCTTCGAGTTTCTTTATGTTGGTGAGCGCAGCGGTTGCCCATACGGCGGGTGCGTACGTTATGATGGGCCCAAGAACGGTCTAGCTTCCCTCACCCCACCATTAACGGATAGATGGTTCCCGACATCCGACGTCCGCGATCGAGAACACGGTGTATGTGGGCTCCCCAGTTTAGTCGGTAATCCAGCGTGACTCCCACATATTTGATTTGTTGTCGCCAGGGGATGATACCTCCTTGGAAGGTGAGTTCGGCTGGGTTGCCGTGCTTCCTTCTTCGGCGACCGCAGCACGGCGGTGCTTTTCTCCGGATGGACGGCGATTCTCCACTTTGCGTACTAGTCCTGCAAAGTCTCAAGGGCTGTTTGGAGACGGTGGTTGATCACTCTCGCGTTCAGAGATCTTGTAAAGATGCAGACATCGTCCGCGTACATCGCCAGGTTGACGTGCGCGATTGCCGGGATGTCGCTAGTGTAACACATGGGCTGAAAAGTCCCAGGCCTAACAAAGAAAACACGGTTTTTTTGGTTCAAAATTAGCTTTATTCATCAACGTAATCTCCATCAAGAGCAACGCAATCATTCCAGCGCCGCTCTAACATTTCAATGCCACTTTTGTAGAACGATTTATCTTTTGCCTCAAAATAGGCCCCAGTTTCAGCGATAACCTCTTCATTCGTGCGAAATTTCTTAGCGGCGAGCATTTTTTTGAGGTCTGCGAACAGCCAGTAGTCGCTGGGAGCCAAATCTGGCGAATACGGTGGATGAGCGAGCAATTCGAAGTTCAATTCATGTAGTTTTGCCATTGTTTTGATTGACTTGTGACACGGTGCGTTGTCTTGATGAAACAAATTTTCTTTTCTTTGCCATATGCGGTCGTTTCTTTGCAAATTCGGGATTCAAACGCTCCAATAACGTTATATAATATTCACTGTTGATGGTATTTCCTTTCTCAAGATAGTCGATGAATATTACACCACACACATCCCAAAATACCGAGGCCATGACCTTTCCAGCCGATTGTTGTGCTTTCGGGCGCTTTGGACGAAGTTCACCGGTTGCTGTACACTCAGATGACGATCGTTTTGATTCCGGAGTGAAGTGACGGATCCATGTTTCATCCATTGTCATATATCGACGCAAAAATTCCGGTTTGTTACGTTTAAACATGGCCAAACACTGCTCAGAATCATCAACACGTTATTGTTTTTGGTCAACAGTAAGCAAACGCGGCACCCACTTTGAACAGAGCTTTCTCATAGTCAAATGCTCATGCAATATAAAGCCAATACGTTCTTTTGATATCTTTACGATGTCAGCTAACTCACGCAACTTCACTTTTCGATCATTCAAAACGATTTTGTGGATTTTTTTGATGTTTTCTAGTGTTACCGCCTCATTTGGACGTCCACTGCGTTCTGCATCATCGGTGTCTTTACGACCACGTTTGAAGTCAGCAAACCAACGTTTTATTGATGTTTCTGATGGAACGGAGTCCCCATAACACTTTTCAAGCCATTGCTTCGCTTGAACGGTATTTTTCCCATCAAGAAGCAGTGTAAAATTAAAACACGAAATTGTTTTTGATCCATTGTTTTGAAAATAACAAAAGTAGCGTGACTCTTAGCACAATAACTCACAAACTAATGAATAGAATATCATGAAATTTTAACAGATGTCTTTTGAAGGTTAGTACTAACTGAAAGAAAGGTGACTGCAATAAAACTAGCGTCATCTATGTGTTAGGCCCGGAACTTTTCAGCCCATGTGTTAGATGCTGAACAGCAGGGGTAAGATGGCTGACCCTTGCGGTACTCCTACTGTAGCTGTCCTCACTGCGGACCGTTATCCTAGCTTGATTTTGAAGGTCCTCTTGCGGAGAAAAAAGTGGATGAGTCTGACCATTGCATTGGGGATGCCAGCCCGATGCATCTTCGGGAGTAATCCCTGGTGCCAGACTTTATCGAAGGCTTTGGCAACGTCGAGGAATATCGCTCCTGTGTGCTCCCGTCGGTTGAAGCCTTCTGTACGCAGCCGTTAAAAAACCGCTGTGTTGGTATCGGTACGTCGATGACACCTTTGTTGTCTGGCCCCACGGGGCGGATACGCTAAGTGTATTTCTACAACACCTCAATTCCATTCATCCACGCATCCAGTTCACTATGGATTTGGAAAAATATGGTCAGCTTCCTTTTCTCGACGTCCTGGTAAACAGAAACAGGGACGGTACACTGGGCCATATGGTTTATTGAAAACCGCTGAAGAGACCACGAATAGCCCGGAAAAATCCTCTTCATATGATACCGGCCGTGAAAATCTACAATCTTTGATAAAGACGTTAATTATCATTACTTCTGTTTTATAGTTTCTCTTTGTAAGTATGCTTTATAGTACCAATTAGCTAACCGTACGCTGTAGGTACCGTTGCTTACTTATCAATTCTTAATTATGCCTATTATAAAAGTTTCAAAAATTCTTACACAAATGTTGTACTAGCAACTCTAGGTTACTCCTGATGCATATACAAGTGCACTAAATCGAATGCTAATTTATTGCCACAATTATTCTGAGTAGTTCATATATCTGCAACAAACCTATTACAATCTGATTTATGGCACTCAAGTTCACCAACTCAAGCCACAAACAGCTGTGCAACTCGACCTCTTTTCACAAGGTGCAGTAACAGCGTTGATTTATAGCAGAAAAAATGTAAGGATTGATGAATTACCTCCTAAAACAGTTCCGGAACTGTTTGGATGTAAAACAGTGGAAAATCCGCTGGCTTAAAAATAATTTAAAAGATGGCGGTAGTAAGTTGTCTGCTTCAATAAGACAATTAATAGTGACGAACAAAATTGCTACTCAGAATCATAATCTAACATAAGATTACTACATTCAAACATGGGTGATTTTAAAAAGTAATTACGATCACAGTTTGATGCTGATCGCTATTAAATTTGCTAGAATATCGTGAAAACTAACAAAGTTTTGCGAAAGTACGCTTCATAAATAAAAATTACCATGTAACAACGTTAATATTACACAAGAAAGGTTACAAAAACAAAACATTTATCCCAAAACGGAAACGTTATAAAAAAGTGAAAAGAAATTTATAAGTTGAAGATATATATTATTATTTATTTTTATTATTATTAAGAGATATAAGATTAACATTTTTTAAATTTCCCGGAGAATTTAAGTTGGTAGTTCTGCCAATAGAGACCATATTTGCATGTATTGCTCTAAAAATTTACCAAATATGACCTTTATTGCCTGAACCACCAAGTTAATTTGCCCACGAAGTTTAAAAGAATTTCTACTAGCTGTGATTCAATTTTAATTAATTTAATTCAACATAAATTACATACTCTGAAATTATTGTCAGTTACACTTGTTCGTAGTCTTACTATACAATTGAGATAAAATATTTTATGCGATAAAAAATGTTATGTTCTTCATGGGAAATTTTAACATACTAGGAGAAAAATAAAATTAGGTACATTTAGAAATCATTTTATAAAAGTAATACTATAAAAGTGCACAAGATGTACGTAAATAATTCTATAAACTATAATGAGGTCTCATTTCCCCACGGATCTTTCCTCTCTTCAAGTAATGCCACTGAACACTCTGTTAGTTTCGTTACAATCTCTTCCAGTTTCTGTGTACTCATTACCTATAACAAATCATAGCTTAAATATTGCTTCAACAATAAATTTTACGAAAATTGTCTCTTTTAACCACCATAGATATTATACAGCCGATGATAAACACGTAATATGAAGTGTATGATGAGCCAGATTAAGAATATTCAGGAATTGAAGTAGTTATTTAGTATCTCAGACATTCACGGCCGTTTGTCATAGTCGTAACGGATGTCGGGTTTCCCCGTGTCACTAAGTTTCTTGTCTCTGACGTTTCGCGAACAACTGCGGTTCACATTTTCAAATGTGCTTTGTAGTTATTTGTGAAAGGTCAGGGACAAAAACCTAGTGACACCGGAGAATCCAACAACCGTTACGACTATCAAATAGTTATTATTAATTCTAATTTCTAAATGTTAGTAGTTTTGTTCTAACAGAAATCATAACTACTTAAAGCCAATCAAATGCAGAAAACACTTCCCAACCAATCAAATCACATCTGACTAGTTTGCGATTTGTATCAAAACAAAGCTATATTATGGGTATTAATAAGCGACAACCACGGTTCGCAAAGCCGGCGCCAGATCATGGGCGCCTAGAGAGGCGGGTAAAATTCCGATAATATGCGCCGTGTATGTCGATTCATTTGGCAATTTCCAGTGGGAGATTATATTTGTCCCAAAACTTAGATGTTATTAAATGGAATGTTGTAAACATTCATTCATCAGAAATATTAAATCCGTTAGAAATTCAACATAGCAAATCCCACCATTGCACACCAAACACCATACACAGTATTCATGGTATTTGAAGCCTACACATTTTAAAACTTTAGAACATTGGTCACCACGTACTAGTTTTTTGCAAAGTTGGTACTTTGATACCTGTTTACAAGGATTAAAGTGGGTCATTTGATCCCTAGGGAACAAATACTAACTGAACTCTCTAGAGAATTTATGAACAAAAAATAATGTCAAACTTGGCAAACTTTTATTACAATTTTTCAGACGTATTGATAGTAATGTTGGTGCAATTAATAATTATTGGTCTATTATTTTCATCAACGACGTTTGATGCAATTATATAAGATGAGGTAAGTCGTAGAAGCAAAACCTTTTTTTATAGTTTCATTAAAAAACACTAACAAAGTGTCTTCTTGTCATGGGTTCAAATCCTTGATAAAATACAAGAAAATCGTAATTTATTATTACTAACACCACCAAGAGCTTGATATTAATATTAATTTAAGATATTTATCATCTTAACGAAATGTGGTATGATGCTCATGAGTAGAGGCCGAATGCAAAATGCATATATTTAATTATAGTCTATATGTAGACGTATTACGTTAATTGAAGTTAATTAGCGCTAATTAATGATTGTATATATTGCATATTTAGGTATTTCTATGCATATTTTTACAAAAGTTGCATATATTGCATATTTAGGCTTTTTCTTATCCTTTCAATTAGTAAAGATTCCTAGTAATTCCTAATGTAGATCGACAACGGACAATTCTCAGAACGATAAATCTTTTACATTGGTTTCTCTTATGCTTTTTTCCAAGAACTGCATGTGTTTAATTTCGCCTAGCAGACGGGATGTAGTAAATACGTTTTACTATTATTAATTCCTAAATAAACTATTTATTCATTGAATATCTTTGAGCGAAACAGCATGTAGTTGTGTTGCGTTTTTAAATACTGTGCGTACAATGGGTATAGCGAACAAAATTTCTTTATGGATTAAGTCGTATTCTGAACCGGTAAAGGATGGCGACAAAATATTTTGTCGAGCCTGCAGTAAACTGGTAAGTTTAATTTTACTAAAAGCTTTACAATTGTTTCTAAATTCTTTAACGTTTGATATAAAATGACAATTGCTGTTGTAGGTGTCTTGTGAGAGAAAATTCCTGATTGATCAACACGCTAAAACTCCATCACATATTGGAAAATGTGAAAAACTAAAACGATCCGCATGTGTGCAGCAATCAATATATCAATGTGTATGAACTTCACGAAACTCAGAACAAGAAGAATATAATACGGATCTGTTTAACGCATTAATTTCGTCTAACATACAACATAGCTAGAGTAAACAATGTTAATTTGAAATCATTTTTGCAAAAATATACCTAACATAATATACCCGACGAAAGTACCTTACGAAAAAATTGTCACATCTTGTTACCAGCAAACAATGGCAGAATTTCAACAATTGGTAGGGAATAATTTTATTTATATCATGGTAGATGAAAGTACGGATAAGTGTGGCCGTTATATTGCCCATTTGTTAATAGGAATTCTTCATGAAGATATTGTAGGTAAATCATATTTAATTTATTGTAAAGAATTTCAAAAAACAAATAATGCGACAATTGCCCAATTCGTTCAAGAAGGTTTATCAAATTACTTTTTACCTGGAAGTATACCTTGTGAAAAAATTTCACTAATGTTGTCCGACGCTGCACCATATATGATAAAAGCCGCGCAAAATTTAAAAATTTTTTATAGCAACATTATTCATACCACTTGTTTAGCTCATGGATTCAATCGTGTAGCCGAAGTCATTAGGAATTAATTTGCTTTGATTAATGATTTAATTAGCAATGTCAAAAAAGTATTTTTAAAAGCCCCTTTATGAATCTAATTTTATAGAGGGACTTCCCGGTGTTACGTTGCCTTCTGAACCGATTATTACGAGATGGACTACATGGTTAGACGCTGTAATTTTTTACGCCGATAATTTTGAAGGAATAGAAAATGTAATTCTTGAAATCACTGCTGACTGCATTGCTCTAGAAAACTGTAAAAAGATAGTAACATCAACAGAATTGCTATAAAACCTTTTGTATATTAGGTCAAATTATAGCTTTGTTTCAAGTTCCATTCGTAAACTAGAAACGCAAGTGATGTCATTCTCGGAATCAGTCAAAATAATAGACGAATTTGATATGCTATGTAAGAAGGTTAAGGGTACAATAGGTAATTCTGTATACGATAAATTTTAAAAAGTGATAAATAAAAATGCAGGGTATTTGAAATTGAAGAAAGTTAAGAAAATTTCTATTTCGAAACATATGTATTCTGATACAAGACAAAACTTTCTTTTACACAATTTTGAAAAACATTTAAATATAAATTGGTTTAGAAATGTTTTAAAAAAATTTTGTGCAATAAAGTTAATGTTTAAATTTCTACCCTTATTTATTTTATGTAAAAATTTTGCATTGTCGCAATTTGTTTGCATATATGCCTCAGGTTTATGCATATTTTCTCAAAAATCGATGCATATATATGCGCATATATTCCAGTTTTTCTTTGCATGTAATCCGGTCTCTAGTAATCACATACAACAATTAGATGGATTACTAGAAAGGTACTGTACTTTATAGTCCAGTACATCACATGCACTCTATTTATGTGGAATGCTGTATAGAGAGCTATAAATATTAAAATTTAAAACGGGAAATCTCGGTGGTAAACCGTAATCAACGAGTCGTAGATCATATTTGATGTATTACTTAAATATGCAAAACGCTTAATTTTTATTGAAAGTGCTTTAAGTAAATAATGCACTACCTATATCTAAAGCATCGCATCGAAACATTATCGAAGATGATGCCATATGATCGATTAAATTTACCCTCTAGCAAGCCATGAAATTTTTCCTCGTTAAACTTAAGTTTGTAGAATAACTAAACGTGTAGAATTCTGTGGCGTTAATGACAGCGCTTAATGGCTTGCTAGAGGGTAAATTTATTTGATCACGTAGTAGCAATTGCATTATAAATTTACATCGCGTCCACGTCTACCACAAACGTTGTATGTGAGTGTAAATAATCAAGTTAGCATACGCATCCGCAAAAAATTTAAGCAGAAACGCCATATATATTTACCTTGTACAATCGATATTTTTTTGATGCCAAAATGTCAGCTAATTGAACACATTCGTTTAGTAATTTTGATTCGAAAAGTACGGTGTAAAGTAAGAGAACACATTCGGGTATACATGTCGATCTTAGGTAATCTGCTTCCACGGCACCAGTCAACCAGCCGCCTTCAGGAAATAATAAGACATTATATAAGAGTGTTTTTGCAGATTTAGCCAGGTGCGAGATAGTTAACTTCCATCTCTCGGTTTCAGCTTTAAACTGCGACATTCTATGTTGATAAGCTACTTTTTCCGTCAAATGTGCATCTTCTGAAATGCTCTCTGGTGGCATTGGTTTGGATTTGAAATGCTTAAACCAAACATTAAACGCTTCCTGCGCATCCAAGTATGACTTGTAGCTTAAATGTTCTTTAACAGCTTGCTTAATATTTTCCGCAACTTCTCCTTCCGCTAATATTTTATCGATACTATCGGATGGAATTTTATTAAAGATCAACTGAGCTGCATCTAGCTTGCCAGACATTAAAAATGTACATATCAACGCATTGCTCTGTATAACCGCCTCCGATCTATGCTGTTCATAGAATAGTAACCAATCTATCGCGGAAATCTTATATTCATCATCGGATGTAAGTCTTTGCTGTAATATATACAATATATTATAGAGAAAACGTTTGAAAGAACGTGGGATACGTACCTGTAAAGTAGCATCCAGCATTTGGATCGGTTTACTTCTGATACTTTCGACAACAGACCTAGTAATGGAATCAACATCGAGCCCACAATTTTCTGCGTACTTCAGAGAGTCTAATCTTTCATTATCATCGGTTACTTTTTCTAGATACGCAGAATATAACTGCACTTGCTTAGAGGAGCTCATTTTGCTGACATAAAAGGCCACCAGTTGAGCATCATCCATTTGACTTAATCGTTGTATGTATCTAAAACATATAATATTAAAGTTGTACGGTAGATATTACTAATGAATAACGACGTATGCTTTTCAGAGAAAGTAGAATTTTTATTTACAAGTAAATTTTCATAAAATATTGATACATGCACCTACGTTTCCAATATTTTCTCAACTGTATCTTTCTTATGGAATCTGCCAATTTGATCCATGAATAAAACCAGATGAGTCGCCAATCTAACAAATTGTGTCGATACATCGCTTTCGCTAACGTATCTTTCCAATTCTCTAAATAATTCTGATATTTCGTCTAGTATTAAATGCTTCTGGATAACATGTTCAGGTTTGTGAGCTTGAATACTGACGGCTTCATTATTCGACGCATCCAACATACCGAAAATATCATTTAGCGACATTCTAAAAATTAAATATCAAATTATTATTAACATATATGTTAATGATTAGCAAATACGCATAAGCTATCTGCCTCATTGCGTTAATGTCAATGGAAAAAGATCCCCAGACCCTTTTACAACTCGCCCATCACTCACAATCCCTTTGAACATACCTTTGGTCCCAATAGTAATCTGGCAAATTCTGATATTTCCGTTGTACACAATCTCGTATTTCTGATTCCACGCGAATATCAATCATTACTTTCAAGTAGGCCCATAGATAATCATTCCAATCATTACAGACTGGTAGAACATGCCTCAAATATCCGCAGTATATTCCCACGGCAGCTTTTTCATATTTATTTGGTTGAATCTGCAAACAAAGTTCAAACGTAAGCTAAGAATAGTCCCACAATAGAAACTTGAAACAATATAAGTTAGGGGAGATTATATTTTTCAATATAACTCCCATAACTCCTATACACTTATTACAATAATTAACTAATAATTCGATACCCTTGTAAAAATAATGTGAAGTTTTTGCGCCAAAATGTTCTATAATTTTTCAGGTAATTTTATTAAAGCTGCTTGCAACTCACTGTCATCCTTAAAACGACGTCCCCTAACATCCAGTTTTAAATTAGAAAACAAGTAAAAATCACATAGAGCCATAGCCGGACTTAAAAGCCACATTCGCGAATGGTAGCTTGTGAAACGGCGGCAGTATGGACGGGAGCATTGTCGTGAAGTAATCGCACACCTTTTATTAATTTTCAATGACATTTTGCACGAATACTATCCCTTACTTTATGCAATAAAGACGCGTAATATCTGTTCTATTGTGTTCTTTAATGTCAATTAGCAAAATGCCCTTACAATCCCAGACGTTAACGTTGGAGCGCAGAAAGAAGTGGCCGTACCCATCTAGCTGTAATTTTATTAATGCCCATATAGTCATGAGGAATTCGGCGAATATTTGTTTCGGATATGTTTGTTATCACTGGTAATTCCTTCACTTCCAAACGGCGATCTTCTAGTACTAAACCTTCAATAATTGAAATTTGTTGAGGTGTTAGCACTTCAATTAGTCTACGCGACCGTTCAGCACCGTCCCGGGATTCTTTGCCTACTTTTTTACAATGGAACACGAAGAAGATAAATCACCGTAAACGCCGTCTAAAGGTTGTTTTATGTGATTAGGCGTATATCCTTCTTTTGTTGAAAATTTGATGACCGCGCGGTACTAGAATTTCGTTACTTCAGGCATTTTCATGCGTTAGTCACGTCGCTTGTCTGGTTACTAAAAACTACTACTCTTCGAAGCGTCATATGCATGCCGTGAAGGAGTCTGAACACGCTTGAACCGGTATAAGTCCGTCAGGCCGAGAATTTATGGCACCTACCTCGTACTTTACCACATTAATTTTATAAAATAGGTAATGTAAGAAAAAAATCTGTAACGCCATACTAACAAGTAACGAGGTTTTACTGCGTATGTATCAACTAAGATAAACCCGAACATAAAACGGAGTCGTAAATAAAATGGAAAAAGTTCTGATATACGACTGTTCACTTTTGTTTGTTTGAATTTTGTGACGAATTCAAAAGAACTTTTTTCCAAAGAAACTTTTACAAACATCTGGTAAAGTCGTTCCTTGTAGGGATGGGGATGCTAATCTTTGCGCAATATGCGATGTATGGGACTTTTAGGAAGACACTTGATCTTTTGCGAATGGAAAGACCGTGAGATTCGCAAACCGACAGGTTTTGTGCAGTTCTTGACGTTCCGTCCAAAGTTTGTCCATTGTCGAACCGGTGCCCTCGAATCTTTGTACCCATTCTTTGATAAGCTGAGTATACGATGCTTGTCTAATATGACGCAAATGATAGAGATTAGAAAAGTTTCACATAGAACTATTGTCTTTTTGTAAAATTCACGCACACAGTACGCACGCTGTGCTCTCTTAAAATGCTCTATAGCTATTAAATTCCTAAGGACGAGGCTAGTTATTAGCTTACCCTACTCCCCACTTAGTGATTATGTTCACACAGTGAACAAAACAAACTGAGAAACACTTTTGGGGCCCCCAGTATATCGATAAAGTAGTGGCATTTATTAGTATTTGCTTTAGCGTTTAGTAAAAAACGGTTATCCAAATTAGCTTACCTAGCACATCACGCTTTCTGTTCTATGCAACTAACTTTCGTTAGACTCTTACAGACAAAACTATATAAGGCAACATTGGGCGATAAATATTCATCTGCGATAAGGCATGGTAACTTATGGTCGTTTTTTGTTGTGGTAAGCTGTGGTCATTATTAAAATGTCCTTCAAACTCAAAGGATTAGGGCAGTACGCGTAGTAGTTTCATACCTTTTTTTTGCACTAGATAAGAAAGTACACCTACAGGGAATTCCTTGATTACTTTTTTCTATATTTATACTACATTTTGAAACTAAGAAAAAACGTAGATGAGGACTATTCAGAATAATCCAAATAATGTGATAGAATCGCATGATTATGAAAACGTGAATTGAAGAATAGCTATAACAGAATTTCATTTACGTGATAAAGGTTCAGTATGGATTTTGGCTCCATGCGCAACTATAGTTTTTAGTCTTATAAAATTATTTAGATTTTGAATTTAGCCTGAGTCATTACTAGAGACCGGATTATATGCAAAGCGCATATATTTTATTTTATTTATTTATTATATTTTACGTCTATTTGTAGATGTCTTACACTGATTAAAGTTAATTAACGCTGATTAACTCTAATTAGTGTAACACATCTACATATAGACGTAAAATATAATAAATAAATAAAATAAAATATATGCACTTTGCACATAATCTGGTCTCTTATTAAACCAATATCAGTTGTAGTAGTTATTACCTGCTCGCAATACTTAAAGGCCATTCGCTTCCAAAGATCTCTATTTTCATTGCCTTCTATTCTTTGGGCATCGACGTTGTCTATTACCATCTCATTTGATTCGTCGTCGGTATTTTCTGCTGGAAGTACTTTGGTAGGGTCGTGATGTAATTTCCAACCGTCCAATAGAGCGGCCTTCCATGCATGTCCACACTGAACACAGAGCTACAACCAATAATACCAAATAACACTAATAAGAATACTACAAATGATTCGGATTTATAATATTTATCTTTGTAGTATTTTCATTTACCATAGTAAGCAAGATTAGTGGTTACCAATAAATTACATGATCTGATATTTAAAGTATTACAAACAGTCATAAAAGGTTTGAAAGATTGCGTATTAACAATAAAAAAATAACTGAAATTCAAATCGATTAAATATGCTTGAAAACATGAAAATGATACGTATTGCCTCATTTGTAAAAATAGTATAAAGTTAAATTACTAGTGTTGCCTTTTTGATTTAATCTTGATACTAACAATTTTATCGAGCTCGATCAACCACATTACAAAATAATGTAGCATCTGTGCATGACAAAATTGTAAACAATATTAAATTCGATAAGTAATAAACCACTCTGGCTATGCATGGACTCTAAAAAGAATTCCCATATCAATATTGTAGTACAAACACTAGAGCCTTTTCAACCATCATTCTTATTGTTATTCACTAATAAGAGATCAGATAAATGTACTAGCGATCCAATATTGAAGGTAATGTCCTAAATATGTTCACAAAATTTCAGTTCCTGCTACACAAAGAGTTAACGTGCAAAGTTCATGCTGTACGTCTTGTATTAGAAACTATTAGTCTTATCCAGAGGTAAATGAATTAATTGCTCAACTAAAACCCGCGTTTTTCAAGTCTCCCAAAATGAACTTGACAATTTTACAATGTTCCGATATTCCTCAATCACCACAGTGAATTCTTGGGGAATATGGCTAGACATTTTATCATGTTGAACATATTCAACAAATAAAGACTTCAGCTTTACAAGTTAATCCCAAAGAAACAGCAGTCGTTAAAGAAAGTCAGATGAAATTTCAAAATACTCAATTTTTTTCAGAATTACAAACTATTCACTACATCCTTCATAGTACACTCAGTAGCAAAAGAATCATCTTTTTATAGAAAAGTTTAACAGTATTTTGAAAACTCTGTGTTTATCAGATTAAGCAAAGATTGTAGTGATAATGATAATGCTTCCTCCGATCCCTGAAGTAACACAAAATTAGTTGGAGTACGCAAATGTTACATCACTATGTGGAACAGCCGTTTTCTTGGTATAAGAACACCTGATCAGGGCTAACATCGCTGAGTGAAACAGTAAATGCTGCAGGTATAACTCTGAAATCATTCAGTTTAATATTGTTTTGCAAAAGGCAGGGTATTATCACATATATCCCGTTACTTATTATGATTACTGATTATTTACCTGTAGTAATAATTCAACTAACATTAAATTCTAGCACTAAAACCTTTTCACTACTTTAAAATGTCCCAATGATAAAATATTAAATTCATGACGCAATATATAGAGCGGTCAAAAAATCACGGACAAACTTATAAGATGATAGAATATACATCTTTTTTTTAATTTTGACAAAATATATTTTATTTTGATGTTAAATAGTGTCGAAATCTCACCAAAGCTTCTTATTAGCTTATATTAATAGGAATTCAAAAATATATACTAGCAAGTTAAAAACATCACGTTATTTCTAATCTAATTACTAGGACGAATAAAAACATAGGCGGCGATGAAAACAAATCGCATTGGCATAGATAGCATCAGCTATCTTTTTAACGACGGCATTGGACTGGTAATCCTGTTGAATCTTTGAAAACAAAGTGAATTTTGTGAGTAAAATTTGGACATTCAGCAATTTTCTTCATTTGAGATATATTCATTATTATAAAACTAATAAACGTGGTTAACAATTATCAAGAGATTACATGAAAGAAGAGTAATAAAGCAGTTCCAGAAACGATTTTAGTAAGTAAGATATTAGCAATGATAGATTAAAAACTTATACACACATATATACAAAACAGATACTACTAAACTCTAAGTAAAGATAAATTTGTATATTAATATTGCTTTAGAAAGGTAGTGAATTTAAGCATGTACTCTTGACTTCTGGGATAAATCTTAATGTTTGCATTTGTTAACTAATTATACTTACTTTCTGAGCTTCAGAAAGTTTACCACAGCGTATACCAGTAAAAACAGAATGACACAAGCGTTTATTATCTTCTATATCCATATCGTGAAGTGGTCTTCTCTGCTGCGCAGGGGCATCTGGATGCAATTCCGTTACAATTTCCCTAGTACTTGCAAACACAATTGTATCTTTAGATGACAATTGATGTAGTGTATTTTCCCACCCAACTGTATTATCAGAAAAATATAAAATTTTATCATACTTCTCAGCAGCGTTACTTTCTAACCAATCAATTACTAATTGTGTTTCTCTAACTAATTGATCTCTTTTGAAAAGGTTTATTGTACATAATTTTTCGCTTAGGCCATAATAGTGATCGTACTCTTCATCTTCAGTTTGCATCGACTGAACACCTAAACGATCCTGATATAATGCAAACACAAGTCTCCACGTGTTTCGTTCATTCTCTAGCCAATCTTCGTCTGCATCAACTTGTGCAACTTTTGATTTTAATGTTTTAACAATGTTTAAGGTATCTGAACAACAACATGCTAAATCACGTACCATGTCTAAAACTGCTTGACTATTCATATGTGTTTGCATTACTTCAAGAAACTCTACATACAAACTATTAACAGCATTCTCCCATGGCTGATCTGCTTCTATTACTGAAGCTGTTGAGGTTATATTAAAATTGGTAAGTCTTCCGTAACTACTACTTATTAATCTGGATGAAATATCATTGTTTATTAATCTGGACGTATTGTACTGCTGTGTACCATGACTTTCGTTTAAGTACTCTAGCTCTTCTGGTGTTAATGTTGTAGTCGATACATTATCCTTATAAAGGCCCTTTACTTTCTGAGTTTTAAATAATCCTCTCTTAAATAATCTACCACCTTGTGAAGATATGGAATCGTCTAATAAACGTATTGATCTGCTTAATTCGGTATCCATTACAAACAAAAACAACAAATGTTTAAATCAAAGAAAATTAAACAAATTTCTACACTATAACCTCAAACATTGCCAAACAACGACCATTTTTCAAATTATTGGCGTGACGTAGTTTGTAAAATGGCTCTCTCTAGTAACGTATCTTTGAAGTATGTGAAACGGTAGACTTAACTTACAAATCCGGAAATTTCCTCTTAATAGAAATAAAGATTATAATACATTGCTTTTTATTACAAAAACTCCTGATAACATTTAAATATTAGACTTAGTTCCTTTTCTTATTCTTTTATATTGTAATGTAGTACATAGACAGCTTATTTGCACCTGCAACATAGACCACCTATTTCAGTAACCTATGTGGGATGTTGCCTAACCAAATCATATTTAAGTTCTAAGAAAAAATTATACAGTTTTGAAAAATACTTTATTGAACTAGGCACTAAATATTTAGTGTTTGCTTTTAATATAGTTCAATATGGTTAAATATCACCTTTGTAATAACAGCATACTCATGCTGTTAAATTTAATTATGATAATAATTAGTAATCGATAATTGCCAGACTTATTACGTGTTTGTATATAGTGTAGATTAGGCATCATCTCTAAAGAATCGGTATTATCGAATATAATAGCATTAAATGTTAACAATTGCATTTAGCAGACTTGTGATAAGGTACCTCGAAATCCCTTCTGAATTACGTAATGTAAAGGACATAACACAGTAGTAGTACAATTCGTAGAAGTTAATGAACCAAATGTATTATCGAAGTAATTAGTTCATCAGTTCCTGGGTTAAAAACCTTTTTTATCTACGTTATTCCGAGTAACAGTTATTTCAAAGCGGATCATTATCAAAATAAGAAAAGAAACCGTTCGAAAATAGTCTTTAACAAAAGTCTTTTTCTGTTAAAATCCATTAGCTGGTATTTAAAGGATATGCGTGTAACACGTGCAATTGACATAGATAGAATGTACTTAGGTATGTGTTACACTACATATTTTAAATATATACGTCTTGACGACATCGTAAAGGATCGTTCCTGCTGCACATGCATATTTTAATAATCCAAATATATAAATTACCATATTTTATTTAATGCTAAAGTTCACCGTAAATGTAAAATACATACATATTTATTTTGGGAAAAAAGGATAAACTTAATTAATGAATTTTTATCATATGTTAACGCATTGTGTGGGATAGTATTAAATTAATTGGTTTTGTATTGCTGAACCAAGAAACAACTGGAGTAACAAGGCTGAAAGGAATCTGTCATATAGTACGACAATATCAAGTCATTATAAACTTTGCAGCATTTTAATGTACATATTTAATTATTAACTCTTGTCACAACGTAATAGCTAGTTCAATATCAAATATAAAGAGCATGGTTAAATAGGTGTTCTTTCCTTATAAGGCAGGACAATTACGTGTATAAAATTTAACATATTTTCCACTGCTATGTGTACAATCTTTCAGTAATTTCCTCCTAATTCCTTTGTTTTAACAGCCGATATTTCTTTGTAAATAGTTTTGTTTTATATATTTAATTTAGTATGGAATAATATTCGGAGTGACTAGAAAGAAGCATGACGTTTGATAAAAATTATAATAAACGTTAATTATAAAGGATACTTGATAAATCCTGTACTTATCCGTACCAATGTCATACATAGTCCAAGGATCAGAAAGTGTTATTACAGTATCCTTTAGTTTCTGTTTTCGAATTCATTTATATTCAATGTAATGTGATTTATAAAGATATGAGCGAGAGAAATTGCGTAGTATTTTACTAATATTTTCATAAACATATATACATTAAAAAATTCTTCGCAGGGTAAGTAAGGCGATTTCTAACACTTGGTTACAAGAGCGAATAGTCCAAAGATAATTTGAATTTATTCCAATCAAATCCAGAGGCATTTGTGTTTCACATCCAGAGTTTCCGTTAATGCTTTTTCACCTAGTCCTAAAGTCTTATTAAATTAGGTCCACTATGAAATTTTGGCGATTCCATGTATAGAAGAAGTAGAAGACAATATTTCTACACTACTTTATTAATAATTATTGAAATAAACGAATGTACATAATTTAATAACGGCTATTCTTTTGGGCATGCTTTGTGCTAATTCCCGCGTTAAAATGTTCTACACGTTTTCTATTGGATTTGTGCCCGGAGAATTTTCGGGGCCAATTCAGCAACGCCAAGTCTTTTGAGTTCAAATAATTTTCAATAGATTACATTCTATGAGATTGTAATAAATAGTCATTTAGAACCTTTTTGTATTGTTTTTGGTCCATACAATACAATTCCTCGACTTTGAGTTATAAGGAATAATCAAATCATTGCAGGAGTTGGATATTTTACCGTTTTTACGGTATAATCTTTTTCATCTCTTTCATCTAAATATCTTTTAACATACTGAGATACGCCCTATTATCGCTGCAATTTTTGATTCGTTAGGATAAACAATATGGGGAAGACAAAAATTAAGATTTTTTTTTAAATTACATTTATGAAGTTAATACAATAAATATTAATCTTTACCTTTTCCCTATAGTCAACAGTGAAATTTCCATGCTTTATTCATGCTTACCGTTAATTTTTTGTTACTAGAAGCCTACACTTTAGTCCCTCTTCCCTGACGATTTGGTGAATAGCTTATTTCGAACTATGTGAGGTACTCTTTATTTTCTTTAGTTAATTCTGCAACTCATGTTGTGGGAAGCGTATTTTGTGTGCTATTTCATACATACATAGATACATTCCCGTCTCTGGAAGAACACATGTTCTAGTTTTTTTTCTGCCGTTAAATCCTTTTTCCTATCAACAATGAATAAAAATATGACAAAATAGAATTGAATTTTTGACAGAGCACAGCAGAAAGATGTTTATTTTAACTTCTGAACACACTATATACGTTATCTTCATTATGCAATAATCGGAGATAAACTAGTTAGTCAAATACGTGTATCGTAATAAGTTGGGTTAATTATGGTATAGAATACTACGTAATAGTCCATACTAAAAAAATAAATAACTGGATGTAGGCAATATATATATTGTAATGATATAAATTGTTGTCCTTTATTTACCAATGATTTTCTTCTATAATTTTACTAGTTCACCTATTGCTGATATATTTTTCCTCACTGTTTGGTGCACGCCGTTAAATTTTATTTTGGTTGATGTTAGAAGTTGGAGGCGAAGTACCATCAGCACTCCCTCTTTATGAAATTTTTAAACACAGATATTCAATCTATTTAGGTTTCTTTTAAAAATTTTACAGACATCTACTTTGGGTATCCTTTAATAACTAATTATTCACAATCTTCCTTGTTAAAAAAAAAAAAGTGTCCCTTCAACAACACTTGCAGCGGAGACGCAAACTTTACTATTGTTCATCTTATATATCGCTTTTCGTAAACATATTTCTTATATAAGTAAATATTTCAAAATTTCATCTTTAAAAGACGTTTAATATACAGTACTCACACATTTCAATCACATTGTATGAATATGCATTATTCCGAAATTGTACTCATAATCTTCGAAATATCTCGTACGACGAAAGGATGGCACGACTGGCAGCAATTTCCTTTATACTGTCACACATATCAAGTGCGTGTGTGTGTACTGAGTGGCCTACCATACAGGCGAACAAATGCGTTGCCATGGATATAAAACAAAAGAAGAACAGACAGATGAAGATCGGGTCCAAAGACATGTTGGCATCTCTTCTCCTGAGAAAGAATAAGTAGTTATTTTTCTCTTATAACTCCGTAAAATTATAAATATCTTTGTATTATATTCGATAATAAAGTGTATCAGCTGATACTATATACAAAATTTGGAAGTTCCGGACACTTACGTTGGAAGCCGAAGGCCAGTCCATCCTAAAGCCGAGCCAGTGAGTACGATTTCAAAGGTTATAGACGTCGAATCTTCTTAATTTCTTCAAAATGAATTCTATCTTTCGATCTCATATTTAGTTTCGTAAATTAATTAGAATATTTCAAGTTTAACTAGTCAGGGATTGCCTTAGGTTTTCTGTAAAAAAATATTTTCTTTTCTGAAAAAGCAGTTTATATATACATATATTTTTTTTATTTGTCAATATATTTATTATTTTAACTTTACATTTGGTATTTTAGTTTAGAAAACATTTTCACATAATTTCAAAATAAAAAAGTCAAAATTTTAATTCAAAGAACCCGGTTAAAAAAAATTTAATGAGCCTGATATTTTCCACCACAATATGTATACTAGATATCGGAGTAATTAGGGAACAAAAGTTTGCTTAATTTACCTAAATATACATTTCATTAGTTCGGCACTATGAAATTTATGTTTGTGCTTACGTTTCGAAAGTTTTATCAAACACTTGCAGAATCGTATTTATCTCGCCCGAAACTACCAAGAAATTTATTTATGAGCGGTTGGATAAAATCCATTTACTCCTGTATTATCAACCGTTCCTATTTTATAAAGTACATGTATTGCAATATACATTGTATCTGATTTGACAAACGAATATAATACTTTTTAAATATGAAAGTTTCTCAATTAATGTTTCAAAATAAAAATATAGCCACAGTTTAGAATAGTTTGTTGAATGCCAAAGTTCCTTTGCTTTCATTCGTTTTTACATACAACACTATATATCACTCACTTTTGTTCTATCCAAATAAACTTTATGCGAAGTTTGTTCAAAAGGTAACTAAACTTTATTTTTTTAACTTTCATTATTAATTTAATAGAGCATTTATCGATATCCCTTTCTCCCCTCCCAGTGATGTTTTCACTTCACAAAGCAATGGCTTGGCACCCTTGGGAAACTTCTGTAGAAATATCTCTCAATGCCCTTATGCTCAAAGCAGCATCCTTTCAACACTGATTTCAATTTCGGTAATAAGAAAAAATCACAGGGGAACAGTTATCTGATTTTTAGCACAAAACTGACGAATTGTCAAATCAGAATAAACGCGCGTATTGTGATGATAGAGGCATCAATTGCTTCGCCACTACTATGGTCTCTTCTTACAAATTTTTTAAAATAACTATTATACAGTCAATTTAGTAACATGTATTTTTTCGGAAATTTGACGTACTGAATAACCTTCTTAATGAAAAGCAATAATTACGGAGCGCTTTTCTAAACTTGTCAGTTCTCTTCTCGGCATTTTAATAACTTTAATCAGGTTCACATAAAAAGAAACGCTCTTAATACTAACACACATACAAGCAGGTTTATTTAGAAACTAAAACATTTATCAATGCTCAATACACTTCCGGGTAGGCTGCTTCATTCCAAAGAGTATTGTAAATTTATTACCTGCAATATTGTCCCAAAAATAAAATCTTTTAGTAGAGTTTACAGCATTTTACGAGTATCCGAACTAATATGGACGATAGTGTATGTAGCCGTATGATAAATAAATAATAATGCTAGTACCTTCTCATTTTTGCCAAAAACAATACTTTATTTCATTTTCATTCACTTTATTATAATTTTGGTTTTATTTATACAGTACGTCACATCTGCATTTTGCTTATTTTATGTTTCTCTTTATAATACTGCGAACTTCGCAAATTCATGTGATACGTCAAAAGGCACTACTATACAAACAAAACCGTTTTTTAAATTACGTAGTAATACAGGCACTACTTCCTTTTTGCATAAACTCCATATTTTGGGAACTGCAAACAGCACGATAAGGAAAATATCAATAGGATAACCCTTAACGCAGAATGTTTGCCTGATTGATTCTGTATAAAGTGAATTAAAAAATAAAAAAAAAGTTTGCTTTGAAAAGATTATTTTCTTCTTTCTCTTTCCACCCGCTTATTAAATATTCCATGTATACGTTTTAGTCTACATCTGTAATATTTTAATATTGGTATTAATAAACATTTAACAAGGTTAACGTTCACACTTTGCCAATAACCGAAATTATTACATATGTATATCTTCTTGGATAAACTAATGTGAAATGTAATTTGTCGTCTGCGAGCGCATTTTTCATATAAATGATAATTTTATAAGCATCACTCGAAACACAATCGACATTAAACCGTATATCTACACGGCTGATCGATGCCTTTTTTTACTTTAGATTCAGACTAACATTTTACTTATCCAAATTTGGCTTAAGAAGCCGTATATCGAATTGTAAATCGGAGCACGAAAACGAAGCATGGGCATATCTAAGCATTGTTTTCTTTCTTAGAACATACAATTAAAATGAAAATATCAGTATTGTGCTTTATATGGGGCATATTACTAAAATAGTAATATGTAGTTTTTGTTAGCCTCTTTCTTGTTTCTCCAGATGGACGTTTCGTACGTACGCGCAAAAATCGAAACCTGTTTAATACTACTTACATAAATTACAATTTTATATCCCGAGATATATAAATCATAATTACAAATATGTTAGGAAATAAGGTAGTGATCTTCAACAACTCTAAATAATTTCAGCACCGTACGTTAATAGCCTTATGGAATTTCTTTCTTCCTTTTTTTACAAAATTAACACAACAAACATTTGGTTTTGTAACACAAGTTAGACAGAGTAAATAAGCTCTACATATACATATTTACTGCCACTCTAATAATCACCCGAAGAGTTACCGAGTTGAATAACTCCGACAGATTTTTTTCAACTTTATAAGACCCGTATATGTCGAGATGATGTCCCAGAAACAAAGGAATCATATACCATAGATGCATACAGCGTGTTGTAGAACCAACATCAAACCAGCATGAACATATTTGAAAAGGAACTTTTAAGGAAATTGGGGAATTAGCAAATGAATCCGCCGGACAAATAGACCTTACATTTAATCCCAATTGAAAGAGGAGTACTAGGAACTAGTAATATGTTTTCCCTTTGCGGATTACTGATTCCGGATTAAACAAACATTACTCTCAAGTAATTTCAGTAACATAGATATAGAGGATGCTTTACAAAGTACTGTACTATACAAATGTGACTTTCCTTGTTTCGAGATTTTAAAATTTAGTATAAAATCGGTGGAACTACTTTCCCTTGTAATTTAAAATATCACATCTATTAAAACTAATATGCGTTCAAAGAAATTTTACTTCAAATTAGCCTTTCAAATTATAATTATGTCTTAGATTGTTTACTGAAAGTCTTAATAGGAATTTTGTTTGGTATAAGCTACTTGAATGAGATGACAAACACTCAGTCCAATTGACAACTGAAAATAGTACATGTTACAAGAAAAGTTTTTATTGGAATGGACTACTAAAAAAATTAATTGAACGCTTTTTATAACAAGCCCTTTATAAATGTAATACCCTTTTTCTATTTCAAACTGCCTTTCAACATTTAGGTACTAACATTGTATGTTTACGTAGTAGATAATTGAATTCAAATTATGAGACAAACGCTTCCAGAAAGGTTGTAACGTGACTCTATTAACACCAAGGTGGTGAGTGAGACCATATTTTTATTGTATTTCTTCTGGTATATTAAGATAAGCTTTTCGTAATATTTTGAAAAGTGTCATTGCAAGTAACTAACTTAAACAGTCCTACATATTACCACCCAATATATAAAAACATTCGATTTTTAAGGCTGTCATGGTATGTTTAATAATATTAATAGAAAAGTTTTATTTTATTTATATTTTCTTAATGAATTTAAAACAGAATATTGAGTTTCACATCTTTTCTCCATTTTTGTGTTTGTTAGTGTAGTTGTAGAAAAGTTTACACGCTCCAACAACGAATTGAGGCACGTACTTTCTACTATCAAAAAATTATGATAACTATACAGAAAGAAATGCAAGATACAAATAGTTCCATGTTGGAATTTATAACCAAATTCATAGAAACTGGTTCCGTTAATAACAACATAATTTGCCTGAATAGCCAATGATAAAGCTACTACTATTCCATTTTCTTGTTGTTCCATTTGAAAAGTTATCGACATTGGATTGATTCAAACTCTCAATATTTAATATATTTTACTTACTCGACTAAAAAGTTGAATATTTGAACAAGGATCTTTGATATCTTTTCCATGGATGATGACTTAAATAGTAAAAAATATCTCGATTCGATAGAAAAAAATTACACGAATTATATAGTATACTAGGAGGATGGAATGATACTTCGCCTCATTACATAGCTCCAATACTGCCATTTTTGGATAATAATTTTCCCAGTTGTTGGATTGACAGAAGAGTGTCAGTGACAGAGTCGCTGCCCGTTGGTTTAATCCTCCTAGCTATGGAAATACAGAAATACATAAGAACCAGAAGATTAAAGAATCGCATAGTATTTGAAGAGAAACAACCGGTCATTTTTAAAATGTTAGGATAGCAGTAAGAGCTCGTTTATACCATTGCGTGCATGTTAATGAGAGTGATTTGTGTAATTAAATGCTTAAAATGGATTATTCATTAACTATTAAAACTCAAGATAAACAAAGATATTTTATTAATATTTTTATTAGAACTTAATTTTAATGTAATGTAATTTTTCTAAAGATTTTAATTTCATCTTATCGTGTGCATGTTTTGTGTGCACGCACGTACATGTATATCATACGATTTAGCTGCATATGCCCGCGTGTGTGGCTATATATGTAGGTACATGTGTATATTTACATGTTGTTAACTTTGTTTGCTCTTTTATAAATTTTAATAACAGCAAAAAATCTTTCTTCAGTAGCATTGATTTGATGTGTGTGTTGTGTCTTCCACTCCCATTCAATTGTCCTAAATTCAAAGGTTAGACACTTTTTAGTTCTGTAAGGTTATTCAAAAGTAAATTCCCAGCTTGCTTTTATAGATACTAATAATTTGATTTCATATAGATATCATTTTGGCTTAGAGGGATGGGACTTCGTTTCTATACATAGTTGTTAAATTTTTGCTCCTCTGGTGACTTTTTTATAATTTCAATAGAAGCGTAACACTGCGGTTTCAATTTCTTGTATTCAATGTTATGACGAATCCAACCGATAATACGCCAACGCATTAAGAAGATGTCTAAACAATACATAAATTGAGAAATTGGCCATGCTTAGTGGAATTATTTCGTAAACTCGTGCAAAAACTTGAAAATCGCGTAGACTAAGGGTAATAAAAAATGGAATAAATGCAGTTCCAGTTTTACAAAAAGCTAAAGTTTGTGAAAATTATACACATGATGTTTCTAGTGCTAATAAGAATATAAAACGATTAAAGATAAGTTATTCAACAATGTGACGAATTCCGATGGTGCAATTTCGTTTGTATCCCGAGGAAATGAAAGTGGGCTTAAAGAAGTAGATAGGCAGATTCACTGTGGAAATGCTGGCGGAAATGCAGAATAACACTGAATGGCTAGATAAAATCTTTGCGATACATGAGGCTTACTTTTTATTAAGCGGGGTTATTGACACATACAATTATAGGGTATGGCTAGAAAATAGTCTAAGTACGTTTGTTCAACAAGGATTACATCATGTCAAAATTACTGGATTACAAGGACCTTGTTTCTATGAAGATTGGAACATGGACAAACGACAACAGTAACGATATTTTCGCATGCTCCAAGAGTTTATACCATCATCATTACTTAGTATTGACATCTACACAACATATACAATCATGTAAAGATATAATTACACAGAATACTTGACGATCCGCGATTAGTAGGCATTTCTGGAACAATTGGTTTTATAGATCACCAGATATGAACCCAACTGTCTATTACTTACGGAGCTACATAAAATTTTAAATTTTAAGTTAATTAAAAATTATTAATGATATTATTGATAGTGTGGGAGATGGGATCCTCATGTATATTGACTATGTTAAATTGTTCCCTACCATTGGCCCTTGTACTGACTCCAAGATAAGAAAACGCTGTAAATACAGTTTTCTCATGGTACTAGTGAAATCAATTCACGAGAAAGACATGTGACATAAAACGGCTAAACGGCGTCATCAGTGTGGTTTCGAGCAGTAACTGCTAGCAATCTTAAGTGTTACTCGAGAGAAGGGTGGGAAACTGTACCCGCTTCTTTTCGCTGTCTGACTTTGCGGACAAGTGTTTCTTTCTTTTGGCACTAGTTAGCGCCAGGAATATTCACTTGAATCGCAGGGCTAAGTATGGCGATAGAAGCACTGAAAGAATTACATGTGTTTAGCATAAAACTTCTCGAAACCACGCTGATGATGCCGGGTAAGCAGAAACATGTCAGTGTGTTAGCGTATTATGTCTCACATGTCTTTCTCGTGAAGTGATTTCGCTAATACCACGAGAAAGCTGTATTTACAGCGTTTTCTTATCTTGGTGTTATTTTCTAAGCATTCTGTTAGATGTGTTTTGTACTGACTGCGTATAGCGTATAGATGGATATTTGCGGCGCCTCTGAATGGTACAGAGTAAATCGGCTATTCTTACATCTAACATTTTATCAAACGCAAACACCCGGTATCTTTTTATTATACCATTGAAGAAACACCGTTCAGGATCGCTTCACTGGTTGGAGATTTAGGAGTTCATCTTGATTCTTCTTTGTTTTCTTTCTGGCCATATTTAGAAAATTGTGTCCCAAAGTTATAAAACCTACGAATTCATTTATCGGAATTGGAAGGATTTCCATAACATGAAAGCACTATCTGCTTTATTTTTTTCTCTGATTCGGTCCCGACTGGAATACGGTGCTTTGATCTGGTTTCCCACTTATATAACTTATGTGAATTCTGTAGTCTATCCAAAGGAGGAAATTTTTATATTTCTTACTTGAGCGATCTGATCCGGGCAGAAATATCCAGTACGACGCTCAGCTGAACAAATTTAATTTCACATCATTTTACGTGAGGAAAATTATGTCCGTCCTTAAGTTCTTGTTTTCTCTGTTACTGTTAATCGAATTTGTTGTTCATGGCTACTACATAAGTGCAATTTTCTAGTACTTAGAGTGAACACCAAATCATCTTTCACTTTTTACTGCAATCCTATCAGGACAAACATTTTAATGAGGTCACCCATTTCCATAATGTGTTTCAATTTTAATGATATCGCGAATCTCTATGATATTAACGCCGACGCCTTTGCTTTAATTCTTGCCGTCATTTCTGCTCATTTCGCCAGGCAACTGTTTGCTTATTGTCAATATATTTTCTTTTCTGTGTATATCATTTTATTGAATTTAAGTTTATTAGTAGCATTATAAATGTATAGCACTTATTTAGTTTTTAGGTTTATATCTAGGTTATTTGTATTAATATTGATGTTATGTACGTATATTTTCTGTAACTGAGAGTATACCTGGTGAAAATAAACGATTATTATTATTATTAAAGAAAAAGTACGACTTAATAAATCCGAAGGACTTAGTAGACTCTAGAGGAATCGAAGTAATTGATATCACATGTCACCGGGAACATTCTTGGGCCTGCTCTCACTAATTCCGTTTATAATATAGAAGAACGACTTTTTTGATCGAGCATTATGGGGGTGCTCGTGTTTAAGTTTTCGTTGCTTCCACTTAAAAATCCAATTTTTTTTCGAGCAATTTACTGCTTTTATTTTTGCAAACTTTTTAATTTTGTGTTATTTTTCCTTTTTTTTATTAATTTTTGGTAATTGACCATGTTATATAGAATTTATTGTTACAACTAAAAGAACTTTAAGTATAAATATACTTCTTAACAAAAAGTCCTTTTTTTTGTAAATATTTTGTTTCAATAATTATATTTAATATTATAAGTGAAACAGCAATACAAGTACAAAATATAGTCTTCTTTAAAAAAAAACCTACATTCAAGAGTTAATTTGTTTCGTTTACCACAAGTTAAGATTCACCTTCCTAAAGCTTGTTTTAAGGCAAAGTTAATATAACAAGTTTAATTACATCATAAATATTACTTAAATTTAGGTAATTTAAAAATTGTTTCTGGTTGGTTTGCTAACTCATAGGCATACTCTTTAAATAATATTACTGAAGGTATTAAAAAACTACAGAGGAAAAAAAATTTCGTGCAATTCAAGTAAGAATCGAACAGATACCCAAGACACGCTGATATTCGATAAAATTAGGTTTCGATCGTTTAATATAGGCGACTGTATTTATATAAAACCATATAAATGAGATGGAGATTAGGGTTATTTACTTGCGCTCTTTAATTGTTAAGTTATATCGTTCATATGTAATTCTGCAAAATAGTACAAACTTTGCTTTACCCATTAGAAATGTCACTATTTACTAATAGAATAAGCTGCGACCTTGGGCTCTCTAAAAAAATAAATAATGTGTTTATATCATATAAGATAGCCATTAAAGGTTATTACAGGATAAGTATTTTACTATAATATTATAAATTTATGTTATACAAACTAAAGACAAAGTACTATCTCGAAAAAATATGTTCCAGTTCTTTTTTGTTTTCACCAACCAACAATTACATTCATTCTCGTTATTTGCAGATAACAACGGTCGAGCTACAAGTAATAAAAACGCTATATTATTGCAGTTGTCAAAATGGACATGATTTTATCATCAAAACTTGTGGTTGCGTCAAGCATAGTTGTGACGTGCATATGTATAATCCACAACAATAAATTATCAATATCGAAAACCCGACAACGCTATTTTTATATTAAATTTCAACATTATTATCACAATTTCCATTACGTTGCCCAATTAAAGACACCGAGAATGAAGGTAATTTAGAATAAAACTCTTCTTGGCCTTATTTGCTAAAGGCTTTGGAGGAAAAAAAAACATGTATAGCACGATGATTTTATCATCAAAACTTGTGGTTGCGTCAAGCATAGTTGTGACGTGCATATGTATAATCCACAACAATAAATTATCAATATCGAAAACCCGACAACGCTATTTTTATATTAAATTTCAACATTATTATCACAATTTCCATTACGTTGCCCAATTAAAGACACCGAGAATGAAGGTAATTTAGAATAAAACTCTTCTTGGCCTTATTTGCTAAAGGCTTTGGAGGAAAAAAAAAACATGTATAGCACGTGGACGCTAAGGAGCACCAAAAGATTTGCCGACAGAATGAATAATACATGTTTAAAAATGAAAAGCAAACTTGTTTTTGTTTTGCCAAACCACGTGCTTCTTTCTGGCGACTGAATTTCAAATGAAATTCACAAAAATATACATTTCGGTTTTTCTTGCATTGCCTATTTCGAAACTAAGACCTATAAATGGTGTTCATTACAGTATTCGCTAAATTCAAATGCGAATCATTGTCTACTACACAACCGACAGAAGAGTGAACAACCCTACATGACTAAACTGCTTAATACAGAAGCTGCTTTAACATGTGTATGTAAACATGTTAAATCGTGGTTTTTATTATCTTTAATATTTACAAAGAGATCAAAGTGCTTATACAGTAAGTGTTTAATAACGATAGAAAATGAACTAGAAAGAAATAAATACTGAATAACAGTCCAAACAATAACTTGGAAGTTTATAAACATTATTATCACCAGACCTATATATTTATCTATATTATCTCCCATTGTTTAAACTTTTTTAGAAAATAAAACACCACAAAACCTTGCTGTTGCAGTGCTATTTGTTCAACCAGTTTCAGCTGTATTAATTATTATTTACTTTTAGTGCAATTCATACCTGCTGTAGTGAATTTCTAATTAGTACTGCTCCGTATATTTGATCCATTCTGCGAGAAATAAGTAGCTTTTTTGAAATGTATCAGACATTGCATGGTAGAGGAAAATGGTACACAAGAAACAATAATATGCATTAACACTTCTGAGATTTACGAGAAGCAGACTACATACTTAAATATAACTACACTATAAATGAGTTTTGAAAAAAATATTGCGACCAGTATAGATAATCAGATTTTTATATCTTTTCTATCTAAAAATTATTTATCAGTTGAGTTGCATCTTGGGTTGAATGTCGTTAACCTTGGTGTATGTATACGTAATTCTTTTATTGTAGTTGGGATGTCATAAATATTTTGAGTTTTATGGTATGCCTTCATGTTGATTCAGATAGAAAAAGATGTAATGGGAAAAAGTAGCGAATCAGTGGCTACCAAGAGTGAGTGTGCGTCTAAACCTGCGGATTTATAGAGCCCCATTGCAGAAAGTTCTCATAGGGAAGTTAAGGAAGCAATTGAGAAACAGACATCCAAGAACAGAGATGTCTAAGATATTATATTTTCAGAAACCATAACATAGTTTAATAGTAATTTATCGTCTAAAATAAAAAAAAAAAACGGATAGAATTGATAGTAGCCGGAATAAAGAATGTTTTCGGTTATACACGCCTGGTTTTAAGTGGTGCTGAGTGAAGTTTTATCGATACTGGTGTTATTAATCGGTTTTCAATCAAATATCAATATCTACACTAAAATTTCAAAAGATAATTCAAAAGCCTTTGTGGAAACACACTCAGCGAAACTTCTATAGTTCCGTATAAACTTTAGAGCAGAATATTTGATTTTCTTAATATCTTTTGCAAATTATGCATCGCAGTTAATGGCTGAACTAGAAAGAAACAGATGCAAGGGAAAATGTTATTTAAATATAACAACAGGAGGATATGGAGGTTATTATGTCCTTTTCATATCGACTGTTTAAAGATTTCATTCTTCAAACAAGACATTGCATTTATACTATATAATTACATTCAGATCAGATAATATAATCTCTACATTCCGTGGGCCGATATTACCTCTGCATGATATTTTGTTGAAAAGGTCATTTTCGTAGCAAATTTTCAGCTTATGCAATGACATACCCATGGAATTTAGAAAGATTTTCATTAATTTATTTAAACTGTTATTGTATAATATTTAAATTAGTAGTTGACGCAAATTAATTTAATTGTTATTTAACTTCCAGTTTTAGCGAACTATTTATTATATCTTTTTAATATAAAATTCCTTCTAGACTTTAATTTTGTTAATTAACACTATATCGAGTTTATACTAATGCTTTATATGTATGTAAATCTCTTTTTAAGTACCATATTTTTTCTTACCTTTGCCACTTCATATCGAGTTTTATTAGTACAAGTATCATCATCGTATTCTACTTCTATGTATATATTAAGGTACTACACTATTTTAAATATTATCAAAAGTTTCAAAGCACTATAAATAGGGTTGGCCAAGTCTTCGGTGCGCCAGGTCCAGGCTGGCCTGTTCGCAAGGTCGATACGAAAATTGACCGAGTTCGTTGGTGCAGTTTCCGTGTCACTACTGTGTATGCACGTATGGTACATCGTATTACGCGTTAGAATATACTTCATTATATGGAAGAACATTTTAACAGTTTATCTGTATGTATGTATTTCATGAAGAATACTAATATGTAATTGTAAAATAGGGCTAGCCAAATATTTCGCCTCGACAAAATCTTTTCTATGTCTTTCTTATATATAAAGATTATAAAGATTGTTCAATTGTTTTTCTCTTTGTCAAAACTGTGGGGAAATATTATATATAAAATAAAAATTTGTTCTTTTTGTTTTGCAAATTAATTTGCCTATTGATTTTAACAAAATATTAATTCATGTTCTTTGTGTTTTAGCCTGTATGTCGAAAACGTAAAGACATGTTGTTGGTGAGTTCAGCAAACCAAATTAGAGAGGGTCGTGGAAAGTCTGCTGCATCGGGTATGTAGTCTCGTTTATACATCACCACAACCGTATATGTTGTACTTTAGCTTTAATCCTGTTTTCGATATCTTTACATATCGTTGGTAGATACCTACGTAATGCTGTCCGAGACAGTAGCTTTTACGTGGGGTTGTATGCGTGCCAAAAGTGCTAAAACTGTTGTTTATCGAGCTACTTAAGGGGCAAAGCACAAGTAATAGACATCAAAAGTAAATTTAACATAAATTTTTCCATGCCGTTTCTTTTTACTTGTGTGGGTTGTACCACGTACATGTTTCTTGCAATCGCTTTTGTACCAGTACCTCAAAGGGATTTCGCAAACATTATATCATATCTTACAACCATCCAACTTTAAATAAGGATATTCACTCATAAACTTGTTTATTTGGGCAGCCAGTGGTCGCTTCTTCCCCTTATTCTGTTGAAATTTATTACAACATTTAATTTTCATCATATTATATTTTACCTTCCGTTTAGTGTTTTGTAATAAAGTTTACATATAATTGATCCAAGTGACTATAAGTTTTATTTGACCTCTTCACTTAGATGAAAACCATCAAACCTCTGACAATATTACTGTTTTCCTGAAAACCGTATTTTGTTTCATACTTTAAATCTGTTATATTATGTATAGTTTTTAGAGGTCACCTTTATAGTTTAGAATCACCTCGTTTACAGATGTTAAATATTACAATATTGTGAATGTGGGTCGGTGCTTTAACGCGAAACATCGCGCTTTTACTTCCGTAACTCTACAAAAACTGAGTTTGCTTTAAAAAGTATTCTAAATTCTCTCGCACTTGACTTTCTATGAATGTAAACTAAGCGTCGTTCTAATTTTCTGTATCTATGTAAACCGTAGATGTCTTGATTTGGTATCTCAGACTAACGGCTACCTTGTACTTTTACTACAAAGTCAGCGTTTGGTTAAAATCACTAACAATAAGATAAGCGATTGACAGCTTCATAAGTGCCTGGTATTGTTACAGCTCATCCAAAGTACTAATGAATTTGCTTTTACAATTAATATCTTATGAAAATTTTACATGCTATTGACGCTATTGACGAATGTGGGTGTTTAAAAGAAGAGGACGGATATTTGACCCAAATGTAGTACTTATTTAAACAAACAAAAAGTCTTAATAATCATAGGTCCAATAAAGAGCGGAATTTCGAGAGATGTGATTTGTTTCAGTGGAGTGTTGTTAGTCAGTTTGTGCGTATTAATGTAACTTGCTGTCGTTTTGTGAAGGTCAGTTTGTGCGTTATGACTAAACAATTGTTGTTTATTTATTTGTGACTAGTAGAAAATTTTTTTTAATCAAATTTAGAGATGATCGATATAAACCTTTTGTACGGTCGTGCAAATGGCAATGATTATAAAGCACGGCGACTCTGCGGTGAAGCATTTCCTAATCGTGCTATTCCATCTGATAATTTTTTTCAACGATTAAGTGAAAAAGGTTGATTTGACGTTAAAATCCTAATGCCTAACTCCTGGAACGGAAGAACATGTGAGAATAGTGGAAGCAAATCTGAATATCAGTATTAGACGAATAGGGTCTATCGCCATATTATCTCCACAACCATATTTGGTCGGATGAAAACCCTCATGCTGTTATGGAGATAAGACATCAACACCGATATTCTGTGAAAATTTGGCTAAGCATTTTACATTATTTGATTGGATCAGTGTTTTTATCAAACCGTTTAAATGGCGAAAATTATCTGGACGTATTAGTTAATGTTTTACCACCATTATTGGAAGATATGCCCCTAATTGATAGTTAACCAATGGTTTTACACGATGGAATACTTTGTTCAAACTGTAATTTTTTTTAATGAAACGTACTGTGACGTTCTCCTGTTTTGAAAAACAGTGGCGCTGCTTAAGATATATAATACTTACAATAATTGCAGTTATTCGACCTCTCTTATACATGTAATGTACATACATTAGCATGTGTATATGTATGCTTTCACCTTTACTTTTTGCAGAAGCTTTATTAGAAACATGTAATAATGCTTGTATATGTATGCATGCACCACTACCTTTTTATAGGGGAGCCAACCCTACTTAATTGTTAGTTTGATAAGCGCACCTCAGCTGCACTTGTTTATGTGTTCAAAGCGGGAACCAAATACTTTTCCTTGCCTTGAACCCTTTTGTCATTTATACTTTTAAAGGGGAACCTAACCCTATCCATTAGGGCCTGAATGCCTGGTTGGGGGCGACGGTAGCGAAAATATCCCTTATAGAAGGGAGAAAGCAGAAGGAAGAAATGTGCGAAGGGTGCACCGACAAGGAAAACAGCAGAGTTAAAGTCCACATGATATATAGACATTTGGTCCATGAAACTCGTCAGCATCGATGGTCAACTAAATGAAAAAATGTCCAAGTTCCCTTCCAATGGAAGACCGAACAAACGTACAGATGATAATTGACGCTGCAGCCCCGACGACCGTCAACTAGAAGCGGAGAGATTGTCCTTGTTAAGGATGTCTATACATGCGCTCCGACGAGGTTACAAAAATATTGAACGGTCTTAACAGAAGTTCAAATGCATGTATAAACGACAACGGACATCGAAGCTTCTATGATCCATAATAGAAAGCCAAGAAATTTTATTTGGACAGCATGTTGCTGTATAAGTTCCGACGAAGCTACAGTAAAGGTTGCCACTATACGAGAACCGAAGGGGTCTGCCTGTACTGGAAAATATTGAATATTGAAAACTGCCGATACTCGTACGATATGACAATAAAGGTTGCCATACGGAAACCGAGGAGGTTCGAAAGGGGGCCGAGAATGAACGATCGCTATTACCTCTACCAACACACGAGAGTCGACTACCTGTACTTGAAAACATTGAATATTGAGAACTGCCAATATTCCTACGACGATGTTGTACTTAATGAGTCTAATATTAGGCACTTGTAGTACGAGTATTGTGAATGGCTGATATAGCATACATATATAATTCGTAATTCACATATATATTATGGAATAAAATTCTATATATTTTACAAAGAGAGAAAAATAAATGATAAAAATTAAAAGTAAAATAACATTAATGCTAACTTAAAAAGTTTCGCTCAATTCTGTGTCCCATTATAGCTGCAGCATTAAAACTGTAACAAAGATTACTAATTTAGCTAATAGAGAATAAAAATATTCGATTTAACAAGTTTGTACTAAATAATATTTTTTAACCCAAAAAGGACAATGCATTTCCAAAAATTAAATCGCAATATGCAAAAGCGGTATAAAACTATTTGAGATGTTTGAAGAAAGTAGTATGCGGATAATAAATATAGATAATTTTTGAAACGATGTCTAATTCTTAATAAAACTAAGCAATTTGCAATTTATAATACATTAGTTATTATGTTTATTACATTGTATTGCAACATTTATTTCTTTATTACATAAGAAACGTAGTAGTAAGTATTATAATGTTACGGTATTGAATTTATAATTTTTAATAGAATCTTAGTAAACTATTTAAGTTATATACTCCTCACCTATTATTCAATTGTCCTCGTGCTTAATTTCCGAGTGATTTTAAAAATTTATTGCTAATGAAATAGACACATATAAACGAAATAAAAAAGGAAATTAATCAAGAGGATTATCACTGGTGTTACTAATTTATACCTACTTGCCAAGTTAATTGACTAAATTCGTTATTTCATAAATTATAGACGTATCATCATTGATGTAATACCGAAACAACAAGTAAGGTCAAATCAACAACAAATCTCCTTAATAATATTGAATGTAAATGTTAAAAGAGAAATTTAATTTGGCGTAATTTTATTAGTACACAGAATTATACATTCCGTAACGTTTAAAATTGCAAACGTTTCACAAATACCTCTGACGTGAAAGCAAGGTTGATTATTTTGAAAACATGTTCGAAATGCATGATTCCTTCACAATTGGGAGCAATTAAAATATTTAAAATACAAGCAATAGTATCGATTATGCATTCTTTAAAGCAAACTCAACGAAACTTTTCCAAACAGAAAGCTGCCTATGCCATAATGAGACTTGTTTATAAGGTTATTAGGTAGACATTTTTACTTGTAGTAAATATGATTTTAATGAATTAATTTATTAATGGATTAGTTTTCAATTTCGATGCATATTTTTTTGGTAATTTGTATGCCGATTATTAGATAGTTTTCGTGTTATATCAAAATAAATAAAATCTAATATAAAACTATTATAAGATTCTTTAAAAATATGAAAACAAAAACTCAAAAATCATGCGTAAGTGTATCCGACTCAACTATTTGCGGGTGATCAAAACTGTGATGAAACATGATCAAAAGTGGAGGGTATAATATTGAAAAGGCAGTAATCAGCAGCTTTGCCAGAAGTTATGGAAACTAAAATTTCCGGAACTTGCTGAGAGTATCTTGGAGTTACTATTGTTAATACAAAGTCAGTCCCAGACAAGATTTCGCTATTTCAAAGCATATTACCGTAGCATCGTGAGAAGAATCTTTGCTTCTTTGTGGACAAGAAACAGATGCGGTTATCAATTAGTCATTTGGAATTCGTTATTACAAGTCATTACAAAGATGAATCTAAAGAGGAAGGGACGAAGTGTACTACCAAAAGCTTAAGGTCATTGTTTTTGCAGGAACAGCTATTTTGTATATTATCAAGGAGCTTTGCTGATTAATTATATTAAACGGAAAGATACTACAACAGAAGAATGTTATGGATCCCCTTAGATATTTTGTTTTTTGTAGTTGGGCGGTCTAACGGGGTTATAAGCTATTTTAGCCATATTACCTCAGTAGCCTTAAGGGGTAGGAGTAAGTGTGTGTAACGTGTTCCATGGCCTTCTAGTTGTAAAGGCTGAAGCGCCGTTAATTGTTTTTCCAACAACGAATGGTGACTCGTGAGCGTACCTAATCCGTCCTAAAAAGTGCTGCCACTATACGTAATGGACAATGGTTTCGGCTCAATGACACCTTAAGTTGCCAGATTCAAGTGCAGGTTCACTTACCACTAGACCACCGAGCCCTTAAAGGTAATAATGCGCAAAACAGACACTAAACGTTTTATTGCTCAATAACAATATACACCAGTATCAAGGTTTCCACGAGCTGCTATCAGTGAAAGTAGCTTCAATGAAATAGTTTGTACTTACTTTTATTCCCAAATTACAAAAGTCTAAGACCACAATTCTCGGAAACCATTTCGTGGAGGAACCTGAAGAACATTTCTATTAAGGGTTGATGATAATTGAAATGGAGGAAAGCTTCCACTTGAAGGTTGCTCTAGTTTTGCGAAGGTAAACAGGAATACTTATTTGAAACCAATACCCTTCTTCAGTCAAAAAAGCATCATTTTTTATATGATCAAAAAATATTTTCTTCAGCCAAATGACAAAACTTCTTATATACTACGTTATTTGCCTTAATTGAATCCACTAGTTTCTTAATTCTAAAAAAAATAATTACTTAAGAGGTATTTTGATTGAAAAAATACAATTTCGTTGAATAAGAAGCTATTTCTTTGACAGAGTGTTAAGAAAAGGTATTCATTTAAGGTGAATGCGATATTTTTTATTTTTAAAGAACTGTATACTTCGTAAATTAATTTCAAGTACTTGTACTAAGAAATTAGTTTCTGCAAGATGTTATATTGTTGTTTTTATTAAATGCTTTAATAATCAAAACGTTCTAATTGATAAAGTTGCACAAAGCAATTGACACAAGTCTATCCAACTCGCAAAACAATTGTTTTGACAAATCCATTGAAATATCTCTTAAAGCTTAATTACTCGAAAATAGGAGGCAAGCGCCATACGTTCTCTCCAGATAAGCTTATACACATTTAAGCATGCTTAAAGTGTGTCATATTTGCACATCGGCTAAGGCAACGTCATAAATAGTAAAGTTCTAATAGCAGTAACTATCAATCTACAAAAGGTAGCGTCATTAGTATATATTTCAGTTAACAAAAATTGAAATCGCGGACTGATTAAATTTTAACAAAAGAGGGAAATATACCTAATTAAATAACACAATGTTTAGATTCAGCCTACGGTCATTAGAAAGTCGATAAAATGCTCCAACCTAGATAATAATCTCTTAAGGACGATGAGCGCCTTGGTCAACCGACTGAAGTAGTGACACCAGAGCGAATTTCATTTATTAAAAAAATGGTTTCGGAAGATCTCCATGGGATAATTATCAGTAATGTTTAATATATCTGAAACAAGTCTTCTTCGAATTCTACATAACCACATGAGTATGAATAGAGTTAGTGCAAGGTACGATGACTTCTTTTTGCTCCGTTGTTTCGAGTGTGCGCGCTCGTTCACGTGTAGAAACGGCCCAAAAAGAACCAAGAGCAGAGGCCAGAATTCTGTCAGGACCCTATATGCGAACCTATACAGACCATAACGGAGAAAGGATTCGTCCACATAGAATAGTTCTCGCTCGGGGGAAAAAGTGATGTCTCTGTCTAGAAGACGGAGAGACAGTCAATATATTTCTGCCATTGTTCTGCCGTATGCAGAAATAGATTCTTTCTGTTTGGGAATGCATTTTTGACATCAGACGGGCTACACAAAACTTCTTTTGGCAAAGGCCTAGAGTTTGTCAGAAGGACAGATATACTTATTTAGTTAGTGAACTTTAATATTACTTGACCAGCTATAATAGATGCCACTGATCAATATAAAGAGATCCACCGGATGCTATCACCGTAACATGATGCAATATGTGACAAATCAATAAGATGGAAATATACCGTACCTTATTTTGAACTGCTGTTGTCAGAGTGCACCAATATATTGCAGCGTGTATTTTATTTGGAAACAGGAGAAATAAAGTAATGGAATAAAGTTTTCAAAAATTAATTAGGTTGTTAGAATAAAATAAAGTTAGTACATTGAAAATTTCAGAAAATAATCACACGCATAAAGTTAAGGTAACGGGAAAAAAGTTAAAAGCAAATTTAACAAATTTTAAAAAAATGCCAGCTAAACAGTATCCTAAGCGATTGTAGAATTGATTTCTACTACAGCTGTCCGTATTTTATTTTTTAATAAGTCACTATAGCTTAGAGGTCCTCCATTAAATATTCTATTTTTTGATAATTGCTCAAAGAAAGGAATCCTTTAGAGACAGGTTGGGTGATTTTGCAGACCAACTTATTTCTCCTCCGATTCGGAAATGTCGTTTAGAAAGATTTGCACTATGTCGGAATTGTACGCCGGAGGACAACCATGCTATTACCAAACTTCATTATAAATATTTAATATACTTATTGACTTTCTAAAGTAAAATTCTAATACCAAGGAACATTTATTAAAATTTTTAGAATAATAAAAGCCCGCTTGTAATCACGAGCTCCAGGGTATAAGAATTAGCTGGGTGGTTTTCGAATACCAGAACAGTATTTGTAAAGTCTCCGTATTCGTTTAGCAAATTTGAGAAGAATTTTGCCAACAATTTCTGCGACTAGATGTAATAGACACGTTACATGTAGTAAACTGCAACATTTATTTTTAAGATAACGTCCCGCAGAAGATGATGAACCGATATCAGCAGTAACTATCACTACTTGGCTTGGTGCTAATTGAAATTTTTCTAGTGTATTTCGTACTACACCCATAATAACTTCGCCAGTATGGTTTAACAGCCTTTTACTAGCTAATAAAAATGGAAACGAGTATTACGAAAGTTCTGGTGCACGAGCTATAATAATGAGAATAGGTTTTTTACAATCTGTAAGTTCATATTTTGTCCAAAACTTACTGAGCTGTTCCTTGTCTACTGACTTAAATGATATATTATAAGTCGTTAACATACAAACGGAGTCTAACAGAAATTTGGTCCTACATCTGTAGCCACACTTTTGTATTTGTGTTTTTGCCTGTTTGCGTGTTTAAAATAGTGTCTTTTATCTATAACACATTAAAAAAACTACTTTGGTATCATGCTTAAACCTCCCTACGAAAATTTTTCATTTTTGTTCGAGCACTTCAAACTTCAACATATTTAGTCAAAGCACTTCTTTCTACTTCTCCATTGTCCACCGCGATGCTTTTGCGCCCATTGTAGACATTTTGCTCTATTACCTCATCATAGAAACAATTTTCTTTTACCACAATAAGGACGTGTGATCCTACTTCTCGCAGATGGTGTTTTACAGTACTCACTGAAATCTGGTCCGCACGCCAACGAATTGATTGGCTATTTTTAGTGGCATTACTCTTCGCTTACGTTTGCTAATGAGTTCAAGTCACAAACCATTTGTTTAAGTTAGTTTACGGTAGTTAAGGTATTTTAAGTTCAATATTTAATGTAAACGACGTATGGTATTATTGATTCCTTAATTTCTACTTTTTGACTAATTTTCCGACTAGAATAATTTTCTTCATGAAGGGCAATGAGCAAGGACAACGTCTCAATACCTATCGACCCTCCACGACGGATTCTCCTTTCAAGCAATTTCATTTACTGTATGTTAAATTCATATAAATGCATACTGAACCTTACAAAAAAACTAAGGCGTTTGTAGTGAATAAAAATGTAGCACTCCAGAGAGCAATTGCAAGATCGAAATACGGAATTTCTATTTCATCCTACCTATGACGACCTTGTTGACTGCTGATCTAAAAAGTTCTTCGGTTGTTTTTGAATACTCAGTCATTAGGTTCTTGAGCCGTGATATCCTTCTTCTTATAGGCCCTCTCTTCCCGAAAACCCTTCCTTAAAGGATGTATTTTAAGAGTCTCTAGTTGGAGTTGTTTCTCATTATATGCCCGAGATATTCCAGTTTCCTTTCCTTAATCCTATATATCACCACTTTTTCGTTTCTCTCCAGTACTGTTTCGCTGGTCACTTTATCTACACACGTTGTTTCGGTCAATATTCAGGATTCCATTCCATAGTACAATATGGAAAGCACATCGCAGCCCAAAAGTCTTACTTTGATAGCTAGTTTGAGGTTGTGGCTTTTGAAGTGTTCATACATTTTGATGAAGGTGCCTCTTGGTTTTTCTATCTTGTGAGTGGTCCCACTACTTGTTTACTAAGGTTGCCTTCTACTGGCACAAGCAGTTCATAATTAGATAATATTACACGTGGGACATTATGGTTTATTATCTTAATATACACGAAGTGCAATGATAATGTTGTCGTTTTATATTACGAAATAGTAAGTTAACAATATTATATTGTAAACTACTTATTAATATTGTATATAATGCATACAACTGAGAAAGTATTATTAACACACTGGTTTCTTTAATTCAAGAAAATTGCATTATTACTACAATAATCTTGAAACATTACTATAAAGAATTGCTGCTGATACAGTATAATATTGTAGCTTCGTATATAATTTCATCTTATACAGAGCTTGATAAAATTTGATTTGTGACCAGTTATAACTCACTTTTTATTTTCACTTTGTTACAATAAGTTATAATTAATATGATAATTATTGTATGTGGTGTGTATTATAGAGTAATATATTTCTTAGTTTATTTCTATAATAGTGTTATAAACGATTTACAAATTTCTATCAAATAAGCGGTAGTGTATGTTACATACAACACCATGAAAGCAGATTAGCGCCAAATTTGTAATTGCTAATTGCGACCGGAATTCACAGTGCTTTTCCTTCTTTCGCTTTAGCGATCGTTTCCATGAGAAAGACACGGTATCCGGACAAAAATGAATTCTTAAATTTCGGTAAACATAACAAAGTCTTCCCAGCGCACAGCAAAATCCAAAGACTAGCCGGCTGAAATCGAGATTTAGGAGGCGGAAGAGATTCTGTGGGAATAAAACTAACTTAATTTATATTTAGCTGATCTTTGTATAAGCACATCCTTGACGCGTTATCTGCCTCATCTGGGATTCGCGCTCACTTTCTATTTCATTGTGATATGAGCAAGCTCGCCTTTTCTTCCAGTGATTATATCGAAAGGACAGAGGGTCCCTTTTTTGATTAATGTTAGGTTTATATAGGAACGAACGGTGTCAGGTGTTTCAATGCTGTTTTTTTTTAAAGACCCTAGCGGTAGCATGAAATTCGATTTTATACTTTTCCTTGTTGCGTATACTCACATATAGGTAGCGTATATCTAATACAAATAAAATCTTTAAGAACGTTTGTAATCGTTGTCTTTTTAATACTACCTAGTAATTTATATTGGCGTTATTTCAAAGTAAGAATAAGTTTAAGATAGACGACTACAATACAGAAGTATAGGGTAATAATTGTTACTAATATGTAAATCAATTGTTTAATAAAACACAGCATTTCCCGTACCATTAAAGATATTAATAAAATCTTTGTACGAATATTATATAGAATTATATCGTTCATTTTACAAAATTATTTTTAAGCATCTAGTGTTTTTAAAGCAAATAACACAAAAACGATGCATTTCTTAAATTGAGTACTTTATATATTTTTGAATATTTATTCAGAGATATGAGGGCTATTATGTTCAGATTTTATTTTTCTAGTAAAGTGCGGTGTTGACAAACTAATCCTTACTTTATTAATATATGATCTTTTGCAGATCTGTCCGTGGGAAATCCCATTATAACATATGCTTATGGTAATAATGACAAATAAAGCTGCTGGATTAAAATGCCTCGGTGCTCTGGAACAATAGTTTACAAAATATTGCTCATAAGTTTAAGACCACTAAAATTGCAAAAATGGTGAAGAGCAATACATATCACGGCAATACAAACAATTTAAATATGTGCTGTAATTATATTTCCAAGGATACAGAACTGTAAGTGTACTACGAGCTGATTTTATTTTGTTTTACTGTAAACGTACAAATTTTTTGAAATTTTGATCAAGGCGTCTACTTCCCTAAGTTTAATTTAACAACCGCATTTCTGTGAATTTCACGTGCACATACGCTAGTATGTAATTCTAAGTACTGCTTTCAATCAATGTAAACCTTTAGGTGGTACTTTGTTCCAGTTGTGTTAAGTCTTGTAATATGGGTAAGAATAAAAACCTGGTCACTGGGATAACACTCTTCTGTAATTACTCTTCATAACGAAGGCGTTACTTTACAAATAAATTAAAAATTCCAAAAACCGCTTCTCATTCGATAATTAAAAGATATTGGGAAACAGGAAGTAAGCTGGATTGCCTGCACTTGGGGATATGTAGAGTAAGATCCATTGTTGAGGACCAGTATATTATTTTAATCAGTAAATAAATTCGACCACTTACAATACACGAAATCTGTACAAGTATTAATAAAAGTCGCAAAAATATCGTATCAGTCGCAAAGGTCAAGCAACAACTAAATTTAGCGAGTTTAAAATAATGCATAACTACAAAAAACTCTGGTTTAGTCGGCTCTGAAATATAGGAATTAGATCGGAGAAAATTGGAGAAATGTTCCTTAGAGTAACGAAGATTTTGATAGCAAACGGCGGAAGACATCTAAAGAGAAAATTCTACCACAAGTTATCGCGCCATTTGTAAAATGTAGAGGAAATTCGGTAGTGATTTAGTTCTTCTGTGAATGGAGGGGGATGTCGAATGAGGATTAAAGGTTTTCTATCTATAAGTCGTTAATATACATAATATGCATATTGTATTTGTACGGGAGAAACTGACTAAAACTTCAAAGTAGCTAATTTAACAAATATGCCTTTGGAATTCCGCCCTGGATACCGTTGTCTTCCGCTCATTTTATATCCCGTGGTCTTAACACGTGGGCTGAAAAGTCCCGGGCCTAACACATAGATGACGCTAGTTTTATTGCAGTCACCTTTCTCACAGTTAGTACTAACCTTCAAAAGACAGATGTTAAAATTTCATGATATTCTATTCATTAGTTTGCGAGTTATTGTGCTAAGAGTCACGCTACTTTTGTTATTTTCAAAATAATGGATCAAAAACAATTTCGTGTCTTAATTTGACACTGCTTCTTGATGGGAAAAAATACCGTTCAAGCAAAGCAATGGCTTGAAAAGTGTTATGGGGACTCCGCTCCATCAGAAACAACAATAAAACGTTGGTTTGCTGACTGCAAACGTGGTCGTAGAGACGCCGATGATGCAGAACGCAGTGGGCGTCCAAATGAGGCGGAACACCAGAAAACATCAAAAAAAATCTACAAAATCGTTTTGAATGATCGAAAAGTGAAGTTGCGTGAGTTAGCTGACGTCGTAAAGATATCAAAATAACGTATTGGCTTTATATTGCATGAGCATTTGACTATGAGAAAGCTCTGTTCAAAGTGGGTGCCGTGTTTGCTCACTGTTGACCAAAAACAAGAACGTGTTGATGATTCTGAGCAGTGTTTGGCCATATTTAAACGTAACAAACCGGAATTTTTGCGTCGATATGTGACAATGGATGAAACATGGATCCATCACTTCACTCCGGAATCAAAACGATCGTTATCTGAGTGGACAGCAACTGGTGAACCTCGTCCAAAGCGCCCGAAAGCACAACAATCGGCTGGAAAGGTTATGGCCTCGGTATTTTGGGATGTGCGTGGTGTAATATTCATCGACTATCTTGAGAAAGGAAATACCATCAACAGTAAATATTATATAGCGTTATTGGAGCGTTTGAAGGCCGAAATTGCAAAGAAACGACCGCATATGGCAAAGAAAAAAATTTTGTTTCATCAAGACAACGCACCGTGTCACAAGTCAATCAAAACAATGGTAAAACTACATGAATTGAACTTCGAATTGCTCCCACATCCACCGTATTCGCCAGATTTGGCTCCCAGCGACTACTGGCTGTTCGCAGACCTCAAAAGAATGCTCGCCGGTAAGAAATTTCGCACGAATGAAGAGGTTATCGCTGAAACTGAGGCCTATTTTGAGGCAAAAGATAAATCGTTCTACAAAAGTGGTATTGAAATGTTAGAGCGGCGCTGGAATGATTGCGTTGCTCTTGATGGAGATTACGTTGATGAATAAAGCTAATTTTGAACCAAAAAAACCGTGTTTTCTTTGTTAGGCCCGGGACTTTTCAGCCCATGTGTTATAGTCACCAAATCAAAAAAAAATATCAGTACTCTTTAAAACGCTGTGAATGTTAGCAAAATGGCTTTTTATTAATTTTAGTTCAGTTTAGTTAAAGTTCTTTATTGTGTTAAACAGTGAATGAAATAATGATCTACACATTTTCTTGTCAATGGAGTAGATTGCTGCAAATGAATAAATCTTCCTAAAATGTTATTATAGTTCATAATCCAAAGCGGCTAGATGCAGTAGAGGCCATCTTTATGGTCCTGGATGAAGACTAGAAACAATATATCAGTACCACAGCGAAAGCTTATTTTTCAATGGTGTCTTTCCTTCCGGGTACCGTTTAAGATCGTTACATTGCACACATATTCTTTTGGTTTTTACGCAGAATGTTTTATAACAGATGTTATAAATTCATTATCATTATTGCATTTTGTTCACCATTTGCAGTTTTTGCAAGACATAGGCTAATGCTTCGTTATGGAGCAATAAAACAGTTTGTGTAAATTTTTCGCATGACTTGTGTTTCGTCTTCAAGGAAAGAATTTCAATAATACCATATAGTTTATTTTTATAGCATTCAAATTTACTAGATTCAAATATATTTTACCTAACCCTAATTATCCCTAATAATCTTAAATACTTACAATGGTTTGAATATATTATCAATCCCTTTTCAATACTTTGCGGCGATTGTTTCCAATGAAGTAATTTACTTTAAGTCCGAAGTTTCTGTAATTTAAAGTTATTTGTTCGCTTTTGTTTCCCAGCAATTAGGATAAGAGTAGTATTATTTAATCCTTAGTTCTATTCATATTTCTAAAGTCCTTAAGTACCCTTAAAAGCATATTCCCTACCTCAATGTAATCAGGATATCATTTCCTACCTTCTTTTAAAAGGGGCCATAATTCTAGAAAGGTTGGGTTGAGTTTTGCGTGTAACACAAGTCTCTTCGTGTAGTCTTCGCGGTTACATTAATTGGGAAATACGTATATCAAAATAAGTGTTTGTGAATTTAGTAATTAAAAAATAAAAAGTTTTAAAACGAAGCAATTGATTTATTTGTGTATTTCTCTGGTACTTAGAAATCTCATCATTAAAGGAAACTAGTGTTAGAGCAACCAATTCAATACAGTCCACACCTCGTTGGTTTTAGCTCCGCACGCACAAAACAGTTTGTTTTTAATAACATCCGTTATTAATCATATTTCACTGCACTGCCTTTCTGTATGCAAACAATTAACAGAATTTCATAACAGTACCAAAAGAATGGTAAGAGAGTAGAAACGTGGGGCACATCCCACGTTTCTACTTAGGATTATAATGCTGGAGCCACGTTTATTTTTCAGCGACAAGTCAGCTGAATCTACTTCAATTCCTGGTAGCCACCTAACGTCAATCTTTCTAGGCATTCTGAAATACCTAAGTAAAATTCTATTGAAGTTGTAAAGTCAAGGGCAAGGTAGTCCAATGGTAACAGGATCTGGTTTTTGCTGTAACAGCGTTTTAGTGTATAACTAACAGATATGTATACGTCAGTATATACGATACAGCGCTTCAGTTTATACGACAAACTAATTAATTACTAAAGCAATGGAAGACTATAGATGCGATTTAGAGTTTTCACGGATATAACAATCTTTTCAATGCCTTATCGCAATTATAAAAATGTTGCTTCTTCAAATTTGCATCCTACATTGACAAACCATGGGAATGATTATATCAAAAGAATGACTTGGGTGTGGATCATTAGCCACTAGTAATAGTTGACTTTAAATGACTATTAATAGTGTACACATTCACCATTTAAGAACATCTTTCAGAATTTTTTCTTATTTTAAAAGAGGGGGTATTTTTCAATATAAATTAACGGGGTGTGTTAAGAAAAAATCGCAATTATTAATTTAGTAATTGGTTTGTACTCATAAAAAGCAACCTTTTACTCAAGGGTATCGGCTAGATAATTTTTTACTCTTAACTATAAACAAATTTCTTCCTTAATTCTGTTACTCGCCAAAATTTTAGCTTCTCCCCAATTTTTCCCTCTCTTCTGGGTGCTGTGTCCAATGGTGTGGTCCCATACTTTCCGCGGTCTTTTTCTTCTACTCTGTATTCTCGCTTCACATATTAATTTTATTTGTCTAGTGTTTTCCATTCATTGTAAATGTCCACACCAATTTAGTTGTCGCTGTTCGATAAAATCCATCATAGATGGTATATCTAGTTCCTCTCACACTTGTGAGTTTCTCACTCTGTCCTTTCTTGCTATGCCCTTCACTCAGATATCTCATTTCTGCAGCTTGAATTTTGGTTTTTTGCCTATTATTAAGTAACCACGATTCGCATCCGTGTAATCTGTAGACTGATTTGAATGCTTTTATCCTGGTGCTTCGTAATGAAGTTCTTATTCAGTGCGTAGTATAGTTTGGTTGCTTTTTCAGTTCTTTCATTACTTTGTGACTCATTTTTGGCAGTACTTTCTATTGGTACGCCTAGATAATGAAGCCCGTTTACTTGTATGCTTATTCCTTCAATCTGTATACTTACTTGTTCTTTTTTTGTTTGTTTTATATATTGACACTCTATCAAAAGTTTTTTCCGAATCAATAATGTTGTAATCTTTTGTCAACTGTTTGTTTTAACGTAAATATATGATCCTGCATTAACTATTGAATTGTTATAACCTCCTGTTCGGCTAAACAAACTAGTTTAATGCAGCTGTCAACGTCTCTTTACAAGGATATAATTAAGACGATTTAATTGTTGAAATTCACTTCTAACTGTTTACATTCCTATAAAAAAAATTCTCAGCTACTGTTTGAAAGTAGCAAATTATACTTGTTTAAGTTGACTGTAAATAAATGCATAAATTCAGTTGCAATCGTACGGAATAAAAATTGCATAACACTGTTTACCTTATTTAAAAATAGATTGCATGCTTATTGTTGCAAATGATGATTATAATGACTTGCCAGACGTATTTCACATTCAGCGTCCATACATTAATTTATAAGTCAACGGCTTCTGCTACACGAGTTAAATACGTAACACAAGCAATACATGGAGAAAGAGAATTCGGTCAATATTTAATTTTGACAGCTTAATATGAAAACGTTAGTATTGCCTACTAGAATAGTGTTAATTTCATATGATCTAAACTTATAAATCATTTTGAAACAAACTGATTTGTTATCATTATACTTTTGATATAGGTGTGTAGCTAAACAAGAAAAAAACTGAAAAATCCTTGACCTATTCGCCTGATGTAGCTGATTCACAAAATAGTTTTTAGTTTTTTGTGCCGCAAGAAGGAAAAAAATAATTATAGAAACAAGGACAACGATTACATTTGCACATATAAGTAGCCTGCGAGAAAAACTGTCACTAAGGTCGCGTGATTTTGATTTTTTCTGCATTTTGTTTAGCGATTGGAATGCTATTAAATAATATATTCCATATAATTTATAGATACCATGGTAATTACATTATTTCCACGATTTTACAGTTATTTATGAAATGCAATTTGATTTAATCTAGAATTTATGAATACCGTTCGATTTGTTTTGCATTTTATAGTCATGGTGTTTACTCTAGCGGATTTGCTTAGAGTGATTGATATTTTTTTCTGATTGCGCTGCAGCAATAAATCTGATGTAATCTGATTGTTCAGCAATATTTCGGCGAGGTTGTATTGAGTCGAGTTAAACTCTGGCAATGGAATGAACGTATTTAAAAGTGTTGACATATATAGTAGTTTATTTTTATATATAAAAAAAACAAAATTAAGATGTTGTTATTTCTGGCAAATTACTTTGCGAAACTTCAATCATAAGATTATATTGAACTCAAGCATTCATACTGTTGAATTTTGTGCTGTGCTAATTTATACAATTGCTATCACATTTCTACGAACTTACTGCTTCACTTATCCATATGTGTCATACAAATAAGTTATGCAAGTATATCATATTATTTGGAAATGGGATGTAATAAGCATCTAGACAGATATAAAAGTATGCAGATCCTGAAGAAACATGAACTAGTAATGACTGGATGCAGAATAAAGAAGTTGCAGGTGTTAAATAAGGAAAAATGTATCCATGGCCTTGGACTAAAGACTGAAATGGGTGGTCCATTTATGACAGTTTCTTGTATTACAAATGTTTTCTTCTCTGCGTCATGCACCATATCAAAAGCTAAAGAAATTATTGATACCCTACCACTATGAATTAATGACAGAACTTAACTTGTTCGAAATCTGAAGATCATGCCAAAGACGTTGAAAGTTGTACGAATGTTTCGGCGCGGCAGGCTGCTGTCCATATTCTTTTACAAAAACAGTATTGTGCACAATGTCGATTTTGAATATTCCTGTATGTATTCGATTATAGTTTCGGTTGAACATGATTTCGTTGGCAGAAATAAGTAATGCTATCCAAGTCTGTCTAAAAAAATAAAAATGATAGCGTATATATGAGAAAGTCTTAGTTTGAAGAACGAATATGTGTTTCACAAGTTTAAAAAATAAAAACAATACACCAAAGGAACTAGAAGGCACAAAAATAGCGTAGCTAGCATTGTAGAAGTAGCGTTTTAGTAGTACCATGTTAGAGATAAATAAATATTGGCGGTTTCTGCGTTAAAAATATAAAGTTGGATTATATAGGAACTGCACTAAGCACCTTCTAAAATCACAAAAACGACAACTTATTATAATTCTAAAGTTCTGTATAAACAATCGAAGGAATTTAACCTTTTTTGAGACAATACTTTTATCGCTACCTAATAAATATAAAGTAATATGTGCATGGCAATAACACACGTATTGCGACCTTTGCTGTATTACGTATAAAATGTTTAAACAAAACTCTCTTTGCGTATGTCAAATAACGGAACACATTTGCCTTTTATATTGAGATCTAATGACTTTGTATCTATGCATTACAGAACAAGAATGTATGCAATTCTAACTGTACTTCAGACACTAATAACCACTACTAACCTACAACAACTTATACATTTATATATACAAAGTCTTCGATTTTACTGTTACTTTAAAACTAACTGCTAATGAATTTAAAATGTTGATGTGGACTATTTACATTATACTAATAATTTTGGTGAGTCTGTATATATTTTTATATAATTCTACTTACAAAGTGGTAGTAGTAGATATATTAAGACTTGGTATTCAAGGTGTAGGCAATATCCTTATTTCTCCTCCATCGTTTGATTATATTTCGTCTAGGTATTCACTTCATCAATGCATTGCTATTGTCAAAAAAAAAACGGGGAACAAAATCAAGCTTCCATCATCCCTTCCGTTGTTCGAACGCACAAAAAATGGTACAAAAAACCTGACAAAAAATTTCTTGAGGGCATCGGCTGGTCGTAGCGAAATAAGGAAGAGGTAGAACATAGTGGAAAAGGGTTGTATTACTAACCTACCCCAAAGAGGGGCTGTCCCGTTAACTCACCCTGATATCGTGTAAGCCTTCCGCATTCCACGGTTTCAATGGGTTAGGTTGACGATCAGTTAAAAATGAGGTGAAGTAGAAAGAAGTTGTTAGGTATTCTCTGCGTTCGGTGTAGCGCGTATAAAATGTCTTACAAAATCATGCATAAAAAAAGATGTAATGTAGTATGTTAAATAAGTTCTTGTTTATTACCGCCATTCTAAAAAATTAAGGTCAAACAAAGCAGTCACTTCAGTTTTTTTTTCTAAATAAACTATTTCTTCAATTGTTTATATAGCATTCCATGTTATTAGCAACTTGACGAAATATTATCATGATAAAAATTGCCAGTCTAAAAGAGGGATCGGCAATTTGAAGCCTATCCTTCACACAGCATGGCTATAACTAAATACATGAATATTATAAAGCTTTATACGCATATCGTTAATAACGTTTGATTACAAAACTAACGAGTTTCTGATTTTTAAAAGAATCTTCTCACGTTTTTTTTTACATGTAAATTGCTGGCAACGTTGGAATGAAATAAACAGCTTGCTACAGTGGAAAAAGAGCCTATTCCTGATTGTGGCAGTATCAGGAGTCTTGGGTGTGAGTTCCAACGATGTTAGAATGGCAACATTTTTTTCCGGAGTAGTAGTAACTTATAATCCCATTCGGTCTGATACTTCCCATGATTGGTTACTTCTAATGTATACAATAACCATGTCGTATCCTCTTTCATTTTAGTTCGTGACGTAAGTACGTGTTATCAACAAATGTTAGAACTAAAATATAATCGATGATAAATAGTAACGGTGCAACTATCACGGTTCTAATATTAACGTTACAATTGAACTTATCTCGACCGTCCATGTTATTTCTTTTACGTCTTTTCTTTTCAATAACTTTGTATGTCGTCGACATTTTACCTTTCAGATAATGGAAAGAAATCGCGAAACCTTGCCCGCGAAAAGAATACATGAGGCGTTTTAACTGTATTATTGCAATTATTATTTAATACCTGTAGCACGTGTTCACATTACGGCGAGATGAAAACGTGTCAACGTTAACGCAAATGCAGGTGGGTAAATGAATGTGTAAATAAATAGATATTAATCTGGCGCCTATAATCGCCATAATTATATCGTTATTTAACGAAAAAACTCATTGAATTCGCGTGAAAAAACTTGGCGTGCCAAAATTTTTGCGCCGGCGAATTGCGCAATAACAACAACGGCAGCGATACCACCGAGAAAAAAGTCGGATAGGAAAGATGAGATGTAACTTTGGACTTAAGTTGTAGTGCATGAGAAATAACCTTGACATAAGCTTTTAAATACTATACATGCAAAATTAATTGCGGTTTTATTTATAAGCTCAGTAACTGGTTGTTTTATTAGGTGTTGCATTTTTAATTCGCGATAGTAGTTCTGCGCGTATAAATACATCAAACATATACCATTTATGTATATACAATGAAATGTACCGTTAAAAATGTAATATCAATTCCACGGCGAGAACGTAAACATATATAAGTATCTACTTCGAGCTATTGCATTATTACTAAAACCGTGAATACATTCAATGGTACAATACTGAAATAATTTCATATGAAAATATTGATGTGCCAGATACAACCCTCGACAATAATTATAACAATAACTGTTTACACTTCAACAACGTAATTCAGCGGATAAAATTAGACATACTATCTTTGCTGACCTTGTAAAATGAATATTGTATTTACACATAACTCTCAGATGGACGGATAGTCAGCTTCTAGCACCGAAACAGTCTAATATTGGTAAGGAATTGAGGTTTCCAGGTTGGAGCCACGTCGTAGTTGCATGAATCCGCCGACGTTTCATTCTCAGTTACATGGAGCTTTTTCTGGACAGCTGCATGTCGTAACGCTGGTGTGAGAAGAATTCAACCCGGAAGCCTAAATTCTTTAAAAGAAAACTAATACTGCGAAAGCCTACAACAACATCCAGTATTGTGAATTTGGGTTTCCTTTTTATAATGTTTCGCCTTTTCCATCGTTTAGGAAAAATTTCGATTTATGTCTTCCTCAGATAATGAGCTTAAGTTGTAAAAAATTAAGTGGTACATCGTGACGGACCATCTTAAAAAAGGAGCCAAAAACTACTGTACGTTATATCAATATATTCTCAAAACATGACATGATCATTTTAATGCTTGGGAACATATTGACGTAACGTGCGGTACCTTTCAGGTTCTTTCCTAAAATGTTTTGCCACGATGTACTACTTTATAATTTTTTCGATCTTGATATCCGCTGATTGTTTGATGAAGGAATACATAAATTTCCTTTTTCATTTACCATTATTCTTACTATTTTCAGTACTGTTGGAAACGGACACTGCAATATCTCTTAAAACTCTCTTTAATTCAGCAAAACCCATTTTACAGTGTTGGTTACTATGGTGCAGTAGTAAGAAAACATTTCTTCATTTATGTTTTTAATGGTGTCTATATTGAGGAACCTTATATTAATTAAATATATTTTAATACATCTGTAAAGCAATATATTGAACTTTAGTGACCGTAAAATCTTTCCTGCAGATTTGTAATCATTATTATTATATATTTATCCTATACCCCATGCAGTAATCAGAACTATTATTGGAAAATTACGGCAACTTTTTGTTCGGGATTGTAAATCAAATACTTCATTCCATTATACCAGGTTAAATTTAGTAACGTTCTGCCACACTGCACTTCTAACCACAAATTAATTATTACTGTTGATTTGGGTCTATCTGAAATTCTGTAATTGGATGTATCAGACAAAGTACAGCATGACTAACCTTTCTCGATAATAATTTATGAATTACTAATATATTTACGTTTAACTATTTCGGAATGTTGAGTCCATTTTCAATAAAACTGGAGCTTATTGAATATGTTCAATATAAAACTTATTTAATTTTAAATTGCGGTAAGAACATCGATAATTTTTTAACAGACGTGAATTGCTATATTCAAAAAAACTTTCTAATAGAACTGACACCTACATTAGTTTTCTAACTAGTATCTGTGACATAGACTAAAACGCAAGTTAATACTATTGCAGAATAATAACATATGCAGAATTTTCTTAAACGTCTTGAACTTTTTGTAAAAACAGAATTGCACTGAGTTCGTTTTCTACTAATTTTTGTCCACCCGATCGGTATCTATCGTTACCTGTACCGGGCTTATGAGATAATGTTGCTGAGCAAGGCACATTTCTCAATGCACGTATTGCTCAATATCTTCGTAATACTCAGTCTACCAGGGAAACTGCATATCACACATTCATACTGTAAAAACTAGCTATCAGAAAAATTTCTTTTTGCAAATATTATAAAGCTGTATATCTTATTTGAAACGTCTGTGAGTAAATTAGTTTTATCGTTTGTTAAGAGGTACAATCTTCTTCTGCTTCGGGTCTATCGTACCCGGCCGGTAGACCCAGGGTTAATGCCTTGGCATATTCTCCATTGAACTAGTAGCAGCACTGAGTAAAGCTAATACGAGCCCATAACGGCAAAACTTATTTCGAATAACCTCTGCACATTATACAGGTTCCGGTAGGTTACAAACAAACAAAGAAAGATACAGAAAAAATTCTTCTATTTGTGCCAATTTACATTACCTGGTTTTAAAAATTATACTCGGTAAATGGCATTCTCCATTGTTGATTCATCGAAGAACACTTTTTCTCGTATCATTAGGGAATGGCCTCCTCGAATGCTTTGAGGATTGTGGACGATGTTTGTACACTTGTGACTTTAAGTGTCTCCAAAGAAAGACATCACAAGGTGATATCTCCTCGCAAGCAGAGAAGATGTCTAGGAAACCACTCTCTCAAAATTGCTAGAGAACGCCGCAAAGTGTGAGCTATGGTTTCATCTTATTGAAACCAGACTTCTCTCGTTGCATGATTTAATTTAGATCGGAGGAAGTTCTCCTTCATATGGTAGTAGCGATTCGAAGTAACCGTTACCGCTAACCCATCTTCTTCGAAAAATACGGAAAGAATGGCACGTACATCGCTATCGATCAATACTCTCTCCACAGCTACGGCAGGTCGTTTTGCCGTACCTTGTATAACAAAAGCAATATACAATTGACATTGTTTTTGTTGTTCCAGCTGTCAGTGCAAGTCAATTGTTATGTATAGTATAGATATAGTTTAAATAGATCGCATATAATTTGTTTTCTTTATTGTGAATGTTAGCAGAAGAGCAAGTAAGAAGTGGAAAATAACATTTTGTCCATTTTGACGACATGTATAAGTTATTGGATTGAAATGTGGAGATTTTGCAATAATTAAATTACTAATGATTCCTCTTTTTGTACATAGAAAACTTTTTGTACATAGAACTTGCGGTCTGTTGAACACCCGGCGGTCTCCTTAAGACAAAAGACGATGTAGACACGTAATTACATAAATTAAATATCCAAGTGTATTTCATTGTCCGATCTCCAGTCTTAAGAGAACTGACTTTTGAAATGTACCTTGTATATTTATATGCATGCATATTTACATTTCAATACTTCAGTGCGAATATAATATATATAATTGTATAAGAGAACAGAGCTACGTAACGCACGGTATATTCTAAATTAATTTCAAGCTATCGTTAAAATAGCCTCCGTTCATACTTCCTTTTGCATAAAGCGTGTTTCGGCCTTACCTAAATTTCGTACAAATTCTTGTTAAGTGTGTAAGGGCAACACAAAATAACCTGGCCCAGGTCAACGTCCTTTTAAAACACGGACACTGCCTCTGTTTTTTTACATCGTTTTTTTTTATCTTATCCCACAGAACGCGGGGTACTTTAGTTGTTTAGTTAAACAGTTCTATGCGCGTTTGATGCATCGCCGTATATCTTCTGAACATTCGATTTGATAAAAATATAGAAATCGTTGAAATCTAAATAAAATTTGGAAGGACACGGCTATGCAGATAACGTTAAGCTCAATTCTTCTGTTGATATTAACCAAACTTGTTCTGTCTTGGAGGATATGCATCTATATTACGGTTATAAATTATGTGTGCGTATAAATTAAAACCATATAAACATGTTTAGTTCGTAGTCCGTCATTCAATTTTAAAGATACGTATTTTTAGAAGTACGAACCTTATGCAAATGTATTAATAAACATCAGATTGTTCAATCTTTAAAATAAGAAAGATATAGATAAATAATAAAGATATATCTATTCTTTTAATAACTGGAGATTAAGATCTAGAAATAACGTAAATGAAATTTTTAAAATAAAAGCGCAAATAGTATCACGTAGGCACTAAATTATCGGCCTTGATAATAAGCATAAATCATGATGGTCGTTTTATGCATATACAATTGTAATAATCGTGCTGGAGTTCCACTGTAAATATTGCGCAGGGTATGTAAAAATGCTGAAATTACCAAATTTCTGTATTTTAAAAGGTATCAAGTGCTGGAAGTTAAAAAATCTAAAAATTCTTGATATTATAAGCATGTTCATGGAAGCTTCATGTAACGTATAAATACGAGGTATGTCTCAGAATTAATGAGAATGATTAGTTTTAAAGTATTTAATTGAATATATCTACAATTTAATATTGTCCCCTTAGAGTGTACAATGTAATGTCCCTGTAAAATATGCTCCCTTGGAGTGCACACAACGTTCCTGAGTTTTCCATTTCTGGTAACAATTCTGAAAGTCTTGTTCCGTTAAGCTGTTTAGAACCTGCGTCATGACTCTTCGGATGTACTTATTGTTCCGTAACAGGAATCTTTCAATTTCCGTTTAAGCGTTGGAAAAAGAAAACAATTTTCTTTCTGTCAAAAATTTGCTAACCGACAAATCCCGGATGAAGTCCATGCTTACTATCTTTTTTGATTCTTGTAGAATTGTCCACAAAAAATTCGTACCGCAAGGCCAGATAATGAACCAAACCTTTTATCGTGAGGTCCTTGAACGTTTGCGAAAAAGAATTTTTGCGTGCCCCACCTAACATTGCCAGCTCCTCTATCTTGCACCACGGTAATACCCCAGTCACAGCTCATTGTCGGTTAGAGAATTTTTGGCGGAGAAAAACATTCCAGTACTCTCATAGCCGCCTTACACTTCAGATATGACTCCATGTGATAATTTTCTTCTCTAACGCCTAAGCGGAAATTAAGAGGTTCCCATTACGAAACAATAAACAACATCCAAAAAGCCGCGACGCAAGTTCTAAACTGCCTAACGGAACAAGAATTCCAGAATTGTTACCAGGAGTGGAAAACTCGCTGAAGACACTGCGTCCATTCCAATTGAGTGTACTTTGAAGAGAACAGCATTAAATTGTAGATACATTCAATTAAAAATGTTGGAACCAGTCACTCCCATTAATTCTGAGACTTACCTCGTATAACTGCAAAAATCTAAGCGTACAACCTCTATCCAGTGCCAAAGTAACTGTTTCCTTATGTGATCCTGCTACAGGTTCGTAGTAAGTACCTAATCATGAACTTTTTGGCTGTTAATACTGAATCACAAAATTAAAATCCACACAAATCAAGTGATACCAAACACTCGCTTTCTCAAGCTGGAGAATAGGTATGTCATCGAGGAAGCGAACGTTTACACTTAAAAATGATGACAAAGGTTCTGATGAAAGCTTCGGATCTACTAAGAATTTTATAGAAAAGGAAAAATTACAATTCAAAAATAACTGAAGAACTAGAAGGAAAAGACGCGGAGCACATTGACGATATGTACACTACCGGCAATAAGTGTTTGCCAAGTAGCAGTGTATCTAATAAACAGCGAGCCAGATAACATAACACCAGCAGGAGATCAGGCAATTGCAACCACGAGCAAACGAAGTAGACGAGAAACAGCGCTAGACATTGGTGCCGAAGTGAAAATTTGTGATACGGTAAAAATTAGTTTGCGCCAAGCTCATTTGTATGGTAGAATTGCTATGCGGAAGCGAAATCGTTATTACACAAAACAAACAAAGCTAAACAGGGAGCATGGGGGAGAGAACACAAAGACTGGACGATGAAACAGAAGAACATTTGTCCGTCTATCGAAAGGGTAATGAATACTTGAATCCTGTATTACACCAACAATCATACATGGGTCACGATTTGGGGTTGCTACTAAATAGTTACAATCAAACCACTGAGTTTAGGAAAACGAACAACATTGAAACTAATGTTTGCTAATACATTCTGCTCCGAAACTACGTCGGAGATATGGATGATCCGACAAATTGCTCCAGATATTCTATACGATCTAGTAGGCAAATCTGAACAATATGGTCGCACGAACGGCGTAGGTTTAAAAACAATTGTACGCCGAGGTGAACGACCATCGAGAAGATGCGATTGCTGTCAGCCAGCGACTCAACACTCCCATTATCTGAACTGACATCACACAAAAGGTGGTTGGTTCAATTCTCTCATCTTCGGGGTGAAGTATCATGGAATAATATTGATTAAGGTAGTATAGCAAATACATCTGTGGCAACGTCTGAGTAGGCTTGAATTGCATGACATATATTTGCAGTGGTGATCAACTACTTCGCTACTGTCGCTTCGATGAGGTGGTGTCAAGCACTAACAGATAGTGTTTGATTCCACCATAGAAAAGTTACGATATACATATGCATACCTAGGTCCACTTATAGAAACTTCTATGGAAGTAGTCACGGATACACAAAGTAGCTAATTGGCTCGCACTTGCAGTAAACCCGTATCCTGAACTAAGCCTAAATTACGATGTGCCTAAATACAACAAATATGCGCGCGTACATTGTATATGTACATTTATGCATCAACGTGGAAATCCTGCATTTGAAAGGTTACTGAACAAGTTAGTAAATAAGCGAGTACTAATACTGCGCAGAAAAACAAGACATAATTATTTATTCAATTAATAATATAATAGTGGTAAATTGTTTATTAGCCATTTGATTTTCCTGTAATATTAACTTAATTTGCATATGTTTATAGTGGGTGAAGTTGTAACATACGCTAAAATTTATAAAAGAAAGATTAAAGTTCATGTAGGATTAGATTAAATGTTGTCCACCAGTGTAAAAATGCGACATCCAAATGTATAGCCGTTGTTTTAATGTAATATCGTTTATGAATACATATACACATATGTTAACGACATTGGTACAGCACGCAGGTAACAACTTCAGCAATTAGGAATTTCAGCAAGTATTTTTGTTTTTATTAAAAGATTGGACTGTAGGTTCATAAGAGCATTCAACTTAGTAGCCTAACAAAACTAGAAGTATGCAATAAAAACAAACTACATTTTTGGCGCTGACGAGGTTCCTATTTATTTCACTTTTTCATGCTTGTTCGTGTTTTCTGCTTCAAGTTTATTGCAGATTTGTGTATAACCCGTATGTGATTGTCAACAAAGCATTAAATATTTTGGTGGTCCCGCCTACACGAACAACTTCTAGACGGCCAACGAATTCACTATCACAGAGCGTCTCTTTCACACACTTTGACAAGAATTTTTTTCTAATAATGGCCTATACTACCACGACAATGTATACATATATCCATTCAATTTCAATGTTTATACTCCTGGTTGTTTGACTTATAAGGTTCAAGGTTAAACAACAAAGTATATGTTATTACTGAAGATTTAAAGAATTAATAACATATACGTAATCTCACATAATTTATTCCAACGTTCGAGTTTGCCTTACTTCTTCAGCTAGGGATACTAAATAAATTATAGGACGGACGTACAACGAATTAATATATTTATTACTTGATATGCAAAAATATACCATATACTTAACGCCTTAATAGCTAGATTGATTCACAAATGGTCTTCAGATCATATCTGAGACTATAGAAATAAGCTTGTCCAACATTCAGAGATTAAATTTATTAATTACATTATACTAAAGAAAATATTAGATGAGATAAAGCGATATCGAAGTAAGCCAAAATCATTTTGTCATCGGTATGACCAGTAAAAAGTTGCGGGTACTAAAATTATACTGTAATAATAATAAAAAAGTATGATAGTAGATCTTTAATGGGCGTTTATTGATCTATCAAAAAAAAAAAAACAACAAAATAGTGTAGGAAATTCGTGTAATTAAATATTTTCAGTTGATATTGATTAATTACTTTAATTAAAGCGATGATTAGCAAAAGTGTATTGATAATGTTCTTTGAAATTCGTTGTAAATGCACGTGCGTCTTTAGTATTAATTACTTAAACAATAAATTTTAAAAGTATGCAATTCTTCTAGATTGCGCTTAAAGGAATGAAAAGTCATACAAGGGTACAAAGATTCAATCAAACCATAGTGTTATTGTTTTTGCAAAATGTATATGACGTGAGTAAATATCTTTATCTAATTATTCCGCCAATACGTTTACGTAATGGATAAGTACTACAAATATTAATTCAGTTTGCAGTGAACCTATTCAATACTATTTCGTCAGTTTACGTAATACAATGGAATCATTTTACTGTTCCAAATATTATTTATGAATCTTTATCACATATGTTTGAATCATAGTAGCGAGTTAGAGTTATAGCACGCATACGCAAGTACGTTGGAAAATACTATCTTTCGAAATATTTTTTTTATTTAAGGAGATAACTCCTGTTTTGTATATATATTATTTATATTACTCCGTGCGCTACTGTGGTTGACTTAGTTTCTGTAACTGAAATGGATGTGCTGTATGCTATGAAATTCTTAAAGGATAATTGCACGGCGGGTAGTGATGATATTCCTTCCTTTTTTGTTAGGGATTGTGCAAATATATTTGCTCCTCCTCTTTGCTACTTGTTCAGTCTTGTCAAAACATCCATCTCCCCATCTATGGGGAAGATTACCAAATTAGTGCCTGTTTTTAAAAATGATGCGAAATGTGATATTTCCAATTATCGTCCCATAGCGTTATTAAATAATTTTGCTAAAGTTTTTGAGAAATGTTTGTACAAGTATATTTATGCTCAAGTTAGACCCTGGATTTCAAATGACCAACACGGTTTCGTTGCTCAACGATCTACAGTAACTAATCTTGTTACAATTACTCAACACCTATCTGATAGTATTAATGCTGGAAGGCAGGTAGATGTTGTGTATACTGATCTAACAAAGGCTTTTGATCGAATCGACCACACCCTGCTTATTAATAAATTGGACAATATTGGATTTTCGTTTTCTCTTTTGTTTTTATTCCAATCGTATCTTCTTGATAGAAAGCAATTTGTGACATACATGGAATTTGAGTCTAATTACTTCACGCCGACCTCTGGAGTAACTTGGGTCCACTTTTGTTCCTCATATATATAAACTATTTGTGTTATCAACTGAACTAGGATCTAGGCAAACAAACTGTTTCGCACCTAGAACAAATACCGCCATCACGTCCCCAATACACAGAATGTTTTGTAACTTCAACTCTGTGGAGTTTGTCGAGTTGGATACAGACCTGCAGTTTAGCGTCCCTTTTGACAATATGTAAACCGCGGGTGCATTACACATAGCTGAATTCATTTTCCGTTCTCCTGTTTTCTTAACCAGTAGTAAACTATTTGTTTTTTCAAATTAAATTAAAGCAACTGGAGTATTGTAATTTGATCTACCTTAATTTTATGTTTACTTATAGCTTCTTTTTACATGTGTACATAATTTAATTTTTGCCTTGTAATTGGATTTAGGAATGCATTGCAACGTGGAATGGCATAGATCGGTATTCGCGAGGAACGTTTGCCACACACAAACTTTGGCCAATTGAATATGCGTGGGGTATTATGGGAATAAAACAGAGAAACTTGACGAAAGTATTTGAGGAATACTGAAAGCTCTGGTATGAATTGCAAATTGCTTGGTGCGCCATACTGAAAAAGGACATCAGTCACCTATTGGAATCGATGCCATGAAGAGTGGGGGAATGTGAAATTGACATGGGGATAAAGGTAAGTTTGAATTGTATTAATCTTTTTTTTCTTTTTCTTTGAAATTATAATCAATTATTACCTTTGAATACTTATACATTTTTACGAAGTTCGATCGAAAAATTCGCACCCATTGGTAGTTGGCAAGTTACTAATTATCAGGGTTAGTATTCCTGATGATTTACCTCTACTTATTCAACATTCTTACTTTGAAATTGTATTATTTATTTGTTTTTCATAACTAATCTAAAAGTTTGGCGTTACTTTTTTTGTAAATAATTGTGTTGGTTGGTAAAACAAATGTTAACTTCGATTTCTTCAAAATGTGTGCATTTTTTCCATCGCGTCTAATTTGGACCAGTAATTTGCTATCGTCTTAAATGATCTATTAAGAGCTATTGCTTGCCAAATTCGCTATCTATTTATTTGAGCAACGACCTGATAATGGGTTAGCAAATAAAAGATTTCCTTAGACTGGATCTGAAGACCATGGGAGATTGCTCACTAAAATGTTGGGTCTAAGCGAAATAATACAGGATGGAAATGGTCAAATACCACGAACCACGTTCATCTAAAAGATAAGGCAAACAAGATTTATTCTGAAAAAAGTGTCCTTTAGTTTTAATTAAATAAGATCAAAATCATGGTAACATTCTATTTAACGTAGTGCAGACTTTTTTCTCTTCTGGGAAGGGAATCAATTTCAATCAAATCATTTTAAGATAGACGTAAAGGATGCTAGTGAACTTGTTAAAAACAAATGAACTAGAACTACTTTGCTAACCTTAAACATATAATAGCTTACTCGATTTTTTTAGATCAATTATCGCATTGCTATTGTTTTATCTTAGAGGTAATCATTTCGCGTTGTTTCCCCAATTACAGACTAAAGGAGTAGCAAGAAAGTCTCGAAGGAAGTGAATTTAAATTTCATCTATGTCACAGTATAATTTTACAATTCCAATCGAAGTTTAAGTAGTAGTAGTATACATTCAGTTATAAATTCATTTCAAGTCGCAAAAGACTTAACGCGACACCGTTAATTGGTTCAAAAACTATGTTACGGAAAATATTGTATACGCACGTTATTACACATTTCATTAATTAGAGGTGTTTCTATTCGAATGCGTAACACAAGCTTACGTTATCTACGTAATAGACGCGGATCTTACTAATAGAAAATTAAAAGAGAATAGCATCGCGTTCAATTAGTAGTAGAAACTAGTTTAAACTTCCTGCTATTAATTCTAAAAATCTTGAAAGCTTGCGTCTAGGAAGTAATAAGTAACAATACCTGCATCATGTAGTATCTGCATTCTTATTAAGTGAGGTGAAGCTGGTTATTCACAATAGTCGATATATGCGTTGTGATATATATATATATATATATATATATATATATATATATATATATATATTGAAAGGTGTTATGAGCAAAGCTTATATGCATTTCTACACAAAATGTTTTGATGTAGCAGTATGTATTTTGAAAATAAACAAGTCACCCATGCTCCTCAGGTCAGTGTCCCTAAAATAATTCGTTTTCGCCAGATTTGCAATATAAATATTTATTTACCTGTTATTTAAGTGCAAAGTGTTTAACCGAATTGTACCTACGCTCTTACAGTCTATTAGCTTGATAGGTATAATGTAATAATTTAAGAGAATAAAATAACACAATAAAATATTACCTTTCCGATTGCGTTTTCTGAAAGTCACGCGATGTTCTGAATACTGTGTTTCGCGTTGCGTAAAAATAAAATTGGTATACAGATATAATTTATTAGAGTAAGACTTTACCTTAAATACCATACGATTTTTGAGATATTTTAATCGATCCTATTCCTGAACATATTTCCAACTTTAACGTCTAACATCTGTAAAATAGCGGATGTACCTGTATACACAGTGTGTAAACAGCTATTTATCTATTCGAAATTTATTCATGTATAACTTTTATTGCACTTGCTCTTTTCAAATATATACAGGGTCGTTCACGACCACCGTATTTTAAACGCATACTTAATTTTTAAATTTTTGCGAATAATATTATGTATGAGGACGCATTTTCTAAAAATATTTTTAATTTCATGGCATACTTTGTTCAGTAGAATAAATAAAATGGCTTGTGTATAATGTATTTTTTTAACTAGTTATTTTAGAGACATGTAAGACACTATAATATAATGATTTTGTTTTTGAAAATTTCGTGAGATGCGTAGTTTTGTATTTTTTATAAAGTACAATCTCGTCACCTAAGTCAATTTGAAGATACTTTTTTTCAAGTTGAGAACCGACTTCTTACTGTATATTTAAAACATATGTCCACATACAAATGTATTTAACATAAAAAAGTTTAAATTAATATGAAACTTCCGTTGGCAATTCGTACTTATAAATTACAATTTCGGGTGTCGTAGTGTAGGGGTAAGATGTTCCACCGGCAAGGGAGAGGATGTGGGTTCAAATCCTACGGCGACTAACTTTTTCAGAAAGAAAAAATTAAAAAGGTAAGTAATTACAAGGAAATTATGTCGCCAAAAATATTAATTCTCAACACCCATTTTTCAACTGTTTACTGTACATATTTTACTTGAAATAGATACAAATGAAACATATTCTACTTTTTATACCAAACATTCATTCGTTTTCAAGTTATTTAGCAAAATCATAAAATAACCGATTTAGTAGCGAGAGACATCGAGATTGATAAACTGGGCTACCCTTTGGAAATGAGAACTAGAAATGACTACTACGTCATTGACACTTTATTTGAAAACGTAACAAAATATGTAAGTAACAAATTAGGAAACAAAAGGATGGATAAGAAGAAAAGGTTTAAACTAAACTATTGTAAAGAAAATATAAAAAGATTTTCAAAACACTCAGCATAAATGTTCTCAAATGTACTTACGATAGCAAATAGACCCTTATATTGTCAATAACTTGTCTCAAAACTGATTTAGTGGTACCCAATAAGAGATACAAATATTTGAAACAAGCTACGTCTCAAAATTTTCAAAATGAATTAATTTCTCAAAATTGGTACACATTAGAATTATGGTTTGCGATATCATTGACCTTGTCTTTAAAATAGCTATCCAAAAAGTCCTTTGCGTTCGTAAACTCAGTATTGTCGAATGTAAAGTCTACTTACATGATATCAAACCAACATAAAAAACAGTTACCAGGGAATTTGGACTATGAACAGGGTCATCATAAAATTTGGTTATTGAAGGTACAAAGATATTTGGAATATTCCAACCACTTTAGAAGGATTTGCGAAATTAAAATTATGAATTTAATTGGAAATGAAAAAAATTGTCATTTTAGCTTATCTTTGTTATTTGTAGTTCTCTTTGATCTCATGGTAATCATCCCTTCGATTTGAATTCTCATTTACGCTGCTTATTCTCCTATTGCCATTACTTTAGTTTTATTTCTCTCCATTTTCATTCCATTCTCTCTTAATGCTAAGTTCCATATTTCTAATTTTTTTGTAAACCATTTTCACATTTTTGCCACAATCACTATGTCATCTGCAAACACTCCTTCAGATACTTCGACTCGTTGTAAGTTAATGTGTCTTACTAATATTTTTTTACGTTTCTTTGTACATTTTCTGATTATTTCGACAATATACGTAATGAACAATACTGGGTTTAGGCTTCTTCCTTGCCTTAATCCTTCTGCTATTCTGTTGACAATGTTTATATTGCTATTGTATATCATTTGTATCAGCCTCATCACTTTATTACTCGCTCGTCTTATCTTTAGGATATCCCATGACTTTTTCTTGGGATTTTATCGAAAGTTTTCTCTAAATCTATAAATCCCACAAATATTTCCCTCTTTCCTTGCGAAGCTTTTTGTATTATTTGCTTTATGGAGAAAACGCAGTGTTATGCAGTTTTCCCCTTTTAGCAATCCCCTCTGAGATTTGTCGCATGTGTCTTCTAACAACGATTTTGTTCTTTTGTCTAAACGCCTAATGAAAATTTCAAAAAATGATTATGTGAAGTCTTCTTGTCTAGTAATATTTCGTTATTTAAAGTCAAATAACATTGCTTGGAAAGGCTTCTTATAAAGTATACTAAAAGTGGGCTATTAATGAAAGTATTCTATGCAAGTGTAGGTAAGTATTGAAATGGTAGACATCTTGAGCTGTTTGTAGTAAATGTTGTAGTTCTTATACTACATCCGATCGTTGAACCAAACTATTTGTTAATAAGAACAAAGACTAGTGAAGAAGTTAATACAATATCCACTGCTATAGCTTATTAAACCCAGAAAGTGCTTCCATTTCCTATGGATTGTGTTGCGGCTAGTTTTTCAAAACAATTATTTTAATCTTCCTATTTGCATCTACAGATATGCAGATAACGCGTCAGAAGGTTTGTGTTACAGTATTACATATTCGAATAGAAACACGTTCATTTAATGAAATGCGTAGTAACAGATACGAGACATTATATTTAGAGCATAAACATATTTCTTAAATTAGTTAATAGTATCGTTTAAGTCGCTTGGAAGGGATTTATCATTAAACAACCAAACGTTCTCCAAGAGTGTATATAAATTTATAAAGGAAGATAGTTTTACTCTCATTTCCAAAGCTCCTCAGTGCCAACGCGACGTAATACATGAGCCAATCTGACAGAGAATATACTTTTACGCATCCTGTTTGGTCAATATTTTTCAACATTAAGTTAATTACAATTCACTTTCCTTGTATTCGAATACATTTGATCCCAAATTGTTTTCCATTTGTTATTAATATGAACGAACGGTTTGGTATTCCAGTAATAACGTTATTTGCTTTGTTTCTAAGTCATGAACTAGTCAATTTGACAATCATAGCTTTAGTTGTATTTTGAGTACAGGTATTTTTACAATTCCTATGTTCGTGTAAATTTTTTAAGTGACGGTTATTTGAAAACTTCACTACTGCAAATTTATATTGGCAGAAATCGTATCCATAAAGTTCTTATTGCTAGTAGTTCAATGTTGGCGATTTATTATTAATTACAGCAGCACCAGCAAAAAGATCATATAGCAAGAATGTGTTTCCGAAGATGAAAACTGCGAATTGCTCGACGCACAAAAAGTTTAGTGGCCACCAATTTTCCTTTTCGTTGTGTTTGCCTATAATTGTGCCTGCAAACTTTGTTGTGTTAAAATTAGTATTACTTTTATTGTGGATTAATTGAATTTGAGGTAGATTGAAATCCCTGATACGCGTGTAGTTTTTTAGTAAAATGTTCAGTCTCAAAATTCTGATGCGAGAAAACTGATAACAAATATTGATAATGCGCTTAACGTTCTTCTTAATCTATAAAAGGTACCAAACACTTGACCATCAAAGCTTATCTTATTTCACATCAGTAAGAGGTTGGCGAGGATATTGCCGGTAATTAATTCCATCCTTATAAACATTCTCGGTGTCTGAATTAAAGACAATAATCTTGATAGAAGGATGAATAAACATTTAATATTTCTTACTTTGTGCTCTAAATATTGTAAAAGACTTAAATCTTAAGTAAATGCTAAAAATGCATCGATCGAAAAATCAAATTATACGAGCCCTAATAACGCAAGGTTCAGACGATACTAATTTTGGTAAATGTTTGCGTATTTTTCTAATTCCTTGTTAAGTGTGGAGAATTATGTAGGTATACTACTAAAAATTACATTTCCAACAAAAGGCATACTTTATTTAACACGACGTAGACAAAGCAAAGAATATATAGATTACACTGGCAACTTAATACAAAATTTAATATGAAGTCAGATAATTCGAACTGGCTTGATTTTCAACAATAACCTATAGTAAGTGTTAAGCAACATTTCTTCTAGCGTGTCTGCTCAGTTATTGTACCTAGCGGATTATTTCTTATCTAATTTTTCGAACGATGTCTCAAAGTTTTAATATAATAACATTGCAGTCTGGTCTGGTGAAAGGCCATGATGGAATTCTTATTTTATGATCTGCGATTTGACTGGATGCATCATTTTGTGAAAATATGAAATTTTCGTATGGTTTCCTTCACTAGAAAAGAAGTTCTGCTTTAGAATTTGTTGACGCTTGACAGTCCCATTACTTTCATTATACCTACATCTTTTCCAGACATACAACTTTAGATCTTTTACAAACTTTATAGTTCTGCTTAGATAGTTCTTACCTTCGATCTATCAAGAATAATAAATTAATTGGTGACTTTAAACCGATTTTCTACTGTTCACGATAATTTGGACTTTACCCAAATCAGTCGTTTTTTTTATACAATTACTTTTCTTTCGCTATGAATAAAATAATATTGAATTCAAAGGTGATGAGGTTAAAATATTATTCCAATTTTCCATTCCAGGTTCGAACCCCTGGGGCTGTTTCTCAAGGTTGACGTTTTCTGTGGTTCTCCTTACTCCACGGCGAATATTGAGAACGAATATCTTAAAAAGCACCATAGGCGTAGGCGTAATAATGACTCGTGGCCGGCTCATGCCTCCTATAATTGGCGAAAATTGCTGGGGGATGCGAAGGCATGGGTTATTATTATTCAAAAACTGAGACCTAACTTATGGATGCACCCCACAATGGATACAGTGGTTACTGAGAGCGATTATTTTTTCTTACCGTGTATGTTATTTTCACGGGTTTCCCAATATCCACTGCCCAGATAATGCCTGCTTATACTTTTTCTTTCACGGTACATGACACATGATTTCATGCATTTCTTTCAAGGTGGCTCTACCTTGACCTATTTTTCCGCGCACAAATTGTTTACAACAATAAATGTACTATTATTGTAGTGGTAACTGTCAATTCTTTTATATAACTATCACTGCTACCCTAAAGAAAATTAATTAACAATCATAACCGTCCGAACATCAAGTTGTTAAAGTTCGGTTTTTCCTTTTCCTTTCGTTAAGATGCTACCGTTCATAGTAAGTTATTTGTTTTTTGTCAGAAGTGACTTTGCACTATATACTCATAAAGCTACGAGGGCAAATCAAACATGAGCCGGACTTTTCTTTTTAGCGCCACGTGAAAAGGCTGGTGTGACGTTTTGTGATATATGTTGAGGAGTGTAAGCTGGAAGAGAGTAAACCGGTTCGGTTCACCAGAGCAGATGAGCTGTTAGTACCAGTATGTCTGAGCAAGAGGTGTACACGTCTGTTGAGCAACGTACTATTATTACATTTCTGGCGCGGGAGGTCGTAAAACCTATCGAAATTTAGCGTTGTCTAACGGCACAGTTCGCTGAAAAAACACTTTCAAGGACCCAAGTCTACAATTGGCACAAAAAAATTTCCGATGGCTGGCGGAAGTTCAGCAATCACTCAAAATAAGTTGGATAAAATTCATTGGACAACATATATCCGGATATGGAATATCCGACCTACAGTCTCGATCTGTCACTGTGAGACTACCACCTCGGCCACTCGAAGAAGAACTAGGAGGTCACCACTTTGACGACGACGAAGATGTAGAAATGTTCCTGAGCAAGTGGTTGCAGACGCGACCACATTCATTCTATGATGATGGAATTAAAAAACTTCCAATACGGTGGGGAAAATGTTTGAATAAAGGAGGAGATTTTATAGAAAATAATTTACTATACCAATAAATATTTTAAAACCAGTCCGGTTCATATTTTATTCGCTCTGGTATAAATAACAAGCACTAATTAGTGCTTCTGGCAAAAAGGGCTCGTGTACAAGAACTCGATTAAGAAACTGAATGGAAAAACTTGACACCTGCCAAAAATCAATGTTCGTAAAAAATCTGGTGTTTTGGCACACTTGCCCAAATCTTTATAAAATATTAATTAATAGATAGCTATATATCTAATTTGTGTAACGTATCAAGACGTATACAAGTGTTATGCATGAACGCGTAGATACGGCGTAAATGCATGTGAAACGAACAAGAAGAAATTCATAATAAATTCGTCGTCGACAATTAACAGTCCCATCCCACAAGAAGAACTTTGTTAAATGTCCGCGTCATTTAAACGCTCTATTACTAGTAGCATTGACGTATGCAAGTGCCTCGAGTATCACTATTCGATAGGAGCAGATAAAGAAGAAAAAGCAGAAGCAATAGTAATCGTGCAAGAAGAAATGCAGACTGCCTGCGTTTCAAGGTCAAGGGTTGCGCCCCACCACATGCACGCACGTGTGTGGAGACCATCGCATGCCGAACCATATTTGACATTTGATAGCCGTCTGAAAACTGCATTTACTAATTTGGATTCGATCCAAATTTGATACACATACCAGATTTGGCTTAAAAAGAGACGAATAAAAGGGTTATCCCGTGGCGGTACTAAATAAGAAGCGGTCTTTTCCCTATAAACTCACAATCAGTGGCGGCTTTCAGGGTATTTTTTATATTTGTATCAGTAGGTACAATTGATTTGACTGTCAGCAAAAGGATATTTATTTAGAACTGATACCGAATTGAAATTTACATTGTGCTTCCTATTCCGGATGTTAAACAACATGATTGTTTTCGTTTCAAAGAGACGTAAAATATAACTGGAGGATATTTGCAGGTGTACTTGGTTGTAGTGTAAGTGATTCTATTCTCTTGTAATTATAGTCCTTATTTTATTGTAACTATTACTAAGATTATTACAAATTTTTATAAAGCGGTAATTGTAGCGAAATAGCTGCAGTAGTTCGCAAAATATATAAGTAACACGTTTAAATGAATGCTATATTGTTTCACTGCAGGAGAAACATGATCTCTGAAATATAAGAGCTGTTTACTATTCACATTGATATGAAAATGGGATACAATTGTTATTAAAGAATTTACGTACGTGAATATGAGACGCTTCGAGTAAAGATTTAGCTCCTGATATATCAAAAAAATCACCAGACATGGTGAAGAAACTGCCTACGGATACTTTTTCTGTGAAGACAAAAAACAAAGGGTAAGGTATTACGAAAAATGTCCTTTAAGTTTTGCACAATGGGACATAGAGAGCGCCACTAATTAAATGTCAGTACTAAATATTAACCTCCATCGTCAGTTAACGTATAATGTTGCAGCTACAGCTACCTGTTAAAGTTGATAAGTTAGTTGAAGAATTGACTGAAACTGAGAATATTTTCGCGCAATGATTTATATAATTCTCGAAGATAATTATTTCAACAAGAACGCCTCGCCAAGTTGTTTTCTGTTTTCGACAATGAAGCACCACATCAGTCAAAACAATTTCACGCTGGTATGGAGAATTTAAACATACACAGATTGATCTTATCGACGATCCAAGAGCAGCTGCACTAAAAACGGTAGTCACTCAGGAAAACGTCAAAGCTGTACGTAAGACCATTACCGAAGATCGAGATGTGACATCTGGCGAGGTTGAGGCACCGTTGCAGATTTCACACATCAAAATTCAAAAAGAAATCGCATGAAGAACTATGTGGAAAGAAATTTGGATGCCGCATATGTTGCCGAAGAACAAATAGCAGCTAGGACGGATTAGTATCAAGAAAATCTGGACTGTTTCAACGCAAGACAGAAACGTGTACAGCATCGTCATTGGTGATAAATTTTTAGTTTACTCATACGAGACAGAAAATATACGCCTGTCTGGGTGTTCTAAGACGAAGAAAAGCTGACAAAGTCATCCGTTTTCGAGTCTTGAAAAAGTTGACCGCGAGGTTTGTCTCGAAAGCGGGTCATGTAGCAACAACTCTTCTGGAAGATCAAAGAGCTACTCCTGCCGATTGGTATACAATCATTTGTTTATCGCAAGTAATCGCTGAGCTTCGAAAAACCAACCCCGAACGACAAATTATCCCCCACCAAGATAATGCAAGTTTACACACAGCACGCAAGACAGTTGAATTTTTAACACAGCAAAACGTTGAATTGTTAAACCATCCCCCTTGCAGTCAGACCTAAGTCCCAACAATTTGTTTACCTTTCCGAAAATGACGGACAAACTGCGTGGTCAAAGGTTTCAGTCGTCAGAAGGAGCAGTCGATGCTTTCAAAAACGAAATGTTGGCAGTGCCAACAAACTAGTGGAATAATTGCTTCCAAAGTTAGGTCAAGCGCACGCAAAAGTACATTAATCTTCGCGGAGAATGCTTAGAAACACAAAAGAGTCATTAAAAACCATCTACTGTTTTATTCCAATATTCTATATGCGAAATCTAACTCTCGTACTAATTGAATTTAGTTTAAAGTAGCAAATTATGTCAATTTTCCAAATTAGTCTGTAGTTCTTTTATTGTACATCCACTGTTTTATATACCTAAAAATCAATACGTATCTCTGTTCTTCACGTATGTTACTTGATCCACCACTGTGTATAGGAAAATCAATTACAAATCTGAATATTAAATAATATGAAATTAACTATCCTAGATTAGCAACACCCGTATTATGTCAACGATAACTGTGAGGCGTTAATAGTAGATTAAAATAAAGTACAAAAGTCCAGTCACACAAAGAAACAAATGTCTTTCTTAAAAACAGAGGATTACTATTACCTTCCAGAAGCCTCCAGTTTTTTTCGAAAGTACCTGACAATTTTAGTTCCCTAGAATGATTTACGAAGAAAGATTTACTATCGAACTAAAATTAGATTGGGCTTGTCTAAATTATGCATGTACGAAATATAATTTAATGCAGAAAATTAGATAGATGCAGATCCTGCAATTTTCTTATTTCACGTAGTAATTAGCGTTAATTTGATAAATACCTGCTATTATCATTCTGAATGCTTTATATTCAAATCTATAATTATTACCAAAAGTTATGGCATATACATACATATGTAGGTCTAGATAGCTTAGGCTAAAAAGCAGTCTTTTTTGTTGATGTGAGGGAGTTACAGCGTATATATGTATGTATATTGTCGTTGTATGTAACACATGGGCTGAAAAGTCCCGGGCCTAACACATAGATGACGCTAGTTTTATTGCAGTCATCTTTCTCTCAGTTAGTAGTAACCTTCAAAAGACAGCCGTTAAAATTTCATGATATTCTATTCATTAGTTTGTGAGTTATTGTGCTAAGAGTCACGCTACTTTTGTTATTTTCAAAACAATGGATCAAAAACAATTTCGTGTTTTAATTTTACACTGCTTCTTAATGGGAAAAAATACCGTTCAAGAGAAGCAATTGCTTGGAAGTGTTACGGGGACTCCGCTCCATCAGAAAAAACAATAAAACATTGGTTTGCTGACTTCAAACGTGGTCGTAGAGACACCGATGATGCAGAACGCTGTGGACGTTCAAATGAGGCGGTAACACCAGAAAACATCAAAAAAATCCACAAAATCGTTTTGAATGATCGAAAAGTGAAGTTGCGTGAGTTAGCTGACATCGTAAAGATATCAAAATAACGTATTGGCTTTATATTGCATGAGCATTTGACTATGAGAAAGCTCTGTTCAAAGTGGGTGCCGCGTTTGCTCACTGTTGACCAAAAACAAGAACGTGTTGATGATTCTGAGCAGTGTTTGGCCATGTTTAAACGTAACAAACCGGAATTTTTGCGTCGATATGTGACAATGGATGAAACATGGATCCATCACTTCACTCCGGAATCAAAACGATCGTCATCTGAGTGGACAGCAACTGGTGAACCTCGTCCAAAGCGTCCGAAAGCACAACAATCGGCTGGAAAGGTTATGGCCTCGGTATTTTGGGATGTGCGTGGTGTAATATTCATCGACTATCTTGAGAAAGGAAATACCATCAACAGTGAATATTACATAGCATTATTGGAGCGTTTGAAGGCCGAAATTGCAAAGAAACGACCGCATATGGCAAAGAAAAAAATTTGGTTTCATCAAGACAACGCACCGTGTCACAAGTCAATCAAAACAATGGCAAAACTACATTAATTGAATTTCAAATTGCTCCCACATCCACCGTATTCGCCAGATTTGGCTTCCAGCGACTACTGGCTGTTCGCAGACCTCAAAAAAATGCTCGCCGGTAAGAAATTTCGCACGAATGAAGAGGTTATCGCTGAAACTGAGACCTATTTTGAGGCAAAAGATAAATCGTTCTACAAAAGTGGTATTGAAATGTTAGAGCGGCGCTGGAATGATTGCGTTGCTCTTGATGGAGATTACGTTGATGAATAAAGCTAATTTTGAACCAAAAAAACCGTGTTTTCTTTGTTCGGTCCGGGACTTTTCAGCCCATGTGTTATGTTAGTGAAAGTGGCTCAGATACTTTTACGTGGTAGTGTACAAACACAATGATGGTAAAGAAGTCAATTCTTTCGGTGGTATGTGATTGATATCGTTTTGTTTCGGTAAAAATTAAATAGTCATTTATGCGCCTTCTTCGCGAAATGATACTTTGGTGGTTGAGAGGGATTTTTTGTCGAGGCGTTAGGAAACCACCAAAGACATTTATACTTATACTAGAATATCGAAAAACATTTCGATTTGAAATTTCATCTACCTTGACTGGCATTAGTGAGATTATGATTTACCTGAAAACTAACAAGAACAAAACCGTAAATGCTTCTATGAGTGGAATAAATGTAGATACATGTAGTGGTTACACTATTAATTTAAGTATTTATAATAATACTAATTAATTAGGATTATTCAAATTTATTTAGATTAAAAAATTATCATTTCGCGTATTTTCTCAAGTTTCTATGGTAGTTTTATAAGTAACTGCTTAGCTGTTGGCTCAAAAAAATATTAAGTTAACATACTTATGTTGTTATTGATTGTATAACAACTTTTATAAAAATCGGTTAATCTGTCGGAATTAAGTGATAATTGATTTAAACGTATTGAATTATAACAAACCTAACCCAGATTATAAATAGGTTAAAGATGAATTATTTACAAAATAGTAGAATGATTTTGCATCTATATTTATACGCTTTACAATCGTCAGAATATCTATAGAGACATCCCAACGCTAAAAGACTAATAAATTAGTTTTTTTGAAGCAATAAAATATTTAAGAGTATCAATATATGCAGTATAATATATTTTTTCGGAGTCGAATTGACTTTTACGGTACACACCTAAGATTACAGGAATCCAAATATTTATCAAAATTATTATTATTACCGCTACTATATGTTTAAAAACTAAAAGCTTTAATTTTGCTTACTAATTTCGTTGCATAATGTTGCAGTCGTCAATGTCAACCGCTTGTATCAATGGGTATATTGTTTTTTTTTTCTAAATGTCAAACACTTAAAAATAAATTCAACTAACCTTCCAGTTTAAAAAAATTGACACCAAATTTATTGTTTTTGAGAGTCATGTAACTACTAATACAGAATATACATCGGGTCGCGTTACATTTGAATTTGCAATTATAATTTCTATAGTAAAATTTTTCAGGAACCCATTTAATTGATATTGTATGAATATGAATGAATCACAAACGTTTACTTATTGGATAAACCTATTTGGTTAGTTCTCTGATATGGGAATAGCTGAATTATTAATATTTTCAGATTAAACGTTCAGCATTAATTAAAAGATATAATCAAAAACTTATTGAATCCAACCGTTTTTTATTCGTACGATATTTAGCTGAATTACTCAGATAAGGAGATATTACTTTAGGTTATGTGGCTAAACGTAACTGAAAAAAGTTCTCAACACTGACAAATTACTATACTTGCGTGCTAATGTCACTAGATTTAAAATTCTTAATTGGTGATACGGCAATAAAATTAAATCACAATGTAATAATAAACGTGACGTATGTCCCACATAAACCAGGAACTTCATATATGTATTAATGTAAGGCAATAAGTCACAGAGAACAAGACAAGATAAATTTGAATAATCTTCTACTAAACGAGATCATTTATTAGATTTTGATGGAAAAGAAACTGCTCCGACCGTGTTCTATAAGACACAGTAGCTTATAACAATTACTAATAGTTGAAAATTTCGGTAGATTATGAACACGTGGTAATAACCTTGCTGTATGTTGAAGATATCTTTATAAAAATAATTACTAAAACTTAATTATCAACTGATACTAATTTATTTATATATATATCTCATGCGATAGGCAGGAAAAGGTGTTGCTTTTTGTTGGAAATATATAAATGCTACCCTTATAAAATCTGTCCCTTTGAATATTTATGGCTTAAAATAGTAGTAAACAAATAGGCTGCCATCCTGCTATTTATAGACCCTCTAAAGCCAATTTTTTGTCTTTTATAGGTGAACTAGAAAATACGTTCTCCGAAGGAATTGTTTCTTCTGAGTAAACATATGATTTACTTATGAGGCTTTAGTATTAACCTCTTTAATGTAGTTCATACAATAAATCTTACAAAGTCCAACCTACCCGAATTGCGTCTTCTTCTGCTTCTTTACTTGACCTTATTTTTACCAGTATTTATCTTCCATGGTTAAAGACTGGAACTTTTGATTGATGTGATCATTTAATTGTTTCCTGTGAAACTAATGCGAAAATTAACAAGTACATACATTCGCCGTTAAAAGCTTGTCTAATTTCAATCGTGACGATTTTGTTAGCGACTTTTATATGGTTTCTAATATATGATTCGCCTGATATTGTACTTAAGTTGTCTTTGTCAACGTCTTAGATAAACATGAATACAAAACCATATAAAATCTTCATTTATATTTGACCTCTTCCACCTTAGCTAACGCATAATGTTAGATTAATGACGAAAACAAGAGAAAGCGTCCTTCATGAGTTTCGTATGATTAAAGATCCTGTGCATTTTACTTTGTATAAGTCTACGAAATGAATAAATTCAGCGATAAAGGGCGAAAAAGTGGCATATTCTGAATATCCAGCAATATTCGTCATCATTTCGTCACGTTAAAATGTTAAATCGTTCGCTTCTTCCATCAGCTATAGCTCTACTAACTAGTATTTCGAACTCTAGTCAGGCCTACTTTTGCTTTTATAGCTGTAACAACTGAGGTTTGCTTGTCGCAAAAGACTAACAAGCAATGCGACTAGCATGGATAATATAAACGAATATCTACTAAAGATACTTATACTATTACATACTGATTGACTAAGTGCATATTTTTAACTTTTCCAATGACAATTCTGTCTTATCTGGAAATCGTCCATTATTATCCTGCATTCTAAACATAGAAACCATTAATGAACTTAGACCCATCAGTATTTTTCTCGCTCTTCTAAAGTCTTCGAAAGATATATTGGGAGTCAATTTAAAGTACCTGTCAATGAGAATATCTTATCTGCGTTCCCATCTGGATCCAGGGCCAGCTATAGCAGCATCTCGGCGATTGCTTACATAATGGTCGATGTACTTCACGCCAGTGATCAAGACAAGGTACCGTTTTGATCCTTTTAGATTTTACTAAAACGTTAAGCACCTCCCATCACAAAATTTTATTACATGATTTATATGTCGCTGGTGCTTCTTCGTCTGCGGTGTCTTTAATTTCATCATAACTGATCGCACCCAGAACAGTTTACTGAAATTCAAGATTTTTCCTGGTTGAAGATATCATGTGATATACCTGAAGGTTTGATATCTACTCACATTCTATCCTCTATCTGCATGTCTGGTTTGGCTTCTGTGACTCAACATTGTCATTATCACCTGTATGTAGATGACACTTCTTTCAAGCCCAAGAGTCTCTTAAATTTACAAAGCTTAATTAGTGCTGATATGGATTTGGATCGGAAGGATTTGCGAGTTTTCAAAATAATTCCAACATCAAAGTAATGCTAGTAAGACTCAGTTAATAGGTTTTGGATCTGAGCGCGTAAGTGAATTTGCTATATAGTAGATGATCGGTACATTTTCTTGCATTTTTTATGAATATACTGATAGGAGAAGTGAAATTCCGATACCAGATACCATCGAATGCAATATTCGTAGGAATAATCTGCTTTGTATACCTAAACATCTGGGTAAATGAATGTTTTAAAAGCTGCTTTACACCAAATCACATAATCCGAACACTGTGGCACTAGTATACTGAAACACATTACCATATTTCACCTACCTATTTCGACTATCAAATCTCTATTCATGCAAAATCCTTTGGCTTATAGTGTTACAGTGTTAACAACACACCTGCATATATGTAACATATATATAGACTGACATTTTTTTAGAAATTTAAAGCGTTGCTAAAAAGCAAGAAAATCGTAATTTTATCATTAGTAACACCAACGAGAGTTTCATGTTAATATTGATAATATGAAACTCAAATTCTTTTTCTCCTTTTTTATATACACAAGGCTATAGGAAGAATGTGCCAAAGCGAATTAGGCTTTTTGACTGTACCTTTTGCATACCGGCAACGTTTTTAATAGTGGTGTTTTGTATATTGCTAGCTGTACAGTTAATGAACGCACATTATTGCAATTATTGATATTAAATTATATATTTTTAAAAATTTGAATTGAATGCATAAAGTTACCAAAAATAAAGGAAAAAAAATTAAAAATGGAAATAATTCTGATTCTAAGAATCAGAAAGTTACAATATTCAAATACATAAATTTTTGGAGGATTCACATTCCTCCAGTACCATTTTTATTATATCATTTTCACAATATATTTTAGATCTTTTCCTGCATATATTAGGCCAAAAGTTTGCAATACAAGGTTATTAACACTTGATATACATATTTAAATTAGCACAAAAACAATACTAAATTCATTCCATAGATAGTACATATCCATACGAGTGTGCGTACATGTATTATATTCATCCTTCTTCACAGTCACTGTATATATAAAGTTGAATTTCCCTTTAAGACATTTTAAACTTGGAGCCGCTACTGACGTTCAACAAACAAAGCGCAACTTGATTCGGATTCGTTATCCTACATCACAAACGTTACTTCTTCGACAATCGCTCTTATTTATTTTTGATTTTTTGCAACGGTGTTTGCTATTCAAGGAAACTTACTGCCATTTATAGTAATGATACATAATTTTTATCAGCAGCGTTGCATATTTCATAGAGGGCATTTTTATATCTTTATTAGTAAGGGCATTTAAGTATGTTGTACGGTTAACGCTCGCATTGTTTTTGTATGTAATTACAAACCTTTTCTTGCGTGATCTGGTATTCGGTACTGTATCAAGTTATGCGGCGATATGACTCGTTTATAATTTAAAAAGTTGTGAATTACTAGTAAATATTCATACTAATTAAAGGTGAATGCGAATATTCTTTGTACATAAAAGGAATACAACCTGTGTGGCCGACTAATACCTACTAAACAAATGGCAGTAGCATGTGAACTTACAGTATATTAATAAGTTGCAGTATACTAATAAACACAATAGGATTTAGAAAGCAGCTGCACTTAGGTACATACATTCTTTTTGCTTTTATTAAGAAATTTCTCCGCTATGTGTTGTACATGAAATAATAGAAACAGTAATTTTTAAGAAAATAAGGCTTGTGCATGTAGTATGGCGATTTTTTACTTTCGATTTTTAAAAGCAAAAAAGGGGAAACCTCAAACTAGATGAGTATTCAGAAAGAAGGGACAAAAGCAATTTTACTAAGAAAAATAGAGATAGCGCTATGCCTTGTCAAAGTGACAAATTGTCGGAATTGATAAGATATGCAGTTATAAATTTGGTTCACAAACATAGCAAAACAGAAGATCAACTGTAGTACTTCTTCAAAGAAAATCAAGAAACGGCAAAAATGATTTTCTTTTATTTGTTTATTAAATTTATTACCACTCACCTAACACCTTTTTATCAAGAATATTTATGTTGTAATCCTTTAGTAGCTATTTGCTCGTTTTTTTTTATAGACTTTCATGCGCTATCTTTGAAGATTATGGCGGTTCCTATTAAGGGAATCCATATTTACTATTTTTTTTAGATAACACAAACGCAGGTTACGATATACACTACTGCCCATATTAGTTCGGACACCCAGTAAAATGTTGTAAACTCTACTAAAAGATACTATAATTACTTTTATATATAAATAATGTTTATATTAGGTCCTTTATGAAGTTTATGGTTTATTAACTGTACAGGCAAACTTCCATGAATATCGATTAGAGAATGAAATCTATTATATTTTATCACCCAATATAGTAATTTTCAGAATAATCCTCATCGCCACAAATAGGATTATTTGTGGGACAATATTGCAGGTAATAAATTTACAATACTCTTTGGGATGGAAGCAGGCCACTCGAAAGTGTATTGTGTATTGATAAATGTTTTAGTTTCTAAATAAACCTGCTTGTGCGTGCGTTAGTGTTAAGAGCGTATCGTTTTATGTGAACTTCATTAAAGTTATTAAAATGCCTTAGAAGAAGATTATTCAGTGCGTCAAATTTCCGAAGAAATACGTGTTAATAAATCGACTGCTAATAATATCATTCGGAGACATCAATGCACGGGCAGTATAAGAGATCGGGCACGTTCAGATGGTAAGAGAATACGATTGAGTGTACAAAATTGCTGAGCAAGCGAAGTAGGAGACCGACAGGACCAGAAATCGCCGCCGAAGTGAATCGCGACCGTGCAAGAAAATGTCTGTTACTATAGTGAAAAGAAGATTAAAAGCTGCAAATCTTCACGGCCGCATTGCAACAAAAAGAACCCTTCGATGGGGAAACAGGCAAGAACGGCTACAGTGGGCAGAAACACATGACAATTGAACAGTGGATGATTGGAAGAGGGTGCTATGGACTGATAAGTCAAAGTTTGAGGTGTTCGAACAATCAAGGCGCGTTTTTGTAAGAGTAAGTTGTAGGATTGTGTAATGCCAACTGTCAGTCAAGGAAGAAGTTCTGTGCTTGTTTTGGAGTTGTTTTTCCTACGTCAGTACAGGAGACTTGAAGCGAATGTCAGCTATTTTACGAAGAGAGGGTTATTTAGAAATACTGCAAGAAAATTCAATACCATCGGGCCAAAGTCTAATCGGCAAAAAAATTGCATTCATTCAGGACAACGACCCCAAACACTCATCGGTGATATATAAAAATTTCTTAAATGAAGAACAAGATAATGGCACTTTACAAATAATGACATGGCCGCCGCGACCCCTTCTAGCTGTTACGGAATGAATTAGACAGGAGGTTCCGAAAAGTATGTCGTACCTACGTAGGCCACCTGTGGAACATTTCACAAGAGTAATGAATTAATATGTCAAATAGAGTCCTTGAAAAACTAGTAGAGCGGATGTCCCGGATTGTGAAAGTTCTTCTCGCAAAATGGAGTTTCTTTTATGAAGGGAATGCTTAAGAAGTTTTTGTTTATTTTTCGTTAGAATTACTTTTATAGTTTATTTTAATCGTTATTAATAAAATACAATAAAAAAGTTTTGGAAAAATGAGTTTTTTCAATTTTTTAAAATTTATTTGCTTGTCCGAAATAATGTGGACGGTAGTGTACGTGTCCTATTTCATTTTAGTTTTTCTTAAGATTTGAATCATTTGTGTAAATGGCTAAGTATCGTCTGGCTATTTAACAATGTTTAACTTATGGAATTCTATTGATTTAGCTTGCATTGAAGTTGAAGTCTTCTTTTGAAATTGCCTTTTACCAAGAGTACTTTAGTTACAAACACTTGATTATATTTTAAATCCTGCCTTGATAATAGTAAGTGTTTCACCACATGATCAAGGTCTATTGCCTTATTATGATGCATATGTTATTGAAAACATTTTAGAGATAATGGTATTATATATTAATTACATATTATACTATACACACGCCTTCAGATATGTGCATATGTATGTATCTACATACACGTATGCAAATATATACATACGTCAATATACATTTTTTGAACAACTCCAGTATTAATTGCAAAAAGACAACGTGTATAATTATAAAATATGTAAATAAACCGTTACGAATATTGTCTAAAATTAATTACAGTGTAATAAGCGCTTATTAAGTATCTACCAATTACTCCATGTTTATTTTCTACGGTTACCATAATAGGTGTAAAAAGGTAAAGTACTTTAATCCAGTGGATGGAGGTACCGATGGAAACACTGAACCAACACATTACTCTATATCACGGGACAAATAATATCTGACAGTAATTAGAGACAAGGCGTCTATTCGCAGTATGCAGCATAAGCTAACTAGCTTACGTACGCAAGTGTTACAGCAAAATTTTAACTGAAACTCGTGATATGCTCTACTTAACGAGTTATTAATTTGTTGTCTGTGTCTTACATCCTTCTATCAATATTTTTGCGTTAAATTTTTTACCAAAAATTGTTGTTACGTATATCTGGAGAAGACGCAGAAATAGGAAAATTTGGGTGTTACTAATAGTTCTGCGGTCAACCTCACTGCATTTTCATATTTTTAAATAAAGTGTTTTTAAGTAATTTCTTTATATTTTAAGTGAGATTAAAGCTTCACATTGTCTCCTTCAGAACGGCTGCGTTGAGAAGCCACCTAGCGTTGGAGGCGGTTTGCCCACTCTTGATAGCAGCACTGAAACATACATACTGAAGACACCTGCAGTTGATTAGTCACAAGTGTAGTTAATAAGGAGACTGCTGAGCCAGACGGATACTTTTACTTTCCAAAACTTATTAATTGAAATCGCCATGTGGCAAGACGTGTTGGTGTAATGCAGTTCCCAGTTGTTCTCAATATTCGGACTCACACGGAATAATCTTTTAACTGGTGATCAGAATGCACAAGATTCTGACTTCCGTAGACACTTTCATCACTTCTTGCAATTAGAGGTCTTTCTTGCGAGGTTTGTCTCCAATCCAGAATAGCTTTGCAAAAATTTCCACCGCGCTACGTCCAAGTCTGAAACAAAACCTGATAGCTCACTCTTGTTCGAAATTGCTGCCACTCATTTTCAAAACGCACTAGAAACTACGATTCACGAAAAGAATTTGTAGGCATCAGTACGTTACTCTAACGAATCTAAACTCGTACTGAGGACGTATCAGACGTTGGTTTACCTTCTCGCGGTAGAGGAGGTTAACAGTGATTGAACGCTATTCTTCCAGTCTCCGTATTTTATTTACATATACCGTAGAAATCTACACGCAATTGTTAGGGGTTGGGTTTTGGAAGATTCCTAATCATCGTTTACTTTTTATAATTTCCCAAATTAAATGGGATAGGTTTGCTCTTGTGGATAAGAAATGGAAAGTGTGGACCTGGTTTTAATAGTACTTTATGTGCGTGCTCCATAAGTAGTTGTCTAATTCAGTTAATTTTTATAAGAATAATTTAAATGCGCTGGCGTTTTACACGCTAAAAAATGAAATTGAATATAGTAACTACTTCACGGTCTTGGTCAGGTTGAAGTATTGGAATTATTAGAAAAGACACATATTTTTTTGAAATAACTGGGAAACGCTCTGCAGTTAGGTATGAGAAAATTCAGCTTCCATTCAATTCCATTTTTAATCCTTTTTGAATACAAATTCATTGCGTCTTGTAGGTATATTCTCTATAAATAAAAAACAAATTTGGCTTATGAAGCTTATTAAAAATGTATGAGGTTTTGTGACATTTGGCTTTAAATGCCTCAAAAAAGTAATTGGATAGGGAGTCTAACACAAACTTAACATAAAACTTTACGAAAAAAAATCAAAACTAGATTAAAGTTCTATTTAAAATAAATAAATGAGTGTAAATTAACAAAAGGTATTAGAAATGTAAAAATACTTTAACTGATTACCAAATTTTCTCGAATTATATTTCTCCGATCAGTAGTTATACATTCCAGTGGGACCCGCTATGAATAATTGGTAATCCGTGATGGAAGATATTTATTATTAACCTTGTGTCACTAGGTGATCACATATTACCTGCAAAGGTATCATCCTCCGATAACGCAAATTATCATTGAATTCAGATATAGGTATCTGTGTGCAATAATTGACTTTATATGGAAGAAAGTCAAGACAATGGGGAAAAAGGAACATTATGTAGGTGTGGCATATGTGCACATTATACAGGGTGTTTAAAAAGAGTCGGATATTTACCCAGATATGTATGGTACCCATCTAAACAAACGAAAAGCTCTTCTAAAGATGGAGCTAATTTTCTATTGCATTCAGGAAATTACGTTTTCATAAATACACGAACAGTACATGCTGTTTTATGAAACGCAGAGTTTCGAGAGCACACGGACTCCCATTATCAACCATGTTAACGTTGAGGTTAGCCAGCCATTTAATAAATCCACTCCTTCTCATCCGACTTCGGGCAAAGAGTATATTTAAAAAATCTACTTGAATATAATGCGATGAAGGGGAATATTTTGTTGGAGAAGGTCTGAGTGTTTCTGACTAGTGAGTATACATCAAATAAAGAACGGCCTAATTAAACAATTATAAGCAAGGCCAGTCCGTCGTGGATATCGAAAATTCCGTTTCGATGATTATCAGACCAATATCTACAGCTATTGCCATTTAAATAGGAAATATAGTTGATCGCAGAAAATCGGCTTTCCTTTCAATTTCAGTCTAATTTTTTTCATAAAATTCAAGTTTTCTATCCTTATATACATGGTATCTATGTTTTCCTGAAATACTTCAATATTTACCCAGCTTAGCAGTAGATGTTTTTGGAGTTTCCCAAACTCTCAGTAAATACTCTAAAGTCTTATTGTCGTCTGTTGCAGTCAACGATCATTCGCACTTGGGACTGTGCTTCACGCACTTAGTTTCAGATATTTTAAACATATTTTGCCAACTCTAGATTTATTGTTTGGTGGTCGTTGAAGACGAGTTATTAAATAAATTACAAACTTTATAGTACGAACACTTACTATTGCTAATCCAATTATAATTAATATTATGATATATAGAAAAAATGGCTAGAAAATAATACCCAACATAATAATGCTGCTGAATAGAGCTACTCATGGCATTGATGGAATCATTTACGGGAGAGACAATATGAGGTCAGAAAGAACCCTAAGATGCGGACATCTTTCTACCTACTATGTCACGAGGACCGTTACCAGCATCTTTCTGACAATGTGAGGTGAAGAAAGGAGACTCGATATCGCGCTGGGCTAGACAGAAACATGCCCCCGTGTTAGTGTTTTTCCCATGAATGTTAGTATCAGTATCTAGGTAATATTATGATACTTTCCTTCGGTTAAATTTGCCATTACTTATAATAACTCCATATAAAAATTTAAGATTTAGCAATAAGTTAACAGCAAAGTATTAACTGCTATGAATGAAGAGAGAAATTTGTTATTTCAACGTTTTTCTAATTTTTTAGAAATACCTTTACGCAAATCTAAACAAACTATTATTGTAAAGAATGTAGTAATAAACCTATCAAATATGTAACGCAAAACCTACATTGCCATTTAACAAAATTCAAGATACCGACTGGACTCGGAAGGTATTTATTAAAAAAATATTTATTTACTTCAAAATAATCAAATATATTCCAATTCTACTACGCCAAATTTTAAGACCATAGACTCTTGCCTCCAAACTTTCAGATAGCTCTATATAAATTATTTCTGGAGAGTGTTGCTCTTTCTAAGACGTTTGCGATATACGTAATATTTAACGAACCTGCGTGAAACACGTTCAAATGTAGAAGCGAATTCACGAAGCGTGGACATACGGAGAAGAATACACTTGTCTACGTTTCTAAGTAATATTAAAATGCACCTGTTAAGTTACCTCAATCTCAGACCGATTTCGAATCATTTTAATTACCTAAAAGGATTTTTGCCGCTCACATTAGTTAGTAGGTAACAGTCAATGCATAGGTTTGTATGCATTTTATTATCTAGACTGTGTTTTTACGGAATCAATTGCTTTATATACTTATGTGATGAATATGATCCCGCTTAATTTACAAGGTTAGTTTTTAAATGCATATTCATTTAAACTAATGGCGAAGTGAGGTAAAAAAACTTTATCAGGCGTGTTGCTGCTATTATAATAGTTGCATTGATTATGCATTATTATACAGTATTGGATCTATTTGTTATTCATTAAGATTAACGGATAAGAGCGTATTATCAAGTCTTTTAATCATTTTCGTCTGTGCATAGGAATACGGAACCGATAGATAGCATTCAATTTTTGCATTAATAGTTCAAAAACTTCCGGTTTCATTCCAAGTTACATAGCAATGACTATTATTTTTTATGTTTAGAATTTGTTTTAGATGCGGGTTCCGTGCGCTAACATTGGTGATTAATAAAAGATTAAGTATTTTAATTACTTTAGTTCCTCTTTACTTTTTGTTTTTAAATGTCCTTTCGAAATTCGTTTCGCTACTCTAAGATAAAATCTATTACCAAAACTTCCACATCTCAAAGTAAGGCATACGTTCGGCATTCGACCTTATAAAGTCAAGAATTGTCTTCAATTTTAAATCTTTAATATAAATTAAAAATCGAGATTTAATTATAGTCAGTTACAGTTATATACAAGGTGCTCGAAATTCGTGGGGGATTTCGTTTATTGTAAGTTAGGATATAGCTTTAAATTTGTTTTAGTTTTGATAAATAATCAAGCGAAAGACTTCTGTTATTTTTGAAACCTATTTATAAGGAGACGAAATGTTGAATTTGATCTAACTTAGCTTACAAAACGTGTGGGACTATGTAAGGACTGCTAAAAACAGCTTTGGGAGGTAAAATTTGAAAATTGGAGCATGCTCAGCTTTTCTTTAATTAGTTTCCATTACATTCACATATATAAAAATATCATACTCATAGGAACTTATAGGATGTTTAGAAATTTTGAAACTTCATTCGCATAACCAACTCCACTACCATAGTTTTATTACAAGTCTGATATATAGCGTACCGAAACTTCTTCGAAAGACACGCCTAAAGTAAGTCGTTCGCTGAAGTGAATGATTAGCCTACCCGAGAGCCTATCGATGCGCAAAAAGCCGCGTTGGTGCATATTTATATGAAAACAGTAGCATGGAATAATAGATAGAGGTGGTCTAGTAAATACGTTCGATAACCAAAACGTCTGGGTAGTGTTGCATATATAGGTTATTTCGGTGCTAACGTCTTGGACAGACACCGAAAAAAGGTGCACTATACCTTAGGTATGTTTAAACAAACTTCTTCGGAAGTTGAAGACAGACACATGATGCAACTAATTAGTCGGACGTGCATTAGGTGGTTAGATAATGAACAAAAAAGAATTAAATACGCAGATATATTCAAATGTACATATTTCCAAATAAAGATTGTTGTATGTATTTATCCGTGAACATAGAAACCGCACATTTTTTTGTATATTTTATGAATAGGTAGGTTTCATTTAAACTTTTCAAGGTAAGTATTGGTCCGACAAGCACCACGAGAAAACAATTTGAGTAGGCTATTAGCGGCATCTGTTCCTAAAACCTGGAGAATGTAATAAAACTAACCCCATTTAACGATATATGTTCTACAATTACGATATATATTCTACATTTTTACGAAGATAATAGTTTAATTAGCAATCACAAAGCGGATAATTTCAAAGTGTATAGTTACAAATTTGAGTCTGGACACACAATAGTATTTGCTTTAAAAATTATTGGATAGAAATATACAAAATTATTCTTGTCTCTTAGAATGTCATAGAAAAACATTGATGATTCATAAGTAAGCTTTGCTCTACGACTCTATGACACAAAGCAGTTCAGCGAAAACAAATCAGGTGATCTGTTAACTATTCCACAAATACTTCTGCTTTAAAACCAACTTTTTAAAAATTTGGATTTTGTTCGTTTAGAGTCTAAAGAGTACAACGTTAACTAAATAATTAGTGCTATGATAGTGGTGTCAAGTGTTATTCGACTGCAAACGAAGGTAAGCTTTAATAATTGCTTCATTCAATATTCTTGCTTATACATCTATGCACTCACTATAGTCTTCCATCACTGAATGCGGATTTTGGTTCAATTAGCATTTCTCCTTATTCCACTTCCTATTTAACTAAGAATGAACTTCATTAAGAAGTTATTTCTTTGAAATGGCCAGCCTTAGAGATTGTACTATGTGGTATGGAAGTTCTGATTTGGCACTTATTATTGAACTTGGTAATTGCATTATGTAATGCATACATTTATAAAGAAGTAATTATCAATCTGAATTATTTAGCCATAATATTATTTATTTCTCTCAAAATCTCTTTGTTAAGAGATACTTTAATAATAAGACTTGGTACCATGCGGTTTGGCTCCTGCATTTAGAAGTGAGATTTGCAACAAACGCGCGTAATATGAACTTCTTCTTCTTCTAAAAGATCCAATTCGTTTCGGATGTTGGTTGCTATGCTGTTTTAATTTTGTTTGCTGCTGCTCAGAATAATTCAGTCGTGTTTATATCGAGCCAGATTCTGAGACTTTTTCGCCAAGAAACAGAAACAGAAATTTGAACCTGACGATCGCATTTCACTAATTCCCGAAATTCCTATATTCAATCTTTCGATCTCCTTGATAGCGTTATGAACTTTCTCAGTTTGGGCTAAAGTCTGAACATTCCAAGCTTATATTTTTATGATTAATCCTGCATTGATTTTCTCCGTATAATAATTATTCAAAACCATTCTCCCAGGAGATCCCATCAGGCAACATGAAACTCTGGATAATAATTTTAGCTTGAACATAGTCATGCTGATACTACTAGAGATATACAATATGGTAGATCTTTAATGCAATGGTTTCTTCTTGCCTTTTGCATTGCCATGTCGTTGACTATTTATTAATTCATCCTTCTCCTATTAGCTCTTCCACCCGAAGCTGTTGGCCACAAAAATATATACGCCACCTTTCCAAAAATATCCATATTTCAGGTATTTCTTTAATTGGATTTGCAACCTTCCTATAATGCTTTATAGAACGAATAAAAGTGTTGAGATGTTCTGGATTTATTTATATTTTGTTACCTTAATAATTCACCGATGTTTTGAATAATTTTGAAAAATGCAGAACAAATACTAATAAACAATGGCCACGTGTTAGACATACCTCTAGAACTAATAAAAATACGATTTTGGAACTTCGAGGACCGATATAGGATTTCCTAAGTTTGATTTTTTACGTAGTGAATTTGATTAGAAATGTATAAGAAGGCTTTGCTTCAAAAGGAACATTTCGTATGATCTGACAGTAGCCATTTAAACTCAACTATCAGAAAATTATTTTTTTGTTTAATTAATGCCTTTTGTTTGGTCAATACGTTTCGAGACTTTTATCAACATAACAACCTCTCTATTGATGATTCGAAGAAAATATGTCAACTTCAACAAATATTGTTTCGAAAACTCAGTCCCCACAGAGACATATCGAACTAAAGGAATATCAGTTGTAGGTTTATTTTATTTATGTAATTATATAAATAATAAGGAGTGGTAGCAAGAAATCTAGGCTAGCGTAGTGTATCATTTATTTTTGCGCTTCACAATGAAACGCCGCGAATATCCGAAGCACATGTTCCGAATAGATTAAATCAATTTGTCTGGTGTTATAACATGCTAATGTTCATGTCGGTGGTGAATAAATAAGTTATACATGTGCATAATGAATTTCATATAATAATTTAGAGATTGCATACTTTCACATTAATCGATTTGGAACTAGAAGTTACCGAAGAAGCATCTATTACTTACGTAATAAAGGTTGCTCTCTTGCATAATATACGTGCTAATACTGTTATTTCTCTTTCAGATGTCAATCTGAAAATATGAACCGAAATATCTTATTAGAGACTTCTAATTTTTCAGTATTACCAAATGCGCTTGTCCTGTTATTCATTACTTTTTTATAACTAGACGATCTTTACCGAAATGTTAATACGTAGTAAAATTGTAGGTTTTCGTACAGTAAGCAGCAAGCGCTATTAATATTCAAACTACCATGATCATAAATACGGTCACCATGTTGCAACACGGCTATTATTCCACGCATCGAATCTACAGAAATGTAAATAGTTCTCCCGCGTACACACACATTTTTTTTTCGGTACAACGCTTAAGAGCGACCGCGTGCACAAGTTCATGCACATACGTACATGTTGAAATATCTGCTGAAAATAAAATTTATAGTTGTTTCGGCGCTCAGAAAGGTCAAGTTGAAGGTTATTTTCACTATACCGAGAATAAAATCGAAAGTAACTTTTAAAAACGAAGATATATGTTACTATATGCGTATGATTTGAGAGCTAGGGCAGTAGCGGTCGTTTTGGTCATTTTACACACAATTCATTTATAAATAACTCTACGGGAAGAGATCCCTTTACTGAATGCCATTGCACACGCTCATTTTTGATTGTATAGTTATGTGTAACAATAACAGAAGCTATCTTTGTTTTTCTTTCATTTAAGATGGTGTAGTATGTGATAAAATAAAAAAATATCAGTTTGGATGAAAGGTTCTTTTGAAACTTTACGAATTCAATAAACATACAAGATTTCACAGGATAATTCCACTACATAGCTTATCTGACGTACCCCTAGTTGCAATGTAAATATCACTTAAAGCTTTGTACCTATCCCGCAAGTATCAACTGAGAAATTTAATCCGCATAATCTAATTTTGACATATTTGTATTAACGTCATGACCAGCTCTTCCATCATGAGCAAGACTGCAGATACAAGTGGTTCCGCAGTAGCGTACGGCTCGATTACTTTCAATATTAAAAATAATGAATGTAATTACTTACTATTTTAATTTGATTGTGTTGTTGATGTGGAGTGACGCAGAAATTCGCTGTAGTATTGTGTCATTACCATGCCCTTCTTAATGACTCAGTCATACTCCTACCTCGAGGTGAGAATATGTTGGTGTATTTGGAAAGGGAGCGTTCTGCGTCTAACGATGTGGTGTTCGCGAATTTAAAAATGTCGTTCACATCATATTCGTACTCATGGTTTTCAGTTCGGGATTCCGCACACAATTTATCGTTTGCTGTTCTTCCTATACTATCAGTTACATTTCCTAACGAGGATTTGAGGCAACCAACTATATTTGGCGGTTTACATGATGACGTGTGGCGTTCTCTAATTTGGAAATAGTACCTCAACCGCTAGCTTACCGAAATTGTTTGAGCTTCTTGCGGATTCATGTTTAAGATCCAAAATTTAATAAAGTTATTTCTCATAATATAAAGCTTTAAACCACGTTCTCCATATCATCAATACGGGCAAGTTAAGGAATGCGCGGATAAACCTGTTTAAAGTTACAAAAACTTACGGAAATTTGATAAAAACCTCTTTGGTAGAAACTATAAGTTGATCTATGTTTGGAAAACTGTTTGTAACAAATCCAGCTACAAGAGAACATGCATGGAGCAAACCGGTTACATGAAGCAATTGAGGATAAGATTGTTTTAGTAACTTTCCAGCTTTAACTACATATATTCGAGCCCCCATTTGTAATCAACAATATAAGTTAGGCTGGTGATATATTGAACTTCCCAAAGGTATTTTCTATAATTTCTACTATCAATTCCGCGTTTGTTTTCCGTAATAATCTATTACGTAAAAGAAAAGACAAGGATGCCTCATCGCTTTTTAAAGGGCGCATTAACACATTCAAAATATAATTCTTTCTTGCACCCCTTGTTTCATCTACCGTCAGCCATATATTTTGATCTTTTAACTCTGTCTTTATTTGACCCCTAATCGTGTTTCTTATCCGATTAAAATTATACTGCAATTAACCTATTGTTGGGAATCTCCAACGTGTTTCCCTCAAAACTTTCGAAATTCTTCATTGTCTACAATATCTTGTGGAACGTTGAACATACCTAACATATAACTAAAGTCATATAGAAAGTTATAATACGGTACATCACCTTGCGCATATAACCGGTGTTGCCTGTTGTTAAAATGCCTTAATAATACTGTCAGCGTATTCTAATGTCGGAAATCGGTTAGGAAATCTATAACAAATAACGCCATCGATTTGCCATCATCAATCTAATCCGGCATTCATAGACATACTAACCATACCCGTATGAATCCCGACCTTGGGTATGTCCGACCGCTCTCAAGATATATCAACGCCGCCAATGACCAAGCATTCATTTTTGCAGGCTTATTACCACTTTGAATGTAAGAAGATGACGGGCTTGGAATGTGTCAACTGAGAAATTTAACCTGTACAACCTAATTTTGACAAATCAAGGTTTGTATTGACGTCATACCCAGCTCTTCAATCATGAACAAATATCAAATTTGTTACATACTGTTTCCCAAAGATATAGTTCAAATACGGACGTGTTTTTTTTTTCAAAAAATTAAAAATAGAACATTTCTCATGCATCAGTTTACTCATTTCTGTGTTATTTTAAAAGCTCGTGGATCGTCATATTCCAATAAGGATCAACTAAATTAATAAAGCAAGCGTTGCTTTGTTTTGGATATTGCCACGTTATAAACTGACATATTGAATTTGATTTATTATGTGTTGCAGAGTACAACAAATGTTTATTGGTGTTTTTTATTTATATTGATGATGAATCCTTCTGTAATAAATTACAAAGAGATGGAGTGAAGGAAAGTGATATTCATAATTGGATCAATAACATACATCTACAAATACTAGTGAGAATACAACATATGCAAATTACAGATTACCAAGGTTCGTAAAATTTATTATTATAATTATTATTTTTAAAGAGAATTGCAAAATTATTATAGATCTCTAAATTTACCGCATTTAAATAAAATTCTTGCGTGAACCGTGCAAAGTCTACAAAGTTTATGACTGTTTAAGTAATTCTTAGGCTCTATTAAGAATCGATGTGTTATTCTCTCGTATTAAGTAGCAACTAAAAGATTTTTGTGTTTTATTCTGCCTGCTAATTCTTCGAGCGTCTCACCCATGCAATTGGAAATTACGTGTAAGAGAATGAGCAAAACCAACTATTAGTAATGTAATTATTTTGTACCACTGTATACTTTTAAAATCAACTTATAATGATGCAAAACAGCAAAGATTTTGGAAAAGATATCTGCGACATTCGCGTAAAGCAAATTCACATCAGCAATTAAATTTATAAAATATATCTATTAGATAATACTATTCGGTCAAGGTCTGAAAAATCTGATTTTATGTGCTTCGGAATTATTATAGCAGCATTTACATGATTTCAAGGAAGCTAATAAAATGAGATTCGCTACAGCAGAATACGTTTTTTACTAGTGGATATGTAAAGTAGTATGGTTGTGGAAAGTAACAATATTTAAGATGATCCATGTAAATTCATTAGTCTGCGGAGAGGACACTGAGTAATGCATTTTGAAATCTTTGAGTAACTAGAAGTGGAGCGTGCAGTCGTTAACGCGTATTAGTGATAATAATATGAATCGGACTTTATTTTTAAAACATTTATTGGTATAGTAAAAAAAATTGGATACATCTTATTTTTCTATATAATCTCCACTTTTTTCACATATTTTTCCCACCGTATTGGAAGTTTTTTAATTCCGTCATCAAGAAATGAATGTGGTCGCGTCTGTAACCAATTGCGCACGAACATTTGCACAACTTCGTCGTAGTCAGAGTGGTGACCTCCCAGTTGTTTTTTGAGTGGCCCAAATAAGTGATAGTCAGACGGTAATAGATCGGGACTATAGTGCAGATGTTCCAGTGTTTCCCAATGAATTTTATCTGAACTTATTTTGGGTCGTGGAGCAGAACCGCACTTTGAACAGGCATGCCTCGTCTTTTTCGTCGATACACCAGTTTCATCAAGCAGTTGGCAGTTGGCAGTTCCCGGTGTATGCGGCAATTTTCCATATTGTAAGGCGGCAGTCACCTTCAATCACCTCACGGATCGCACGAATATTCGCCTCACTAGTGCTCGTCCGCGGTCGGCGTGTATGGCTCTCGTTTTTCACTGAGTTTTGGCCATCAGAAAATTTTTTGTGCCAGTCGTAGACTTGGGTCCTTGAAAGCGTTTTTTCAGCGAATTGTGCAGTTAATCGATGCAAAATTTCTACAGGTTTTACGCCCCTCTGCCCCCGCTAAACATTTAATAATAATACGTTGCTCAACAGAGGTCTTGTTTAGACATGATGCTACTAACAGCCCATCTGCTCTGGCGAATCGAACCGGTTTACATGCCTCGGCCTTATATTCCACTGCATAAAAAGAATAATCGTAAATTTCTGTTTAATCACAGGACTATTTTTATTATATCCAGCTTTACTAAGTTTTATAGGAAGGTATGTTATAATGTATGAAAGTTCTCCCTCTTTACTGCCTCCAATCTGGCTTTATTCTGGAAGATCCGTGGTTATGACTTGGGCGCCCACATTCGATTTTACCAATAAAGCTAGAGAAGTGTGGCCAAGTTCATGCTATCTTTAAAGCTTTTCTCCACAAATCATACTTAAAATAAATAAAGTGTTGTGTTATTTGTAATGGACTAATGACTTTGTTCCTATGTCTGACATTCCCCGGAAATCGAATCTGGAGCTATTGCGACTAGTGCTTTACAGTAATGATCTGCACCTCAAAATCAACCTTGTTATGTTACTATTGCTGATATTAAAATCTATGGAATCTTCAATTGGTGACACAATAGAGTTTTAATGTGGTATTAGTAGACCACTTTTCAACTGAACGTTGAAAAATGTTTTGTACTTATTCTTGTTTCTATACGTCTTACATCTCGTTCAACCAAATGGGGGCTACTAATTTGTCATGTTAATTTGCATCTAGGAACTAGGGTATACTTTTTGTACCATCCTCAGCTTTACTGGATATCACCTATACTTACTTGGTAACCACAAAATCTGTGGATGTTGTTATCGTGACTCGAAACACAATACTATTGTAAAAAAGTAAAATCTAAGATTGTAACTTCAAATTACGTTTGATATTTATTAACAGACTAGAGTTATTTTTTTAGAGCATTTTTATATTAACTTTGATTACTAGATCAGTAATTTATGTTTTAAGCACAAACTTATTTAAATCATTGTTGCCAAATATGTCAAAAATAACTTTAACCTTTAATCTTGATGTGATTTAAAGAAGTTTTAATTATCAGATGCTATTGTAACTCACATAAAAAGTATTTAAAAAAAGTGCCCCCCCTCGATCACATTTCCTTAAGAATACATCATTATAAAAGTGACTAGCGTTGTATATTGCACAAATGTATCACTAAACTTCACACAATTTAGTTTATTATGTATTTGGCACGCAGAATGTCGAAAACGCATGGATTCTAATCGCTAACCAAGCTTCCGAATGGTATTATCGTGTTCTCGAAGCATAGTGTGCCGAACGGATAATTAATTCAGTGGTATGGAGTTTACTGATGTACTTGTGCGTTACCAGCTACGTGCTTGTAGTTGTCTATCATATTCTCATTTTGAGAGAGGTACTTCGTACGGTGGACCACAAAGATGTGCTGGCTTTAACCATAGGAGATGCCAAAACATTTAGTTACTTTATTCTGAAATGTATGAACTTTCTTGTACTCTAGATATGATTAGCGCTTTACCATGGGGCGAGTTTCGACCTACATTTACTCTATGGCAGCAAATGGAGTGATTTATTTATGTGAAGTATTCATTTTATTTTCATGTACTTGCTATTATCAATAACTGTTATATAATAAACGAATAAATAACGAATTTATTAGAAAACAGCAAACAAATTTTGTAAAGATTTAAAAAGGATCTGTTAAATTTTCGGGCATTCTAGCCTTCTTCAAAGAGGTTAATCACTCTACAAGTTAGTACTTGTAATTAAGCTTAACACTTCAATATCCTAATTTTGTTTCAAAAATTATAAATCTTATATAGTAAGATATAAAGTTATGAAGCTGTAATTATTATTCTTATTTTTGTTTCATATCCAACCTGTTCTGCACTAGACTACGCTGAAATTGCATTTAAGGAGTTTTAATAGTTTTAAAACGTTTTAAATGTAAATTATTCTCAGCGTAGATCTCATTTCAGTACGCTGTTGCTTTTGTGTTTTTATATAATCTTCAATTGTCACATTTAGATGGTTGTATATTCACTGGAACCGGTTACGTGAAGAACTATCTATGTGGATAAAAAACATAAACAGTGATAAATTGCTTCCAATTTGCTGCAGTGACCATTAGAATATTTTCTAAAATCCTGTTGCGTAACACAGTTATATGTGTAGAGCCATTTAAATTTATTGGCAATTATTTATGTCTATAAATAATCGCTAAAGAAGTTTAAAAGAACAGACTAAGAAATTCGTTTAAATTTTCACAAATAAATACTAGAACGCATAACTAAAATAAGAGATTTGCGATAATATGATTTTAGTATCCGCACTCATTTAATGTACATACATGTATACAAGTTCTAGTCATATCTCATATTTTTGCCTTTCGTAGTCCATTTCAGTTATAATCATCTTTTACGGATATACGAGTCGATATGGTGTTGGAAATTGTTAAATATTGCAATCTAATTATGTTATCGTTTGCGATACATAACTTGACCATCAGATAAAGATACATACTTTCTTGCCAACTTGTCTATCTTGTAATCACATTTCTATAAGTACCTGACGGACAATTTTGACGTTACTTCCTGTACTAGTGGGTTTTAATGGTTTTTTTTTTCTCAACGTGAAAAACATAAAGTACCTCTTATAGACTTGTCCAGTTTTTACAACACATTCTTCAATTATGTTACTTTTCACGCCTATCATTTGTTAATTATTTAATACTTTTTTTCTAATTCCTTGAACGCAGATTAGTAAAATATATATGTATAATGAAATTTTTGCTGTTATTTCCCTTTAAAACAACTAACTTCAAAACAAGGAGGTTCCTTAAAAGGTCAAGTACATCAAGTCCAGATTTGTAGAATGAACCTACGTGCATATTTTTATAGCACAAGTTAATTTGTAACTTCGTCTCTAATACTCTCTTACTTTGAAATAATTAATCTCATCTAAATGCAAGTAGAAAAACTACTGTTCTGCAACATCTGACGATTAGGATTTCAGCTATTTATCATAATACATATTGATTACTGATGATTGTTGTAAATAAACAAGAAAAAATTCATAAATAATAAAATGCATTTTACATAATATTTTAACTAACTAATGTTTTAAACGTGCTGGGAATACTACCAGTTTTCTGACTTGACATATTGATAAAGTTTCTATATAGCTGTGTTGACGCAATACCAAATAGTTTGCATATGTTGGCGTAGTTTTGAAAGGTCGAGATATGAAGTAGGTATGAATAAATGTAGTTCCAGGTTGTTCGCATAAGCTTAATTAATTTACCAACAATATCACTTACACATTGTGTGAACATATACTGCACAGAATTTTTGATGTTCTAGAAGGTTCTTCATTATACTAAAATAACTTCAGAAGGTTTTGCACATTTTCTGCATTAGTAACTTCTAACAAATTCTATGCGGTAGTATCCTTAAGACGCTATGTGCAGAGAGTTACAGTAGTTTTTATCCGGTAGTTATATCACACATGCATTGTAATGCAACATTAATTATAAGCTACAAGAACATACAAAGAGATATAATCAATAACGATTGCAAGGACTGTGTGGTTGTATAATTCACAGGTATAGCTGTAAACTCCACTCACACAAATTTATTAATTATTGGAACGCAGCGTTTCAAGAGCACGTGGACTCCCATTGTCAACCGTGTTACTGAACATTCAGTAGGTAACACGAATTATTACAATAAGAACTCTGCAAAATTAATTTTTTTCTGTATTAAAAATGCATTTTTTTCAAAAAGATCTCAAAATAAATATTGTATTGTGGATTTGTCTTTGTCTATACAACAATGAGCAATTGGTTTTGGAATTCTTTCAAAGTAATGAAAAGTGTAAGCAAAAATTGTAACCCAGAAACCTAAACCTTTCCGATATAATGTAATTCGCGTTGGGAATCTTTTGCTTGATTATTTGCCAGCGCCAATTTTGCGAAATTTAGACTTGCGCTCTATCTTTTACAGTAAGCGAGATTCCCGTAATAGCCTATGAATTTGGCACAGTCTGTACATACATGAAGTTCTAACAGAATTGTTATTGCTGTATATAATTGTAATGTTTAAGTCCTGTTCTATATTTGAAATTAGCAGCTGTGAACAACCCAGTTTCAATAACCTTTATATTACAAATATAATGACGTCTGTGATAACTCGTCTTTTTGTAAGTTAGCCTTTTTTGTTCTCATATATATCAAATCCAAGATTTGGAGTTACTGCACATTAATATAGCCCATACATGTAGGTGTTTATTTGTTAAATACATTATTTCCATTATATATCCTCTAAGCGTTTTTTGATTAATATAAAGTAGAATTGGGCTAAACGACTAGTTGTAGTGATAAATAAGTATTGATAAACAAATGCGGTTAGCACAAATAGGAAATATTGGTTGTCCTTATCAATTTAGAACATCGGGATACAATCCAATAACATACCAGTAAACAATACACGCGGTAGATAATATTATGGTTTAACCGCAGTGATGTTTGATATCACGCAAGTCATAATTTAGTAAGGTTAATGTGGATAAAATGTAGGTTAGTTCCGAATAACTGATTTGGACGTCAATACAATTCGTATAACAATTGAGCATTTTGCAGGGAAAGTCGTATACGATAAATTTCATCTTTAATTGTCGAGACTTTACACCAGTAGTGATTAATTATAGGAAAGAAAGCAAAAGGGTAGTAGTTTCCATTCCTGTGTGATTATCTGCGGTTTGTTAAAACTTTATATCCGATTTTGTTGAAACACTTGTTTCAACTAATTTACAACTTTAGTACAGAAAATATTTACTTACAGTTAAATTCACTGTTTAAGGTTTTTCCTCTTGCAAATGTCAATGCCAAAATCTTCTATGCACCAAGCCTGTTTTCTTATAATTTCTTATTCGACGACTCCCTTAATATTCTCCTCGTTAAAGAAAAATTAAGTAATTGTATCAACGTTTAATGGTGAATTAATTATTGTATTTGAACATGGGTTTACCAAAAATCCGTTTGTGTACTTCGACTTTGTTTCAACGAATCGGCGAAAATACATATCCAATCCCATCAGTATTTCTATGTGCTAATTACTGGTATCATTCCTCCAACAAGACTCGTACTAGTATCAATTATAGTATGTCATTATTTTCCAAACGTTCATATTGTGTCTTGTGTAATTTTGACATATTTTTATGGCCTCTTCTTCCAAATTTAATGACAAGGCATAGATTAACATACCGTTGTTCAAAGTTATGAAACTCCAGAAAATATGTCTGTACTACAGATTAGTGAAAGCTTTTATGATAATATGTAGCATTTGTTACGAAATAAGTTTGTATGTTTTCTTGCAGATCTGAATTTATTGAATTTCTTACAAAAGAGTAAGACATATGGTTGTAAACGATAGTTTATCAATTTTTGTCCTATTTACCAAAGTTGTATAGTTATAATTGTAGAGAAATCTTGTTACAATGTTGTAGTACAATTTGAAATCAAGTGATTTTATTCCCAGTTAGTTCAAACAGCACTTTTGATTAAAAATGTTGGAGATTTTCGCGAAAAAGTTCTTGAATCTTTCTTTGTATTTATATTAAGGCTCACACGGTTAATAGGTCATAATTGCCTTTACAAGGTAATGATAAAATGTATTGTTGGTGATTATTTGTTAAACTGTTTATGGCTTTTTAAATTTAGTTTTGTCACATATACCTTCTGAGCTTCCTTTATTACTTTTAATTAATTATTAAGAGGCTCGTAATTATGAAGAGAAGCAAAAACATGTTGAAGTTTACTTGGCGCTTAAGAGTGAATGGATTAGTGACTCGAAACATAAAAAACTAAGGTACTAAAAAGTTTAAAAATTGAAATGTTGGAAGCAAATGCCTGAACAAATATAATTAGAAATTATACGTCATATATGATAAAAGGATTATCGTGGCAAAAGCAATCTAAAATGCTTCTTTTGAGTTTTGCAAATTCAAGAACAGTTAATATCTTCGACGCTAGAAAATAATTGATCTAATCCAACTAATGGATTTGGAATACTAAAGGACTACTACAGGATCCTTCTCTATTCGGTGTATACTCGAGTGAGGCCAATATAAACGACAATTTCGAATACATGTCTATGTGTGGCCACTATACAGCAGCGTATTGTTTTTGCTATAAAATCGCGGAATATTTTCCCAAGGACGTTACTTCCATATCTAAAATGCTATCACTTTGTATTGAAATGTTATCAATTATACAGAGGAATGTATACAATTGGCGAAGTACGTTAAAAATATCGCTCGTTATGGCGAATGTGTAAGTCGATCCAAGTGTTAAAGGACTTTCATGCCGCTTGTGCAGGCCCAAATGAATCCAAATTTGTACAAATGAAGGGCAACTCCATCTGAAAATTGGCAGGCCCGTAGAGATGTAACCTTGGTTATTATAGAAGAAACAAGTACAAGTAAGTTAGAAGAGTTTATCAACGAAAAAATACGGGATGCAATGAAAAAAATAAGCAGTATTATAACATCTTTCAAAAAGGAAATTATGAAAATAGCAATTGAAACTAAAAATCTTAATCGAGGTATAAAACAATTAAAATTGCTGATGCAAACTAAGGTCCTAAGGCTAGCTGTTAACTAAAAGAATCAGATATCACTACAACTAATAACATAAATTCATAAATCGAAAAACAGAGTCGACGAACCGTACACAGCAGGAAAAAATCTGCACGTAAGCCAGGTCAATAAAAAATTATCGAAAACAAAACTAAAAATTTAATATATGGAGAAGCAATTAAGCGAACAACGATTCACATAAAACAGTAGCAAACATATGAAAAGAGGATAAAATGACTATTCGGGAGCCAAACTTTGTAACAGACGATTAAAAACAGAAAAGAAGGACACAACTTCAAACACAGTACAGCGACGAATCTAAACATAAAAAGGTAGCCCCAATATGCAGAAAATATTTAGAAAATAAAAATGGAAAAGGTAACATCAAAACATCTTAATACATAAAGTTACTATTCCACTTAAAATGCTGGAAGAAATAAAAAAGCCAGTGCTAATACTGTACAAAGTAAGAGTAGGTAGCTTGTTAGAATGAATTTGGCTCAATATTTCACCAAAATATATCATGCATAACTACTAAAATAATTAAATACTCTCTCTTAGCATTTGCCGAACTCGGGCTAAATCTCAGTACTTGGATATTAGTAACATAAGGAATTGTAAATTAACCTCTTTTGTAGTAACGTTGATACCTGTGAGCTGCAATATCTGAAACAAAAAAACAAGACTCTCAGGTATCGCGGTAAACTCCACCTCAGATAAATTAATAATTTATTCGGAACATACCGCTTTAGGAGCATGTGGATCCCGAAGGTTACCCTTCCTATGACATATGTATGTATACAAATAATCTGGCAGAAATAGCAAACCACTTCATCGATATATATGAAGATGAAACATCGATGATGATTTCAAAAAGAAACGTCATTGAGCTTAAAATTGAAGTCGTTGACATTACGAAAATAATAGATTGGTTTTTTGAAAACAATTTAAAGTTGCATCTAAATAAAACAAACAATAAATTTTGGCATACGAAGAAATGTTGCTTTATTTATATACTGGAGAGAGCAGCAACTGACACTGATCACATAAAACTGCTAGGACAGCAGTTTGATAATGCTTAAAATTGGAAATAAATAATAAGTGAACACGTTCAGAACACTATTAACTACAGTCCATGTCCTATCAAAACAGACCCAACATTCTTACTACAAGAAACACTTTTAACCTGGAAAGAGGACAGTCACGTGGAATACTTACCTTCTCAGCACTGTACATTCCCAAATGTATCCTTTTGATGCTACAAGTTTTTGGTGGAATATGAGAGTACTCACATTTATACCACTCATAAGTGTCAACCTCAAATGACATTCGTGCTTCAAACGAGGTTAGATGACATACTTCTTCTAATAGTTCCTATCCGTTTTGGAAGTTGGCTTACCATGCAATTCAGTCGTATTCATATCGAACCAGGTTCTTCATCTTCTACCAATATCACACTTTTCCAATACTTTTTCCTGTAATAGATGAAATATGTTCTCATTTCGTATTGTGTGTCCTGAATACTGTAGTTTCAGAATTTTAACGGTATTAACCACTTCCTTTTCTTTTCCCATCCGTCTCATAACTTCGGGGTTTGCTATGTGTTCCGTTCACGGTATTTTTAGTATCTTGTGATATAACCAAATACTTCCAATTTCCTGGTTGTGTCTTCTGTAAGCGTCCATGCTTCTATCCCGTAGAATAAAACGGAGGATACATAGCAGCAGAGTCTTATCTTGGTGTTTAATGTTATGCTATGGCTTATGGACAGATTGTTAATTTTATTGTCAGTAGACCTGGCCTTTTCGATTCTGCTAGGTATTTCTTGTGAGTGGTCCCATTGTTCATTTACAGTAATTCCGAGGTAAAACTGGTAAATATATAAAAGTATAATCACACAGTAACATCTACAACAATCCGCATAAGGTTAAAGACAATCAGTTGAAAAACTAATAGTTAATACAGTAAAAGTTTTGCAATTGTAAATTAGCGTACAAACTATCAATGTATATATAAGAAAAGGAATACAAGCCCAAATTCTGTCGACATTGATTTTCCGTATATGTTGCGTTTTGCACTATTTTTACACTTTCATTATTTTCTCGATGTTGGAATCATTAAGTACGATATAATACACTATATTACTTTGTTCTATTATTAGTAGCTGAAGCAAAAGCCAAACCAACTAGGCAATGAATTGCTGTAAATCCCCATAAAAGCATACAAAAATTCTTTGAAAATCATATCAATTAAATAAATCATTTTAGCCATGATCCCGTGAATTTATAGTACTCATGGTATAGTCTACAAGCCAACTGAAACTATAGTTAAGAAATGGGAGGAACAACAAGGATCTCAAGCTGGGTAAGCATTCCTGGCGAAACTCATTAAGTGTATTAGTTTCGCCCTCACTAAAGCAAAGACATTGTTATTTTTCAACAAAGCGGACTCCAGACTACTGGTGGGGGTACCAACGGGACCTGAAGCACTAGAAAATCATTTGCACAAACTCGGGTAGCATCTAGAAACAGTAAAACATATTTTATGTACATGTGTTGCCATAAGTTGTTCTCAACATAAATATTTTAAAAAGAAATATTCCAACACCTTGTGAGTTAAAGTACAATAATAATAGACTAAGATTTTGAAAAACTTCAAATTGTTTAACCTCGTTTAGAGTAATGGTGAAATAAATCTTATAGGCCGCAGTGACTACGCGCTCTTATCCTAATAATAATAATAATACTTAAATAGGTAATATACGGGAAAATGACTAGAAGCTATCGGAAAAGAATTCCATTCTATAATCGATGATAGACACAATGTGATGGTGATTAAGATGTGATAAAAAAATGGACTAATGCAGTTGCGTAGACTAAATAAAACGCTTACTAAATCGCATTTTTGTTTAATTACTGTGTTACATGATAAATTCAATCGTATCTTAGATTTCACTGGCTAGTAGTAAACGTGTACATATAAGGTTAGCTGTTTTACTCTTACAAATCTGACGAACCACTAGACTTAATTCTTGCATGCTGTTTAACCGCGTAGTTTTCATCACACATGTAGTCAAAAATACCACAATGTAAACTTCCTATTTGTAATATAAATGCAGGTTTCCTGTGTATTTACACGATGGATAACTGTATATTAATACTGCAAGAGTTAAATGCACTCTTCGGATTGTGAAAAGTTTTATTAATTAAGCTAACTGATGACCACTGACACTGACTTTAAGAGTACACAGTTAGAAACTTGCGAAAAGCTAAGTGACTCAGGATTATTGTGTACGTTATTGCAAAATGATTAAGAAATGAACAGGATGTCATCATAAAGGCATTATTGCAACATTTTTTACTTTACGTACCGTGTCATATACGGTGCTGCTCATAAAAGTCTGAATAATTAAATTATTTCTAAATTGCTTTGAAGATACAAGAACAAAACACACAACAAATTTATACGTTTAACAAAACAGAAAAATAAATAAGAAGCTACAAAATAAAAATTAAAGCTTCTTCTCGATAAAATAACTTCTTTTGACAATTTATTCAGTGCGGCATTATAACAATTAATTTTCTCATTGTTTTGCGAATAATATTTCTTCATTTTCTTTGTATAATATACCGTACATGTTTGTACGTGAGAGCTTCTTTTCTTATACTTCTGCGCTTTGAGGAGGCCATCTCAGTATTGTTAACACATTATTCCTTTGTTGTACTTTTAAATGCTTGTCTGTTTCGTGCAATGAATCATTATCAAATATAAAATTTTCTCCTAACAATCTTGTTACTGATTCCAAATTGTTCTAACATTTCCCGGTGTTGTTCCTTAAAATCGCATCAATTTCCAGTAAATCTAAGACTCTAAGACCTCCTCAACCGTCTACGATTTAAATCACTGGCTAATTCTGATGCCGACATTTTGTCGTCCAAGACTGATTCAAGAGCATCTTTTATGTTCTCTTGATTAAAATCGCATATAAGGCTTTGTGTCAATATTCCTTTTGTAAGCACGTGACATCATTCCATAGTATCCTATAAAAAAGAACCTTTTCTATTTTCACATTTTGACTAGAATTTCAAACTAAAAATTTCGTAAACTTTATCACTGTTCAAAAAGTTTTCTATCTAATATATATTCTCCAGAGCGGTTTATAAAACGGAGGAGATTCCGTAGAATTGGTAGACAACTCTAATTTTAACGCTTAAGTTATTGATACAAGCTAAAGCAGAACAACATGATTAGCACAACGAAACATTTTTCTAAATCTAATATGTGACACTATTATCCCTATAGCTCACTTTGTGCAATATTTTCCCATTGTATTGTACTTCTTGATTTCAGATCTCAGAGCCAACCAATCCGACGGAACTTTATGTATATTTAAAATTTAGATAGTTTCGCTCCTTTAATATCTCCCTCTACATCAATGCACTTATATCTGCAAACCACCTCTCTACAGCTTGCACCACTTCATAATTACTGCAATTATTTTTTTTTAATTTGGGGAACAGCCTGTAATCACTAAGGGCCAGATGCGGCGAATATGATGGGTGCTCCACTAATTCAAAGCCTGCTTGGTGTATAGCAGCCATAGCAATACCAGATATATGACTCGGAGCATTATCCTGATGGAACAGCATACAGTGCCTTAACTTTCCTCGGCGTTTCTCTTTAATAGCGAATTCTTTTAGAATCTATTCTCGCAATCAATTGTGCGTAGTAGTCCCCTGTTATGCCCTGTGACTTTTGCAAATAGTCAGTCAGGATGATTCCTTAACCATTCCAGAACACAGATAGCGTACGGTACGACCTTAAATTTGCGTGGAGGAGATGTGATGTTTCCACTCTCTACTTTGCTCGTTGCTCTCGGGATCATAGTGGTGCACCCATCAAAGTTCTCTTTGTTTGCTTGGTACTCCTCCAAAAGACGCTTCCAAATCAACACCCGATTTCTTTTTTGAACAATGGTTAACATTCGGGGCACACATCTGGCACTCGTGTTTTTCATATCTATGCGTACTTGTCAGCTTTGCAGTACGATATCGTGTACCTTATTATGTTTTTGTTTGTTGTTACCGTTATGGGAGGACCAATCTCAGTGTTTGACTATATCATAAGAAACTGCAGACTCACCGACAATTGCCATAATGTCTTTAAAAATTTGAGTTGGCGCCATGCCCTTTTTCTGGAGGTCTTTTATTACGGCTCTTTGTTCTACAGGATCCATTTTTATGAGGAATGGCAACACACAGTTCAAGAATTTGCTACAGCACAACACAACGCTCTCGCAAATTAGAAGTAAGCTATTGCATAAAATTCTTGTCGAATATTGTACATAAGTAACAGTACAGTAAGTACAGTCAGTGCGTGAGTAATTGGCCATCCCTAGTATCAGTACATGATGATGCTGTTGACACATACATGCATTCTGTATTGTTATGTATGAAATGTTAATTGTACACAAACAATTAAAACTGTATATAATATTAAAGATAACTTTCCTACATATTGCAACTGTTTAAGATATCCAGCTCTATTGTCGTTGGTAAGTTGGAATACATCCCCTAGACCAGTTTATTTGGAAGTATATACACGGTATATTCTAGTTCTGCTTTACTTGAAGAATGTATGCGCCGTTACTCATGAAATAAGTTCTATGACGCTGGATAGACTTCTTCATTGCGCAATAAGGACGGTCTCACACTCAAGTGAATACTATGAATCGTAACCTAAGTTTTATATTTAATTGCACATTCTCCTGCTTATTGGAGAAACAACAACATTTTTTTCTTTTATTTGAGCTAGTATTCTATAAAAAAAAATATCGTTACCTACAGAAGCTCGAAAAAACATGTATCTGTAAAAAACAAATACACGCAACTGCCATTTTATGGTAAATTCACCTATGCAATGGTATTTTCTCTTGTGTATTACCACTTGAATTGACAGTGTACTAATTTTTTCGTGTGCTCGACTAACTTTGATCTTCTTAAATTGACTGCGATATTTGCCGATTTAATCCTTTCAAGTTAGATTTTACAAATTGTGCTATCCAACTGGCAAGTAACTAAATATTTTTTGCTTAGTTTTAAGTAATTTTTTGCAAACATTGTTTGGTGAAATTGCACAGAGTAAAAGTATGCGGAATATTACCCAAAATTAAGATGTTATACCTCGGAAACTATATAAGCCATAATCAAACAAATTATTAGATTTTCAGAGGTGTGAAATATGCTAGCATATGCGTCTTAAAATCGATCAAATCGTTGCAGTGGTGGAATACTTTTCGCGGTCACTATGTAACGTATTATCTTTCACTTAAAAATTCTAATTCTAAACAGTAATAGTTGTATAATTATTAGTCAAAAACCCTTACAAATTTAAACCTATAAGTTTCCGCTTAATTCATTCATGAATGTTTCAGTCTCCTGTAATAAATTTGGTGACCGCGGCTGGTATTTTACAAGGTCACTTCTCCCATCCACGTTACAGAACGTATTTTAACTTATATTACAATGACCTTATACAATCTAGGGCGCATATTTTATAGATGAAATTCCACAGTGTTACGTAACTTTCGCACTTTTGTTTAGAGAATATTCGTGTAATATAGTATGCTATAAATATTATAATGATGACGCAAGTATTCGGTTTGCGAATTATCGGGAAATACGTTCGCAAAGACGAGATTTTACCTTTTACCTAGATTCTTCCGGAAGTATGTGTAATTTGAACTAATTTTAGACATATTCCTAGAAGGAACTACCAATTAGGAAATTATAAATACCCACATAATGGTTAAAAAAGACAACATAATCGAAACAAGATCACACGTCATCGCAAATAAAAAGGTGACATTGAGTTAATTAGTAACCGTTGATTCTTAAAATATGTGACCCATTTGGAAAAATTAAATTTTTTAAGTTCCGGAAAACAGGAATATTATAAGAACAATGAAGCGGATATAGCAAGTCCTGCTAGTCACATAAAATGTTGAATTATATCTTCGGTTTCCCAACAAGGAATTCTACGTATTCAGCGTCTAGGATGTATTTTTATTGTTATTGATTGCTGTTCCTATATAATCATTAGCGTTTAAATGATACATTTTTATTCGACAAAAGTAAGAAGGTATGCAAACGACATTTTTTAAATAATTTGTCAAACTACTTGTTCTGATATTGAAAGAAAAATGTGTTGTGACTGCTCCCGATGCAATAGATTTATAAAAAAAGAAATTATATTTTACAAATCCGCTTACTTACGTACAAAAATTATGGTAATTCAGAAAAAACTTTATTTCTGAAAAATATCACGACAAGGCCATCGAGACGTCAAATATTACACGGCAGGCTGAAGGCAAGGACCAAAGTACAGTGCAGGAAAATTCCATTCAAAGCATGAAAAAGAAAACTGTCAATCACACGTGACCTTTCAAAAATTCTTACGAAAGGGAAAACGCGCTATCGTAGTGATCCTTTAAATGAAAATATTGCAGCCTGTGTTATTAAGGATCCAAAAACACATCCCACACATACGCAGAAAGAAACATCGGACGTTTTAGTCCAACGATTTGGTAACCGCATAGCGTCTCGAAGAGAAAACTCCCTGAATAGATCCTGTGACTTACTGGTTCTCGATTTTTTCTTTTGGGGTTGTTTGAAGTAAGAAATTTACGTTAACAATTCACAAATAATTGATGATCTTAAGGGGAACATTATTGATACTATCCATGAAACTGACCCGCATTTATGTCAAAATGTTGTTGAGGGTGATGGTAAGAGAATGGAGGCCTAACGTACAACAACATTACAACATTACAACATTTACAAGATATTACTTCTCATTACTAAACCGTATTATGATTGTTGGAGCACTTACTAAAGTTTCGACTTTCCACAAACTTTGGGTAGATTTCCATTGTTTTAATAATAATAACTCTGCAAAGGATTGTAAAAATGTATTAGGACTTTGTTCAGGAGGCTATGCAAACAGGACTATCGAAAATATTTTCTTCTCTGATTTCACTAGTGGTTATCTGACTGAGTGAGGTGCCATCGAAACGGTTTACAGTTTCTGTGATTAAAATTGATGATTTTCCTGTTACTTTCATTTTGAGCGAATTTTAAAGGTAAGTGTTTGACTACACATACATACATTAAAAGTACTATGCACTACTACATAGTCGCTTAATTGTAAGTTACACCACATCTTATAAAATTGCAGATTGACCTTGTTGAAGACCAATTGTTACACATATACAGATCTGTCTGTGAAAATAAATAAATAGCACTTAACAAACGCTATTAGACTAAATTTATTAATACAATTGTCTGACCTTTGCTAGGAGCTACTTACTTTAATTGATCTCCGGTTTCAGCATTTTACCAATAATATAAAGGTAATGTAAAAGTATTTGTATCTCATTTTTAAATATCGATCGGCTACGATTGCTTAACTGACCTACTGAACGTTGCTTTTTTGCAATACATTACAGGATCTCATTCTAATTACTACTGTAAATATGGTGTAAATAATGAGTTATGTTTAAGGAAACCATCATCCTGATGTATTAAAAGAAACTAAGATATTATATTCCGGTACTGCATCTCCTTCCGGGTTAAGCGTTAGTTAGTCACGAAGTATCTCCAGCTTGATTCAGGCTCATTTATCAGTGAACATCTCACCTCAACCTGTTCTAGATATTTTTATTAATATTTACATATTAGTTTACAGACGTTTTTTCCATTACGTGCTCGGTAAGTGGTATGGATAATAACGCTTATAAATATATGTTCCTTAGAAAAATATTAACAATAGCTAAGTGTAAGTGTATTTTTAGAAGTCGACGGAGTGTCTAGATAGTATGTACCGTAATATTACTAAACCATTTTAAATTTCCGTATTATGGTGAGTAATATTATTGCGTGACCTTTGTCACATGAATGCATATATACAAAGCAGATGGTTGGTGGGTGTTAGAATTTTACTGCATCTTTGGACTCTACCTATATAAAGAATAACAAGTTTCGGAGTATTTATGTATTTCTTAAGAAGGTAAGGGATCTATAAGTGTAAAAAATTAACTAATAGGAAACCATTGCACTGAAAAGATATTTGAATTGTGGCCATGCATTTCTAAACTTGTTGAACGTTGTTCCACAAGGTTATTAAGGAAATGAAGATATTGAGAAAATGTAGGGGATGCACCCGCGTTTCTTTCACTCTATTGGAGCAGATATTGATTGTTATGATTAACCCTTCGATCATCTGCTGGAACCAAAATGAATAAAAGGTATAGTTAGATATTGTGTAGTGTTAGATTTTGAAACAATGTACTTTTTAGTAATTGACCAGTTTAATTTTTTTTAACTACAAAGTTGCAGTTTGTTATAACTCAAATACATTATCCATAATAATTCATAAGCACAATAATATTCTATTTCCCAATTATAAGTTGAATGCGCGTTATTGGTATTTTCATTCTTGTTAATCCTGAAATGTGAGCTTTATTAACAAATCACTAGCGTGTTATTTGTCCCGAATAAACTGCAAGTAATTAAATAACCAATTGTGTAACGCATTGTTGAAAATTTAGCACCATTTAAGCGTAACACTGTACATCTTTATAAATGTTGAAAAAGACTTCAATTTATGATACAAACGTTTTAATGGGGTATCATCCTAAAATGAATAAAAGAACAATATAGCGGATTATAATTTATGTGACAGATACGATTATATGTAGCAAAAATCAATATGCTTCGCTTACGGCAAACTAAAACGAGTACCACACCCTACATCGAGGGGAACCCTTCCTAGCAAAGATTTTTCATGTATTCAGCTGTCTAACGCATTTTTTTGCCGAAAAACCGCCGATCTTATTAATTTTCGCAACAATATTTTCTGGAGTACGTCATGAATAAATCATCGAGGGATGCCTTTAAGAAAATATTTTTTAGTGATTTATGCAATACTCACCATAAGATTTGTAGCATTCGATTAGGTTTGTAAATAGTCTGTCTATGTCGTTATTAAGAGTCTCAAGGTTAACTTACGGTGTTAATATATCGAATAAAAGAGGTCGATATTTGAATTAAATATTGCATCGGTCAAACGTTAACAAAGATTACTTTTTCAAAGTTGGTATATTCTAGTTCCATAAGATACGATAAGAACTCTGAACTGCAATGTGCAAGTTAGGAAAATTAATATTTCGTTTAATCAAGAGAGTGGTGAAAGTGAAAATATTTGTAAAGAGGTGAATTCATTCCAGAATAATCAATGAATAATCAATTAGGAAGATCCCCTTTTTTGTTAAACACATTGGTTTGCGGACCTTACATGGTATGACCCACAAGAACGAAAATAACAATGGTGCGCACAATTTGAATCAATCTGTGTATATGATTCATGTTAATGTTGAATGCATTTTGGTGGAAGAGAATATAATGCATAAACAGAACTTCTACAGTGCTGTATGTCTGCTGCATATCTCTTTCAGTTCCAATAATGTTTGTTAGTTGAATTTTGATTAAGCATTTAGTTTATTGAATTGGCGTGGTGTGGTGTAATGAACCAGATCCCATTAAGTCAAATTAATCTTCACTATAATATTCTTTCCTCAGTTTTTGTATAAGGCAACAATTCTACCAACGCTTGTTTAGAACACAAACAGAGTTGGTCAAGATTAAAAAACAAAAGTGTAAAGCACAAGTTTTATACATATTTAAAAAATATAATAGTTGTTATTGCCGTTATTTTAAATGTCATAAACAGTTATTATGTCTATTTTAAGGTCAATGTTTCAAGAAAAGTAAATGTTAAGGTGTCTAAGGGTTAATTTAATAATGTAAAGCCAATCATGTGTCCATTACAATTACGGAGCTTAAGCAAGGGGATACCGCACGAAACCACTGAAATGGCCATTAGTTCAATGAAGTTGAATTTAGTGACTAAGTAAAGTTAGTAAGTTAAGTTTGCTGAAGTTAAACAAATTTGGTTAAAGTTACTTGTGACCGTTGATACTAGTCCATATCCTGCAATATTTTAGGCATTTCTAATAAAATTGTGGCGATATGTATTTTTTTCTTATTTACTCATTTATTCTAATTAGTAGCATTGGTAAAAATCAAAACTTAATCGATGTGTTTAGCATATTAATGTCATTCACTTAGGACATTAACATTCACACAGCGTAATTTCTATAGTTCCATTTGAACTTTTCGATAGAATATTTGGTTTTCTTAATATTTTCGGCAAATTATGCATCGATATTAATGCTGAACTACAAAGAAACACAAATGCAAGTTAATATAACATTAAAAAGACTTATTACATTTTTAGACAGAGAATATTTACAATTATGGTAATTCGAGACAGCGAAATTTCTATAGGCCCATTAACACAAAATTATGAATAAAGTAAGTATATAAAAAATTTATAATTCCTTCTAAACACAGTAGTGAGTGTTAGATCCTCTATTCAAAATAACTTCAAACATCCGGGTTTTCAAGCTGTCTATCAATTTGGTCATTGTTGAAATAGGAATATCATTCTAACACCTCATAATCGCAGATTTTAGTTCCGTGACGTTATCGGATTGCTTACTATTGGCGTGCACCTTCTTGTTGATATTCCCCGAAGATTGTCGGTGGGGTTCAGATCGGGTGACCGAGCAGGCCATTGTAATAAATTAATTTCCTTTTAATAAAACCACTAGAATTATGGATAGCTGCATTGTCTTGCTGAAATATTCAGTCTTGCGTCGGCAGTTGTTCACCAAAGTCTACCGGAACCATTTCCAGAAGTTGTTTAATAAGAATCAGAATTCATTCGCGTATAAATAAAACATTAGGACACACAGGATTGTTATTGTTATGGATAATAGCCGCCCAAACCATTACACTATCAACATTTCGGCAACTTCAGTGTTTTTGCGCAAATCGTGCCAATATTTGTAACCATCAGGCCCGTCCAAGTTAAATTTCTTTTCGTCAGAAAATATGACGTTTCACTCTCATATGATCTTGCGCAAATTTCAGTTTGCCTGTTTATATGTCTCTTTTAAGTGTGGTTTTGAAACCTTTTGCATTTTTATTAATTGATATGAATACTTCGATAACATATATATATTTAACAATAAATAAACTTTTTAAGATGTTTAGGGGAGTTTTTACACTGGAAAGTAATGCCTGATTTCGTAGGATGTCTGGCTAACTCCGTAGATCTAGAGAAATTTTGTACCATTATTGTAACTGTTGTCTATAAAATATAATAATTTTTTTAATGTTATTTTCTCTTGCATTTGTGTTTCTTTGTAGTTCGGCATTAATTTTAATCCATAATTTGCGAAGATACTAACAAAACTAAATATTCTGTTCAAAAGTTCATATGAAACTATAGAAATTACGCTGAGTGTATAAAAAACGCTATTTATATTTGCTATATACGTTTCGAGGTTTAAAACATCTTTAATAACTCTAGTTTCCATCGTAGGCACTGCTCAATGAAAGCTTTAAGAATGAAAGTTAGTATTTAACGACTGAGTTATTTTTGATGCTACGAAGGTATTTCTCAATCACTGGCGACAAATTCACACTAAATTCCGGCATAACACTGCAAGGTCAAATTATATAGATTTATTCTCCTCTAATAACTTTTGCTCTTTATAAGCAGAACATGTACATACAAGAGCATATACGCAATACTTCCTTTAGATCAATGACTAACCTGGAAAATTTTCATACTTGAAGCGTAAACTGTTTCCGCATTGCCAAGTGGAATAAGTGAAAAAAAAATACGAATGCATTAAATAAAAAATATATTCATATCTTCAGAATATATGTATACATAAGAAAGACTTAATGTACAAAAAAAAAACAGGAAGGTTTAAGTTATATACAGGTATTTTAAGAGACATCTTTTGCGGAATGAATCTTAAAAGGAACTTAACCTAATTATAATTTAATAATAACAATAATTCTAATAATTAATAAAATCAACAATCATCAGTCTTGACGCGTCGCTATGTATTGGAGATGGTAACTTAATGTGGCAGTGTTGAAGGTATTCCATTTTGTTATCTGTAACAATAAAAAAAAACATCATCATTAGGACAAATTCAATTTAATTAGTGCAGTACATATGTAGTACACATTAGACATGTACAGCGGACCGCGGTAGTACCGATAACATCAGCCAGATTAGTCAAACGGATGACCTTTTTTAAGCGTAATAACAAAAGGACATTCCGGAAAAAAGCCGTCGGTTTTTCGATATTTCGATACGTCAAGGTCTCACGGTAGTTATGCTATAAGACATTGGTTCATTTTCAAAAGAATTTTGGTAGACGTGGCCATGATTTGAAATATTCACCTTGAATAATACACGAAAAAGGAAGGTACCACCGGTGATATGCATTTCTAACAAAAAACGAAGGCGAACTTTGCAAATTGAAATCGCGTATGCAAGGACGTATTTTGAAAATATTAAAAGTTAAAATTTGCGGTAATTAGTTCAAAAAAAATATGTTACGTTAATGCACCGGAATTGGCGTGACATAATCACTTTTAAAACAAGCATAGTATAGACTCCGTGTACAATAACCGTGTGTCTCTATATTAGAATGCCGGAGGCTTTAGAACGGTGACCTTCATAAACTGCACACAATCCGGAAATGTACGTAGTATTTGATTGCGTTTACGTTTGTCTCACTCTACTCGCGTATTTTGATTTGAGTTTGTCTCCGTTTCAGCTGCCGAGACTGTCGTATAACATATATATATATACATATAGATCAATCTGCAAGATACGTTTTCCTAATCCTCAGAAGTTCTCATCAAAAGATTGGTCTAGGTAGTCATCAAGACTTAACCTTTAGATAATATAAATGTCACTAGTCGACATTACATTTGCGTTTCATGCTAGAAATTACACCGTGAAACGTTAAATAAATATACGTGATGGCGATTTAGTCGATTCAAATTTTAATTTCAGAAGTTGGATCACAATATGTAGAACATCAGTATAATCTTAGAAACCTAAAATTTGCGATTACATTCGTATAATAGGGTGTTAATACATTGCTACTTGGCAGCAATTTCTTATTTATGTAAATATAGACCTTGACGGTGATGTAATATGTGTCGTAATAGTTTATATAGATTTTAAATTGTAAGATAAGTACATGTAGCAGTTTACGAAAATAAAAATAGATGTGAAATAAATTGCAGCAGTTATTCCTTATTTATTTATGATATTAAATACAATTTTATAATTAGTTACGTAATTAATTACATTTTTGGCCATTGAAATAATATATACACATATACTTCTACGAAAACGCACTAAATAAAATTTCTCTATATGCAAAAATAACTGTTAAGGTAGTAAAATTTTACTAAAATTACAAATATAAGAATGGTAACATAGGAATTCAAAACAAAAGCAAACTATAAGCAAAATTTTGATAGTACGTTGGCCTTTTCATCTTCTTCCAATATTTGACACGCCTTGTCAATAAATTTGACCATTGAGTTCGTGAACATTGCACTTAAAAGTAAAATAAAATGAATATCTTAGATTTAGTAGCAAGAAACATATATTTGATGTGTCAATGTGTTGTTAATTACAAGGAAAAAGAAGGCGAGAAAAGTGGTCGGAAGCAAATAATCACTTTAAGTGAATCAGTCTGAAATTCTCGTATGCGTCTATTTTGCAATTCATATTTACTTGAGTTTATAAACCGATTATCCACAGTTAATTTGTTATAGAGGCCAAAATTTTTAGTATCGCAACTATTAGGTAAATAACCAATAAATAATTTGTTTTCATTTTTTTTATAATCAAGTAGAAAAGTAAAAATAAATTACTTTGTAATAAGAACACCGGAAGTAGAGAGGCCGTGGAATATATAAAACTGTAGTTTTTTCAGTTTTTGTGAAGTCCGAGTATTTATTATTGTATTGTATTTTATTCGCGTATAAGTAATATGGAAAATATAGAAATGAAGCTGTAAAAAATAAAATGTGGAGTGAAAATCTTTGTTTTAATACGATATATCTGGTAACTTATTTACATATGAATCGAGAGTCTTCTCGAAATGTCAGGCCATTAACCGCGACTAAGCTGTGTCATTCATTTAGTATAGCGTAGTAGAGAGGTGCTACAAGGAAGGGCTATGCTGTGTATCTGGGTTAACCTAACTTTTATTGACCATCATCGTCTGGACGGCAGCAATAGCACCACAATCATCACACCATCAAACCAACCTCTCTCATCCTTCCTCTCAGACCCCATCACTACTCACTTGCTGCAACACATCTCAGACGAAACCAAACCTATCACATCACACGGCACAGAGGAGAGATGGTAGGCCCCGACAACAACAACGATGAGACACCTTTTGTTGTAAATTACGACGCCCGGTTGTTATATTACTAATAATTTCTCGAGTTGTTTGATGTGCTCCTCGGTGTCAATGATCTGCTGTACACATAATACGTATACAACAACACACACCATAAAGGCGAACTTGAGGAATTATTTTGGTAGCTGTATGTGTACTGAATTTTTACGAGAATTGCTGCCAAACGAATGCATATATACGACACGGCGTGTTGTGCATTAGTCGATTATTTTGTGTATTTGTGTGTGTGCGTGTACGCGCGTCTGTGATTTTTTTAACAATAAATATATTTTTCCTTTGTTATTTAGATTTTACGTATGGATATATTACAGAAAGATTGAGTTATGAATGTCTAATTTAATGTTTTAAAGTATGAAATACGCTTTATAGGAACTTAAATAAGCTATTTTACGTTATTTACATCATTACTATTATTGTAGATTTCTTTAAGGTGCAATTTTCAGTAATTTGCAGTAATAGTTAATGAATTAAATATTTTTTAAGTTGTGTATATAAATCGCAATAATAATAATAATGATAATAAGATGCAATGTGTGAGATAATATATACAAATGGGGGCGTTACGTGTAGGTAAGGTAGATCTCGAAACGAAGGTCAACAACCGAAGGAAACGCGGAAGTACTTACCGGAGTCTCCTGCGTCGGCAGCTGGAAGTTTCCTTGCGACCACCGTCGCCTCCGTCGCGATGCCACATTAGTAAAGCCCGGTTGGGTCCAACGATTTACCTCCGTTCAATTTCATGTTGGTTTGGCGGATTGATTTTTGTTGTGTTGTCTAATTAGCGATGACCGGTGGCGGTTTAGAAGAAGGAGAATTTTCGAATTTGAGCAGAAGAAGAAGCGGAAAATAAGAATATAGAGCGGCAGTAGCAAGTCGTCCCGAACACGGAAGACGATTCACACTTCGCTAGTATTGACCGGTTGGGTCCAATATTTTCTTTCCTCCGTCCATGGCGATCGTTTGCGTTTTTCACCTCCCCGTGTGCGGTCTCGATTCTCGAGAATTACCGAAATATTCGCCTCTCTTTTAGCGTTAAAACGCGAATGTTTTGATTTAGCTCTGTGCTCCGCAGCTGTGACCGGAGTGCGATAAAGACAGACGGTGTGTTGTGTGTATATCTCTCTAGTGCGTATGTGTGTGTATACCGAATAGGTGTTTCTCGATGTACGTGTGAACGTATGTGTATAATATGTATGTTGGAAATCTTCAAGTAGCGCAAACACAAGAAACACTCGCGCTGGAATGATCCCAACTCCGCTTGAGTCTTGCTTAAATGTATCCGATTAGGAGTGGGGGTGTATAGAGCCCGGACGCCAACCCTGACCCACTCACGATGCCACTGTAACCCTTTGCTAATTCTTAATCAAGCTGCTGTAGGCAATCGAAGTTCCCGGCATCTGACACCTTTTTGCAAGAAAAAGAAATGATTCGCTATTTCTTTATTTCTGATTTTACTCTTTCCACTTATTTTAGATTTAATTTTACTACAATTTCTTCTTCGCCTGATGCGCCGTGATGATACTTGTAAGGTCTCTGTCATCGCGTGTGCACTCAACTGCTTAAGGCCAATTAGAAATCGCAAATATACTTTCGTGCGGGTTTATTTGTAAACGTGTGATGACGTGTGGAAAGTACTGAAACACTTTTCAGTCCGTTATTTTTGGAATGCAGTTTCGGTTTAACGCTATCCGGTTGGACTAATTTATTTGTAAAGTTATACTGATAATGTAGCTATTAAAAAATTGCATTTTAACATAAATCGTAAATATCTTCATTGATCATTTTCGATATAAAATAGACACGCATGTAGGTTTCCAATTTAATTAATGTCAATGGACTTCCGGTTCACGCATAAAACTTACTATTTAAGCGCGAGTGATACCGCAATTTATGATTAAAGAGCTATTTTCAATTAACTCAATAATACACCCTTCGCGTTATAGTTTTAGAAACCTTACTGTTACTTGCTAATGTTTGTTGAAATTATTCTAATTGCCAATTTTATTTATCTTTAATGATTTGTTAGTCGCAGAAAAATTTTAATATAACTGGTTTTAAAAGTAATGACTTTATAAAATTTCAAGGCCTAAATATGTATTTTTAGAATATTACTTGGAGCTAAGGCCTTTTGAAGTAAAAAATAAGGTCAGGTATAACAGAGGATTCTTTCTGAGTGTTTTGTCTGTTGTGAAGATTGTTTTGCAATAATAAAACTTAGAACCTTTATTTTATGCAAGCAATTTAAAGAGATACAGTTTACCTGTTCCCATACGTAATTTATGTTGTTACGGAGTTTATTAAATAGCTAAATCAACACTGGCAAAGTCAAGTATATGTATTTAGTTCTGAATTCTGGCAAAAGTATATTTTTCAGTGTACAACATAAATTTTAAAACCGAGAACAATTAAAATTCGCTATACCGGTAATATCAGCTCTTAGTTCTTACAGTTTACGAGTTTAATGATTTTTAGGGATTTGTGTTTGGTCTGAGCCAACAGCTTTTAATGTTACTATTCTAACTCAGTACAGCTTACAATAAAAAAAACAGCGTGAAAGGAGGCCATGAACAAGAATTTATTGTGATTTTTAATACACTTAATTAAGAACAATATATTGAGTAAAGATTTTTTCTACGTAACCTCTTTTGTTCCTACCAAGGGTAACTTTAATCATTATATTGCAAAAGTGTTGCTTATTTCCTTATACGGTTTTTAAACTATACTGCAAGGGTTTTCTGTGCGTAATAATATGTTGCAAAGTGCATCCTTCTGATACACAAGAATAACTTTAACCAAACGTGATTCAGCAACTGGACTGGGGCCTATTGCAAAAACTTGAAAACTTTTACACACATGAGCAATAACCTAGGGCAAAGGTGTTTTTTTCTGCTTCCTATTTCATATTTCATGCAATGCAATGACTTCGCTATATTTACATTAACATTCTAATATTTTTAATACTTTTTCTTGGAAATGCCGCATATGCTAATGAGGTATACCCGCTTACATTCGTATACTAACTTAGCATATTATTTAATACCTGGTACTACTTATTTAAGAGTATGTACATGTGCTGATATTTTACCATCGGCTATGTGAAAAACTGCAGAAAATACCTTGAACGAATTACGTTTATTTTGGGTTTATGTTACGTAGTTGTGCGCTAAAATTGTATTTTAAGAGATTACGATAATAGGAAATTTGATTACTGTACCATGCAAAAGGGAAAATTAATTAAAACTATAGTCCCAAACAAAAGAGTTTAATTTTTAATCATACATTTAGACATTGGAAGTAAGATTTTGAGAGATCCGTTTTTGAAAAGATTTGTAACATTTCCTCATTAAATTCTTTCGAATTTTACAACTAACGTACATTCATACAGAAAGATTTCGTACAATGTAAGCTGTGTATATTTCAAAGCGTATACTTGTGTTTATTGTAAAACCCTATAGCCCTTGAAATCATAAAGCTGCATAAACTGAAAAAGAAAATTGATCAAGTACAAGGTTGCAGTCAGAAAAAAAATATGTACTTTGTGGAATGAAGATAGCTAGAGCTTGTGTGAATTAATGTGAACACACGACAGATTTTAGATTTTTCGCTGTTGAATTATGACAGCGGTAGCGGCCATCTTGGTTATCCTTCTGACATTTAGTGAGTAACGACTTGTTCCAAATTATAGACGTGTTGGTTTTAAATATTTTCAAAGAATCTTATGTGCTATAAAATTGTATCCAGACTACTACAATACTTGTCCCTTCCATAATTCTTTAGAACCAATGACTCAAAAAAACAGCGCCAAAGATCTTGGCGTGAGCTTGGAAAATGTAGATAAGATTTTGAATCATGAGAGGGAAACTAGGACGATTGAAGTAAAGAGAAAGCGAAAATGTGGAAGAAAGAGAACTGTGAAAGATGAAGTTTTTTTAATAAGGGAAATAAATTAAATGCTAGTAAAGGAAGCCAAGACCCTCAGCAAGGCTTACCATGTGCTGGTGTTATCGTTTATGATTCCGCCCTACGAAAAAGACTTATAGTAGGTAGAAGAAAAACAATTTCAGTAAGAAACAATTACTGAGCGTTGCTGTAATGAAAGAAAATATATCTTTGAACTTATCCTAGTTGGACTGTTGAAGATTGGGGGAAAGTTTTGTTCTCAGTCGAAAGCCATCTTTCATACAAGGACAGCGATCTTGTTTTGTTAGGGGAAGTTAACCAAACACCCGACAAAGACAATGTTTTGGGACTGTTTCTCTTATGTAGGTTTAGGAGTTTTGCACCAGTCAAAAGCATGATAAACCTCCAAAAATTCAGAAATTTATTGGAACTAAAACTGGAAGCAGAACTAAGAAGAGCTGATGGCAATGGTCAAAGAGGGAATGTATTAAATGACAAACTTGGAACTTTACTAACGTAATTGACACTATTACTGCTTTCCAGCACCTAGTTGGTATTGTTAGAACGTTGCCCCACGGTTCGGAACCTTTATCTTGGCCAATAGATATGTTCGAAAGGTTGGAGCGCAAGTTTGTGAATTACGTCTTAGCTAAACTTAAGACTGATATATGTACGTACACTTTAACTTTGGTGAACCAATTTTCTTTGTCAGCATGTCGCAAAGTCGCTTTTCTAAAATTTATTAGCCTCTTTTTTGCATTTCTAGAATAAATATTCGGAATGACAATTTGTTTGCTTTATCATACTACAGAACTTGTTATGGTTCGAATTGTCCCTTAAATCTTGATATTTTTTAGTGAATCTGCAACTCGGATTAAAGCTGTTTATCGTTAATTTTATATTACATTGTAATGGTCATGTAGAATTAATATAATTTAACTATTTTTTCATTAATTTTATTCGCAAGTATGTTTATGTATACCTTGTGCAACCTTTTTAATTTTTAAATAAGTAAATAAGATGTAACACATCAACTTTTTAAACTTTCAGTAATATAACTTGTTTGGCAAATTCTATGATTATTTAATACTTTAGTTATTCTCCTGAAGTATTATTGTTGATATATAAAATGCTCATTTTTATAAATCAATAACAAGGTTTTTGAATATTATCGATAATACCAGATTGGTTTTATTTCACTATGAAATGAAGCAAAGATGCTGTTACCTTTTGAAGAAGGTATTGTATTTAAGAAAGACAACTTTCTATTTATACAACAAAAAAGGAAAACGAGATAAAAAACTACTTTCGAGTCTTTACCTACGGCCCTTCGCAAACATGGTCGGGGTTTGTCTCTTAGTGAATTTGATCAATTTATTTTCTTTGTATTGCTATAAAATTATAAATTAATATCTAATAGCAGCATTCAAGATTACAGGAACTTAGAGTATTTCTGACGTCAAAAACCACATCACGCTGTCGTGAATCCCAAGTTGTCATTTCGTCGAGGGATGTGGGAGAGCTGTTAAGTTGGCCAAAGAAGCACTGTGCATATCTTCCATTGGCCTATCTGACGGTCTACAAAAGGAATGAAAAGAACATCAAAAGGCCTTGTGCTGGGAACTTTCGCCAAGTACAGAGAAATCATTTCTATCTTTCAGCAAAAGGAACCTCAGGTTGCTGCCGGGGATACTGATCTCCTGATCTATGAAAACTAGGATCTTAGATTAATAACAAACTTAACAAAACCTCGAACTATTCTTATCATATCAACAGCGGAATTGTAACTTCTCAAGTTTTAACCCGCAATGACTAGAGACAAGGGTGCTTTAGTGACAAATTTCTGGTTCTCGGTTATTAATTTAAGAGCTGCATTTTTCAGAGTTTCTCCCCATTTCAGAAAAGTTTTGATAAAAAAATGATACCGGCGTCGGTACAAGAATACAATGAATGGTTTATAATAGTAGCACCTAATCACTTAATACAAAGTTAGTTTCAAGCAATCAAGTGGGAGAAAATGAGTTAAAATGTGTCAGATCAAATACACAGCAGATCGTAGTTACTCACTAATTTGCCGTTGTTTATGATAGATGAAAGTATCTAATAATTCTTCAATAATCAACAAGACGTGTTTCTAAAATTGTACCGCTTGTATAAGTTAGACAAATTCCTTTGAAGCTATTAAGATTACAAACAGTTTAAACATCAACATGGGTGTTCTAATTTAAATATTTGACCGAAACGAAGTGTATAGATTTTATATGTTTATTTAAATTGATGACTTTACTATCAGTTTTTATGTTATTCAATTTAATGTCAAGTGCTTGCAAGAGAGATATCTTTCTTCTCTATGCAATATATTATCATTTTACATCGAATAATGTTTAAACATGATTGTTCTGGCAAGCAACAGTCCTTCTCAGAGCTACCCTAAAGACAGCAGTAGACACACTGCCGTAACGTCGGACTGTACAAGTTCAACGAGCGCTGGAAATAGCCGAAACAATAACTCTAATTATTATGAGAATCCATCGTCAACAGTATCACGTCAAGAGAGATAATCCAAGTCAATTTTCCGTAGTTGTAGATGGTAAAACGTTATTTAGAGACATTGAATGTAATACAGGAGTGCCAAAGTCTACAGCTCATTTTTTTTAATATAAGAATAAATTTCATCCTTATAAATTTACCAAGGACTTAATGTTATTTGGCTACACAAGACGCCGATCTATTTGTGAATGGTATCTCAGAAAATACCTATTCGATTAAAATTTCCGCCCAAAGCACTTATTAGCAATTAAAATTATCAGCATTTTTTCTATGTCTTTTTTCCAATTTTTCAGCGTAATTTAAACTTGTTTCAAAATATGTCATATTGAAAAAACACTAGGTAATCCGCTCGCTATGATTAAAGGCTATTGGTTTAAATAAGATAATGCAAGACGCTGCACGAGAATATTTAGGGGATAGGTAGATGAGCATATATTCTAGGGTGTCCTGACCAGCGAGTTCTCCAGCTATAATATCATTAAATTTATTTTACAACCAACATTTTAAAAATTTGAAACAAATGCGCGTATCCATTACACCCCCCAACAGAATTTTTGCTGACTTCTACGTGGGACTTGCTTTTTATTAATTTGCATGTGCTGAATCCGAAAACTCTATTCGTTTTTGTGTATCACCTGAAAAGATGTTACTTAAGAACTGATAAGAATATAAGCAGAGTATAAAATTTTGATAATTCACTTATTTAATGACGATTGCAAGGACTGTGTGGATGTACAATTCACAGGTATAGCAGTAAACTCCACTCACACAAATTAGTCAGTCGGTAGTCGGCAGTCGGTAACACGGTTGACAATGGGAGCCCAGGTGCTCTCGAAACGCTGCGTTCCGCATAATTAATTAATTTGTGTGAGTGGAGTTTACTGCTATACCTGTGAATTCACTTATTTATTTAAATACAAGATTAGCTACGTGTATAATACAAGTATCGCTTTTATTAGTAATTAAAAAATTACAAGAGTACTTCTAAAAACACAAACAACAATCAGGGAATACATTTTTTGTTTGCTGCACTTTCTGCTGCGTACTTCCATTTGGCAGTCCCCCCACTCCAGCAGTAGTCGGCCACCATATGAGGATCACATCTGGTACCGAGTTTCCATGATTTTTAAATCTTGATGAAATCTCTCGTCTCGTTCATCGCTTACAGTGCCTAAATTTTCGGGAAACCTATCAAGATGACTGAAGTAAATGAAGCTTTATGCTCATGTTACAACCTAGGCGGTGAAATTGTTGAAGCGTTGATGTCACTAGATCTTTGTAATTGAAGAATTTTTTGTTTCCAAGAAAATTGTTCTCCACCATAGTAAATGAAATCCAGGCTTCTTTGTCAGCTTTATTCATAGACTTGATAAGATTTGGATCTGTCATTAAGTTCTACTTTGAGGTCCATCAACTAACCCAGCTTTAATTTTTTCATGACTTAGTCGTGGAAACTTTTGACATATGTATTGAAGCTGTCCACTTGCAAATCTAGAGCTTTATAATACCCAATTTTGACAAAGAAAACGTGACGTGATAGGGAAAATGGGTTTCATATTTGGTATTAGCGTACCTGTATTAGTTAAAAAATGTGTCAGATCTTAGTTAGCAGAAAAAACTATTTGTTGGCTAGTGTTATTGGAATAGCATTACCCCAGAACAGCTTAGAAATTTGTTGGTGTCCAGTAATTTATAGTGTATTAAAAGGAGTGCATCTCCGTTTAGAAAACAAACTAAATCTAATTTTATTTAAACAAGCGTGTAAAAGCTTGCTACATACATTAGGACATGATACATACTACATCGATTTAAGAACATCTTTAACATAGTAAACGGACAAAAAAGAGATCTTCTTTTTGCAGAAAATGTTTGAAAGGTTCTAAAGCTAGTGACGAATACTCGAAAACAGAACAATCAATGAAATTGATGTCGACGGCAGTTAACAAAGAATAAAAGTAACAATAATGCAGTGCTTTTATTTTTCATATATCTCCTCAAATTAGCTCAGAAACAAAATAAAAACAAAAATTACGCCGTTTAAAATTTCCTTCTATTATTTTCGAGAGTATACATATGCAGAAACCATAAATGTATATATCCATTCAAAAATTGCTTCTAGGTACTAATCCATATTACACGTCGCTAAGAAAAACTTTTCCATATAACTTTAATTACCAAATTCTTAATGTAATCAAAATTTACCCATGCACTATCAAGTATTTACGTGGGTGTGCGGATGTGTGTACAGAATATCCGCGTATCATATAGTAAGTGTCACACAGATGATAATTCAATAGTAATAGTAAAGTTAACGATTTATCACTAATATTAAGGTCAAGAAAGAAAACAGTTTCATGATGTCATATACTGCTTATTTATTATTGAAATTAGTCAGCAGAAAAATTGACGAACAAGGTACTAGAACAGGTACTGTAAATTTTTATATCGACTCTAATTAAACTCTCAATGCAAATTTTTAGGAAAATGACACGTTCGAAGTAGTTTTTAGAGATTAGGAAGTCCGCCAACATTAAAAGGATTCGTCATAGAGAGTGTATTGTCGACGTCATCGTTTGCAGTTTGTATTCGGGAAATCCAGAAGTTTCCGATACACCGGCTTTTCTTATATTTCGCGGTAAATTTAATTTCTCTATTACCCAATGTCTACTAACCGTAATTCCTGAACGTCATTTCAACATGTAGGAAATAAAAATAACTTTAATATGATGATTTGATTTTTGCGGTATTGTAACATAATTATCAATAGCAACAATATAAAATCACTGCTATTTTAATTTAAATCATCGATTCATTCAGCGAATGTTCCCCGTAATTTTATACTGCAATCCATAAACTACTACCTAATTCTATATATATTCCAAATCCAAATCTTAGCATGAATCATACAAATTCAAATAATTTTTTGTTCTATTCTTTATTCTCTCATCGTTACTTTTATAAAGTTCGATATAGTTGCATCTGCGGTATCTAATGGAAAATTAATTTTGACGTAATATTGCGAGCTGCACGGATATGTACAAGGGTTGTCTTTTAAGTTTTACATATATAGTTGGAATAAAACAGTTGATAGCTTTCAAAGACTTTATTGTTTTTTGAAGTATTCTCCACGAAGATTAATGCACTTTTGCATGCGTTCCAACCAATTCCGGAAGCAGTTACTTTACTCGTTTGTCGGTTCAGTCCACATTGCGTTTTTGAATGTATCGACTGCTCCTTCTGACGACTGAAACTTTAAGAAATCATTGGGATTTACGCCAGGACTGTACGAAGGAAGCCCACGAATGACTTGCGGCAAATAAATAGTTGTATATCAATCGGCAGTAACAGTTCTTTGACCTTGTAAAGAAATTGTTACTATCTGGTCTACTTTCGAGGCAAATATCACGACCATCTTTTTGGAAATACTTCGAGAACAGATGACTTATATCGACTTTTCTTCAACTTGGTAGACCCAAATAGATGACGTTTATTTTCTGGCTCATCTGAGTAAATCCAAGACTCATGACTACTGTGAATATTGTACACGTTTTTGGAGTTTCCGGCTTTGAAGCGCTCTAGAGTTTTTTGACGCCAATTATAGCGTTATACAATTCTTCATAGTCCGACACCGCAAGGTACAAAAGACGTAGGATTAAAAAAAATCCGTCCACGTTTGAATTCTCCATACCAAACAGAAACCAACTCAGCGAGGCATTCTGGTTGAGATAATTCTCAACTTTGCCAGTTCCCTATAGCTAAGCTAACTAAAAATGGAGGTTAATTTTTAGTACTGAGATTTCATTAGTGGTACCCTCTATGTTCCAGTCTGCAAAACTTAGGAGACATGCCTCATAGAGTTCTGATTTTATATATAACTTGTGAAAATGAAAATCCATCAATCCTAAATATAACGCCGTGTTTAACCGATACCAGATTTTAAGAAGCTCCCAAACCTTATAGCTTGCCTTTTAGATTTGTGTGTTAGAATTAAATAGTCTATATTTAAATATGTTGCAACCTAGAGTAATTTTAATGAAATTACGTCACATTTTACCTTTATATAAAGTCAAGACGAAATATCATGAAGGAGAGTATTCTTTTTACTACAAAACTTGCATGCCGTGCGTTAAGAGTAAGATACAAAGTTCGTCTTTTTACATTTGACCTTCAAAAAATGCAAACGGTTCGTTTGGTATTTTATTATTACCATATTTTTATAGTATTTTAATTGTTTTTTTCTTTTCATATTTAGTAGGCTATTAATATAATTTTAATTGAAAGATCTTATATTTTACAAAAATTGCTAATACTTTTAAATACAAATTCAAATATTATCTACCTATATCTACTTTTCTCTTCTATATTCTAAAGAAAAATCCGAAATGTAACCAAGTGGGCTCTAAAACGATTCAGTATTTCTTGTGTATGAGCGTAGAAAACAATATCACACCTTTGTGCCGATAATAAGCAGAATATCCAGAAATTTTAAGTAGACGAATATAATAAATACCAAACAAAGGTCAGAGTCAAGTAATTGACCGCATATTAAGACCAACTCTTAAATTAATCAATCATCAAACTACGATTGGTACTAGTAATGACCACCAATTACGATTTCCTTGCATTTAACCAATATTATCATATTAAGGTTACATTTTCTACATGTTCATGCTCTCACCCAGTCTTGTGGTGAAGTTGGCAGCAGAATGCGCCGGTAAGAAGTCGTGGGTTCAAATCCTACCGTGACTGATATTTTTTCAGTAATTTAAAAACGCTGGTTAAATGCAAGGAAATCATGATTTTATCATTACTAATGCCAACGGTAGTTTGATACTAATATTAATTTAATTGGTAAGCACTTGCCTTTAATAATACTGTGCACTAGCAAATGTGGTCGTTTCCTCTCGGTTATTTTCTTGGACTTTTTAGAAATTTTATGCATACAATTCACGCCTTGAAAAGGTATTTTATTATCGCTTACAATCATAGTTAATATTTCCATTCTTTTTTTTTTCATTTAAGCAGATAATCATTTTCATAAACTAGTTTAAAATGTTATTGAAGTGAATTTAAACTTATTTTAAATTCGCCAGGTCATTTGATAAAGTGTTACTTCTTACGTTAAAACTACGGCAGAAAAGTTATTTTCTACATTTTTTTTCACAAAAATACTGAATTCTTTTAGAAAGACCGGCCTTGAATTAGCAATTCTTATATTTTTGTTGTGTAAAGGAAATTCGTTGAACTTGCCTTTAAAAGGGCTATCAGTATATTAAATGAGAACATTTAAAAAATATACCAATGGTATCATATAGTTACATTAAATATGACCAAAAACAACGAAAAGATTATAAAAAATGGGACAATTATAAAATACTAATTGATTTGTGCATGAAATTGTGTTGCCAAATAATAAATGTAATTTAAAAGCTATCATTACTTTTGAAAATTAAGGAGACCTTAACACGACAAGATTCATGATATCGTGTTAGCCGATCGCCGCTTGAAGTTGAAAGAGACAGCAGAGATAACAGGTATCCCATAAATTTCGTTGGGCATATCCTACACGAAATTTTTGGTGTGGAAAAGCTTTCGGCGCAATGAGTACCGCGTTTGCTCACACCGGAGCAAAATCCAAAGCGGGTGACCGTTTCGGAGGAGTGTCTGGCCAGGATCCAATGCAATCCAAGGATTTCTTCAGTCGTTTCGTAACCGTGGATGAGACTTGGATCCACCACTACATACCGAAGACCAAGGAATAGTCGAAGCAGTGGCGAAGTGGGGAAGCAAAGGCGATTCCATCGGCCGGAAAGGCCGTGGAGACCAATCGTTTTCGGACTCTCATCGACTATCTACAGAAGGGAAGGACAATCGGGGGGCAATACTACAGCAAATCTATTGACCCGATTTGATGCAGTATTTAAGGAGAAACGGCCTCGTTTGCAGCGGAAGAAAAAGCACTTTACCATCACGACAATGCGCCGGCTCATTTATCCCACATCGTCGTGTCCAAATTAAATGAGTTGCGCTACGAATTAGTCTCTCATTCTCCATATTCACCGGCCCTAGTCCCCAGCGACTTTTTCCTATTCCCAAACCTGAAATAATCACTGGGAGGAAAGAGATTTGCCTCAAATGAGGAAGTCATCGCCGCTACAGATAGCTACTTTGCAGACTTCGAAACACCATACTTTTCCGGCGGCTTGAAGAGACTGGACCACCGTTTGAAAAAGTGTATTGATTTGCAAGGAGGCTGCATCTAAAAATATAAAAAACTACGCCAATACCTTGTTTTTCTTGTCGATTCCGGCAACATTTCAGGTCGCCCTCGTGCTCATAAAGGTTAAGGTATTAAGTTATTGCTATGCAAGTATATATATCGAAATGAAATACATTCCTTTTTATTTCAGTAAATCTGAAGCAACTCAGATTTAGAGGAATAAAGTAGTAAGTTAATTTACAAATATAACGTTTTACTGCTATTATGCGCAATTTGATGGTAAGTTATACAAAAAACAAAGAATATATTAAATTCAAAAATGATCTAAATATTTCCTGAATAAAAAACACTAAATTTTAAAAATAAAGTGAATAGTATCACATAATCCATTAATACTTTAAAAAGCCAGATATAAATGTATATATTTATAGGCAATAAATCAACCAAATCCAACGTTTTGGTACAAAATGGAGCCGCAACAGTTTTGTCGCTTTATAAATTTGTGCTGACTAGGCATAATTAGTTATTAATTTGCGCAGGGTCAATAACTGCAGATGATAATAGCAAAAGGTATTGTCATTTCCGTCGTGGTTACTGATTTGTTTGTGTTCTGTTCCTCAAATCCTAAAACTGTGTTTAATGCACTTGTCGTGGTAAGTTTGTGGTAAAATAACAAAGTAGTCACAGACGGAGTTTATTGTTATACCAGACTTAAGCTATCCTCGTTAGTATTGTCTGGTTTTAAAAAAATGAGTATACGTAACAGCTCCTTTACATTTGACGTTTAGAAAGTATCTCAGAATTGAGTAGAATGTCAGTTTTAGTATTGTTGTCTTTACCTTAATAGAAAGAGGTTACCGCTTGTGCGATAATAATACAAAGAAATGTTCATCATGTACATAGGTAACTAAAACACGTCCCTATGCTATTATTTCAAAATTGAATGCACTTATTAACAGATAGCATTAAGATACTTTTTATTGTATCAATTTCGTCAAATTCCCTTTATAATATAATAATGTTTATGTAGCAATGCTATTTGTAGAACAATATATATGCATACAGAATAATGACTACATTAGAAACGTGCTTATCTACAATTTCGAAGTATAGGTATACAATTTAAGATGGTATTTAAAATTATTAATGTCTGTACACTCTTTTATTATGGTCGAAAGTTCATTAAATTCTGTCAGTAGTTTATAAAATATACTGTTCTTAGTCCTAGAGAAAAGATAACTACTTACATAGAAATTGTTTATACTTCTAGTTTAAGAGTTGTGTACTTCACTTACATATGTAAGGTCTTTATATAAGTAGTTAGGACTTAATAAATTATGTTTTATACAAAATTCTTTGTCTCACACACATCAGGTTTAACATATGCAACATTAAATATATTGGTGCATATTTACTATAATTGAGAATAGTTCTCACAGCACGATTTTGCATTTTGCAATTAAAGTGTTTTTTGTTGAGACAAATTACACAATAGGACTGAATAGTAGTAGTAGTAATGGTGTGGTAAAATATTTATACAGAAGTAATTTCATATACATTGTTAAATTATTACCGACTCTTTGTAGAAAATAAACTTTCTTTGCCAACTGTTTTTAAATGTAGTTTGCATTAAAGTCCGTCTATCATTACATGGTATTTTACAACTCTTCACCCTTTCCACCATCAGTGCGAAGAATAATATATTTGCACTTCCTAATGTTTACACTCATACGAGCAAATGTAAATTGCAACCAGATCCCTATTTATTTTCACTCATCATGTCATTCAAATTGTTGTCCCAAATGTATAGCATATCATTTTCATATAGAACTCTTTTATAGCAATATTTTTATTACATTTTCCGTAACACAAAATAAATTAATAATGTAATTTGATAAACTTAAGCGCATAGCGATGTACTTTAGATAGCCATTTTAAACACACATTCAATAATCTTAGATATCACAAGTCCAAAATTGAACCTTTTTTCTAAAGTTTCTGAGAGATGCATTTTCAATTTGTTATCGGATATTATCCACCTAAGTAAATTCCGAAATATGTACTTATTGACATAAGGGCTTGTTACCGTAAACACATTTTAAAAACTTCATACTAGGTGTTCCGAAAATCCAGTCCAATATCTCTCATTGTAAATGTCAATTTTTGGAATAGCAAGCTTTGTTTTTAAGTGCTTCTGCATATAAAACTGGAAAGACGAAATATAACAGAAGTAGAGATTCCTACTTACAAAGTTATACTTTTTTATCTCTGTGATTGGACTGGATTTTCTAAACACTCAGCATAAAAGTTTCGTTAACATATTTGTGGCAACGGGATCCTCGTGCTCTCAATAACTATCTCAAAACTAATTTGGATGCGATACTCAATAAAACACACAAATATTCGTGCAAGTTATGCATCGGTCAAAATTTTCAGAAAAAAATTAGCGTTTCAAAATACAGATTATGTCATGTAATATGAACTTTACCCTACTTGGTAATTCGTATCTGTTTCTATAGTTTAGTCAAATCTACAATGAAAAATGTTGCAAACGATAGCTTCTATATATATACATCTAGATATATAAACATACGTCTTTCAGGCGGTCGTCGTGAATGACCTTATATAACTTGGCATCTGGTATTAAAAAGACCAACAGTGTAGAAGATACTATAAGAAGCTGATAATATATTGAGAGACAAAAAAAGACAGTAATCTTTAAATGTACAATATGGGATTTTCGCCACCATAGTGGATTCAGAGGCATTATATATTGTACTAAATACCTTAGTCGTAGTATTTAATACCGACTTTTGTTGTAAATGTACTTACCCTAAGTTACCTAAATCCAGAACTGCTTTTCTTTATTGTATTTTCAAAGTATAATATTTACTAAAATAGCTATTTACATCACTAATAAAGTTTATTCTGAGGGTTGATTTTTTATGAAGTAAAAGGATGGTATATTAATATCTATGTAAATTATTTTGGGATAGAAATAAGATTTAAATAATAGATTACATGAAATCTATTCCGATGTAATTATAACGAAGGTATGCAGATTTCTTCCACATTAATATGTAGTTTCCTGAGTTGGCATGTCTGAGCGTTGATTCGTGTGATAATTATTGCCATCCGAAACATTATTTCACTTCATATATTCATTAAATATGTACTGAAATAATAAACAGAGAATATCTTATTCACCTCGAATAAAATTTGTGCAATGCTATTATGCAAACCATCATTAAAATACAATTCGAACATCTGTTTTTCCAAAAATTCGGAAAGTAGGTTGTAGTTAAAAAACTAATCAAGGTTACTCGAATACAAAACTTGCATATACATATACACAACATTGAAGGTGAAAATATTTATAGTGTACGTTTATTGATTGCAGTGAAATTTATAATGTAACTTCGTTTGTGTTGTTACAACTATCCGTTCGTTGCCGATGTTATACAATTTAACGCTGTCATTCTTTTAAGGAACACGTATCCAACAGAGGTAATTGTAATATGTCCACGTTTAAAATTTCTAGAATATAAATGTATAGTCAAATATCGTTACAATAATAACTCTGCGAAAACAATTTAAAATATTCTTTACCTGCATCTAATTTGGTTTGCAAATTCGGTATGCCCTAAATGTAATGGATGCAGTAAAAGAACAACCGGTGGTTTGCTCTCCTCAAAATACATTGGTGTTATTACACAATTGGGTGCATTAAAAGTTGGTAAACCATTTTTGTAGAACTCTGTTTATTTACAATGTTAGGTAGAATTTTACGGGCAGTCGTTAAAGTATACTAAATGAAAGCCTCTAATAAAAATAAACAATAAAATAACTATAATTTGCATCTTTTTGCTAATTAAAATACGATTTGGCTGTTTAGCAGAAATACCGCGCTCTGTATAACAAGAAAATTGATGGTACCGCAAATTCCTGACATTTTCAAATTTTTATGGGCATGAGGTCCATTATTATAGTTGCAACGTTTGTATTCCGACAGATAATAACTAAGATAATGTCAATGCGATATATATATAATAAATTTGTTTCTCCGACAATGCATATCTTTAATCTGTTTCTAGCTCATTTAAAGTATTCTTAGATTGACAGTGAAAGAATTAGATATGCAAATATTTAGTTATTCAATGGTACAAGTGTAACTCAATGATTTCCACGACCTATGTATAATTACTCTGTATTTACTTTGGAACTGAATTATTTCTCAAAATTCCCGATTTCTCAGTTTTTTTCAATTAGGCAGTGTATTAATAGTAATGTATTAATGAAGTCTATTTAAAGATAGTAATGAAATTCTATATAAAGTGTACCCAGCCTATGAAATTGAAAGTGCTAACTTGTATAATTCTTTAAAATAAATATTTCAGAGAAGTATTTTCTGTTTAACCTTCTAGATAAGTCTGAGAAGTATCATCATTAGGTACTCTCTAGAAATATTGTAATGAACTCGTTTAGCAAATTTAACGTGCTTTAAACTTTTGGAACTACAGCGCATGAATGAAGTTTTGATATCAGTCTGCGTTTAGAGGCTTACGCATTTGGTGCTATACCCTTTACTTAGAAGTTCTGCTGTATCTTGTTTGCGGCAAGATAATTTTGCAGAACTTTTACAAGTTTTGAAAATATCACTTATCAAGGAAGAGATTCTTCTTAATAGAATTAAGTAAGGAAATATAAAAATAATATTTATTTGTTTTAAAAAGCTATTAGTTGGAACAGTGAAGTGCGGTTTTATGATGAAACATATATTTTCTTCGAAATATTTTTTCTCTAAGTATAACAATTTGAATTCTATTTTCGAAGGACAATTATTTCTTGGTGTGTAATGTTATATAAGATCGTGTTTGCATATTTATTCGTTTTTGGAAACCTATATCGCATATTCGTCTCGCTACAACAAATTCTACATCGTACGATATTACAAGGTTCTACTTTTTAAATTTATACAGCTTTGTTTCATATTCTTCATCTACTTCCAAATAATTATGACACACCTAATTAAGGCAGACCTTTATAATATGAATGATCTGAACATAATATCAATTACATCCGTATGCCACCTGAACCTGATCCGCTATTCCCAACTTTACGCGAATTTATATAATATTGGGATCTCAAAATGAGCAGATATGTGGATGCCAAGTTCTTGTTTGACTTGGCAATGTACAAACTTACTAAGCCAGATATTGCAATACTAGTAAATGGAATTGTCGTACAACGTCAATGGTTGATCTTTGTCTTTGCGACTTAATGTTGATACCCGATATTTGATTTATTAATTCATTATTAGAGACTCCTGTCAGTAACTTTTAATTGACCATAGAAATAGAAATATAGACAATAGAAATCAAGATATACATATATGTCAAAATAAACGAATATAAGGATTATTTGTTTTTTAATAAAGGTTTTGATAGAAATAGAAGGCACATGTATTCTATTAGAAACAAAATAACGACCAAATTTTATTCTGCAACTAAAATCAGTATATATATATATATATTACAATATAGGGCGATCCCTACCGGTCAAGAACAAGGTGAATCCAGAGCTACACAGAACCGATTGCTATTCATAAACATATAGCGTGCAATGTACATATAAGCAAGATTTACTCTTATAATCACTTCGCATAAAAATATATAAAATAAAAATTAATAGACGATGTCCATAATGAATGGAGTAGGTTTATTGTATAGAAAACGCAATTTAAAAGCACTTAAATAAGTAATGAATGAATATCTGATACATTAAGATCACCTAAAAATTGGTGCAACTCGCTTAGAATATCACTACTATATGATATCTTCATTTACATGTCCGATTCGTACAATACATGACTCCTGATTATAATCCTATAAACAGCCATGATTCAAATGAAGAAAGAGTATTCATTTCTAATGAGTCTTATAAAAAAATATTTCATCTAGAGAGTAGTTTTTTGTGTGTGTAAGTGCAGCCTTACATAAAATAATTTAATTTTGTGGAATAAAAATCAAATCGGGATAACTACAAGAGTGACCACTAACAGTTTCCATTGTCAACAGAGTTTCATTTAAAGTTTGGTAAATTGTGAGATTTGGGTTTGAAACAATAGCCAAAGTGGAAAACTAAATATCAAATCGTAAGTTAAATCACACACATTTCTACAGGACATGCAAAGAGAGTCGTTTTCATAAGTATTCTAAAAGCAGTTTCGTTTAGCTGTAAAATCATATATGAAAATGGTTCGCTCAATTATTTTCCCTAGAATAGAAGCAAGCACCTAAAGACAATGACATAATTTTACTTTCCTACATTTGTTCCCCTAAACATTCATTTTCTTTCGTCATAAAAAAGCCAGTTCCCTGCCTTTGTAGTCACGGGGATCCAGATATGGAGAACAGTAGGGCTGTTTAAACATTTGAATGCCAGCATTGTAAATGGTAGTCACTGTAATGCAACCCTTGTGGGCCGGAGCTTTATTCTGGTGGATGAGCATTCCACGTTTTAATTTTTCTTTCCGTTTTTCTTTTATATCGGCGCACACTTCTTACGATAAATTCGCATAGTATTGGAGTGGTAAAAAATCCATAAAAATAGCCCCTTTAGAATTTCAATAACGACACGAAATTTTTTAGATGGCAGCGCACTTTTGTGCCGACGTTCCCATGTTTTGACGTTTCGACTGTGGGATGAAAGTGATGAACCCAAGCTACAATCACTATAACAATTCAAAAAATCAGGACTTCATTGCAATACGTGTTAATAATCATGAAATTGGTGTCTGCTGTAATTTTGCTGATGCGTTTTTGATTTGCAGTTAACAATTTCGGTGTATATTGTGAAGAACTTTTTGAGCTCATTCATGGAGTAATATTTTTTCCACGGTTTCAACCGAAATGTTATATAATCTCTGCTATAAATCTACTAGTATCGTATATAGTTGAGTAAGTTTATCGTTTCCTTGGTTAGTACCGATTTTCTACCCAATTTGGAATACCGTGAATCACCTAGCAGAAAAGTGCAGATTTATTTATTTTGTCACACTAATACCTCGAATGGAAAGAGTTTTTCGTTTCAGTTAATGTCTACTACGGCTAGAAGCAATGACTGATTAGCTTCACTAGTATATATTATGTACACTAGGGTGACAGAATAAAATAGACACCAGGTAAAGCGGTATAAATATGTAAACAGCTAAATTTTAAGAACGAATTAAGAACTATCTCTTGTCATTAGGGTAAGGGTAGATGTATCGGTAGGAATTCGTTATAGTTTAGTATAGTTACAACTATGCCTCGCTTACAAGGTTCGAGTGATATTGGCGACTTCATCTGGGGTCGCATCGTTGGCCAGAGTGAACGCGGCGCTTCGCAACGTGAAATAAGTAAATTTTTAAATATTCCGTTGTCCACAGTTAACAGTGTGATTACACAATTTAAACGCAAGGAAAAAACAACAGTGGAGCCGAGACCAGGTCGTGTCGGACCTTCTTAAAGAAGTAAAAGGGTGCTTGTATGCGAAGTGTTAAGAGAACCGCGAAAAAGTACAGCTGAGCTTGCGGCAACTTCACGGAAAAGTCAGCGCACCGTTCTGCGATACCTCCACAGTGTGGGGATGTATAAAATGATGGCAAAGGAAAAACGGCGCCGAATGGCTTGGGTAATCGAAATGCGAACGAAGCCCGAAGAGTTTTGGCGGTCCGTAATTTTTTCAGACCAAAGCAGATACCACCAATTCAGTGATGGTGGTCGTACGTGGGTATCGAGACGTTCGTCACAGCAACTGGACGACAAATTTTTGCATCAGACGGTGAAATACGGCGGTGTGAACATCGTGATGTGGGGCGCGATATGGTATGGTGCAAGATCGCAATTAGTAATCTGCGACGGAAATATAAATGCGGCAAAATATATCCAAATATTAACAGAAGGACTGCTACCGATATTCGACAACGCCATTTTATCATAAGAAGACGCCACTTTTATGGAGGGTGGAGCACCCTGCCACAAACAACCACATGGAAAGAGGAACAGGGGATTCGGATTTTACCATGGCCAGGCCATCCGATAGAGAATGTTTGGCACATAATCCAGACAAATATGGCGAAACGACCCCGAAAACCCAGCAATAAGGAAGAACTCGTGGCAGCTGTTACAGAAGACTGGTTAAATATTCCAGAAGACACCATTAATCATTTAATAGATTCTATGCCACGACGACTCGCAGCACTTCACGCAAGTAAACGTGGATCGACAATATATTAGTCTAATTGAAAAATTTTAAAATATTTTGTATATATAACGAGAATAGAATCTTTTTTTTAATTAGTAGGTGTCTATTTTATTCTGTCACCCTAGTGTACGTTATCCTTGATAAAGGAAACACAAATTTGGTATGTAACTCTTTTAGATCCATCCGTACCTATTCATGTACTGCAAAATAGTGTAATCACAGAGCTTGGGAACACTTGTGTTTTTGATGCAAATCTTTTTCTTAACTAAATTTATAAATTTATCCTTAGTGAAAGTTAAGTTTTAATTAATTACGTAGTACTATAATATAATAATATTATAATATTAAATAGTAGTAGTTTGAAATAATATATATATATATATATATATATATATATATATATATGTATATATATATATATATATATATATATATATATATATATATATATATATATATATATATATATATGTATGTATTGTTTGAAATTTCTTATCTTTTTCTTTCTTGATAATTTAAAATCTTAACACACAAAGGAACATTTTCTTGATAGTTTTTTTTTATGTTAGGTTTATGGACTTATTAATTGCATCATCACAATCCGTACAGCTGATTCACAAAGTATTACAGAAATTCGATTAATCATGAAGACTTTAAACGGATTGCAAAAATTCTTGCAAGTAGGTAATAATTTAAAACTACGAATGTAGCAAACGTGAAAGTGTGGATATTTCTCTAACATATTTTTTTAATGAATCGGACAAGCCCGGAAAACTCAATACCAATATCAGGTGATCGCGTTACCGCTTCTGTGCAATATTTCCGCATTTAAATTTCTTATCAAATTCTCAAGCAACAGAATATAAATGACTCTCTTGGCCCGTAATATCCTGTTGTTACGAATACAGTCGCGTTTTAATTAAGCTAAAGTATGCTTAAAGTAGAAGTTGGTTTAGTTATCAAATTTAATTACGCTGCACGGACCACTTCTATTCTAAGATGCACGTTACCCTTCAGAATGTATGTAATAATAATATTTATTAGACAATCTCACTAATAACAACACAGAGAAACAAAAATATATGTATATCTAAATTGATAGTGGAGTTTCTAAAAGGGATAACGTCAGATTGGACACATACAATGTGACCACCCGTCATTAATATTATCTGCACCCAGATAAAACCAATCTAATCACAAAGCAGCTCACACATATGTATTAAATTACAGGGCAATCTCTACCGATCAAGAACAAGGCTAAGCCAAAGCCACACAGAACCTATTGCTTTTCATAAACACACAGTTTGCAATGTAAAAGCAAGATTTAATCTTACAATCAATTCGCATAAAAATACACATATATATTACATGCACCACTTCTATTCTAGGATGCAAGTTACCCGTCAGAATGTACCCGTCAAACGTTACTAGGCGATACGCATTCAACTATAAATCAAATAAACTTAATTTATTAATTAGACTCATTGTATATTTGCTAATGTGCAAAATAAAACCATAAAATGAAATGCCTCACTTATACGCGAAGTATTGGTGTCTGATTTAACAGAAAGCGTCTACGTGACCACTTCTGGGAAACCATGTCTGCCGTGAGTGCTTTAACACAATTGGCATTTCCGGTACAGATTGTTAAAGTTTAACCTATATTTGTGCAGTTTGAAGATACAGCTTCCTAGACTGACGTAAAAATTAATACGTCTTAATGATTTTGGATGTTGTGCATATCCATAGCGTATTATACATGATTGTTTAAAATAAAGTTAAATTTTACAGGCACTCTAACTTTTGACAGATTTGTATTTGCTAATCAATAGGATTTTTGTACCTATTAAATTCACTTTATATGTTGAAAATATCCGCCATTTCTTTCTTTAACAATTAGTAATTGCTCCTTTATGTTGTGAATAGTATTTTTCACTTGATCTCGCATATCTTCAATTTTCAGTGATACTGAATTTTTCAGCTCGTTAGGGGTCGGAAAATAAGCACATACCCAATAATCTACCGAATTGGCATAAGAATAATGCAATAATGCCGTTTTCAACCTTTAAATTTAAAAGTTCCTTTTACATAACAGCAAGTCGTTCATGATTGAATATTTCAATAAATTTGGAAAAGTAGTGCAACGGCAATTAAAATTAGAAAATGTGATCCGTGTGATGGTAACAAACTTTTGCTATTTGCCCAACGCCTATTGATATTTGGGTTGTTGCGGCATCGGGTTTTTGAACACTTTTGACGATTTCAAAATTCAATATTCTTTTGTACCTGTTATATGTTGACCAAGGTGGTTTAATTAGGGGCAAAAAGAAATTTACAATCGTGTTGCAAGGCTCTGTTCTGAACTAAATAGAAATTCTATGTACATTATAACTCTTTCGTGGTCTCCTATAGATAGCAAATGATACAGACATGAACATAGTCACGACATAATATTGGTAGGTATTCCAGTTGATTTAACTTGATTTTGAAATGGAGCATCATATGAACAAAGAATGGTAGTTTTTCAATGTATAAGTAGTAAGAGTTGAGTTACAAACGGATAAAAGTCTTGCAAACGAAATATATTATCGTGTAATTTCTCATGACTCCTTAAGCAATTTGTATTTTAGTAAGACATCCTTTGGTATGTCATGGTGACGAACCATTTCGCAAACACTTTCAGAGATGGAGATGTTGACTTGGGTGTGATCCTTACTAATTTCTAGGGAAGATTTAAAAAGCCTGACAAGTTTTTACTGCAACTCTTGAGACATATTGATAGTAATGTTGGTGCAATTAACAAATAATGATCTATTATTTTCATCGATGACTTTGATGCAATTCCACAAGATGGGGTAGGTCGTAGAAGCAAAAGCTTCTTTTGCCTTTTCATTAGAAAAAGCACTTTCCTTTCACGGCACCATTTCAAAAATATTTCATATTGTTGCTCGTAAATTCTACGCGATTTGGAAGGCAATAGGTCTTTCAACGCTCCTTCAGCAGCTTTTTGTGGTCAAATTCTTCGCAATTTTTATTCATCTTTTTTTTTGCAAAACGGCAGGGCTTATTGACGTTGTAACTATGATGAATTTGACGGCAAACTCGCAATGATCAATTTTGGTGATAATATTTCTATTTCAGAAGTGCAAAAAAATAATACACCATGGGACTAAACTGCTAAAATCAACAATCTCCACGCGCGAGATTAAATGTTGCACTTTAGTCCCTTTGGCATATAACGTACTATTATAATAGATTTTATTAAATAATTTTGTATGATATAAACTTTATGTTGAAGTTGTTTCTTAATAGCAGTAATACTGAACCCGGTTCAGTATTACTGCCGAAGATGATAGCTCAGCTGTCGAAACATTCGTCTAGTTTTTAGTGAAGAATATTGTGAAATGTTTCAGTGTACCAGTGTTCGAGTTTTTGAGTATTGTATATTTCCGTAAATTTCAAAAACTATCAATAACTTTTTATTGCTTGGGTATGTGACTCAGTAACAACTTAAAATCCCACCAATTCAGTTCTGAATCCTGTTTAACAATATGTCTCGTGAATATGAATTTGGAACGGGCTGTTCGCAGCAAAATGTTAAAAACTCCATAAAGCATAATATCTAGAGAATATTGTAAAATTGTACATTTTTTAGTGATGACACACTTTTAGAGTTAAGTACTATTTTTATCGTTCTTCGCATTGCATAAAAATCGTATTAAATGAGCCAAATAAGCAATACAATTAATCGCAGCAAAAAAATAGAAACAAATTAAATATCTAAGGATCTTATGCAGAATTTGGAGTGCTATTTCTTCAGACCTAAATACTTATATGTATACATCTTATTAGTTACTGAATGCGTCTTGTTAACAAGGAAAATTTAAATGAAACTAAATTGGAGTGACAATTTCAAGGCCACAAGGAAAAATAAAGTCGGTAAAATGGGAAAATCTTACAACCCTAATTCTAATTTACAGTTTTTGATTATTTTATTTATAAAAAAGAGGGGGAAACAATGTTTATAACAGTTTCCTACAGTAATCTTCGTAATTAATTGTAAGATAACGTAAACTATAGTGCAAAATAGGCCTCTAGGCACTTTATTAAATAAAATACATTCGTTATATAAATATATTTGTTAGACTATTTAGATTCTACTTCTAATACTTCCTAATATTTAAAGCATTACTGTGACACCATTTCAAGGCCATAAGGAAGAATGAAATCGTAAGATCTTTCACACCTAATTCTAATTTACAGTTTTTGAGTATTTTTTGTATAAATAAAATAATAATGGGAAATAATGTTTGTGGTAGCTTGCCGTATTACTTAATTGTAAAATAACTTGAACTATGGCAGAAAATAAGTCACTACGTACTTTATTAAATAAAATAAATTCGTTATTTTTAGATTCTATTTCTAATACTTAATATTTAAAACATTGCTGTGGTATATGAGATTTGTAATCAGATGTCAAATTCTTTATTGTTTAAATGTTTGCCAATGGCTCATAATATATTCAATACACTCACCAATGCTGGTTTAAAAGTATAATTACTGCATGAAATAATGAAAGCGTAGGAAGTAGAGGTTTTTGTTGTAGTAAAGGTGCATTAAGTATTTAACTTACTCTCCTACTTACTTCGTTGTGCCATTATTTACTCAATTTGATGTATCTGTTATTATTCTGATCATTCGCCTGAACAACTTCCTTCCCATTTTACCTTAATTACGTCTACCTGCTAACTTCTTAATCTTATTGTAATTACAGTTTGAATTTATTTGCGTAATTTTTTAATGGAAATATAGAATTATTATTTTAACATTTCATCGATTAAATTCAGCAATAAATGGCCATATGCAAGTAAGCAATTAAAACACGTACTTAAACAAATAAACATAGTAATAATGATAATAACAAAATATAAAGTTATTCATATGCGAACTCCGCATTAGCTTAGCGATTTTAAATTTAATTACGGTAATATTTTGAGGAACATGTAGTTCGTGAGAGAGACTAATAATTTTTTTGAAGAATATGCAGCACATCGGTGGATGTACATACATACAAATGCATGTAGGTACATACAGGTTCAGCAACGCGCGTACTTACTATACGGTGTAATGGCTAGATTAAAAAAAAATTTAAACATACAAAGTTTAATAAATTAGACAATTCAATGGACTGCCGAAATAAGTAGAAAAATAAAACATGTACGGTAATAATTGTGCTTCTCCACCTCCCGCACATTTAATCCTGGACATTTCAGCAGTCTTTCCAATGTTATTTCTTCTGTCTTAAATTCCTTGAACCAGTTCCTAGGACACCCTATTTTGAACAGTTTATACTGATAAAAATAGACAATGCATTTTCTAGGGTACTTAGTATTTAACCAGACCGATGTGACACCATTATATTGACGCCGTATCCTTTGGCAAATCGTCAAGGAAACGTGCTCAATCATTTAATGAAGACAGCGAATAAAAAGTTATTTATTGTAGAATTCTTCATTATCGATGGGCTATACCTAAAGATAATTTCTATTGATCTTGATCCTCTACAGTGAGCTTCACGAAACCAAAATACATTTGAACTGAAATTACCATTTTTATTATTCAACAATATACATATACCTATATATGTATCTGTACGTATATAGATATGTATATATGTTTATACATATGTATACAGACTGGCACAGAGTTACGGAAAATATTGAATCAACTCTCAGTAAAGTACAGCTAATGAATCACTTCTATGGGTAATTGCAATAAAATCTTCTCAAACTTCACTTTCAACTCAGCGATTGTCGTTGGAGTAGTGGAATAGACTTTGCATGCTTCCTTGCCGATTGCGCCGGGCTTCTTGCAATTGATGCCTGAACTGCTTCAATGTTTTATGAGGTTCGTTGAGCTCGTGCTAGTTTTCCTTTTAGAGCTTCTAATGTATTAATGGCGTTGGAAGATGAAACGCGACCAGGACGTTCTGCATTGCAATAACATCAGAATGGCTGTTGCGCACTATCACCACTTTCGTAAAATGCCTCCGTAGAATATGCACATCGTGAACCTACATACTGGTCCATGATTACTAAGTGACAGGTAGCTGTGCGCAGCCAGATGTATATACTGGTTGTCATAAGTAAATGAACACCTAGTAAACATTAATAGATTAAAGTGAAACTTTTAAGAAATATATATTTTGTTCGTACAAACGATGAAAATTTTAATAAGTGTTACTCATAGATATTGTTAAAATATTATTTTGTCCTAATTGAGGGTAAAAGAATAGCTTCTTCATCTGTTACCGGAAAATTCCAAAGGTGAGTGGTTCTCCTGATAAAACATCACGATTACAACGTTTATATCAAAACAGTTCCCAAAGTATGCAACGATAGGAAGACAAATACTAAAAAGATAACAGCGACAGTGAGTATGTCAATTAAACGAATTCATGTTATTCTAAATATTGTGTTTTGGTATGTTCAAACTCCCAACAAGGCAACTGGTGCATTTATTAAATTCTAGTCAAAATATTGGGAAGGCACAGACATCGAGTGACTTGTTAAACCATTTTTATCGGCTAGCAATGTCATGGCCATAATATTTCAGGGTTACAACGTACTTCTCATTGATTACCTTATCAATGAACATAATGCGTATGCTACTAATTATTAATTATATTAACATTTGGATGTTTACTTGTTTTGCAAGCTTCTTTCTAGGAGTGAATTTGAAGCTGAAAGAGATGGTATTGTGACAATAATCGAATATTCTAACACGTGGCGATGGATAAATGCAATTTATTCTCAAAAATAAAGAGAGTTACTTGCCTAAAAATATATTGTTGTAGAAAATATGCTCCAAGATAAAAATGAGTTTCTATCATAAAGTTCTAAGAACATATTTAGTTAATAGCCAACTGAGCTCTCTGAGGAAAATAATTATGGATTTTTATTTCACTTCGTTTTCATTGGCAAGCGCATTGTCACAAAGATACATTCTTCACCACTATTAACAATCTTGGCTCGATTTTCAGTTGCAATGCATATGGTAAATCGCGTGTATAAAGTACAGAAATATGGCGAAGGAAATATGACGAAGTTTTAATTATACTGGAAAAACGACAACCACTTCTATATTGCAGCTACAAAGATACATTAGACAGTATAGTCCGCATATAAAGGAGCATTATTTTCTGAATGAATTCCTAATGAAATAGGTCCTGTTATAGTAATTGCAGTTTTTTTCTCTTACTTTCCCGGAAGTTTACGTGTGCGGCTGTGAAAGCGGGGAAACTGGGAGAAAGTATCGGTTTAATGCATGACGCGTGAAACATGAGTTGGCGAATATTCTCAAGATACTCATTTAACGATTGACATAAACGCGAGTAAACACCTGTCCCATCGAAAGCAGATACTGTTTCTAATTTGTTTACACGAACTAGGTCAGTAAAATAGAATTAGTAGAACTATATACTCCGAAAATGTTATAAAATTTATTATTTTTATACTTTTAAGTACATGCGTTGAAGCTGACGAAATTAATGTTTTAGAACATTTTTTCTTGTGTAAATATTTAAGTTGGTCAAAGGGCGTATGTACTAAATAATTCCCCTAAATTTTATTAACGCAGACATGCTTTATTTTATTAGTATCAATGTGGTAGATGAATAACGGCATTCGCAACGTTAAAAAAAACTAAGATGTATAAGAAAACGCTGTAGAACCAATAAAATCATATTTTACTTCTATCTCCAGTGTTGTAGAAACCCATACGGCGCTATACAAAATTGTTTTCTATCCATACCTGATTACAAAACGTTCTGCAGAATTTTTTTTTACACGGACATGTTTAAGGAAGCCGAAATCACAAAATCTACCAATTACTACAAACAGCCGATTCGCATATGCTGAAGTTTTTGGAACTGAAACTGAATGGAATATATGTAAAGTAAAACAAGTATGTACTTATTAGACTGCTAAGGCAACATAAATTGGGTTGGCATCAGTTGAAGTATGACTATTGAAGGAACAAATCGAAATCACAACAATAGCATAGAATTAATGTATAGCCGGCCGGAAATGTTTGATATGACAAAAGTGGAGCTGGATGTGTGGTGATTTGTCAAAAGCACTGTGCAGGTCACAACATACTACTGCACAAATTAGAGTACTATGGAGTTCGAGGTGTGACAATTTATCTCATTAAAAGATATTTCGATAATAGAAGGCAATTGGCACATTAGAATAGAAACAATTCAACCACTACCGCAATAAACGTCGGCATACCACAGGAATTTATACTGGGAGCTGCTTTACCTGTTATATATGTATATAAACGACCGCCTAGTAACAGGAAATGATATACGTATTTTAACATACACAGACGATACATCTTTCCTTGTGGAGTCATCAATTATTTCTGGAGTCGAATAGTGAGTGTGGTACAACGGGAGTTTAGAGTTAATAATTTAATAGTTAACTTTTCAAAGATACACTTGCAATTTGATATTACTAATGCAGTAAAGGTGATGAAATTTTGGGCGACTGTGTAGACAGTAGCCTGGTACGAAATGTATGTGTGGAAAAAATCTTATCAGAAGTACGGAAATCCATCTACACCATACAAAGGATTAAAGCATTGTAGAGGCGGAAGCTCCTCGTGCAATATACTTCGGCGAAAATCAAATATGGTGTCTTTTCATGAGATGGTTTTAGTACCATGTACTAGCAGGATGTGAGGTGGAGGGGAGTAAACCGCTTCGGTTCGCTGGAGCAGATGGGTTGTTAGTAGCATTATGTCTTAGCAAAAGGTGCACACATCTGTTGAGCAACGTATTACTATTAAATTTCTGGTGCTGGTAAAACTTCTCAAAATCGTGCATCGACAAACGACACAGTTCATTGAAAAAACGCTTTCAAAGCCCCAAGTCTACGACTGGTACAAGAAATTTTCTGGTTCCCGAGAGTCGGTGGAAAACGAAAGCCATGCACGCCGGCCGCGGGCGAGCACCAGTGAGGCGAATATTCGTGCGATCCGTGAGCTGATTGAAGGTGAGCGCTACCTTACAATATTGAAAATTGCTGCGCACGTCGGAATATCTTGTGAGAGTGTCCAATCAATCATTTCAAACGATTTGGCTTACCGAAACGTGTCGGCACGGTGGGTTCCTCGACCCTTGACGGAAGATTAGAAAGCGAACCGTCTTGCCGTGTGTGAATGACTTTTGGCACGATATCGAACAGAGGATGATTTGTTGAGGCACATTGTCAGGTGTGATCAGACGTGGGTGTACTATTACGTCCCGGAATCTAAGTAGGCAAGTATGGGATGGCGAAAAGTTGCGGAAGCAGCACCGCGGGAAGCTAAAACACATCTGTTGGAAAAGTCCTTGCAACAGCTTTTTGGGATTCTAGGGGCATACTGCTTATTAATTTTCTCCACGAACGACGTACGGTTAATGCTGTATTCTACTGCCAACTTCTTGATGAATTGAAACTGGCCTATCTACGAAAAAGGAAAGACATGTCTTTTCCAAGTGCGATTCTGCTTCATGACAATGCTTGGCTGCACACAGCTGCATTAACTAAAAATAAGTTCGACAAAATTCATTGGTAAACACTGGAACATCCGTCCTACAATCCTGGTCCGGTTCATATTTGATTCGCCTTCGTATACTAATTTAAAAATGTAACGGAAATATCAACTGAATATATTACACGGTTCTGATATCTTGGAAAATTGGAACTAGGAAGTGCAGTAATTTCCATTCACTAGACGTGAAGATTATGTATGAAGTTTAACACTTATAATGTGAAAACATGTAATTATCACTCCATGTAATTTTAGCTACTGCATATTATTTTGACTGTATACGCTGCAATGTAACATTCTAGGGTACAATTCTACCTTGCATGTGCCTGTAAGAAAGGTTTTGCTTACCTAGAAGGCTGCTTTAAAGCCAGTGATTAACCGTAATATAAAGACATCTCCGGTTCATCAGTACATCTTTATGGAAGATAATGCAAGCGAATCCTTCTGCAGATATATAGAAACTAAAGAAAACGTGCGTAATGACCTAATTATAAGAATTTTGTACTTTTACACTACATGCACCGCTACATTTAATCCCACAAATCTGAATAAAGTACATTTATTTAAATTTTTGCAACGGTAACAATTATATCAACCGCATACTTTTTCCTTGAAGAATAGATGATAGTAAATCTAGGTGTGATGTGGTTACCTCATGTACATGTACTTGAAGCAGTTGCACTATTTACATTTCAGCGCTCACGTGGAAAGGTGTAAATAATACGTAAGGTAACGCCCATCATCAAGTAAAAAATCACTATAAATTCATATTTTGGTATACGTTAAAATATAAACAAATATACGTTTTTTAGATTCGTGATTTGTTCTTTTACCTGATTAATCACTTAATGTTGCAGCGCTGATTACCTAAATCGACTGTAAGTTTACAATAAAATTTTTTATTGTATTTACTGCTTTAAACCGATTTTGATAGTTGCATTATCCTACTTCATGAACGTACGAACCGCAACTAATTCTTCTAATTTTGGCTGCTTTTACTTATCAATATGAACTTTCTTTCCTAAATGGTTATTGTGTTACTTTGTTAATAAATATTTCATATTCGAGGAGTAAATATTATATGTTTTAGTTTTGTAATTTTTGTATTTTGTACACCATATGCACAGTTGATGAGTGACGACAGCACTAAGTGTCTCGAAACAAGAGCCGATTTAGCCCGATCATTGTAAGACTAAGAACAGAAAATGAATTTATGAAAATACATTGTCTTTTCTTGTACATATAGCACCCACCCTTTATAATACTTTTGATTACTCTTGGAATTTTGTTACTCATGTAACAACCAAAGGAAATCGAGGCACAGGATATACGTTTATACCTGACAGAGAAGGGAAGCGGTTTTCGTTTATGTATAAAACGCAACATACTGACATTTCCTTCGACTTAAAGAAAATGTTGACTTAATTGCGGCCAACTCGTTAGACAATCTTCTTTACGATTAAATAAATATTTGCGAAGAAGTGCTAGCTTATTATTACAACTTGGAGCCTGTAATCTCGCACACGACGCGATGGTTTGCCCTGTATGCGCCGTAATTTCTTAATATGTTTGTTGGAGGATCCTGATACGATTGCAACGGCTCTTAGCTCCGCTGGTGTTGTGACAAATGTATGTACGTACAAGTTGTGTACAGACGCTTACGTACATATGTAGAGGTTTATTTGTTAGGAATGCAAGTGTTTAGTGTATGCCTAAGATATTTCAATTTAATCCTCTTGTATAATAATATGAGGCTGGTTAGTAGACACTAGCGTCTTTCTCGGTCCCGAAGAACGCTAGTAAAGGTGGGAGGCATGATCACAATGAAAAAATAAAATTAGAAAAAGAGAACTCGGATGATGTCTGTTTAGAGGTGTCTTCAAGGTGTATACGTGTGCGTGTATGTGTGTGTGTGTGTGTGTGTATGTGTATGTGTGCATGTATTCTTGTGTATAAAGCTATAGTATTCTGGATCTGGTCGAGGTCGTTGGCCTCGGTTAGTCACCCTTACCCCAGTGAACCATCGGCCACTCGCACACTGACCGCGACTCTAGGTCGTGGCAAGCCTCTTCGCCCGCTTCACCCCTCTCAGTTAACCAACGCGGAACCGCGACATATACGCGACCTGACCCACATCTCCACCAGGAAACAGGGCGTCCTGACGTCGTGACGTGTTATGTGGTGTCATCGAACCTGGTGATCAGCTGAATTCGAGGCCGTTGACATGATCTATCTAGGTCCTTTCTTCTCCTTCTTCGCAATTTCTTCGATTCCTCTATCTTTTCGCCATATGAAGCATGGGGCGCCGACACACGGAAATTTACCATCTGCATCGAACTTTTAACGAATTTTCTACTGCCAGCCCATATAAGACAGTTTATGTGTATCAAATTCGTTCCCACAGCCAAAAACAACTTTTCGGATGTGATCCGAGAGAGTATTGTTAAGTTTAAAGTAAAGAATCGAGAATTGTTGGTAAAGCAAATAATAAATGGTATTGTTACACAGTATTATGTATGAGGTATACTTTATTCTGTTATCCAACAAAGTTTTATATGCATGAACACTGTTCTTGAAATTACTTTAAAGCACCTGTATTTTGCACGTCTGAAAAGTTATTTCTTTTAATCGAAAATACTATAAGCAATTTTTATGTTCACTAATTACATACTAATTAATTAAACTGCAAACGAAAGAAAGTAATTGGTATGATATCTTCAGCAAGTGCGCCTTTAAGCAGTTGTGCATTAGAAATCTTTTAAGAAGTATCGAAGCCTGCAAATACCGTTTTACAAATCTTTTCTTTTAGTTCATACTCCTTTGTTTTATGTTTGACTTTTCTGCGTACTGTTTTTATCCATTCCTAATATAATTAATAAGTACAATATACGTAACTCCATTATATGTTGGTCTATATATGTATTAATTTGATAACGCTTTCGGTGTCGCGAACTACATAGGTGATTATAATTGGCTTCGTTATTGTAAAGTTGAAAACAATCTTCTCATGTCTTTTATGATACTTACATACGTACCAAAATTTTCACGCGTGATATATCTACATATACTTATCAACCTTTCAGTTTCACCTAAATTTCACTGTTTATTTCAATATACGAAATTATTTGTACATCAGTGTATCTACATACAACATTCACATTTTCGAATTAGCTAATGCGTAGTACCACATTACCTATTCACAGTCTGCGTCCATATTTAAACGTTGCACCGGACAGACATTTCTAGATCTCAGAATACACACATACCTACATACGTATGTATATTTACATTTCGTGGAAGTTTTCCTTGTTATACTAAATAGGTTACAGTGATATAGTAAGCTCTGTGAATATCTTACCTTTAGAAGATCTTACGCAACAGCTCACAAAAAAAATTCAAATCAGCTAAATTACATTTTTTAGTGGTTTGGAAAATAGTTGTTTTTGAAGCTTATATTTGTATATAAATTTATAGTATAGTTTGTCCCTTCTTAACCATTACATTGCTTCGCATAAAATTTGTGTAAAGTTGTAGATTGCCTTCCTACATCATTATTATATTATTATTATTGGTAGTTTTCGTTTCCATTTTATTTATACTGTGAAATGTAGGAACAAAATGTTATTACTAAAGTTCAGATCTTATGCAAAAACTATGTCTCTTAGTATTAAGAGTATTAGTCCATTATTTAGAATATGTCCGAACAATATCGGTATAAAGAGATAAACACCATAAACAAGTTATATATTTTGCCCAAACAGAAGAAGTAGAATATAAATTTAATGTACTTGCGTAAAGTGAATATTTTCTGTTTTTTATCATAAAATCTTATATTTTTGCTGCGTTATTAAGCTGAATATAGTTTTCTCAGATGAAGTTCGGAAAAATGCGGATTCGATAACCATTAAAATTGTCCGTTCTATCAAATATTTGCAGAGGAAGTTGGCCGAACTATATCGTACTCTTTTCATACTTGAGATTTAATGAATTTTGAAAAATATCAGGCGATTTTATTAAGTCAACAGGTTCTTTGATGTAAAGTTTTTGAAAATATTTTCTTTTCTCAAGAAAAAAGAATTATTCTTTTTATTATCAAAATATATGGCCTTTTGCAGTATGATACAAATAAATAAACAAATTTCTAACTCAAACCCTGTCTATGTAGGAAGACGTATCGATGATACTGAAAATTTTGAGGATTTTATTGGTTAAGGTTTTGCATAAATAATTTATTCACACACACGACTTCCTAGGACTTCCTTCGATCTTCAGTGACAGACTGATTAGTTCGTTCGCACCTTAAAATTCAGTATTGGGTCTTACGGAATGTTATCCTCTTTTTCTATTGACAGAGAGTTTATGTATGTACATGTCTTTTCAACATGGGCAGAGTTGAGCGGTTTTGTACTTGTGATTTTTTTGCCGTGACGTTTACACTCTCGTGATTTGTCTGTGTTTTGTGTGCCCTGTTTCTTAATATATATAGAAGACTACTATTTATATTATATCAATGCAATGTACTATTCCCAATAAATAATTCAGTTTACTAATATATTATAGTCAATTGTAGTATAAATTCTAAAAGAAAAAGAAATTTCACATTCCTAAATTATATTTTAATAAAAGGCAGTTCGTATAATTAGGAAAATATAGCAATAACTTGCAATATTTTTATTAAATACTACCATATAACATAATACTGTAATAGACATATATGAGGAATATTGGTTATGTCCCATTTGTCATTGGTTCATATAGCCAACTGTAAAGTAAAATATCATAAGAATATAATTTTGGCACAATATGGCAACCGCTTTCACATTTGAGATAAGAGCCACACTGAATTTTAAGGTGTGAGAGGACTATAGTTTTATTGAGAACTTTTAAACTTTTTGAATCTAAGAAATACTTAAACAAGTTACTTTTGACGATGTTATTATTTGACACATCCAACTTGCACCATATTTGATTGCTTGGTCGTTAAAATACAGTGGAAACATGGTTAATGGCATAATGCATTGTTGTAATCCTGCCAGTCGTACCATCCTTTACGTTACTGGAAGTTGGAATATAATGTACGTTTCCATGTAGGCAATGATATCTGTACAATAAACTGTTCTATAACGTACATGTGAGTAATACATGTAAAACGATATATGTTGCAAGATTGATAGAGGAGTTTACGTCTCCACCATGCACCTTACTGATCGAGTTCTTTCCTTAACAAGAAAAAAGATTTTTTTATGACCATGGATACGGGAAAATGTAAAAGAATGTAAATAATTGTAATACTACTCACATAGTGTAGAAATCAACGAGATCATAGGATACATATTTTGAGCGAAATTCCTGCAAATCCTAACTGTACTTCGTCTCCAACAACATCAGACTAGGAACACTCAAATAAAGTCGTTCAACAATTTAGAATAAATAAGATACAATGATGTCGAAGGAGGAAATATCATTACAATGCTTTGATGCCTATTCAGAGTTGGCCATGCAAATTGTTGTTTGTAACCATTATTCTAAATAGGGATCAATTGCGCCACAAAGTTTAAAGCATGGATTTTACATGTTACAGGTGACAGATTGCCCCTCTCTTCTTTAAGAAATCGCCCTAAGGAAAGCATGTTACCGCCACTATCACTCACTAACATTAAAGGTTGGGTTGTTGAAACTTGAGATTTGTTCAATGCCCTCAACACCACTCTTAAAATTTCATCGTTAGTACATTTTGCAAGTCTTTTGGAGCCAAGTAAGATAGGGAATGCTTTCATTCTTCTTTCTACACAGCAGATGGCATAAAATTTCTTAACGACATCCGATTTGGCAAAGTATAGTCCGAATATTTGCTCCAGAAGGAGACAAATTCTTGTTGGTCTAGTAAAGTGAACGGTACATTACATAGAATAAAACAAACACCTACATCAAATATTAATTGTTCGCTGTATCGTTTGCTGCGGATTGCAGAACAGTGTTTTATACTTTTTAGATGGCGTTCACACTTTCACCTGCTATTGTACATCATATAGTTGTCGCCTTTTACACATTTAATTCTATCACTCGTTTTTTTACGTTTTCTAGTTTATTCAAAATACGCCGTTTCCGAAATGTACTTAAATGCCACATTTTCACTCATGACAACTAGTCAAATAATATCGAACAAGCGTGCTTTCATACAGATACTCGATTCTCCGTGCCACGCGCTTCCCACCTCCACGTTGTTCTCCACACGACACTCAAAGCTGCTTCTCTTTGCCGAGACTAAGTATTATTTACTTTTTTGTACATATATGAAATAAATTACTATTATAATTATTAACCTGCTTCGTACTGTCAATGTTAACCATGTAAATATAAGCATTCTTATATTAACATAATATTTAGTTAAAAATTGATCCAACCCGGCATCATTTCTTTTAGATTTTTCTGTACCTTTACATCACACCTCTCATATAGATCGTATTGAAGTAGAAATCTTTGAAGTTTAGTCTATATAAACAGATATGTAATTATGCCTTATCATCAAAACATTCTGATAATAGCAAAATATTTCCTTGGCTCGCATACCATTTACGATTGAGCAAATATACGTTCGTATAAATATGCCCGCTCCTGAAGTCGGCATTTCGCGCAACTCGCCTGCTAAGGTAGCTTGACTAGGAAATGTGCTCATTGAACAAATCCACTACTACTCGCACGTTGAACGTAAACTTTTGCTTGAGAAAAGTTTTTCTAATATGAAAACGACGTGCCGTTTGACCAATCAGCCGTCGCTGCGACCGCTGCGTCACCACCGTGAACATCAGCGCGGACCCACTTTTATTAGCGGCCAAATAACGAGTGAACTTGTTCTTATTGGCAAGTAGCCAGGCTTCGCCTTCATTAGCATACATTGTTTTACTATTTACATGCAACGCGTAATGCGCGCTGCTCAAGTAAAATGGTTTTCTTACACTATAAATAAACACTAGTCAACTGAAACTATTTATATAAAAAACGATTTTACCTTCTCGGTATACCAACAGAATGTGAATTTCGTCAAAATATTTAGTTCGAAGCAAGTTTTCGACTGCCAAATGTATACCCATTTCTTTCCTGAATTCTTCTCTTTCTTTCCACTTATCGTGTTTTATATACAGGTTTGGTAAAAGGTAAGCGGTATTAACGACTTGTTGAAACTGTTGTTACATATGTAGATATACATTTCTATAACAAATGAATAATTGTATGAAAAAATCTCTTTGTAACTAAATAAGTTATTGGGAGACTAATTCACAATACTAGTAGTAATTATCATTTTTGTATCGATTTCTTCAAATATTTGAAATAAATAGTTCAGCAGATGAGAAATAACTATAAGGTACATGTGTTTGGTACCCGTACTATATTTTGAATAGTTTCCAATAGTTGCTGAGGTAATAAAAGGAAATAAAATATAATCGAACAGTATACAACTCTCACCACAACAGTATAGATTATCTAAATACAACTGTAAGCAGCTAACTTCCAGCACCTAGTAAAATTACCACGAAAAAAGTGTTAGGCTTAATATCTCTGGTGAAAATTTTAGAAAATATGTTTATCGCTATAACAAATATAACTATAACACTGTACTATAACAAAGCAATGCTATATGTAATAATTTTAAATTGTTACATGTTCATAAGTTGTCACTCCCGACATAACTAATCCGCTTTGAAACACCAAACCCGGATGTAGAGGGGGTCCAGAAATGCGTGGAATGAAAAGGTTTTAAATAAAATAAAACAATAAATCCATTTTTCCTTTTCAATATAATCACCCTTAAGTACAATACATCTATTAGATCTATGAATTAATTTCTCTAAACCATCATAAAAATATTTTTTATCTTTCGCCTCAAAATGGGCCAAAATTGCCTCCTTTACCTCATTGTCGTCGGAAAACTTTCTTCCACGTAAGTCTTTTTTTAAATTGGGGAATAAATAAAAATCACTAGGTGCCAGATCTGGACTGTAGGGTAGATGGACTATTGATTGAAAGCCATGCTTGTGCAGAGCAGCCATTGCAACTTTGCTCTTGTGAACCGGCGCATTGTCTTGCAAGAGCAACACACCCTTGGTCAATTTTCCTCGACGTTTTTCCTTGATGGCCTCCTTTAGTTTTTCTAATATCGCCGCGTAATATTTTCCGGTTATGCTCCTACCTTTTTCTTTGTAACCAATCAATAATATCCCCTCACAATCCCAAAAAAAAGTAGCCATCAACTTTCCAGCCGATTCTGACATTATGAATTTCTTTGGCGGTGGTGTCCCCTTTTTATGTCATTGCATGGACTCAGGCTCAAAGTGATGAACCCATGTTTCATCTCTGGTAACAATCCGCTCCAAAATCGGTGCAGGTTTGTCTCTGCACAGGTCCAAAAATTGTTTGGACGCACAGACGCGCTGCTGTTTGTGCAGCGGTGTGAGCATTCTCGGTACCCATCTTGCACAGACTTTTGTCTTACCCAGGTGGTCATGTAGGATACGCAAAATGGTGGTATCTGATACTCCAACTAATGCAGATAATTTGTTTTTTCTTCAAATGGGCATCTTGCAGTAGAAATTTTTGCACTTTTTCGACGATGTCTGATGTGGTGACCTCAACTGGCCGTCTTGAGCGGGGGTCGTCTTCAATCCACTCCCGACCATGTTTAAAAAGACCATGCCACTTATAAATCATTGATTTACTAGGGCACTGTTCCCCATAACCGGTTTCCATTTCATTCAATATGGCTTGAGCGTTCTTTCCTTACTTTGTAAGGAACTTTATCACAGCACGGTGTTCAATTTCCATTTCATTTCAACGAAGGAATATTCCAAGCAAACACATTAGAATAGAAAAAACAAAGAGAAATTCAAAGAAACGGACATCATCTAAAAATAGAAAACGCAAAGGAGCTTTTAGAAATTACCTTTAATAATAATTCCGTTATCGAAGAATGAATCGCGTCTGTAACCAATTGCGCACGAAAATTACCACACCTTCATCGTCGTCAAAGTGGTGATCTCCCAATTCTTCTTTGAATGTCCCAAAACACGTGGTAGTCACACGGTGATAGATCGGGACTTATTTTGAGTCAATACAGCTGTATCTGGCCGCGCATTGTCTCGGTTTATCGTCGATAGGCCAGTTTGACTTCATCAAAGTGTTTGCAGTAGTACGCAGCATTAACTGCACGCCTCTAGAATCCCAAAAAACCATTGGAAGAACTTTTCCGCGGTGCTGCTTCACAAGGTTTTCACCACTCCATGCTTGCCTACTTAGACTCCGGGATGTAATGGTACACCAATCTCTCATCACAGGTGACAATGTATTTCAACAAATCATCCTTCTCTGTTCGATATGGTGCCAAACCAAAAGTCTTTCACACACGGCAAGACGATTTGCTTCCTTCATCTTACTCTAGTCCCCTCCGCCTTACATCCCGCCCCCATAACACATACCAAAACGTCACACCACTCACTCCACCTAGAGGGCGTTAAAAAGAAAAGTCCGGCTCATATTTGATTCGCCCTCGTATGTATAATTACGTTTAAGTCCGTTATAAGTTTTAAATTATTCATAAAACAAACATATTAGGCATATAGTTATCATAATGAACAATTTAAATTATTAAAAAGAAGTGTCTAATAGTGTAATTATACTATTATATGTTGTCTAATAGTGTAATAATGCAATACACTCGTGATATATGAAGGAGCTGCGCGTAATATCATGTACCATACGCATTGGAAATTTTATGACGTAAAAATCTATAGTGACTAGAAAATATAAAAATAAAGAACGTTAAGTTATAAAGTAGAAACATAAATGGCATTGAATTGGCAGAAAGCAAAATGGATATTATAAACAAAAGTTCGACATTCCACGTTTTTTCTTCGATACGAAACGTCAAATGAACATAAAATACTTCTAAATTAGCAATCCATACTAAGAAAAAAATCTTATAAAACGTTTAGGATACTCTTATACTATTTTGAACTATTAGAAGGTTTTATAAGAGTCATAAGAAACATGTTATTAAAATTGTTTGATAGCGATTATGATAAATGTCTAGTAATAAGTTAGTAGCTAACGTTTCAACTTTGTAATTTCTATGAACTTAAGCATATACACCTTGAAGACTTAATGGTATGTGGAAGTATTGAAAAAAATCCACTATAATATTCAACTTTTTAATTCAAAGTAACATAACTGCATATAATGCAACATTATGTAATTCCCAACATGACGGCTTGTAACGTATCGAATATGCCTATAATATACCAGTCTACTTGTGTGTATATTTATGTACCAGCTCATGTAAAATAGAAAGATAATTTATGGCAAGGTCCAAAGTTAATTTTCTAAAATTTATGGACAAATATAGAAGCTAACTACCAAAAATGTATTATAAATAATATGCAAGCTGTAGTAATTAGGGTTCGAATTATAAATACTATTGATTCATTATATATATATATTATCAAATACTTTGTAGATGTTATAGGACACATTCTAAAATTTCATCAGAAATATCTTATGATATTTATAAAACCATCTAACCCTTACGAAGAGGCCTTTTACCATTTTTCTCTGGTGAGAACTCTAACAGGGTTATAAATAAAGCTCCAGAAACAAGTGCTTCCGCAGTAGCGTACCGCAGTTGCGTACCGCTGCCAATATTAAAAATAATTAATGTAATTACTATTTTAGTTTGATTGTGTTGTTAATGTAGAGTGATACAAAAATTCGCTGTAGTATTGTGCCATTAGCATGCCTTCCAGTACTGACTCAGTCATACTCCTATAGTGAGATGAAAATATTTTGGGTTTAATGATGTCTTCGCGAATCTAAAAAGATCGTTCGCATCATATTTGCACTCTTAGCGTTCAGTTAAACTCTTGTCTATACGGAGGTAATTCTGTTAATCTTCCAAACCTCCGGAAAAATTGACGTACTTAAACTTTTCGCCGTCATATTGTATATTTCCCGGAATTCTGGAAGAAATTTCCTGCTTATTAATGAGGCGCCGGAACAACTTAGGATCTCTGTTGAAGTAATTATTTGATACTTTATTAAATATAAAAAGGCTTTTATTTGATATTCCCGAGCCTATTTTGTAATAAACTATATTTTTACATAACACATGGGCTGAAAAGTCCCGGGCTTAACACATAGATGACGCTAGTTTTATTGCAGTCACCTTTCTCTCAGTTAGTACTAACCTTCAAAAGACAGCTGTTAAAATTTCATGATATTCTATTCATTAGTTTGTGAGTTATTGTGCTAAGAGTCACGCTACTTCTGTTACTTTCAAAACAATGGATCAAAAACAATTTCGTGTTTTAATTTCATACTGCTTCTTGATGGGAAAAAATACCGTTCAAGCGAAGCAATGGCTTGAAAAGTGTTATGAGGACTCCGCTCCATCACAAACAACAATAAAACGTTGGTTTGCTGACTTCAAACGTGGTCGTAGAGACACCGATGATGCAGAACGCAGTGGACGTCCAAATGAGGCGGTAACACCAGAAAACATCAAAAAAATCCACAAAATCGTTTTGAATGATCGAAAAGTGAAGTTGCGTGAGTTAGCTGACATCGTAAACATATCAAAAGAACGTATTGGCTTTATATTGCATGAGCATTTGACTATGAGAAAGCTCTGTTCAAAATGGGTGCCGCGTTTGCTCACTGTTGACCAAAAACAAGAACGTGTTGATGATTCTGAGCAGTGTTTGGCCATGTTTAAACGTAACAAACCGGAATTTTTGCGTCGATATGTGACACTGGATGAAACATGGATCCATCACTTCACTCCTCAATCAAAACGATCGTCATCTGAGTGGACAGCCACTGATGAACCTCGCCCAAAGCGCCGGAAAGCACAACAATCGGCTGGAAAGGTTATGGCCTCGGTATTTTGGGATGTGCGTGGTGTAATATTCATCGACTATCTTGAGAAAGGAAATACCATCAACAGTGAATATTATATAGCGTTATTGGAGCGTTTGAAGGTCGAAATTGCAAAGAAACGACCGCATATGGCAAAGAGAAAAAAATTGTTTCATCAAGACAACGCACCGTGTCACAAATCAATCGAAACAATGGCAAAACTACATGAATTAAACTTCGAATAGCTCCCACATCCACCGTATTCGCCAGATTTGGCTCCCAGTGACTACTGGCTGTTCGCAGACCTTAAGAAAATGCTCGCCGGTAAGAAATTTCGCACGAATGAAGAGGTTATCGCTGAAACTGAGGCCTATTTTGAGGCAAAAGATAAATCGTTCTACAAAAGTGGTATTGAAATGTTAGAGCGGCGCTGGAATGATTGCGTTGCTCTTGATGGAGATTACGTTGATGAATAAAGCTAATTTTGAACCAAAGAAACCGTATTTTCTTTGTTAGGCCCGGGACTTTTCAGCCCATGTGTTAAATATCTTTCTATCACTTAGTAACTCAACTTTATTATCTTATTGTAATCAAAAGAGAGTAAATTGTTTAATGGGGAAACAAAAGAAATAAGCAGCCATTTGAAAAGAATAATTTCATAACATCCGACCATTTTAGAAACATCTGAAACAACATAAACATATCCATTATATTTCGCACAAAAAGCTGTCAAAAATGTGAGCCAAAATCGTAATCACGAATTTCCATTTTTCCTAATACGAGCGTAAAAACAGACAGTTGAGTATAGAACAACGCAGTAATATTTGTATTCTTCGCAATGAAGGATATATAGAGAGAGAAATTGCTCTAAGATTAGGGATTTCACCGAGAGGTGTGCATTATACATTGGCCCGGAGAAGAGAGACAGGACAAAATCTTGATAGAAGACTAAGTAGGCGACCACGCGTGACTTCTGGAGCTGAAGATAGATACTAACGATTTTGAAACGCGATCAGTGTCTAATGTTACTGGTTAGCGCAACGCGCGTTAATACACAACGGCGAACAAATGCTTCTGTTACCACCGTCAAGAGGCGATTATTGGCAGCAGGTTTAAGAGAATGCATTTTGGTCACATGAAAAATATTTTCAGAACGCGTGCATTAAGAGAAACGATTAACATGGGCAAGAGCGCAAGTAAACTGGCCCCTGGATTATTGGCTATTTGGTGCGCAAAGGAGAACTTTTGGTCGTCGATGACCAAGGGAAGGAGCTAGTGAGGGCTGCTTAGTGCCGTCACGGAAGTGATAGCGTTATTGTTTTGGGATTGTTTTGCTGAAACAACTACGGATAAGTTAGTGAAAATTAGTGGTATATCGCGGAAAGAAGAGTATTTCGATATTTTGCAAAGTCCTGATCTTGTTTGCCGTTTGTATTCCAGCAGGACAATGACAGTAAACATACTGCTCGAATTCGTAAAAACTTTTTAGAGGAGAAATCAGCAAAGAATGAACTAAAATTAATGGTTTGGCCTCTTCAAAGTACGGATTTATACCCCATAAAGCTCTAATGAGATGAGCTTGATCGAAAGACTAGACAGCGGCAACTTCAAAACTCCCAACGCCTCTGGGAATATTTACAGAAGAACGAATGGCAGCAAATTCACACCGGCTGTCTTGAGAAATCGCTTCGAAGAATGCCTAAAATTTGTGCAGCGGTTATCACAGCTGAAAACTTAGGAGCTGAATAATGCAAATATTATTATGTTTGAATTAATTTACTTTTATTTGAAAACAATCCCTTATGTTGTAAAATTTATTAATAATCATAATAAAATTTTACTGTATCTGTGACTTTTTGTAGAATCCGTTATTACTTCCAAACTTTTGGATGGTAGTGTACATTTACTTCTGTCTATTTAAAAAGAGTAATGTGTATATGTACATATGTGTATTAGAAGTACACTTGTTTAGTTAAGAAATGTTCATACTTATGTACACATATGCCATAAAAGCGGTATTTTTATTGATTAGTTTATTAATAAGTAAAAAAGATTATTAAAAAAGGCATGTTTTATACACCGTACTTACTTCTACACGGTACTGTATATGTTTATGATAGGTAGTTAGTAAATTCGATTTGTTTCGTCTGCTCAGATTTTATTGTTGAAAGAATTAACTTTCCCAATAAGGAACTCATTAAATTCGCTTAAGTACGTGGCGGCTTTTCTTCTTCGAGGCGCAGTGGACGTAAGTTATCATTAAGGGCAGGTTCCTCGGGTAAAATACGCAAATCTCGGTCGGTTATTACATTCTTAAGCATCTACGTGAAGTATAAATAGTTACGTTAGTAAGTGCGTGTCAATGTAAACAACTGTTAAAGTACACAACATTTTTTTATATAAAAACACATTGGTATCTTATCATGTATGTATTTTAAATTTTGAAAATTTGCGATTAAACAGAAATTACACGTTTATCTGGTAAGTATAAAGTAAATATTTATATATCACAAACAGCGGCTGATACTGCAATTGATTTGAATGTAAACATGGAAACGTGTTGGCGTTTGTTTATGAAGAGAGTTCTACCAGTGCAATACAATTCTCTTTTCACGCTCAATTCACTTTTAAATATTTTTAAACTGTCCACTGTCCACAGGAGGCCATTTCTCAACATTCGGGCCTGGATTATACGTGGTATCTCAATTTAAAAAGAGTTTTGCGGTCAGGCATAAAGAGTAAATCTCCTTGCATACTGCCGAACACACCTTTCGTTGCCCCATGTCATCCCAATTAACACAAGGTCGTCACTTCATATTCATCATAATCCCCATTGACCGCTCGGACTTTACAATAATTTCGTACATCTTTATAAAATTACTTGTTCTATAGGGGACTCGTAGAACGCACACACTGTTCCCGTGTCCACTCAGCCGCCGTCAACATAAAGAGTCGTTAACACCTGGACACATCGAGAGTTTAGCAAAAGAAAAAGACTTGGTATTCTTCGATATATAATTACTAATTACGGACAAATAACAACTTTGTGCCATACACTGACGGCAACGCTGCTACCGCTGTTCCCACGCTGTTTGTAAGAGATAGACGGTATACGTACCTATACATATGTGTGCACACTACGTCGAAACATCACTCTCGCTAAAACTTCCTCATGTAATAATCTCCTGCTCCAGGATACCCACCAAGAACCCGATGCATCTGGCATCTGGGGTAACCGAAAGAGCTGTGAAACTAGAATGGCGGATCATTGACCTCGCGAAGTTAGTGGGTCAGGGCTTGCGGCGGTCAAAGACCTCCCGGTCATTTACTCATTTACAACTCATCCGACGAGAGAGAATCGACTCACCAAAATTCACTATACACAGCATCTGCAACAGACACTACCGAAAATAGCGATACACAAGGCTACTAACCTTTACCGCAAACGGGATACATTGCCAACATTGCAATATTCTCTCAGGACCGACGGATAATTTGGATAGAGGGTCGAGGCGAGGCGAACTCACTTCCTCATATCTTCGACAACCAGCGGAATTTCTTTTTAATCTCGCGAATTTAACAGTCGTTTACATTTCAACTACATAATACAGTACCTCTCTTTTATAGAAGGAAATAACTGGAAGGCGTTGTTGCTTAACTTACGGATATAAAAAACGCTTGCCGATGTAGCAGGAAGGAATATTCAAGCCATTATACAACGTTAGAGTTATTTGTGCGTTTTACATTAAAAACAGTAGTATTAAAAAAAATTGTAACTCTAAAGAATCATAACGTTAACAAATATACAAAGTGGTAATAAATTACTGAACATAACTTCAATTTGAATAGATACTGCAGTAGTTACAATTGTACCCTAAAGATCGATTATATAATTAAAAAAACGGGGGAAATATCTAATCTTACGTTTATATGTATGATAATAGCATTGAAAATGTTAGTCTGCTTTAGCTTGAATATTTAGATTTCTAATTCTATTGTCTTTTGTTTGATGGGAAGATTAGAAGGTAGCATTGTAATTTTTATTACTTGCCATTGGGGTGATTTCTTTATGGAATGCGAAATTTTGATAGTAATCGAAAACTATATACAGTTGATAAAATGAAAAAAGAATCTAAAATCTACTGCTAACAGTTAAATTAGCTTCACTATGATATATAACTCTTCCAGTTTAATTATTGTTAATTTACAAGATAAATTTTTAAATTAGCTTCCTGCAACACTCTTCTAATGACAGATTCTTTTAAATCAAAATCTCACATCAACGCAGTTTGTAATTTATCCAATTTATGTTTTGCACTGCACAATAAAATGACATAATTTCAGATAGATTATGGCCTCCTTTGTATATGCGCATTAAAACTTTTTCTTCGAAGTTCTCCATTACTTTCGTCAAAGTGTCATTTAAACCAGCTGCAATCTTCTCACATATTGCAACTTTCAGATCGTTGAGTATATGGGTAACTATACGTAGTAAACTTTACTTTTGAAGTAAACACATAAGAAGAAGTCACAAACCGACAATTCTGGCGAGCGTGCAGGCTAGCAGGCATCGTGGAAACGTAAGATCGCCTGTTCAATAAACATATCTCGAGCAACTGCCATAGAATCATTAGCCATGAGGGCTGCGGCTCCATCTTATTGGAACCACTTCTCTACCATGCTGATCTCTAAAGTTGTAGCCATAAAAAATTGCCTAGCATTGCAACGTAACGTTCAGAATTCACTGTTACACTAACACCGCCTTCTTCAAGGTTCAACGATTCCCACTTTGGAAACTCCACATCACATGGTCACTTTTGCACTGCGCAGTGGTTTTTGGTGCAAGTCTTCTGGATTGTCTGCTGCCCAATAGCCACAGCTTTGTTTGTTTTAATATCCGTCTAAAAGTGCGCTTCGTCGCTCATCACCAACGAAACGACATCAATAGCAAGAACATCAAGCATTCTCTTACAAGGCGGCCTCCGTTGATTATGATCACGTTCGTGAATCTTCTGCACGATCATAATTTTGTAAGGATTAAAATGTAGCTCATTTTCCATGACGCGCTGCAGCGAGCGACCAGGCAAGCCCAGAGTTGTGACACACGTCCTAGTGGAAGGGCGAGGACTTCGAAGAACAGACGCTCTTACTCTGTCGACATTTTTTGGAGTTCGCACAGTACGAGGACGACCAGATGACTTCTGCTTTATGTCTGATCTAGTTGTGCGAAAAGAGTTAATTCAACGGATTATTGTGTTGCGATTAGGTATCGAACCATTTCGCTGTGTACAGAAAAGCCGTTGAACTGATAACAGATTCATTGCTTTTGAAAAAATGTTCAACAACGAAATCGCGATACTGCACGGTCGACTGCGCCATTGCTACAGAAATTGGACGGTCTAACCTACAAAACAACTAGTCGCCCACCTCTAGATTGCACTACCTACACTGCTTAACTCAAAGCCATGCGCCACCCTGTGCTTACAATTTTGAAAAATATTTTTACGAATCTAATATCTGATCCTTTTCTTTCTTCTCGCTCATCCTCGTAAAAGTGTTTGACAAAGCAGAGAAGAGGAAATGCTACCAATTAGTTAGAGCTATCATGTGTATGTATATATGTACAAAACATTCTAAAAATAGAATAATAACAATAAACGTAAACTTTGCAGTATTTTTCAGAAAAGTATTAGTTAGACACTGGTACCATCATCAAAGATACAGAAGGAAGTAGAAAATCACTATAATTATATAGGGAGTTCAAAAAGATTGGCGTCTCTGAGTGTGTTTTCGTTGGTGATATGGATGTAGTAATACCGAATGAAAATGATTTGGCAAAAAACTAACGGTATGGAATGAGGTATTTTTAAGAAATGTGATGAAGCTAAATCAAGAACTGAGGTCGTAATAACCTCAAGAAAAAGAAAAGAAACAAAAGTGACACTAACAGTAAACCAGAACAAGTGAATAGCTTTCAATATTTAACTTATTAGGTAATATTGAAATATATAGAAAAGCAACAGATAGACATGTCGAGTTTGACTCCGAAGTGGTATTGGGATGCCATAGATAGATAGACATAGACCTGGAAGTAAGATAAAGGACTTGCATGTTGAACAAAGTCCTTAAAAATAAGAAGGAAGCTTTAATCCAAACAAAGATGAATGTCTGAAAGCAAATAAAGGAATAAAATCAGAGTAGTGGAAATTAATTAATTAAGGATGGTCGAAATGAATAGTTTTGGAACTCAAACTATTCGAAGAGTTTAGGAAAATGTAGGTAACAAAAAGAAAGATGAATAAGTTACGTGGAGTTAAAGGCAAAAGGTTAAAGTTTATTCGTTATACTTAGGTTTGGTGGCGAAACAGCTTGAGCCTTTATTCAGGTAATCATCAAATGAATGTATTTTAGTAATTTAGTTATTAAAACGTATCGTTTTGATAAATAAGCTCCCTGAGCATTTAGTTTACACCTACAAGACAATACTAGAAAACTAATTTTGTACAATGAACGCAATAAACGCATCAGATTAGAAAAAAATTCTTAGGTATGTTATGAAATAATTGGATATGGTAATCATTAATATTCAAAAGAAAGGTATGCCAGAGAACCCTCTTACCTATAAGAGTATCAGGTGTGTAAGTTTCTTCTCTTAAGTATAAACAAATTTCTTCCATAATTTTCTGTTATTGGTCAAAATTTTAACTTCTCCCCAGTTTTCTCCTCACTTATGAATGCTGTATTAAATGGTGTGGTACCATACTTTTCGCGGTGTTCCTCTTTTTTTTTATTCTGTACTCACGCTTCATATATTAATTTTACTTGTCTAGTGGCTCCATTCGTTGTAAATGTCCCCACCAACTTAGTTGTCGCTGTTCAGTAAAGTCCATTATAAGTGGTATCTCCAGCTCCTCTCGTATTTGTGAGTTTCTCATTCTATCCTCTCTTGTTGCGCCCCTCACTCTCCTGAGATATCTCATTTTTGCGGCTTGCATTTTGCTTCTTTGACCATTATTAAATAGCCATGATCCGCATCCGCAAAGGTCTGTAGACTGCTTTGTATACTTTTATCTTGGTGATTCGGGATATTTGTTTTTTCGTAATAAAGTTTTTATTCAACGCGTAGTATAGGGAATACACGCATAGCAATTTGGCTGTTCACATTTATGGATTTTATGCGACGTTATCGAGACGCTACTGTATACATCAACAAATATGCCGTTGGTTTCATATACGCATTTAAAAAAAAAACATTTTTGTTTTATTTACAAAGAAAAATAAAATATTACATCTTACAAAAAGAAAAGTAGACTGTAAATTTTCACTGCAGAAGTTTGTTTACTTGTCGTAACGAGCGATCGTGTAAAAATTCATAAATGAAAATGTAGAAGCTTATTCGAAAATGTAAACTGACAATAACATGTAAGAATACTTTCCAAATGTTAAAAAGTGAAATTTTCAACTGAAGAATTGGAATGTCATAAGACTTGTTTAGCAGTTTATAAGTTATCAACTTGTTTGTGGTGGACGGGGATTACTTTTTTACCTTGGCGCACATGTACGAACTTGCTGGAAACATGTTTACAAATTATTTTCTGTTTCCACGTACTGTCGTTTGAAAGTAACACATTTAATTCTACAAATCCGAATAGAGCGCACTGTCTGAATTTTACAGTAATAGCAGTTACAATTAGCAATATATATTGTCTTAAAAATTAGATGTTATTAGTGTATGCATAATGGTTAGTTAATGGTAATACGAAGTTTAAATCGCATTTGCAAATTTTTTGAAACTATGAGAAGAGTATGTACATTAGAAGCAATATACATCACGAATTTGAAATGTAATGACGATATTAGGTAACCATTTTTAAAATACCATATTGTTTGTGGAAAATTAAACGGCTCTTGGAGTTGCTTAGAAGAAAAAATTAATAATTAATAAAAAGGGCTTATTGATCTTGAAGCATAACATTTTCCTTGCTTTAACGGTTCGAGAAAGTAGATTTCTAGCCAAGTAAAAACCATTCAGCGTATCTGATAGGGGACTTTTAGTTTTCAGGTATACACTAATTATTGATATGAATTTTTTAAGTTAAATTCGAAATCAAAACCATTTGATGTTAATTTTTTAACGTCAACATATCTAAACACATATGGCGCCAGCGTCTATATGCAGATATTAGACACATTCGGAATTTAAAAATGCAGAAAAAGGAAATGTATAATGAACAGAAGACGAACGCCTATTATGTAAAAGTCTTTACCTATTTGTTTACAATTCGAAACATAGGATAGATAGTTCATTATTCTATATGTTGTATCTGCTTTTGACACTATGTTCTAATGGAATGCAAACTATGTTTGCATAATAAATATTTACATAGATATTATGTATGTACTAGCATTGCTCGTTACGCTTACCATATTTTTACACAATTATATTTATTTCCATGTAATACATGCAAAAGAGAACGAAATTTTATAATTGTAAATATAATATTATGTAATAGAATAATAATATGAAGTACATACATGTATAAATATTTCCTGTACTACTACTAGACGCGGTCATTTTATATTACGCAATATCAGAAGCATTGTTAGAATACGAATACTGGCAATAAATAAATTCTTAAAGTATGCATGCAGCACGCCGACTCTATCAAAAGCATGTGGCGTGTTTCACAACGGCTTTGACAGTAGAATACGAGTAAGACAGACTATATACTGATGTTTTAAAATGCTTCGAGAATTATGATTGTAACCACTTAGTTTAATTTAAAATATTTAACGACAATTTACTTTTTTGAACGTGATCGATGCAAAATCAAAATTAATGGAAACCTCGGTTTAGTCTTTGTTTTGGCAACTCATTAGTAAATTGTAATAAATTATTCCTCTCATCATTTTGACTTCCATATTATTCCGTCCCACACTTTGAGATGGCACCTTCTTTCATTAATATTAATATCAAGTTGTAACACCGGTGCAATGATAAATTTTACAGGCGTACTGCAAGTTCGACCTTAAAACGTGCGTCTAAAAAGAAATAATAGCAGAAATACGTCCATAGAGTGGTGATTCAGAAATATTATTTGAACTCAAATGATACCGAAAGATAATTATTTATTAACGTCGTTAACGTGCGTACCTTATTGTTTGCTAAATAAAGTGAAGATGTAACCGTTGCTTGAACATTAAAATCAATAAACATATTAGGAATAGTTCTTACATTTACACGAGGTATATTTGTGTGACCTGAATTCAGTTGTACATGAATATTGACTAAAAGAATTCCGTTTATTTCTTCGTATGTGCTAAAGAGAAACCGGTTGCTAATTCAGCAAGCAACAGAACAAATAAAACGTGGGTTAGAAGTACCAGAAAATCAAAGAGCACTTGTGCAGATATATGCTTGTTTGTGTGTACAGATATTCACTATTTTCGTTTCTGATTAGTAGAATTTTAGTACACCCGTTTTTTTGTGCATTAATCCCAACCGCGTGAAGAGATGATGGGATAATTATATTCAACCATCTATTTTGAGAAGTTTTTGTAATTTTAGATAATGGCACATCATGCCAAATAGTGTAGTATAGTCAAATGAATAAGATCTTGTTTTATAGTAGAGCATTTTAATTAAGTTTATGTATGTACACAGTGCCACTAGCACGAAACAGCCAACATCTGTTAAAACATAGTTCCAAAATCTATTAGGAATTTTCCTGCATTCTCTGAAATTGTGAGTCAGATGCTGTGCGAACTAATAGCAATGAAGTGTTAAAAGTAGAAAACACGTATGATTAGAGAGTTTTAAAGCGTTTATTTTTTATGGAAGGAAAAATAAGTAAAAGTAATTGCACTAAACTAGGCTTTTGGATATTTAAAATCGGACGAGAGAAACACTGTGGCCAAGAAAAGCGGAACCTCGTAAGGAAGCCGCTTTCCTAGGGTAAAACCTGCAAATTTATAGAACAAACACCTGGTTGTTCTAGGAAAATGATCGCAAATGTTAAAAAATAGACAGAAAAGAAAGATAGAAAGAATAGTGAAGTGCGATTCTTTTATTACATCTTTCAAGATAAAATCGGACCTGCAGTTAGAAGTAAACACTTCTACAATACGTTAACGGCTTATTGAAGCTTATTTGGTTGGACACCATTACCACAAGCACGCCATGTGAAAAGAAGATTCAAGGAACATCTTTCTTGGCCACTTACTAAATGGCACGACATTTTGTGGACAGGCGAGTCCATAATTGTCTTATTTGGTACTGGTGAACGTCGAAAATTTAAGAAGAGCAGTGGATGCAGCGCATGATCCGCGCTACATTTTGAAGGCAGTAATGCATGGGGGTGCAGAAGTTATAGTCTGGGACTGCTTCTTTTACTATCGCATATAAACGAAGATGGATGCCCCAGCTTACGTAAATATCTTACAATCTGTGATGTTACCATGGGCTGAAGAAAATATGCCGCTTCGATGGGTCTTAATGCAAGACAACGACCCAAAAGATACTAGCAGATTCGCGAAACAACTATTTATTTCCAATAAGATTCAGGTCAGGGATTGGCCACTTCAGTCTCCTGATCTGAATCCTATTGAAAATCTTTGTCGATGTTAAGCAAGTAGTTTTCAAATTTTCAAGAACTTTGGCATACAGTGCAATCTGCGTGGTATAACATTCATATTAAACGTTGTCAGCGATTAGTAGATAGTACGCTGAGAAGATGTACAGCTGTTGTGTGAGCCACATTTAATAAAACATTTTTAAGTAAATATCCCGTTCTTGCTACTATTTTTTGCACACTATGTATGAAGCAGATTTGAATTTAAAAAATTACTGCAGTACCGCGTCTGTGTTACTATAGATTTCATTATGATATTAATGATATAAATGTCCAAATATATGTGCATGACTTTCACAAAAGAAAATGAATTACTAATTTATAACAAGAACAGAGAGAGTTTTTCAGGAAAAATATGTTATAGTGCTACTATTTTGCGCATAGGTGTACATATGCCGTGAAACGTTTTTATACCAAAAGGTTGAACAGTTTTGAATTTTGGTATAATTTTCCAGTATTTCCTTTTACATCACCTATGCGAAATTGCGAAATTAACTTTATCATGTATCAGTTATTTTCTCGCAGAACTAATTTATATCAAAACGGATGAAACCAATTACAGAACTGTCTAAGATTCTACTAAGCAAACAAAAATTTCAAAAACTTTCCTGTTGACATGCTAACTACTTGTCAGAAATTACTTTGGAATGACAAATACGTGCTTAGATACAGGCGTATGACAATTTTTGTCGCCTGGTAAAGATGAAATTTATTAGTTAACCAATTATTTTGTCACTATAGATGAAACGCAGTTCAAGTATTATGATCCCGAATCGATAAAGTTGGCGGTATGTTAAGAATTCCAAATTTCTCAAGAAGTTTAAAGTCATCTTATTAGGAAAACTGCTTTTCGAGAGTGTTAAGGAATCTACCTAATTGTTCATATGAAGACAGATAGTACCATATAAGATTTGTATGATACCTCAGAGATTCTGTTAGAGCAGACTAGGACAGAAAACAGATGCAGAGCGTTTTGTTGTATGGTGACAATACAATCATTATAAAAACCAAAACTAAGAAGATATGAATCTGAAGAAATTGAACGCTCATCTTACAATGCATAATTGATTATTTTACTATTTACACACATGTGGCATCTAATACTAAAAATGATCTGTTTAAATCCATACTTATGATAGTTTTTCACAATAAATTTTAGTAAGGTTTATTAAGACAACGTGTCATTGTATTCAGTATAAAAAATCATCTTTAGGTATTACGTTTACAGTTCAACACACAATTCACCAAATATGAAAGTTTTATCACATAGTCTGCCTCAAATGATGAATGAATGCATTTTCACCTCATCCCTCTTCTGGTACATGCATCATTTCAGGAGAACATGTAACGTTCTTTCTAATATTTGCGTAACCACGAATACTCTGTGAGCGACCCATTAACTTACAGTACTCCTACTTATCACCGAAAATTAAATAATATAACTGCGTCGTAAAATGAAAAGATTCTCTTTACGTCTATAATTGTAGGATAAAATAAAATGGTTTGTTTCAAAAACTTCTATTTCACAAGTGTTAAAAAGATTAGTGTCATAGAAAATGGTTTTAATATGTGGCGTAATAATATTTATGAGGTTACAACTGTAAACGCACCACTTGTCTAAGTTCAATTTAATAACCGCATGTTTGTGAATTGTACGTATACATCTGCTTGTATCTGCAATCTTTTTAGTTGCGCAGCCTTTTGCTAACAGTTTAGTTCAACTGTATTTTAAACACCATGGCATCTAGTTGTTTTGATTTATTTACATAATACGGGTAAATATGAGGAGTTTAAACAACGCGCTACAATAATTATTCTTCATAAAGAAGGTAAAAGTGACTGACGTTTTATACAAAAAGTTTTTCAACGCTGATCTTCATTTAGTAATTGAAAGATATTGGGAAACAAGAAGAAATTTCGCTCGCACGTTCTTGGGGAGTCCTAAATTGACATCATTACCGAAAATCAACGTATTGCGTTAATCAATAACGAAAATAGAATCTGCAAAAACATTGCATCGATATTTGCAGTCAAGCAACGACTAGAAGCAGGGCGTTTAAAAACGGCTTTGGAACTTAGAAATTGAACCGAAGACCATTGAGTAAATGTTCTTTAGAACGAGAAATCCAAAAGTTAATAATAAATAGCAAATTTTTCTTCAAAGGAAAAATGTTGGCACAAGCTGCATTACTGGCTGTTAAACACGGAAGAGGTTCAGCGATGGTGTGGGGATGTTTCTCTGCGTATAGGGTGGGAAATCTGCTTCATTGTGCATTTGCAATATGTAATATAACTTTTATAAATAACTAAACAAATAAAATTTAATATGCCCGGGAAAGAAGAAAATAGGGAAGTTTTAAAGTAGCACATAATTCAATTAGGCTAATCATTGGTTGGAGTTCACTTTACCTTTAAACACGTTAAGGACCTCAAACGGTCTTCGAAGCTCCACAGAAATTTTAAGACAGAAAGAAAAAAGGGAGTCATCACGACTACCGAGAAAATTGTGATACGAACTAAGGAGAAAAGCATGTCAGCAAAATCCATTTTCATCAAAGCATATCTGAGAGCGCTTTCATTCCGAGTGGAATAAAATTAACGCAGAAATTTTATATCAATTAGTAGAGAGAATGCCAAAGTTTAATCTAACTGTAAAGACAGAGGTAGATTTTTTGACTACACCGCAATTTACAGAACAATTTAGGCTTTTCTTTGTAATATAATCTCCTCCTTCGTATGTTATAACTCCTGACAAATACACATGCTTTTTGTAACATTAAAAGTGTGTTTCCTTATTAACTAAATCTTAACACACCTTTCTCAAAGTAGTCCTAATCTTATAAGTGATAGTGTACACTCACTATCACTGACTTAAGAAAACAAGTATCATTGAATATCAAAAGAAAGGTTTTTGAGGTAACAAATTTTTATTGTAACCACTGCAGCTGTGAAAACTGTTCTACTAAACAAAACTTGATTTCACGATTTCAAACGAGCGCCACCAGACCACTTGCGTGTATTCATTTTTATCTGCTTCATTCACTTTTCGCAATAACTTTGTGTTTTGTGTTAATACATAATACTCGCCGTATATTGAGTAGCAAATTCTGATACATAAAAACAAATTTTCGATAGCAGATATGAACAGTATGATTATTTAGTAATTTACGAAAAATCGTATGCTTTTATCGTATTTCGCTTCTCGTTTATAATTCGTTCAAAACTTCGTCCAAATTGAAAATTCGCAAAGGAGTCATACGAGAATGTGTTGTATAAATTGGGTACCACATTATGGCAGCGTTTTAAAACCTACTAACGACAAGAGCACCATACAACAGTTTAATGGCCGCTGTGTCTGGGAACTCTCTGTAAATTCTCACGACACCAAACATATGATTTTCGAAGTTCGTTAACGTGTGTTACAAATGTCAGCGTAGCATTGAAAAAAATTGCAAGATCATAAATGCTGTTATACTTGGATAATGGTTTGTTACATAGAAGGTAAGTATGCATTATAGGTTTTAATATTAAATTAATATTAGAGGTTTTACAACATTTAGCAAGATATAATTTCAATGTGTTAGCTTTTCATCAATTAGAAACCATATCCATGCTGCATTGTGATAAAGCTGAAGTATTTGTTCTAAAAATTACCGAATAGATCTTTAGATCATCAGCGTAAGCTACTGGGCTGCAAGTAAGTGATTTCAATAGATCACTCAAATGAAACAAAAACAATTGCGATCCCAAATTGACTTCCTGAGAAACGATCCAATCACTTTTTCACGTACGATCTTATCAACACCAAAAGTGGAAGAAAAATTCAAACGAGTTAACGCTTACCAAGAAGTAAATGCTGGTTAATTGTATTAAAAGCAACTTGATATCTATCGCAGACTGACCCGACGTAAACCCCTTGTTGCAGCAGTAAGAGGTGTACACGAACACTGGTGCACTAGTTCATAAATGTGGGCAAAGTTCAAAAGTATGGATATCAATCGAGAAATTTTTTAAATGATCCTTGTCGCCTTCTTTAAACAGTGGAATAATCGAAACTTTCTTCCGTTTAGTGAAAAATATACCAGTCTTTAGAGTGGTAAGCAGTACAATAATCTTTAATACCAAAAGACTGTGTGTAATCATTATCCGCGGTATTCTTATTGCCAAAATAAGACATAGAAAGTAGTCAGTCTTCCATGGCAAAGCTAGGACATATAGAACAAACATCTGTTTCGCTGGAGAATAAGTTTGCAAAAGAATATTGCATCACCATCATGTAGAACACCTGAAGCCATAGGTAAGCGACGTCTTTTCATATGTTTATAAGCTCTTATTTTTTTTTAATAAAGCGTTAGTAAACATTGTTTTATTCCCCCAGCTGTAAAATCATTTTGGTAGTAAAAATGATTTTAACCAAATTTAGTGTTGTAATTTGCTACATTCTTCGTGGGTTTTATATAAGAAGAATGCTAACTGTGATTGTCTATTTTTTATTTGTAAGATTATTTAGGTAGGTACTCCTCATGATAATTTTTCTCATTAATTTATATTTATACGTCTTAGTACAATAGCTTTCACTGTTAATATCTGTATGTAAATAAATGGCCTTTGTAAAAAGTTTATAAACTCACCTGCTTATAAAAGATATATTTTTTTGTTTTGTTTGTGAATTTTGTTGGAGGCACATGGACAGTCTATTTATTTAAATTCTTGGTTAGAATTTAAATAACTAGCTCTTTTCCTTTATTATATAATTCGTCTGTCTGTAAATACTATCCTGTAATTAGTATTTGTATGTTTGCATAGTAAATCAAATATAGTGTGTTCAAACGAGGAATTTTATAATCGTCCATCTCTTCTCTGCAAATTTGAATTTGGCTTTTGCCTTCTGTTACTAAATGTATCTTTTGATATTATATTAATGTTGTTTTTTGTTGGCATTATGTATATACACGTGCTCAGTACTAATAACAAGGGGTGGTGCCTTTTGGAATCTTTCTAATAGATTCTAAGACATTTGGTTTTATTTGTTTTCTTTTAAATAAACGTACAAATTTTTCACCTTTTTAAAATTAGTAAAACGTATTCAGTATCGTAGTTATTACAGATAATTTATACAAATAAGCTTTTTTAAATTGCTATTCCCAAAGCTTCTCAAACTATAATATAGTTGCTTCATAAAATTGTTTTTTTTAACAAATGCGCCTGTATACCTTCATCGGTTAAAAATAGACATTTTTATGACAATCTAAAAACTAGTGCGTAAAGGATATTCCTATAAAATCGACATTCTTTTCAACACAGTAGCGTCAATATACACGGAATTGGTTTTCAGGCGAGGCCGGTTATTATTTTTCTTTGTTTATGTTTGCAAAGTGACATCTTTGCGCATCTCTTCGCTGCTTTCCCGCCAGAACGTCGGTTATTTTTGTATCGGTTCGTTCGAGAAGAATTTTTGACCGATACCTAGGTATATAAACGCTACGATCTAATGAATATACGAATAAATGCTAAAAATACACAACAACTCGCAAGTTTTATTTATATTTGCCTGCAATATTAACGAATAGTGAAGTTGTCTTTTAAATATCTGGGTCGCGATTTGCCATTGAACTAGCATGACGTCAGCGAGTCATTCACCTGTGACGTCACGCGTTGAGGCCGCGGAAGACGGCCAAAGCTACGGCCACAGCTGATATCGGACGTGTGCAAATCAAACTCCCGAATATGTAGAAGCATACACCATTGTAATATTATTTCCATCATATATAAATTTAGTGCAATACGTTTGTTTTTGGATTTCACGAAACAAACGTAAAATATTATTATTCGGACATTTTTCTAAAGTAAAGGTTAAATGCAATGCGGGTGGTAATTAAAATATACATATAAAATAAACAACTAAAATTAAATTTAAATGTAAATAAACCCGAGTTAACAGATTTATTCTTTTCATATATATATATATATATATATATATATATATATATATATATATATCATAGTGAAAGATTCATATTATAAACGTTTGGAGGTAATAGAGCAAAAGTAAGGCACCACCCTGATTTTCTAGCATATTTTGATTATTAAAGGAAATATTAGCGTTTACTAGAAATCATAAATGATGTGTCAAGTAAGTATCCTTGTCAGTTTTAAAAGAAAGACTATTGCTTTGTTCACATCACTTTTCAGTTTGGAGATTTTCTAAATTATTTGAAGTGGTCCTAATTGATTACTCTTATTCTTAATATAACATCCAATGCCTTTTCTATTACCGCCGATGTTAGAAGGTAGTTCCTTCTTTTAATGTATCACGTCCGCCAAAAGAAGATTTTAAAGCTTCTCTTTACCACATAGTTTACCTATAAAAATTCCATTAAATTGAATGTAGTCTAGTTTCCTGTAATTATTTTGTTACAATTAAATGCGAATACATACAACACTTCTTTCTAATATAACATTCTTATTACATGAGTAATCTGAAGAAGAAGATTTCTTCTAAGGTAGCCTTCTTTTCTTTTATAGATTTTAGAGGCTGCGGTAGTTTCATTGTTGAAACACGCATCCAATAGTTTTGTTCTGTATTACTGTAATATTGCAGTTAAAGCTAAATAGGTTTTACTTTTATTATTTCAACCATAGTCTGTCGCGGTGTCATAATATATATTTCATAGTTTCACCAATTTTCAGCGCGTGTAGATTTCATCTAATGTACATTTTTATATATGGCGCGCGATTATTCTGAAGTAACTAGGATCTTATTCAAGACAAGAAGTTAATGTAGACAAGGAAATTAATTTGTGTTACGAAGCTTTTTATTCCACCATGGTAGAAACCAATGTAATTAACGTTGGGGAAAAATGAGTTAGTCCCTAGTTATTACTAAAATTTGGTACAGTTAGATTATGTACCATCTGAAGTATTCTTCATAAGAGAAATCAAGGGTATTTTTTAAAAAGTATCATAGAAATCTAGATCCAGCGCAGAATTTTATTAAAAATTATTTTTTAATTTTTTCTTCCTTCGTACAGTATTCTAGAATACACTTGTGTTATTGTTTCAATAACAATTGTAATATTAACCCTGTAGTTACATTACTTTCGTGATATTGATAACTGGGAGCTTACATTGTATGTACGTTGAGTTGATGTGTAATTATCATCCGTATCTCGTTATATGTACATATGTAAGTAACCAATAAAATGTAAGCAGTCTTCTAGAAGCATGCACCTGAACGAGTAAGAAACACAAAATTAGCTTGAAATGAAGATTTTCTGTAACTCTTTGGAACGTGCTGTGACGATTTACAATTATTCAAAAATGTAAATCCCTTAAAATTTGCATAATTATAGTACTCAGGCTTGTACTAATTACGAAAAAATATATAGTACAAATGATGCGACTTTTCTTTGATTTTACGTATAAGCTAGATTCGAAAAGTTTTACCATGATATATACAAATACATTAGTCATGCTCTGTATTTATTTTTAGTATTATGTTCTACAGTGTATCCGTTTTAGAAAGGTGCAACTTGTTCCACAGCATAACAATTTCATCAAGGTTTTACATATTTTCTACCTTTTAAAATACACTGTAAGGTCCTAATGAAGATACTTAATAAATGCTTTTTGGAAATTATTGTTGAAATTGTTTGCAATTTAAATAGACAACATTCTAATTAACACAATCTAAATTTGATTGAAATGCACTGACATTTCTTAGAATTTAAAGTTCATTTCAATGTTTTTATTTCATTCGACACTTGCGAGCTTTCAGGGTGAATTCTTTTTAAGCAATTTTACTCAATGTTAGCTAAATTCATGTGACCGCGTGCTAGCAGCTCACAAGAAGACTGTTCAGTTTGCAATGATTACAATTGTAACAAAATTGTGAAGAAGCACGGGTATTTATATCTTATTCCTTCAATAGTCTTGTTTAACAATTGGGAATTATGATTACCTTAACCAAAGAAAACGTAGATTTTCTACGATGGTATGTACATAATAATGAATACAAATTTGATTTTGTTATGCCATTAATATATTATAGTATATTATAGAGCAATGCACATTAAGTACTATTCTAGAGTATCATCCTCAACCATCTAGCTTTAGAACGTCGAACATCTTCAATTTCAACAGTGGTCACATTTTCCTAAAGCAAATCATGGCATTTCCATCGGTGGGCAAGGTAATGGCTAGAAAGACTCGAAGGAAATCCTTTTCAAGAATTATTTTAGAAAAAATATAAACAGCCAATATTAACGTTGTCTCTCTTTGCGTAAGGGTGTATTAGGCTGTTCCACTAGACGTAGCAATTTCGAAACGGCTCATAGTAAAGCTCTTTTTTATCGCGATAATCCGGCACTCCACACCAACGAAGTTGTTCACAAAAACTTAAATCGAGTAAAATTTTGAGTTGCGCCATACCCACCTTATTCGTTAGATTTAGTACCATCTGGTTTCTGCTTGTTCCGCAAACTTTTTCCAACTAGAAAGCAGTTTTGGTCGGATGAAGAACTTAATGAAGCAAGTAGCGCTTTGGGGAGTCTAGGGGGATCATTACAAAAATGATATAATGAAGCTTCAGCATCGTTTGTCGAAATACGTTGAAGATGAAGAGGAATATTTTGAAGAATAATAAAAGAATAGTACCCTAGCGCATTTGTTTTATTTCGAATCGCATTTCCCGTCAAATTATACCCATGCACTTACTATCTCCAAAGTAACATAATTTATTTGAGTCAATAAAGGAAGTTACTGGTACTCAAGAACCAATAATATACATGCTAATTTCTATTCGATTTATTAAGCATTTAATTTTAGTTTCTAAATAAACCTGCTTGTGCGTGTGTTGGTGTTAAGAGCGTATCGCTTTGTGTGAACCTGACTAAAGTTATTGAAATGCCGATAGGAAAACCGACAAGTTTAGAAAAGCGCTCTGTAATTGTTGGTTCTCATCAAAAAAATTATTCAGTGCGTCAAATTTCCGACAAAAATACATGTTAATAAATCGACTAAGTGATATCATTCGGAGACATTAACGCACGGGCAGTGTAAAAAATCGAGCACATTCATGTCGTAAGAGAATAACAACGCACGCCGACGATGAACTGCAGTAAACAGCTACAATTAGCAATTAGCAGTTGGCAGAAACATATAGAATTTGGACAGTGGATGATTAGAATTCGGATAATCAAGGCACGTTTTGTAAGAAGAGCGAAAGGCCAAAGAATGTTGCAGGATTGTGTGATGCCAATTGTAAAGCAAGGAAGAAGTTCTGTTCTTGTTTGAGGTTGTTTTCCCTACGCCGGTACAGGAGACTTCAAGCGAATCTAAGGTATTTTGCGAAAAGAAGGTTATTAAGAAATGCTGCAAGAAAATGCAATACCATCGGGGCAACGTCGAATCGGCCAAAATTTTGTATTCGTTCAGGACAACAACGTCAAACATTCAGCAGTGATATGTAAAAATACCTTAGGAAACAAGGTTATGGCACTTTACAAATAATGACATGGGCGCCGCAAAGCCCCAATCTAAACCCCACCGAGCTGTTATGGGATGAATTGGGCAGGGGGGTCCGAAAAGTATGCTCTACCTGCGTAGGCCACCTGTCGAACATTTTACAAGAGGAATAGACTAATAAGCCAAATAGAATCCTTGAAAAACTAGTGAAGCGGATGCGTCGGATTCGCGCAAGAAATGAACGGAATGTTTAAAAAGTTTTTGTTTATTTTTCATTAGAATTACTTTTTTTACTTTTATACTTTAATTGATATTCATAAAATGCAATAAAAATTTTAAGTTTTGGAAAAATGAGTGAATAATTTCAGTTTTTTTTTTGCGTGTCCGAACTAATATGGACGATAGTGTGTTATTTTGCCTCAGATTTGTTTGCCGAAAAAACTATTCATGCATAGGCTGACAAATACACTGATTAGAGTCATATATAGAAGACGATGCTCCTTTTGCTCCATATATGTGGGCTCCTCCAACTGGATTATTAATACTACAAATGTACGTGAATTGTTTCGAATTAAACGAATCATTTAATTGATCATATATTTTATCGAAAAGAGTTTCAAATAGACTGTTATGTTAAAATTCAAAGTATACACACACCAGCAAGAATTAGAGCCACACGCGCAAAACAACTCTAAATGAACTGTATGAACAATTAAATAATGGAACAATGCCTCGATTACACTGCGTGATGTGTATATCATTTAATTTGTCAATTTGATAATGCTTAACTTTTTTTACTTTGCATATCCATTTTTGTATAATTAAATATCTTTTATTTTCTATCTGTTTGACAGTAAGTACATACATCAACATGAAATATATTATTCTTTTTGTTTTATTTGTACGGTGCCAAATTTACATACATCCTTTACAGATACATTTTTATTACCAATAAGACTGAAATCTCAAGTAGACCAGGTCCGATTTACATCCTGTTTTTCCTTATCAAAATGATTTTATAGTTATATATTAACGAATTATGCAGTATTTGTAAAAGAATTGCATATATTTAAATTTATTAAAGATATAAATTACCCGGTGTATATCTAACATTTACAATATTACTATATCAGGGTTAAAATTACGTGCTAAAACTTTATTACAATTTATTCGCACAACACAGTGAACAGTGCTAATTCTTTGATGGACTACTATAAAAGCTGTACTGCGAAGGAAATAGGTAAAAAAACCAACAGATGGGTAAGTATAAAGTTACACAGATCGGAAATCTTCTGCAGAAAGACGCCTTCACCCTCCCTATCTTTTTTATTTATGAAAGGGCCTAGCTAAAAAAATCGGCACGTGGGATTTCGCCCACACATATACACCTACATAGATACATACGTCTGCATTTTATCGGGCGCATTTTTTTTCATTACGTTACTATCGATAGTTCTTTATAGGAAATCGAAAGCGGAAGATGCAGAAGGAACATTTTTTGTAAACAACATGTGGCACGTGGCTGGCTGCGTTACTTTAGGAAGACAATAAAAGGAACTTTTAATAAAAATTCTGCGGCATGAGCGGAAGAAGAATTTAGTTGTTCAGGTGTCAGAATAATGCGGAAGACATGCTGTAAGTTTTTGTGATTGTCTAAGTATTTTAATGCGTCTAGCAGTTGGTGTGTTTGACTGAACAATGCGTGCTATTGGAACCACTACAGAGAGAAGTGCTATAAATATTCAACGGCGGAACAATTGTAAAAATGTTTCCTTAACAAGAGCTCTTTCTACACACTGATTATCACTTATGCGTAGCGAAGATGGAAGCGCGGTACTTTAAACCCGAATTGGAAATCGTTCTTACAATACAACGGGCATCAACTTTAAAATTGCTGAGGTTGGGTTGAAGTAAACTTCCATCCGCTGGCAATGTCGTATATTATAATCAGAAATACGTAGTTAATCCGGGAATTATTACTTACAAAAGCACTATCCAAAAACAGCAAGAGAATTTAACAGTGTTTAATTTTCTTATATAGCTATTAGGAAAAGAATAACCTAAACTTTTAATGTGTTCGGCATGATTTCTTTTAATTATGACGGTTAATTTATATGCTTGAGTTGATAATTCTATGTTAAATATGGCAGTTTCCCATTTTATTTCAATAATCACCTAATTTTATAAATTTGTTCAAGAAGCTATGTTTTATAGTCTGATATCTACACCATCGCTCATAATAGAATGGACACTTTAAATTTTAATAAAGTATTTTAAAAAGAAATAGTTTTATTAATGTAATGATTTTATAAGCATGCACTTTTCAAAATCGTGAAATAATTAAGTACAGTACAAACAATACAGGATATAGATATTTTAAGTAATATACGAATTCTAACTGACTGACTTCTTGCAGAGGTGGTATTCACTCCATAAAGTATGCATTAACTACATTATCAGTGAGTTTAGTTTATCATCAGATACCGTTACGTGCAGCTCGATATTGTTATTTCTTTGTGTGAGTCAATAATTTAACTCCTGTGTAAAATATGCTTCGCGGAAAACTGCATAGTGTTGAAATGCGATCAGCAACATTAACGCTATATCAAGAAGAATATTCTGCACCGAATATTTTCTCAATGTAAAAGAATCCACAATAAATTTAACTCTTCGCCGCTTCGAACAAATTGGTACAATTGCTAGCAAAAAATCGTCCAAAACGTCCATGGACAATATCCAAGGGCGATGATGAATGCATAAGATTTCTTAGTAAGAGAAATAGACGATTAACGGCGCAAAAGACGAGGAGACGTGGTTCCACTCCTATATGAGGTTGTCTTTCATTACCTGGAGCAAGGGACCTTATGAAAATTGGTGGAATAATGAGGTATTATCGCGCTATATTAGAAGAAAATGCTCTACAATCCGGATTGCGCTTAATAGGACACGATTTTGAGTTGACGCACGATAACGATCCGAAGCACAAGTCATTATTATGCAAAAACTACTTCGGTGATACAGAATCCGGATCTTAATCCGATAGAGCTTCTGTGAGACGAACTGAACAGAATTAGAACAGAATGTCCAACGGCCAAAACCCATCTCTGGACGATATTACAGAGAAAGCGGAACAATATTCCTCAAAATACGCGGAGGAAATTGATAGAAGGAATCTCACGAATTGTGCGAGCAATTATTAAATCAATTTTTCGATGAAAAGAAAGTATAACTTGCTTTATGTTTTCTAATGTTTATTATTACTTTTTCCTTTGTGTACAAATGCGCAATAAGTCGTAGATGAATAAATACGTTTTTTATAATTGTTTTGTTTAAAGTTTTGTAGCAACCGTCAAATGCTATGTGAAATAGGAAGTGTCCATACAATTATCAGCGGCAGTGTATAGGTATTTAACTGCCATAGTTTTAACAACTGTTTGATTGTGGTGCATTTTTATTTGCCTTTTAAGTAGCTTCTATTTTAATGGGTTGCAGTTACTACGTTATTGCATCCGTTCTATATTACATTATTCTACACAACAGAAATTACATTTTTTTATTGTCAATGCTGGTTAACACAGATGTAATCACCTCTACGAGGAAACTGGCTAATCTAAAATTATCAAGGCACTAAAACAAAATTTAGAGTAAGGCTAAATTATTCTGTAAACCTAACAACTGTAATGTTCTTTTGTGAATGATTAGCATTTATATACGTATTTACAACACTAATGATAATTACCAGAGTAAATGGTACAATCAACTCTAATGTAAACTTAAAACCCATATATTAGCACTAACGAAAATAGGACACTGATTAAAAATAGTTTTGGATTCTACGTTTTTTCAGTTTGTTTTAGAAGATTCGATTACAAGTAGGATCTCATTTTTTCAGTTCTCTCATTTCATCTCTAAGCGCTATTTTTTGTGATATAGCATTTTCTCTTCTTCAAAATATTAAACGTGCCCTAGAATTGAAGTTTCATAGCTAATGTGTCGTTTAAATCGACTGCTCAGTGTGATAAGAAACAAAAGATTAGTGATGGCGATACATTAAGAATTTATTTCATAAAATAACGTAACGACATTGCTGTTAATGTCGAAAATTCAGTTATCAATCAAATTTAACGAATAAGTAAAAAGGCAATCAGACAACAACGGGCCTTGATATTTCAATTAGGAAACCCCTACTAAGGTCACTGCCTCAGGCGTACGTTTCCAGATGCTGCAATTTTGACCAGGTTTTTGCGATTTCAAAACTCTGCAACAGTGTAACTTCAAGGTTAGATGTTCAGTATGTAACACCGCGGCTATACGAAAATATAGACGGTGCATCTCCGTACTTCTGAAATCTGATGATGGAATGTTGTAAATTTTCGGTGTTTATTGATGAACTCGCGAGCCTCAAGTCACGCAAAGTTTAGAAATTTTAAACGGACACGTATGTACAAACTGTCAATCGTGATTAATTATAACTGCGTTTGTGAAAGACGTGATTTATTTAAAATTCCTAAGGTCAATAGGTATTGAAAATATTTATGTTTGCTCACGACGAATTCTCTGGTTTAACATTAGCAGTGAAATTTTGATGTGCTTGAAAATGTCGTTAAAATTAATTTGCCACTAAAAAAAAACGAAACCTAAAAAATGGGCAAAGATGTGCAAATAAAAATCCTTGGGAAGTATCATCGTTTTATTTCTGTGGTTTGTTTAATTAAAATTAATTCCATATCGCATGTAGCTCGCAGATTTTTTAAAATGTAACCTGATGTGATCCATAGAATGTGATAGGTTACGTTTTAGAAATATGAAGTTTTGACGGACATGTTTGCAAACTTATTTACTGGAAGAAAATCAACTCAGTAGACTATATTTTTACAACTGCCTTTAAGCATATGAAAGAAGGGAAGGAGACAAAATCAAACATCAGACTAACAACAATCTTAAAATGCATTAAAATACGCAATTCCGGACGCGAACTATTTTTTATTTGTTTCTGCGTCTGTTAATAATACAGGATGTCCCAAAATTCCTTTTCAAAATAAAAAGAATATAATAAAATAATAGCCACGGTTCTTTTAATTAAAATATCGGCTTTGAGAATTTGTTTCTAAAACATTAAGTCTTCAAAATGCTGCTACTCTTCTAAACGTGAGGCAAAATTTTCGGGGACTGCTCGGTACATATTCTCTATGATGGTTGCCATTCCTTTTCGAATATTCTCTTTTAATTCGTTCAGAGAGTGAAGAGCGTTATCGTACACCTTTTATTTAAGGTACCCCCATAGAAAAAAGACCATTGGTGAAAAGTCTATGTACAGGCTAGTTTGTATCACCGTGTCTGGATATCAATTTTCCAGGGAAAATTTTACGAACTACTGGTAGGGACACGTTAGACGTGCGAGATCTCACTCCATATTTTTGAACTAAGTCTTCTGAATCATATCCACATATCGTTCGAAATGTACGATTACTGTACAACCTCTGTCATCTTCAAAAAAGTACGGGCCGATAATTCCTAATAGCCTAAGCAGTAACTTTTGTGGAGTGACGTGGTCTCTCATGCCCTCGTTTTGGATTTGTTAAACTCCAATAACGGTAGGTTCTGCCTGTTTACATGGCCGTTAAGGTGAAACTGCGGCTTAGCATAGCTACTAAATTCCTAAGGACGAAGCTAGCAACTGGCACACCTCCCATCCTCCACTCAACGAGTGTGTTCGCAAAACCAATTGAAAAAGACTTTTGGGGCATCCAGTAAAAATAACATTAATCGAGTATACCGTCAAACAAAATACCACCTACGGGTCAACGAAAATTAAAAATAGAATGTACTTCCTTAAGCAGAACAGAAAACAAAACTTATTGAGAAACAAAAAAGAAAGAAAATTATATATAAGTGCTTACATTTACATCTCAAACAATTTTAACTTCTGCGTATAATCCACGTGTTCCTATTAAGATGTGTTCTGTTCAGACTTTGCTTTTGCGGCCAGGAGAGTGACCAAGGATATTTTTGAAAACACTAGTAGACAGAAACCAGGCTCATCTAAGAGATTGGCAGAAACCCGTGATACAGACGTAGTATAAGTTCAAATTTAACTCTTACTTAATCAATTGATTGCTTGCTTTGTATGTGGTGACATTGTTTCCCTTGCCCATATTTCATATTTCTTCGATAAATATGCTCTATCGATGCTGTAGGTGTCTTCTGACGCATTTTACTTTGTTCTTTGGTGAGTTTGTTACGTCAAGACCGAAGAAATATTTAATTCCCTCGTCGGTTAGGATGCGTAATGCTTACGAAAAACATATTTTGGTATATTCGTAAGAGAGCAGGACAACACCTGTAATTACTACAAGATTTTGCGATATTCCTGTGCATAATTGTGACACCTACCCCTCATCTATTTTAATGTTGTGAACATGATCTAGGAGAAAAATAAATCAATGAAGTTTGCCATTTCTCAAATTTGGCGAGAACCTAAAAACTATTTGAGCAACTTCTATGTTTGCACGATTCGATTTTTTTTTACCTGACGCTCCTTCATCCATAGTCACAGCATCCAGTGGAGTGTTACTAGCACTCCAGGCTCTCGTACAAGCAAAAACAGTGTAAAAATAAGAATATAGTCGCGAGTTAAATGAGGAAAAGACTTCGATCTTACTGATGCAGTTGAGGAACCAAAACCGTATTTTCTTAACCAACAAGATCTAAGTGATTTGATTAGAGATCTTAGTCTTGCTAAGCTCGACACCGACATTTTAACATTTAACCTGTATGGAATTTATTACAACGTGCTTGTCAAGATGTTATTTGTTTCTACCGTGACATGAGAAAAATGGCTTCTACAAGAACCCAAAGGCTGTACTTTCCCACAATGAGAACAACCACCCATCTCCTCAAACTGCCTATTTAATCCATCTCAAAGACACAACAATAGTGTGAAGATCTTTCTGAAATTTCTGGGGTATGAGGCATACGGCTGGCACACCATTGGAGACTTAAAATTTCAGGTTTCTCTTATATAAAGTTCTAATGTCATCCGTGTATATCTGGGCGGGTTTGGTGAAAGAGTTTATGACAGCTACGGATAAGGAATCTACAGCACTGAATCACGTTTGAGACTTTTCCAAAATTATCGGAGATAGAGCTTAGGATTGAGGTCTTCTCGGAGAACCTCACTACGACCGACAGAAAATCTTGGGATAACTCTATTAGTATTGTTACTGCTTTAACGGTAAAAATCATATACAGCTTGTTGAAACGTTGGTTAAGAATTACCCAAAAATGGCTTGCAGGATGTCATACAAAATACACGTCCTCCGTTCTCATCTGGGTAAATGTAAAGAAAACATAGGTGCTTGCCCGGAGGAGAAAGTGGAACGATTTCGCCAAATAGTTTGAGTAAACAATATTGGGGATAGTACCACGATAACATGAGTGACTGCATCTGACGGTTGACACGGGAGACTGACCTAGAACATAAATCTAGATCGAGAAAACTCATTTCTAGACTAAAAATTTTACTGTAATCAGAAACTTCATCTATTTTATGCTCACACCAGGAAATTATGTTTTCAAGTACGTTTTTTATTATTAAACTTTTCAGAGTAACAGGTTGCTTTATGTTGTACTGTTAAAAGCAATATCACTCTCCTGAGCAAAAAAGATAGGAAGTAATGAAATACGCGTGATAATTAACACTATAAATGTATAACGCGCTCAGGTTGGTGGCTATTGTATACTAGACAATATCACATTTTGTCGATAAACCCCAGCCTTTTAACATAGTTAATGGCGTGGTACACTTTTTACATTTTAAACTTTATATTAAATGTCAAGTTTAAATTAATTCATAACAGCAAGTTTTGTTATAATAATATATGTCTTTACTCTTGCAGATATTACTGTGTATTAAACGCTGAAACTATTAGGTATAAATGCTTGAATAGTATCTTTCGGAAATGTTAAACTTCTAATACATTGGCACTTCGTACTTAGCAGTGTATGCGACAGGTTTTCCATAAACATACAAGCAATGACAATAACTATAATTCTACGTTCTAGAAGGTACACAAGTTTGTGCCTTAAATTCACGTTTTGTTCATATGTAAGCCCTACGTCGGTTTATCTGCATGATAATTGACCAACGTATTCACTATCCTGCGTGAAATTCAAAGAATTACAAACGTTTTCCTCCATTCATTATCGCTATTAATGCGCGTTTAACCATTTCAAAAACATTCGCGTAATTGTACTAATTATTAAAATAATATGAAGTGTAAACTGGAGCACAGGTGTTTGAACAATGAATTTATCATTTCTCGCTAATCATGTCCATAAATATACGTAAACCATAGCATATTCTCCGAAGCTTTACTTCCTTATACGCCCTCGCGACTCCAGTGACTAACGAACGCAGATGCAAACGGCGAATTTTCTGGAAATAAATAGGGCATCCGCTTGTGAGTTTATATGATACAGGATGCCATCTGTTTTTTGTAAAAGGGACCGAGAGCTTATTGCCAGATTATTCAGTTCCTCGTGTTATTTTTTCATTTTATTTTATCTATCAGCTTTTTGTAACTACGCATACTCACAACATAAACGAAATCTACCACTTTTATACAAACAAGATTGCTATTATTGTCTACAAGAAGAACGCTAAACAAATAATTATATTTTTTCTAATATCCTTAGGATGTTGTACAGTGCTAGAAATTTAAAGAATTTAGAATATTTAAGTAAAATTGTTGTAACTAATATAAAAATATGATGATTTTTTCAAATAGGAAATTCTTTCTCATTTTGGTGGCTTTCGCTTGTATTTAGACTGCTTAATTGTTCTATACCAAAAATGCTTGTTTGATAACTTGTATGCTAAGTTGCAAAACACTAGAGAATTTGTGCTGTTGAGCATCATCAATTAATCAACTGATAAAATTACTTAAAAAAATTGATTAAACCAGAAGCTATTCTTGAAAAATGTTGCCTGTACTAAAATCACCTTCAATTTAGATTTAGTTTTCAGTGGCCTTATTACTAAAAATGGCCCAAAATATGGCATAAGATGTTTTATTACTCCATTGTAATGCTTTTGGACAAAAATCAATGTATGTAGATACTTTGATGCATCGGACTTCGACAAACACCGAAGAAGCTTGTAATCAAAGTGTGGCAAAAATTCTGGCTATTTCTTGCTTCAGCATGTCAAGAAAACCAGACACATAAAATTTCTGGACGATGGTGTGAACGTAGCAACTTTTAAATACCACTTTGAGAAAAAGTCAAAGTGCCATTTTTATAATAAATTACCTTGACCTTAGTAAAACGATATCATATAAAATGAGAGCCAAATACAGCGAAAAGTGTTTTTTGTTGCGACTCTTCTCCTTTGTTCTTTTTTTACCAGGAGAGTTAATCAATATACTAATAATACTATATGGCGACCAAACGAACGAAGCTGATGAGAGCAAGGATTAAACAAAGAACCATTAAATACGTAAAAATATTGCAGATTCTGTACAAAACCTAATCTACTTAAAATTTGAACATTTTAGGTACTTGGGAATTTATTACAGTTGATTGAACAAATTAATAACTCGATAAAATTTAGAGTTCTAAATCTTCCTCTCAAAAGATGCTTCTCAGATTAATTTTTTTGAAATCTAAATTTGAGGGGAGCTAAATATTAGAAGAATTTCTACACTGGCAAAAATTATCTGTACAGAAATCTAGTATCTGTCATTTTTGTGAAAATGTCATCTTATTTCCACACAAGAAAAAAGAAGAGCAGATTGTTAGTTTAACCTGAAATATTAAGTACATCACAATGATACTGAAAATGATGTTGATACAGTTAATAAGCGTCGCGATGTCCTCGTCTACGCGATGATTATTTCCAAGTCCATGGAAACATTTTATTCATAGCCAAACACCGGCAAGAGCATATAATATTAAAATATCTAATACAAAACTTCAAGGAAAGCACGCAGTTTTCTCTTGCATCTAGTAAATGGCCAAATTCGTCAGCAAACTTAATTTTATTGCGTGGCATTAAGAACAATGTGCTTTCGTCGATATGCCACCGTGTTCGCCATGCGCATTTATATGAAAATTTGGTAACCGTGTTCCGCAATGACGTATCGAATATTAGGTCGTACCCTGGAGTTTTGATGGTTCAACTTCAATAATAATCGTGAAATTCTTTACGATAGTTTGTTAAATGAAGTGTTCGCCGGACGATTTCCATCATCTATCATTTCGGTTAACCCCAACGACTCGTCAAATAATCCTTCGCCGTCTTTAGTTGTCTACTCCGATTGTATGTATATGTGTTTCCCTTTCACTCGGGTTTCGAACCTACTACCTTTTTGGATAAACTGTATATATTGTGTTGTTCATCTACACCGCACGGATTTTTCTAATGGCTCTGTTTCAACTCTATGCTTAAGCTTGCCTCTGCCTTAAATTTTGGGGGAGCTTGGTGCTGGTTTCTTGGGCTTGGCATTATCAAGCCAATAATGAGTTTGTATTTCAAATTAGAAAATATATTGTAAGCAGAGCAATACAAAGGATTGTGTAAAACTCCCAGATTCTCAGTCGAAAATAAAATTTTTCAAACCTTATACAAGTACAGGGAGGAATTCTCTAATCAGCCTATAAAAACCTCTACGGATTGGCCAAAATACACAAGGTTGATTCCAATAATGTCAATTGTTAGATTATGGGTCGCACTATACCATCATCTAGCCAAATTCCTACTGGACGTAATAGCACCAGTGCCAAGAAATACTCCTTTATCAGTTAAATGTACAGAATATTTCGCAGATATCACAGGAACAACATTCATATCTAACACGAACCTAATAATTAACTTCGATATCTCTACTTTATTCACAAGCCTCGTAACAAATCCGACGTAGATCTTTGTGAAAGCAAATTCTTCAGAAACACTACTTTAGCGAAAATGTACCCACTAATCATAACTGCCGTTATGGAACTGTTGTCTATTAACAGCAATGCAGAATGGCAACGGAATCACCTCTTTTACTTGTATTCTCCAATATATCCATAAAAGCGTTGAGAGAGCAAGCACTAAGCTCCAACAGCATTGATAGGAATATGTTGGTTTTAGGACCACTTGGCAAACAATACACGATTGCCAATATACATTAATGACATACAGAGACCTATAAATTACATGACGGAGATATACATAGGCCAAGACCTCCCTCTGGTCGTTCTAATCTGAAAAAATAACAATGGTTTCTCTAGCACGAAAATGTATTGTACGCTAACTAAGGCAGAAGAATACCTCAACATTGACTGCAATCACCACATGCCAACAAACACAGACGTGTCTAGCCAATATTATCTGCTCAAGCGAAGGAAAAAATAAAAAAAAACATTACAAAGGAAACGTTCAAACAGAATGGCCTCCTCGACAGAACATTAAAGAGAAATAATGAAAAAGATGAAAAAATTGAAAGATGTGAAAGAGCTATCGGTAAGAATCAGAAAGATTGGGCAATGCCGAATAAGAACTGCCTTCCAAATACGAACCATAGAAACATCATTCCTAATGAAGAAGGAAGTAAATGGATATCTTCATCGAATAAACTGTGTGTACAAGATTTCATGTGAACTTTGTATGGAATACATAAACAAAGAAACTACTCAGAGTGAGAGTATGAGAACATCAGAAACTTACTAGCCAACCAGAAACCGAAAAGTCGCGCATTGTACATGTCTGGCATGAAAACTACAAAATCTAATGGGACCAAACTTCCATCATTACGAAACAATAGCATCCCACCAAGAGAAAATTCAAGGAAGCTATATACGTTACGCCTGAAAATAAAGAACTTGTGGTTTTGGATTGTAAGATAAAAGCTCCATAAAGAGCCTCATATCGCAGACCAGCTAACAAGCTGAAGATCGAAGCACGGCAATAGAGAGAAAATACAAACCATTGGGCAATAGTTGTACGCACATGCAAAACTGCTCCTCCAATACCCGAGCAATATAAGAGGACAACCCAATGCTAAAAGGTGGTTGGTCCAAAACCAGAGTCAGAAGACAAGGTGTACACATATGTATACGCTGTTTTAGATTCTGGGGTGTTGCCCCAGAACCGGCGTTGTTTCTCGACGTTAGGGTTTGTTTGACTTGAATTCGTTTCTTATGGAAATTAAGTTCCCTATACAAATACAGTAAATACATTTAAGTGCTGCGATTACATTTATTACGATTTACGACTGGAGAGGGGATTCTGGTAAAAACGGTTATTTGTAAAGTACAATGAGTAACTTGCTGTAACTGTATTACTGAGACTCAAACAATCAAAATTACACTGTAATTGGGAAGGCAAGTTTAGATATATATCTTCTTACAAAATAACCACAGGATATCTTGCAGAAGTGCGTATTAACGCACATAAGAAAACAATTTTATGTAAGTTTATATCCACGATTGTTGTATATAATTGACTTTCCTTGCATTGCTAAAAGCAAAGATGCTATTGTGTCACACTACAGTTATTATTATCGTCAAATCATGTTCATCCTATATATGGTTCTATATACCGAGAGTGCTTGCGAATATTGACTACAGCTTTGTTGGTTCTTCAGAAATATTCAAATAGGAGAGCATATATTTTTAGATGTATTTCCTTGATAAATTAACGATGCTATGCAATATGTGAAAGGAATACGCAATTATTGAACAGAAGTATCATTATGATTTGTGATTTTGTAGCGAAAACATAGAAACACAAATTTGCGTAAATAGCAATGTCAAGTTTTTACTTGAAAATCGAAAGTACTGATTACGGAATCTAAAAAGACAGGCACAAATAACTTCTACAACTAGTCTTTCTTATTTAAATCCAAAATTCGAGCCTTAAATATAATTGCTACTTTAGATTAGTGTGGAGATGTCCAAAATATTCTTTCGTAAATACTCTTAGCAGGCTAAATTCCTCAATTTTAGGTGTTTATGCGTTGCATTAGTTTATGGAAGAACGACATAATCGATAATATTTTTTCCATATACTTTATTATAACGTCCACAAAATTTTTACTATTTGAAGGGGACAAAATTTATGACACTTACGACTGCGTTTATTGCCAAAATAAATATGTTAATACAGGATGAATGAGCTAATTTAATACATTTTTACCTTCTTTATCGATTAATGAGATATGCTAAAATTTTAAACTACTGTGATACATAGTTTCCGCAGTAGATTGTATGCAACTATACATGGCCGAAAGGTAATAAGCAAAGGCCTGTGGACGTCTATGGTTTCCGCTTCTGGAAGCAATTCGTTCTCCAACTATCACATATTATTGCTTTGGCATCATGTGCAACAAAAAGACAACACTTTACTTTTGCAAGGCTTCACTCATTTACAATTTTGCTTATCATGATATAGAAACTGTTAAGGACTTAACATTGTTTTTTGTATTTTCTAAATTTTTTACTATTATGTATTTTATCTTCTTTGCATTATTATTTTCATTTAGAATATTATTTTATTTTCATTTTTATATTTATTTATTTTGCTCTCTTATATCCAATTTTATTTTAATATGTATGTACATTACGCATTGTATATGTATGCAAGTCAGCCATTCGCATTACGCTAGCTAAAACTGCCTAATTAGAAATCATTCACTGCAACGTCGTCGAATAAGTAATGGGAGTTTTCTTAAAATTTAAGGTACACAAGCATAGGCAGTCGTCTCCCGCGCGACGGTCGAGGTATTAGCGATCGTGTACTCTCGGTCACCTTTCGTACCTGGTCGTAACGTGTACAGTAACGTCGTCGTATGATTATTAGAGATTTCTAAGATTTTCTAGTTTTGGCGGGAATCGTCGAGGACGTTGTCTATACATTTATTTCTGGCGGGAGTCATTTGGTAACGTCGTCGGATCGCATGTATAGATTTTTTTAATAAGTATAAATTCTCGATTTTCTATCATCGTACGTCGAGGCTACTGTGTCCATTGTCGTCTATACATATTTTTAGTCTTCAGTTAAGTTTGTGTCGGAAATTATTTTGGTGAGATTGTCGGCGCGCATGTATAGACATCCTCTACAAGTACGATCACTCCGCTTCTTGTTGACGGTCGTTGCGGCCGCAGCGCCCGTTGTCTTTTGTACGTTTGTTCGGTCCTTGTCGTATCGGGACTTTGCTCGGCGTAGCGGACGAGTGTCACGGACCAGTTTTCTTATGTAATGTCGGCATCATCGCTCCGTTTTACTTGTCTGTGCGCAGTTCGCACATTTGCTGGTTACTGGCTTTTTCCCTTCTTTGGGGCGCAGTAGTAGAGAGCTAAAGATTGCACATAGCGTAATATTTCAAACGAGAACGCCTGGGTAGCTGTGACATTACTTTTGTATTGAGATCGGCTATTATCGCTACTGTCGCCCTCGACCAGGCGTTCAAGCTCTAAGAGATAGGGTGGGTTCCCCTATAAATGTGAAAATAATAAACGTATTTGGTCAAGTACAAATACATGCCAATAATACAGGCCCAAGTCCCTTAGGCAAATTTAAAACAAGGAAAGTATATTAGGCTCCCGGAAAGGGACATATAAATAAGCATAGCACCGAGGTGCGCTTATAAATTTAAGAAATAGGGTTGGCTCCCCTATAAAAAGGTAGTGGTGCATGCAAACAGATAGAGGCATTAGTACATGCCTCTAACAAAGCTTCAGCGGAAGGATATAAGAGTTTAACCTTTTAAACAGAATTAAGACATGGCTTTGCAACGTACATGCTGAGGCATTACTTTATGTTGCTACCAATGAAAATACATATACAAATGCTAATGTACATTACATGTATAAGAGAGCTCGAATAACTGCAATTATTGCAAATATATATATCTTACGTACATCGTACATGTACATGGGCAAGAGTGGAAACCGTGTAACCATTTTATTTTTAAATATATTTTTTTTGCGCATGCGCATTGAGTTTCACTGTACAACCTTTCCTTTAGTAAATAAGCGAACATACTCTATAAGTAAGTATTGGTCAAGTAATTCAGGAATTTACGAGCAGGCTACAGCGGCGCTGTTCTTCAAACCAGGAGAACGTAACAGAAACTTAATCAAATATTCTTGGTATAAAAGCGGTCACCTCAACGAACGTTCGGTAAAAACACCAGTGGATTCTTCCTTCCATGACTCACCGTTATTAAACTGTGATTTCTGTTGATCACCGGTTATAATATAGTGTGGATGATATAAAAATTATTTGTGCATAAAGCATTTCTTTGGGGATTGCTTACCTTAACCAGAACACATTACTATTTAGATAGAAATTACTGTTTTAATCAATTAGTTAATTAATTAATTTAATTTTACTAACAGGAAAACTCCCAAGAAGGTTTCAGGACATATGCAAATAAGATATTTCACAGTACATAAACAAATTTAAATTAAACCGAAACAAAGGAAACCTTAAATTTAATTTAGCTAGAATACAGTAAATTGATTTGGGCGATAAACTGTTTATAGCTTAATTTAAAAATGTCTCTGGTATTAGATAGACGGTTCAACCCCCTTGCAGATAAATTGAACGGGCTGTTGGATCCAAAAACGGTTCTGTGAAAAGCCAGCCCGAAGAAATCCACATTACATGTATGCATTCTAAGTATACGAAAGCAGAATTCAACGAACAGATCATTATATCCCAATTTGGGGAAATTTTGCGACGGACAGACAACGATTGGTCATTCACTAAGTTTAAACTTTCGGAATAAGTGTATAAATCCTTATCTATGTCGAGTTTAAACAAGATGCAATTAACAAGCTTTTTTGCACTCTCCCTATCTTATCCGAGTGAAGATCTGAGGCACATACCGTAGAGCACTACTCAAGAATAGAGCGCACCAAGCTTTGGAATACAAACATAAGTCGAATCAAATTTTTAAAGCTATGGGATTACTGTTTGATGAACATACATAGCTTGCTCCAGAATGGATGGTATCTTTTTTCTTTTTTGAAAATGAAATTTAACAGTATTCGTCATATTATTATCTTTACACCAAACAGAGATGTTAATATTTACTTGAAATTTAATACAATTTACAGTCCGATGGAGAAGCGATAGAAATAAATAACTTTAAGTCATCTGCGAATAATAGGAATACAGAAAAGGTTATACGATATGTGGTGTCTCTCTTCAACTGATAATGCTTTATGGCGCCGCTCATTTTTAAATCGTAAAGTTGCCCTTAGTAATTTATCGAAACAAACGTCTCTAACTTTTAATAATAAAATCCCTTTAATACATTATATTATATACCCTACCTAACAGCGATTGCTGCGTGCGAGCTTCTACTGTTCTGTCGAGAAAGGTAATTCCCCGGTATTTAACAAGTACTGCATGCTGCTTTATACCAGATGTGTATAAGTACGTTACTAAAAAATCAAGTATGTTATTAAAAAAAAACATAATTCTTTTTTGTACTACATTTTTGTACCTAACAAAAGTACGTAATATCAAGAACAAAAATACATTATTTCAAATAAGGCTTTGCTGGAACCAAGGAAAGTATACGCTACATCGAAAACAACGTTATATATGAGTCCCTTATAAGCGAGCTCTACTATATTACTTAACTTATTTTAACTTTTAACATTACTAGTTCATCCTTTGAAATAATTACATGTCAAATATAATTCGACCAATACTTTACTACTTACAAAATTTACTGCAAATATATACCTAATTCATAAATTATTTTGTAAAGCTCTTAGATTGAAAGTGTGTCTACAATACAACAATTATGTGTTTTTGAACCAGAAGAAAAAGCAAATACAAATATATAACCTAATTCACAGTATCGAAGAGAAATACTTTTAGGTTACTCCTTCTACATAAAATGTCTTGGAAAAGTGTTGTCATGTTATCATTAAATATGAAATATAGATAAAGTTGCAATTTTCAGATATCCTGCCATTTGTGAAGGAAAAAATAAATTAGAATATCTATTCCACACGTCAGGTTTTCAAATTTTGAAACCTAAAGAATCATGATTGGATTTCGATTTATCAAATGATACTATTCCAAATTTCTTACGATTCATACTTCGAAACGTTAAATCTTGTTACGCCATGAGATAATTCAGATTAGCTTATCAATTATCGTTAGAATAAGTAATAGCAAAATTCTAGCATACGATTTTTCGGTTTTTATGTGCTAAATTATAACCGCAATTTGTTGATGGTTTATACAGGTCGCCTAAAAAGAACGAAAGGGTATTGATCACCCGTTTTTTACGTGACATAATATATTCTTTCACCGTAATTATCGTGTCATTTTACATATTACTGTCTACTGCTTTTATTATCCGTATCATAAATGCAAATACTGTATATGTAATTTACATTATTTTTATTATATCTTTGAGAAAGATAGCATTTTCCTTAATTGCCAGAGTAACGGTTTCTAATTGAAGAAGAAAGAACTTTTTCGAGTACCGTGACTGTTTTGGTACATTAATGCTAGCTGAATTATTGCACAAATCGTCAACATACAATTTTTTTAAATCTGTTGAAATTTATTTTTAAATGTTCAACTCGTCGGGTGTACGTCGAAGCGGATAATAATACGAACGGTTCGAAACGCGTTCACAACACATCATCATTTTAAGATGTCCGAAGACCAAATAAACCTACACAACCAAAATTGATGTATCATAGGTCAACAAACTACACTAAACCATCATAAAAGCATTACCCCACCAGATTTTTCTTCCTTTTTCATTTACTTTTAAAGTAACTTTCTTTATTTTTATATCTTTTGTGCCCCGGAGAATCTTTAAATGTATACTCCTTTTAAATCACCTACATCGAACCGAGCCCGTTGTTAACGCAAGTTAAAATAAAGATAAACGTATACGCGATCCAACTGCGTTAGAATGAAATATGTTCTCGTTACGTAACATTACATAATGTTTTAAATACGCGTCGTGTACATACCTACCTAGGTAATTGAAGTAACATACAAATGTTCCATCTCTCTTTTCTCAGCGTGAACACGTTGGCCGTACGGACAAAGACGCTCATCCGCTCCGTATTGGTTATTTATTTTAACAATCTAAGAGGGTCCCTAAAACTACCAATCATGTAGATGAGGATCAAAATGAAGCATTTGTTAGTTGTCAGTACCGTTAGGTCACCACGGTTTTCCGCATCCACCATACACCCCGTGTTTTTTATGTTCTAATACCGTTCATTTCTCGGAATTGAATAAACACGAGGGTGTAGAATTTTTTATGTATATCGAATCGTCAATGAATGCTTCTTCGCAGTTGTTCTTTAATTAATATTACACCATTGTTAGCTGTGAAGACCCTCTCTCTGCTCAAGGCTATTATCAATCGCCTAAGAATTTAAAGGGAAGTCACTATTTATAGAGAACTTTACAACACGTATTTAGAACCACACAATATCGCTTAGTAAATCTTACATATAAGGAAATATAATTTATAGGTACTGCATTCTTATAAGTTAAAGTTACCCTTATCATTGATATAAAACATCTCTGATAAGATGCATTCTTATCTTAAATACATATAGTTAATTTTGTTTTACTTTAACCTTCGAATTTTATTATTAACTTCGAGTTTTTTGTTTTTTTATACAAACATTTCGAAGTGCACATATACAGAGTGTTCTAAAATGTACAGTTGTGTTTTATATTAGCTACGTTCTTTAATGCTTTTGAGCAAAAAGTCTAACAACAGAATTTCTGTCCGAGATTCGTTTAAGAAACGAAAAGGCAAATAGGCTTTGTAATACTAAACAGTTTTTCTAGCCCTTTTAAAGCGAAGAGTGTATCCAAATATCAAGGAAGCTATTGAAGTTAACATTTTATTATACACTACGTCTATTGATGATACTTCAATCAACCTTAGTGCATTTGGTTCGATGTGTAATAATCGCCGGTTTTATACTGTTAAAAGTACGTTTGTCAACTCATATCCAATAAACTAAATAACTGTCAATTCACAGGCAAGTACAAAAATAAAATTTGGAAAAATGAAAATAAACGTAACTATTCCAATTGTAACATATTCCAGTAAGCGAGATTAACATGGTTTAGTGCTTTCAAAATGTTTATTAAAGCTTTGAAGAATTATGACTTGGAGGTCACTTTAGGTTGTAATAGACTTACTTATTGCCGAAATAATTATCTCATTGGCACATCTGTGGTTATTGTTTGAATATATGGTGTTCAAAATGGTTAACTTTGTTCTTATTATTTGTTTGAAGTACAGAATCTGTATGATATGTGATTTTGGAAATATTGTATACATCGTATTCGCTATAGAAGTGATATATGAAACCAATTTAACTGTTGTATATTACATGTAGTAATGCAATAGTGTACTTTAAACGGAAACAAAAGGAATAAAACGCGAATGAAGAAAGTACGTGTGAAATATAATACTCTTAAAATGCCTTTAATAAATTAATCCCTTGTTTACCACTATTTTACAGTGTATATTGCGAAAATATTAGAAAACGTGCTTAATACAAGGAAATGGATTACTAGCAATATAAAACATAAGTTTACGCTGATGTGTCGATTTTGGTCAGATTGTAGCAAACATTTTGGAATTACCTTTTTATGACATCTAAATGCATTTTTTTTAATCTTATTTCGTTTTAGCTGTTTTAAAAGAGTCTGTGACTGAGAGTAGTTCTGTGAACTATTTACTTTGAATGATCTGAACAAAGTACTCCCAAATTTAAGAACTGGACTATAATTCCTATCAAACTGTAAAAACGAACTTTTCAATCTAGTGAACCGTTTTGTACATTACTACTGTAGTGAAGGATAATGATAACAGACAAATCAGTTTAATACAATAAAAATATTCTCCACGTATACTGTAATTTGATGCCGGAAAACAGTTTAATACGTTATACTGGATATTTGTAACAGAATATCAGAAAAATTGCAAATTGTGAAAACATCTATATCAATAAATGTGTATGTTTAAAACAGAGATAATAGCTGTTTGTATCTCGGTACACTCTACATTAGACAAGTTAATCATTTATTCAGAACACCGATAAATTTATGTTTATGATTTATGTGTCTGATTTCCTTTTACTCATTTTTAAGTAGCGAATTAAATTATTTAATCTTTTGCTATAAAACACTATACAATAACAGTTATCTGTTGCACAAGCTTGATGTATTGAATCACTTATTGATAAGGTCTCACACTAACATGTAGGTGAAATATTTTCGTTATTTGGTACAGATTCTATATCTAGTGCTAAGTTTGAATAACTTATGGTAGATTCCCTTTTTATAATACACACTATTACATCTACTAAGTAAAAAAAACAGCCTACTTCTTTATACTCAATAGCAGATACCTGCAGTACTAGTGTGGCAATTTGATATGGAACAACAAATGTTAGGAACGTAAGCGATATGTTCACTAGCATTTATTTCAAAACCAAACTATCTTCTACATATTTCTCTCATAGACTCATTATTTGAATTATTTTTGCGCGATACCTTTACCTATTTTATTGCTTCAATTCACGTCGATTAGTATACATTAAGCATTGCGGCTAATGTATTAATATAAATAGATGCGTTACAGGTTTGGATTAAAATCTTATGCATATGTGATATGTATTGGCTTTTTATAACGCAGTAAAAAGCACAACTATGAACACGGCATTATGCATGTGATGGACAACATGGTGATACATAAAGCTGCGTAATAATAAACTGATACCATAACAGTAAAACAAATATTGCTTCACCTGATCCAAGAAAGCTAATGCTGGTTTTACTAATCTGGAGAGAAACCAGCATTAGAAAAGGCTAGTTTGAAATTGAATATTCTTGTGTTGTACTATGCAACTAACCTGTATTTCCGATAAAGCGAAAATATAGAGGTACATATGACGCAAGTCTCATTGTGATTAATAGCCTTTTATCCTGCTAATAGAATATTCAGTGTCTATTAGCCGGTTATGTCCATGGTATTAATTTGACTTTAGTACACAGGGTGTCTTTGAAATAAGATAAAAACGTACGAAGAATAAAATGGTGTAATTATATATAATAAAAATGTTGAGTTAATGACGACGCGAACGTCAGAAATAAAAAACTCTAGAAAATTATAGTATGTGCCGTCTATGGATGCAGCATGTGTATACATAATACATACATGCAACTAAATTCGCATACATACACGCAGACTGCAATCACTGCAATAACACAGTTGTAGATGTTATAAAACTACAAAATAATACTGTTTACCTTTCAAACGGCATGCTAGGAGTTCAATAATATGCATCCATACGAATATTTGGGCTGTCGATAATAAAGATATTTTTCTTCTAGATATCTTTATCATATTTTTCTCACGTCAGCGAAGGAATTTTCTCAAAAATATTTTGGATTTATATCTAATAGAATTAGATTCTTTCATTTTTCATACTTTTCTAGTTTATTTCGTATACACCCTGTATTGCGTTATGTGTTCGCAAAATTCATTCTAATCTGATAAATATTAATTAAACGAAAAGTAAGCTGTCCAAGTTATGTAGCAAAGATATAAAGTAGCAAGATTAATGTATTTCGGAGAAACTACTAGGTAGATGAAAGAAGGAAGTCAAACGTCTTCTTATGAAATATGGTCTGAAGCACTCTTAGATATTAACGAAATGTAAACATATCACCGGCGATATTTGAAAACTTCTAATTAAATTTTTGAAGAGACTAAGCTAGATATTTAATAATGCAACACTAGAAATATTATACACGACGAATTCTACACCTAAAAATTAATAACAATAAGCTTGTCTAAATTGTTCAATGAAAATGTCTGTTTTCTGTCACTTAATGTAAATATGGATAATAGAACGTTTTTTTTTTCGTATCTTTGGAAGTTATAATAGTTCAAAATTGTGGCAAATTTGAAAGTGATTCCTAGCCAAGAAGAAAGACGTACATTTATTCTTACCTAATGATTTTTTTTTAATTTTCAACCCTAATTAGATTTACTACCTACTATAAATTTTAGTAACTTCCTTAAGGTAAAGTAGACTTGGATCTCAGAGAAGAAGCTACAGCATTTAATGAATAAATCTGATGCTTCTTTTTATGCTGTGCTTTGAATTTTTTAATCGATTCTATTGACTTTAATGCCATTCCTTAATATAGATAGGTATTTGCTAGAGTGCTTAACAATTTGATAGCGTTTTTTATAACTTTGAACGAATGCATTCATTCTAATTTTTAACACTTCAAATAATCGCTTCTTTTTACATTTTGATTTAGTTTTTTCGATTCCTTGAAATAGATACTTGCAATCTGTTTTATATTTAAGAGAATACATTTTTGCTAAGAAAAGTTTGAGCATCACTTTTGAATAATATTTTTAGCTGTCGTAAATTGCATCCGCCGCAGTTATAATTATGTACGTCCTTCTCTTAGTTAAATTTGTATTATTAGAAATGTTGCGGTTATATTCCTAAGAGGAAATTACCTTCCTTTTCAACAGAAGTACTCTGCATACTCCATCCACCTAATAATCAAGTCATTTCTGGTGTTCGGGCAATAGCGAAGAGATTGGAGTTTTATCCCCTCGGTATTGAACTTGCGTTATGATTCTTTCGTATATGCGAGACACCAATTATATAGTTTTAGACGATTAAGAATCTGTTAAAATGCATTTATGCAAAAAAGTTTGAATTGTTATAATTCCCAATTAAATTCCATTTCTTTATTCAAAGGAAGAAAACGCCCATTACATTTCAGTTAGAATCACCACAAAATCAAATTAGTTGCTTCATTTTCAGTTTTATTTTATTTCTTAAATAATATACCTGATCTGTGGGCAACAGATACAGTAAACACAATGGTTGAACATTGCGCTATCAAATCGTCATACCCGAAATAACATTCCTCATTGGTTGGTTCATGAACTCGTTTTCATTAGGATAATCCACGTCTGTTTGTAATGTGCTTTATATAATTATTTACGTTGTTGTTTTAATCATTAGCAATAACAATTATTCATACACCTCATCTTCTAACGAGTGAGACTAACAACTGCGAGACTATAAGATATGTTTTGTTTATAATAAAACGGTTCTTTATATTTTTCGGTATATGTCGTATATCAACGTACTTCTATAGTTTTTGTTAAAATTATAATATATTCAGATCATATTAATATGTCGTGCGTGCTTATATGTCATAATAATAAATAGTATAACAGTCAATACATATGTGTATATTTATGTAAAATGTCTGAAATGTATGCCTTAATAACCCCAACTAATCATATAAGAAAATATTTTTGAAAAATCACCTAAGGTGTATTGGGAATTAAGAATTCACTACAAATTTCAAATAATCGCCTAAGCTAAGCGCTAAGTTAAAATGTATACACTGTGTCGTCAATGCGACGTTGCTACTGCATTTGTTCGACGATTTTAGTATAGACATTAGTAGAGTACAACCCTACCGCTTCCTAAAGTTATGTTTGTTATTACTGAAGTTTTTAAAGGATATAAGTAAGGCTGGAGAAATGAGTGCTTACGCAGTACCGTACGACAAAGTTACTATCTATATAAAGAATAGTGAATGTAATCTCTTATTATTTTAGTTTGAGTGCGTTGATGCAGCGTGGCGCAAAGATTCGCTGCAGTATTGTGTCATTAGCATGATCTCCAGTAGTGTCATACTCCGAGGGCGAGGTGAAAATATGTTGGTGTGGAAAAGAAGCGTACTGCGTCTAATGATGTGGTGTTCGCATCATATTCCCACTCTTGCTTTTCAATTAAACTCTTGTTTATACGCACTATAGTTTTAAAATCAGGATTTATAACCACTTCTTCCTGTACTATCTGTTAGGTTTCCTATCGAGGCTTTGAGATAATTTTCTACATTTAGCGCTTCATATAGCGAAAGCTTGGTGTTTTCTAATTAGGAAGTAGTATCTAAAAGAACTGAATAATTCTCGGAAATTTGATCTATTTGAGTATGGCTTTCCATATCTGAAATCAGCCGCTGGCTTACTGAAATTGCTTGAGTATCTTGCAGATTTAAATTTAAGATACAAGGCTTAATAACGTGTAAAAATTTCTTAAAATATAAAGACCCTGTCTCGTCAATACCGGTTGTGGTGGCCGAGTAATGCCCGGACAAATCTGTTCAAACTCACCAATGCGTTTTGGATATTTAATAAATCCTTTTTTGGTAGAAACTATAAATTAATCTACTTTTGGATAAGTGTTCCCAATAAATTCAGCTACAAGATGACATGTATCAAGTAAACAGGTTAGATGAAGCAATAAAGATTATTTTAGCAGCTTTCCAGTTTCGACCATGTTCGAACGCTCACATGATAAGTTGGGTTGCCGATATATTGAACTTCCCAAAGGTATTTTTCGCGTTAGTCTTCTTTAATATTCTACTACGTAAAAGATGATTAAAGTTAAAATGACTATGTAAAAGATGATTAAAGTGCTAACATTTAAAATATGATTCTTTCTTGCATCTATTGTTTCACCCACCGTCAACCATAGTTTTTGATCTTTTAACTCTGCTTTTATGTGATCCCTAATGGTGTTTTTCACCCAACGAAAATTATACTGTAATTGATCTCTTGTTGACAATCTCCATTCCGGAACGTATTTCCTCTAGACCTACAAAATTCTTCATTGTCTACATTATTTTGTAAAATATTGCACGCACTTAAAATATAAATAAATTCATATAGAAATTACGTTGCGAATTTAACCGGTAATTTGCTATCAACATGTCTTTTACACATAAAAACACTATATGGTAAAATGTTGATATTGGAAACAATACATTTAATAATAATGCTAATGTATTGTAATGTCAAAAATCGGTTAAGAAATCTATTAACACTCATCGAATATAAGGAACGCCGTCGATACGCCATCATCAATCTAATCTGGCTTTCATACACATATTAACCATACGTGCATGAAACCCGACGTCCAACCGCCTTGGAAATATATCATCACCGCCAATGAGTGTGCATTTGTTTCTGCAGGCTTAGATATAAGTAATAAGATTATCAATAACGTTACACCGTTTGTGTGTAGAACTATGTGTATCTTAACTTTCTTCAAGTGAACATTATATCTATTTGCTTTGTGTGTTTCTGTTTTCAATTCTTAATATAGAATAAAACAAGGTAGATTACAAACTTGAAATTCTTACTGGAGTCACAATTCAATTGTTAGTATATACTAGGATACAGTTTTTTATCTAAAATTCACATGTGAACATCATCCTGAATGTAATTATACCTAAAATGTAAGTAATATTAAAATAATTGATAATATCGTTCTTTCACGTCTCCCTTGTGTTTACTATAACGTGGTATTAGTGCAATAATGCGGCAAGGGTTCTTCTTTATAGACGCAATACATGCCAATAAATAGATGTGTGCTCGTATTACAGATGGCGAACGCACATAACATGCAATAAGGACCACAAGGCTAAGAAATAACGGAGGAGTTTTTTTAATAGGAACTAGAGTGTTTAATGATCCAAATAATCATTAAATTTTGGACAAGAGGTTCAGTGACTTGTTTCTGTAAACCCTTTCCCACGTAGGAGGGAAAGTTCAGGTAGGAAGTAAAAGGGTTTTTTCTGGTTAATATGTATGTGAAAAGAATGAAGCGGTGAATGGACGGTTCATTTTTTGCTTCTGTTAGAAATAATAGCTTCCCTTTTGAAATCGCCATGTATTGTAAAATTTCTTTAAAGTATATACGGATAGCTTTTTCAGTTTTAAACATTTTCATAAACAAGATAAAAATGTTATGACACGCTATATAAAGTGTTGATGCAATTCATTTTTATTAAATTATTGTGCAACGCTTTTACAGCTTAAAGCTGGGAATGTCGGCACTTTTACCTTATTTCCTTTTTTTCAGGTAAAAAGACAATATCTTTAGAATAGTGAGAGTACATTTTCTAGTTTTATTACTTTCGTATGGTAATCGCAAGACCCGTCTTATGGTCAAGGTTTTTTACAATTCTCGTGCACTTTTGTTGTTTCTTTTTGGCTTACGTTTCTAGCGAATTACTTTACAAACAATAGCCCTCCTTTAAAATTCGCAAATTTCCGCTTAGAAATTGTATATCTTTTTATGCTTTTATGGCGACAACATTTTGCGATGTCTTTATTTTCTCTGCCTTAAAAAGCTAGTGAATACCTTTTCTTAGAATACTTTTTCCTTGCAAAAAATGTCTATAAATAACTAAAAGGACAACAATAAATAATGGATGCGCAGTTACTTTACTGGAAAAGAGGATGTCTGCAAAAAAAAAGGTGCAGTATGTATCTACCTAATGATGATGTCTTTAACTTTTTAAAGCAAAGGGTAAACTGCAATCATAATAAATGTTCGTAAATCATCTATACTGATTTGATGGTGATAACTTCCGAAGAAGGTAGCGGAAACATTTTATGTTTACAATACTCGCAATTACGAAGAAATTTCAAATTGTTCTCACTTTCACTGGAGCCACGATATTTGTACATTAATTAAGACATGATTGAATATGTGAGCAAAGTATCCGCTTGGTGCTAATTATAAAAATGTTTAAATTTAATTGATGGTAGATACGCATCCAATTTGTGCTCGTAGATATGGTTCAATATTTCTAAACCCGTGACAGAGGAATTTGTGCTAGCAAGAATCCTTACACAGAATGTATGGAACTGTTTTATCTAGGGAAAGTCGCCGACGTAGTTGGCATACAATACTTTGCGTTTTATTTTTGTATTATATTTCAGATTTCCTTTTTCAATTGCAGCATTCTTTTTACGGTATTTGCGTAAAGCCAGCAGTGTAAAACTTCATTGGTTAATGCAGTAACAGGTAATTATAAAACAACGAATATATGAAATAATAATAATTAAAGTATATAGTACAGTAACCTCAACGAAAATATTATGCTTATATGAAAACCAGTTATATTGCAGCATAAATATGTTAGCAGTTTAAAATTTCTGTTCTAGCGAACAAAAACACCATAACACAATAGATTCGAAACAGGGAGTTATTTTCGATACGTGCTTGCTTAATTTATCTTTGGAATTTGCATTGCTTTACGCTAGCGCTTTAAATATAGAATTAGATGCAGTAAAAACTGTTACAATTCCGAAAAATTCTAATAAAATCGTCTAATGCTTAAAGTCATTCATCCTTATAATGCTAGTCACCTAGCTGTATGAAGTTGTAATGATTTCTGTATAAACGCGATGCAAAAACTTATTTTTATTCTGTTTCAAGAACTGATTTATGATTGACATGTTCACGTTGCTTTTGCTTTAGAATATTTACAGTGTTATTTTTTCAAATTAAGGTAATTGCTTTTAGGAGGTTTGCGTAAAGTTATGAAGAATAAAATAGAAGTAAATCAAGGTTCTTCTATAAACGAGTTGAGCAATCAGGTTATATTAAGTTTGACAATATGTATGGTCTATTAAAGTATAAAATTAATATTGCAGTGGATTTACTTCCAAAACTTCACTTGTTAAAGAAATTGTGTCTTTAATTACATTCAGTTGTTTAAAAGCATAAAGTGAATGCATTATCACTGCAAGAATTGCAGAATCATTTTTCCCAATATTGATTTATGATGAATTTTATTAACTAGTCATTTATTGATGCTATTACACTCTACGTTACGAGTGTTTGTTTTTTTTTCATTCACGGTTTATTAGTTTTAATCTGCAACGATGTGTAGTTATTCAAAGTTACATGAAACTGAAATGAGAACAGTCGTAATTTATCTTGGGAGATTTAATATAACCGCTATCTTAATAATCATAACATCAATGAACGGTCTGCACTTAGTTAGAAATCGAAACTTTCTAATTTACTATGATTTTTCAGACATATGCTGATGACAACGTGAGCTTACTAGATATTTCCTCTAATTAACTTGGATTACAACAAAAACACTTATTTTCTCAGGAGGCTGTAATTTTGATGTAAGGAATAGAGATAGTTTGATATCAACTTTGATCATTCAAAATTTTACTACGTAATGGAGTATACTTTGAGAAATACATGTATGTATATGCACACAGTTCTTGGGAAGCCTGATGGTAATGCTATTGGATGGTCAGATTGTATGCCGAATGATATACAAACCGCTAGCATCCTATTGAGCATACATATGAGACTTTTGATTGAGGTCGCAATCTTCATTGGTTCCAAACGTTAAAGAACAGGATGTAGTACCTGTCGTCAGATATAAGTGTACGGTGAATTTCTGCAACGGTAGTTACAAATTTCATGGCATGGAGTATGATACTTTGGTAATAACACAGCCATTCACTTCATCTTGAGGAGGTTTAAGATACTCTACCAATTGATAATTAGTGCTATGCTCTAGTTTTATAGATATTATTCCATTAGGGGTAGTGCGTTTGAAAGCTGTTTATGGTAACAATTGCATGTATGAATGTGAAAAATGTTCGCCAGTGAATTCGACGTGCAAAACTCTGTAATAGACGCGAAATAAAGGTGTCTGACGGAAAGCGATCAAGTTTCAAGATTTTTTTGTTGCACCACGACAATGTCAGATAGCATTATAGCAGTGAAACGATGAAGACTAACGAGTCTAGAATTCACGTGCGTTTCGCATCTTTCGTACAGTACTAATTTGACACCCTTAGATTTTTGAGGATTTCCAAAGCTGAAACAGTTATTGAATGGCCAACATCTTCCAACAGACACTGGAGTTCGGGCTGCTGCTCGCAGTTAGATCAACAATAAGAAGAAGTTCTTTCATTGATGGAATGAAGAATTGGATTCAGCGTTTGGAGAATTGTGTTGCGCTAAAAGGTGATTATGTGGAAAAATAACTATGCACATTGGTGGGACAACAAATTTACTTCATTTTCTACCTGGTTTGATTATTTTGTCTTTTCTTATCCTTGTTTTATAGAGTGTGAGGCTTATGCGTGTATCAATCTGCCCTCGTATACATATACTATGTGCATTTTTAAATGATGCACTTCAGATATCGCGATAACGAAAAGAAATGCCTAGATTAACACGACAAAATCTATGTTTCCCTTTAGCCTCCATTGCTCCCCATGTGTCAAATTGTAGAAATCTTGCTTCTGATTGTATTGGAGTGTCTAATATATTATTTCTTTAAATTACATTCTAAAAGCTGGAAAATTTAGGAGAAATATGAATTACGCTTCCTTCGATCAGGGTTTATGGAATAACAGAAAAGTTTTATTCAAAGCACTTAATAAATTATAATTAAGAAAAAACAGTGTTGCATGCATCAAAGAAGACGCTTAAGATGTTCACCATTGCTTTTGATATAGATATGTACTCTACTTTCAAATTATCTTCGAATATTTCTAAATCCTTCTGCATTACTTTGTAATTCTGTAACGAAAGTTTTGGAGGTCATATGGGTGCGTTTTGTAGGCTACATTTTTTAAGTGCCACAAAGTTAAGAGGGTTAAGCTCAGGAGATCGTGGCGGTCATTCTAATGCACTTCTTCCAGTGATTTATCTGTCGAAACATATTTTGTTTAACCATTTCCTGAGCAGCAAAGCAAAGTGAGGAAAAGTTATTCGAGTCGATCCATACAGATTTCGTTCTATAAAAATGGAGCTAATTACTGCATAAACAGAATTTCTGTCCAAACATTTATTTCCTTCTGGTATTGAGTATGCAATTCCCGAAAGATGTATGGATTTTCGTTATTCTAGTAAGAGCGGTTGGTGACCATTTGGGAAAAAGTACGAATTATAGCAAATATTTTTAATCAAGTAATTCTCCTCAGGATTATTAATTCCTATCTTTCTTGGGGTGTATAAACCATTTTGCACCAAACTTAAATATAGAAATATAGACCAAAAACGAATATATAATGAAACAATTCATTATGTTGAATGAGTAAATAACAAGTAGATAAATTTCGTGTGAAATATTACCCAAAACCTATATGGCAAAAATTATATTTATATAATTCATTTGACGTACTTAAAATCTGTTATGTTGATTGTTTATAAAGTCCAGGTGGATAACAAGTTCTACCAACAAGAATTTGGCATGACAATAGGCTCTCCTCTATCGCCAGTCCTGAGTAACATCTATATGGAGGAATTTGAATGAAGAGTGATGGATTCATATGAATTTAAACCGAAAATGTGGCTCAGATACGTCGATGATACCTTCGTAATTTGACCACATGGGAAACAAGAAATCAGCGACTTCCTCCAACATCTTAACGGCTTAGAAGAATCCATTACGTTCACTATGGAATTGGAGATAGATAGCAGGATTCCTTTTCTAGACGTCTTGACACATAAACAGCCCGATGGTACACTACGGACGACGGTATATAAGAAACCGACACACATAGGACAATACCTCCATTTCAAGAATAATCACCCACATAACGTCAAATTGGGTGTGGCAGAATGTCTGTATAATAGGACCCGAAAGGCATGTATGGATGATGGAGATAGAGAAGAGGAATTCCGCTCCATCACAAATACACTCAAATTAAATGAAAACACGGAAAACACGCAGTCGAAGGCGAAAACAATGCGTACAACTAGGAATGATAGCGCAGAACGACAACCGAATGTATATACTACAACAATTCCGTACGTGAAAGGGCTATCGGAAAAAATTAAACGAATAGGCAACGATTATATTATCAGAACGGCCATCAAAACCTCAAACACGAACAGGTCGAAGTTAACAAAAACAAAGCCCGACAACGAACATCAGAAACCTAAGAAGTGTGTGCACAAAATACCACGCGAATGTGGAAGGCCGTACATAGGAGATAGGCAGATCCCTGTCAATCAGAACCAAAGAACACCAGAGACTGGGTCGGTTGGGGAAAACGGATAAGTCACGATTGGCTCTACTTGCTTGGGAAGAGAATCATAGGATTGCAATGAACAATGCAGCAATCCAGGATAAAAAGACAACGCCACGAAGAGAAAACTGTTGGAAGCAGCATATATGGCCATCACACCAACCGCCATCAGCACAACCAGCCTGGAAATAAAGAACGTCTGGCTCGCTATGATTAGAGAAAGCATTAAGCGAAGACCGGTGACCGCCCATGCGCGAAAATCGACCTACTGCGTGGCACCTCCGCACAGGTCCAATGCGCATCCCCTTCTGCGCATCTTTTTCTGCGCAGGAAATTGTAGCTTATAAGACAAATACGTCAGACAAAAAATCATCAAAGCATGATTGCTCTGACAAGCAACAGCCGTTTACAGGGCGTCTCTGAAGACGACAGTAGATAGACTGCCGAAACGTCGGGCTATACAAGTTCAAAGAACGATCGAAATACCCCAAACAACTACTCTAGTTATTAGAAAAGTCCTGTAAACATGCAAGGATCAAAGTGTTGATTTGACCCATCATATAGTGCTTGATGGTAGGAAAATAAAAATGAAAGCATTGACAAACAACTTTTCTCTGTGTAGCGTTGAAAGCACAAGGAAAGGAGTCTTAAAAATGTGCATACATACTGGTGAGGTAAACTTGACGAAAATCGCGTGTCATTTGTTTCATAGGTACAATCTTTTTGAAACTTTAGAGAGATTTTTGTTAATTTTCAAAAAAACGACGTTGTATTTAGGGTAAAGGAGTTGACACCATTTCCAGTGGCACCGGAAACGAGATTAAACTATCAGAAACGGTGAAAGATCCTTTATAAGAAATTAGAAACTGTGCTTTATATTTTCTAATAATGCTAGTAATAGTCATTCAAAAGTTAGCATCGGTGGAGGATATTTTAGGATTTGACTGTATAAATAAATACGAGGTGCAAATGCTTTGCAAGAAAAATTACCTACTTTGAAACTAGACAATACCTATATTCTTTCAACAACTCTACCAACAGTTATTCTTTGATCTATTTAAAATTACTAGCACTTAGAATTTCAAAACTAACGATAAACCACAATTAAACAAACTACATTTCTTTCGTACGGTTTCCTTTGTGCTTTCCTTTAAATGTTTGCGTAAAATGATTATTAAAAAAATGGAATGCATAAATGAAAAATAGCGAATAAGCAGGTATCACACATATAACAGAATATCAACGGCCAATATGGCGTGTCACATATATTTTTACATTTCCTTGTTTGGTTGCCAATTAGACCAGTATCACGCTCACGCATTGTCACGCACTGTACACGCACCTTGTGCACGTAGCCATGACTTTGGCAGACAATGCACGCCAACACTTAACTATGCAACGCACGTATACGCAGCCCATTCTATCTTGATAATCGTGGTGCAAATCGTTAAGAGTTTTACTATAGACATGTTAATACTTATAACCTACATTATCACATACTTACTTACCTGCAAATCTAGACATACAGTTTCATAGTTCCACAGTGCCACTTATGCAGATATGTACATATATGCATGCGCGTAAAAGTGAAGTAAGTGCATTCGAATATCGGTTGGTAGGCAAATCTTGACATGGGAATGATATTGCATTGAAGCGTTTAAGCATATTACGTCAGCGTCACTGTTGCTTCTTTAATGTATTCCATTTTGTACATAGAACATAAAATTTTATACGATCAATAAATCCTTTGAGGTATGCGACGTTGTTGCTCTTGCTTCTGATATTACCATACAATTTGATTTAAATTTTAAAATTAATAGTACGTTGGATTTTCAACTATTTGCTGTAATCGCTATAAATTGTTACACTAGCTTTGAATTGATTTGTATTTCTTTTTCATGGGGAGTGCACGTGATTATAGAAAATTGAAAGTACCTGTTGGACATAGTATTTAAGATAATTTAGTAATCAATAAGAAGCTAGTAATAATGATCCTACAACTTATTTCGATAGAAACGTACATATGTATATATGATGTTAAAATTTGGTAGATGTACAGAACTCACACACGAAAAAATACCCCATTTTGGCCATTGCCATTTTAGTGGGTTGATTGCAAGTTAACCACTAGAAATTATTTTGTAAAGCATATACGTAAATGTAAAGCGGTCAAAAGCTTACTTAGGTTTCTGAGTAGTATACCTAAAATGCAAAGCTACACCATAATAGTTTCTACGTCAAATAGTGACCTTCATAAGGTTAACACGAGGGGAAATAACTTATTTTTTTCATTTTTCTAATGCCAAACTTTCGGCTTTGAATAAAACCGTCGTCAGAGCGTCTATTGACGAAACAATTTATGGTAATGTATTACAAAAACAAAGAAAAGTAACTTACAAGATTATGAATTAAACAATTAAAAAATCTTAGTATATCACTATAATCGATGAAGAAACGCAATAAAATACTATAAAAAAACAGATAAGACAGAAGTGAGGTCAAAAACTGAACTGTTTCAGTTTTGCTTTCATTTTTTTGTGGCTGTTCGACTTCCTTTTCCCCCTGCACCTATTACTTTTCCGCTAGGTGCATTTTGGTTTAGTGCGTTCTAAATCGTCTTATCCGTGCAAGGCCTATATTTTTATAGTATCATAACAAAAAATTGATAATATGTATATTCATCTTCATTTTCTCTAAAAATTTGGAGACTTTCATAGTAGCGACGGAGCTTATTACACGACTTGCAATTAGTACTTTAAAATTCCTGTATATTGTGCTTTCGAGTTTTTCCCCATTAAATGAATTTAATAAGTCATCAGTATTGAACAAGATTAGCTACAGACTGTTGATTATCAAAACACTTGCCGTATTTCAATCGTCATTCAATCTTATTTAATTTTTACGTAATTTAGACACAGATTGTTTTGAGACACTGATAAAATTAACTATTAACTAAACTTAGAAAAAATTGTAATCAAATCGATCGTTAATAAAACTTACACACATAGAGGAGTCACTTCTCCCCTTAAGTAACGATATTTGAGTAAAAATGTATAAGATATGTACAGGTTCTGTTAATTATTGTGTTATCAAGTTATCATATATTACTTATGGTTATTTTTGTTTATCTCGTTTTAATAGATACTTCAAATAATAATTAATAGGAGATTTTACAAGTAAAGTCTATATTATACATCTATATATCCTATATTATTTACAGAAAGTGTTTTTCATCAATATTCAAACTTTTCAGACCTCTCAGTATTGTTGTAGTGCAATTCTAAACAAATTTTCTATGCTATGGATTAAAATCATAAGACGTATAATTTGTGGAAACTTCAAAATGTTATTTCACTCACATTAAAATAATAAAAGTAGTATGAAGGATCGAAATTTCAAATATCTGATAGTTTCTGGTATAAATAAGTACTCTAGTCCTCAAAAAATGTTAGGTTCTCAAAAACAAATTGATTGTTTTCCAACATTTTTGTTGAACTTATTTTTGTTATGATTAGTGCAAACTTTATGGCAGTTTCTATATACGATTTTGCTATCAAAGTTGATATTTTATAGCAAGATTCCAATTCAAATTTTGTGGTCAGCGTTTAGTGAAGATAGTTGCTAAATAGACCAAGATAGTCTGTCAGGGGTGAGAGGAAATGCATATTTTATTGGGTGTGTTTCATGAAGTCGCTAAACCAATTAGGCAGAAAGACACCTAGTTTAGACATTATTTTGAATATACAAAGCAGAAAAACTGCGTAATAACGTTCAACGGTAGTAACGAGTGTATAAAAACGAAAATATTTATGCATAGCTTTGCAGTAACATAGAAAAGAAAAAAGGCAAACAGGAAATTTCATAGAAACATTCTTTACACTTTTATAAAAATTTCTCCTGCAGATGGAGAATAATAATTAAAAGATCGCACATTTCCTAGTAAAATTCCTGCCTTAAAATCAAAAGTAAAGTCTTCTTGTAGAATAAACAGTACCTACCTAGTCTGTAATACTAACACTGTACTTCTATTCCTGAACATATTTAAATGTATGTTATACGGTCTGCAAGCATTCTTGTACGTGATTGCTTATAAACAATAAAGAATAAGCCAGTGGAATACAATTGACCCGAACGTAAATAGCTGTGTGCCACTTTGCAACTTCATGTGTGAATTTACTACTTATGCATTTAGCGTTGCAGGCCTTATATAATAACTTCCTTAAATACTGTTTGTTTTCCTTGCACTTGTTGTCGAAGATGATGCGCATCTATTCCTGGAAGCATATACATAAGCGTATACGAGTTGCGAATTATTATCTGAATTCTGGCAAAAAATCTGTCTTGATGCCTGTTTAGTGGTTGCGTATTAAGGCCATTGATAAATAACTTCCAAGAAAATAGAAAAAATTACCTTTTTAAATTACTAAGTAATTGATTATTTTGCTTAGTAATAACTTGAAAAAATAAAAGTAATGAAATATTCCATTTTAGAAAAGTGGTATATTGAATTTTATAGTTAACCAACGATACTTCGCACTCGAACACCAAGTAATTAAAAGCAGGTAATATAGCTAAAAAGACTTAATTTCTTATTTGCTTATTCTGAAAGCGACTGATTACTTGAATAATAATTAGTGGAATTAAAGATACTACAATAGTAGATTTTTACCATGTTGCGGACATTTATTTCTACGGTTACATTTTGGAACTACTGGCGTATTTCTCGGAACATTGTAGAATATATGAATTGGTTATATTGTAAAATACACTTTGGAACTTGTATTTTTGACTTTTTCAAATTTTGAACAGATGTCTTTTCAAACTTGAATGACTGAAATATATATTAAAATATAACACATGAGCTGAAAAGTCCCGGGCCTAACACATAGACGACGCTAGTTTTATTACAGTTACCTTTCTCTCAGTTAGTACTAACCTTCAAATGACAGTTGTTAAAATTTCACGATATTCTATTCATTAATTTGTGAGTTATTGTGCTAAGAGTCACGCTACTTTTCTTATTTTCAAAACAATGGATCAAAAACAATTTCGTGTTTTAATTTTACGCTGCTTCTTGATGGGAAAAAAATACCGTTCAAGCGAAGCAATGGCTTGAAAAGTATTATGGAGACTCCGCTCCATCAGAAACAACAATAAAACGTTGGTTTGCTGACTTCAAACGTGGTCGTAGAGACATCGATGATGCAGAACGCAGTGGACGTCCAAATGAGGCGGTAACACCAGAAAACATAAAAAAAATCCACAAAATCGTTTTGAATGATCGAAAAGTGAAGTTGCGTGAGTTAGCTGACATCGTAAGGATATCAAAAGAACGTATTGGCTTTATATTGAATGAGCATTTGACTATGAGAAACCTCTGTTCAAAGTAAGTGCCGCGTTTGCTCACTGTTGACCAAAAACAAGAACGTGTTGATGATTCTGAGCAGTGTTTGGCGATGTTTAAACGTAACAAACCGGAATTTTTGCGTCGATATGTGACAATGGATGAAATATGGATCCATCACTTCACTTCGGAATCAAAACGATCGTCATCTGAGTGAACAGCAACTGGTGAACCTCGTCCAAAGCGCCCGAAAGCACAACAATCGGCTGGAAAGGTTATGGCCTCGGTATTTTGGGATGTGCGTGGTGTAATATTCATCGACTATCTTGAGAAAGGAAATACCATCAACAGTGAATATTATATAGCGTTATTGGAGCGTTTGAAGGCCAAAATTGCAAAGAAACGACCGCATATGGCAAAGAAAAAGATTTTGTTTCGTCAAGACAACGCACCGTGTCACAAGTCAATCAAAACAATGGCAAAACTACATGAATTGAACTTCGAATTGCTCCCACATCCACCGTATTCGCCAGATTTGGCTCCCAGCGACTACTGGCTGTTCGCAGACCTCAAAAAAATGCTCGCCGATAAGAAATTTTGCACGAATGAAGAGGTTATCGCTGAAACTGAGGCCTATTTTGAGGCAAAAGATAAATCATTCTACAAAAGTGGTATTGAAATGTTAGAGCGGCGCTGGAATGATTGCGTTGCTCTTGATGGGGATTACGTTGATGAATAAAGCTAATTTTGAACCAAGAAAACCGTGTTTCCTTTGTTAGGACCGGGACTTTTCAGCCTATGTGTTATATATTTTCTAATACCTTCTTCCACTTTTATATTTTGTATAGCAACATACTGACAATAACCTATAAATTAGTTTGGTTTAGTAGCAGTTCGTTAACAGGTATTTATGTTGCATTAACTTAAACTGTAATATTTCTTTGTCTTTCATCTATTTCTTTCATATCTCTATCCTTACATGTGTAACAATCTAAAAGCTTACAACACCTGCATTTCTGGTCCCAAAGAACAAATTGTAGTAAACGCATACGAAATAGTAACCTAAATTGTATAAACAGAAACCTGCTTTCGGCATTTAGATGGCATGCAAAATACAAAAATTAAATGGCAATTTAATTGCATATATTTTATATCGCTGCAAAGCTTGCAGTGAATGCTGTTCAACGGTACTAGTTATTAAATTATTTTACTTTAGCCAACTGAGACAATTAAGAAATTTTGCCGACGTTCTCAAGCATGTAGTGAAACTTCCTGGGAAGCATTTTCCCTGTAGCTTAAAGATTGAAAAGTACACTGTATTTTTGAAACGATAGAAACTACTTCAAATACTTATTACGTTTTGTTTGACAAAATGAATTCAAATTTTAAATACTAAAGTATTGGGGAAAAATTCTCTTGTTTATATCATTTAGACTCCCTTTTAGAAATAGTTTTATGAATTCCCTGTATGTCCTTTTGTCCCGAAAATATAAGTATTAAAAGTGTAAATTCAAGAAACGCGAGTATGCTTAGATGCAGTGGTGGCAGAGTGAACAATTGTTACCTAATCAATGCTATCAATCATATAAGATGTAGATAAATTCTGTTAATTAAAGTCTAGCGATTAGACGATGATTAATAGTCATTAGATTGTTCAACAAAGTTTTTATTCGCAAGGCTTGCACTGCTGTTGTAATGTGGTTGGCCGATACGCTTTAAGAGGAGGTGAGTTACATAGAGGATGCGATCTTAGTTGAAATAGTATAGCACCAAGCTTTTAGAATCACTGCGTTTTCAATAGCGGAAAGGCAATTAATAATAATACTGGCTAGGAAAGTATTGAATACCAAATATATCCTGATTTTATTTGTTACGGGAGATACATTTAATTACTCAGTATGAATTATATGATTTGGTGCTATCAAAATCTCAAGCATAACCTCTTGGATCACTGGAGTCTCTTTGTAAAAGGAACACGAATTAGTATTTTTTGACGACCTCATTTCGTGAAGGTTATTCATAGATGCATTAAGGACTAGCCTGGAAAAAAAATTGTTACTTAGTGAAAAAAGCCTTACCCTTCCTCCCTAATAGTTTATGATGCTTCTGCGGAAAGAACGAAAACAACATTTTAAAGTAAGAATATTATTCTTGAAATATTTTTCAGATAAGTTTCCAGAAGTAACAGAAAGGAGAATCAAAGCATTTTTGCACGAGAAATAGTAAGTGATAGAATATTTGAAACCAAATTGACAGCACGGGAAGAAGCAGCATGAGTGTCCAAGGCACAAGCTTTTTTATCAGTTTCTTGAGAAACTGGAAAGGCAGAAAATTATAAAACTTTAGTGATGCATATGATTCACTAACTTGTTAGAAATCTTGCACTCTGAACCTTTCTACGTTTGTCCTCCTGTGATAATTACCAGTTGTCTGAAATGTAAAGAACTGTAGGAAAACGATGTTGAATTCGTTTCATTTGGTCTCCAATTTATTTGTTACGAAAGCAAATACTTTCATGGTATATACATAGATTAACTGAAATCTATTATGAATCCAAAAATGAAAATTGAGGTCCTAGAAGGTGGACAAATGTTCATTGTATGATGATTAAATGGAAATCAGGTATGACATCGAGATTCCTGATATACTTTTGCAACAGAATTTGTTTATAACGTTTATAAAGAAAATGCACAATAGGGGTTTTGGGTTTGAACCTTGTGGAGCACTTACCTTACAGCCAATCTTTTAATAAATTAATAGGAATGAAAATTATTGGTAAGATACCTAATGAAATTACTTTAGTCTACCAGATTGCCATTTATAGATTATTTTTTATTTTATTTTTTTTATTATTTTTATCATTAGTTAAGGGTAGAGTTAACGATAACAATTGAAATTCCATAGAAGATGAACAAATTCCACAGTTGAGAAAAAATGCATAGGTTATACTATTAATGGACACATATTACCGGAGTCCTCGATTATATAAAAGTAATTGAATATATGTAACAGTCAGTTATCAAAAATTTTCCGTGTTTAAATATAGGTCTAGCATGCTTACAGGACCAGAAATTATTATTAAAGACTCTGCAAATAGTATGTAAAATATTCTGTAAACAGAAATGTTATTACTAGAGACCGGATTATATGCAAAGTGCATATATTTTATATTATTTATTATATTTTACGTCTATATGTAGATGTATTACACTGATTAAAGCTAATTAGCGTTAATTAATAAAATATATGCACTTTGCATATAATCCGGTCTCTAGTTATTACACTTGAATTTACTTTCACTTTGGGACAATTGTTTTTCAGCCTTACTATATATAATGGCTTCTGTGGTCATCTGGTCGCAGAAGCAACCTTACTCTCTTGAGCTCTACTGAAAAGAAGTTTCAAAGTGAAGGCATTAATTTCAAAGGAAATACATTCTATAGAATGTTATACGTATATGTTTTGCGCATGCTCTTCAAAAAGAAAAGGAAAACCGTTGATCGGAAGATTGGCTATAAGCTGGAGGAAACAAAGATTTGGAATGATATTAAAATGTTAGCTGGATCTGACAAAGATGATGCAAATGATAGTGAAGAAAAGAGATTCTCTGAACTGGCAGATGATGTAGGCCATCATAACTAAAGATTATTTGTTCTCTGTGTGATTCTTATGAGTACTGTTTATTTACAAAGAAAACTGCCTAATTCTCTATCAAATATCACGTATCTTCAAATCAACCCAATAAGATGTATCTTGTTTTGAATAAGTCATATGCAGATCAAAATTAAGTGCAGAAATTTATGATTTCTTTCAACGAGAACTCAAAACTATTTCAAAATGACGTATTTAGTTTTGCTCGATTGTTCCTTAAATGTAAAACAACCGACATCTTCCCCATTTCTCCTGTTAATTTGGTCTATGAAATCATGTTTCATCAGTTTAGGTTTCTGGCAACTAATGCAAATTTAACAGAATTAAGAGTCAAGGTCAGATCAAACTTCATAAACAAAATGGTTTTGTAACAAAACATCTACATACATTTACCTTAATATGTTCAGTATGTGTAAAGTCTGAGAGAATTTTTTGCTGCAGTGAAACTATTTAGTTGTGACTTGTATCTTGAGTCCTGTACACCTATTAATAATGATTGTACAAATATGCTTCTTTCAGCATTTACAAAACCGTTTTCTATTGGGAAAGTATCGTGATTGTATTTTCTCTTTATATCTGATAAATAAAAAATTTAAGTGGTATGACTACATTAACGTAAAAATGTGCTACACCTTAGGCCTTATACTAGGGAGGGTCTATAAATTATGCTAGTTACCAAGGATATGCGTATACCTTAATATAATGTAAAAAAAAACATCACGTGCAATCTGTATAAATATCATGAGTTTTAAATACATTTATCAGTTAAAAATCAGATTAGATATATAAAAAAATATGTGTTTAACAGCAGCATTATTAGCATATGCATCCACTTTATGTTTTACTAATTTATATTTTAATAAATACGATAACATATTTTGTGGTCGACCTTGATTTTGAAAAAAAGCATCACTTTAATTTTTTGCATTAATTAAATATTGAAATCTTTAAAAAGCGAGTGTGGCAATATACTCTAAATGACATGGGGTCAATATGTCGAAAATTCATAGAGTCATTTATTGCAGTTTATATTTTATTGACACTAATGATGCAGAAGAAATAAGACAATTACTAAAAGTTCAAGGATATAATGAGATTATTTAGATTTATATACGTGATAATGAAAAAAAGTGTATTAAAAATTAATGCATACGCTTCAAGGTTATTATTGTTTCTAATGCATTTCAGTAACAAGGATAAATTATATCAACAACATGATAAAACCGCATACCGTATGGGCTAGATCTAAAATCCTGTTCCTGTTTTATGCCATACGATGCAAGTACAATACCGGTCAAGGATAAGCCGTCACTAAAGTCTAAATGTAGAATTTAGTGAATCGATTATATAATGACTAAACGTCGCCGTATTACCGTAATAGTACGTAAAACGCCATTTCATTTGAAGCGTGTAAATTGTTTACACGCATATCTAATAAGTGAAAAAACGTAAATATCTCTACATGCTTATTTTCATATGTAATTAAAACGTGATCCAATGCATATACATACATGCGTAAGTACGTAGTATTACTAGAGAATTCAACACCCCCAGTATAATAAAGCAGCATTCAGGTATGCTGTCAATCACGTGCATATTTATTATTATTGGTTTCAAACGTAAACTCCTGTAAACTTCATAAATAATTATGAAAACAATTAAAATTTTTAATTCCTTGTTCAAAATGTCATCTACACTATAAATTTAACATAAGTTGCAACACAAATTCTGTTTATATATGTTTAATTAGCTCTGCCATGGTCACAATTACTTATATTATTTCCAACAAATATAAAAATGAAGTCATAAGAATTTCTTAAAATGTATAGAACGCATGTAAAAAATTAATTCTCATGCACATATAACTGTATTGAAGGATCATTTATATTAGGAGACATGAAAGCTATACAGATTGAATCAATATAAGAACTCGTGCTTAAAAATTAATTACGAAATCAAATGAACTGGTTTACATACTCCAATATGATTTCGAGAGTACTAAACAATTACTCGAATATTGTGATGAAATCTAATAGGCGAACATTATTTTTTTTACAAGAGCATTTTGCATTCGGTGAAAATTTTCCATTCATAAATATTTTTATAGTTTTCTGAAATCCATTAATATAATATCAGCAGGCATCTACATAGTGTATTTATAACTTGTCAATGTTGACATGCATATTGCTTCAATAATTTCTTTTAGGAGTCATTTCATTACTTTTTTAAGCCATTACTTTAAATAACTTGAGTGCAGACTTATACTGTACGGAGTTTCCAATTTAAGAGGGAAGACTATTGCTATTTGTTCAACTGCAACAAATATTTGAATGAAAATGTATGCAAAACATTTATTGAGCTTCTTAAGGATCTAATGGTGGTGCTGTCAAATTAAATACTAAACAGCTTTAGCACTACAAGAACCAGATGGAATACTGGGGCAACAGAACTTAAAGGACGAATTCTCAGCAAATTTATTGATAGCTTGCTTAACGTGTATCCTTCGCCTAAAGTAGCGCAGTAATTCAGGCTGGTCTTACACAGATCTATCCTAATGATAAAAGGTAATTCACTTGTTTCCATAGTACGTATAATACCGGGCAACAAAATTTTAAGAATGCATGCATCCGAGATGAAAATAGTTACGTTTTACTGAATTCAATGTACTGAACACGAATGTGATTAAGAAAAAGCTAAATTAGGTACGGTTTATTGCACATATACAGTACGTGTTAAGAATACGAAGGCAGAAAGAAAACGGCAGTTTGATGTGGATTAAGGTATTAATCCGCATCAAAATTCCGTTTTCCTTTCTGCCTTCGATGGGAATATCTTGGATGAGCGTCAAATAATAGTCAATCAGCATCAAGGTAGACCATTTACCCTGATACAGGGAGTTTGCCGGCACTTGACAAAACGTATGCCGAACTTCTTATTTATTATTTTGAAGAAATTTCTCGAACATAGGGTCTTAAAAAAAGTGTTTAATCTGAGACTCCACAAAAAGGCCGTCTTTAATTTTGTTTTCACTGAAACGAGACAATTTTTCACGTAGGAATACTAGTTCGCCCGTATCCGTAACTTTTGCCAAGTTTTTCATCAAGCCGAATTTGGTGTGTGAGAGAAGACTTGTTCTGCCAATGGCATATGATGCAATAACTTCCATGCATGAAGGGGTCGTTAACGACTTAACTTTTTGTGTTTCTCTAAAAGAATTTCAAGTTTCTGAGAAAACGTATTTTATTTTATGTATGTGTTAGCATTAGTATTACTTTATTTTCATTTTACGATTTATTTTTTTCTCTCTGTATAATATGTAGAATTCTATTTTATGTGTATGTACATTATGCATGTATGCATTCAACCATTCGCAATACTCTTACTAAAAGCGCCTAATATTAGACCCATTAGGCCTAACGTCGTCGGACGATTATCGGCAGATTTCAATATTTAATGTTTTCAAGTACAGGCAGTCGGCTCTCGTGTGAAGGTCGAGGTAATAGTGATCGTTCACTCTCGGTCGCCTTTCGTACCACGTCGTAACCTTTTCTGTAACGTCGTCGGATGAATATTGGGGTTTTTTTATATTCGATATTTTCATATACGAGCTGTCGACTTCCGTGTGACGATCGAGGTAATAGCGATCGTTCACTGTCAGCCGCTTTCGTACATCGCCGGTTTTCCTATAGCGACAGCTTTTACTGTAACGTCGTCGGACGAATAACCGCAGTTTTTAATACTCAATATTTTCAAGTACTTGTTGTTGACTCTCGTGTGACGATCGAGGTAATAGCGATCATTCACTTTCGGCCGCTTTCGTATCTCGTTGGTTTTCGTATAGTGGCAACTTTTAATGTAATGTCGTCGGACGAATATCCGCAGTTTTTAATATTCAATACTTTCGTTGGTTAAGTTCGGGCAGGCCTCTTCGATTCTCGTTTAGTGGGAGCCTTTATTGTAACGTCATCGGGGCTTATCTAGTAACATGCTTACCAAGTACGATTTCTTGGCTTTCTATTATTATTCGTCGAGGCTACGGTGTGCATCGTCGTCTATACCTACATTTAGTCTTCTGTTGAGATTGTGGCGGGAATCATTTTTGTAGCGTCATCGGAGCTTATACAGCAACGTGCTTAACAAGTACAATCTCTCCGGTTCTAGTTGACGGTCGTCGTGGCTGCAGCGTCCGTTGTCATCTGTATATTTGTTCGGTCCTCTGCTGTAAAGGGACAACCAGGCGTTCAGGCTCTAAGGAATAAGGTTGGGTTCCCCTATAAAAGTACATATATCGAGAGTGTATTGGTTCGCCTACAAACACAAACCAATGAAACAGGGTTAAGTCCTTTAGACATATTCAAGGCAAAGAAAAAGTATTTGGCCCCCGCAAAGGGACATACAAATAAACATAGTATTGAGCTGCGCTTATCAAAATAACAATTAAATAGGGTTGGCTCCCCTATGTAAAGATAATATATATAGAGACATTAGACACAAGATTTTAAACCTAGCATTGATAACGTACACGCTATGGCTGTACCTTACATAACAAAAACTAAAGGAAATTTCGTAAACGTGTATTTATCTTACTAAATTACATTATATTACGCGATAACGGGCAAAATGTTAATATCTCTGCAACAAGAACCAATCCATTTTTCTCAAGGTGATATTCGTGTTAAGCACGTTAAACTTATTCAAGATTGGGTACTTTCACCTAAGAAACAATTTTATTGTTGCCCTGTGTAAACATAACGGATTTAGGGAATAACACTCTTCAGCATCTAAAGTTTTAGATGCAGACTGAAATAACGAGAATTTCTCTTTGCAAAAGATCGATGAACCTACTACCCAAATTAACTTTTCACTTAAATTAACTTTCTATTTACCATTAATATCTAAGTGATATGCATACACAGCAAAACTACAACTTACTTTCTTTTGTCAACGTATTTTGTTGTATATCCAAAAGTATAAATTCGTTGTAATTTTTTACTTACACTTCTTTCCTGTTGCTACATCGTAAAATGAAGACAATAGGCGCGTGTCACGTGACATGTGTTTTGCATTTCCTTGAGCTATAAACCTATTATATATTCCTTCCCTATTCCTTTTCTAATACGACAAGACGCCGAGTTTCTTTGTCACCGGCTAATGTACACACGCGACAAATATTAAATCAAGTGATTCATTCGCGAATCAGTGTCACTTATTCAACTTACTGTACAATATACCTGCTAGAGCCTTACTTGAAACAGAAATTGTCTGTTTTATAGCTCGCATCGGATTTGTGTCCTTGTAGGATACCATAAAAATAGTAAAACCACAGTAATTTGACATTATTTATTCCCAATTAATCAATTATAAGAATATCTATACATGCGGCAATAACATATTTATAGAGCATGATACAGTTCTCATGGTGAAATAATAAAACATATAACGTTTAGTAAGAACATATCCTCATCAACTCAGCAAGAAGGCATTCGCGAGTGCAAGGATAGGCGCTCCCGTCGCTTGATCGGGGAAATCTCCAGCGGATCCTGCTATGTCAAGGTGACTGTACTTCAATGGAGTATCGCCACCAGATCCGTGCTTATCTAAACCAGAAGCTAATAAAAGAAATCCGGCCGGCCCTGTAAATCACAATGTATTTATAACCGCAAAGACGGAAGAAGATTGTTTTTGAATACAGAAATATCATTGTTTATTATTTATATAAGCATATTTGATGTTATATAGGATTGAGAATATCATACTATGTCGTCCGCTACGGTAATATTAAAATATTTCTTATTACATGTACATATAAGTTGTTACATCATACAGAATAGAAGAGTGGTGTGAATTTATGTTCCTTTTATTCATTTTTTTTTTGCTTCATTACAAAAATAATTCAATCTTTTCTTGATAAATTCAATAGTAGCGACGATCTTTTGATCATAACAGTGAAACAAACAATGTACCTTTATGAAGAACTTTTTTGCTTCAAAAGTATAAAATATAACCTTAATTTGTAACTTAAAAACGATAGTTCGGCCTGTATTTTAATACTCAAAAATAGAGATTGCCGTTATATTTTTAAATTACATTGTAGTTTTACTTCTAATCAATGTATAGTATTTCACTATATAGTGTCCAAAAGCTCTGACTTATCTTAAAGTTAAGTCACTCCCGCTAATATCAGATCAAACTAGCATTGCATTACACTATTACGGTGATAATGTAACAAAGCGCGATTGGCATAAATATGTTTGAAAAGTGAGAGGAATGTTTGATAATAGTTGCTATTCGCCATACTCAACCAAATTTCTATAGTTCCACATGAACTTTTGAATAGAATATTTGGTTTTCCTAATATCTTTGGCAAATTATGCATCGAACAAAAAAACACAAATGCAAAAGAAAATTATTACATTTTATACAGAGAGTATTTACATTAATGGTAATTCAAAAGAGCGAAATTTCTGTAGGTCCATTCACAACCATTTCCAGAAGTTGTATATAAGAATTAGAATTTATTTGCGTAGAAATAAAACATATGGGGGCTTTATTGTTATGGGTAAAAGTCGCCCAAGCCATTACACTATCTCCACAAAAATTTCGGTTATGGCTTGGTTCCAGCCTTTTTATAACAATTTATTTTTGTTTTTTCCTTCTTTAAGAATAAATAATGATATTTAGAAGTTTTTTTACACTGAAAGGTAATGCCTGGAATTATAGAAATTTCGCTCGTATTTATACGTTTATATGGCAGGTACTTCCCCTACATATCTAACAGTTGCGATATTGACAAAATAATGTCTGCTACGTATTTGGTCCAAAAATGAGATTCTAGGTAATTTCCAACTCATACCGTTGCTAAATGTTTATACGGGAACTATAAAATTATGTAGAACTATAGAAATTTTGTTAAGTACAGTTAGCCGACATTCAGGAGGTTTTTATACACACGAAACTCAACATTGTACTTTACAGTCATTACATAGTTTGAAATATTTGAGATCAAGCTTTAAAGACATTTATTTATGGGCTTTATCATGCTACCTTTAGAGTACAGATATGTCCCACTAGAAACCGTAACTACTAGTCTCTGAAGAAGTATAAATCGAAGAAATCTGAAATTTTGGCGCAAGACTAAGTTCAATGGTACCAACTCAGCTAAAATATTGTTTGTCGCTTCTGGCTATAGCGAAAGAAGGATGCCAACTTATTTACTTCAGATAGAAGAACCTATATTGTAATCCAAGAATTGTTACGTGTGGGTGTAAGGAATTTTACACGAACTCTCTATCAAACTAATCAATAAATTAATATTGGCCTTTGATATAACTTCGAGCGACGGAGTATTTCAGCAAAGTACAGTGTTTGTATGTAATTATTTAAGTAAACCGACAATCTTTTAAATTTGTTCAGTCAGGCCGGTTTCCGGTAGATATCGCCTTTTTATCTCATCGTTTCGTAGAATTGTAAAAATTCATTGAAATAATTCTCTTACACTGAGGACGCTGTAGTATCCGTGTTAAATGAAACAATCTCAACGTATTTTGCAAATTATGTGTGTACATTAAATATGATACGCACGTTAGTAAAAACAATGGAAGAATATAGGTATATAGGGTCAATAGCTCTCTTGACCTCATTAACACACTGCGGTAAATATTTTTAAAGATGTACCTTATTATGCTTTCAACCACATATTTGACCAGCAAGGTTTTGAATATCTCCATTATAAATAACCGACTAAAGCGTGTCATGTAGAGCGTAAGAAATTAAACATAGTTGCAATAATAAATTCCTTGGGATGAAAAGAAATGCTGAATTAGGCAACATGCTAGGAATCTATAGACGATTTTTTTTTACATTTTTACTATTTACTAATGGAAATGTATATTGGTGCGGGACTTTGTACCTTTTCTTCTAACTGGAATGTGATGGATTGTAACTTCTATTTCGATTTATGGGTTTGTATATTTTAGGTGATTTGATCTTTTGCAATTAAATTCTATATTCGCTTTTCAGCGAAGTCAAATTTTGCCAATTATTAGTTTATGTATCAGTCATACCATGTTATATTCTAAAATGTAAAACCATGATCAAAGTAGCCTATTATACGATACATTGAAATTTTTCAACTGTACATTTGATAAATCCTAGAAAAAGAACAAGATAACTATACAATTGTGAATACCTTGATGTCCTCGAGGAGTTCTGGAAGATGGATTATTGTTACATTGCATAACATCATCTCCTTCCGCTTTGCCTCTGTGGAACTGTAGATCTTCTCTGCGGATAGTAGAAATTTCGAACGGATCAGCTATCTCTTCTCCAGCATCATACAATCTTTTGCTTGTGCCAGCGCTTTTAGCAGGACCATTATCCATAACTGCAAGACAATATCTTCACATAATTGGTTACCAAATATACATTGATCTACGTATATAGTTCGACAAAAATATATATAATCATACTACAATTCATTTTTTAATAAAGAAATTATTCAAAACATACAAATATGATATTGTCATGGAAAAAATTGTGGACAATAGTTTGGTAAGGCGGATTATAACAATATCCTTTCCGAAATACTTTCAATTAAAAAAATATTAAATATGCTTTCTACCATTTTTACTTAAGCATGTGCACCATTAACCTTATATTCTAACATAGGCAAGATTATACTTTAATCATCTGATGAAACAAAGCACACACTGTTTAAACGAATGTAATTTATATGCAAATTGAAAATTTCTCGTTTGGGGAAGACGAGCAACATTTTTTTCTATAAACTCGAATTTCATGGAAAAATAAGTGGGTGAGTTTTATTTCTTGTATTTTAGGTACATTCCTTCCTGATTTATGCTAATATATGCAAATCCACGATATTGGATCTATTTTAGCGCTTGTTTACTTACAGCACCAAAACAACTTCGAAAAGATGAATTTGTAGGTTAATCTCCTTTAGCTACGTTGACCTAAGATGCCAAGAATTATTGCGTACTTATATGTAAATAAATATACATCTCTGAATTCTAAGCGCAAAATAGAGACCGAGTAAAAGCGATTTTTATTTTATATATTTTCACGATAATATATATATATATATACATTATTTTAAAATTTCGGTTGGTTTATATATATATAAAGTTTATATATTCCCGCGGGTATAATGTAATGTATGTATATTATGTGTAGTTGGTTTCTCAGTGACATCATGCTCTTTGTGTGTCCTGATAAGGATCGTTGATTCGACGTTTCGATGACGTCAGTTATCTTCTTCTAGAGCTTCTCGTTACGATAGGCAATCGAGTATCGCAAGAGAAAGATAGGATTACATTCTTGCACCGAGGATATTACGAAGACAAGGGGCACTTTTTAATCATCCTGGATTTGAGTAATGTTAGTTAAAATTTTGGATCAATTATAAGTAAAAGCTTAATTCGTTAGTATACTTAAATTTACTCTAAAACGAGGTTCAGCACTAAATCATTTCTGAACATTATGGTTTGCCCAGGTTTCTGCTGCGTGATTGCGCAGTTAAACTTTGTAAATCGCTTACTATTCCCTTCAATTTGCCGCTTCGTAGATCGATGTCTTCACATATCGGAAGATTAGTAAGATGACGCCAGTACTTAAGAAGGACGATCGTAGTGGTATGCGTAACTGCAGACCACTTACCATTCTATGAAACTGCGCTAAGGCTAATTTGATTGAATTAACTCAGTCCATAAGTGAAGCTTCAGATGCCCGCCAACAAGTGGATGTCATCTGCACTGATTATTGTAATGCATTTAATAGAATAAAAATGGATCCTGTTCCAAAAGCCTCCAAAGAGCCGTAATAAGATACCTCAACAAAAAAGGGCATGGTGCCAACTCAAATTCGTAAAGACATTATGGCAACTATTGGTGTGTCTGCAGTTTCTTTATGATATAGTCAAACGCTGATGTCGAGATTTTAAATGCGGAAAAGCAACATGTGAAAACCAGCCCATAACGGTAACAACAGCAAAACCAACGAGTGCGCATCGGGGACATTGTGGAGGATACTGGCTTCTCGTATTATTTGGTGTATAACATACTGACTAAAGAATTAGATATGAAAAAGATGAGTGCAAGATGGACGCCTCCAATGTTAACCATTGATTAAAAAGGAAATCGGGTGTTGAAATGTAAGCGTCTTTTGAAAAAGTACTAAGCAAACAAAGAGAACTTCCTTTGTCGGTGTGTGGCCATAGATGAGTGATGGTTGCACCACTGTGATCGCGAGATCAAGGTGCAAAGCAGAGAGTGACTATTTGCAAAACGGACGAAGCATTACAGAGGCCTACTATTCACATTTGATTCCTAAATTGCGAGGCGCTATTAAAGAAAAACGACGAGCAAAGTTAAAGCACCATGTGCTGTTACATCAAGGTACTGCTCCTAGCCATACACTTGGTATTGCTATGGCTGCTATACACCAAGAAGGTTTTGAATTAGTGGAGCATCCGCCATATTCGATTACAATCTAGAGTGATTACAGGCTGTTTCCCAAATTAAAAGAAATCTTACGTAGGGCAAAATTTTCCAGTAATTATAAAGTGATGCAAGCTGTAGAGAGGTGGTTTGCAGAGATCGGACAAAAATGTTTCCAAGAGGCTAATGAGATGTTGGAACACCGGTGGATGCATTAGTGCAGACGGAGAGTATGTCGAAAAATAAAAAAATATAATGCCATCCTAGTTTTACTGTAAGGGGTCAGGGGTACAACATAGAGAACCACCCTCGTAGATGAATGACTTTTTACAGCTCCTTGATTGAAAACCTTTCGCATATGCTGAAAATGTTCTGTAATATCATCTACAACTGACCGCTTCATTTTGCAAAAAATATCTTGCTATGTGCAGTCTCAAATATAGACAAATGTGTAGCACTTTCTTTCTTCAAACGCTTTGATCTGGTTACTTTTCAATACTTAGTTCCTGGAAACGCCATTCCGAGAGTAATGCAACTTAAAAATGCGCTTTCTGATTCTGACTTGTCTTTTAATTCGCACAATTTTTCCGCATGTAGGTCTTTAAGTTTCCTAATACGATCATGCAAAGCCTTTTATAATTTGGATGTGTTGCCAGTACCCTTTTATGCCCTCATTCGATCTAAATTGGAATTTGCGTTTTCGGTTTGGTATCCACATTATATCCACCAACAGCTGCTTCTTGAGCGTATTCGAATACGGCTTTTAAAGTGTTTACCCTAGGAATTGGAAGGAGCTTATCCATCACATGGCAGTGATTACAATAATTATTTAATTGAAACATAGAAAGGTGGAAGCTAACAGTAAATGTTTAATGAATCTAATTAGTAATTGTATTTATTCACTCACAGTACTCGATCAGATGAACTGTATTATGGCCAAATATAACGATAGATCTTCCGACACGTTCTATATTCTTAGAGCACGTTCTAATGTAGCGTAGTCTAATGAGTTTTAGAGAAATAAGAATTTTATTACCTATATATTAAGTAAATGAAAGGGTTGTTACTGCTGATGCAAATTTAAATAGTTAACACATTTCCAACACGTTACTTTGAAATCCGAACGTGTATTTCAAAATCTAATACTCCGTTCGCCATTAGGTATGCACCGTAGATATCCACATATCTAAGCTTTAAAATAACCATTTGAATAAATCATATTATACTTCGGGACGAATCCTTTTAAGCAGAGCTACTACAATACTATGTGGTTTATTTTGTTTGTCCGTCACGCCTGTATAGTAAGAATTTGCATCGCATACAGAAAACAACGAGGCTTGGGTCAAGCTTGCGTTCTGATCGCGGAGCCGGCCGCCTAGTGGTATGGTGCACGTCATACTTGACCGCGACAATGATTCGACTGCAACGACGAAAAGGTGGATTCGACCTTATCCTCTACTAGCAGTTTCCTTTTAAATCAAAACAAAATGACAAACGTTAGCGAAAATATTAAGGATAACGTGTAGGAACAATGCAAAATTAATTCTATAAGTTATGAAGAAAATACCTCTTGATTTATTTAACTCCACCGAAAAAGAAGAATCACATTAATTGTGATGTTTATATCACATGCCTGCATAGTTAAAAGCGTCAACGTTTAAAATACCACTTTCTATAAATACTGCAATCAACAAAGAAGTGTATAAGTTCTAATGTTATAGAAAATACTAGTCATTATATTTCACAATTTTAACAATCAATTCGCATAACGCTTTAATTACTTTGTGAGCTAATTCTTACCTATTATCTGTAATATCCAAAACAATTGGCGGATATCCCATAAAATTGGTAGTATACAGCAGTTTGCAGTAGATTGTATACTTTATAATATACAACCTACAAAGATTTATGTTTGAAAACAATCGCCGTTGCAGGGTATAAAAATGCTTCAATACGATCCTCGGTCAGTATGTAAAAGTCTACCGCTGTGGTTAGATATTAATTTTGTCCAAAATAGAAACATTCCACAATCCATCGGAGATAGAGACTCGGAGCGCCGTAAGTTAATTAGAAAGTGGAAAAAGACAACAAAGTTTTAATAATAATAATACATGCCTTCGCATCCCCCAAAAGCTTTTGCCAATTACAGGGAGCATCGGCCGGCCATGAGTTATTATTACGCCTGCGCTTGTGGAGCGTCTTAAGATGATAGTCGTTCTCAGTATTTGCCATGGAGTGAGGAAACCCACAGAAAAGTCTCAACTCTGAGAAACAACCCTGGGGTTTGAACCCGGGACCTCCGGAATGATAGCCAAGCGCGCTCAGTACTGAGCCACTAGCCCCTTTTGCTGAAGACCTTGGGCTTAGCGGATGCATTTTGTTTTTCCAGGTTTTGGAATCGCATTTTAGAAACTGGAAATATCGGATGAACACAACATGAATGTTGCTTCAACGACAACACAAGATACGAGTCTCAACTGGCGCGAAGAACATGAACGCAAACAATCAGATATCGTTCGCGTAGTTCTGGCTTATATATTCGAGAACCGTTGGTTTGTAGTACTCAATACTGCATAAAAGAGGATGGAGTATGAGCACATTAACTGGTGCCATAATGAATCGGAGCGAATGTCATTCAATGACGAAAACAGATTTGCGTTACAGCCAGATAACAAATGAATTCTGCCGTGAACATGGCATGCACAATAACGATTAGTTTGTCATGCGAAGGCCTCACTGACCAAAGATTTCTGGGTAAGATTCTGCGACAGATTATTCTTCGGCGTATAGCAGCTACATTTAACAAATATAGTAAGCAATTAGTTTTATAAAGTTGGTATAAGAGAAATGGAATGAGCAGCCAATCTTCCAGATGGCAATCTAATGGAATACCCTGGGGATGCTTTGGAAAGCCAGCCATCAGGTGGAGATGGGATACGATTCCGTAAGAATTTTTGAAAACGTTAACCAAGAGCATGCTATTAAGATGCCAAGCATTTTTGGGAGTTTGGTGGAATCATATGCCTTATTAATCTCTACCTTTTCTGTAAGAGTTATTGTAAAGGTTCTGTAAAATTGAATATTTCTACATTAAGAACGTATTCATTATTTTGAACAGTGTAGTAATAGCTTTGCAACATAGATTTACATGTGCGAGACGTAGCTGCGGTTTAAAGGAAATAATCAACGACAGCAGCACCGTACATTTTTTCGAAGTACTTAAATTCATTTAGTTCGGGAGGCTTCAAAATTTTATTGCCAGTTTTTATTTCAGATTCTTATTCATACTATATATTTTTGACGATAATTATATGTACATTTTCTACTTGTGCGTGTATTCTAGAAACTAGAACAGATTTTTTCGAAAAATTGAGTCGTAAGTCACTGAATACAATGCGGGTGTTTCTATCATTAGTTATTCCCGTTTCCGAATTCTTTTGTCGTTAATTTTGTTATTATTCTATCGAGAGTAGCAAATATATGTGGGATGTCAGGCAAATGAAAGCCTGGATTGCCATTAACATTTAAATTTTATAATTCACCATTATGTCAAGTAAATTATTCCTCCGAAATTGCATTAGTGGGACATGTTTATTTAAACATACTGTTTTAAATTGTAAATGAAAGCAGGATGTTACCTTTGATTTCAGATGAAATCTCGTTTAAAGTATTTAATATTAGCAGCAATTCAATGATATCGCGAAGCAGGAAAAAAATTTGATCACCCGCCGTCGAGGAAGCCCAAAATAGCAATCACTGCCGAAAATCAATATATTGTATTCATTTAGTAAATGAAATCGGAGACTTATTACATTCGAAATCCGTGAGGATATTAATAGGAATCGTAAAAGTATTGTATGAGTATCCATAGCTAAGGGATAAGCGCACACCGCTACCAGAAAACCAATACTCCATAGAGAAAATGGTTTTCGCTAGTCAAGAGGACACTTTACTTTCCATTATGAAAGCGTTTCAAAATACACGTCGAAGTTTTGCAAAAACCTTTTATAACAGAAGGAAGAAGAAGAAGTCATCAAAACTGTGGTCGACCACCGTAAACATCAGAACTTAATCCTATAGAGAAATTAGTAAGGAAAGTACGTCGACGGAGTCCAAGTGCAGCAAAATTTGTGGGAGTTCCTTTATTAAATAAATTACATTTAACGAAACAACTACTTTGCCAAACTCTAAATAAAATACAAAGCTTAATTTCTTGGCAACCATTTAGCTATATATTTTTTATAATTTCCTACATTTTGGTAGTACTGGCATTTTTAATAAATATACATATTTTCTCTCATCAAATGGGTTCCCTCCTTAAACAATACCTATAGATATTTCACATTGTTTTAAAGTTATGAACTGTAATATAGATACTATAAACATCAAAAAACCATGGAAACTTTACGAGTTGTAGATATTTTTATTACAATAATATTTCAATGAATATTTTATTCTAGTGTTTACAGCATTGGTAGTGCATGTTTGTAGGCCAACAAATGTTGCTCAAGAGAAATCAAATAAGAATACCAAGCTCGTTTCACAGAAGTCGCATAAAAACAAATAAGTTAATAGCAGCAATTTTGTTTTAATTATTATTCTAGTTTTATACCAGTAATAACGTTGATGCTTTGTAAGGCTTGCTCAAAACTAAAAACGATTTTTCTGGAAACCTACAAACTACGGCTAACCAAACATGAAAATTCATTTCATTCCTTTATTCGACATATTAAGGTAGGTACATTACACTTCATGTTATTAGCCCGACTGAGATTAACACGCTATTTATTTTGTCTACGTGCAAGTCCTCACATAATCATCTTTAACCCGAAAACCTGATCTTATGCTTTTGTAGTTTGTTAGATACATTTATATGCAGTCCAATTGATGCTACTGGTTTGGTATAGGATGTTGCCGTTTAGAATATTTGCATGTTGTAGAACACGTACTCGGAGTTTCTAAGAAGGTTCACATAATCTTAGATATAGTTTAAAATCTTAAAGATCTAATGAAAAACGGTAATAACAACAAATTTTTATTTTTCTTTTAACGAAAAAAAAAAAAAAACCATAGACATTACAGTAGAACCTCGATTATCCAGAACGTTGATGAGGACAATATTATAGGTTAATTGAAAATCACGGAAATTTGAAAATACTCTAAGAAAGAAACATACGAGGACAGATCCTCATGGTTGTTTGATTAGTCCTCTTGACGTGATATTGTTGACGATGGATTCTCATAATAACTAGAGTTGTTGTTTGTTGTAGATCATATCTACATAATATCAAGTTTGCATCTCAAAGTGTAAGTCTTGAATTGTGTGTCGTAGGTACCAAGCAAACAAATAGAACTCTCTTAGTATATGACCACGGATGAGTCACGGGTGCACCAATATAATCCCGAGACCAAAGTGCAAAATAGGAAGTAGAAACATCAAATTTAAAGCCATGGTGTCTGCTGGAGAGGTTGCTATCTGTGCTCTGGGATGCTCAAAGAATCATATTGATTGACTATTTGCAAAGCATTGCAGAGGTCTACCACGCAAAATTGATTTTTAAATTGCGAGACGCTACTAAAGAGAAACGACGAGGAAAGTTAGGGTGCGGGATGCTATTCCATCAATATAATGCTCCCAGCCATACATCTGGTATTCCTATGGCTGCTATACACCAAGCAGGCTTTGAATTAGTGGAGCACCCGCCATATTCGCCGGATCTGGCCCCTACTGATTACAGGCTCTTCCCCATATTAAAACAAATCTTACGTGTGGTAAAATTTTCCAGTAATTATTAAGTGATACTGCGAGCTGAAACTATGCCGAAAAATTAAAAAAATACGATGCCACTGTAGTTTTATCGTAAGGAGGTCAGGGGAACAACATAGAGCTCCACCCTCGTACATATATGTAGGTTGAATGTTTTGATGGGTGGGTGTAAAATATATTCAACTGAATTGAATTATAAAGGGCTTTCCTTGATTGTTATAATAATAAGTTATCTGCGATGACCTACAAACAAGCTCTTGTGATAACTTGGCATTAAAAATAATATTGTCCGCTGGGATATTACGATATATCTACACACATTACAACATCTAGATATTAAGAGCGGTTTATTCCTACAAGATCCCGTGGTCTAGTGGTAGAAGACCGGAAAGCGAGAGGCTGCAGGTTCAAATCTTACCGAGACCGAAAAATGTTGGTATTTGCAAGCAAATACCAAAATTTCAAAATTCGTCCACGAAAACCTTAAAGAAAATATATATATGTATATGCATGTCTTTACACTTCTGTCATGACTCGCTCCAAAAAAGAATCAAAAAGATACCTCAGGTTTTTCTGAGAACCAGCTACGCGGATGAACACAAAAATAACGTCTGTACATATAAAATTCAATAAAAAATCTCTCTTATCTATGTTTGCTTCTTAGTATTGTGCCCTTAAGACACACGTACGTACGATCGAAATTATTAACATCATTTTGTCGATACAGACAATTTAACAACACATTTGGTGCTGTCCATGCATTTTCAGCAGATCTTTTGTGCGACTTTGCGCAAAGATTGTGTTAAGGACTATACATTTGGAAACTATAAGTACGGTGAGAGTGTACAAAGTTACTCATTTGAGATGAAGGAGCTATATACAAATGCATTTTTTGATCAGTAAAACCATCACAGACATTTTATTATGTTTTTACTCTTCATGAATTCAACCACAAAATAGCTCTTGCACTCTAATATTACTCGACCATTAATTAATTTTACCCTAATTAAACGTTGATAATTAGTAAGCGAAACTGGTAAACTCAAATTAATTAGTTATGCCAAGTATACGTGATTTTAGAAACTGGGCGAAATTAGAAATGATATACCACCAATTAGAGCAATATATTAATTAATTGTTTAAGGAATAAATTTACTCTTTTTTATTTACTTACATGAAGTTTTCACGATGAAAAACATAATACGTCTTGGGATTCAAAATCTTACAAAAGTAACTTTTCCAAAATGAAAATACGGCATTAATGAAATTACCATTCCCACAGCAATGCTTACACGAAACATTGATTTCTAGAAGAAGCCATAGATATTCCGTAGCCGAAGTGTCTGATATGATGTAGTAAATGTATTTAATTCAGTGTTAATGTTACGAGCTTTATCTTTACGTTTGACTGTGAAAACTTAAGCGACTTGAAAACTAAATTTAAGATCCATATTGATTTATGATATTTATAAATCATCAAGCAGCAACGCGAAGCGTTAGTGGCTTCAACTTCCTTTCAGTACGGCACGGCTGTTTGCTGTTAGTTCTCAGTAAAAAATTCTCAATGCATAGCAACAAATTACCAGTGTAGGAATGTATTGGCAGATAAAATGAGGACACATAGCGGAATCAGGCGATAATTTCGTTGATAGAGCTAGTGCGTTGAAAACAGTTACATGGCATGATACAAAAAGGAAAATAAATGTGACGATGTTAATTACTGTTGTTCGAATTTGTGCCGTCGAATGATACGTGTATAAAATTACAGCTTTTTCTTTTATGCGAGAGAAAGGAAACTGCGTTCTACATACTGTCACTCTGTGGTTTTCGTCTTTCTTCCAGTGGCGTGGATTGGTTGTTGAATGCAAAAGAAGGGAAAAAAACCTCTACGCGAACAGAAGCTTGTATAAATAATAGTTGACGAATAACGGTACGATTTGATTGCGAATATTTCTTTTGAAGTAAATACTGTTTATTCAACGACATCTGGAAAAATCTCAAGCGCTATTGAGGTGCCAACTAAACGGTTTTTACTAATTTACACGCACTAAAACGCAATTATTTCGGTTTAGACAATTAGATGCCTATATTTTATTACGCGCATTATTTATGTTAATTGTTTCGTAACATTTCCGAATCATTAAGCTCAAGAATAACGGCGTCAAGCATTGTAATGGTATCTTCATATGTCAAACATGTTTCAATATAACTTTGAACGTAAGCTCTAAAATGTCACTTATTGTATCGAAAAGTATCTTGTTAATACATATCACCGCATTGCATTAAATAATATTTATTTGATTAGATAGAGTTAACCTGTGCTGACATTACGCTAAAGTTTAAAACTGTAACAGGGCAGGAGTACCATCGTACCAATTAAGGTCTCAGATTAAGACTATGTAAGTTGATTAGGGAAAACGTTGATCCCTCATTTTGCATTCAAACTTTTGCAAAGTTTTCTTTGTTTTGTTACAGATTGTTAGCTGCGAAAATTAGGTATCATTCAAATTAGTTAACAACCGTAAAGACAACCACAGCAACTATCAGATTAGAATATGTTTATCAAGGCTATGATAGAGAAAGTGGAAATAGGGGAATTTTTAGTCATAGAAGTACCTATGTGGATTTCAAAAAGCACTAATTGTGTGGTATATGTAAATGTAATAATTTAGGAATTCGGAATTAATATAAAATGGGATCGGTTTTTTAGTAAACACAATTTTGCGAAAGTTTAAATACAGCATTAGCGACGACTAGTTGTTCCCAACATATTAATACACAAATTTCTATAAATTATTAAAGATACTTTCTTTTCAATGTTTCTCTTTAATATTCGAAATAATATTAGGAGGTGGCCATGAACACAATGCTTATCGTATCCTTTCTATTTGTTGAATATAGTCAAACTGTTAAAATATAAATTGTCACTAACTCAGCGGTGTTATTGGGTTTTTTTTTTTCAAAATTGCTGACTCCTTGTTTGGAACACAAACTTATACGCGTGAATACACATTAAAATTTTTTTCTGTCAATCAGAGGTCACCATAGTGCCATAATGCATATAGCAGTTATTGTATGAAAATAATAATTGTCCACATTTAGTTAATTTAATCGGCAATTAGTTGTAAAGAACCATAAATTTTATTTTTTTTAATAATGCAGTGTGCTTTCTGTGATAATCAAGTTTCCAATATTTAGAAATTTTATTATTCCTGCTTCTAAAATACGCACAGCTTATAATTAGTGAAATGTATGAACATATGTATACCTTTCTAATTGAAATAAATATTGGAAAATGGTTTGTTACTATTCAAAATAGAGAAGTGTTACTGTGAAACCGAATTTCTTCATGAATACAATACTATGGCTTTCCTTTTATGCTTTTATTAAATACAAAAATTCCAACTGGTTTTTATAATAGTTTATCATTAACGAATAACAACTAGTTACCCAGCGAAACCTTGAATTTTTGGGTGAAAGTAATATTGCAGATAAAGTAGAGGAGTACGCTAGTGACCTCATAGTCATATATCGTGGTGCTTCGCCTATTACCATTTCTGTAAAATCGTAAAAGAGGAGATTCACTGAAGTTGCTATTGTATATGTTTCAGGTTATGTTTGTAACGTTTGCGAAGTGGGAGCTGAATTAAGGGATAAGAACCAACACTAAACAGAGTAACAGAAGGGTTGCCAATCGATAACAGCTGTAACAAGCTCTAATTTTACGAAAAACAGCCTATAGCGTTACTAAGACATGACTGATAACTAACAGAGTATTTCTTTCGTTTGGGTTTTCAACTTATCAATTGATATTTAGTGCAGTCGAACGTACATAAATAGAACGGGCAGTTGCCAGCAAAGAAGGTTCGAGATACAAAGACTTCAAGTTGAAATCCAACATTTAATTATAATATTATAAAATTTAAAGGCTCGTTAAAAGCGATTGTTATCCTTGGTGTTAAAATTGCTCTTCATTTACTAATGCAATTCCGCCGTAGCTATTTTACGGGCAATGTTACATCTGCGTTTAGATTTATCTAACCACAGGGTGCTTTCTTTAAAGTTTCTATCGCCCAATTGTATAGTAAGTTCTAAAACTTGTTTAACCATGGGCCCAAATATTGACAAATTTGCATCTCCCGTGACTCTCAACAATTGTGGTAATACTTGATACAGAATACTTCCGGGCGATTCAATGTAAAAAAATCCACCGTAAAATTAACTGTTCGTCGTTCCAGGACGTCCTCGAGCAACATCCAGGAGCGATGATAAATACATAAAATTGCTTACTAAGACAAATCGACGATTAACAGCTCCTGAAATTACCGTGGAAATTAATCGGGTTACAAACAGGAAGATATCCGTTAGCACAGTGAAACGTCGTTTAAAAGAAGTAAATCTCCACGGCAGTATTGTTACACGAAAGCCGTAGTGGACTAACACAAAAACTGCATAATAGAATAATGAGGAAACGTACTGTGGACTGATGAGTACAAATATGAAGTGGTCAAAACCAAGAACATTTGTCAGGCGGTCAAAAGATGAGAAAATGCTTCCTGAGTGGATTATACCAACAATAAAGAAAGGTGGTGATTCCGTTCTTGCATGGAGTTGTTCTTCATTAAGTGGAACAGGGGACCTTAAGAAAATTGATGGAATAATGAGAAAGAAGAATTATCGCGAGATATTAGAAGAAAATGCTCTACCATCCGCATTGCATTTAATAAGGCACCATTTTGAGTTGATGCACTATAATGACCCGAAGCAGATATCGTTATTATGCAAAAACTACCACGCTGATGCAGAGAATGAAGAAATATTAAAAATAATGACCTCCCCAGAGTTCAGATCTTAATCCGATAGAGTTCTGTGGGACGAACTGAGCAGACAAATTAGAAAAGAATGTCCAATGTCCAAAATCTAATCTCTAGACAGTATTGTGGACGGAGTGGAACAATATTCCTCAAGATACACTCAGGAAATTGGTAGAAAGAATGCTACGAATGGTGCGTGCAGTTATTAAAGTAAGAGGTAGATTTTTCGATGAATAGAAAGTATAACTTATTTTATGTTTTTTAGTGTTTATTATTACTTTCTCTTTTGTGTACACATATCCAATAAATCGTATATGAATAAATATTTTTTTGTAATTGTTTTGTTTAAAGTTTTGAAGGAAGCGTCAAATTTTGCATGAAATGGGAAGTGTCCATACTATTATGGGCGGTAGTGTACATAAAACGTAGAACCTCCGTCAATCACGATTTCATCAGCATCTAACCTTTTTTATGGAACCGAACCCTTACGATTGGAGATGGATTTATTACTAAGTAAAATGTAAGAGAATTTTTTAACTCTGTCAAATTTAAATCTTTCTTCCTATGGTAAGCGAGATTCCCATAGCATCGTGTGAATTTGAAACAGTTCGTACGTTGGGAGATTAATTGTGTGCTTTAACACGCTTGAATTTATGCGGTATCCTAAAATTTTCTTAATGTTCACATATCCAACTTAACACTTTCACAATTTTTCACGGTTTTTACAGTCAAATAAGAATGCAATTTACGTTGCGGTAACTAATTGTTGAAAGCTTTATGTATTATAAAGATATGTAATAAGTAAATATACAATAGCCAAATGTATAAGAATGCAAAAACATGCCTAGTTACACTTCATTCAATTGCAAAATCATTATTGTGGTTATTACATTAGATTGCAGTATTAAAGCTATGTGAATTGCAAGTGTGTTCCACGCAGAGATATTTTACTTTTAAAATTTCCGGATATCTTTTTCATACGAATTTTAGATTCTCTTTCTTTACACAACGTACGCAGTTTTCATACATCATTTTAATTTCTTCGAAGTATAAAGTTCATATATTTCATGTATTTTATAATCTCATCTAAAACTTATTCGGAACTACCTTAAAATGAACTACATATATCCATTTGAAACGTTAATAAAGAAATTTATTACCAATAGAGTAGCCAACTCCGACAGCAAGATGCGCGTGACCGGTCAATGTAGCAACTGTAAAGAGATGCGGGTTGATGGCATCCAAGGCGAGTTCTTTCATCTGAAACGATATTCCTCTTTAGATTATAGGCAACACAAAATACAATTGCAACAATTACATTAACTACCGAAACAATGGGAACTCACAGGGTTTTTTCAACAAAATTTCAATTTTACCCTTTCTGCAGTGCATTGCACTAGCGCTGTAGGTCAACATAATTCAGTAGAGCTTTTTCTGCCTATACTCAAGCAACAAATTTATTCGTGTCGTAATACGAGGTTTGTGTAAACTAAATGAATATTACTGTCTTCAATGAATATCTTTACGGTATTCCAGAAAACATTTATTTCAGCGTTGTTTAATCAACTGTTACATTACTGTTTCGTAGAACTGTTAGCTTTAACTGTATTCATATTTAATAGTCTAAATGCATAAGACAATTTTGGTTTAATTCACGCATCTGCTTGAGAAGTGGAAAACTTGTTTGTATTTAGAAATATGAAAGATTGTTACAGGTTAATGTAACTTAATTGTACCGGCGCAAGGAAAATTAAGCTTCAACTAATGCGATATAGATATATCATTGGCTTGGGAATCAGATATTTATTAATGATTTTTAAGAAAATTTTAAGCGATTTAATTGAAAATAGTTATCCAAACAATTACCGAAATAATATTACGGAATATTGTAAATAAAAGAATTTTTAACTAATTTAGAGATTTATAAATACGTTTTCAAATTGTAGCAGTGACGCAAAAATACTATGATATTCATTTCATTAGAATGAAAGTAAGTTATAAAGCTACGCCGATGTGTTTGACTTAATAAATTACAATGAGGGATATAATGTATGTGCTACTTATTGATTCTATTACTTCAAATGTGTGGGCACTATTATTTACTTAACTTGCATTTGTAACATCAAAGGAAATGTACAGTAGCAGATAAACATGAGTGTAAAACGTATGATATTACATCTTGATACTTTGGTACAATTGACATCAAATCTTACGTTGAAAAAAATTAATACAACAAATTTCTCCTTAAAACAGTGTTATACCAATATATCATTTTCCTTACAAAAGTTTAGGCGGTCCACAGAATAAAATCCTCTAGGAATTGGTTACTTAAACATGTAGCCGTACTATTCTATTTAAGACAACTCATACAAATTACCAAAATCAGTTTCGCTTAGTTTCTTATATTTTTAAAATCATCGAGAGATTTGCACGGATGGTAGAAAATTAGAAAATAAAATCTTCCCACGCTCTATCTTCTGTACACATTAACAGTTTAGTTCCATATACATAACATTATGGTTTAGAAACAGGGGTCTCCAGACTTTTTAATAAAAGATGCGGCATTAAATTTTGACGAATACAAGACGATACAGCGGATTAGAAGTGGTAATTTTGTTTATTGTATTGTCCGTGTGATGTAAAGTTTCAGTAACCATGAATATCTGGCGTTCTTTTTCGAGCAAAACAATGAAGGGATAGCTATAACGTCTAGACGTTATGCAGAAATGCTACATAACACATTACAGCGTTTAAGGATGTAAAACAGTTGTGGTTTTAACACGATGGTGCTGCTAACCACACAACCCGAATCGCAATGGCTGTCTTGAGGAACATGTTGTCATTGTTTGGCCACCACGGCCCCCGGACTTAACAGTACTTGATTTCTTTTTGTGGGGGTATTTTAAATCTAAAATTTTCACCAACAGACCGTAAACATTACAAGAGTTAAAAAATAACCTTGCACAGAAAATTAGAGCCGTTGATATGCTACAAAGGATCATGGTCAGTATCCGTGAATGGATAACAGACTGCATCAAAAACGGTGGTGGTTATATAAACCATATAATTTTTAAAAAATAAAACGTTGCTTGTATGGCAATTAAATGTCGTTCTTTTAGCAAGTGAAATATATTTTGTGTTTTGTTTTATTCCTCTGATACTTAGTAGAAGGGCTTAGATAAAAATCTATTGCCGCAAACTGTAGTAACCACAATAATAATAACATGCGTTCAAATAAATTTCATCTCAAAGTAGTCTTTGAAACGATTATCATCTCTCAGCTTGTTACTGAAACTCTTAATACGAATCTTGTTTGGTATAAGCTATTTGAATGACATGACAAATGTCAAAATTATAAAACGAAAGTTTTCAACTGAATAGAATATGTTTATTTGCAACGACCAAGTAAAAATAAGATTCAGCCTTGAATGATGTGTGCTGTACAGTGAAAGGTATCTTACAACAATTTTAAATTACAATAGAATTATAACAAGTTCGTGTCAAATTGACAAATAATGTAACTAAAAATAGTACAAGTTACGACAAGTTTTTATTGGAATGAACTACTAAGGGTAAAATTTATTTGAACGCTTTATAGTAGTAGTAGTAGTAAAAGCAATAAGTAAGCGCATGCAAAAATTTGAGGACACTGGTATAGTTAGCAATAAAAATAATCGGCTACACCAAAGTTGGTAAAAAAACGAAGTCAGTATCGCAGCTTTAGTTCTACAAGAAGTTTAAGAAGTTCGTAAAAATTCTGCGTATAATGTTTCTAATGCTAAAAGTTACAAAACGATACGTAGGAAATGAGTTATTCGACAGGTGTCTATTCGTTATGGGGTTTCTTCAAAGAAATGGTTTTTTTAGTAAATCTACTACTCGTGAGGAACTGAAGCAAACGACGACACGTGTCAATGAGAACATTACCAGAAATGTTCTTTCTTATGTCGTTCATAATTTTAAAAAAGACGAGTACGTTTAATTAAATATCGTTTTTATATCTTTGTAGAATCTAAAAGTTTGGCAAGGTTACGACCATTTCAGAATGGGAACTTATTTTTGAATAACCCTACATTATAAAATTTACGTACAACAACGTTACCTAACCAAGCTTTTACTAAAGTGAGCGTAAAATGTCACGGAGTGAAGTGCAAAAATATTTAATTTTTATATTTCATCAAACTTTATTAAAAGCATTACAAACTAATGTTAAGTATTTGTTATTATTATTGGAGCAGGCCTAGGCGTCGGTACCTGGGATTTCAAAAAATCTGTTGCAACAAACATTAAGTATTTACCCTAAACAGAGGTTATTACGCATCAAACTAGTTCAATAGTAACTTACGTATGTAACCTTATCAACGTATCTTTCTTAGTAATACAACTCAAGATGTTAAAATAAAAAGAAAAAAAAATACTGCTACTACTAAGTCGGAAATGAAATATTTTTGAGAAACAAATATTATAAAAAAAGCTTTAGTTTATAATTGTTTAGTATCTGTAAAGGTCTCTGGGTGATTGTTATATTAAACCTGTATTTTGCCTACTCTGCATATTGTAATATTATATACAAAACGTTCACATTAGAGGCGGGTTGTGGTTACAACAAATAATTACGTATAACCGTAAATTCTATAAATGTGCATAAAGAAACTGACCTGCTGGACGGTGAGGACGGTAAACGTTACTAATTACCGTATTTAGAAGAAGATAGATTAATTGTAAATTGTCGCTCCACTGTTTATTTCCCAATGTAAACAGATAATCAATAACATGGGAAATTAGCAGCAATAATTTTATTTTATTTATAATTCCTAGTATTTAAGTTAATAATCTTGCTCATTGCATCCAGATTATTACTGTTAACAAAAAAAACACAAAATGTTCTTTTATTTGAATGTTTTACGTACTTCATTTAAAATCAAAATTTCAAGTGTTTATTTGTTTGTTTCCATTTTCCCACTTTTTTTTATATTTTTTGTAGCCTAAAGTACAAACATGCTACACGTAAAAAAGAAATGGTTAATTCTCTAGAACTGTCTTCGCTGATTTCCATTAACAATTAATATAGCCTTCATTAATTATCTGATTCACGAAATGCAATTTTTCTTTTAACTTAAATGGTAATAAAAACTAGACTTTTTCGATATTTCGATCTTAAAATCCACGTACGAACTCATTTACTTTACGTAAAACCCACACAAAACGATTTAAAATTGAGTAATCGTTTTACAGTAGCGCAAGCACTTACGTTATGCGGATATTTACATGTTGTTAACCTTGCATTTGATGATCCAGTAAAACTTATCTTGGAATGTGATAATATCGATTTGAAAACTGGTGCTAGTGTTAATGGCTTATTTTTCAATGGAACCAGGTTTTCCTTGTATAATTATTGCTCGCTCTAAGGCACAACTACTTCATAATCGGTAATTTGCTCTATTCTAAGCATATAATTGTATTGCTCGTCTTCTTGAACATAATAGATATCTGAGAGTTAAAAATGTCTTCATTGGTTATTAATGTATAATTACAATGTCACGTTAGTGATTTACTACTGTCCAAGCTAATTGTAGTATCCCCCAAAAAAAACAAGGATTTGTATAATTTTAATTAAAAAAATAAATAAATGTATTTTAGTATAGATCACAAAGATCAGTTTGCTTCATTTAATATTAAGATTGACATGCAGTAGACGCTCGATAATCTGAACACCGGATAACGAAAATTCGGGATAACATGAACAACTACTTTCATAATTTATTAAAAGAAATAAGAGAAACAGCTATAACATGAAAACTTAAAAAAGACAAAAAACAAACAAAAATTACACAATATTGTTAGAATTTATTTTCATCTTTTTCAAATTAAGAAAATGTGGAAAAAAATGAGTAAACAATTATTGATGCAAAAATACATATTATTTTAAGCATAAAGTCAGGCACTCTCTTCCATGTGAACAAATCGTATGTGAAAACATTCTCTGTTTTATTTTCTTCGCATTATTGAACGTCAATACACTTTTTCAAACGGTGCTTCAGTCTCTTCAAGCCGTCGGAAAAGTAGGATGTTTTGAGGTCTGTGAAACAGCCATCTGTAGCGGCGATAACCTCCTCATTCGAGCTAAATCTCTTTCCTCCCATTGATTTTTTCGGGTTTGGCAATACCAAAAGTCGCTGGGGGCTAGGTCCGGTGAATATGGAGGATGAGAGACTAATTCGTAGCGCAACTCATTCAATTTGGGCACGACGATGCGGGATGAATGAGCCTGTGCATTGTCGTGGTGGAAAAGCACTTTTTTCCGCTGAAAACGAGACCGTTTCTCCTTCAATACTGCATCGAATCGGATCAATAAACCGATGTAGTATTGCCCCGTGATCGTTCTTCCCTTCCCCAGAGAGTCAATGGAATCCCAAAAAAATGGTCGCTATGACCTTTCCGGCCGATGGAACGGTCTTTGCTTTCTTCGAAGCCGATTCGCCCGGAAGAGTCCTCAGCTTCGATTGTTCCTTGGTCTCCGGTACGTAGTGGTGGATCCAAGTCTCATCCACGGTTACGAAACGCATGAAGAAATCCCTTGAATTGCCTTGGATCCTGGCCAGACGCTCCACCGAAACGATTTGGTTTTTGCTCCGGTGTGTGCAAACGCGGTACTCATCGCGCCGAAACCTTTTTGATACGCAAAATTTCGTATAGGATATAGCCAACGCGTTCTTCTGAGATGCCTGTTGTCTCTGCTATCTCTTTCAGCTTCAATCGGCGATCGACTAACACGACATCATGAATCTTGTCGACCATTTCATCGCTGGTAGCGGTTTTTGGGCGTCCACTGCGTAGTTCGGCTACTTGTGCTTGTCCAGTCACGTTTGAACCCGCTCATCCAAAAGGTGATGGTCGAAAATGATGGACTACATCCGCTATGAATCTCTAACAAAATATTTTGAATTTCTGTGGCCGTTTTCCCAGCTATCCAGAAGTGTTTCACCAGCGCACGAAATTCGATTTTAACCATTTTTGCGAAACCGTCTGACGTGCTACACAAAACACAAGACGTCTGAAATTTTGACAGTTGCCATAATAAAGGCCGCCCTTGTCGACCAATGAATCCACTTCAACCTTCGTGGGCCATCTCTTGTCAATTCCGGAAACATTTCAGGTCGCCTTCGTATTTACAAATTAAAGAACACCAAGCTGTTATTACATGAAACGCTAAATATAATAGATTACCTCAAAGCTTCGTTAGGAAATCTGACAAATAGTATAGGAAGAGCCTTAGTAAAGATGTGCACACCCATAACACCAGAAAAAAGTCTCATTTACGAACAGTAAGATCTATATATCACATGTTCTCGCCCCAAAAAACATCCCGAGTCGAAGAAAAAGGGACATATAACATTTAGAAGCTAACACGCACTCGTGTGCGTATATACAATTATGCACATGCATATAGTTTTTGTAAATAAATAAATCGATTTATATGGCACGCCTATGGCATATGTTAGTGTTTGCGTCCTCCATAACTTAAGTTCAAATATTCGGTATTAATAATAACAAGAACAATAGCGAAAGTTGTAATCGTTTTACGGTCAAAAGAAGTTGTGTATTCTTAAAAAAAAATATGTAAGCTAAATCAATTGAAGAAATAATAAAAATAAATACTCAGGTTCATTTTAAAAACCTTCTATTTTCAGTGCTATGTATGTATATATCTTATTTTTATTATATATGATATATATATCCTATATACAATAAATTTAGAAGCTGCTAATAATGTGTCGACCGGTGCTTTAAAAAATAAATTCGTTAGACAACAAATAATTTGGAAATACATCCTCATAGACATCCGAGGTATGCAACTTTAATAACGTAACTAGCCACACCTAATGTACTAAAATTATTCACTTATTGTTTTGTCGATTGTTGAACGTAATTATAAACACATTTGTAATATATTGACTGTAATATAAATACAATATGTAGTTTAGCGTTAGCATCAATCAATTTGATTTCCTACAGATTCTTAAATCGTCGCTTACAAGGTTTTCAAGATAAGTGAAGGTAATGTGTGCAAATAATATAATGGATTCAATTTCTCACTCTATAAGTGGTACAATTGAAATAAAACGTGAAATACTATACAGGTAAACTTTTGAAATACGAAAAGTAGTCTAATTTCTGATAAATAGCATAATAATCTTTTATGAATGCTGTAAATGTTAAATTATTTTTAAAATCCTATTTGGTATTTCACGTCCTACAACTAACGCTTCTCTCTATGATAACTGCTTATACAGGAATGCAGATAATTTCCGATTCATGCTCTGCAAATAGGATTGTAATTTTACATGGTGCTTGTTACTTGGAAGTCCTTCAAAACATTTCTCTAATATTCCTTTACCAATTGTTACGGGAATTCTATCTATTCTAACAGTATTAAGAAGTGAGAAGTAGCGTATTTTCTCTCTGTTATATATTTTTCGCCATATGTATAAAAAAGTTTACGCGATAATAGTAAATTTATTAATGCCAAACAAAAAATTATTTAGCCCAAACACCAGTAATTTACCGTCGTTAGCAATAAAGAGCCAATAAAATATGCATTTATTTAGTTTTTAAAGATAAAGTGCGTGTAATGATATGCAAATTACTTCCACTGCAACATTTGGCGAAATAAATAAGGAATTGAAGTAAAATTACTATCATTCACAAATAGGAAGCTGTCACGTTATTAAAGAACACTTAAAAAACTCTTTCTGGGATTGGATCATGTCATGGTGAATAGCACGACGTACAGAAGGAAATGACAATAAAAATAACGAAAAGGAGAAGTAGATCCGAAAGAAGACAAATAGAAAGGGGAAAATAAGAAAAAATTGAAAAAATTCATTGTTTACCGATTCTGTTCGGGAAAGCCTACGTATTTATTTTAGTTACGTTGCTGCTGGATAAGGATACATAAAAATATAGACTGCCTCAATTAACAATATTTTAGATAGATTGAACAATAAGTTGTTATATAGAAGTTGTTATATAGATGCATATAGAAGAAGAACTAAACATAGACAATCTAAATTTTGTAGATATTGAAATCGAATTTAAAATGATTGTACTTATCTTTCATGAGTAATTCAAATATTGTAAGGAAACCTATCTAGTTAGCAAGCAAAAAATATATAATTTGATTTGTTCTTGATAATATTTGCAATCAGTAATTGTCAAATTGTATTGGTACAATTTATGAATCATTTATTTTTAGTAACTACAAAATACTTTCAGTTACCTACAGCAAATGGAAACGGAACCTTGTTTTTAAGGTAAAAACTTTTCCTCTCTCCATAGTGAATATTGAGAGGTTAGGTTTGGTCAAATTCTTCCATCGCTCGGGTGTGCGGGTAAGTTCGGACCTAACGCGCCGAAGATTTGCCCAACCCTACTTATCAGTCGATAAAACCGGATGTAAAAAATATCAAGAAAACTTGAACGAATTTTAAGATTGAAGTCATACACAGAAGTACAAGATGTAAATAATGTACGAGACAACCTAACACGAATAATATGGATTGTAGCAAAGACAGTAAACGGTATAAACAAAATGTAACAGAACGGTGTAAACATATGAGAGAATAACATTATTATGGAAGGAGGTTATTAGAAAAGTAGTCAAAGAAAAAAAGAAATCGTGAAAAATTCATTTAATAAACAAAAATGAAACGAATTCCCAACGGAAACTAAAACGAAATTATGGGAAGAACTTGAAAAATGAAAAGTGTATGGCGAAGGAAATTCGAAACTATCTCACAAAACAATAAAAACCTTCGAAAGTAAAACTGAAAAGAAAGAAATATAGTAGTAGTGAAATTAACAGATGGGAGGAACACTGCGGAATTATTACGAATAGTAATTTGAAGAGGGGATAATGGAGAACGTAATTCAGCGGAAGGAAGAGAGGTGAAGAAACTATTTTGAAGGACTTAGATGTTACCACGTTAAAAATAAAAATGGGAAAGCAAATACAATAGATGAAGTAAGCCCAGAACTAATAAAATATGTATATTGAAGTAGAGGAAAAGGGTGGGATATTTAAACTATTAAATAAATGCTGCAGACAAAAAACCACTTAATGAATGGAAAATGGGAATTATCTCACCGATATATAAAAGAGGAGACTCGCACACCTATGGAAGTAATAGAAAAATAAGTTTACTAACAACGTTGAAACTGCATTTGACTCAATAAATATAAAACTTAGACAATTCTGTATGGTAAAAAGGTAAACGGAAATCTCATCATAGCAATTGAAAGTATATGTACAAAAGAACAGAAGATCAAGTAATAACCGACTTTCTAAAAAATGTGTAACAACAGAGCGGACCTGACCAGGCAATGCACGCTATTATTATATTAAGCGTACCAGGGGAACATGGAAAACGTTATAGTGGGGAATAATTCTTTACAAGCTGTTTACTTGGAAACGTGTGTATTTGCAAATTCGGAAGAAAGCTTAAAAATCCAATCTGAGTGAAAGTTTTGGAGGAACAAAATCTATTTCTATGTATTGAAAAAACAAAACAATGGGAACTGGCAATGAAGAGCGAGAAATTAAACTGCAAGTGAAGGAGGATGAATAAGTTACTATAGATACCTGAGAAGTATTGATGGCAAATCAAAAATCAAAGAAGAACTAAACAGAAGAATAGAATCCACAAGTATCAATTTATTTCGCACTATGATCAAAGCTTTTAAGGCTACAGGAAATAATGGAAAAGACCACGCTATCGGTTTCTAAAGCAATATATCTACCGATACCGTTACATGGCGGAAAAGATTGTACAGTAACCAGGGAACAAGACGCCAAGTCACAAAAATGGAATTCTTGACAAAGATTACATGAATCAGATGCACAGATAAGATAAATACTATAGAAATGAGGAGCAAGTCAACGAAAATGGTACTAAATATACAAAATACGAGATTAAGTTTTTTCGGGGAAGACTGGTTGAGAACAGACAAGTTAAAAAGATGTGGAAGGCAAGATCGGTCGGAAGCAATACGAGAGAAAGGCAAAGAAGAATGAGGAAGAGCGAAAATATTACGGGAAGGAGGACAAGATTAAAGTATTAGTAAATAACAGAAGTGAATGGAAAGAACTAACCTTCATGCACTAGCTAGAAGATTAGGAATATGATGATGGTGGTAAATTTCGGTTAGATTTTCGTTTTATTAATTTAAAATTTCGATAAATAACTACTTTTCCACACTGTCTACGTCTAAAATTTTTGTCAAAATAAACAACCAAAGCCGACTCTCTTTTCTGCCTGGTTGCTAGACAACTTAGCATGCACGCTGTAGTATTTGACAATGGCTGCCTTCGTATTGTTATCATTACAACAAATGTTTTTCCTGTATCATTTCTAGCCTGGAGATGTTGATTTTGAATTTTTTAAATTGCAGTATGTGTCTGCGTGCATATCAAACATTTTTACAATAAGTTATATGCTAGTTATAAGTTTCTTTGTAGCATAAAGTTTGTATAAGAGAAGTCTTCTTTCTTGTTAATTTAATGACTTCTTTAAATTATATTTTAAATTATTGTACAAGTAAAATTAATTGAATAAGTGTATAATAATATTAAGCCACGGAAATCTATACATCAAATAAATTATTGAAGACATTTGTAAAAATTCAACAAAACTAGTCAAACGATACCACTTCTCCAACGGGAAAACTATTATCAAAAATTGAACGAAATCAATGTATAAATAAAAATAAATTGCTGAAAAGAGACTGTACGTTTGTTCGGTCCTCTGTCGTATCGGGACTGTTTTCTTTTCCGTCATTCCGGACTAGTTTCACGAACCACTTTCTATATCTTAACAGGTAAATAGGGTTGGCTCCCTTGTACAAAGGTAGTGCTGCATGCATACATATAGAGGCATTAGCACATGCCTTTAACAAAGCTTCTGCGGAAGCATATAAGAAATTAAACATAGCTTGGCAACGTACATGCTGAGGCGGTACCTTATATTGCTAAACCAAAGAAAAACATACATATACACATGCTAATGTACATTACATGTATAAGAGAGCTCGAGTAACTGCAATTATTGCAAATATATATATATCTTACGTACATCGCAACTGTACATAGGCTAGAGTAGAGCCGTGTACACATTTTATTTTTTTTAATATATTTGTTGCGCATGCGCGTTGAGTTTCACTGTACAACCTTGAACCTAGTAAATAAGCGAACATACTCTGCAAGTAATAATTGATCAAATAATTGAGGAATTTACGAGCAGGCTACAGTGGCACTGTTCTTCAAACCAGGAGAACGTAACATGTATAGATGTTCTATGTAAAATAGATAAGTTGGCATTAGCTTCTGATATATCAAAATATTTTAGCTGTGTTGATTCCACCGTTATTAATGACCAGGTATATTTACAAATTTCTTCAATTTAAACCTTTCCAGATATGAACAGTTGCAATTCTTGTTGGGAGTGCTTATACTATTCATTTAAAGTTAGTATAAGTATCGGTGTGAATACTAAACTAAGTAGTAGATATATAGCTATGTTCTACGCTAGTTCTTTCTAATTTGATGATTTTTCTAAGGCATACTACGTATTACAGAGTATAAATGTAAATCATTGATAATTTACCTTACAAAGTACGTCGGCCATAACCATTCGACCTTCAGCGTCCGTATTTCCAATTCTAACCAAAGCCCCCGATCTTGCTTTAATTAATTCGTCTGCTACATAGCAGTTCGACCCAACGCTGTTGCGTACCATACTCATAGCTCCAATTACTCTTACATGTTCTGGTTTCAACAGCTCAACAACCTGCATAAAGCCAGCAACAGCAGCGGCACCACATTTGTCTCTTGACATTCCTGCCATAATACCTCCGGCTTTAATATCGGCACCTCCTGTATCGTAAGTAACTCCTTTACCGACAACAAATAATGTTTCTTTTACTTTAGACTTATCTAAAGGGTTATATTCTAAATACATTATCCTTCCACGATGTCTTTCGACAACGCTCGCAGCACGATTCACAGCTGCGAAAAGGGGATATTCCTTGTTAATTACATTTATATCGGCAATTACGGTAAGTTTAATGGAAGTGTTCGAAAAGTGTTTTTCCACGTATTGCTGAACCATTGGTGGAGCCATTCTTTCAGGATCTCCCCATCCTATATCTCTAGCAACGTTGAGGCCAATATCTAATGTTAGTGCTTGTTTTACCAGAGATGCGGTCCTATCCTTATTAGAAGTATGAACTCCCAATTTTTCTATTGTAGGCAGTTTTTGTGGATCAAGTTCACGTACTTGAATAGGCTAAAACAAAAAGAAAATGTTTGTTTAAGGAACAGTTAAAAAACAGTTGTAAATGTTTAGGAAGTTATATTTTAGGTTAATTATTGCCGTTTAAAAACTTGGAGAAGCAGCAGCTTAATATATATATTTGTGCTTATAAACCATTACATGTATAAGTATTATTTCTTCAACATTGAAAAGACAACACATAAACAATATTCCTCGCACTGATGGAATTTTACGAATCCTTCGTACTACGGATAAAAATGATTTGTTTTCAATTCAACATTGGTAAAATATCAATTATCCTTTAAATAATTCTTTATATCATTCTGTTGAAGATTTTGTAACACAATATAATAAATGCACACAGCTTATCACAAAATTCTGGGTGTCAGTCATGAAGTTCTTCGAAGGCACTTGTAATGGACTGCATAATGAAAGGTGAAAGCGAATATTTTTGGAATTTTATTAGTACTATTATGCTAATTGTTTTAAATTAGCAACTTGGAGCCAAAAAAAAAAGTTTCAGGAAAACGTTGTTCTTTTGTTAGGTTGCTTAAGGAGGTATCGATTTCCATTAGAAACAAAAAAGCAAAGTTGACTGCGAAATAAACATGGAAAGATTATCAAGGTTAATTTGAAATATCATCATTTTGCTTTGCAAACAACTTCATTTGATTTTTATACAGCTGTCTGAAGTTAAAATTGCACTTTGTCTTACAGACCGAATCCAGCATTAATATTGAATTTGCTGTTTTAAATTTTGATTTATGACAATTATATTGTAAAAAATCTTACATAGACTCTTATAACAGTCTGTAATATTCTGGATACACCTTATTCAAGCTTTTGTGTTCTAAATAAACATCGATTACTTATTAGTTGAGCTTTTTATTAGGTGAAAAATAGTAAATACTAACAAATTAAAGCATAATGTTCTACAGGAACCAGTTAAAGTTTGACTTCGCAAGTACGTGGATCGCTTTTAGAATATCCGTAGAAAATATGTCAGCAAAAATGTAATACCTGTTATAAGTTCCACAATATTTAAAACAATTTTGAAAGCATACAAACATGAACGGTATGTACATTATCGTCCACAAAATTTAGAAGCTAGGTAAAATTCCTTTAAAATAATACAACTCATAGGCATATCGTGAAATCGTTAATCCCTATTATAAATTATTTTTAGGCAAATATAAAATTGTTACAGATAATTCATCCAAACTTTTAGGTACCGAAATTTCACCTGAATACATTTTATTCCTCTTTTCCAAGAACATGACCATGTTTGACGGAGATGGGGTAGAATTCCTGCAGTAATTACTTTCGGTGAAACGGTTTAGTACTACTTTGGTAATCGTTTAATGCATGTGTGTTAAGGTATTAATCCTAATCGCTTTCCTGTGGGGAATTAGTTTTTTAAAATCAGTGCGCAATTGTAACAATTTGCTAAAGCACTGAAAGTACAAATGTCAAAACGCAGACAGTTGACTGTAGAATTACGTAGCAATATTTCTACTCTTCGCGACGAAGTAAAGATTGAGAGAGAAATTGCCCTACGATTTCGGGATTTCACCAAAAGACGAGCATTACCATTGGCGCGGAGAAGAGGGACAGGACAAAATCCTGATAGAAGACGAAGTGGGCGGTCACTGGTGACTTCTGGGGTTGAAGATACATTTATAGTAACGACTTCAAAACGAGATCGACATCTAACGGCAGCAGACATCACAACGCGTGTTAATACACACGACAAACAACAACAACAATGTTTTTGTTACCACCGTCAAGAGGCAATTATTGGCAGCAGGTTTAAGAGGATGGCCACAAAAAAAACCGTTTTTAAAACGCGTGTATAAAGGGAAACGATTAACATGGGCAAGACAACATGCAAACTGGTTACTGGGTGATTAAAACGCAGTCTTGTAGATCGACGAGTCAAAATTTCAGTTATTTGGTATGCAACGGAAAGTGTTTGTTCGTCGATGACCAGGGGAAGAGGTAGTGAGGCCTGCTTAGTGCCGTCCATCAAACACGGAGGTGCTAGTGTTATGGTTTGGGGCTATTTTGCTGGAACAACTACGGGTGAAAATTAGTGGCACAATGTGGAGAAAGGAATATTTTGATATTTTACAAAATCATCTTCTTGGTGAGCCGTTTGTGTTTCAGCAAGGCAATGACCTTAAACAAACGAACATCGAATCTATAAAAATTTAACCAAATGATGTAAGCTAAACCTATGGGAATATTTACAGAACGCATCGCAACAAATTGGCGCAGACTGTCTCAAAAAATTGCTTCGAAGAATGCCTAAAATTTGTGCACCGGTTATCAAAACGAAAGGAGGTAATATCGACGAAAATAAACCTACGAGCTAAATAATGCATAAATATTATGTTTGAATTAATTTACTTTTATTTGACAACAGTCATTTATGTTGTATAAATTCATTAATAATTACAACATAAATGATATTATACTGCATCTATGACTTCATTTTCCTAGATTGGTTTGTTTTTGTTTTATTTTAATGACAACGTAATATAATCTAATTTATACTGAGTATGTTTAGGAGTAGAGAAGGAACTAGAAAGATAGTATTAATTTTGGTTGACCTGTTCTAAGGGAAACTGTGACGGCATTAAATTTAACTTTACGCTAGCTAACAATTTTCCATTATCTGGCTGCTAGCTACAGACTGCCGAGTAGATATCCCAAATGACAACGGTAGAGTAGTATTAAAATCGGAAGAAACTTGCGCAGAAACCAATTTACGCACTAAAAAGGGAGCAGGATACAATCGAGTGAAACAGATATACATTTCTCAGGTAAAGCTCTACCTACAAATGTTGACTGTCGTTTCGACCTGTTCGTTTCTAGGCGTTCGGTACTCAACGAGTCACTTTGTAAGATATTATTTTTTATATTATACTCTGGAGTGTTTGAAAACAGTTTTGTTTTAAACTGTATACCGTATTGCATAGGTATCCCATTGTATGTCTTATCAGTTTTTAACAATTATGTGTTTATAATGATATAAAACAATTTTATTAAATTGTTTGTTAGAATGCCGGGATCTCTAAGAAGTGCGGGTTGTAGGAGTAACCCAAAGAAGAGAATGATTATTCTTGAAGATTCTCGTAAAATAATCTTCAATTTTCTACATTTTGACATTACATTGTAATATTAACAGATTATAAACATTACTGTTTTCATACTTATTTGGTACTATTATAGGTAAATAAAAAAGTAGTTAGTGTTTGCATTATTTCTTCCATATAAAGTAGATATGATTTTGCTGCACAGAACATAAAACTTTCTGCGTGATTAACATTCCCATATTTTTATTATTGCGGTAGAAGTTCTTATTTTATTTCTATAAAGACTGTTAGCAAAGGGCTTCACGATGGAATACAATCTACATTTTCTCGTATATTTTATAAGTTCACTGTCTCTTGCCACTTTACTGTGTAAAAGTTTTCAAACTATATCTTAAAACGCCGATTTCTATTTACTAATTATTGTACTCTATGTTCTTGTAATCGGTTTTTCTTTGTTTCTTGACGTACTAGACAGTATGCTTATAGATTTCATCAGACTACAATAGGACACGTTAAAAATTTTTACATGAATAGTAAAAATAATTATTTTTCCATACAACTTTACTAAATAACTCACAACCGCTAAATAAGCGCAATTCCCATACTACACAATTAAAGAAGACTGAACTTATATACATAGCCATGCATGTGTTGATAAAAGTTTGCATCAATGTATACTTTGAATAGCAACGTTTTACTTCTCAGAACCTATCTAAAGATAAACACGCGTTTCTGCGCACATGCAAATAAACGATATGAGTAATTGCATATACCGGAGTTTTTGTTATTGAAAAAATTGAGGTTACACCTTTGCAGTGACAATGAAAGTACTCAAAGAAGTAAATTATTCAAATAATTTTCGCACATAACAGTACAAATGAAGGGGATTGTGTATACTTGAAACATTAAAATACCCACACACATTCCGATATGCATTAGAAATAAGGATATATTTACAAGGACTATAAGTCTATCCATTAAATTCTATTAAATTTTAGAAAAAAAATATGGTGTGATTTTCCATAAGATTGTTGAAATTTTACTATTCATTTCAAAGCTATTAAGACCACTCAGACAAATAATGATACGTGCAGCAATTACGACTTTATTGTAACCTCTTCATGGGCGAAAAAAATGTGTTGTTAGGGTAAATGTCAAGAAAACTGCTTACTGAATGATTGACAATTGTTATGTAGCCTATAGCAGTCATAAAATATACACAGAGATAACGGTAAACATTCCATGAGAAACACGTAACCAGTGAGGTAACCTTAACCATCGCACGTAATATATTACGAAATAGTTTATATAATAATTACTTTGTCTTTTATGCGTCTATTAGTTTCATGCGTTCGTAATATTCGCTGTTATTATTATTATTAGTCAATGTATTGATTTCCTAGTTTTTTTTTTCAAATATTTCTCATTACTGTTACTATATTTAAAAGTCGGTAATTTATATCAAGGTCGAAAATGATTAGATTTACAATTTATTGACATGTTGCATTGCATTAAAATTTATTTACTTGCACTTTAGTAAGTCACTTAAATAACATATTATTCGTAGTTAGACTAACAAATTGATTTTTGTAACGTGCAATATATACAATATGTACTATTAATGACGCGTGTGATACAAAGAATAAAATTTTATGATAACTTAACAGAAACCCACTAAGCATGAAAGGTTAAAATGTTACTGAAATATTAGCAACGTTGGCTATTTTGTCATTACAAGACGCTTCACTTGTGTTTCCCCTTGAAATTGTTGTTCAACAAAGCCCGCATCAATCGAAATAGTAATTACATTAATTATTTTTAATATTGACATCTCTAACAGCACTCGTTTCTGCATAAGTCAGCCATAAGTTATTATTACGCCTGCATCTTAATCTACCATCTCTATACAACTGTAAATTAGTTAACGTACAATGTTATATGTAATACATGGGCTGAAAAGTCCCGGGCCTAACAAAGAAAACACGGTTTTTTTGGTTCAAAATTAGCTTTATTCATCAACGTAATCTCCATCAAGAGCAACGCAATCATTCCAGCGCCGCTCTAACATTTCAATACCACTTTTGTAGAACGATTTATCTTTTGCCTCAAAATAGGCCTCAGTTTCAGCGATAACCTCTTCATTCGTTGCAAAATTTCTTACCGGCGAGCATTTTTTGAGGTCTGCGAACAGCCAGTAGTCGCTGGGAGCCAAATCTGGCGAATACGGTGGATGTGGGAGCAATTCGAAGTTCAATTCATGTAGTTTTGCCATTGTTTTGATTGACTTGTGACACGGTGCGCTGTCTTGATGAAACAAATTTTTTTTCTTTGCCATATGCGGTCGTTTCTTTGCAATTTCGGCCTTCAAACGCTCCAATAACGCTATATAATATTCACTGTTGATGGTATTTCCTTTCTCAAGATAGTCGATGAATATTACACCACGCACATCCCAAAATACCGAGGCCATAACCTTTCCAGCCGATTGTTGTGCTTTCGGGCGCTTTGGACGAGGTTCACCAGTTGCTGTCCACTCAGATGACGATCGTTTTGATTCCGGAGTGAAGTGATGGATCCATGTTTCATCTATTATCACATATCGACGCAAAAATTCCGGTTTGTTACGTTTAAACATGGCCAAACATTACTCAGAATCATCAACACGTTCTTGTTTTTGGTCAACAGTAAGCAAACGCGGCACCCACTTTGAACAGAGCTTTCTCATAGTCAAATGCTCATGCAATATAAAGCCAATATGTTCTTTTGATATCTCTACGATGCCAGCTAACTTACGCAACTTCACTTTTCGATCATTCAAAACGATTTTGTGGTTTTTTTTGATGTTTTCTGGTGCTACCGTCTCATTTGAACGTCCACTGCGTTCTGCATCATCGGTGTCTCTACGACCACGTTTGAAGTCAGCAAACCAACGTTTTATTGTTGTTTCTGATGGAGCGGAGTCCCCATAATACTTTTCAAGCCATTGCTTCGCTTGAACGGTATTTTTTTCCCATCAAGAAGCAATGTAACATTAAAACACGAAATTGTTTTTGATACATTGTTTTGAAAATAACAAAAGTAGCGTGACTCTTAGCACAATAACTCACAAACTAATGAATAGAATATCATGAAATTTTAACAGCTGTCTTTTGAAGGTTAGTACTAACTGAGAGAAAGGTGGGAGGATATTGCATAAAAATACATTTTAATTGTACATACAATAAAATTTATTCTACAAAATTATTTAAGAAAACAAAATTATTCTCTTGTTTGGTTCAGTATTTAATATCTACTTAATTTCGGTAAAAGGAAATAAGTCTAGATGAATCAGTCTGTTTTTGCTCTGAGCAGGCATCGAATTACGAGCTTTTAAGATATTAACGACTGTTTTGCAGAGCTGGAAATAATTTCATAGAGGAGTCACGTGTAACAAGAGAGATTATACTTAGCGTAACAACGCGTTCAGAAACGCTAGAGATTATGGCTTTAGGTATCTAAATATGTACGTCTTGGTGTGTAGTTTATTAGAAAACTGGTCGCAATTATCCCTTCACGTCAGCGTTGCTGCGGAATAATCTTAAGAAATTTGATTGATTCGGTATCAATTAAGTCTTCGCCATCGAAAGGATGAAACTTCCGTTTAGTGTGTATGAAGCTGTAGGTCTTTGATTTTCGCTACACGGAATTTTAGCTTATTAAACAATTCTTTTTCGCACGCGTCGTCGGTAGTATGCATATTAGGTAAATATCACTTAGAAAAAACTCGATGTCGATATATAAATTGGACAAAATTTGGCTCAAAGTAAAATATTGAGATACTGCAAGTATACAACAGACAACGAATGGGATTTGAATACCTTTTCCCATAACTTCTGATAGATTGCTTAATTTAAATATATTGCACGTAATCTTGTAAGTTTCGCAGTCGATATCTCATGTTGGACAGCATCAAAAGCTTTTTTATGGATTTCTTTGTCACAAGTTAACTCTTAGTTCCTTTAAACTATATTACCAGGTCTAGTGCATAATTATACGCACATACCAAGAGCTAGGTAGATTTCCGTTTGTACATATGAATTATATTTTATTATAGTTTAGGTGCTACATCGACCTTTAGCAATGTAATACAACATAAATTGAATTATATATTTATGCATGTGTTTTAACATTAAAATTTTGCGAAAGTTAATGGATTTGTATATATTTCAACGTACAAACAATAATTTGATTCCAAAACATGTAGTTCCTACGTTATTGTAATACAGGTAACTACATGGAATACTCAATGGTACCTTGAACTTTTTAAATGCGTATTTCAAAAGCGCAGACAACCATGATTACCGTTTTTTGACAAAAAGACTTCGGTTTATAGCTTAGTATCATTGTAAGATTTCTCACTAAGTTTCAATGTTGCAAAATAAGCCAATAATATGAATATCCGAAGACTACCTGTGCTGGGGTACTATAATTGAATCATTTACTTAATACATTGTTATATCTAATCTCTCTCGCCGATTATTATTTAATATTGAAACATATCTAATCACTTTATCTTTATAACGTTGTACATCCAGAAACCGTGAAAATTAATGTAGCGTGCAAAAGCGAATTGTATAATATTCATTCTATAATAATTGCAATATTAAATTTCATATAAACAATTTTGCTAAGCTTTACTAGTTTTTTATTGTGAGGTTTGCATTAAAGTTTTGTAAGTAATGCAAGTAAAGTCGTAATGTGACTACAGATGTGTTAGAGCTTCGGAATAAATATTTTATTAATTCATACAAACCTTTTTCGTTTATAGAATAATAACTCATTTCGAGAACAGAAAGACAAAATTATGTATCTTTTTAAACAAATTTTTAGCATTTTATCCACATCTATTCATGATAAAAATAAATATAGTATACAGTAAAAAAGGAAGTGATTTTTATTGTTGTGTGTGATAATACTTAAATAATATGAGGTCAAGGTGCACGAATGTTTCCTTGAACATATTCTACTGAGCATTAACAGTAAGTTCGACTTAATACTCTTATTTTATCTCGAGTGGTTTTGTCAATAGATTAAGAACAAACAATGTAATATCAATCGCAATTCATAGATAGTACAACATTCAATAAGCTTCAAGTATCCGCAATTGAAAATAGCAAGTAAATATTGTTTCCCCAACATGAGTATTGCGTCAGTTCGGAGATCGCTCGGTCGTTATTCAGATTTAAAACGGTTTTATTTTCGTTAGACACCATTTGTAGTGCGCATTGTCTTAACTACTATTGTTTCTGTAAGCTGTTTTCATTTACAGCGGTATTTATTATTGTCGTAATGAGTTAAATAATGTTTAATTAACACTTATAAACTTAATACCGTGTTGTAAAATGAGCGATAACGCAGTCTATTTCGTAGAATATTTTTAATGGAAATTGTAACTTTAGCAAATATTATTTTCATTTTTATAATTAAAGTTAGTTTCTACAGGCAAAACTATTATTAAAAACGAAACCACTTTGCGATTTTCGGCTGCAACGATGCAATGTAAAATTTTCGTGGGACATAGAGACAGTTAGATATCTCAGTGTATCGGTGAAAGATCCCCGTGCCCAAAAAAGAACTTCAGTCTCGATTCCATGTGTGTTTTTCTAATTTTAATGAAATTGTGCATCTTGAGTTTTTGCCTCTTAAATGATAAACATGATTGATTAATAAAGGCGTTTTATAACGCTTACGTTAAAAAAAAAGGCAAAATTGCGCGAACGTTGTTGTGAAGCAACTGATGACAATGTGCCCGCTTACTTTGCTGCATCAATTCATTAGATTTGCGCCAAAAATTAGATGACTGTCCTCCTTCAGCTTTTCCAGTCGTCAGACCTTACTCTCTGTGATTTTTTGTTATACCCGAAAATTAAATCAGCGCTAAAGGGTCACCGTTGTCAGACTATCGTTGATATTAAAACAAACTTGTTACAAACTTTACAGGACATTTTAGGAGAAGCTTGCCAAGAAGGGGATAAGGACCAATAATCTGCAATATTAATAATAAAACTTATAAAGATAAAATTCAGTTGTTTTTTTCCGAAGCAAACCTCGTGCTTGACTTCCAAAGTGAAGAATGCAAGTTCTTCTCGGATAAGAAAGTAAAAAAGTAGATTCCGCATCAGTACCTACCGCAGGTTGTAACACCTTTGAATTCAGCAGAATTCTTGTAGAATTTGGCTGATGTAATTGACGCCTAGAAAGGCAGGGTGCATTCTGTAGCCCGACGCTTCGGCTAATAATGCAACAACTGGAGTCAGGTTTGTTTATTAACTTTGTTGGGGAATCGTTCAATGTAGTAGTTCCTTTAAATTTAGAATAGTGCGCCTTTTTTGTTCATCTATTACGGGTAAGAAATTTTGTCGATGCATTTATTAGTTGTACGTAATTGTATCGAAATGTTATTTTTGACTGTCGTTGCTGATTGGCTACATAATGCTGTTAGCCGCTGTTGCGACTGACGGTTCCGATAGGTTTATCGGGAAACCACATAACTTTCCGTTATAAAGTATGATTGAATTAAATGGACACTCGCGAAATGAAAACACCTTACTAACGTTTCATACGTTTATTAATAGTACTTGCAACCAAGAAAATTTCATAAGATCAATTCAAGCACTGACTACTACGTTTTTTTTAAACTGTAATGATGTTTCTGTGATAGGATGAATTCAAGCTCTCTCACTTTGTTTGAGGCTTGCCTTGTATACATTTGATTTATAGCTAATTAATTAGAAATGTCTTACCCTAATTACGCCTGTAGAAAACTGCAGAAGGATCTGTCTGTGATGGTTAGTGTTAAGACTTTTATATGTAAATGTATATTTGAATTGCGCGCCTCGTAGATAGCGCTGGGCTCGGTACCTGACCGGTAGCGCAGCCAATAGCAATACAGAGTAGCATAAGACACACAGTTATGCGAATACGTGATGGTTAGTTTACAATATTAGTGATTAAGTAGTGTTTGTTAAACATCATAACATAAAATACAGTCCGCTTAGAATTAAAACACATTTCATTTTCTGGTCCATTACGAGTCGGAGAATTCACAGATTTCAAGAGCAAGGGACACATCGACCGAACACACCGTAGAGAGGATAAAAATCGACAGAGTGCAATCAGGTATTTCTAATCAGTCAAGGTAAGTGAATTTCTATTCCTTTCCATTTCGCGTTAATAGTTAATATTGAGCAAATCAATAAATTTATTCAGCTAAGAAAGTCGGCTATAGGCTCTCTGACAAGAATAAAAAAAATTTGTAAATAATTTCAATGCAACGGAAGACAACTGGATTTGATTTGGACAAAATATGACACTAATCAATCAGCTTTAGAGGAAATAAACGAAGAAGAATATTCAGAAAATAGGGAAACATTTGAAAACACATTTTTAGATGTAAAAGCAACTATAGAAGCTTTAAAAAATAGAATAAAATCAAGTAACTTCACATTAAGGGACGAGTCTGAAAGTCAGACAAGTATTTATTTAGATTCAATCAAAAACACACAAATTAAATTGCCAGAAATTAAATTACCCACATTCGACGGTAAATACGAAGAGTGGTACAGTTTCATAGACATTTTTGACTCAATGACTCACGAAAATCCTTTGATACAAGTCATTCAAACATTTTATTATTTGAAAATGGCGTTAGTTGGTGAAGCAGCGTCTCGAGTTTAAAATCTTAAACCTACTACCGAAAATTACGAAAACGCACGTGAAATTTTAATCGAAACATATGATAGAAAACAATACGTATTAGATGCTCATGTAAATTATTTATACGTGGCTTCATGTAATTTAAAACAGAGTTTGAAAGGCCTTTTGTCAACTGTTAGGCAACACACTAATGGGCTAAGAGCATTAAAACTATCAGACAATGAATTATGGGAACAAACTGTAATATTTTTAGTAAAACAGAAGTTAGATACTAGCCTTAAGCGTAAATGGGTTTTGAAAAATGGGAACAAAAACATTCTACCAAAATTAGATAATTTTTTGAAATGTTTAGATCAGCGATATTATGCAAACGAATCCAGTAATTTAAAATCTGCACAAACAGATAAACAGATATCCAAAGCTCATGCTCATGTAATCACAAGTAATAATTCAGGTAATAAGACAACACATGGTAGTAAGGAAGAATGTAATTTATGTCAACAACCACATCAATTATTTGCATACACAAAATTTTTAAGTATGTCACCACATCAGAGAGTCACATACGGAAAAAATAACCGCCGATATTAGAGCTATATAGAGATAGAGCTCACAATATACTCTAAAGTCAATAATCATAAGTTCACATTAAATTGTTTAGTTGTTCCACAAATTACTGACAATTTACCCTTAGTAAGCATTTTACGAACTCAAGTTAACATACCAGCACACATCCGATTAGCAGATCTGAATTTCCATGAATCAGCAACTATCGACATACGCATAGGGGTTAAATTTTCTTTCAATTACGTTGTGTTGGCGAATTTAGAAGCAATAAACATTCGCCAATACTACAGAAAACGCATTTAGGATGGGTAGTATCTGGAAAGGTTGACGGAGTAACGATGAATACTGTCAATTTGCTCACATTGGAGAATCATCTAGAGAAGTTTTGGATGTTGGAAGAAGTAAGTCGGAAAAACAGTTTCACCAAAGAGGAACTTATACCAGAGATCCAGAAGGACGATTCACGGTCAAATTACCCTTCATTTAAAAAAACAACAACTTGGGGATTTACAAGATCTGGCACTAAATCGGTTTTTGGGTTTAGAATCGAAGCTTTCAAGAAATGTAAAGCAACGGGAGCAGTACAACGAATTTATGGAGAAATACATAAGATTGGGACAGATGCAAGAAATTAGTAACATTTCAAAATAAACACTATATTTTACCACATCACGCCGTGCACAAGGTAGAGAGTCTTATAACTAAAACGAGTATTGTATTCGACTGCTCAGCAACAACGTCCACAGGAATTTCTCTGAATGACGCGCTGAAGAAGGGACCTGTGCTACAAGAAGACTTATTTAATATACTTTCGAGATTCAGAATACACAACATACCAATCACAGCAGATATTTCCAATATGTACCGTCAAATAAGAATGCATGAAGTAGATCCTAATTATCAATTGATATTATGGAGATCACATCCTAGAGATAAACTGAAAACATACAAATTACTTACAGTTACGTATGGAACAACAAGAGCTCCATACTTAGCAACGAGATGTTTGAATCAACTTGCAATAGAAGAGAAGAAAGACTTTCCAACGGCATCCAATGTATTATCGCACGATTTTTATGTGTACACGACTTAAAGGATCTTCTACACAAAGGAGGATTTACCTTACAGCAATGAGCAGAATTCAGAGAACAGTTGAGTAATCTTAACAAAGTTAGATTATCAAGACAGGTGACACATCACAAAGAATATACGTCTATAAAATTACACCGGTTTTTGCGACGCATCTATTCATGCATATGGAGCTTGTATTTATATCCACACAATCACACAGAAAAATCAGCATTCAACCCAATTATTATGTTCCAAATCACATGTAGCAATCTTGAAAACCATTACATTACCAAGACTTGAACTTCGTGGATCATTACTACTTTCTCAACTATTAAAAAAAGAAATAGAATCGCTGAAAATACGTATTGACATTATTTATTTATGGACGGACTCTATGATCACATTAGCATGGTTAGCATCAAATCAATTTAAACGCTTTATTTCACATCGGATCGCAGAAATTCAAACCGCTACTGAAAACTGTAAGTGGAAACACGTACGTGGAAAGGAAAATCCCGCACATTTGCTTTCTAGAGGACTTTCGCCTAGCGAAATCGTGAAAAATAATCTATGGTTTCAGGATCCAACTTAGCTAATAGAAAATATTCCAGACGAGGCAAGGTCAGCATCTCCAATTAACACATTTTCGGATGAAATACTTGAAAGGAAAAAACAGGTAACATGCACAGTCACTATTACATATGATACAAGCATCATTTAAAAGTTTTTCAATTTTACGAAAATCCAACGAGTTATTGTCTGGTGTTTACGGTTCAAGAACAACACCTTACAAAAGCATAATCGGATATACACTGGCCTTAAACTGTAAAAGCTTAATTACGCAACACAAGTTATAAAATTGGATCAACAGGCGCATTTCGCAGAAGAAATAGGGCAATTAGCAAGATCAAATCTGGTAAAATTGTCATGTAAGTTAACCTCCTTAAGCCCTTTTCTTGATGACAATGACATGCTTCGGGTTGGAGGTCGACTTCAATTGGCGAGTGTTTCTGAAAATCAAAAACATCCGCACTTATTACACTCAAAAAGTCATCTTACAAAGCTGATTATAAAACACGAACATGAAAAATTACTTCACGCAGGAGCATAAAGCGTTTTGTATCATCTTCGATTTAAGTATTGGATCATTGATGGAAGAAATACAGTTAAAGAAGACATAAGGAAATGTGTCATATGTTTTAAAGCAAAGCCGAGAATGGAACAACCATTTATGGGAAATTTGCCGCAAGCAAGAGTACAACCATCAAATACATTTGAAATCACAGGTGTGGACTACGGAGATCCAGTGTTAATAAAAGAAAGCAATCGACTGGCAGAATTCACACAGAGAAGTGTTACATTGCAGTCTTTGTATGCTTTGTGACTAAAGCTGTTCACCTCGAATTAGTATCAAGTCTTACTGCAGCAGCATTTATTGCAACACTTAGAAGATTTGTAGCCAGAAGGGTAATGTACAAACATTTACATAGCGACAACGCTACTAATTCTCAAGGAGCTAATATTGAATTAAAACAATTGAGAATATTTCTGCAAGACGAACATAATCAAAGCAAAATTACCACACATCTTATTTCTAGAGGAATAACGTGGCACTTTATTCCACCAAAGTCACCTCATTTTGGAGGACTTTGGGAGTCAGCAGTACGTTCGGTCCAATATCACATAAAACGAGTAGTTGGTAAAACATTGCTCACGTTTGAAGAATATGCGACAATCCTCTCCCAAATTGCATATTGCTTAAGCAGTTGTCCAATATCTCAGTTATCAAACTTCATAGAGGTAAAGATGGTGTTCTGAGAGTGGTAACTATAAACACAATGAATTGAGAACTAAAACGTTCAGTGGTATCAGTCTGTAAATTACCAGTTTAATTTATTTGAAAACCACCTGGTTTCCAAGGCGGCCGGCATGTTAAGACTTTTATATGTAGATGTATATTTTGCGTATTTAAATTGCGCGCCTCGTATATAGCGCTGGGCTTGTACCTGACCGGTAGCGCAGTCATTAATAGTGACAATATAGAGTACCATAAGACACAGCCATGCGAGCACGTGGTGGTTAGTGTACAATATTAGTGATTAAGTAGTATTTATTAAACATCATAACATAAAATACAGTCCGCTTAGAATTAAAACACGTTTCATTTAACAGTTAGCATTGTGAAATTGTTGTCATTAAAATATAATAATGTACCTGATGCATAACATTACTAATCGCAAACGATTTCTAAACTAATGAAGATATAACCATTAAAGTAAACATCTTTGCAAAACTATTAATAGCTAGGGCTTCCAAGTCTGAGTATCTACTTGAATTTGGAATATTAAATGTATAATGATAAGATATTTATTCAATTATCATATTTTTATCTTTTTGATAATATGTAGCGTTTACTGCCTATGCAAATATTTGCCCTTATATTCTGTAAGTTTGTGATAAAAGTATGATTTTGTTATAAACTTTTCGCATGGTTAGCGATACAGAACAGCAATAGGAAAGTCATGGTATTCTAATGAATCATGCAGTACCGCTACATTTACATACTGGCATTCATCGCTCTTTGTTTAATTCGATGATACCACCATTCTTGCTATCTGTACTAGACAGTAATTCATTGATAAGACTAAATATCTATTACTTATGTTGGGAAGTAGTGATATATAGAGTTTGGATTCTATGAAAAAAACATTATTTATTATTAAGAATATAAATCTAATATTTGGAATATCTCCGAACTGCGTTGAAATAACTAGATTAACACTCCAAGAAGTTACATATTTTGAATGAAACTAACGTGCAGTACATACACTTAATTTAAAGTCAATGTTCTTTGTTTTCTTTTTGTCGAATATGAAAGCATATATTTGTAGAATATACATTTTCTCACATAAATATTGGACTAATACATATTGGATAGATAATGGATAACAGTAGAATTGCCCAGTTAGGCACTTATGTGAAGTATTCGCAGACGACCTTCGGAGAAATACGAGGGTTGTCTTTGAAGATTTTCCATATAGAGCTGGGATAAAACAGTAGGTGGCTTTTAAAGACTTTATCGTTCTTCGAAGTATACTCTACCAAGATTAATGCACATTTACATACGTTCGAAGCAACTCTGGAAGCAGTTATTCCACTCGTTTATTGATACATTAAAGGTTGCGTTTTCGAAGGCTTCGAGTGCTCCTTCTGATGATTGGAATTTTTGAGAACGCAGTCGGTTCGTGATTTTCGGAAAGAAATCGTTGGGACTTAGGTCCGGACTATATGGAGGATGGTCTAACAATTCGACGTTCTGTTACATAAAAGAATCAATTGTTTCTCGTGTTGCGTGCAAACTTGCATAGCCTTGGTAGAGGACACGCGGCAAACAAATGGTTGCATACCAATCGGCGGTAAAAGTTCATCGATTTCGTAGAGGAATTGTTTTAGATGACCTGCCTTCGAGACAAATGTCGCCACCATCTTTTTGGAGACAGCTTGAAAACGGATGTCTTGTCAGCTTTTCTTCACCTTGGAACACCCAGATGACTGGCGCTTATTTTCTAGTTCGCATGAGGAAATCCAACATTCACCACCACTAACGATGTTATATAAGTTTTTTCCCGGCGTTGAATCATTCTAGACTTGTTTGGTATCAATTCACGCTAGTTAATTTCTGTTCTTCGGTCAACAGATGCACTATCCAACGGGAAACTATCTTTTACAAACAATTTTTCGAATTGATGTCTTTCAAACCCCCAATTATGTCTTAATTTCGCGATATGTTACCCAATTTTCGTTGATAATCTTGCGCATAACATCGACGTTTTCCTGAGTGACTATACTTTTTGGTGTACCAGCTCTTGAATCATCGCTAAGACTAATCCGTCTACTTTTGAATTACCGATACCAACGGGATATTGTTTACTGATGTGTTGCTTCATTGCCGAAAACAGAAACCAACTCGGCGAGACATTCTTGTGTTATTGTCTTCGAAAATTATAAAAAATGATTGCGCGAAAATTTTCTCGGTGTAATTCAATTCTTCAACTAACTTGTCAACTTTGACAGTTCGTTGTCGCTACAACATTAAACCTATCCCATTGAAACTTTGGATTTCGGTTAATTTAGGATGGGGTTTAATTTTTAGTATTGGCATTTGATTACTGACGTCCTCTATGTCCCAGTATGTAAAACTTAAGAAGCATCACTCGTACAAATTGAAAAACTGTGTAGTTGTTTAGCTATAAGCCTCATTAGCATTGGATTCTGGCAAATGTAGCGTTTTAATAAATTTTTATGTGCAAGTTCGTTACAGTTAACACTTAAAAAGGAAGTTAAATTGTAATGGTTGACCGTGCTATATTCGACACTCTTCATAGTTTAGACTAAAAAACATGGTATACACTGCAATGGTTGCCTGAGGTATATTTCATTATTTTATTGAATTTAAAGTTTTGCTTGGTTACTGTTTAATAAAAAAAAAAAAAAAAAACGAAAACAATATTAACACTATGATTTATCTTTACAGCAGTGTCTTTGATCGGCATCACTAGAATCATGCAAAATCAACTGCATTTTCATTTACGCTTTTGTAAAGCATTGATAAATGCAAATATGCCGCTAAATAAGGTGGCAAATCATAATTTTATCCAGCTTTCAGAAATTTTTTTCAACAAAGGTACACTCCATGGAAAAAATATGTTCAATTTACAATGTGATTGCAGATATAGAAAGCTACATGAAAGAGCAATTTCTTTGCAATATTGTTGAAAAAACTGATGTCCATGATTGGCATATTTTTAATTTATTAGTTGGTGTTCTAAATAAACATATTTTACCAAGACCTTTTTGATTAGCACAAAACTGTTTGAGAAAACCAATCATTTGAAGATTCTTCGCTTAGTGACACTTTTTGAATCAAATGTACTGGCAATTGACAAATTTCTGTTTTCTTTTTGTCATGGACGCAGCAATATACCATCTTGGATCATGACGGAACAATACTTTTTTCAAAAATCTTATTCAGATTATTTGATTAGCGTATGCAATTGAGTAACCGCAGAAATTAGATGTCAGTTTTCTAATAACGAACGTAAAAAGATATAAAATGTAGTAGCATCCAAATGTATAAAGAAAAATTACCAAATGTTTCCCTTCCTTCTAAACCGGTAATTACAGGATGATGCACACTACCGTCCATATTAGTTCGGGCATACAGTAAAATGTAAACTCTACTAAAAGATCATATAATTGCTTTTATTTACAAATAACATTTATATTAGGTCCTTTATGAGATTTACTGTTTACTAATTGTACAGGCAAACTTCCAAGAATATTGGTTAGGGAATGATTAAAAACCTACTATATTTTATGACCCAATATAGTAATTTTCAGAATAATCCTCATCGCCACAAATAGGATTATCTTTGAGACAATATTGCAGGTAATAGATTTAGACAATACTCTTTGGGATAGGAGCAGGTCAGCCGAAAGTGTATTGTGTATTGATAAATCATTTAGTTTCTAAATAAACCTGCTTGCACATGCGTTAATGTTAAGAGCGTATCCTTTTGTGTGAACCTGATTAAAGTTATCAAAATGCTGGGAGGAAAACCGACAGGTTTAGAAAAGCGCTCTGTAATTGTTGCTTTTCATCGAGAAGGTTATTCAAAGCATCAAATTTCCGAAAAAAATACGGGTAAATAAATCGACTGTTAGTGATATTATTCGGGGACATCAACCACGGGCAGTTTATCAGACCGGGCACCTTCAGGTTATAAGAGAATAACAACTCACGCCGGCGATGAGCATAAAATTACTGAGCAAGCGAAATAGGAATCGCGACCGTGCAAGAAACATTTTTGTTACTACAGTGAAATGAAGATTAAAAGCTGCAAATCTTCACGGCCGCATTGCAACAAAAAACCCTACTTCGACGGAGAAAAAGGCAAAAACGGCTACAGTGGAGAGAAATTGGACAGTGGATGATTGGAAAAGGGTGCTAGAGACTGATGAGTCAAAGTTTGAGGTGTTCGGGCAATCAAGGCACGTTTTTGTAAGAGCGAAAGAGCAAAGAATATTTCAGAATTGTCTAGTGCCAACTGTCAAGCAAGGAAGAAGTTCTGTGCTTGTTTGGGAATGTTTTTCCTACGCCGGTACAGAAGACTTGAAGCGAATCGAAGATATTTTGCGAAAATAGGGTTGTATACTGCAAGAAAATGCGTCAGGGCAACCCCAAATACTCAGCAGTGATATGTAAAAATTTCTTAAATGAGGAACTAGGTAATGACACTTTACAAATAATGACATGGCCGCCGCAAAGCCCCAATTTATACCTCATCGTGCCGTTATGGGATGGATTGGACAGGAGCATCCAAAAAGTATGCTCTGCTAGACTAATATGCCAAATAGATTCCTCGAAAAACTAATGGAGCGGATGCCTCGGATTGTGAAAACTGTTGCTCGCGCAGAAGGAGTTTCTTTGGTGAACGGACTGTTTAAGAAGTTTTTGTTTATTTTTCGTTAGAAAAAAAAAACTTTTATACTTTAATATTAATCGCTATTAATAAAATGCAATAAAAATTTTAAGTTTTCGAAAAGTGTGAATATTTTCTCATTTTTGTTTTTAATGTATTTGTGTGCCCGAACCAATATGAACGATAGTGTACGCGGGTAGATGGCGCCATATTCTATGGGAATAATTGTCATACAGAAAATATATTATTTTAACAGAATCAGTAAAAAATTCTAAAAGTTTACTTGGAAAACGTGAGATTAAGGCACCAATTGACATATATGAGATTCGTCATAGTTTCTTAAGTAGTTCAATTAGAAATGCAGAGATTGCGTAAATGCTATTAGAATCAATTTATATTGTAAAACATTACAGGTAAAACGGCATTAGATAAATTTAACATTGTAATGATAAAAAAATATGGACTTCAATTAATTGCCATAGCAAAAGTTTTATTATTGAATTCGATTAATAATGCTTTATATTTAAATTCCGACAATATTACTGCATTGAAGAACATTTTGGTCGTATAAAAATGTACCAACTAATAGAAAAGAAAAACTTACTGTTGAAAATCTAGAAAACATTTAATTGTTAACTGATATGTCGGAGATATCTGATTGTGAAAATGAATAGCTCTTAACTTATAAGTTGGTGTTATTTATTATATTGTATTATTATTACGTATGAGTCCGTTATTATTTTTATTTGTTTATCTTATTTATAGTTGTGCTAATGCTTTTTCTTGATTTCTAGAGATTGGATTAAAAATGAAGTATATTAACCGTAGAGTTTAGTTATATGAATATATAATAAATAGATGATATAGCCCTGCGCGCAAAATTTAGTTTACTTTCACGTTGCGCTCATAAAATAAATATTTCTATTGTAATAAAGGATTGGTTTGTTACCGTTCGTAAGTGATTTTTCATGAGAAAATAACGCTTATTTTAGCTTACCACATAAAGACCTTCAAGAATGCCAAGTAAGGTGACCAACTCCGATTTCGGAAACTTTGCGTTTTCTTGCAACGTTACTAGAGGCCGCCTAATACCCGCCTTTAGGGCACGTCGAATAGCTTTCGCCGCAGTTTCCTTTAGCGATCTAACATCATCATAGTCGGCATCCAACGGTCCCGTTGGCGCATAAACTAATTTTTTAGCCGGAATGTCAACCACAGGAAGTATTGCAATTTCAGATTTCAAAGTCGGATCTACGGAGACAAATTCAGAAATAGTTTTCTTCAGTTTCTCCGACTTCGCTTCCTGTCCATTCGAACTTATAAAGACGACACCATCGTAGCCTTCACACTCTATGTCTCGTTCTTCGCATATTTCGAATGAATATTTGCTAAAAAAAGGTTGCAATATTACTTTAAATAATTCGCTTTGAAACCAATGTTACTTGCTTGGATGTGCTCTATTATTACCTTTTTAAATTCGCCATATCATTAGCTTCCTTACTTTAAACGAACTGCTTAATTTTCGTTTGTTTCCTACTTTATGGAATCTCCGTTGCGCCTCGTGGGAGTGGGAGTATATTTGCAGCGTTTGCATCGTCAGCCAATAGCCGCGAGGCTATCAATAGATGCAAGTAATCACTATTGTTACACAAGCAACACTCAAATTTTATTGTTAATAATTGATCTAGTACACATCAGATGGCGCGGCCTAAACTTAGTAATCTATCAGTGTTGCTTGTTTCAAGTTCGACCGTCGTATAATAGGGGGCCAGCGGAAATTCATATTTTCAAACGCCATGTGAATAGGCATACAATTATACTGTAATATCTTTTACAGGTATTTATTGGGCAATTCAAATTCAATCACAATGTTCTTGTTAATATGACCATATCAAATTTAATATAATTAGTATGTTTCGCAAGTTTTGTTGAATTTAACCGTCTTAATTTTATGAGTACGAATATTTTGTCCCGTGATGCTTTATATTGTCATTATTCAAATTACTGACTGGATGTTCTTTTGTACAATTCAATTAGGTAATAAGAAGTAATGATAAAAAGATATCAGCACAACAGAAATTTTGTCAACATAGAGATTTTTCATTAAATTTGGGAATATTTTTTAAATTTGGAGGTAAAATTGGAATTATGAACGTTTTCAGAATATGTTCTATGTTAATTATAGTGTACAATAGTAGTACTTTTATACAGACGCAATGTTTATATTATAATACAATTTAAACATAAAAATGCATTCTTATTTTGTGGTTTTGAGTTTATTTCTTGTTATTCATAATAAAAATAAATAAATTAGTGTGCAGCTAATAGTTAATTAAGGAAATTATAACTTTCGTACACCATTTATTACTGAGAAATATTTTGTACAAAATACATACAAATTTGTATCTACCCGCATTCACTAATATGTGTTGTTCTATGTCGTTGTATGTGTATTTCTAGGTTTTTTGATTTCCAAATGTCTTGTTCATTATTCAAACTTCCTAACAACGGCGTTTTATCTCTTCAATATTTTCCCTTGATGGAATACTAAACTTAAATATTTTTATAATTGCAGGTTAATTTAAAACTGTTCCTTCATATCGAAGAATAAATGTTGGATGTCGAACCTTTGTTTACGAATTTTTGTTTCATTGTATTGGCAGGGTTACCAATTTTTTATTTTTCTGTTTTTATGTCGCTGGGGATTTTCACATGTTACAAGATTTCGATTGCGTATCGTATATTTGTGCTACGTATAATTTTGACAATACAATGCCAGTAAAATTATTGTATATATAACGCGTCTTCATTAATGGTTTGTTTCTACGTAGCCTCTGTAATGTTAGTCGTCGACATCGAACGTTGAAAACACTTAAAATACTCGAAGATCTTTATAACCATACTTAGATTTATTATTATTCTCATATTGTCGGTTTTCCATTCTTGTCAATATTTCATCTCTCCGTTATCGTTTACTAAAATAGCTTTTTTATTTAAACAGTACTAGGATTAAATTGTTTTGTATCTGATAAGTTCAGTGTAATAGAAGTAATCGTAGGTTTTCTGTTTCAGTGCCATTTACTCAAAAGCACGACGCCTTTACTTTAATGGCGCATTGTCGAAGCTGTACATAAAATGCTGATGGAAATTGGAAATATTTTTTAGCGCATTAATTAATTCAGTTTTCATTTTCTGAATTTTAATATAGATTAATTAGAAAACATCTAATAGATACTTACTCCATTAGATTGTCATTAGTTTGGCAATTTAAAAAACGGTTTGTTCCGAAATATTATACAATTCCGCAGGAGATTGTTAATACTGCTATAGATGAATTGCAGCTTGCTTTGGCGACACGAAAAAAGTGAATATTTGTCTAGAAAATAACCGACAACATTTTTTACATTTACCGTAGTAGGATTAAAATTTAATATTTGATGGTTTTCCTTTATTCATCTTTAGAATGTTTTAATAAATTCAGTTAACAATATTTTATATGTCTATAGCGAATATGAATGAAAAGTAAAAGAAGTAATATTTTTTGCATAAAATAAAAAATACGTTTATTTTCTTTAAATTCATTCAAAATAATTTTTCTCCCTGTTATAACATTCAACCATTTATGTGCCGACCATTACCATTGAGTAATATTGATTGCATACTCTACAGGCGTACGTGGGAACAAATCTTCCATGAACATCTCCTCCATCCCTCATGTGTTTCATTATAGCCACCATATTGTAGTATAGCACTCTCTTTTTTAATCGTTTAAATCGTATATTATATTAAATGTGATTCTTTTTAAGATTTATAACGAATTCTTTTCAAAACTCACATTGAAATTAATTAAAAGTAATTATAAATAATAGGTTGATATTATCCAACGTGTAACAATATTATATTTCTTTATATTGTCTTCGGGTGAATTGATTGCAAGGTGGTATGAAAGGAGTTTTCAAGTTCACTTTTGGGGGAATTGATGTTAACACCACTGATTAAAATAGTAAAATAGTAACAACAACTTTCCATTTTCTAATAAATACTGCAACTTTACTTTCACGAATTGATACCGCTGTACCTTGCATTACTTGTTATTCCTTCGACGATTACCAGTGGTGTAGTTCTTGGAGGCTCTGGTGCGGAAGATCCAACTAGAAATCGGCGAGAATTCTTATTCGGAATCTGTGAATTTAGAGACGCCGGTGTGGTGCACCGGTTGCACCAGCCTAGCTACTAGACTCCTATTGATTGTGTTACTATTTTTGAGTATTGGTGCACTGCGAAATGCAATTTTGTTTCTTTTTAATATTAATTATAGATTTAAAAGAAAAGTTAAAATTAGTTCATTTTCTATTTTTTTGAATTTCCCTGCAGAATTTGCCATTTCTAGTTAGTATTCTCCAGATCTCGTGCAACTTAAATAAACAATAAAATAAAATAAATGTAAGGAATTCAACCAGAACACATTAAACGAACGAATTTAATTTAAAAACATTAAAGAAACATCTCAAAAAACAATTACACTATACTCTATTACAACTTCCGCCATCTTCCGCTCTTCCTCCTCTTCTCTCTCAAGTTGTATCTACCCGATGATCCTACATCTCGGCCATTCCTAACATGACACTCGTCCTCGAGTAGTGTCTCTTCGGTTGTTTTCTCTCTACCATATCGTACAGTGTTTTCTTAAAGTTCATTTGGCTCATTAGCATTTTCTTCACCAGGTTCGTCACTGTCAGACTCACTAGACAGGTATTCATCTTCCTCCAGACGATGCCGGGGTTTCATGAAGTCTGCTGCTGTAGACGTTCTGTTTGACCCTTCGCCTGCGCCCACCTCCTCAACATCGCACCTGTCGCAACTCTTAATGGCAATTACCTTATATGGGCCCAAAAATTTTGTAGTTAGCTTGCCCACACTGAACTGGGTTCTTTTTATGGCTATCAAATCTCCAAGATTGTATTTTTGTGGCAGCTTTCGTTTCTTATTGAAGCTTCTTCGGTACTCCTCTTGAATCTTTTGGATTCCTTTTTTAGCTTTTTCCCTTAAATGACTTCTGTCTTCTACAAAAGCCGCTTCATATTCAGCTTCTATGATTTCTTTTATCTTCATATCTTCTCCTTTAAGCTTTACACCAAACATAAGTTCACCAGGGCTGAATTGGGCAGACCTTTGGTAAGTTTTATTCAGATGCAATTGCGCCTTGCTTATAGCATTTGTCGTCGTCGCTAATCGATAACTCAGTTAAAGTCGGTATTATTATTCGGCGGATTCGTTCGATTTGTCCTTTTCTTCTCGGTACTCCTGTGTGATATGAGTTAATTCAATACCTTCCTCGTTGCAGTAATTTCTGAACTGTTCAGAAGTGAAAGCAGATCCTGTATCAACGATGATTCTTTTGGGATTTCGGAAAATTTGTTTTAGAGATGACAATTTGTCAACTACTTCTTGTATTGCGACTGTTTTTGTGGGATAGATCCAAACAAACTTAGTGAAACTATCGATTATTACTAGGAGATATTTGTAATCTTTTCTTGTCATCTGTAGTAGACCAACATCATCCAGATCGTAGGTTTCCAAAGGTAGATCACGTTTATCAATTGGATTTAGAAAACCTTCCTGCTTGCCATTCTTCTGATAATATACAACGAATGCAATTTCGAATACAGCTTTCTATCTTCTTCCTCAGATTTGGTATCATCAAAACTGCTAGCTTTAGCGGATTTACTGAGGACCTAGTCTACAGTACTATTAGATAACATAAGAATAGAATAAGATCGATTAGAGACTTTATCACACTAGAAAATACTGGCAAGAGTAATAAGAGGTATGTTAAGTTACCGTTTTATCCAAGTTACACAACAGATCTTCAAAAATGTTTTTCTAAGGTTGATCGTAAAATTGTTCTTTTGTCAAAAAATAACCTCAAAAATATTTTAGGAAACTCCAAAGATCAAATAAATGACACGGATAAACGTGGAATTTATAAAATGTCATGTAAAGATTGCGATCAGGTACATATCAAGCAAACAATGAGATCAGTCAGAATTAGGTACAAAGCGTATTTGACTTACATTAAACGCAGAAGTTTTGTCAAATTTCGCGTCGTTCTGAAAATGCCTGAAAAGTCTCATAATATATTAGTAATATAAAATTAAAAATGTAAACAACATTTAAATTGTTGTGAAGGAAAATTTATAAAAGATCTTTTCATGAATTCGAATCCAGAAGGTCTAAATTCCGCATTAAACTATTTATAAATATTCAGAAGATATAATTTCCAGGATATTCATTTCCCACTGTGTTCTCTTTGTCTAACTTGTTGTAACTTGCTTTTCGAGAATAAACTAGGGTGTCATGAAACGGAGAAGTGATATTGTGTTTTATTCCAACAACGATAGACTACATTAACGCCTAATACAGATTGATTAGATATGCTTCACCTTATCTTGATATCGGGTTTAAAATGTATTTAAATTTAGTGTTTTCTGGAACTTGAAATAAATCATACGTACATATATACACCTACTTTGTGTACAAGTGTTTACAAATTCTAATAACATGTTCAGGTGCCAATGTTTAAAGCTATTAGCTATTGACTTTTAGAGATTAAGTAATGAAATGAACTTTAATTAGTATACAATAATGAATTCCAATTAAAAAAAAAACGTCTTCGTTATTGTTAACATGCCCTACAAAACTTAAGCGTTGTTCGTCGATAAAAACTCCATATTTCGAAGTAGGGAATTTAGATTTTCTAAAACTATTAGTGTATTCTGCATACACTAGAGTGGCTTTTCTTTATTTTTGGTTATATTGGTTTGAGTACTACCTCGATGAATCTTCATTTTTGGTTATATTGGTTTGAGTACTACCTCGATGAATCTTCATTTTAAAGAGATATCGGTATTTGGCAAAACTGAATATAATTACAGAATTTGTCAATTAAACCTGCAAATTCTTCTTTTATACACCGCACCACCTCTAAATTTCAAGGATATCCAAGAACGACCACTATATTTTTATGAAAATGATTTATTGCAAATATGGAAAAATAAATAATTTACATTAAGTGAACAGATTTCGCTATCTTTAGATTTAAGGCCTGTCTGTAGTTGATGATCCCGGATAGTAAGCAGAGTAGGCTATACTTTGTGCAGAATCTGAACCCGATCCAGGTGTCCATACTCGAGCATATGGTCCGTTGCCGGATGGTTCCCAGCCAGGTTCATAAGAACTTGGTGTCGAGCTTAATGGAGCGCCATAAATTGGAGCTGGTGGTTCTACTGGCATTGGACTCATACTCATTGGCATTGGCATACCTAAAAGATAATTATGTAACACCTTTAAGACTATTGCACATCTTGAACACATGCATACCAGATTTAGTAACTAATTGATAAATCACGAAGCCAAGCACAATGGCAATGGCAAGTTTACTAAGGATAAGAGCCTTCATTGCCTTGAGTCCTACTAATGCTAAAAGAATTGGCATAATCGCTTTCAGCTTCAATTTAAGTAGTAGCAGCGCTGGGAAAAGAAGTTTCTTCTTTAAAAGACCACGACCTGTATCTAAAAATGTTGTTTTAATGCTTTGTTTGAACTTGAACTTGAATCAGAGAGCTATTACTTTCATTTTCTGACGTCTCGAAATCTAATCCTCTTTGTGGGTTATAAACCATTTCCGCCTCTCCAAAAATAATTTCGGGAAGTTTGTAACGAAATTCGTGTGTTTTCAGTACTCGTGCAGCTCTTTTGTATATAGCTCCGTCAATATTCTGAAAATAGTGAAATATAAAATTAATATATATATACCATAATTAATTATACAGACATTCCAGGGCAACCAGTGAAAATTAAGCATTGTAATTAAGAGATAGATTACCCAACAGTGTGTACTTTACTGTGGATTACGTAGGATGACTAAAGCTTAAGTGTAATTTAACATTCCGTTATCACATTTTATGTAGGAAGTGTGATGCTACACGTTGAAAGCAAATTACAGTTTATTATGTAATAGAAGAAGTTTTTTTAAAAGTACTAGTTGGAAATAGAGATCTATACTACTGTCAAAAAATCAATCTACAATCAAACATTATATTTTTTAGCAAATAAAAGATTTGTGCGATTGAATTACAGCAACAGTCGTGTGATGTGTAAAACATTCTGCAGAAAAATCGCTGCCGCAAGATTACTAAGTCTAGCTTCTTCCAAGTTTTATTTCAACAACGGCAAGGCGCACTATGAAAATTAAAAAATAATGAATGTTATTGAAACTGATTCTATTATGTTGTATGTAACTTCGGGGATTTACAAGATCGAAAGTCATGTAAAGAAATTTATTTATGGTTAAATTGTAAGAAGTTTTAAAAAGTAAAAGTGGAATGAAAACAGTTGAAGTTATTTATATACACATACCTTCATACTCCTGGCTGATTCACTTTGTATACTTAAAAGACTATCCAAATATCGTAAAACTTCCGATTTGACACACCCCATCTCTGCACAGTTTCTCACCACCGAACCGACTAATTCATCCCCCGTCATGGGAGTGCCGGTGGCGTACGAGCTAACGAGAACTACGGTGACTAGTGTTAATCGGATCATTGTTTGTGTGTTAATCGTGCCTACCGAAGCCGTGGGTGCGGTTATATATTGAAGTCGCGGGTTAGGGGATCGATTGTGCGCTGCCTATTAATTGGCACCCAAATAGTTGCTCATTTCTTTATGGAAATGGTTCCGCTATAAGATCCGGTGATGGACTGTGCATTTCTTCGCACCTTGTTACTGTTTTGTGATGGAATTCGTTTGGTTATTTTCACTTGTTTCGTTGAAAACTGTTTTTATTGACCGATCGAATTTGCAATAAAGTTTACTTTTCACTTTGGAATTATTTTCCCGTTAAAATCGATAGTAAAAAATTTGCAATATATTTTCTTGTTTTTTTTTTTACTATTTTCGTATTTTATTTCGTATTTTACCAACGACGAAGCACTAAACTGTGATTATTTATCTTTTCTTCTATTGTTCTTAAGAAGAAACTTATTTTACGAAATTAAGAATGAATACATTCGAATTCTATTTTATCTAATTTTTGATACTTATTACTTAAAATTAAGCATTTATTGCATCCTAAGTTGTCTTTTCCTTTAAATTTTCCTGAAAATACTTGAAACTTACTTCTTTTAGGTTCAATTGATTCTAAGAGCATTACAGTAGCAAATGTAGTATATATAGTAATATAGCAATTATAGCAAAAAGGTTGTCATGATTACTATCGATGCCGCACATATATTAGTATGTAATAGCAAAAAATTGCTCATGTTCATTACCGCAGTACAATTTACTGTACCTATGACAAAGATACACGGATATTGAAGATAATTTACTGTCTCAATAATAAAGAACTTATAAAATTTCCTTTTAAATATATAAGCACATGTATCTGACTTACTGTTAATAGGTGCAAAATTACATATACACGTGCATCATCTGCTAGATAAAACTTATTCTGAAGGACTCACGTTGTGAATAAATGGTGTTAACGTAAATTTAAAGACTATACGAGGGTTCACAAAATTATCGAATTTTATTGTTTAATTTTTACTATTAAACTTACTGATTATTGATCCTTATCCCCTTCAAAGTACGCCCCTCCTCTATTATCTATATACACTTTCATCAGTGGTGTTACCACTTCCGAAATCAGTTGTTTTAATGTCATCAGTGTCAAAAGTCTCAAATTGACGTATCTTCAGCACTGATTTCAATATCGGAATGAAGTCTTGGTTTCCGATAGAGATGAAGTACATCTGATTTTCGTCACAAAACTGACGAATTGCCGAAGTAAACTGAGCGGGCGGATTGTCATGCTGAAGAAACCATGACTTGTCCTTACCACGGCTCAGAGACAGGCTAGAAGGTGAATCGTGAAGGAAGGCCAATTTCAAGTTGATGATCGAAATAGTCAAAGAAGTACGAGGTTTTATTGAAAATGATCGCAACGCTTCACTGAAAATGATGGAAGAACATTTAAATAACAGCAGAGGTAATCGATCTGAATCATTCTTCATGAGCCTTTGGGCAAAATAAAGGTCTGTGAGGTCGTTGTAACCGCCAAAAGTGATCCAAATTTCCTAAAATCGATGGTTATTGATGACGAAACATAGTGCGTTAAGCACAATCTAAAAACCAATCGTTAAAATTGAATGAGCGTCGAAAAATTCACCACAAGTCAAAGAAACACGAAAAGTTCCATCAAAAATCAAAACAATGCTCATTACATTCTTCTATAGCAAATAAATTAGCCAGAGGGAATTCGTTTCAACTGGACAAATAACTATTGGCAAATATCTCGAAGCGTTCAGTGGCCAGAATCCGTCGTATTTGATCCGAATATCGTAATCTAACGATCTAGTGTCTGTTGCACGAGTTGAATCAGCCGCCGGATTCACCTGATTTGGCCCTGTGCGATTTTTCTCTATCACCTAAATTAAAACTAAAGGTGCAGTGATGATTTTTTAAAGACATTTCATTCCATCAAAACAGCTACAGCACAAGCACTAGCGGTAATCCCGTAGAAAAGGTTACAACACGCATTTGAATCACCGTTGAATCGTTGTAACTTTGTGCATTACAATTGGAGGAGAATATTTTGAATAAAAAAATTGAAAAATATTCAGCTTTCTTGTTTAAATATTTTTTCCCATGACTAGTCTCGAAACTTACTTATCGTACTGTGCAGTAGTTCATGGTTGAGGCTAACATTCAGAATGCACACTTCCATTAAAATTTGAAAAAAAAACAGTAAGCTGAGTAACTAGGTGAAACATCAACAATTCGAAAACATCTTGTTATATGGGAGGTTATGGCAGATAAGATGTTACCAACAGTAAGTTAAAAAGTCTCTCAAAATGTTAGATTATTAGAACAGACCGGGTACATTTCTATTACGGACATTGCCTTAAGTTTAAATCTTCTCTTGTGAATAAGGCAGTTTTTCGATAATAAGAATGGAATGGAACAATGATGTATTGTGAAACAATTTTCGATTTGTCGTGTTGCTTTAACTGTATACTTTATAACTGATATCAAAAAAGTAAACGAACACAGAAATTCTGAACTTTTTGAATTGTAAATTCCTTATTTGCCCTCATGAATAGAGAATTGCATAAATTAGACAAGACGACGCAGCTCAGTACTTTTGTTTTGAAGACAATAATAAAATAATAGAGGACACACTATAACGTCGCAGATACAAATTATAATGAATGATAGATATACAGCACAATCAGTACACTTAGTAATATCAGTATACTTAAAATCTTGTCATTTGTCTGTCTTCGTATTTCCTATGTTTCCAAATGAAAACCAAGGCAATTGGCACATAAAGTTTTCTGAAGACTAGATTTTCATGTGAAGAACAACATATTATAAAAATTATTTTCTAGTATATGAAATAAGATTTGAGAGCGTATTGCTTTATTGTACATAAGGGCTTAATGAAGTGATAATACCGTTGTAAATCATTTGATATTTAAAGTCTTTAACTTGCATATAATACTATCAGCTTACGGGTGGGCACATTACGAATAAATGTCAATATTTTACTTGTAATTGCAACTTCCGTTATCCACATTTTGTTACATGACAGCTTATAGAGCAAGAGAAAAAGCGAATGCAAAGTTTTAAAGTACCCGAAATGAAAGCTGAATTTGTATATCCTAAATACTAATAGTGCAATAAATATATGGTAGTTGGGTCATCCGGTACTCACTATAGTAAAAAAATAATAACTGTCTCAATTCAATTAATTAAACTATGTCACAGGCCTCTTTTTTAATTAGTATTCTAATAGTTCACATGTAATCTTTTTATGGCTATAATGACATACGCATATAATTTTTATGACTTGGTCGATATATGTAATTTTACGTTTAATAGACTCTACTAAATAGAAGAAGACATTTTTTAAATATAATATGTATATCTTCGTCTGAAAGGTATGGATAGTAGAAGTCACAATTGTAGTTGGTTATGTTACCAAGAAACGTCACTCTGCATATCTTTTTATTTTTGGATTCTCCATCGACGGTGCATATTCCAGGCATTATGCATATCATTGATATCTATACAAAGTAGTTTAAAACGCATAACGCAAAATTATTATCATTGTGGCTCTGAACAAGTATGACTGGTCGTAACGGCCGTGAAAGTCTGAGATACTATTTAAGTATGGCTGGCTTTTTCTTCTAGTTATATATGAGTTCTTTCGTCAAACCAATCATTAATGAAATTTCTAATCATAGAAAATAATTACTAAACTTTGCTTTTGTGCTAATGGAAGTTACTTTGAATATTTTGCTATATAATATTCGCTTAATCAGTTGATCACTAGCTTCGTATGTACTTGCTTGGTTTTTTCTTTTGCCTCGTTTTTGACACTTATTTAGTAACTATGCCTTCTTGGAGCTGACGTTATGAGCAGAAAGATATTTAGTATCCAAGTCTGTTACGATGTGTGAAGCTTACAAAGTGTATTTTGGTATCCCCGTAAGGGATCAGAGCAGGATCTGGACGGCTCACTCCACTTATCAGTATTACAACAAACTTGAGAAGATAAGATTAGAAATTACACTTGATCAATTTAATTTTTTGTGGCTTAGAAATTCATGGCTTAAGTGCCTTTTCACATATTTCCGTGCATACTTGTCATAATTGCTGCTCATATTCTTTAAAATATTCTCACCTTCATCTATGCAATGTTGTATTAAGAAGCAAAAAGTGAACTTTGCTATTTCTAGCATTTAATGAGAAACAACAAATAGTTTGAGCGATTGCTACCTTTATATAGTCGATCTTTCAAAACGTAGGTGTAGAAAGAACCCACCTGTTATGTTTTATCTAGATATTCCTTCATTCCAACCTCCCCCTCGCTAGTGTAGGTGAAGAAAGAAGATCATACATTTCTAACCAATAAGATCTGAATTTGTTTCAATAAACAGACTACACAAAGGAACCGATACCATGTTCTTGGTTGGTCAAGAAGGAATTTGTTTTTGTTATGAGGTGAGAATCATGTATGACGCAATTGGGAGTGGTCCAGTTCTATTAACCTGCGTCCCTTTACTGATGGTATATGTAGGAGACTGGAAGCTGTACTTCTTCACAGTTAAAACAAATACTCATCTCTTTCCGTTTAACATTCTCAGTCCACCTCAAAGAAGAGTAGGATGGTGTCAAGTCAAAATTTGAAAAATACTAAACTGTGTACTACCGTCAACATTAATTGATCTTTACAAAGTTCTGATATCGTTTGACGAAATAATTTGTAGCAGCAGTGGATGAGAAATCTGCAGCACTTAAACACCTTCGACACTCTTTTTCCAAAATTGTTAGATTCAGTCAGGAATTTTCATCAGATCGCAGATTAAGAACATTATTAGGTGCAAGGAATACTCATTGTAATTTCTCATGACTGAATGGAAAGCTTGGGATAGCTTGTTAAAACCTTGATCAAGAATTACAAAAAAAAATGGGCTGAGTATCAATCAACCAATCAAACTCCACGTCCTCTATTTCCATCTAAATAAATTTAAGGAGAACGTAGGTTGTTATTCGGAAAAGCAACCTAATCTTATTAGTCTTAAATCCAATTTAAAAAAAAATTCCTTCGCAAACGCGAGAAAAAAATATTAAATTTTTTTTTTCTTTATTATTCACAGTCGTAATATTCGTACTTAAGCATGTTATTGAACTCTTAGCAAGTCCCTTAAAAGATAGACAGTGTTATCTTGTAGTTTTTATATATACCCACTGTACTTGTACATCCATAGGCGGCGCATATAACAATTTTGTAGGGTTTTTTCAATTTTGACGTTCGCATCGTAATTGACTCAAAATTGTTTGGCTTTATGTTCTATATAATTACACATTTTCATTTTTCGCATCTTTTTATTTTATTTCAAAGACACCTTGTATGTATATGTAAATTGTGGAAACTTTTATTTCTAGACTTGCAGTTTTACTTTAATCAAAAGTTTTGTTTATTCCATGTATTTCTTTCTATGTTACATGAGGAAATTATATTTTCAAATAGTGCTTGCCAGCTTTATAATTTAACAAGTGCCTTAATCTTTTACCTTATACTGAAACTTAAATATCAGGTATTTCAATTTCCAGGTTGCAAAAAATAATTTTCGGAAAAGTACTCGTTACTGCATTACTTACAAAGAAAAAAGTAAAATTTGTTACGAGTTATAAAATCTGTTTGTGTTATTTGCATAAACTTGAAACATTTTGAATATAAAAAAATGTAACTTAGGGCTTTCAATGAAAATTGTTTCACCTTTAGGCGTTTTTGAATCTTCCGTATAAATTTTAATACTACGTGTATACACGTTTAGAATTAACTTTTGATCCTTAATTCAACAATAGAAAACCATGCAGGTTGTTCTATTAAAAAGAATTGATGACATTATAAGTTAATTTCCCGGTTGAAAATTAAATATTTGGCCAAAATAACAAATTAAGAACAAAAGTTGACCTATTTTGGTTTTCCACGTAGATATCATATTTTAGCTAAAAATGAACTTATGCGTTACTATTTGGACGCCATGTAAACATGTCATTTAAAGGCAGATGCAATTTTACTTATTGTTAGTGCATTAAATAGAACATTATATTGTAGAACTACTAGTAATAACATATATGTGTACATGTTTTGGGGAATTATATCTTTAATATTCTATGGGAAGATAATTTTAGAATTATTATACCCCAACGTGTTTTTCGTATTGGTTTCTTCTATGTACTTCTATCCTTCCTCAAACTATCTTGCTTTATGTTAATAAGCCAACAAAAAAATAAAAATCGAAAGTTCAGTAGCTTCTATAAGTTTGCACATTTTTCGGTTCGTTTGAACCGTAAAATTTAGATACTATTTACATTCATTCGACGTCTTGTAATTTATTAATGATTGCATGTCTAGAATTTTGAGTAGTATAAATTAGGCTGTATTTTGCGAATCACATTTTCAACGATATCTGGGTCAACTTTTTGTTCTACATACTTTGAAATAAGTTGAAATCGAATGAAACAGAAACAAATTAGCTTTTTTGGTTCTCATGTATGAAAATGAAGCTACTTGTACATATTTATTATATCTCAGGGAATAATTAAACCTATTTACGCATCTGGATAAATTCATTTATTTAATAATTTAATAAATAACAACAATTCTATTAATCGATCCTGATAGTACACTCATCGAATGTAAGCCGAGTAAGCAATCTTTTGAGCCTCATGGTTATCAAAGGATCTTGCATGATGGACATCCCATGGACCGTGAGTGGCAATTGGAGGATGGGAGTCTGCCGCTAGCTTTTTACACAGTTGATATACAGCCATGGATATCGAAATTACGAACGTAACGAAAGAAAGTTGAAGGGCATTCCATGTCTTCAGACCGAGAACACCGAGAGCTAATGGGATTAACGTAATAACCTTCAAGAGCAATATAATGAAGATAGGAACGAAGATTTTCTTCAACTTATGTTTCTTGATCTTAATTTTTTTACCTCGACCTGCAACAGTTTAAAATTATATTTGAAGAAAGTTGGTTCGGGGTTACATTACCTTCAACATCCTCTGATTCAGACATACTGAATTCTAGGTCTGATTCCTCATCATTCAAACTTCTTCCATCAACTGTAATGGGCCCTATAATCGGTAAATTAACTGTGGCATCATGATTTTTAACGTATTCGGTGATAACATAGTCCAGACCACTTCCGCTACGGCCAGTTACTTCGTTTGATTCGTAATTGTTTCGTTTCACTTCTAAGAATTCTGAAAGCTGTGTAACAATGCGAAATATTAGCGAATTCGTTAGATTTAAATATATTTCTCGCTCATTATTATTCCATTCTTACCCGAAACGTGTCGTCTAGTTGGTTTTCTTTAGACACCGGCGTACAGGACACGACTGTCGCGAAAGCAAATAATGCAAAGCAAATTTTAAAGAACGCCATTGTGTATGCGTACTGATCGATGGAACGGTGGTTGGTAACTGATAATATGCTGAACTGACGCCTACTATTTATGCTGTGCCAATTGAAAGTGGCAGTAAGTATCGAGTAATGCGCTCATTTCCACATACTTATATGGCATATGAAACAAATACTGAAATAGAAAATGGTTAAAATATTTATTTACTGGTACACATATACTAATCAAGAATTGCTAATGTTTTATAAATCTACTGCGTCGGTTGAATTTGTTACATTGAATTAAATTTCCATATGAACTAAAATAAGATATCCTATTAGCGTTTCAGTTTCAGAACAAGCCAAAGACGTTTATTGATTTTTCTTTCATCTTTGGGGTCTCGTACGATAATATATGTATATAAATATAATAATTTATTTATAATATCAGATGCATATCAGTTTTGTACTTGCAAAAAAGGAACATTTATATTCCAAATGGATGAAATCGTTTTAACTGTAATAATGGCGCTCGTACTATTACAAATTACATACATACAATAGACTTAGTATTCTACTCCTATTTTATGGGCTTTTAATTGTCTACAACAACAAGTTCGTCCAATATAGGACGTTTTATGTATACTACATAGTTGGCAACTTTCAACCACATTTGCTTCAATACAAGCAATACCAATTATTCTGTCTGCTAGACAATTCTTTAGGAAGTGATTGTTTTTGTGAAAGCGGCGTGGAATATGGCAATTAGTAATAAAATCAGCCATCAACTACTTACAAGAAAACACCGGCGACGTGGAAATTCAGATTTCGATGAATTATTTTTTAATTGAAGAAGTGAAAGGGTACCTTGGTGCAAGAGCAACACATTTTTTAGCGATCAAATTGGCTGACTTCGTGTTACAGCACCCTCTAGAAATCTTCATTATCCTTAAATCTCTGTAAGTATCTCGGAAAGTATAATAGACATAAATCAGTTTTAGAATAATTTTGAAGTATATTACATAGATTCAAGGATAACATAAAAAAATAATGTAGTGAAAAAAGTATATGACGGGAGACCCATATACCCATTTTTATATCACTTTATTTATCAAAAAGTAAGCTTTACGCTGAAAGCGGTATTATATGTATAATAAATTTAGACATTAATAATAATAATAATCAGATATTGAAAGCAAACTTGCCTATATTCCAATGAAACTGTGCATACTGGTAAAAAAAAAATGATAAACAAGAAGAGAGAAAAGCGAAGAAACAATTGTATATTTTTATGCATTTAATCAATATATTACCTACAGCGCAGATTTATACACTCAGCGAAATTTCTAGTTTCATATGAACTTTTGAACAGAACATTCGTTTTTTTTTTACATCTTCCGCAAATTATGTACCGAAGTTAATGCTGAACTACAAAGAAACGCAAATGCAAGAGAAAATAACATTAGAAAAGTTTATTATATTTTATATAGAGAATATTTATAATAGTTACCTAAAACAGTCAAACTTTTATAGCTCCATTAACACAAAATGAATAAATGAAATAAATAAAACAAATAAAAAATTATAAGTCTTTGTAAACTTTGATGGAACCACTCCTTTGTTTGTCTGGAATTAGGGAAGCTGCATTGCCTTGCTGAAAAATCCAGCATTGCGTCGGCAACTATACATATAGGAGTTCTATTGCTATGGGCAAAAGCCGCCCAAATCGTTACACTACCGCAACCAAAATTTCGGCCCATCGTAACTTCTGTGTTCTTGCAGAAATCGTGCCAATAATATTTGATACCATCAGCCCCGTCCAAGCTCCTCGTCAGAAAATTTGAAGTTGTTCCACTTATGATTACATCTCATATGATGATCTTGGGCAAATTTTAGTC